>JAULJL010000043.1:990000-3390000 GCA_030761205.1 Fremontodendron californicum
AGATAAAACTCTATTTATCACAATTTTTAGAGTTTGAGTTCAATCCAAAAAAGAGTTTAATCCTAATCCAAGCTCTCTTTTTTTTCGTTTTATTTTCTTCTCTTTTTTTATTATGATTTTATCTAATTTTGAAAATTAAGAATTAAAAATTAAAATTAATCTAAAACTAAAATTTAAAATTAAAATTAAAAATTAAAAAAAAAATTAAAATAACCTGAATAAAAACAGGTATATGTAGTATTATAAAAATTATTAACCAATACACATTTAATATATATATATATATATATTTTTGGTCGACGTCTTGGCAATTTTTTCAACTACATTGAACCTTTATGAATTGTACGAAATTATTGAGATTCGTTTCATCTTTTTTCGCTCTACGACAAAATTATTTCATGGATATATGGTAGTAAGAATTACGATTGATTGGACATGTTCAAAGGATTACCGTCTCAGCAATAAAATTTAGAGCAAGAATTTCAATTAAGGGATGTGATTAATAGTTTTATTAATGTTTAAACATCGCGATGTTTTAATTATAAATTATGTTAAACATTGAGTAAAATATTAAAATAATTATATTATGTTTATATCAAAATAAAAGTGTTTGTACATCATATGATTGAAGTTAAGGAGATAATATTACAGTTCGAAAAATGTGTAAAAGTAATTCAAATATCAATTAGAGATTTAATATTTGGTTCGGATTTTTTCATAATTCTTGTCAGATAATAAAAAAAATTATTTGATTTATGAAATTTGATTAGAGATCGATTAAGTTTTTATGCTAATTAGGTTTGATTTAAAAAAAAAATCAATTCATTAACCAAATTTTATTTTTTGAAATCAAATTGAGCCCAATTGAACAATTATCAATTATTATTCAATATTTTAATTTTTACCGATAATTTATCAATACAATAATTTTTTATTCAATAATATAAAAAAAAAATAATATGACTTTATTTTTAAAATAAATAAATAAATAATCAATCATTATACAGCACGTGATTGAATATTGTCCCACACGAACATGACATGAAAAAATAACTAAAATACGATACGACAAAAAAAAAATGACCACGACATGAATACACGAATATGTCAACATTTATATAAAACAACCTTGACACAAAATTGAGAATTATTTGAATAGTGTCAATTAGACCTACAATTTCGGACACGAAACAAACATAAAAAATAACTAAAACACAATACAACAACAACAAAAAAAAAACACTAACACAACACGAATGCACGAATGCACGAATATGTCAAAATCTATCAATACAATACAAAAAAATAAGGGGACACAAAATTGAGAATTATTTGAATAGTATTAATTAAATCTGAAAATTTTGGACCGGACATGAACACGAAAAAATAACTAAAACACAATATAACATCAAAAAATAACACTAATACAACACAAATATGTCAAAATCTATACATAACGTGTTCATATATATAAAATATAAAACATGATTATAATACGAAAAATAATATAAATACATTTTTAAAATTTTAAATATAAATAAATAAAGAATTGCTTGGCACGCAATTTAAGAGAAATGAAGAAATTCAATTGCCTTGGGATAAAATTAATATTATGTATATAGATTTAATCTTACTGTTAAATGGTCCAACTTCCAATTCTGATATTGAAATCATCGGTCACTCAGCGTTGAAAAATCACGTGTTTGTCATGGAAGACACACCAGGACCGGGGAAGTCTACCTTACAGTTTCCTCCTAAACCTAATATATAAATTAACAATTTTTAAAAAATATATAAAGATAAATTTCTAAAAATTAAAAAAATATAAATTTTTATTTAATAATTTTATATTAAAAAATCATATCATTAAACTAAATGTATATTTATATTAATTATTTTTAATATTAAATTTAGTATTTAAATATAATTTTTTTATCAAATCGATTGATCTAATTGATCTAATATATTCGACTTTCGATTTAACTTTTTTAATCTTGATAATAATATTAAAATAGAAATAGTTTTTTTATATATAAAAAAAAAACACATGGAATGGATAATAAACACAAGGAATGGATAATATATTAAAAAATCCAACCGAAAGAGATAATATATTGAAAAGCCGAACGTAAAATAAATAAAACTTCAATTATTAAAAAAAAAAAAATGATTCACGACTGGATCATGTTATTGCGCGCATTATTGAAGTCACCATCCTGGCCCCTCACCTTTTTTCGACTGATTTTGTTGGGTTGGCCAAATGCTATAAATACAGACTCGACTCTCCCCTCCACTTGCAAGTAGCAGCCCACTTCACCAAATTGTCTCCCCTGCCGACCCATACCTATCTTAAACCATTTTCTTTTTCTTTTTTTGTGTGATTAATTTCCCTTTGCATCTGTTAACATAAGCCATAACTAGCTTGGAAGGAATCACTAATTGTTAGCCGATCCTAATGGCATCTGGTTTTTTACCTTTACGTCAGGTTAGCGTCCGGCCGATTAGAGCCTCAGAGTCAGAGAAACCATCTGTACCAGTGCCGCCAGTGACGGTTTCAGAGCCTGGAGAAACCAAGCTTCCGCTGAAGAAAATTCCAGGGAATTATGGGTTTCCTTTTATTGGTCCAATCAAAGACCGACTTGACTATTTCTACAACCAAGGTCGAGATGAATTTTTCAAGTCAAAAATCCAGAAATATCAGTCAACGGTGTTACGAACAAACATGCCACCAGTTCCTTTCATCTCTTCTAACCCAAAGGTTATCGCTTTACTCGACGGTAAGAGTTTCCCTGTTCTTTTTGATGTGTCCAAAGTTGAAAAAAAGACCTTTTCACTGGTACTTACATGCCTTCAACTGCCCTTACCGGCGGCTACAGAATCCTCTCTTATCTCGACCCTTCGGAGCCAAAACACGCCAAACTCAAACAACTTATCTTTTTTCTCCTAAAGTCTAGCACAAATAAAGTGATCCCTGAGTTTGAAGCCTGTTACACCAAGTTATTTGAAACGTTAGAGATAGAACTTGCGGAGAAAGGCAAAAGCAGTTTTCAGACAGCTAATGATCAAGCTGGGTTTAACTTCTTGGCTAGGGCTTTCTTCGGTTCAAACCCGCCTGATACTAAACTAGGAGTTGACGGTCCTAGCTTGATTAGTAAATGGGTATTGTTTCAACTCGGTCCGGTCCTCTCTCTTGGTCTCCCAAAATATATTGAAGAACTTCTAATACGTACTTTTCCTCTTCCTCCGTTTCTTGTTAAAAAAGATTACCAGAGACTTTACGATTTTTTCTACGAGTCGTCTGGTTTCGTTCAAGATGAAGCTGAGAAACTGGGTATCTCACGAGAAGAAGCTTGTCATAATCTGTTATTCGCCACGTGCTTTAATACCTTCGGTGGCATGAAAATTTTCTTCCCCAACCTGCTAAAGTGGATTGGCAAAGCTGGAGTCAAATTACATACTGAATTAGCACAGGAGATCAGATCAGTCATCCCATCCAACGGTGGGAAACTCACAATGGCTGCCATGGAACAGATGCCATTGATGAAATCTGTTGTATACGAAGGGTTCCGGATCGAACCTCCCGTTCCATCACAGTACGGAAAAGCAAAGAAAGATCTTTTGATCGAGAGCCACGACGCCGTTTATGAAGTGAAAGAAGGGGAGATGTTGTTTGGGTTCCAACCTTTTGCGACAAAAGACCCGAAAATATTTGAGAGTCCCGAGGAGTTTGTCCCTGACAGGTTCATGGGTGATGATGGGGAGAGGCTGTTAAAGCACGTGTTTTGGTCGAATGGACCCGAGACTGAGACTCCAACGTTGGGGAACAAACAGTGTGCGGGCAAGGATTTCGTGGTGCTGGTGTCTAGGCTTTTGGTGGTGGAACTGTTCAGACGTTACGATTCGTTCGAGATTGAAGTCAGTCCCTCGCCTTTGGGAGCTGCCGTCACAGTAACCTCATTGAAGAGGGCAAGTTTTTAGAGTTAAATTTCGGAATAATATCATGAATAATAATTGAAGTTTATCACATTTATGAATGTGATATATTTATTTTAAAGATGTTTATTTTATGTTGTTATAGTATTTGTCAGTAATATCGTGATTTTTGTATTTAATAAAAATTTGATTTGTGACACTATAAAATGATGGAAAATACTTACCAAACAATCCATAACTCCTCAAAGAAATGACGGACAAATCTCGTCATTAATTTAAAAAGATTAAAATGGTTGCAATCTAAATCGGTTTCAATTTTTTTTTTTCAAATTTTCAATTTTGTGGGTCATTCAATGCACATACAATATTATGACTTTGTCGGCTAATATTAGTGGTGGATGATAGCAAGAACCATCAAATATAAATATGTATTTATATTAAATACATTTAAATTGATCCCACCAAGTTAAAATTATTATTTTTAAATTTTACTTTAAATTGACAAAATAAGCTAAAATTACATTGTTGTTTATCTATTTATTGAATCCGTCAATCATTATTTACAAACACTTAAAATCAATAAGCTTGTCATAATTATTAAGTCACAATCATATACACTTAAAAAAAAAAAACAAATCGATTTTTTAGCTTTCTCGACATAATTTATCTTCTCATATATTTCAGTTATGTTATGTATCTTTATGACCGTTTTCAATGTGTTTTACTTAATCATTTGAGTTATCACTTGCCAACGGCCTTTATAAAGCTAAAATTGCTGTTAATTTTTTTTTTAAAAAAAAATATACGTACATATATTTTTGTCTTCATATGAATAATCTTAAATCTTTTGTATTTTATCAAAAATTTGGGATAGTTCTTTTTAAATTTCAGTTATAGTGCTATATAAATTGACTTGTCTTAATCGCTTATTAAAATTTTTTTTTATAAAGTTTGATACTTTCATTTATTGAGATTTTATTAAGAAAATTACATTGATAATAGATTTATAAACTTATGAATCGCTAAAATTTATATATTTTATCGGATTTTTATTTTTTATTAGTATATTGTTTATCTATATTTTTTATATTAGAAAAATTTTATGGAATACCTCAAATAAAAATAAAAAATATAATTTTAGTTGGCCCCCTCAAATTCAAAAGCCAAGATCCGTCACTGGCTAATATTATACTGTTGTCTATCAATTCGTATATATTAGCTTTTTGTTTTATGTTTAAAGTGTTATATATATTTATATAAATTTTGATATATTAATAATTTATGTTATAAAAATTTAACACGTTTATTATTCGTATCGTATGAATTTTTTTTATATCATATCATATTTTAATTATTTTTTGTGTCATATTCATATCCTATAATATCATATCTGATATAAAAATTTATATTACATGTTATTAATTAAAATACGATAATATATACGAATAGCAGATAGCTGAAGAATATTATCTGACAAAGTCATAAATTTGTATGCATTGAATGACCCAAAAAATTAAAAAATTGAAACCGATTTAGATTGCAACCGTTTTAAATGAATGGACGAGATTTGTCCGTCATTCCTAGGAGGAGTTACAGACCATCAGGTAAGCATTCTCTTATAATGATCACATGTATTAACAAAAAAAATAATTATTATTTTAATTTAAAAATAAAAATTATATTTTTTTCTTTACATGTGGCATCTCATAGTGATGCCACATGTTTTAACAAACAAAGATTATTATTTTAATTTTAAAAATAAAAAATGTTTTTTTTTCTCCACTTTTTAATTTTAATAAATATTTTTAAAAAAAGTTAAAATAATAAAATATTTTAATTTAATATTTGTAATTTCTTATTAATTTTTAAAAAAATTAAAAAAATTTCAATTTTTGTAATTTTTAAAAATAAATTTCTTTGTTTAAAATACTTTTTAAAAAATTTCAGATATTATAAATTTTTAACAAGTAATTTTAAAATATTTTACATTTTAAAAATAATTTTAGTTAAATATAATAATTAATTTTTAATAATTCTTAAAATATTTTAATTTTTTAAAAATATATATTAATTTTAAAAAATATAATTTTAAAATGTTAAATTTTTTAATAATTTTTAAAAAAATAGATATTATTTTTAAAAAATATGATTTTAAATATTGTAATATTTTATTTTTTCCTTTTTTAAATTTGTTTTACAAAAATTTAGATATTAATTTCTAAAAAACCAGGTGCTGTCACGTGTCATCACCTGATTGGTCAATGTCACATCATCATCTATATTTAACGGTGTTAGGTCAAGGTACAATACTGATACACGATTTGATAGTACAAGTACCACATTAAACATTTTTAACGTATAAATATCACATTAACAAATTTGATAAAATTCAAGAGTCTTTCATGATATTATCCCTTAAACTTTTAAGTTTGTCAAAGGTAAATTTGGCAAGTTATTAATGTAGTATATGCATATTTGACATATTCTTTGCAAGAAAGGTATCTAAATTTTATTTATATCCTAATATATAAATAAAATCTTAATTTAAAAAAAATATGATTAAAAATATTTATTAATATTAATTAAAAATTATTTTATTATCATTTATTTTTAAAATTTAATATATGATTTTTAGTAAATTTAAAATATATATTAATTATATTTTTATTTTTATAAATATCACGACTAGATATTATTAACATTTTACTTAAAAAAAAATACTAAAAGGTATCCTATTTTTCTCGAAAATAAAATATGGTTTTGCATTACTTACAAATTTTTTTATGAAGTAATGCTTTACCGTACTTTTTGTTTTTGCGATTTACTAAAGTTCCGTATGGATTCCATCGCATTTACTACAATGCGATGGAATCTAGCCACTATATTCTTATTTTTTAAGTCAATATATTTGAGAAGTTTTTGTACTATATTATTAAATATAAATTAATTTTTTTTATTATAAAATTGAATAATTTAATTTTTATTTTTTTAAAATTGAAATAAAAAGGTAAAATCACAAAGTAAATCGCTTAAAAAGCTGATGTGACATTTAACCTGTTTTTAATTGATAACGTGGATGTCTAATACTGACATGATACTAATAAAATATATTATTTTAAGATGACATAAACAAAATAATCAAGTTGTTAAAATGCCACATTAAATGTTGAAAATATATTATTTATTTTGTTCATGTCATCTTAAAATAATATATTTAATTGGTGTCATGTCAGCATTTAACATCAACGTCATCAATTAAACTCAGGTTAAATGCCATGTCAACTTTTTAAACGATTTACTTAGTGATTTTACCTTTTTGCTTCAATTTTAAAAGAACAATAACTAAATTACTCAATTTTATAGTAGAGAGATTAATTTACATTATATGATATAATACAAAGATTTTCTAAATATTTTGAACCATTTTTTAGGGATAATCACATGTAGGATTCATTTGGATGCGCCCGACGGTGGGATTAAAATCCACCACCCCTCCTCGATGGGGTAAGGGTCCAATCCTTTGGTGGAAGATTAAAATACTTTTTTGCCTTTTTAAAATTTTTTTATTTCATTCATTATTTCTTAACATTTTCAAATTAGTTATTTAACTTTGTCATTATTTTTATTTTGTTATTTTATTTTTAAATTATTTATTTATTTAATATAATAAATAAATAAATAAATTTATATAATTATATAAGAATTAGCTAATTAATTAAAATATTTAAATAAATATATAAATAATATATATTACATTTTTTAAATATTAAATATTATTAAAAAAGAATAAATTATATTAGGATCATCTTTAGAAGTGATATTTTTAGGCACCAATAAAATAATAACACATCATCATTTTTTAAAGACATATAATTGTTATTATATACTCATCCTTACTTAAATCAACTTTCATTAAATCAATTTACTTATTTTTAACTATAAATACCTAAATTTAAACGTGATTTACTAAAACTCTTAAACTCGACCTAGAGTTTATATGAAGAAAAAAATATATAACGACAAAATTACTTCGTTTCTCTAAAGGTACAATTGTTGTTATTTTTCTTTCTCTATATAATTAAAACAAATGCAATCCTATTTGTATAATGCAAAAAATGGTCTTCATTCCTGTTCCTGCTAACTTTCAACAATATATAACTTTTTATCTTGGTAGTAGAGTTTTGTGTAAATTATGAAATATTTAAAATGCAAAACGACTTCTGTTCCGTCAATAAAACGATCAATATGCCGACTTTTTGACCTGTAAATTGAAACAATCAGTATCCTTTCAACAATTACAGTAAAATGGAAATTGATTTTACAGTTAAAAAAAAGAGTAAATTGATTTAATGAAAGTTGATTTAGTAAGAATGAATATATAATAATAATTACATGTCTTTAAAAATGATGATGTGTTTTTATTTTATTGTTGCTTAAAAATCTCACTTTTTAGGATGATCCTAATATAAGTTATTCTCTTAAAATATACATAAAAATAATTTATCAATATAATCTTATATTAATATGCTTAATGATCTTTTTTCATTCTTATCTTATTGTCACCGCTGATTTTGTATTCAAACACATATTCAATATTAATTTTAATCTCACCGCCATCATTATTTTTAATTTTATCGAAATCAATTTCATTTTTGAACCCTAAATAAAGAGAGCCTATTGGGCGTTGAAACTTTGAAGTGATTGTCTGGAAGAGAAGAAACGAGGGATGCGTCGTCATGCGTGTGTTCTCAAGGCAGGTAAGTGGTTGTAATCTGGGACAGCCGTTGAAATCACTTTTGATGTAATAGTCTTTGGTCTTGGTTCACTATCATAAGTTAGCCAAAAAGAATAGTTTAAAGGGCTTTTTTTTTATTTTTTTTATTTTATTAACACTATATTTACAACAGAGCCGTAAATTAATGTAAGAACTTTGATTCAACTGTGTTTTAGATGTCTGAAAATTCAACCGGTTTGAAGAACTGCTCTTTATTTCGATTGACTAGTTCAAAAGGGAATGTTGATGTCCTTGACAGTGAAAACTGAGAAGGATTTGATTCGAATGTGCTCTCCACTGCTTTGTTAAATTGTCCAATATCAGCCCAAGAAAAAAATATATATAAAAGCCTAACAATGTGTGGTTGCAATTGTGTGGTTTAATGTGTGGTTGTAGTTGTGTGGTTTAATGTGTGGTTGTAGTTGTGTGGTTTAATGTGTGGTTGTAGTTGTGTGATTTAAATGTGTGGTTGTTATTAAACAACAATGGGTGGTTGTAATTTATTTAGATTTTATATTTGTGTGGCTTGTGTTTGTCTTGGTATTGTATAAATACCCCTCTCTCTTGCATTTGTAAATCATCAAGTAGTAAGCTTCAATAAGCAATAAAAGTTCTAAGTTTTCCTAAGGAGTTCTTCTCTAAATAGTGTAGTCTAGAGTGAAGTGTGAGCATTTGTGAGTTTTCCTAAAATCTAAACTTTCTTCTTTGAGTGGTAAAATTAGAGTTATCTACTCTAAGTTTTTCTCAACAATTGGTATCAGAGCTAGGTTGTAAGTTACTACCATAGTTACTATTCACACGTGTCACTATATACTTTTATAGTAATTGTTAACATATACGAGATTTATTCAAGTATATGGTATACAATACTATTCACGTATACGGTACTGTTCACGGTGAAATAGTTATTCAGGTACTATTTTTGGTTTGAGCGTTCTTGAGTCGTGAGGAGTTTGTACTCTACAAGTTTGTGTCTCAAAATCAAGCTTGTTCGGTATTGTTAGAGTCTTGCCGACACGATGGGTGATCTTCAAGTAGTTGGAGGAATCAAGAAGCTCAATCACAAAAATTACAACACGTGGAAGACGTGTATGATGTCTTACCTACAAGGTCAAGACCTTTGGGAAGTCGTTGGTGGTAGTGAAGTTACGAAGCCCGAGCAAGAAGATGCTCAAGGAACCTTGCGCAAATGAAAGATTAAAGTGGGTAAAGCCATGTTTGCCCTTAAGACCACAGTTGAAGAAGAAATGTTGGAACACATACAAAAGCTAGAAACGCCAAAAGAAGCGTGGGATACTTTAGATGCACTCTTTTCGAGAAAGAATGACACAAGACTTCAACTTCTTGAGAATGAATTATTATCAGTTGCACAACGGGATATACCGATTGCTCAATACTTTCACAAGGTAAAAACGTTATGCCGTGAAATTTCTGATTTAGATCCTACAGCTGCTATTGGAGATACCAGGGTAAAAAGAATAATTATCCATGGTTTGAGGCCCGAATATCGCAGCTTCGTTGCCGCTATACAAGGATGGCCAACTCAACCATCACTTGTAGAATTTGAAAATTTGCTTGTTGGTCAAGAATCTATGGCCAAGCAAATGGGAGGGGTCTCGTTGAAAAGTGAAGAGGAAGCACTCTACACCAACAAAAGCAAAGGCAAATTCAAACAGCACGTCGGTGGTGGATCTAAAAAGTATGGTGACAAGACAAAAAGTCATCAAGGAGAAGGGAGCTCTCGTCCAGGGGGAGCTTCAAAGAATCGTAGCAACAATAAAAGATTTGAAGGTAACTGTTACAACTGTGACAAGAAAGGTCACATGGCAAAAGATTGTTGGTTTAACAAAAGGCCCGCTGAGAGCAATGCTGCTACTTCTAGTACAAAGGAGAAAAGCGAAGATGATTGGGACGCTGAAGCATTTTTTGCTATGGAAGAGGAAGAGTTAGCTCTCACAGTAACAATGGCTGACCGAATTGACTATGAGAATGACTGGATTGTCGATTCAGGTTGCTCAAATCACATGACAGGCGATAAACAGAAGTTGCAGAACCTGTCAGAATACAAGGCAAATCGCATTGTTGTGACAGCTGATAATTCAAGATTACCGATTACTCACATCGGTAAGACGGTAGTAGCACCTCGATATAGTCATAATCAGGTACCACTACAAGATGTTTACCATGTCCAAGGTATGAAGAAAAATTTGCTTTCAGTGGCACAATTAACATCGTCAGGTCACCATATTCTGTTTGGTCCAAGGGATGTGAAGGTATATCGTGATCTCAAAATCTCAGGACAGCCGATGATGGAAGGACGACGTCTGGAGTTAGTCTACGTGATGTCAGTAGAGTCAGCATATGTAGACAAGACAAGAAGGAGCGATACAGCAGATTTATGGCACATGCGGTTAGGTCATGTTAGTTATTCCAAGCTAAGTATGATGATGAAGAAGTCGATGCTTAAGGGACTTCCTCAGCTTGACATAAGAACAGACACAGTTTGTGCAGGATGCCAATATGGTAAAGCACACCAATTGCCATACGAGGAGTCAAAGTTTAAAGCAAAAGAACCATTAGAGTTAGTTCACTCTGATGTATTTGGGCCCGTTAAGCAACCATCAATTAGTGGAATGCGGTACATGGTGACGTTTATTGATGATTTCTCCAGGTATGTGTGGGTTTTTTTTTATGAAAGAAAAGTATGACACTTTCTCAAAGTTTAAAGAGTTCAAAGAGATAGTTGAAGGAGAAGTGAGAAAGAAGATATGTTGCTTGCGCACAGACAATGGAGGAGAATATAGCTCAGGCGAATTCTCTCAATACCTACGAGAATGCAACATACGTCATCAGTATACTTGTGTCAATACACCACAACAGAATGGTGTAGCAGAGAGAAAGAATCGGCATCTTGCAGAAATTTGTCGGAGTATGCTGCATGCAAAGAATGTACCCGGAAGATTTTGGGCCGAAGCTATGAGAACCGCAGCCCATGTGATCAACAAACTTCCTCAACCAAGGTTAGAGTTTGTTTCACCCTTTGAGAAATTGTGGAAAATGAAACCTTCAGTCAGCTACTTTCGAGTATTTGGTTGTGTATGTTATGTATTTGTTCCTGATCATTTACGTAGCAAGTTTGATAAGAAAGCAACTAGGTGTATCTTTGTGGGATACGACAACCAAAGGAAAGGGTGGAAATGTTGTGATCCTACGAGTGGAAGATGTTACACTTCACGCAATGTGGTATTCGATGAAGCATCTTCTTGGTGGTCCTCAGAAAAGGAGGTGTTGTCAGATTCAAAAGAATTTGAAGACATGCTACAACAGAAAATTGGAGAGTATATGTCCAACTTCAATCAACTTCAGATGAAGTAGAAGACCTATGTGATGATGACGATGACGAGCAAGTGTTAGTCCAGAGTCCTTGGCAAACTGGTGTGTATCAACCAGATGTTAGATCGAGTGAAGTGGAAGAATCATCTCCACAATCACAAATCCGAATGACAACAAGAGCACGGAAGCCAAATCCCAAATATGCTAATGCAGCCATAGTGGAAGAACCAATTGCAACAGAACCTGAGACGTTTGAAGAAGCATCACAGAGTTCTGAGTGGATTATGGCTATGAAAGGAGAGATCACTGCGCTTGAGTAGAATCAGACTTGGGATCTAGTGCCAAAACCAAGAGATGTGAAACCCATATCCTGCAAGTGGGTTTACAAGATAAAACATCGTCCAGATGGGTCGATTGAAAGGTACAAGGCACGGTTGGTGGCTCGTGGTTTCTCTCAGAAGTATGAGCTAGACTATGATGAAACGTTTAGTCCGGTGGCAAGACTTACAACCGTACGAGTCCTACTTGCCCTTGCAGCCAACAAAGACTGGAACTTGTGGCAGATGGATGTGAAGAATGCATTCCTTCATGGAGAGCTAGATCGGGAAATCTACATGATTCAACCATTGAGATTTCAAAACCAAAATCATCCTGAGCATGTGTGTAAGCTGCGAAAGGCACTTTACGGATTGAAACAAGCACCTAGAGCATGGTATGGTAAGATTGCTGAATTTTTAACTCATAGTGGTTATTCAGTGACACCTGCAGATTCCAGCTTGTTTGTCAAAGCTAATGGAGGAAAGATAGCTATCGTATTGGTATATGTGGATGATTTAATCATAACTGGTGATTATGAGGCAGAAATTCTTCAAACCAAGGAGAATTTATCAGTTCGTTTCCAAATGAAAGAACTTGGACAACTCAAGCACTTTCTTGGTCTAGAGGTTGATCACATACAAGAAGGAATATTTCTCTGTCAACAAAAATATTCTAAAGATTTGCTAAAAAGGTTTGGAATGCTCGAGAGCAAGCCAATCTCAACATCGATGGAACCAAATGACAAGATGTGTGCACTTGAAGGCAAAGACTTGGAAGATGCAACTATGTATCGATAATTGGTAGGTAGCCTGATTTACTTAACCTTGACTCGAATACTGAGATATGTGAAAAGTATGCAAAATCCGAAGAAGCCTCATTTAGAAGCAGTTCGACGAATACTGAGATATGTGAAAAGTACAATAGATTATGGTCTTTTGTACAAGAAAGGTGAAAACTGTAAGTTCGTTGGTTATTGTCATGCTGACTATGCAGGAGATCATGACACCAGGCGATCAACAACTGGGTACATGTTTAAACTTGGTTCTGGAACAATTTCTTGGTGCAGTAAGAGACAACCAACGGTATCATTGTCAACTACCGAAGCTGAGTATCGAGCAGCAGCAATGGCAACTCAAGAGTGTACGTGGCTGATACAACTAATGAGTGATCTACATCAACCAGTAGATTATGCAGTTTCGTTGTATTGCGACAACCAGTCAGCAATTCCTTTGGCAGAAAATCCAGTCTTTCACGCAAGAACCAAACATATAGAAGTGCATTATCACTTTATCAGAGAAAAGGTTCTACAAGAAGAAATTGAGATGAAGCAGATCAAGACAGATGATCAAATGGCAGATTTATTCATAAAAGGTTTGAGTATCAACAAATTTGAAATGTTTCGTCGTCAACTCAACATGGTGCAAAGAGGAAGAGCTGGTATTGAAGGGGAGTGTTAAATTGTCCAATACCAGCCCAAGAAAAAAAAAATATAAAAGCCTAACAATGTGTGGTTGCAATTGTGTGGTTTAATGTGTGGTTGTAGTTGTGTGGTTTAATGTGTGGTTGTAGTTGTGTGGTTTAATGTGCGGTTGTAGTTGTGTGATTTAAATGTGTGGTTGTTATTAAACAACAATGGGTGGTTGTAATTTATTTAGATTTTATATTTGTGTGGCTTGTGTTTGTCTTGGTATTGTATAAATACCCCCTCCCTTGCATTTGTAAATCATCAAGTAGTAAGCTTCAATAAGCAATAAAAGTTCTAAGTTTTCCTAAGGAGTTCTTCTCTAAAGAGTGTAGTCTAGAGTGAAGTGTGAGCATTTGTGAGTTTTCCTAAAATCTAAACTTTCTTCTTTGAGTGGTAAAATTAGAGTTATCTACTCTAAGTTTTTCTCAACACTGCTTTTGGTATTGGCTGTTTAGTTTTAATGAGGATCTCAATGAATATTGTTGATGTTTTTATAAAGGCGAGTCGAGTAAATTATTGGGATGTCAAGTAAAGGTTTAAAAATTTGAGAAAAAAGACGTGTTACAATACTTAAGTCAATAGATTTAAAAAAAAAAAAAATTGGTAAGAAGAGAATTTGGCAAAATTTTAATAGATTTCGGTATTTATTTATCTCGTATAAACTTTAACTAAGATTATTTATACTTGCTTGTAATCTATTATGAGAGTTTCTAGTCTTGATAAATGCTAATCAGGTTTTATTTATTACTGAAATTTGATGGAGCTAAAAAATTGAAAGCTCACCAAATGTTTGCTATGTGTTTGTGCAAAAGGTTAATTTGGTTTTTTTTTTTTATATATATAATTGAGGTTATCAAGGTTTAATCTTTGATCACAGGAACTAAGAGTAGACCACACGACTGTTGTGGACTGCTATCCTAAGCTTCAGTCTCTTTGAATCCAACAAATATGTTTTAGGGTTCATTTAGATCCGGTGCGGTGGGATCCAAGTTATTTTTGAGGCTATTGGAGTTTCTCCTTTTACCCTTTCACTATTTTTTATTTTTTTAAAATTTTTATTTTTATTTTAATTATTATTATTTAATAGAAATATAATTTTAATATATATTTATTATTTAATATAAATATAATTTTAATTATTTATTATATATATACATTTTAATCTAATGTCCTTAATTGTCATATTTTATTTCTTACTATAATTCACCCTACCACCACCGCTGCTTTTGAATCTAAACACATATCCAATCACTGATTTTTATCTCATCGTTACTGTAATTAATCTCATCATCAGTATTGTTTTTAATTTCACCGAAATTAATCTTACTGCTCATCCAAATAGACCTTTAATAACTTGCATGCTAGGCTTATGAAGGGGTTGGGTATTTCTTTTGTTGCTGGACCCATGAATGGGAGGAGTTCTAAGGAAAGCTCCTTATGGTGAGCTTAAAATAGACTCCATTACATATAAACATAACAAAATTACATATAAACATAACAAATTACATATGTAACTAAAAGTTGTCATGTATTTCTGTAATTTTTTTTACATATAAACATGATAAATTACATAAATCATTAAAGGATATGTCATGTATTTATGTAATTTGAAAATTGTCATGTATTTATTTAATTTTTTTTATATATAAACATAATAAATTACATAAATTTTTAAAGCCTACGGAAAACCTATTTTAAAGGACTTTTCTTATAATTTTCCTATGAATGGTGAATTAAGAAACGTGACGATGGTGCTGGAAAAAAAAAAAAATTGCCCTCTCACACCCAACTGTCCTTTTCCAAAGAGAAACATCAAATTCAAATTTTTTTTTTTTTTTTTCATTTCTTAAAGGCCCATCTTCTGCATCCACCCTAAAAGCAGATTTCCAAGCAATTTCGGAAATGCTTAACTTCATTTTGCAAGAAAAATAGTACACTAAAATATGCAAGACAAAGTCTCAACACAAATCCTTGATACATCAATTTAAACAATTGTAGATTTGCCAGTTCTGCTTTCACTGACATTTACAACTGTGCAAAGAGTTGATCATATATATGCCAGACAGATTAAACCTGTATATAATTACAATTAAAGTCTGAAACTTTATTATTGCTTTTCGCCGGTAACGACGGGCCAATGAAAGATAGCAGTGAGGACTTGACGTTGTTCTTATGCTTACGGTGACGAATCCTCCTCAAAACCACTTGTTTATCCAGGGTCTGCTTGGAATGACTTGGCTTTTATGTAGAGATGGCTAGTGACAAAAATCCATCTTTTCTTGCTCTTCTTGATCATCTTCATGGCAGTTGTTGATGTCGTCCTTGATGATGATGTTCTTCTCAGGTTTAGAAAGAGGCATTTTTAAAGTTTAAATTGTGAGAAAACAAGGTATAGATCAAAGAGGGGATGATGCTTAATTAACAGCTAACAGGAGTATCTAATAGAGAAACAGAGTGTAAGAGCAAGGGAATTGGGCAAGAGGAGTATTTAAAGAGGACAAAGATTTGAGCATTTATTAACTGATTAATTTGGTTGGTTTGATGTGTTCTAAGGTGCCCTTGTGAAATGTTTAGGGCAATCAGATAGCAGAATCCATAGTTTTGAGGTGGTTGGTTTTCAGGCTTCTTGCTGAAAATATTAATTTATGTCATGCTAAATTAGCTTCCATTTGGATTTGGTTAGTCTTCTGGGAATCATTAGCATGTGCATCATGCATTCCTGATGAATATATAACCTTTATTTTCCCCATATGTCTCTCAGGATTATTTAAAGTATCAGATTCCAACAAATAAAGTCTTGATGATGAAATTAATTAAGAATTGAAAGCAATTAACCAATTATCTAAAGTTCAAACTTATAAGAAAAAATTTAATCTAAATATGACCATCATTAAACATTATTATTCTTTGGGGCATAATGCTGATCAATAGTCATCAAAAGTATTACTACATTTGGTTCATTAAAAACTGAGGTATATAAAGCAATTGATTTTTAGATTTGGGCCCTATCAAGGCAATATATCGAAATTACTTTACAGGTGCCAGGTGTTTTACTTTACAGCGAGCAAGTGTAAATTACCATGTTTTTGACGTACGATTGTTCATTGGTTGCAAATTCTTCATTAAGAAGTGCATCTGATTTTTAGAGTTCAATCGAAAGTTGGAAAAGGGCACTTGAAAGTTGGAACATTTAAAAGGAACCACAACCAATAAGTGGGAAAGCATACTTATTCACTGCCTGATCAATTTTTTCCCACTGCTTTTGCTATGATAAAACGATAAGTTTAGTACAAAAGAAAGGGCTGATTTGATTGATAGTTATTTTCTCTAATATATATATATATATATATATATATATATATATATATATATATATCCAATGGAACCCTGATTTTTTAAGGTGATCTCATAGCGCCCCCAACAGTTGGGGCAAAGAGCGGTTCACTTCTTTCGACGTTGTTAGTGAACACGACATATGTGGGCGCCATTACACTTCAAAGTTCAAACGAACAGCAGAAAGCTGGAAATAAATCTTCAATGTAACATGTTCTTCAGACTTTTGCAATTTTGCTGCTATAAAAGTGTATATATATAGTGGCTAGATTTTGTGCTGGAATATGTGAACGATGGACACCCATCACCCTCTACTATGTAAACCTCACGTTTACTTACCTAAACTGCCAAATTATCAAATAGCAAAACCAAAACCCAGTATTTCTATACGTACGTATATCTTTTAAGCTACTTTTTCTTTTATTTCGTAGAACACATTAAATTTCTTTTGTCTACACTTAAAACTTTGAAGGGCATATAGGGCTTGCACTTTAGTTTTGCCTTTGAATTGTATATGCAAAGATGGAAAAATGAAATCATTTTAAATTATTGCATTTCCCCATTTCCCTCCTCCACTCACTTAATCCACTGTGTCACTTTTTTTTTTTTTGGTGTTAATTTTACCTTCAAAATTTTACTTTTCCCTGTCTAATAATTGATGTCACTATCATAGCCAAAAGAAGGAAATTAAAGGGACAAAGTGCTCCAATTATTTTTCATATTAGAGTATGGCACATCCATTATGTGGGTGAATGAAAAAAAAAATTGAGTAAAAAATTATATTTAAAAACTTTTATTAGTGGGTAGTTTGTAACTTGTAAATATAGGTAATTTTTTTAAAAGAATGGGGTAGTTTTAGAAAAAAGATTGATAATTTTTTAAAAATAAAAATCATATAAAAATTGAAAAAGTTATCAATAATCTTGGTATATTTTTTTTTATATAATAAATTTTTTGATTTTTATTTTTTTATGAACTGAATTGGTGTCACTTGATTCATTGACACCAACTCAATCATTTATTTTATAATAGTATAGATAAGAAATATTAGAATGTTAAAAAATCTTTTCCTAATATTCTATGCGATGGGCATAAATTTTTCTCAAAAAAATATGGAACTGTGACAAAATGGTCTACCTGTCCCAAACTCGCCCTGTTTACATTTCTACACATAACCGCGAACTTGGTTTGCTTCGCCTGCATGCATTTTCATTTGTGCAATCGATTTTCCAATTTTTACCTTTTCTTTTCTTTCAAAAAATCCCGAAGGTGATCTTAAAATAGAAATTAAACCAACCACCATACAAATAATAACAACCCAAATCGCAACTAATAAAACTACCAAGCACGTTATTACTAGGCGATGGACTCGGATTCCCAGGACCCATTGCCCCTCTTCCTATACGCATTTTCCTCCCAACACTTGTCAAAATCTGATAGCCCCAAATCTCCTCTACCGTTACTATACCACTTCTATAAGTTGCCATATATATATATATATTCTCTAAATTTATCGTGGTCGTTTGGTGGTAATCGATAGTTGATAGGTAAAACAAGAACGATCATGGGTGTTGGAGTTGGTGCTCCGGCGCATGCTCCAACATCCAAATCAATTTTTGCCTGATAGATTATGAAGATTCTTACTTTTATATATGAAGCATATAAATAGTGTGATTAATTACTAAAATAATCTTAGGTAATTTATGAGCATGAAAATATGAATGCAATTCAAATGCAACCATTTCTATATCCTCTCCCAACCCTTGACTTGTTTTTCTGATATATTCTCTCAACCTTTAAATCTCTTCTGTCCATCTTCTCTTATTTGTAATTTTTCTATATTTAGAATTTGGTTTAGTTTTTTTTGGGTCTTTAGTAGTTTGATTACTTTATTCATTTTCTTTGGAATTGGAGCGAGAGACGGGGGAGGGGACACAATGTTTGCAGAGGCTGATAGCATTCGAAGAGCCAAGTTTGCCAACATGATGCAGCATTCGGATCCTAACATGTCCGTGAATGTTCCTGTGAGTGAAGATGATTTGTGCCTTCGTTATAGCAACGCATCAGCTAACGGTTATGAAGCCAACAGGTTGAGCTGTGAAGGCTCACCCCTAACCATGTCACCATGGAACCAAACCACTCCTTTCAACAAATCTTCATGGATCCCTTTCGACGACGACAACGTTCCGGCGAACAGTCTCATCGGGTCTCTTACACGTGAAGAGGGCCATATTTATTCCTTAGCAGCCTCAAAGGATCTCCTTTACACTGGCTCTGATAGCAAAAACATTCGTGTGTGGAAGAATCTCAAAGAATTTACCGGCTTCAAATCAAACAGTGGATTGGTTAAGGCTATTGTGATATCAGGTGAAAAGATTTTTACTGGCCATCAAGATGGGAAGATTCGTGTTTGGAAAATCTCTCCTAAGAACCCTAGCGTTCATAAACGAGCTGGAACTTTGCCAACTTTCAAAGATATCCTTAAAAGTTCTATTAAACCAAAGAATTACGTGGAAGTGAAGCGTAAACGCTCTTTATGGATCAAACACTCGGATGCGGTGTCTTGTTTGAGCTTGAACGAGGAAACAGGTCTTCTTTACTCTGCTTCATGGGACAGAACCTTTAAAGTTTGGAGAATTTCTGATTCCAAATGTCTTGAATCAATTCATGCACACGAAGACGCTGTTAACTCTGTCGTTTCGAGCTTTGGTGGAATGGTTTTTACTGGGTCAGCAGATGGAACCGTTAAAGTGTGGAATAGGGAACAACTACGGAAAGGAACAAAGCATACATTGGCTCAAACTCTTTTACAACAAGAATGTGCGGTTACAGCATTAGCAATCATCACCGCCGGTTCAGTATTGTACTGTGGCTCTAGTGACGGTCAGATCAATTTCTGGGAACTTGAAAAGCAATTCTCCCATGGCGGGGTTCTTAAAGGGCACAATCTGGCGGTTCTTTGCCTCGAAGCAGCATCGAATTTGTTGTTTAGTGGATCAGCCGATAAGACTATATGTGTTTGGCGTAGGGACGGAAACATCCACACATGCCTTTCGGTGCTAACAGGGCATACGGGGCCTGTCAAATGCTTGGCTGTGGAAAAGGATCAGGAATCAGGGAAGGAGGAGCAGCGGTGGATTGTGTACAGTGGGAGCCTTGATAAGTCGGTGAAAGTATGGAGCGTTTCGGAGTTTGCTCAGGTGGCGCCAGCCATGCAGCAGAATCAGAAGCAGGTGAGTTATGATACGGAGTCTTTCCCATCTGATGGGAGCTATTCGTCCACCAGCATAACCAGCCAGCATGGGAGGTACTGATCCCAAAGACTTTCGATCGGCTGCTGGCATGGGATTTGCCTAACGGAGAGGGCTCTCTGAAGGGGATCATTTTGGGATTTTTTTTATGGTTATATATCGTAAAGATTGTTATGGACCTGATGAATTGGCTACTATGAAAATGGAGACAAATTTTAAGTAAAGCTTTCATAAATAAAATTTCTTTTCATTCATTTATGTATGTCAAATCTTCAGTGGAGGAAGATCATGTACTCATCCAACATCATGGAGAGTGGAGACGCATAATCCTAAACATAGATATTCCTCTAGGATTACAAATCCTATCTGCTTTGGAACTAATGTTTGCAAATAAATTTGATAGTAATGTCTTAGCCAAAATTTTCATCAATAGCCTAAATCTGACAATGAAGTTGAATCATACAAACCAGTCACCTTGTATGGTTAAATTTCAATCACAACATCCATTGTCATTCCTATGGCTAATTATTTCACAGATAATTTCGCTTTTAAGTTTCATTATGGGATGCAAACTAAGTATGAGTTCGAATCTTAGTATTTGCAACTCTTTCACGATTATCAGGCAGCAGCCTCCATCTTTGGAACTCTGCCTCTACCAACCAATAGTTTTTTTTTTGCCTTAGGTGCAAGGAAACCCTGTGTTTTTGTTCTTTCTCACTAATCATGCAAATTCAGTCGCTGTATTTGTTACTTGTCTATGTTGACAGGGACGCAGAAAGAATAAAACTAATTTGACTTTGTTAAGATTCAATTAAAGAACAATCAAGAGCAATAAAAGTCACTATTATAGTATTTATTTTTCCAGTAATAGTACAAAATACTTGTATATTCTTTGCTATGACAAATTTGAGCAACGAATTATGAACCCATATTACAAACATGCCTCTTGTCTGTCGAATCATTTCAATGTGAAAGCCTTCGAGAATGGCGTCTCCTTGATTCAGATTGTGTTATTGAGTTTTCAATCCACGCAAATGGCCGCTTCGATCTATTTTCAATTGAGTTACAGGTCTCCTTCAAGCATTCTAAGTACCTAACAATTTGCAAATGACAAAGGAAATTTCTTAGTTTCAATATATACCTAGCTCAGGCAATGACGTGAAAAGCCCCTGAACAAAAGATTATGGAAAGAAAGGACTATGAAATGATTTAGAATTGAAGGACAAGGTAGCATAGCTTTGACATTTGGGATACTCTTGAAGTATGAGTGTTTTTTCATTTTTTTTTCAAAACATATAGTGAATTACTAAGATCATTATTCACTAGCATCAATAATCTAAATACATATTCAACAAAATATATATTAACATAATAACCCACAATCTCTACCATTATGCTTATTAAATGCTCATGTTTTTTTGGATAAGCAAAGTTTTTATTTATCCAAAAGCAGCATGCACTGCTACATCAATACAACCAGCATAGCTAGCAAACAAATGTACTATTTACAATGTCTTCTTTACATAGCTAATAACCAATTATGCTATCAGTGAGCTTTTTAACCCCCATGCTACATGCAAATCTCTATTAACAGTATCATCCTTTATGTTTTTCATCCCCCCTATCCTATAGCTAACCTCCTCCTTGATTTTCTCAAGCATTTGCATACATTGCTGAGATTGTTTACCAAACTTGCGGTTATTCCTCTCCCTCCATACATGGTATATGAGAGCATTCCAAGCAATTCGAAGCACTGTAGCAATAAGAGATTTACCCTTTAGCTTCCTCTTTGCCCATTGCACTTCAAAGTCCCAGCTTCTGATGACTCTATGAAGCTTACATAGGTGCAGAATCTCCCTCCATACTGCCTTAGAATACTCACACTCAAAGAATAAATGGTCTCGAGTCTCCATTTGTTGACTGCACAGCTCACAAGTTCCATTAAGATCCATTCCCCATTCCATCAATCGATCTTTTGTAGGGAGCTTGTTCTGAATTGCCATCCATGATATTTGGGAATGCCTTGGAATATGGTAGGCATACCATACCAATCTATCCCAATCCACCTTTGGCTGCCTTGGCCTGATTTGCTGCCACACTTGAGCCACTGAAAACCTGTCCCCAGGAAATTTCCAAGCTAATCTTCCATTATTCTGATAGGTAAATTGAGCTACTAATGGTCTCAATTGTAGGATTTTCCTCCAAATCCAGCTACTTCCCTGAGTGATTGGGAACTGCCAGAATGAGGTGTCTTTTAGAACATAGTTATGGATCCAAGCAATCCACCATGAACCTGCCTTAAAAAGCAATGTCCATATTATCTGCATTATGCTTGCCCTGTTCCAAGAACCTAGATCCTTCAGGCCAAGTCCCCCTTTTGATCTTGGACAACAAATTTTCTGCCAGCTCACCCTTGCTCCTCTGGCTTCTGCATCTTTCCCTAACCAATAGAATCGAGAGCAGAGTTGATTAATTCTGGAGAGCACTGCCTTAGGTAGAATAAAGATTCTACACCAATAGTTTTGTATATTAAACAAAACTGATTGAATAAGCTGAAATCTTCCATCATAGGACAGAGTCTTTGATGTCCAGTGAGTGATCCTAGCAGTAATCTTTGAGATAAGTGGGACACAGTCTTTTTCTGTCAGCTTCTTTGTTACTAGGGGAACCCCCAAATACCTCACTGGCAGCTCTCCTAGCTTGAAGCCTGTCACCCCTTGGATTTCCTGAAGCTGAGCTCTACTGATGCCAGAAGAATAAAGTTCACTTTTGGCACAGTTGAGCTGCAAACCAAAAAGTTTATAAAAACTTTCCAGGATATCCTGCACTCCTTGGATGGATTTCAGGTGCCCTTTAGTGAAAATCATCAAGTCATCAGCAAAACATAGGTGAGTTAGCCCAATCCTTTTGCACTTAGGATGGAAATCAAAGACTTTGTGCTGTGCAGCAGCATCCAAAAGCTTAGAAAGTGCATTCATAGCAAGCACAAACAGATAGGGGGAGATAGGATCTCCTTGTCTTATACCCCTTTCTCCCTTAAAGTAGCCCGCCAAGCCTCCATTAATTGATAGAGAGAACCTAGGACCAGTGATGCAGCTCTTGATCCATGTTATAAAATCTGTTGGAAAATTCAAAGCAGCAAGAACCAGCAACATGAAGTCCCAGTCAAGTGTATCAAAAGCCTTTTGAAGGTCAACCTTTAGAGCACTTCTAGGTGAAAAAGTTTTCCTGACATAGCCTCTTACTAACTCCTGTGCCATTAGGACATTATCTGAGATATTCCTTCCTTCCACAAAGGCACTTTGACTTTTGCTGATGATTGATGGCAGAAATTTTTTGAGTTTTCTTGCCATCACAGATGTAATACTTTTGTAGACTACTGAACAACAGGAAATAGGCCTGTAGTCTTTAATACAAGTAGGATTTTGGTTTTTTGGCACAAGAGCTACAATTGTGGAGTTAAAGCCTGCCAGCAAATCTCCTGTCTGGAAGAAATGAAGAATGGCATCAATGTACTCTTCCCCTACTACTGTCCAAGCTTCCTTAAAGAAGTGAGATGTGAAACCATCTGGCCCTGGAGCCTTGTCCCCCTTGATGGCAAAAATGGACTCCTTGACTTCCTCCCTGGATATTGGCCTTGAGAGTTCAAACTTCTTTGCATCCGAGAAAGAGAACTGCAAAAGTTCTCTTAGAAACTCCCTTGTACATCCCTCAACATTGTAGTCCTTAGTGCCAATAATTTTCTGGAAATGAGAGACTGCTGCCTGAGATATCTGTGAAAAGGTTTCAAGCCTATTTCCACTATCATCATACATGACTCTCATTGTGCCCCTATTCTGCCTAGCTGCAACCATCTTGTGAAAGAATCCAATATTCTGATCTCCTTCTTGAAGCCATTGAACCCTTGACTTCTGCCTGAAGTGACTCTCTTCAGCTTTTCTCAGTTCATTATACTCCCGAGCTAACATCCTTTTCTTTTCTACCAGTTCATCAGAAGGATGGCTGAGTAGATCTACTTGGACATCCTCTAACTCCTTCCTCTTAATTGTAACCTTCTCAGATATGCTACCAAAATAAGCATGATTAAAGTTCTTCAAGACTGACTTTAATCTCTTCATTTTGGTATACAACCTGACCATGGGATTACCACCAGTAGGTACCCTCCAAGAGTTCTCAACAATGTGCATAAACTCTGGATGTCTGGTCCAATAGTTGAAAAACTTGAAAGGTTTTGGTGGAGAGGCACTCACCATATCAAGCTTTATGAATGCTGGGCTGTGATCAGAAATTTCTGGAGCAAGGAATTCTACATGAGACTCTGGAAATGCTGTGAGCCATTCTGCATTAATAAGCACTCTATCTAACTTCCTTGCCAGGAAACCTTCAATTTGCTTGTTAGACCATGTGAATCTAGGTCCTATGGATGTGTGATCAAAACAAGATAAAACTTGTAAGCAGTCAGTAAAATCCCTTATATCAGTACTAGGTGCTTGAGATCCATCATAACATGAGCTTTCAGAGGGTTCAATGATAGTGTTGAAGTCTCCTGCTAGCATCCATGGAAGGTTAGACATTGTGCTATTTAGATGAACTAAATGGCTCCATAACCTTCTCCTTGCAATGCCCTCATTAGAAGCATAAACGGCAGAGAGTAAGAACTTCTTGCCTGTGAAAGATATACTACATGTAAGGCTTTGGTCCATTGAAGCAACCAGACTCAGCTGCACATGGCTTTGGTAAAGAAACCAGATTCTTCCATTATTGGCCTCAGAATAGTTATGGAACATGCTCCATCCTGGAAAACTTTTATCTAAAATCTGCTGCATATTTTGAAGCTTGACATGAGTCTCAATCAGACAGACAATGTCTGCTTTTAGCTTTCTTATTCTACTAACTACCTCTTTTTGTTTAAGGAAATGATTGAATCCCCTTACATTCCATATGAATAGATTCATTAGGATTGGTTAGGCAAGGAACTTCCTGAGGTAGTGGGATCTACCTTTGCACTGGTCCTTTTTCCTTTGTCAATAGGCCCTCTCCTCTTTATCTTCAGATTCTTCATAAGATCTGCTACTCCAGCAGAAGCTGCTCTTGGTTTCCTAGGAGAGTGCTCTGTCCTGTTTTCATCCTCAGTAACTGCCCTTGTATCATTCCTGATCTCAGGCTCAATTTCTTCCCTATCCTCCTCCTCAACTACTTCTTCCAAAATGGCAAATCGATTGAGTGAACTTGCCTTCCTGGTTTCAATATTTGTTTTCTGGTTTGGCCTCATAACTTCCTTATTGATGGAGCTTGACATCATATTTTGATTCTTGGGGCTTACTAATGAAGTTCCAGCATCACATTCAGCTCTTTTGCCATTCTCCTCAATAATTTCCTCTACTATACTTTCTTCTTTTCCTTGCTTCTTTTCCTTTGGCCTCCAAGCCTTTGCTACAGCATTAACAGGCTTAGATGGACAAGCTTTATCCACATGGCCAAAAATTTTACAGTTTGAGCACCTTTGTGGCAGCCAAAGAGCTTCAACTGTTATGGACGCAATGGATCCATTCTCCAACACAACATCTATCGTGCTTGGAATGACAGCTGTGGCTGCAACTTCAATACACACTTTGGCATAGGCCAATCTCTGCTGGCTGGATGTTATTCTGTCCATGTAGAGAGGAGTGCCCAGCGCACTTGCGATATAGCTCAATCCTGTTCTTGTATAAAGCTCCAATGGAACTCGACCTAGATGAATCCAAATAGGGAGTTTTTCCATACTGAAATCCAGTGTTTCCATCCCTGGCTCCCATTTCCTGACAATAAGTGGCTTATTGTGGATATGCTAAGGGCCAGCTTCAAGAACTCGATCTCTTGCCTCTGAGGTAGAGAATTGAATCACAAAAAGATTTAGCCCAGCTGGCTTAATCTCCACAGTGCTATCTTTCCCCCATAGCAGCGTGACCATTCTCTGAAATTGACTGAAGTTTGGAATTCTTCCAATGAACTGAGCCACCACAGAGTTCTTCCAATGCTGAATTCCTTCTGCAAAAACCTCACCTGGAGGCTTTACTGTCACAGCTCCATTGCAGATCTGAGGCGGAAAAAATGCTCATGTTATGCAAGTGCTACTCTTGAAACCTATTTATGAGTTCTCACAACTCGTTTGAGGATTTTTTTTTAAAGGCAGACTTACAAACCCTTTCTCTCAAGCTCTCTCTACAATCCTCTTTTCTAATTTCTTTCTCAACCTTATCATCTACCCATTTAGTCTTGCTCCATCCTCTTATCAGCACTTGGCGTTGCATTCTATATTTCAAGGTTTGCTTCAATCTTCTTTTCCATCCTCTCTCGACATATTCTATTTCATTTGTTTGTAACACTTTCTCTTCCTACCAAAATAAAAAACCCTTTACACATTCCATACTTCCTTTATGAAATCGATAGCAAACAGAATTAAGGAATGGTTCAGCAGCATTGCTAATTAATAATCCAACAACAATTCAACCATGAACAATCAAATTTGTTTCTTTATATAACTTGAAATTGTTGCATAGACATATACTTATTTCCTTTATGCATGATTCTTCTACAAATGAAGATCAGATTAGTGCAGATTGAAACATTCACATAATCAAGTCTCGGAATATTGGATTTCTCATATATATATATATATATATATATATATATATATATATCAAATTATAGCAATTAAAATATGAAACTTTTTAGCCAATGGTGACTTGTTCATACCATCACTCAAATTGAAATTGAAATGCCCCAATAATACTAGCATATGATCAATACTTCAAATTGGGACCACAAATCCACTGAAAAAAGATACGTACTATTAAATCAACAAATTTCTCCATAATTTGTCGAGACTGTATGTATGGTATACAAAATTGCAATTTATATTAAATACCCAAAAACATATAAAGGAAACAAAAAAAGAATTTAATACATTGGAAAAAGAAAACAATTGAGAAAGCAAAAGAGCTTAAGACAAGAAAAGAAGCTTCAAAGAAAGAAATGGAAATTTCTTTGACAGATTAAACTGCCTGGAAATTTCGTAGAGAACAGCTAAAAAAAAAGTTAAGTAGAAACTAGAAATGATGAAATTTTTGTCAGGAGTTTTTGCTTTCGTTGGGTGGGTTGCTCCAGAAAATAACGATGTTTTTGACAGATACAATTTCAACGCAAACAGACAACCATGCAATCATTGTCGACGAAAATAAGGACCAGTTCCCAATTTCCAACACACTTTTTTTCTTTGGACCCCAAATTTTGAAAGGTCTAATGGCTAAGATAGAGTTGAACTGGCCCATAATAATTTTGATTTCTGCATTGGAGCCTACCCGGTAATCAGCAGAGAATCCAGATTGGATCTGACGGGCCTTTTTTTTTTTTTTTTTTTTCTTTTAACCTTCAAGAAAATGTACAGTGGCAGGCCACGCCAGGAATTAAAGTCTTGGGTAATAAAAGATTGATAGCGACTTTGCACCATAATATCAAATGAAAAAGTACAAGATTTCATTTTCTAATTTCTTCACTGCAGTGATGAAGAACAGGGCGTGGGCAATTAAATTACAAGTAAAAAAGGGGAAAATAATATGTTTGCTTTTTTTTTTTTTACAAAAAAAAAAAAATCACAGTTTCGGGATTGAAAACAAATTACAGATATTCGAATTTTAAACCTATCGAATACCTTCTACTAGACAAAGTTTCAAGTTCTTTTTTGTAATGGCTTTTGTGAGAGTGTCTCCATTTATGACTTTGATTTTAATTTCATGTTCAAAGTTATGATAAGTTTAATTACAAGATGTAAAATATATTGTCAAACCTAATTATTGAGTATAGTTACTACTTTATATGGTATCTATTTTCATTTGTTTTTTCAAAAGATTTGCTATCCCTTTTCATGAAAATTGATCAAGTTGAGATTGAACAGGGTAGGAGACCTCAACCAAATTCGCTGTAAATGGAGAATTAATAACCAGGAGCTTTATTTTGCCGACATATATTTGTAATTTTGTACATGAAATATATGCTCCGTAAATATACAGGCGTGTTCTTCTCTTTCCTGGCTAATCCAAAACAAAGAAAGCCCAATAGTCGATTGAAAGAACCAGCCAAACTTGGTGGCCCTTTAAACTTCTTCTTTGCATGTATCAATCTGGAGTAATTGAAGAAGAACAATCATGGCAATTCTAATGGGGTCCTAATAGGGATGGCAATGGAGTGGGGCGGGGGCGGATTTTGTAGTATCCGCTCCCGTCTCACCATAGTACTGCTCTGCCCAGCCTCCCGTCCCGCTCCGTCATGGATATTGAAATTTCAATACCACTACCACCTCCATGGATGTCGGTTACATCCATAACCGCCCCGCTCCGCCCCATTTGATATTTATTAATTATTTTTATTTTTTTAAAATAATAAAGCATTTTAAAAAAATTTAAATATAAATTAAATATAAACATGTTTCTAATATAGGAGGAGAAAAAAAAAGTATTAGGTTTAAATTTTTAAAAATAAAAACAAAAATAATAAGTTTAATTATATTATTTTATTATTCATTTAAAAGCTAAATATGTAAGGGTAAAATTGTAATTTCAATATTCGGGGCGGGGCGGAGCAGGCAATTACCTCAACTGCTCCATCCCCGCCTTTCAAACAAAAAAAACCGCACCGCCCCGCTCCGCCTACATTGTTCAAAAAAAAAATCTCTCCATTTGGATCGGATCGATTCGAAATCCATCGGTCGGATCGAATTTTGCCATCCCTAAGTCCTACGAGAATGATCACGCTTTTTTGAGTACTTACTACTTAATTAATACATAGGGTCATTATTATTATTCAGTAGACGTGTTATTTGTATGAATTGGACCCATCGCCTATCAAATCGTACGTTCAAACTTCTAAGGCCAGAGCCCCTCAGCTCCCGACATTAGCATTCATATCTTGTCTAAAATCATCTCTTATCAAAGTTCACAGAGCACCTAATGCGAAATTGATTGACATAAACTGTTCCGGAAATTTCGCACTAGGGCTTGACCCACCTGTTCATTGTTGGGGACCCTCCTGGAAGGCTGCAGAACCCTAGTCAAGGACTATAGACCATGGTCCAGACATATCAAGATAATTGCTGGATTTTACTATACTGGTTATTTTTCGAATAGAAATCTTTTGTCCCACTTTTCTGTTTCTATTCGTGTTTTCATTCTCGTAACGAATAGTATATCCGTTTTTTCGATATCGTTTTTTTCTCATTTATTTTTAATTGTTTAATTGGGCTACGAAATACAAATAAGATCGACCGATATTTTACCGATGATCAAATAGGTGAATTCTACGATATCATCTCCTTTATTTGTATCGTCTTTTTATCTTTTTTTTTAAGCGAAATCGGTTTTTTTATTAAATAAAAAATCGGATCAAAAATTAAAAACAAATAGATACGAAGAAAAAAAAAAGGGCGCACGACTCGTTACGAAAGTGCGACACCGATAAAGACATGAAAATGGGGCAGAGGATTTAAATTCGTTATTTTTCCACAATGCCATCAAAATTACATGGAACAAGATCACAAGGTTGGAGAAAAAAAAAATCATATCTGATCAGAGTCAACATTTTCTTTCATTTTTTTTTTTTTATTCCAAAGAAAATTTAAAGAACATGGAACAAGCAAGTTGATGCAAGTTAGATATTTCCCCTCCAAATTCACACAAAAAAAAAAAAACATTATATTAGCTGGTTTTATGGTGTCTAACACTTGAGAAGAGTTAACTCATTTGAAGATTCAGAATAGTCCATTTGCCAGCTTGGCCTTCCGAGGGTGAATTCTAGGTTAAGGAACATGTCTGAAGGTGTCAAAGAGCTGGAATCTAATCTTTCCTTCATTCTATCCGACACATGAAGCTCTGCCTTGTCTACACCCACCTATTGCACAACCAAAATTAATCATACGATCGATAATTAAAGCAATGATAGCAAATTCAACTTTCAACATGTTGGTTTTTTTTTTTTTTTTTTTTTTCAGTGATGCAATCATACCTTGGCATCATTTGACTTAAAAGTCAAGCCATTTCCATGGCTTGATATGCTCAAATTATTTGTCTCCTTTGAGGATAGCCATGAACCGCTGCAATCAAGTGAGGAAACACCAACTAAGAATGAGATATTGCAATCTCATCTTCCAGGAAGAGGAAGATCTATATAAAGAACAAGACGAATAGAGGGGCGAAGGCAAGAATTTTGTGTTTGGGATTGGGATAAAAGGAATCAAATTTATAAATTTTTGAAGATCAAAATAGGTTTGTACTATTTTTAAAGTGAATAAATACTTAAAATCAAAGGAGTTTCGAGGAGTCACGGATCAAGACCTTGCCAACCCTTTTTGGATTCCCCCATGGACGAATATAACAAAGCCAGATCTAGCAATTATTTGGCTAAAACAAATCCTACCTTGAAGTATACATGGATCTTGTTTGCAGTCTATCTCTAACTGTTTATATCATGATTTAATTCAAGATGTGTAAAATGCATGTGTATGAAACATAGAAAGAGGGTTTCCATTTCATTAATTTAAAATGTGTAAAAAATTGGCTTTTCGAAGATATGATTGGAAAGTTAATTACCTGATGGAGATATATCTATGATCTATAGTATTTCTTCTCTTCTCTTCAGCTTTTAACGTCTTATAATATCAAGACTCTTAATATAATTGATTCGATTAAATAATTAGAACATGGGAAAGCATGCAACTTTCGTTTAACATATCTCGGATTAGGAATGCAGCTCAAAACTCTTGCTTTTATAAGATTATTATACTGAGCCATCCTTCGGGGAAAGTCAACAGAAGGAGGCAGCAAACAACGGGATATATTAATTAATTAATTACTATATCAACAAATAAGTAGAAAGGTCATACGAAGTTTAGGCTGCTTCTTGTAAAATGTAGCTGAAGAAAAGAAATGCCCGTCAGATTATATAGCAGCATTGAGATTTGAACAAACAACCTTGACTTTTATTAGAAAATCTTATGCTGTTAAATTTGTTCATGAATCGAATTTTTATATTAATATTTATATATTTTATAATTATATTTAAATAAAAATATTTTTATTTATTAAATAATAATTCGAGTTGAACATAATTGATTGAAATTTAAAAAACTTATCCTAGATCCCATCTTAGACAGGTCTAATTGGGATTAATACATTCGAATTAAACCTAAAAAGCCTCGGTCATCTTCATAAAAATCTATGCACTTGAGACTCTGATAAACTGGACTTATCTACATCCATAAACAATGACAAACAACATGTTGGACCAAAACAGTCCACGGCCAAGGATATGTGTATATGCGTGCATGTACGAAATCGTACATGAATTAATGCATTCATTTAAACTAGGCATTATTTTATCTTAAACTTTGTGAAGATAGAGAAGACAATGATGCAGAAAGAAATTAAAAAGGAAATAGCTAGAGAGAGGAGATATTGCAGATGTCCTCACCTTTGGGTCCTTTGTGGTGTCGGTTGTGGTGAAGTTGGTAATGGTTTGAGAGAATAAGAAGGGTTGGTATCAGCTTTTCCGCAAGATAGTCTTCCATCCAAATCAACAATCCTTGTCCTTTGGTTCAAACTCATGTCTGTCTGCCCTTCACCTGAAACACCCAAGAAAGATTGAACCATTGAGGCACTGACCATAATTTTAAATCGAGGTCACGAATTTCGTCGCGGTTGCGGTATCGTGGTTGAGGATGTAGCGAGCGTTACGTAACGCGTCGTCGTTGTCGTGGTCGTGGACGTAAATTTGATAATGTTTCAATAAATTTGATAATGTCATGAACGTTACTTAACGACCGTTACGCTGCGGTCACATTTTTGTACTATGACAGTGACTGCTCTTGCTTTATCAGACACCCAGCAAATAATTCATATTTAGACTCAAGTTAGTCTAATAGTTCCAAACGGTTCTGTTTTTGTGGGGAATAGTAAGGATCAAATCATAGAGCTTCTTCATACTTGGTCACCAAGTTAGCTCTCAAACAAAGACAAATAATAGAAGAGAAATAAAATTCTGTAAAAATAGCAGCTTTTGGGATCGCTATTTTACGGTTTTCGATTATTTTCGTCGTGAATATTTATAGTCGATATTTATCGCAATATCATTCATTATTAGCAACGCATTGCGACAAAAATGCGTACTTGATCGCAATTTAAATCGCTGATTATAGTTCTTAGAGGGAAAATCCAATTACCTGATCCCTTGTCAGTGCTCTTCACTGTTCTATACATCTGCATGAACATAGAACACCCATAGAGATAATGAGAAAAAGTCCACATTGGTAAAATTACCATCTAGATGCCCTTTTGTCCTCAACCCTTGTTTCTCGACATCCACTACAGTTGAATCATATAGAAATACAAAACTAGAACACGATAAAGGTACCGAAACAACTATGAAAAATCATAAAATAATAACAATTCTTATACTTAAGTTCAAAGAAATGAAGATTGCCCACAGCAGCCCCACCTGCAAGTGACTCTTCACGTGAGCTAGGCTTAGATCCTTGACATTCATCAACTCTAAGACAGATTTTGGTGTTGCTCCTGTGATAGTTGACAATACAAAGATGTAAACTTGTTTTGCTTTTTTCCAAAAAAGATTTCCATTTTGCACTAACAGATAAAAGAGAAAAGCCAATGTATTCTAGATGAAAAGATATCTTAGGTTGTGAAGTATTACTTTCATGGCCTCCAAGAAGCTGGACTGCGTGAACAAAATGAGCATGGAGGGTTGTAGTCCATCTCATTCTGGGAGCTCTGATGCTTCTTTTCACTCCATTGATCATTCTTGCATTTCTCTTGAAATCACGACCATAGATTTGAGGTTGATATTGATGCTGATGATGATGATTAAGGTTTCTTGGTTGCTGTAAATGGGGTGGACCCAAATCTGCCATTTCAAACCCTAAGCTCAACGTTGGCTCTCCAGGACCTGGATTACTGAATCCGTTTTCTTGGCTCAGATCGCTTCCACTGCTGCCAGAATCAGTCGTTGAGCTCCTATCACTATTGATTGATTTTCTTGATAACCCATCGTAGACCATTTCCTTAGCCTTAAAATTTGAAACGGATGGTGGGCTAATCTGCAAGGATAGATCAGGCAAAGGTGTGGTTCTCATTATAGTGTTTGAGCTTGTGAACATAAAGAAAAGGTGAAGATCTTAGTTAAAAGTCCTGCAGGAGGTATATGTTAACAGAGACAAGAAACTAAAATAGAGAGAATGAAATGAAGAAAAGAGTAAGCAAGGCAGTGCCCAAAAAAACACAAGGAAAAGGAAAAAAAAAAAAAAAAAAAGAAGAAAGAAAGTGGGGTTAGAACTTCGAAGGTAAAGAAATGAAGAGAGCCGAAAAGGAACGGAGGGAAGTGCTGTGAATTGTGATTATAATTTATATCATGAGTGACTTATGATTTGCATGGGTATTGTGGATGAAAGAGCGAGTGAGTAAAGAGAATATAGGCTTTTTAGTAGGATCCCTCTACGTTTAATAGAAAGATCAGAGGTTAAAAAAATTGCAGAGACTAAAATGGGTCAGATTAAACAAAAAAAAATTGCAGGAAAAGAGAAAGTAAGTAACAAAGTTTTTTTTTTGGGGGGATGATGGTATGAAAGGAAAAGTTAGTGAAAAGGGGAACTTGTGTCTTTAAGGATGCAGAGAAGGATCAGAGGCCTAATTTCCCCCAGAGAAAGAGAAAGAGAGTAGGTTTTCCCTTATCTTTATAATGGGGAATGAAAAAGGAGGAGCCAGCCAGGGATATAATGGTGGTTTATGCAGGGAATGGTTGAAACTCGAGAAAACAAAAAGGGTATTATTCAATGGAATATTTTGAATGGACCTTGGTGAGAAGGATAGAGACCCCCACTTAAATTCCCCCATATCTCGCATTAACGTATCATAATTTTAAGGATTTACATTTATTCATGTATAAATTTATATTCTGACATTATATTTTATAATATTATATTTTAAAAATTAAGTTATAAGGTTAGGGTTAAAGTTAGAGTTAGGGTTAGGGGTTGATGATTAAGGTTATGGGTTAATTTTTTAATGAGATATCAGTGTATAAGTCTAAACTCTATACATTAACAGTGCATCAAATATTATAAATATAACGTGTATTAAAAAAATTATATTATATTTTTATCATATTATTTTTGTGTTTATTAAATATATTATATTCGTATCATATTTTTATATCCGGTCCAAATTCTAGATTTAACCCGGATTTAAAAAAATAACATATATCTTTTTAAAATATATTAAAAAAATTAATTTAAAATTATATATAAATAATACCATTTATAAAATTAACAAATATAATAATCCTAATAAAGAAAGGATTATTATCTTGTACACTGGCAGTGGACATTTTTAATTCCACAAGCGAGGTTTGCACGCCTCCGTACTTTTTCATACGATTTATATTTTTTTTAATTCGACTGTCGTATTTCGTGTTCTATTCGAGTAGATCATGCATGTCGAGTTTTGAGAAAATTAAAAATGTTTAACTATTTGTTCCGACGTAAAAAAATTTCGACCATTAAATATATATTGAAAAAGATAGTATTCTCGATTGATATGATAGGGATATCAGATTGATTCGAAACTTTACGTGCACGACGAGTACGATTATATTGTTAAATCCGATGATCAGTTTATTAAAAATATAAATCGTATGAAAAATTACGAAAGCGTTTAAGCCCCGCTTATGAAATTAAAAATGTTCACCGCGAATATAAGATAATAATTTATAAAGAAAACGACCATATTCCTCGGCGTCAACATGGTTCTTGTCACGTGACCTTGTCTAGGTTTTAAGCTCTTCCTTTGTTCTCTTCTCTTGTTCTTTCTTTCTTCAAATCCCCGTTTTATTTGCTGAATTTTCCCTTTAATTTATTCTCATATTCTCGAACCCCCATGGGCCATGGCCTCTCCTCCTTTTCTTTAATCTCATTTGTTTAACTAAAATGTAATTGATCAAAGAGTAATTAACAAACAAAAATGACTAGAACTAGATATGTTTGAGATAAATTATTTTATCTATTTTTAGTGAAAAGTTTAAGATTTCACAAATGAAATTAATAAGAATGAACACATACTCTGATTGCGCCCGTATAATTTTTTGCTTGCCCCTGCTTGATTTGAACCAAATCTAAAAATCAATTTTATTATTTAAAATATTTAAAAAATTATTTTTATATTAATATTTTTTATATTTTTATAATTAAATTTAAATAAATTTTTTTATTATATGAATAATAATCTAGATTGATCCGAATTATTAAAAACTTATCTCAAACTTGATCCATAAATAAATCTATTTAAGTTATTTATAAAAAATAAAATATATAATATTTTTTTAATCGATTTATAATATTAAAAAATTTCAGTATCAATGTATCTAAAATAAACTCTCATTAAATGCTTTTAATCATTTGTTAATAGTTTTCAAAGCCCACGGTCAGCGCCTGATGCGCTCTAGATTCTCCGGGAAATTCTGTTAGTTTATTTGAGAGTCTAATTAATTATTTATTTCTTTCTCTTTGGTGTGGGTTTTTGGATTATTGAATTAATAAGTTTGTAGTGGGGCAATATCTAGTCAACATGTCTCTCTATGGCTCACTTGTAATGTGTCAAATGCTTGGTTATATTCCATATTCCATGTGTTTGTCTTATAAGAACAATTTGCCTATGATTTTTTTTCTTTCTATTTGTTGAGGAGAAACGATCTCATATCGATTACATAAAGATTGGACAGTGATTTTATAAAACAAATGCAACCTTTCTCATATGAAGCGTCTTTTTTCAAAGGACAAAATCATGAGAACGGTCTTTAGACTTCCAAAGCGGACAATACCTCATAGCGGGAGCAGTCCAACAAATTTTTGCATCAACAATGGCACCGTACGTGGAAATCCGTTTTAGTTCCGTACCAGCCCTCAATAAAAACACAGTCCATACCCTTGTCTAGGAGGTTAGTTTTGAAGGGAAAAACGATCCTACATCGACTAGCCAAAGATTGTATAGTGGCTTTATAAAACAAGGACAATCATTCCCCTATGAGACGCATTTTCTCAAAAGACAAAACCGTTAAGACGATCTTTAAACCTCCAAAAAAAAATATTATCTTATAACGGGTGCAGTCCAATCAAGACTATTCATGAAATCTTCAAACTTTTTAGTTTTAATATCATTTTCTGAAAAAGGGTCCCATTATCATATATATATATATATATATATATTCAAATTAAACACATTCAATTAAATCTAAATAACATAAAGGAAAATTGGCCACCTAAAAAAACAAATAACGAGACCTGTCCCATCTTTCTACATATATATCATATCATCAATTTTATGAAATTTCAAACTGACTCAAAGAAGAAGAAAAAAAAAAAAAAGATGGTACGAATTGGAGAACGAAAAGTGAAGCCGAGAAATTAATCAGACAGAAGGGATGCAGCAAAGAAAAGACCGTATAAGCTAAAAAGTAGTCTAAGAAACAGTCTCTAGAAAAGCAGAAAGTGAAGAGTACTGTAGTAGGGTTATAAGTTCCCAGTTGTACGGGGTTTTTTACCCTCAAAGTTTTCAAGTTTCAACAGCTATATAAAAAACTTGGAGCTGAATTTTTTTTTTTCTTTTACGTCACATGACCCACTTTCAGGCAAGCTCATGTGCCCGCAATCAGTTGTTTGTTGGTTATAAGTTCTCAGATATTGGGTTAAAGTTCGTAAATAATTTCTGCAATATAATTAAAAGCGTGTTTTAATTTTTGTATTATAAAAATAAATAATTTAATTTTTGTATATTTAAAATTTATGTAAAAAAATAAAATTGATAATAGTGTTAATAAAAAATCGTCTAAATACTGACATGGATATGTAAAACTGATAGAAAAATGATTTGAAAAAAAATGATGATATGCCAATTCAATGGAGTTATAAATTTTCTTTCTCTATTCATCTATTGGTATACCTTGTTAACATACTCGTGAAACTGTCCTTCGTTCTCTCATTATTTTTCATGGTTGTCATGGTCCTTTTGGACCACATTTACATAATTTATTTTTTCATTTTTGGTTCCAAATTAGATCGGTTCATGAGTCGAATTATCCGTCTGATTTGATAAACCTAACCTAAATTAAATTGAACTTGGATAAAGATTTTGTAATCTAAAACGATCAACCTAAATTACTATTTATTTAATTAAAAATTATTTTTTATTTAAATTTGATCATAAAAATAAAAAATAATTTTTAAAATAATAAAAAAGCTTTCAAATACAAGTTGATCATTTGACTCGTAAACAAAGATGATTACATCATTTAATCACCTAAGCTAGTGGAATAGATAAGTTCTGCCTTTTTTTTTTTTTTTATGCCTCTCCAATAATTATTTGACATGTGTTCATGATAGAATTAATTTTAATTTTAAATAATTAATTGTATTGAAAACATGACATGGTTATAATGAAGGGACACCAAAAGGGACAAAAAATAATGACAGAGGATATTTGTTCAAGCTGGTGCTCGTATGACATCACATGTATTGCAACTTTTGAAGGTTGCATATTCAAAATTTTATGCATGTAATGTTTTCTTGTCCGACACCTATATTCAATATATATTCAAATATGAATATAATATATAATTTTTTTAAATATATAAAAAAAATTTTAAAAACTTGAGTATATCCGAATTAGATACATACTCAAATTCATTACTTATCTCGAATTTGAATAACATGATGCTAGACCTGCTCATGGGTCGGGCCGGGCCGCGGCCCGATTTTTTTTCAATTATTTTGCCCAGGGCCGGCCCTGGGTTGGGCCTGCCCAACCCGGTAGGGCCGAATTTACTGTTCATCATATTAAAAAAATATTTTATTTTTATTTTTATAATTAAAATTAAATAAAATAATATTATATTATTATAATAAAAAAATACTGTTCCGGACCGGGTCGACCCAGATTAAAAATATTCTGTTCAGGTCTGGCCCAATACTGATCGAGCGGACTGCTCGTCTCATGAACAGATCTACATGACGCTTGTGTATTAAGTAAATAAAAATTTTAAAAAATGGTTAACCATTTCTATATTCATTAATAAATGTTTTCCTTGTACAATAATTACATGAAAATGACATGAAGACTAAAGAAGAGTGATTAGAATGGTCAGCTTTCCTGTTTGGAACAAGGTTGTGCTTTATCCTTAATTCCTTGTCGGATCTGCCATGAGGCATTACTAGTAAGGCAAATTAAATACTATATGCTATATATAATTTTGTTTTTATATTGTTAGAAAATATGTTACCGGCTAAGAGAAACTTTAATTTGGGATATGAACACTTTCAAGAATTCGGAATTTGGTCACTTCTTTTTGTTGGTTTGAAAGAAAAAACAAAAACAAGCAGACAATTTAAAAATAAAAAAAAAATTAGAAAGATTAGAAAGTTTAACCTATTAAGCAGATTAAATCCAAGTGTAGCCTAGACTAGGCTGGGAATTATGTTGTAATCTAGAAGCCAAGTGAGGTCATGAACAAGGGATAAACAGTCACAGTTAAAAATGGTTATATATGATATGAGACGTCCCTGGATATATATAATTATATCCACTTTTATCTAATAACTCCTAGTTATTGTCTTATCGATCATATAGAATACTCTTTCTCTTAATTCATAGATATGAAGATTCATTAAGTTTCGGACTTACTATATGTTAGTTTTTAAAAATAATTGTATAAATCAAATGAATTAAATTTGAGTTTTTTTTTTTTGTCTATTATTTTTAATACATTCATTAGCATCATTCATATATATAGGATATACCTATGAATTATAAAAGTCATATTTATGAACGGTGAATAAAGTTGTATTAGATAGTAATGGGTAGAAAAATAATAGAGGGATCCTAAGTCCTAACCTTGGAATTGTATAGTATAAAAAATACATTTTTATTAATTATATTATAAATTTCATTTTTTGAGAATTTAAATGCTAATTAAGAACTCTTATTTCAATTTTCTTTAGATTTTTTTTATACACGCATTACAGATATATAGTCGTATTTAAATATGCGGTTTTAGAAAAAACAGAGAAAAAAAAGAAACCCAAGATGTAAGATAAAGCCAATAGCAAAAAGTAGAATGAAACAAAATAAGTCCGTCTAAAAAGGTCAAATGGACAAATTGATAATTTTCTTTCATTTTCAGTATTTAGGAATTAGGAAAATTTTCATTTTCTTAAATATTTTTGTTTTGTACTGAATTAAGAAAAATCCATCATTATAAAAAAAGTACAAGCAAATAAATATGTGGAATTTAAAAATTACACCAAAATTAGAGAGTTCTCACGTATATTATTAAGGTATATTTAAAATAATTAATATGATAAAAAAAATGACATGTAATAATATCCTAATCTTTGTTGAGTTTAAAATTTTTACTCAGAAATAATATAATTCATAAACTTGTTATCTCTACGGGCCCAAGGCCCATGATAACTGCCAAAAAGCTCACAAAGTTAGAAAGGCTCCAAACAGATATTTGTATTTTTCTATTTAGCCCAAGCCTAAATGGGTTTCTCAAGGCATATTCGAGGCCTGAAATGAAACGGGTTCTTTCCACGCCCCAATTAGAAAGAGATTACTCGTTCTCGTAAAGCTTAGCAAAGTTCATAACATTTTCTTCTAAGAACCGGTAATTCGAGTATATGCATCATGTCTAATTTTTTTTTTCTTTTTTCATGTCAATTGCTAACATACAAATAGAAGAAAGCTGTAAAAACATCAAGGCTAATCCACCTATTTTGTACTATAGTAGTTGTAAAAGAAAGCAGCCCATGTTTGTAAAGCTTAAAAACCTGATGGCTACAGTATTTGGGCAAACTTAAAATTAGGGGAAGGAAGGTCGGTGCTGTACTTTGGCTTTGGTGAGGGTTGTTGATGTCTTTTTGTGTCGAGTAGGTCATCTTGGCGAGCAAAGAAGAAAGGTCAGAGGATGTTGGAGGTTGAGCTTCGGGACATGTTACAATGTCTAAATCAGTGTTCGAAGAAGAAGAAGATCTGAGAGAGAGAGGAGAGAGTTCTTAGAGAGAGCTTGAGATGGACATATATACTTGTTCGGATGACCTGTCTTGTTTTATGTGTCCGATCTTAATTGATCATCGGAAGTGAGCTGTTTTTGAAGATCTCGTCGAAAAAACGATCGCCTTTAATATTCCTCCGGGAAGGATTGTGATATTTAATGTCTTACATCATTTCAAGTGAGCGTTGAAGTGAATGATGATATGATCATTTAAGAGAAAGAGAAATGTCCATATGTCCCAAAATTTGATACCGATAGTTCGTATGCTCGTCGGATTGGTTTTTGATCTTGGACCAACTCGTTGGGCTTGCTTACTTTCTCCTAAACTTTATGACTGAGTTAGCTGGTGGGACAGGCTCAACAAGGGTCATAAACGTAGTCTGGGCAGTCAAAAACAGGACTGAACTCTGAAAGCTGCGCCAAAGGAAATTCACATTATACTGACCCAGAAGCTAATAGAGACAAAAGACAAGAGGGGAGAGAATCTTGGGACCAAGTCACTAGACTCACCTATTCCCTCTTCGGCTGACTGCTGCTAGACGATGGTGCCGCACGCGTGTTATGGCTATTAAGAGTAACCACCATTCTCTATTCGCCACGTATCTTATTCAGCGGTCAACTCTCGAAGGACAGTGTGTGCAGTGTTCACACAGCAGGCAAACTCAGTCTCTTTGACTCTTCCTGCGCCACCCAAAAGAGGTAAGGATAGGTTAAGACCAGGTCAAGTCAGGTCGCCAGAACATGACAGGTCCATGCCTATTTGCCAAAACCAGCAGAATTTGGATAACTACTACTACTATATGATTAAAGAATGATTATGTAAATATACAAATACAAGAGGGTGAAAAGTGAAAACTTTGGAACATGTTCAAACAAAAAAAAAGTATAAAGATAATTAGTGTAAGGAAAAAAATGGAAGAAATGGGGGAGAGAGAGAGAGAGAGGCAAAATCAAAGGAGCAGAGATCACGGCAACCGAGAAATCAGGCTAACAGGCTAAGTGCGGGGGGTCGTAGGCACTAGGCACACACACAGCAGGCAAAACCCAATTATTGTTTCCCACGCTGCCCGACATCAATTATATTGTCGGTCATCTCCTTCTAGTATACTTGACACAGGCTCTCTCTCTCTCTTTCCACCCAGCTTTGACGATTGTTTAAGCCGACTCTTCCCCATTTTAATACGTGACACAGGCTTTGATTATTTGGCAATTTGGTTAATGGTTGCATTTTATTTGATCAGTTTATTAAAAAAAATTATATCAGAAAAGGTGATACTGAATCCCGATTCATCCACTTTGACAAACTAAACAGTAAACACTGACTCAAGTAAATGATTTTAAATGTGAGCAGTAGCATGCTATTTAATAAGTCTAATAAGTCCTAGTAAATGACACCTTTTCCTCGTTATGAATTATGATCCACCGCCTGGCCCCAAAACCAAGAGAAAAACATCTTCTCTACAATGAAAAACTATGAAAAACAATTGTTAGTGGGATTTTATTAACGATATTTATTTAAATTATTATATATAAAAAGTATTATTTATAATTATTATACGTAACAATATTTTTATTAAATATATTAAAAATAATAAATAAAATTATTAAATTTTATATTATAACTATAAATAATATATTAATTAATTTTAAAAATATTTAAAAAATACTTGTTAACAAACCCTTGTTAATATAAGAGCCAACATAATTGACAGATGAACATATAATTGTTAAAATTTATGATATACTGCTAGAAAACAAAATTATTTATGGTTAAATTCAATATATAGATTAATGAATCTAATTAGTATATAATATTAAAAATGTTTAATTTCTGAAGCTATAAGCCTATAATGGATTTATTACTTTTATTACTAAAGCCGAGCCTAGCTTTGAGAGGGCTATAAACATCGTACACCGCCTTATAATTTGTTCTGGTTTTGTAGCACAGCAGTGAAAAAGCCATTATTTATTCAGGTTTCTCAATTCCCCTGCTTTTGCTTATCCTTCTCCTTCTCCCCACTCCAGTCCAACATTAACAAAATCCTCGGATATTGTCTCTTTTAGAACTTACAAAACAACTCCCTCCCTTTCACTCTCTCTCAAAATCTTCTCTTTTCTCTCTTTTGTCTCTTTCTCTGCGAAAAAAATTTAACCTTTAACCACCACTTTCCACACACCTTAAACCAACAAAAATGGCTGCTGATTCCGGCGACGGGCGTCCGGTTCGAGTCCCAGGAACCAACGGGTCGCACCCACCACCCAAATCGACCGAGCCACTTCCATGCCCGAGGTGTGACTCAACCAGCACCAAGTTCTGCTACTACAACAACTACAACCTCTCTCAACCTCGCTACTTCTGCAAGTCATGCCGCCGTTACTGGACTCAAGGCGGAACTCTCCGTAACGTTCCTGTTGGTGGCGGAACCCGCAAGGCTTCCAAGCGCTCTCGATGCTCTTCTGGGTCTTCTCCCTCTGTTGTAACTTCATCTTCCTCGAGCGTGACGACGCATGAAGCCGATTCTGTGCATATGGCTGTTATTAACCCTGTTTCTGCTATGCCTGGACCTGGAGTTAAACCTGAAACGGGTTTGGCTGACGTGAATTTAAATGAAACTGTTGATCTTCCTATCAATGGAGGCTTCACTTCATTCTTGAACTCTCAGGGAGATCAAGGGTACTTGACACTTGGTGGATACGGGTTTGGGTCTGGTTCAGGATTTGATGGGGTTTGGGGATATCCTGGAAATGGTTATCTTGGTGGGTATAGTGGTGGGGATGGTGGTGAACCTGGTGGTGCTGTAGGTGGAACTACTGGGTGTAATAATACATGGCAAACGACAAGCAATGTTGAAGGTGGCGGAGGATTAGTTGATGGGGATTGCTTTGGTTGGCCAGGTCTTACAATTTCTGCACCAGGGAAAGGTTTGAAGTGAAAAAGGATTTTGCCATTTCGAGAAAAAAAAGTTTCGTCTTTTACTGTTATTTTTTGCCTATTGGGTAGCGTTTGGGTGGGGGAATTTGCTGGTTACTGGTGTTATTATCGCTTTTATTTTTAAGTTCTAGTTGTCTTTTCTTTTGGGTCAGTTTTTTTCTTTGGTGGGTATAGATAGAAAAGATTATAGTACAATAGAAGGTGACTGTTGATCGAAGTGTCACCTCTTGGGCAGTGGGTTTCTATGTTCTTAAGAGTTTCGTTTTTTGATGACTCTGTAAATCTCTGGTGTCTTGATTACTTTGCAATGGGAAAGAAATGAATGATAAACGACAGTTTTTTTTGCAGCTTAAGATCTACATTATAGCAGCGAATTTTCTTTGATTTGGATGCATATAATCCGATTAATAGCATTTTTTTTTTTTTGTTTTCCATTGAATACTCTGCTGCAGAACACTCTTGAGTGATGCCGTATGGCTGCAGGTTTCAGTTACCAATTACTCAACCACTACTTAATCACTCCAAGAGGATATTTGGTTACAAATCTAGCAAAAATTTTCGAAGTTCATTGGTTCTATTAGAGCTTTGATCCCCCCATGGGCTTGGCTGCACCATTTCCTTCTCAAATTAATTGGCATTGCCAATTAAACCACCCTCAATAAAAGCAATCAAATTTTGAGCATTTGAGACCCTGTTTTGTCCAGATATGTTAAGATTAATCAAAGAGGGTATAAAATTTTAGCCAGCAGATTACCAAATTCACACAAGGAAAAGAGGCAGTAGGTGGACCTGGAGTGCCATGGAATTTAGAATGATACCTCTAGATTGAAAAAATTGATTTTTGCCTAAGTGACATTCCACCAACCAAAGGGACCGTTTCAGAACCGAATCCAAATATTCTATCCCTATTTTCTGCCCCAACAATTAAAACAGGCCACGTGTTGATTTCTTTTTCTTTAGAACAATCTTGTTCATATTTGCTCTCATTGGAAAAGCTATTGCTTTCATGTCCCCTAGCTACATGGGTTATTTCACGTTTTTAAGTTTGAACAATCGCCTTCTCCCCTTTGACAGCTTTGATCAGTAGGCAAAATTCCTTTCGACAAACTGTTCCTCTTCTGGAAGGTGTAATTTCAAATCGAGATTTAAATAACAATAGCAATATAATATTACGATTATTATTTTAAAATTTTGATTTTTTTTTATCATTGATCGTAATCACGATAAATATGAAACAATCGAAAAAAACATTCGGATGCACAATTATTAATCCTGTTTCGAACCTGAAAATTGTTACCACAATCCCATGCCTTAGTCGACCCAATGCATTATTGAATTCTATTAATTCCACTCATTTCGAACCTGAAATTGTTACCACAATCCCTGCCGTAAGCTGTAAATTGACTCGAAAGTTAAGATTTAAGAAACCAATATGCTTTGCATGTGAGAAGAAATAGGATGGCCTCTGACTAGAACAGTTGTTTTACTGCTATTGGGTTCAAAATAACACCAAGAGAATGGAGTCATGGACCATGTTTTCAGGTGTTTTATTTTTTCCTTTTAACTTGACGGGGAAGATAAGACATATCATTCGGTCGGTGGTTAATAATTTGGAATACAGGTTACAAATTAGTACTTTTATCTTCCTATTTTAGATTATCTTATGTTCCAATAGTAGCCAAATTCCTACCTTTTTAGCCTATACAATTGATGATAACGATGCAGGGGGAGGTAGGGGTGAGTTCGGTTCGGTTCGGGTCGGTTATTCGGGTTTTATTAACCGAACCGAAAAATTCGGTTTTTCCAAACGGGTAACCGAAACCGAACCGCTATAGTGAAAAAATCGGTTATAACCGAACCGCCGTATATCGGTTCGGTTCGGTTCGGTTCGGTTATCGGTTTTCCATTTTTTTTTGGGCTTCTGGGCTTTTGAGCTTTTGGGCTTTATTACCTGCTATTTGCCTATTTTAACCAATTTAAAAATATAATTAGTATTCGAAATATAAAAATATAATTTTTTAAATATATAAAAAATTTAAAAACTTTAAATATATCCATATAAATATATATTTATATCCTACATTAATGTTTTAATAACACTGTACATGAATTTTAGCAACAGCAAATCTAGCCAAAAAAAAAATATTGCTTTAACAAGAAATATTTAACAATTAACACTGTACATGAATCTTAGCAACAGCAAACAAGCTAAAAGCAACTGAACCAAACTCACCACTTTTCAATTTTGGGTGCCTCTGAATTCTGATGTGCGGTGATTATGGCAACGGCGCAAGTCGATGAGAAACTGAGATTGTAAGAAATGAAAAAAACAGAGATGGCAAGTTGGCAACGGCGCAAGTCATTGAGTCAATAGACTTTTAGGGTTTAATTTTGTAACTTTTCACTTTTGTATTTTGATAGGGTAAATACTAAATAGCTAATGCCTAATGGGTATGGGGTTGGGGTTGGCCGGTTGGGGCCTTGGGGGGTAGGTCTTAGGCTTTTTTTTTTTTAGTACTGTATGCATTTGGGCCATGGCCCATGGGTTGGTTCTTAATTCATTAGGCTTTTTTTTGGATTTTTTGAAATTCAGTTTTTTTTGGACTTTCCGTGGACTTTCGGTGTCCAATGGAAATAACCGAAACCGAACCGAATTGGTTCGGTTTGATGATGTCATCTATCCAAAACCGAACCGAATTATAAAAAAACCGAACCGAACCGAACCAGAACGACGGTTCGAATCGGTTTTTCGGTTTTCTCGGTTTTTTTGCTCAGCCCTAGGGGGAGGTCAATTATGCCTTAAGTCATTTCCTTTTATGCCTTTTCTTTTGGACAGTGATATAGTAAGGTCCCGTTTAGTATTGATTTTGATATAATTTTTGAGGTTAAAAGTTATTTTTAATCGTCAATGCAATGTTAAACAGATAAAAAAAATAGTTTTTGCGATTGAAATCATGATTTGAAAAAACCATACCAAAAAGTCAAAAAATATAGCTTTTAAGCTTTAGAAGCTGACTTTTGGATAAAATAACTTTATTATCTTCACATCTCTACATTTTTATTATTTTAAAAGTATCTTCTTTCGGCATTTTTATTCCTCATCACATTTTTTTATAGCAATGTCAAAGTTCTTAAACCATAATTTTTCACCACACTTTTTAAATACATTTTTTTCAATTTAAATTTTTTTCAATTGCAATGCTAAACTAGTATTAAGGCAGCAGCCAGATTAAAATGCATTTAATATGTGCACAAAGTGCATTCTTGAAATAAAAAAAATGCTTTAATTTGGATCATTAGACACTAATTAAAAATTTCTATCCTTTATCGGTGATTTCTTTCTTTCTTTCTTCCCTTCTTTTATGTTAGGTAGGCTTCCCTGCGAAAAAGGACAGTGACAATGAAACCTTAGTTACTATGTCTGCATGCGCATTCGAACATGTTGCCCCGTAATTGATGGGGTTCCCTACATGATGATATACAGTGTTTTAATTACAGTCAAATTTGCTTCATAATGATGATGTCAAAAGATAATAATTACAGTCATTTCATTACCATCAATTTGCTTGACAAGAAATGTTTGAGCGCAGCGGTAGCGAAGGATGATTTAGTGAGAAGGAATTCCACGTTAAGAGAGAAAATAATAGCCCCCAATTATGAATCCATGGGGCACCCGCTCTGGCGCTCTCCCTTTCATTGTCAACTTGGACGCCTTTGAAAAACTAAAGTATATAGGTCCAATTGAGAAGAGGCAGTGACATTTGAGGTGGACTAGCTGGGAAATGGAATGCCGTCACTGATGGCGTGGTATACTGGTGAAAGCTATGACGAAAGAGAGGTTGTCTAAGCAAGCTTAAGTTCTACATTGACAAGATTGATGAAATAGGTATGGATGAATTTTGCTACTTGCCTCAGGTTCTGTTCAGTGAAATATGATTTGTTAGTAGCAGAAACGTTTGGAAATTCAAACATTAAAAACAAGTTTCAAAACGTGTATTAATGTCATTATTCTTAAGATATTATTTGTTTATGTGTAAAAGAATTATCGGTTTATAAATTTTGAAAATATAATGAAATTTAATATTGATTACGTATTGCACTGATAAAATTAATTCATTGAGTATTGAGTAGTGTGTAACAAAATTATCAAACTTCTATAAAAAATTTCTGAAACAACATTTTATAGAAAAATCTTTAAAATGTTTTGAAGGAGGGAGAATAAAAATGAAAAAATTTCAGTATATTTGTATTTAAAAAATCAGAAAAATATTTATAGACTATTATATGTCTATGTACAGACACAATTTGCGTAAATCAATCTGTCTGTTTGAAACAGATAGATAGACAACTTCTTGTACAAACATTACTTGTTTGAACGAATTTATCTGTTTGAAAAGCCGGACAGCTTTTACATCTAAAACGGACAAAAATATAATTAATTAAAATTTGTAACTCCGGTAACTTTTTTGTGCACTTACGATAGAGACGAATAAAATCTTAAAGATAATGACATTGATATATGCTTTGAAGCTTTATTCTTATGTTTGAATTTCCATACGTTTTTGTTCTAAAATAAGTAACCTTAGAAAGTAAAACCATCACACTCATCTCATGCATTGCTTGCCATTAGCAAAAAAGACTGATTATTGATTACAAAGTGAGAGTGAAGAGGTATATATATATATATATATATATATATATAATACATTTTATAACAAGATTTTAATTTTCTTTTGAAAGAAATAAAAAGTCCATATTTCCAACTTTATATTCATTAGCTTTGGACAAAGATCAAACAATTCTAATAGCTTCCTAGTTGCAAAGATGGATTTTGAATTGCAAAAGTGTAAACAGGTGAAATCAAATCTCCTGCGCAGTTGCTTGATGCACCCCAGAGGGCATTAGCTTACAAGAAATATTGGAATCAGTTTCAATTCTCCGGAATTCCATATGCAAATTATGGGCTAGCAAAGGCCCTTTCTTCACTAGATTTCAATTCAGTAACAGTTGAATTATCTTGTTGGAGTGGATTATAGTGGAAAATCACTAGATTTTCAGCAAACTAAGACGGGCTCTAACTTGAGCATCTTATATTTGCTTTGCTTCTTTCCTTTTGGACTTCAATAATTTCTTGGATTACATCCAAAGGACAGGTATATGGAAGAATGATCATTTGTCTGCTTCAACTCTTGTCCACTTGCAAGGCCCATGTTTATATTTTGATCATTTATATATTATGAGGAAATCAAAGCCCAATCAATGATCCAAAGAAAGTCAATTGTTTAACATCAAAATACACAAAACCAGTGTTCTGATCGATTTCCCCTCAGTTGAAGTTTGAATAATCTTTTAGAAAAACACTTACCTTACGGTCCGTGATTCCTTTTGCGAATCACGGACATTCCTCTGTCGTCCATTTCTTTTTCCCAATCGGTTAACTTGTTTAGCCGGTTGGTTTGCTTATTAATTTTTTTTTTTTCTTTCAAAACTGATCATTTTCTTTTAAGTAGATTTGACAATTTTAAACACGATACGAATATAATATATATAAAAAAACTAAAACACGATATGACACAAAAAAATAATACGAATACGACACGAATACACGAAAGTATCAAAATCTATATAACACAAATTATTAACGTATTAAAATTTATATAAATATATAATACATTAAACACAATTAAAAACACTTGAAAATACACGAACACGACTAGGGGTGGTAATTTAAAATGCGGATTCGGATAAAAGTCGGATTCGGATATTATAATTACTATCTGTAGGGGATTCAGAACGGATGCGGATATGAAACCTCGGATATCCATTATCCGAATCCGCATTACTTCTGTAGATTCGGATAGCAAATTCGAATATCCGAATATGAATCCGGTTATTTGTAAACACATAAATTTTGTTTTTATTTTAAAAAAAATTGATTTATTGAATTCGGATTTTTAGCGGATTCGGATATCCGGCGGATAATGTTATTTAATTCGGATTCGGATAGTAATATGCGGATTAAATGCGGATAATTTGCGGATTCGGATTTTAAAACAGTTTTGCAGATTCGGATAGTACAAAAAATGTAAATATCCGACCTGCTGCCATCCCTAAACACGACACGAATATACAGATTATCATATCTACTTTTAAGTTTCATGGTACAGCTTTTTATAATTTCTTTCTTTTTTTATTCACAAAACTAAATTATATGGTTGCATACTTGCATTGAATAAAAATAAAATTAAGTAAATAATTTATTACATTTAAATAAAAATTAAAACAAAATTACTAAGTTGATTTTCAAATTTTTTATAAGGATAGTTGGGATTTAATATATTTAGAGTGATAATACAACATATAAAGTTTTGCTAACTTGCTAAAATATTTTTAAAAAAAAAAGTTAAAAATTAAGAGTACAGGATGGACTGTTTGATAAAATGATAGAAAACAGTAAAAAAAATATATATGCCGGTTTCCTTCTAAAATTTTGATGTTGTGCATTCGTCCGTCATTTCCAAAAGGAATAACGGACCGTGAACTAAGTAAAGTTCAATCTTTTACGTGTTACAGGTTGTACCCCCTGATCGAGCTCGTAAAATCTATCAAGTATTGTGTCATTGCCCCACACTTTCACATTAAGTATTGTCCGAGTCTCACAGTTTTGTCCATAAAAAATATCTCATGCATGTGTAAGGTGTGCCACTCCTAATATAAGGTCAGACCCCTCATCCGTCTCCTGTCGATTTGGGATTTGCGTAGGGGTGTCGTTTGCCCCACCACCGACCAACGAGACGGGGAAGTGATTCTGATACTATTTGTCATGGCCCATACTTCCTCTTCATGAGGTATTATACGCTTCAACTCCTTAGAATCTTACGTTTTTGTCCACAAAAAACGGTTCAGTGCATGTGAAGTGTCACCTCTTATAAGTCCAGACCCCTCACCCGTCTCTTGTTAACGAGAGATTTACACATTGAAAGAAAATGGTTTGTCTGTTGCTCTGGTGGAGTATGAGGGAGAACAGTTGCATGTCGTATTTCAAATTTTTGTCTCAGTGAAATATGATCCCCTGATACTATACTTCAACAGGCTGAGAACATTAAACTCACACTAGAACAAGAAATGGTGTTTTGTTGCTTGGTTGCTTGGACGCTTCAAAGTTGCAGATCCCATTACACCGATCAAAATAGACAACTTCGACAAGCACTAAAAGAAGCCTGTGGTTCAAGGATTTCAGTTGGCCATAAATTTTTGGTAACATATGACAGTTTTCTAGTTTCCAAGAAGCTTGAGATATGCGCTTATTAGTTATTCCCAAAGCCCACACTTAAAAGTACGTAAATACCTTTCATATCCATGTAAACCTGAATGCTCTACGAATTATAGTTGCTAATAAGATGGGTACTTGTTTTCAATTTCATATAGAAATCTTAATGCTTTGTCTTTAGGCATTCGTTCAGAAATATTTTTCTGTTGGCTATTAATCGATCAGATGACAGCATAGATTCGAGTCTTTTAGGCTTTTACCTGTCTGCATACGGATGCAGCTACTACTGATCTCAAGTCAAACTCTAATAAATAGATGCTGGTCGTATTTTATGTACAAATCTAAAAGTACGTAAAAACCTTTCATATCCATGTAAACCTGAATGCTCTACGAATTATAGTTGCTAATATGATGGGTACTTGTTTTCAATTTCATACAGAAATCTTAATGCTTTGTCTTTAGGCATTCGTTCAGAAATATTTTTCTGTTGGCTATTAATCGATCAGATGACAGCATAGATTCGAGTCTTTTAGGCTTTTACCTGTCTGCATACGGATGCAGCTACTACTGATCTCAAGTCAAACTCTAATAAATAGACGCTGGTCGTATTTTATGTACAAATCTAAATGAACTATACCTTTGCTCTAGCAACTGCATCCGAACTCATCTGTCCCATAGATCCACCGACAAGTCTGATTAAATTCGAGCTTGCTTAATGCTTTCATATTGTAAGCATTATCTTTTGGACCCACTTCTCAGTTTCTCTCTAAAAATCGACCGATCATGCATTGTCCTCAATGTTTTATCAGGCGACAGATCGATTGTACCTTGCCACCTTCTTTTGTTAGCTAGGCGAGGAACTCGTGGCCAATTTTCTCCATAAATTATTTTGGCTATTTTGTTTTTTTCCTTCCCAAATCTTAGTTTCCTGGCCCCATCATCCCAGCTCTCTCTTTATTTCAGCAAGGCAACTAAGGCTTGACAGACTGGGTTTTTCTCATTATCAGGATTATTGGATTGGCATTAAGACATCTAACATTGATTCATTGCAACAGATAATGGCTTCCCACTTCTAGAACTTGACAATGACTTCAATTTTTTAAAATCTAGCCGACCATGTTGTATTTTAATAAATGGAAAAGTTAAATCTATTTCCACTAGTTTCCTTTAATTTAATTTAAGCCTATACGCCAGAAAAAAAGAAAAAGAATATGAGGTTTCCAGGTATTTTAGGTATAAATTAATTAAACTAGAAAATGATTTGAAGTCAACGAACCAGGTATAATTGCAATTTAAATTATGTGTTCTAGAATCACTCTTTTAATTTCTAGTTAAATATCATAAACTAGAAGAGGAAGAGGTCAGGTTTTCTCATTTTAGCCTGTCTTTTATTTTATTTTATTTTATTTTCATTGAAATTGTTATTTTATCAGCAATTTGATGTGATAATATACTTTCTTGGAAGTTGGGATTAATCAAGCCAGGTTAAGCGTCTCATACCAACGAGCTAGGAGATAAGATATAGTGTATAAAAAAAATTTGGAATTGGTCAGATACGTCTCTTTGGTTTCTTAAGCCCTAATATTTTCCTGAAAAATGGATAGATTAAAGTTAAGATATAAGAATGTGATTGTCCATCTATACTTTTGGTAAAGACTGCAAATCATTAGCAAAACAAATAAAAAAGTAAAGATATATATATATATATATATGGAAAATAACGAATATTTTATTAATTTAATAAAAATAAAATAATTAATTTAATATATTATTAAGGATATAAATATCGTTTACTATTGGTAATTTTAGATTACTTTTATATATAGTATTGATTGATATTCATAAATGAGATCACAAAGTGAGATAGGAAAAGATATTGCATATACTGAGATTCGAAACTAAATGTGCTCGATGTCATCTCTTTAATTAAGGATGACTTTAAGAATTATCTGGGTTAAGCCCTTATTTTATTTATTTATTTATATATCATATCACTTGTTACATTTCTCCTAATAATAATGGAATAATTTAAGTGCTTGTGGAAAGTTCAAGAAAGGCTATGATTAGCATAAAAAAGTAAAATATATATATATATGGAAAATAATGAATATTTTATTAATTCAATAAAAAATCAATCATTAAAGATAAAATAATTAATTTAATAAATTATTAAGAGTATATATATTGTTCACTATTTGTATTTTTGGAATACTTTTATATATAGTATTGATTGATATTGATAAAAGATTTCGCATATAAGAAAAAAAATTATAAATATTGAGATTCGAATCTAAATCTATTGAACGTAATTTCTTTAAGGATGAGTTCATGAATTATATGAGATAAGCCCTTTTTTTTTTTTATATATCAGATCACTTGTTACATCTCTCCTAATAATAATGGAATAAATTAAATGCTCGTAGAACGTTAAAGAAAGGCTATGATTAGCATGCAACTTAAAAATTCCATTGATTTCAGACAACTTATGATTATGGTTCCTCGTATGAATTCTACACTTTTATAGGAACAATCACATGAATAATCTTTAGTTCTTTACAACAAACAAATGAAATCACTTAGTTATGAGATGATGATTGATTATTAACGTGTAAGTGCTCCGAATCCATTGGCAAGAGCATGAACTGCAGGATTGAACGCTAGTCTTCCCAAAATACCTTGTTTGTATGGCAAGAAAGTTTTCTTCTTCATGTTCTCAGATGCTGCTTTGTTCGTTGTGTAATGTAGCTCATGAGCCGATACTTTTCTTCTTGATCTAGCTGAACCTGAGCTGTGATCGGTCGATCGGAAACTTGAATTCTTGTTATCTTCAGGTTTCTTGAAAAAACCTGATGAGTACTTCCTGAATGGATCTTTATCTGTTGCACGTCCTTCAGATGCGCTTCTAAACAATAGGAAATCTCTTAATCTCCATTTTCTGGAAGAACCCTTTGAAGAAGTTGAAGAAAACGAAGGCTTTGAATTCAATGATGATTGTTTGGTGCTGGTGGTTTCATGTTGCTGTTTTTTCTCTTCTTCTTCTTCTTCTTCCCATGGATACCCTGAGACTCTGTAAGGAGAAAGCGATCTTGTTGCTCTACGGCTTGAATTCTTTGATTTTGATGAGAAATCTTGAATTCTTTCTCTACCTCTTCCATGTTCTGTATTATTTCGATTACTTTCAATAGCAGTTGCAAAAGGGTCTCGTTCCTTTTTCTTTCTTGGTGAAAAAGCTTCACGAATAATCTTTTTGCCTTGGGATAATGGTGATGATAAAAGCGGGCTTTTCTGGTTATACTCATCAACCTTTAACCGAGGTGGAGGCTTCAATGGCTTGATTTTCCCTCCATCAAAGAGTTCTTCAGCTGAGAGAGATGTTTTCTCCAAGGCCTCACTAAAATCAAAAGCGAAATCATCTCCTTCCTCCGCATCAATATTTCTTGTTGATCTTGGTGTACCTGGTTTTTCTTCCCAATCAAAAGGAATCGCCAAAGAACTGCTTCTTATGCTGCTGCTTTCCTTATCATTCACCATGGAGAATCGATCAAATTCGCGATAAAACTCAGACAGTCGAGTGGGACTTGTCGGTGCACTAAAGAAACATTCACCAAATCGTCTAGGCGTAGAAGGAGCAGTCGAGCGAGGAGATGATCTAGCACTGTTGAAATCAAAATCCATAATTGACGAAGTTGGTATCACCACTTCCATTTTTTTCCTGTAAACTCTCAGCTTCCTTTACGATTTAATAGCTCAATTGGATTATGTAGTAGAGTGACAAAGCCAAAAGTCTGGCAAGGGCTAAAATATTATAAAAGAAGAGAATGAGAGGAAGGAAGTGAGAAAGATCAGCAGAGAGAGACAGCTGGGGGATAGTAGAATTGTAGAAGGTAGAGTTTTTTGACCAAAGTAGCCGCCTTTTAATACCAAGCAAATTTCATACCTGATTTTCTATACTCAGTCACGGAATATGGCTTTTGTCTTTTTTATTCTTCAATCACATGGGGGAGGTTTGTTTATTTATATTTTGTTTCTTAGGTAAGAGGATGGCTATATAAGAGTGTCATGGTGACCCACCATTGTCTGAATTTTCCGTGAAGCCGAAGTTGACATTTTTTTTATGGGTAGTTAAGTTTCTTTTTTACATCATGAATGCCATCATTTGTGCCTTTACATCCAAGTCTGATATGATTTTAAGAGCAACTTCGGGTCAATGGAGTCACAGAATTCACCTGGAAATGGCGTCATAGATTACCTTTGGGTGCTTTGAAAAAATCCAAACAAATTGGGAAGAAACCCTTGTCTTTGGAACTTCTTGAAGATATTTATCATTCTTGAAAGATCGATTTTGACAGATCCTGCATTAACTTTTCCAAGTAATCTCTGGCATGACAAATGAAATGAAAGCTGTAGTTTAGGTAATCTGCAGTTTTCGTATTGGTGGCCTGTTACCATAACATAGAGAATGAAAGCGATGCAACCGACCTTACAAAGATAAAAAAAAAAAAAAATTATTACAAGCTCATTTGTTCATATTTTGCACATGATTTCCATAAAAGTTAAAAAAAAACTTTCTTCTAATTTGAAATGTTGAAGATTATTGGCTGCAGCTTTCTTGGAGTGGCAGCATATTGTTAATCATGTAACCTTAAGATTAAGGAACCATTTTTGCTGATGAGAATACTTTATTAATTTCTTATTATGGAGCTTAATCTTTTACGGTATTCTCACTTTTAAGTTTTAACATAGTGTGTTGGCCGACGTTGATTTTATTTAGGTGGACCCCGAAATGTAGGATACCTGATATTGACAAGTTTATAGTTGTCCAATAATTTTAAATTTAGAAGATATATTTGATTTACATATGTCAAGTTTTTCAGACAATCAGCATAACGTATAAATAAGTGAAATAAAGATTAATCTGAAATAAGAGAAATCTAAACACACAAAATCTTTATTAAATTATTTTTTATCTTTTTTTTTTTAAATTTATTGATTTAGACATCGAAACACACCCAGAATTATAATTCCTATACCCTCTGATAATATTATATTCTTGTAAACCAATCATCACCTGATAAATCCAAAAACTTACTCTAACTCAACCACTTCAAAAGAACCTCAACAGTGTGAACAAGTTTATGCTGTAACAAGATGTGATGACCACTAAATTGCTCATTTTCTTTGAATTGAATTAGTAAATTATTTTCTGATTTATAATAATTATAAGAGGTAAGTAGCAATAAACATGTGCTTAAAGAATTACCATTTGACTGGTTCATGGAGTTCTAGATGGTTAGACTTTTGTGGGTAGAAAACATCGATTCTATATCTATATATGACTTAGGGATAGGCTGTGTTTGGTTTGGTGCAGCTTTTTGAGGCCTTATCTCTACTTGAGCTCTCGAAAGCTAACAGACAAGCACATGCCATCAAATCTCAACTTGCGCCTTCTTGTTTGATTTCACTACAAAAACTACATTCCTCTTTTGACACTTTTTCAATTAATGCTGCCGTCAAGAATATACATTATGGATAGTGATTCGGGTGTAGAAATTAAAGAACAAAACTAATGCTGATGTGAAAGAGAAGAATTCATTAATACAGCAAGCCAACTCAAATTGAGGCCACATTGAGGGCTTTGTCTCGGGCCAGCCAACTCAAATTCAGTTAAAGACTGGATCTAAGTGGACTTTTGGATGAACTTAAGCGCAATTTTAGCTTAGTGAATGGCCCATTAACTGTTTGGGCAGCTCCATCCTATGCTTTTTGGACTAGTTAACATGAATTAAGGTAAAACACTGAACCCAACCAGAGTCAATTAGGGGGACTTATGGATTAATTTGAGCCCATTTGAAGCTCGGTGAATGGACCAGAAACCGTTTGGGCTGCTCCACCCAAAACTCTGGGTGCGTTGGGTTCGTCAAAAACAATTGATTGGAAAAAACAAAAGAAAATGGTAAAGATAACAAAGGATGAAATGAACACCTTTTTAACATCTTAATAATTTCTTCACTCCTTAGACATTAACTTGAAATAAAGAAAATGCTTACTTTTATATCTCTAACTACTTTTTTGACATTTTTGACGAAATTCAAACTTTCATAGTATTTCCTTGGAAAACAAAGCTGACAAGTTCCTATCCCCTGAAAATTTGCTGCAATGAAATGAGACCTGCAAATCACAGCTCTTCCAAAGCAGGGCCAGGGACCCAGTAGGTGTGCATCTCACCTACACTTCACAGGTGGTAGGCTTTCCCTTCCTTCCAATAAGAACTTTTCCCGTTCATCATCTAGCTTTTGTATGTGGTTCAGCCACCAAATGAAAAAGATCTGATATTTGTTCGTTTTCAAAAAAGGACCTTATAATTTAGGGCCATTGCCCTGGCACGCATGGCATGGCTTCAAGTCAGGTCATTTTCTTCTTTTTTTTTTTTCTTTTTTTTTTAATCACAGCAGATGCTACATGGGTAAATCATTAGTAGGCTTTACTGCTTTAGCTTTGGCTAAGGTGTGACAATCACTTTGCAAAAGCTCGAATGTTCTTTCGCTCCTATACCACATGGTCGTATCATATGGGGGACACAAAAGTCAGGACCACCTCATTTTGGCATTAAATTTTCTTGAGCCTGAGACTAAGTTTTGATTCCAACAATCCTTCTTTCCAGGGTTTCACAACAGTTTTACAGCACTGGTTTTATTGAACCATTATAATCGAATCCATCAGCTAGTTTTGTGGGTGATCGTCTAAGGTTTTCGTACCAAAATATCGATGTTAAGTCGGGTGTAAGCAACAATATGAATGTCTCAAACATGGAGTCCAAAAATGTTTGAATAGTAATAACCTTGCACTCGTATCCATTTTGATGTGTTTAATGTGAATTCGACATGGATATATCAAGAAAATGAAGAATCAGAATAGTTTGAGGCATCGATAATATTAGATAGAGTTAGGCACAAATTGGAAAAGGAATCACTTTTTTTGTATAGCTCTTCCGAAAACGTTCTTATCTTATTAATTACATGCAGAAATCCCTGATGAACATTCCTCTCACAACTACTTACAATTAAAGATAGGAAACTAGATTACACCTTTGGTTTTATAGTATCTAATCTAAGATTGTGTACAAAAGCGATACTCCAACACCCTTGGAACGGTGTAAGCAAAATTTTAAGTGAAGCCAAACCCAAACTAATTTATTATGTGCATAAAAGGTACCTAAAACTGAAGTCATACGGTATGATTTGAACAAATTGTAAAAGAGACTCACTTTTAGCACTTTCAAGATACTTAATTGCTTCTTTTCCTAGTTCACTAGGTAATTGAAGGCAAATCCAATCGAGCAACGAATCCAAGTCCTTGGCAAAGTCAAGCAAGTACCAGTCCAACAGCTTAGGGATTGCAAACTTGGTTGATGAAACTCCAACCGCAGCCTGTAAGTACTCTTTCTTCGCAACTTCCAATTCGTTCTCAACTTGAGAAGCAGTATACACTCGCACCTTCATTTGACAGAATTGATAAATCAATAACCAGTATTATGTGATGTTAGGAAGTGCAAAGCTATGTTACTCGGATTCGGGTGTGAGTGTCGGACACGGGTATGTATCCGACATGGGTATGTTCAATTTTTTCCAAGATTTCCAAGTATTTGGAAGATCCTTGGAGGATCATATCCCTATATATATCCATGTTTGGATATGCGTCGGATACGAGTGTCGGATACGAGTACTTCAAGAAAAATAAAGAGTTGGAGTAACATAAGTGCAAAGCTATATACATTTTCCAAAAAGATGAGAAAGAAGAAAAGTAAATTAAACCTAGCTTCTCTTTCATACAAAGTTACAAACTTACAGCAGGAGAGGACCAGCTTCCACATGAGAGGGCAAATGTTACCAATGGTTCAGATAGTTCTAATCCAAACATGCTCCTGCCAGTCATTTCATCATTCTTGGCACTCTTGGAAAAGGTCTGATTCAGAACTCAAGTATAAGAAATATGATGACGAGGGAAAAGACTTGATTATCAAGCTGAATAATTGAAATTAAGTGCCACTTACAAATTTTGAGTGGTAAGGCAATCTGAGAATGAAATGTTCAATAGTTATTCCATTTAGCAAGCGTCCCCCAACATTTATGGTTGCCTGTTTCATAAAAAGTTTTGTATAAAACTACTGACTACATTCAATATAATAAGTTGATGCAGGCAAATTGACTTCTGGGAGAGACATTATTCATCTAATAGAAGTGCTGTTAGATAAATTTGGTCGAAAATGAAACAGGACTTTATCCTAAGAGTAACTGAAATGTAACAAATATTCTAACAAAAACCATGTGTTTTGGGTCAGCCATACCTCTCTCATCAATTCCACAACCATGTCCGGACTCTCTGGTACTCCATGTTCTAAGAATGCCTGAATCAACATCATGTAATAAATGATTCCATCTACTAGAGCAAAAACTAAATGCATTAAAAGATAAGAGTAACACCATAAGAGAATGTGGGGTTGGGAGCCCATGTGGTTTAAACTTTCAGAAGTTGAGGCGAAAGATTAGTTTCGATCTTGATACATATTAAGCCAACAGTTAATATGTAATACTAGCCTTAATCTGTTCAATTTAAATTCACAGACATCCTTCACATCTATGTTACTCGGACTCGGGTGTGAGTGTCGGATACGGGTATGTTCAGTTTTTTAATGTATTTGGAGGGTCATATCTCTATACCCATATCCGAATATGGGTCGGATACGGGTGTCGGACACGAGTACTTCAAGAAAAATGAAGAGTCGGAGCAACATAGCTTCACATACATTCATCATGCAGGAATTGTAGATATTTATCCAGAATGCGAGCTTCTCCTGATGGTTGAGGTTCTGCAAGTTGGAAAAAGCAAGTCTCGCAAGGAGGAGTCTGAGAATGCAACATATAAAACCATCACAATTTTGACAGCCATTAAAATATATCAAACAAACAAAGAAACTAATCTAATAACAGATGACTTACTTCAACCTGCGGAGCAGAAATAAAGAATTTGATGTTCGATTTGGATTGATTGAGCAAGCATCAATTGAAAATAAATGCTTATATTGGCCGATATCTCTCCTTCCATAATTTGAACAAATACCAAAAGGATCTGGAAATTCTGTTTCTTCACTGCTTTCTTGGGACTCTAACATTGAAAATGAAGGAAATTTTTTTTCTGCAGTAGACTTTCTCTTTGTTGAGCTCATTCTTAAGAAAATGCTGCATAAGCATTTTACAAGTTCCTCGGAAACTTTATTGGGGCCATCGTCTCCCAACGGTCTCTCATCTGGAAAGCTAATAATTCTTGCTTCTGCATTATTTTGTTCTCTCACTCTGCTTTCTATCTGAAAATATAAGCAAGTCATAATCATATAACTGCAAATAAGTCTACTATAACTTGATGGAAATGATACCGGTTAATGCCTGCAACTTTTGAGGATCTAAACGTTTCTTTGCTGTCTTTGAATCAATCAGAGGTCTCTCCAATGGTGTTCTTACTGATTGGCTTTCATGTATCAAGGATCCCTTATTGTTCTTTGTGGAATTAGTAGAAGACTGGTTCCTTTTTCCTCTCCCATCATCTGAAAGAACAATCAGGAGCTATGTTACTCGGACTCGGGTGGGAGTGTCGGACACAGGTATATTCAATTTTTTTTCAAAATTTCCATGTATTTGGAAGGTCTTTGGAGGAACATATCCCCATAACCATGTCTGGATATGCATTGGACACGAGTACTTCAAGAAAAATAAAAAGTCGGAGCAACATAGATCAGGAGTAAAGAGCCTACTTCCACTTCAATACCAATTCAATAGTTGAATGTATCAAATCAAATGTTAATTGGCATAAGAAGAGGATTTAAAAACCCAAAAGCTTACCCGAAAAGGATCGCAAATGCCTTGCCATGGATGTATTTCGAGTTAACATTTTAGTTTGCTGAGGTTTAGTACTATTATCAAGGCAAGCCTCACTCAAATCAGCTGAATTCTCCACGTTCTCTTTTGACGATGATATATAGACAGCTTCTTGATACAAGTTCTGTCTAAAGTGTACGACCTGTTCTTCGAGCCGGACGACCTCTTCTTCCAGTACTGCCACTTCTGCTAAAAGCTCCAATGTCTAAAAAATCAGAATCCAACATTAGAATTCCTGTTTGGGAAAATGGTTAAAATGAGCAATTTCTTTAACTGCAATGGGCATTACCAACATATGATCCTTTAATCTAATTGATCGTTTCTTCAAAAGTTTGAAGAAAGAAAAGAAAAAAACAAAAACAAAACCCAAAAAGGAGTCAATGAGATGGTGAATTACTAACAGATGGAGGGAGATAAGGTGGAAGACGAGGTAAAGCTCCCAAAGGTCTTCTAAATGCTCTCTCCAGAGCTCTGTGAATGTTCTCTTCCTGTCTAAGCTTCTTCTTCAGTTTATCAACCTGAAAAATATGGAGTTTCAATACAATCAATAACTACAGTAAAAATTGTTTTAAGAAATCCAAAAACTTGTAACTCTGTTTGGGGAAAGAAGTCTATACATCTTGCTGTAGGGCCATTTTTCTCTCTTTGCTTGAGGCTCTTCGATTTTTCATTGCCTTAGTTGTTGCAACTGTTGGCTTGGTCCCCTGCATTTCAGCAATCTCCTTCAAAGAGAAAAGAGTTACAAACAGTCAGCTTTATTAGGCATATAAGAATAAGAAACCCGAAGAATCAAAGAACTACTGATAAACTAGAACAGCATCATTGCCTACTGATTAATGAAGCCAACTCAGAAAATTGCTAGGAAAATTTCTTGTGGCAGCAGGGAATTTCACAATCCCAGAGAATAGTATAGAAGCCTTCTTTCATTTAAGATTTAAATTGAAAAAAATTAATCCAACCTTGGATTCCAATCAAAGATGCATACTTTTCAAAAAATTTCAGGAGCTTTCAGCCCCTGGAGAGCGTGTTCTTGAAATTGAAGAAAATTATGGAATAATTACATGCCTACAGTACAAACCGTTTTTCAAAACAACAGTGTTAAAAATTAAAATAATAACCAGGAATCCATGGACCCCAGTTTAGCCATTGATTAAATTCTTGATAACTGTGATTAGTGATTACTTTTTCATGTTTCCATGGAACTTTCCTAGACTGTAATGACGTTCTGACTCTGGTATTCATCTTTTTAATACCCCCACTACCAAATCTGCAAAAACCCAATTGAAAAACTTCAACAAAGATCAGATAAACAACAATAAGAATAAGTTGAATGCAAAACAAAAAAGTCCAAGAAAAACAGAAGGTGATCAGATTCAAACCTTTTAACAGAAAAAAGTTAAACTTTCCATTACAAAACCGACATACTTCATTCCCTCCTTCCTTCCAAGCAAGTAAAGACTAAATGACAAAGCTTTCATATTTTAAAATCATTGGAAGAAGCAAAACACCAACAGTACCAATTCTAACAAGAACAAGGAAGTAGGTTACTAGGTTTGCAGCAGTGTCTTGTTTGGAAGATTATATCTATTTAAAGCAATAGAAAGAGAGTAAGTAAAAGGTGAAGAGGAGGAAGATGGAGGTTTACAAAAGGCAAAAATGGGCATTTTGGATACAAGATAGAGCTGTACATAAACTCCATGAAGAAACACACTCTTCCTTGTGTCATCATGAATCAACGTGCGTCTTACCTTTTTCCACTTACTTACTAACTACTACTAAGTACTAATATATTCTTCACTGCCTTTTTTACCCATAAGTTTTTTTTCTTCTTCTTTCAAAATTCCAGAAACTGCATGATTTTGAGATTTTTTCTTTCAGTTTGCTAAAAAGAGAAGGAGTGTTTGGTTATTGCCTTATTGGGGTTGACTCTATCTATATGGAAATGAGATTTCTTTCCTTTTTTTTTTTTTGTGTGTGATTGAAACAAAATTGCAAAAGGGTTTAATATAATGGCTGAAAATGGGTTTTGACTGTTTGAGTTGTTTTGGAGGTAAATAATTGTTGGTTTGTGAGTAATAATTTGGAAAGTAATGGGCTGGTTTTTGAAGGCAAAAAGCTGCAGAAATCACATGTTTGCCAACTGAACATGTTTTTCTTTTGGTTTTCTGGAAGACTTGCCGGTAAAGGTGTTTATGGTTAAGTCGAGTTAGATTCGGTTAGAATAATCTTTTTTGTTTGTTTAGGTTTGATGTGCTTTATTATTTAAAATCTTAAAAGAAAAATTTATAATTAAATTTAAATAAAACTTTTTATTATTATTTAAATAATAATTCGAACCGAATAGAATCAATTCAAATTACAAAAACTATATCCTAAATTAGCCTAATGTAAGCAGAGTATATCAAATCGGATGATATGTAAACACATCTACTTGCTACTAATAGTATATGCTTATTTAATATGAAATTTGTTGATGAGTATCTTAAAAATATTTTTTAAAGTTATATATATATAGCAATTCTTCATTCAATGCATTATAAATTATGAATAAAGTTATCAATAATTGTATTTAATACAATATTATTATTATAAATAATGTATTAATTAATTTTAAAAAAATATTATAAGGAATTCGTTAGCAAAACCAATTTAACATCTTCTTCATTTCTCTTTCCCTTTATTATTGCTTATTTATCTTTTAGTACCTCTCATTTGCAATTCTAAATCAATTTGGGAAGAAGAATATTACCTTATTATTTTGGTTGGACTCTCATTCATTTTCTTTTTTATTATTAATACTTTTTCTTAACCAATTTTACTAAATCTATATATATATACTTAATTTTTATTAATACTTTTTTTTATAAAAGCTTTTTTATTTATGGAATTCAATTATGAATTAAAAAATATTTGATTGAAGATAATGAGTGCACCAAAATGTTAGTAAAAAAAATAAAAAAAATAAATGAGCATTAACACCTTTAATTTAGACATTTGACCATTTTTTAAGAAAATACATATAAATTAATTACGAATAAATACGAAACAGTACACAAAAATACATCGATATCAATACATATCAATATCATAATAAAAATGATACATCCACTAATATAATACTTACTACCTTGATAATTTTACTTGAAACATCAATTTAAATTCTTTGTTTAAAGCATATGCATTGAACCTTCTCATAGTACTTTTTATATTCTCTCAAAAATCTATCTCCTTTTTAAAAAACAATTATTTACCCTTTTTCAATATATGGTTACATGACTTCTTCTTTTTAAAGTTAACTTTTCAAGTTGAATTTAAGTTTTCTTAAGTGAAATATAAGGGGAGGAATTCATAAGATATATATATATAACTAACCCATGTGCAAGTGCCGTTCACATGGAATCTTTCCCCTCTTCGGCTTTCAAAGTTCTCATTTGAATATTTGCTACTACCACCAAGATCTGCACCGACGGCCGCTCCGCCCGGGCTCGCGCCTTGGGTTTTACAGAACCTGGCTCATCGGAACCTGGCTCTTGCGCCGACGGCCGGGTATAGGTCGCGCGCTTAAGCGCCGTCCATTTTCGGGGCTAGTTGATTCGGCAGGTGAGTTGTTACACACTCCTTAGCGGATTTCGACTTTCATTACCACCGTCTGCTGTCTTAATCGACCAACACCCTTTGTGGGTTCTAGGTTAGCGCGTAGTTGGGCACCGTAACCCGGCTTCCGATTCATCCCGCATCGTCAGTTTAGCTTACCAAAAATGATCCACTTGGAGCTCTCGATTCCGTGGCATTGCATATATATATATATATATATATATATATATATATATATATATATATATATATATATATATATATATAAAACATGTCTTCTCCTAAAATAATTTTCACAATTTACATGGCTCTAAAGCTTTTCAGTGTGGGCACTTTTTTTTTGTGATGATGAAATCGCATCAATTGCCATGCCTCTAAAATCATTGTACCTCTTTAGCTAAAGCTGTCATCTTCCTTTTCTTTAACATCTTTTTTCTTCCCTCTTAATTATCTTCATCCTATGTTCATAATTTGCACCATCAGAGAATTTATAAGGTTTTGTCAATTAAACAGCATCACCAAATCCAGTAAGACAACAATCATTGCACTGAACAAGCCCTCCAGATCAGAAATTTAACCTTTGTTTGAGAATATAATAGAATGAAATCCCTACAAGAATGATTCAAGTAATGCACATTGATCGTTAGATATAGGAATTAGAGTCAATGTGAATGGCAATGGACCATAATCTCCAATGTCTTGATGGTTGAAGAAATCCAAGACTATGTTACTTGGATTTCGGTGTGAGTGTCAGACACGGGTATATTCAATTTTTTTCAAGATTTTCATGTATTTGGAAGGTTCTTGGAGGATCATATCCCCATACCCATGTCCGGATATGCGTTAGACACGGATGTCGGACACGAATACTTTAAAAAAAATGAAGAGTCGGAGCAACATAGATCCAAAGTCATCAAAAGCAGTGGTGGTGGTCCTACTATCTATGGAAGCTAAAGAGTTCATCCATGGGTTTCTGGAGTATAACTTTTAAGTGGGAGAGTCAGGCCAAAATAGAAAATAGACAGGCAATGGATTTTATGCAGTAGTCCTGATCCTGATAATAGGGCAAAAGCAGCTACATGCTAAAAGGTATCTCTTAAAGTGGCATGAATCAAATGCCACTTTGGCTTGGGGCTCTATAGTAAGTTCTATGATGAATTGGTAACGAAAAGAATTAAAATCGTAAAATAATGATCGTAATATCATATTGAGACCGTTATTTAAATCATTGCTTACAGCAATATCATCATTTGAAGAGACATTCACAAATCTCTATTATTTAGGAGCTTAATCATAATGTTTTGATGTAAAAGTAATTCATTGTTCAATCAGAACAAAGGAAGGAACTGGTATGATTTTTCACTCTGGTGAAACAATGACTTCTGTTGTGTCGACCCACCCTTGGCCAAACATAAGAATGGGAAATTAGCTAGCCAGCCCAGCTGGCCTATATCTGACCATTATCTTCCTTAGAGAGTTTTGTCTTCTGATCAAAAGACAGGAAATCTATTGCTATAAAATCCATGCTACACTCGCATTTGTTTAAACAAACATAGATGAATGGCTTTTACATTAGGATCCACTGTGTTAGATCCCAAGGGAAGGTGAGCCTCATCCTCTTTGCTCCATAAATGTGGTCCAAGGAAGAAACGGAAATGGAAAAATTACAGCTAAAAGTTAAGCACAGAAGACTAAAAGAGGATCTCAGGTGAACCCACTACCATTTGATTAAAGATCAATTACCATCTCCCATTACCATTAACTTTTTTCCCACTTCTTCAAAGGATCTACTCGGATTCGAGAGTGAGTGTTCGATACGGTTATGTGTTCAATATGGGTATACTAAATTTTTTCATATATTTAAAAAATCATATTTCATACTTATGTCTGAATATATATCAGATACAGATTTCGAACACAGATTTAAGAAAAATGAAGAGTCCAGTTAACAGTTTAACTAGTTTCCCACCATGTGAGTCTCAAGAAGCCAAGAAAAAAAAACAAGCTCCAGATAATACAATTAGAAAGCTGGCTATTCCGTACATAAACCAGCCATCGTCAACTTGTATCTCGTTTTTAGTTTTGCCAACTCTTCGAGAGGAAATGGCCCCCATGTCTAGTTGACTTTAGCTTCATTCTAGATATTGCTCTCTCCTTCACTCTTACATAACATCCAGATTCATTTTCCACTCTTAGACATTACATTTCACAAGAAACAAGTCCTTTTTTTCCTTGAATCAGCCTTGTTTTACCCATTATGTCATATGACAGAAAAGTTTAGATCTAATCTTTCTATTGAAAACAAAAGAGGCAAGCGCGTTTTAGGCTAGTTTGTTTTGGAATTGATTGCGGTTTCCATTAAGAAAGCAAACTACAACAATGTACAAGTTCTAATTGTAGAATAAAATGCAACATTATCGAGGGGAAATGTTGAAAGTTCGGAAGCTAAAGTATCTTTGTTAAGTCAAGAACTGCAAAAACTTTTAAAATTTGGTTGTTTGAGAAAATTCCAGCCCATGTAGCCTCTCTTTCAGTGGCAGATGATGTTGAAATGTGTGTACCTTTATCTTCAAGGATTACGACAAAGACTTGAGATCTGTCTTTCTTTGTATTATCCGAATTTATAAATCTGCTTTAAAATCTAAATCTGTTTATTATCCGCATTAATCCACATATTACTATCCGAATTCGAATTAAATAAAATTATCCACCGAATATCCGAATCCGTAAAAAATCCGAATCCCATAAGTTAATTTTTTTAATTTTGCAAGCCAAGATTCAAATCTCTCCAAAAGTAAAATTTTATTTGTCTTACAAATAAACGGATTCGGATTCAGATATCCGAATCCGCTATCTGAATCCGTATAAGTAATGCGGATTCGAATAATGGATATTCGAGATTTTATATCCGCATCCGCTTCGAATCAGTTGCGGATAATAATTATAATATCCGAATCCGCAATATCCAAATTCATAAAAAACGGATCGGATATCCTCAAATATCCGAATTCACACTCTGAATTGCCATCCCTAATCCACAGCCTATCTAACCTTCCTTTAGAAATAATGTACAGTAAATTTAATTGGAATAAACATCAAGGTATTTACAGCAGGAAGCCTTTAAAACCACAAAGGCCGTGAATTTGACAGTGAAATTTTATGTTCCTTCTCTGCGCCTGTGTTCAATGTTACCATTCAAAGTTACTAAAATTCACGAATTAAGAATTAAAGAGTAACTTGATATCTGTAAGTTAATGATAGTTGAAGCATGCCAATTGCCAGCCAACCAACTTCAAGGTCATTCTAGATTCTTGGGATCTATCTAAGATCCTAAAAAGAAAGCCATATATTTCAGATAATAGATGTAGAGTTCATTAAAAGGGCATAGAAGAACTTTATGGAACAAACACAAGTTAATGAAAGCAGGGCTAGGCTAACTGCTGCTTTTCTAACTTTTTGAGTTCCTGTTTTTTTTTTTTTTCGGGTATTTACCGATTCAAGTGGTTTTTTATCAGTTCGAAAAATTCTCGATTTTATAATATGCAATGGATCGGACAAGCCACTAATTTTCAATTCAACTGATTCGATCGGTCGATCTAATCCGGTTTTTTTAACACTGTGTAGGATGTAACTTCATCTCCAAGTTTCAACCTGCTGGCAGGAAATGGCTACAGCTGACAAAAGAGTGATGAAATCAGACCCGAAAAGTCTGATGCGGTGAGGGATCGAACCCTTTAGACCTTCAGTCTGACGCTCCCCCAGTTGAGCTATACCCGCATGTATGTTTCAAACATTTTTTATATAAAGTTCAAGTTGCACTTAACTATATGGTTTATCATGTATGTTGACTTTTGAAAGCCCATATGTCACAATTCATACAGGCCCGAATGGATGCTAGTTTCAATGCTCTATATTTTAAAACTACTTTTCTGCCTTGAGAGAAGTGGTCTACAGCTGGACTCAGCTTCAATTTTGAGTGATACAGATCACAATGTAGATACATTGGTGCCAAAATTCCATTAAACAAGACTATAATATGATTACAAGTCAAAGATGAAACAAAAAATATCATACCTAGAGCAATCTTCTACCTTTTTTTAAAGACTTAGTCAATTATAGTTGATCAGATTTCCTATCACCTTGAAATTAAAACTATTATCAGGACCCAATTATTGAAGTGAATCAAGTCAAGCTAACAATGGGAAATGTTGTGTTAATCATTTGGGTGTCTCTCTTGTGCCTGGTAGGATTCACTCAATGCTATGAAGGCAGAGACTTCTTCAATCCAATTAAACTCTTAAGGCAGGAATTATCAGAGCAGATATTATCTGATTCTGATGTATCAACATGGGCAACTACGTTCAGCTCGGAAACTCATGCAGGGCACTTACCTGTTTATATAGGCCCTCAAGAAGGCCTCAGAGAGGTTGATAAAGTTGGAAGTTTGCCTGGACAACCTGGTGGGGTGGATTTTGATCAGTATTCAGGTTACGTGACCGTTGATCCTGAGGCAGGCAGAGCATTGTTTTATTATTTCGTGGAGTCATCTCACAATTCTTCTACTAAGCCGCTGGTTTTATGGCTTAATGGAGGTAATGCTTGTATTCCATGCTCTTTATTTTTCTACTATAATGAATTTCACTATGTTTCACAAAAAATCTATGTTACTCATATTCGGGTGTGAGCATCGGATACGGGTATGTGTATGACATGGGTATGTTCAAAATTTTCTAAGTTTTTTCATATATTTGGACGGTTCTTGGAGGGTCATATTTTCGTATTCATGTCCGGATATGCATCGGATACGGGTGTCGGATACGAATACTTCAAAAAAAAAATGAAGAGTTGGAGCAACATAGCAAGAAATTAAACACCGGAAATTGCAAGCCTAGCTGCGGGGCAGTATCCAATTTTGTTGGATTTGATCCCGTTAGTCATAAGCGACATCAAACTCGTAATTAATCATAATCAAAGTTCTTATTCACTGTTGCTACCCCTTCGTTCTGGTTGTTTTGGGATCCTTTGCCCATTCTTTGCAGCCCCAATAAACAAAAGAAACAGTCACCACCATCATCATCATCATCTCTATTTCTCTTTCAGCCATCGTATAGAACTTATTCACCAGAGACAGGTAAAAGTTTCAAGTAGTCTCACTCTGGTAAGCAAAATTTTAATTGAATCAATCTTCCTCTCAATTCCTTTGTTTGTGGGAAGGATTGATCTTCCTTTCACCCACCGAACCGAACTGTTGCGATGGATCCGAGTAATAGGCTGGTCAGCGCACTTAGGTATGTGAAGAAGAGGTGTTGATGACTTTTCAATAAATTATAAAAAATCAAATAAATTATTATATTAAAAAAATATAATAAGAGTATTGATGACTTTTCAATTTTTATATAATTTTTATTTTGAAAAAAATTATCAACCTTTTTTTTTTAAACTATCCACTTTTTTTTTTAAATAAAAATTACCCATACTTACAAACTACCCATTAAATAATTTTTTTAAACAATTTTTTATTCACTTTTTTTTTTCATTCACCCACATAGTGGATGTGCCATATTCTAGTATATTAAATTAATATTTATATATTTTTATAATTAACAATAAAAAATAAATTTTATTTAATAAATAATAATTTGAATCAGACTGAAATAATCCGAATTATAAAACTTTTTGTTCAAGTCTAACTTAATTCGGCCGAGTCTATCGACTTGTCCGGCCCGTGAACAGGTTTGGTATGATGGAAAGTGATCACTTTCCATGGAAAGTAATTGGTGGGAATGTGATTCTCATGTTTGGTATGCTAAAAACTGCTCACTTTCCTGGGAATGTAACTTTCCTTAGAGAGTTACTTTCCCACAAGTATTGGAATGTGATTCCCATGAGAAGTGGTGGGAAAGTAACTTTCTCATGTAGTTGGAAAGTTAAAAAAATGTTAAAGACAACATTATCCTCTTTCTATTTGAGTTAAAATTATCAATTGAAATATTATTTTAAAATATTTCGTACAAATATTTATTAATAATAAATATTACTGAAATATTTAAATAATATTTAATTTGCATTATGCTTTTTAATTTTCCAATTACTTGAGAATAACTTCGAAAATTTATTATTAACAAATTTTTTTTTATCATAAAAATAACTCAAATTACCAATTGAAATATTATTTTTAAATATTTAGTACAAATGTTTGTTAATAATAAATATCATTGAAATATTTAAATAATATTTAATTTTTATACAACCTTTTAACTTTAAAACTACATGAAAGTAATTTCAAAATTTTATTATTAACAAATATTTTTTATCATAAAAATAACTCAAATTATCAATTAAAATATTATTTTTAAATATTTAGTACAAATGTTTGTTAATAATAAATATCATTAAAATATTTAAATAATATTTAATTTACATATAGTCTTTTAATTTTTTAACTACATGCGAGTAATTTCAAAATTTATTATTAACAAATATTTTTTATCATAAAAATAACTCAAATTACCAATTAAAATATTATTTTTAAATATTTAGTACAAATATTTGTTAATAATAAATATCATTAAAATATTTAAATAATATTTAATTTGTATCCAGCCTTTTAATTTTTTAACTACATGAGAGTAATTTCAAGATTTTATTATTAATAAATATTTTTTATCCTAAAAGTAACTCAATTTAAAATATTATTTTTAAATATTTAGTATAAATATTTTTTAATAATAAATATCATTGAAAATTTTTAAAATTAATAAAATTTACATTTTTTTTATAAGGGTAGTTTCGGAAATTATCATCACATTCTCAGGATTTTAATTAGCACTTTCCCATGTATACCAAACGCTGGAAAGTTATATTCACAAGAATCACATTCTCAGGAATCACATTCCATGGAATGTGATTCCTGAGAAGGTACCAAACGCCCCTAAGAACTGGATTTGTTCTATTATTCTTGAATGGGCTTTTCTTGGGCTAGTATAATATATATAATAGACAAATAGTATACAAACTTTTTGTTACCCGCATGATCGCAATTTTATCATTTATAGAAGCTGATTTTGATGGGCAGGGCCTGGTTGCTCTTCAATTGGAAATGGAGCTATGATGGAACTTGGCCCATTTAGAGTAAAAAAAGATGGCAAAACCTTGCATAGAAATAAATACGCATGGAATAAGGGTGAGTTCTTGCAAGAATGCATTACTGCCAAATTTCTATTGCTTCCTAGTCAAATTATCACGGTTTCCTTGAAAATGAAACCTATATATATATATATATATATATATATATATATATATATGATCATTGAATAGGCTAATATTTCTATGTTATATCAGATGCCAACATCATCTTTTTAGAATCTCCTGCCGGTGTTGGATTCTCTTACTCAAATAGAACCTCAGACTATAAGTTAAGTGGAGATATAAGAACTGCCCAAGATTCCTACACTTTTCTTGTTAACTGGCTGGAAAGATTTCCTGAGTACAAAACCAGGGAGTTTTTCATTACAGGAGAGAGCTATGCAGGCCACTATGTTCCCCAGCTTGCTCAAACTATCCTTCAAAACAACAAGGACACCAATCAAACTACAATCAATCTAAAAGGAATTGCAGTAAGTTTCTAAGAATGTTTATATTCTTTTTAACAACATGTTTTTATGATGTTTTAAACTTTTTAACAGGAGGCATTTTTTGATGTATATTAGATAGGTAATGCTTATATTGATTTTGAAACAACTATGAAAGGAGCAGTCGATTTCTATTGGACGCATGCACTTATGTCTGATGAAATATACAATGGACTTGCATTGAACTGTGATTATTCTAAACTAAATTCATCATCCAAAGTTTGCTTGGGATTTGTGGATAAAGCAAATGATGCTGCTGGTAACATATATTCCTATGACATTTATGCTCCCTTGTGCAGTTCCTCCTCAACTTCCAATTCTGTGAGTAGAATAAACTTAAGCTAAGTTGGTGAATACAATGTTCCTGGTATTTTGATTTCTGCTAACTGAGAATTACAAAACAGGTTTCTGCTTTTGATCCTTGCTCGGAAAATTATGTCCATTCCTACTTGAACAATCCAGAAGTTCAAAAAGCACTTCATGCAAATGTTACTGCTCTTCCTTATCAATGGCAATCCTGCAGGCAATGACCAAACATCCCTGTCAATTTTTTCCTTTTTTGGGGAGTCTATCTGGTTTATGTCTTGTAGTTTCTCTCAGTAAAATTTAACTAATCCCTGTTTCGTTTTTATCTTGATTGTTAATCCTGGTCGTTAATTTCCTGATAAATATTTCTGAAAAACAGTGGAGAAGTAAATCGACACTGGAAAGATAAACCATTAACAGTGTTGCCAATCATTAAGGAAGTAATGGAAACCGGAGTTCGCGTTTTGATCTACAGGTTAGATTGAAAAGAAACATTAATAGTCCACTTAGACAAACAAGAATCAAAGTTAAATACATTATAATCATGTTTAATGACATTATTTCAGTGGTGATACGGATGGTGCCTTGCCTGTAACATGTAGCAGATATGCCATAAACAAACTGGGGATTCCCATTAAGACTGCCTGGTACCCTTGGTACACCCAAAGGGAGGTAATAATTTGAACTGAATTTCACTAATCTAGTTATTGCCTACGTTACTCGGACTCTGTTGTGAGTATTGGACATGGGTATGTGTTCGATACGGGTATATTCAATTTTTTCCAAGATTTCCATGTATTTGAAGGGTACTTGGAGGATCATATCCCCATACCCATGATCGGATATGCGTCGGACATGGGTGTCGGACACGGGTACTAAGAGTACTAAGAGTCGGAGCAACATATGTTATTGCTGTTAGACAATGAATCAATGTTATGATCAAGCTAATTATCTTGTTTTTTTTTTTTTTTTTTGTCAAGGTTGGAGGGTATGCTGTTGGATATCAGAACTTGACATTTGTAACAGTAAGAGGAGCTGGACATTTTGTTCCCAGTTACCAGCCAGCTCGGGCCCTGGTGCTCTTCTCTTCCTTCTTAGACGGAAAACTTCCACCATCTGCTCCAGGGTTCGAGCATTGAGAGATTGATAAATGTAGTAGTATTTTTCTAATTGCTACATCATGTTATAACCGGAAATGTAATGTTAACTTTGTAATAAAGGAAAAAGATAAATGTTGAACAAAAATCTTGAGTCAAATTCAAGCATCACTGTTGCCATATGTCCTTTTTTGCTATATTTCTGAAATCATATCTGCTCAATAGCGTATCTTGCTAAGGCATTTGGTTCTCAAAATTGTAGCTGTTTCTTTGATGCAGTTCTATAATGACGAGACATGATGGATAATTTTGTATTGGGGAAAAAAAATTGAATAGCATAATAAAAAACTTTTACTATTTGCCGAGGAAGAATCAAATACAGAACAAGAATACAGATAAAGATAATGATTGGATCCTATGTGAAAAGTACTAAAGTCAAGAAAAAGGAGTGTTGGGAAGCAGTCATATTCATATATCATTAGAATGTACTCCTAGTTTGGAAAATATGGGATATAAGTAACCGGAGGCTTAGTCTAGTTGGTGCATACAACCATCCTTATGCATTCAGCATTTACGGAGTCGTATTGGAGTTGGAAAATGCACTCATCCCCTGCTCAAATTGCAGCCATTCTATGAGATAAAGTAACTGCAGTACAGGAGGTAAAAAGATGAAGGATATCTCCAAATTTCAATATGGGTTAAATTTCATCTGTAAACAATAATGGGAATATATATATATATATATATATATATCAAGCCGGTCCCAGCCGATTTCTAAGCAAGTGCTGCAAGCTGTAACTCTAACTTGGCTACAAAATGGAAGATAGGAACATGAAAAATTACCCTGGTTTCTTGTCGTCTTTCGGCAGTATATAGTAGCATTAACATTGGCTTGCAATTGCATATATATATATGCTTATATACTACTAGAAATTTGCATAAGCTCTTGAGTCCTGAGGCCACCAACTTCTGCACTGAATTAAATTAGCAGCAATGAAAGTTACTATCATATGGTTGCTTCTACTATTGCCTTGCTACTTTCCAGGTTTCCTCATTCCATGCAAGGGAAACCAGATTGACAATCTCAACAGGTTGGTCGAATCTCGCAAATCCTCAAACCCTCCTCACCCTGATTCATGGGCTCAACTAGATGATCAAGAAGATAGTCACAATTCTCCAGTGTATGTAGGATCCCAAAAAGGTTTGATGCAAGGTGACAAGATCAACGCACTGCCGGGACAGCCTGAAGGAGTTGATTTTGACCAGTATGCAGGCTATGTAACAGTAGATCCGATAGCTGATCGAGCATTGTTCTATTATTTTGTGGAGTCGCCAGAAAATTCTTCCAAAAAGCCTCTCGTTTTATGGTTAAATGGAGGTAATTTAACCACTCAAATTCATCTGCAATTCTACATCATCAACAGATAGCTTTTCAAGTTTATTTTGCATGGTTATAGAAATGCCATCTCAAATCATACCTGAATATGCCATAGCAATAGCCTATAGCATCTCTCATTTACAGCATCACATGGTCTGCAAATTTGATTATATATAATACACATACAAACAAATGATAAGCGTGGGCATATGCAAAAAAGAGAAGTACTTACATACTCAACCTTTGGGAAATAGGATTTGTATTAAGAAGCTTGAAGGAAGTTCTGCAAAATACCGATGCAGAACTCCCATGTTTAACCTATCTATAAATCAGTATTCAGTCTTTAATTGATCATTTCACGATCGAAATAATGTCCATTGATTCTGAAAAAATAGTAGCACTAGGAAAGTGCGTTTTCCATCTGAAATCAACATCATGCTTCAGCTTTCTATAGAAAACAGAGCACTTTTGGCGTCAAAAACATCATATCATGCCAACCAGAGAAGCCAAATTTAGTGGAGTAGACTTAACAAAATTAGTTCACACCTGCTGTCCTGCATGTTCCTCACGCATGGTAGAAACAAGGGACCTGGAATCTTCAACTTTCCACCTAGCAAAGACCATCAAGTAGTTTGATAGGCTTGGTAACTGAGTCCAGCTAGGTAGGAGCCAAAGTGGGGAGGGCCCGCTTCACTAAGATTAATAATCCCATAACTAAGATTAATAATCCCATATGACTATTATTTTCAAACAATTAACAAGTGCTTTCCCACATGAAAAAAGCAACTAGTGAATGCCTTTACTCCGAAGCATAATCATGAACCAAACATCATCCAGACATAATTTAGTGGGGTCCCGCCACTAATTGAGCAGATTTCATGGCATGAATTGCCATTGCATGGATATTTCTTGCCATTTGATACCGACTTCTTTTGAACCTGTACAAACATTTTTCATTTGTTCTTCCCTTGTTGTTTTCCTAGTTTCATTGAATAAGTACATTTCAAACAGTAAAATAAAGGATCAAAAGAATAGCATATCCTTCATTCATTCAGGTAACTAGATAGGCGTTGGCCTAACTTGGATTATAAGTTTAGGGAAGAATTTAACGACATCAATTCAATCTTTCTGTGAATTTGTTGAAACAGCTAAAATAAACATTTACAATTAATTCTCACAATAGTAACAAATATATACTCTCAATAAATCAGAGCAAACAACTGAACTCCCTTGATGGAATCTTGAATTGGTACACCTCTTAGGAAATTTCGTTTTTCCCACCTTGGGTCGTAGGGGAAGCAACAATATCTAATGGTCATGGTAAACATCGTCATTGAAGGTCTTGAAGATCATCATCGATCACTCTGTCCGGACAAAATATACTGTCTAAGATATAGACATTAATTAAAAAAAATTAGAAAAGGGTTGACTGACAATGATGTTACAGGTCCAGGATGCTCGTCGTTTGGATATGGAGCCATGCAAGAACTTGGACCTTTCAGAGTAAACAGTGATGGAAAAACGCTTTACAGAAATGAATATGCATGGAATAATGGTACATCATGAAATCTCTTTTCAGTTTGAAAACACCATATCTGATTCTCTTGATTGATTTCAACTAACTGACACATCCTATGAAAAATTTGCAGTTGCAAACGTGATTTTTCTGGAATCACCAGCAGGAGTTGGTTTTTCTTATTCAAATGATTCCTCTGATTACATCAAAGTAGGTGACAAGAGAACAGCAAAGGACTCCTACATTTTTCTCATCAACTGGCTTGAAAGATTTCCACAGTACAAAAAACACAATTTTTTTATAACTGGTGAGAGCTATGCTGGCCATTATGTTCCTCAACTTGCCTATTATATTCTCTCACGAAACAGGAACACAAATCAAATCGTCATCAATCTCAAAGGAATTGCTGTGAGTTCATTGATAAAATCCACCCCTTCTACTGCTATGAACCCCTATCTATGCATATGCTAAATGAGCGAATTTAAAAGCTTAAAGCTAAGAATTGTTATGGATATTGCAGATGGGAAATGCTTGGGTAGATGATGGCATTTGTACAAAGGGATTGTATGATTATTTATGGACTCACGCTCTAAACTCAGATGAAACAAATGAAGGAATTAACAAGTACTGCAACTTTGCTAGTGAAGATTCAGTTAACAAGAAGGTAGATGGAGACGACAATTCGATCCAATGTGGAAAGTATCAAAGTCAGGGATTTAAAGAGATGGGAGTCATTGACTTGTACGGTATTTACGTCCCTCCATGCAATTTATCGGCACTAAAACCTGGCTCAAATGGTAATGTAAGTATCATACTCCTAAAATGATCATATGCATAATTCATAACAATTCTTTTACCGATTAAGACAATAAAGAATTGAGTACGAAAGAAATTTTGGTTCTTAGCTATTAAAAGTTAAAAACCCACTTCTCCTTTAGATTCAAACTTGTATTTTATATCACAAAAACAATATAAAAAGGATTGACCATAGATGAGAGCTATAAGCCAAGATGTGAAACAAAGGCTTTTCAAAGCAAATGCCTTAAAACATGGACTGACCTAATTCTATGATGATCTTGAATTGTTAGGTCATGAACTTTGATCCTTGCTCTGACTTTCATGTCGATTCCTACCTAAATCTTGCCAAGGTACAAGCAGCCATTCATGCCAAAGCTACAAAATGGTCAGGTTGCAGGTAGGCACTACCAGGGTTTCTTGCTTTAAAGACATTCACAAAATAATCCGCCAATTTGCTTTCAAAAATCTGTTTTCATCGAGTATTCTATATTACATGTGATCAACAATAACAATATACACATGCAAATTGAAAGAAAATTTTCATACTACCTCAAAAAAAATTGAAAGGGTGAAACCAAAATACCTGACCAGTCTGCTTCTGTACTATGTTCAGTAACGTTGGATGGACAGACAGCCCAACGTCTATTCTTCCTGAAATACGGCACTTAGCAAGAGAGATTAGGGTGTGGATATACAGGTATAGGTTAACAAGTTACCTAACTTGATTTCTCATTTCTCAATGAATAATTTATTACAGCAAGGAAAGATTTACATATTGACTGATAAAACATATACTGGTTAATTTTCTAAAATAAAATCTGCTGCCAGTGGTGACACAGATGGTCGAGTTCCAGTGACATCCTCTAGGTATGCCATCAAAACCCTACAACTTCCAGTAGAGACAGCATGGCGGCCATGGTACTCTAACAGTGAGGTGACTAATATGGTCTTTCATGCCATTTGATAAAAATCTAAAGCTGTAACTTTTTTATGCATACTTCATACACTGATGGTGGCAGGTTGGAGGATATGTTGTTGGCTACAAGGGAGTGATTTTTACCACAGTTCGAGGAGCTGGACACACAGTTCCAAGCTACCAACCAGAGCGAGCACTTACCATGATCACATCTTTCCTTCAGGGGAAACTGCCTCCTGGCCCTCCTTTCTCCTAACAAATTAACCCATTGAGAACCCTCATGGTACTTCAGCATGGTAATCATCTTATTCTGATTTCCCGAAATTTATTGCCAAGCTGACATGCTTTCTCTATATATCTTTTCATAGAAGTTAAAGGGAAGCAGAAGAAATATCATTGGAATGGGCACTAAAGACATTGAACCAGTTCTCTGCTGATGGAATTATTTTAAAAGTTAAAAGGAATGTATGAACAATGTAATATTATGTTTCTATTTAAGTGCATCATCCATGTACAAATTTGGCCAAAGTGCCAAAGCGCATAGAGCTTGTACAATGCGTGTGAAAACCTCTCAACCTTCATGTAAAATTTCAAGGAATTCATCCCTCACAAGCAGAAATTCAGTTATAAACCTTATCAGATCATCAAATTTTCATGCAGGGAAGGATTGACAGCAAAATATAAAATTTCCAATATAAACATGCTAGAGTGCAATTTTAGCACCAGGTTGTTACCTTAAAGTGATTCAGCTTAAAATGTACAAAAATGTCATACTACATCTTGAATTGATAAAGTCTCCTACTGCTTATCAGATTTCATGGAGTGGCAGTGCCCCAATTCAATTTCAACACAACTGACATTGAGTCAAATGAATGGGCTTACAGTAAGAAAATGTATGTACAAGTTTCGATGACAGTGAAATGAATAGCCTCTGACTAACCTCAAAATTACAGTGCTTCTAATAGGATATGTACCTTCAAAATACTCAGTTTTCAACAAATTCCCATCCTTGGAAAAACTCTCTTCATTTTGGTGGGCTGCCAATCCATAAAAATCAAAGTTGTCAGAATCTTTAATTTAGTCAAAAACAACTTCCAATTGATAAACAAACATGATTACAGAGGCTTAAAGAGAGAAAAAAAAAAAAGTGAATATAACACAAGGAAGAACTTGTTTGCCGATTGTCAAGGAAGCTCAGCTCTGAAAAGAATTCGGCTCAATCCTCAATATAGAGTATTAGTTTTGCTGGCAGAGCCTTGGCTATTGAAGCAAAATAAAATTGCAGGACCTTGGCTGTAGTTTAACTTTATGGTTGCTTCAACAGTCAATGGAATTCAGATGCAATCTACTGTTACTTAAAATCAGAGCATACGAATTTAGCAAGCAGCAAATTATAATACAGAAACATAATGCAGAAAGTTTAGAAAAAAGAAAGAGGATTACCCATACAGAAACATAATGCAGTAGAATTCAGGTTTAGTCCAATTGGTTCATCAAATCACTTCCGAATATAATTCTAATTCTAACATCGACAACCCCTTACTTTGTTCCAAATTACGGCCTCATTTGTAAAAAAAAAAAAAATACAGAAAGTTTATGAAAAAGAAAGAGGATTACCCATCAAGTCCAGGCTGCATCGGTTGTCTCGCCAATACAGGCACCTTAATTGCTCCAAGAATACAAAAAAAAGAAATTTGCCCAAAAAAAAATTTGCCCAAAGAGGATTACCCATCAAGTGCAGGCAGCCAAAGCAGGAGCAAGGATAAAGTTTTTGTCATCCATATCAAAAAGCTTCAAGTAAGGTCCGACTAGCATGATAAATGATAATCCAAATTATATCATTTTACAAAGGCTGGCGGCCCAATGATTATACTTTAAGGTAAAGAACTAAAGATAATACAATTTGGCCCAAATTGTCAAATCCGACAGATAGACACGCATATTCATTGATCCACAGTACCACATTTGCAATACCAAGGTTCAGTCAAACAACATTAAAATGATTTTGTATATATTTTTCCAAAAAAAAAACATTAAAATGATTTTCTTAATGAACTTGAAATTAGTTAAAAATTAAAAATTACAGTATTTGGTACGAGAGAAAAAAAGAATAAAAGGAAAAACTACCATTTTTAAATTCCAATACCAAAACGATTTTGTCTTAACTACATTAATATATATATATATATATATATAAAAAGGTATTTGCTTTTTTATTTTTTTTCGCTATAGGTGTATATATGTCTCAATTTTACATATATTATCAAAATATGTCAACAAACTATTAATTATTGAATTGGTGGATGGCAATTTGAAAACATTGGATTTACTTTATTAATTTCTTCTAGAAAAATAATTAATTATTTCCATCAGTCCAATTTGCTATAACAATCTAATTTTATTAAAAATTAAACACTACTCTTCAAACTAGTTAAAAAAAATATTGTCATTAAGACCTTAAAAAGTTGTAGGTTACACTCAAAATTAAAAGCCACTTTTCTATGGTCAAATAAAAATTAAGCATATAGTCCATTAGTGCCATTTAAAAGATTTTTCCGTATCTTAATGACTGCAACTTTGATTAATTTGACTAGAAATAGATCAAACTTCATTTCTCTAGTACAATCTTTATTTGAGGACAAAGTTTGACCTTACATATACTTAATGGATAATGATACAACAAAATATTTAACCATTTCATAACAAAATAGGAAATAATAGTAAAATGAATAATTAATAACAAAGAATTTGTGAAGTTCAAAATTTTCTTCCCTGAATTATTTGGAATACAAAAGCACAAATTAAGAACAACATTGAGATTGCCTAAAAAAAAGAACAATATTGAGATTTCCTTCCACCTCTCGGGGCAATAAGAGGGTTCGTGAGGCATGTAGGCTAGGATGAGAGCCCAAGCAATCCCATCCCATCCCAATAAAAAAATTGATAAATGCACACCATGTTAAACCCATATGAATTTTTACATGTAAAACACTAGACGGACTCATAAATCATAATTAATCAGCAACTCTTTGAAATATATACTTAAACATCATAATATGTTTCGAAGATCGAGCTCGGATGTCTTTTTAACATTTTTTATGCTTGCAGATCAACTCCAGCCTTCGTCTAACAACTTTCAGAGCCTTGTCAGTTCCATCTCCAAAAAAAACATCAACACACCATTCTCTAATTTAAAAAAAAAAAAGGAAAAAGAAACCCTCAAATAGTTGCATGGGACATGCAGAGCAGGTGGACATGAAAAAACATCGGATGGAGTAGCATTGATCCTGTCCATTCAAATTAAGGTCATGTGTCTATAAATACCCAGCTAAGGCAAAGCCATATGCGCATCTCATCATTATAGTCGTCACTTCCTCTTCAATTCACCCTCTCTTTTCTCTTAGATATTCTTACTTTTCTATTTTTGAGCTTTCTAGCTAGCTAATCCTTTTCCAATTTCCATATCTAGTTTCTCATGGCTAAGATCATTTTTACTCGTACCTTTCTCTTTGCTTTACTATTTTTCTCTCATGGAATCAGATTCACTCAGGAACTTAGGCTTTTGAAGATAGAGAAAGCTGATGATGAGTACTACTCGGGAAACCAAGTAACAGAAACCATGACCAGGCCCAGCAGCCGTAATAAGATCAACTTGAGCCGTGGTCTTTATGAAGCAGATGACGATGCTCTCACTGCCTCTGCCAAATCCGCTGCATTCGAATACGATGCCAACGATTTCCACCCCACAAGCCCCGGCCACAGTCCCAGCGTCGGTCACTCAACTCCACCTGCTGTCAATAACGACCATCACTAGCTAGGTCTAGAATCTAGATCACACTTATGTTATCTACTGCAAACTGGTAGTATGGATTTCTCATATAGCTAAGGTCTCTTATATAAGTATGTAAATATGATATTTGCTTTTCATTTACGTTTTCTTGGGTTAGTCTGCATGACTCTAGTTGTGTGTTGCATTGTCTGGTTTTGTTCTGAATATCTGGTACTTGTGGTGTTACTGGTAATTCTAAATATGATATTTGCTTTTCATTTACGTTTTCTTGGGTTAGTCTGCATGACTCTAGTTGTGTGTTGCATTGTCTGGTTTTGTTCTGAATATCTGGTACTTGTGGTGTTACTGGTAATTCTATCTCTGGTTTTGGAAGTTCTTCTGGTGGTGTCCTGTCTTTGTTGTCTTCTCGGGCTGTTGTCATGAGATGATACTATCTGGTTGTATTACTTATTCCGTTAATAAAATCTCTTTGATTTAGCAACAAAAAAAAATGATATTTGCTTGTTAATCTCTCGTATATGCTGCTTCCAAGAAGTATGGATTTCATGTAAATGAGTAGGCTTGTGAGTGTAAGAAATATTATTTCAACTTAATAGTGTGTATCATTACTCATTTGGGAATAACAATAATTCAGGGTTATTACTAATAAAGTTTGGAGTTTGTCTTTATCATCTGTGTCTCTAGACGAGCTTTCAAGGATTTCTGTCTTTCTCTTGCAACATGGAGCACTATGCCAAATAAAGCATGTAAAAAGAACTGCTAAAAGTAGGAAAAAAAAAACTCATGATTTAGTTCAGTTGGTTCATATAATCATTTTTAAGAGGTGACATTCAAGAGTCTGGAATTCGAATCTCAAATATCCCTTTCCCTATTCTCATATTGCAATCTTAAAAAAATAAAAATCTTCATAGTCTTAGAGCAAAGGTAGCATTTTCACATGTTGCCAACTCCCAATCTTTGCAATTATAATAAAAATTCAGAGCTAGCTGCTGACCACTTCTTGTTTAAGTACATTAATTATTTTTTTTCTAAACCAAAGAAATTTATTAAGCAACCAAAGTGATACAATACTAGCAAAAGCTAGTACAGGAGTAGCAAAAGCTAGTAAAATAAAAGTACATTAATTTTGTTGATATTTTAAACTTATACCTTACACTACAAATGTACATGACAATAAAATTATATCATGGTTGAAAATTTTATAGAAGGTCCATTGCAAGCTGTTTGTCTTTTCCTAAACTTTTATTTAAAAATATATATATATATTTCTAGATATAATAATTATGATCATACTTAGAAGTTTTGCTATTTATAATTATAAGAAATAGATCTAAGATTTCAAGATTCATAATGGACATATCATATATATATATATATTATATCACAAATCATAGCTATTTATTGATTGACTTTGAACAATATTGGCGAATAAAGCACTGAAATTTGCAAAAGAGTAAGTAGTGGATCTGGCAATTCGTATATCTGTGTCTTGTTCGTGTATTTTTTGGTGTTATAATCGTATTTAAGATGTTTTATATCTGTATAAATTTTAACGTGTCAATAATTTATTTATATAGATTTTGAAATATTTGTGTATTCGTATCATGTCCGTGTTTCATTTTAGTGTCGTATTTTATGTCGTGTTTTAGTTATTTTTTTCATATCGTATCCAATATTATCAGGTAAAAAAAAGGGCTCAAAATCTTTTAAAAATCGAAGTGTTGGGAGTTTATCCCTTTTTAAGTGCAAACATATATATATATATAATTTTTTTAAGTGCAAACAAATTGTCACATGTTTTTTTTTTTAATACACTTTAAGGGTCTGTATCGCCATATTAATTTTACTTGTGAAGTCTAAAAACTCCACTTATGGTAAATGAGATAATTTCTCATATATATTATATAAGATTTATATTTGATGCACTCTCAGTGTATAAAACTATACACTGACAATGAATCTTACGATGTCACCTGTGTAGGATTTACTGTCAGTGTATAGACCTATACACTGACAGTGAATTAAATACAAACCCTATTATATAAAGTCAATTAAGATTCAATGTCACTGCTGATCATAGCACATTAATGGCTATGCTAAAATAAGGAAAAAGCAACAATTGCCATGGTTGGCAACTATCATAGCTTATCTCCAAGTTGCAAAAAGACAGAAATTACCTTAAATTAAAAGCTATACGAGGCATAATATTAAAAAGACAACTCCAAACTTTATAATATTTAAGTAGCAGTACTTATAAAACCAAATTATTATTTTTTAATTTACAAATGAGTAATGAACACACTATTGAGATGCATTTTTTTCTTGTACTTAATATTACATGAAAGTTCATCAGACGGAAATAAACTTTTTAAAGCATTGCTAATACATAATCATAGGATAGTCTACGAGGTTGATTAAAACAAGGCATTACATGATAGGTAGTTCTAAAATACGATCGTTATGAAACGTAATGGACGCGATATAACAGAAATTAAAACTTTCACACAATTTTATCCATTACGTAACGCCCACGACACTATCAAATTTTTTGAAACATTATCAAATTCACGTTCACAACAACCGCGACGCGTTACATAACGCCCGTAATACCCGCAACTGCAACATCGCAACTGTATCCGTGACGAAATTCACGCCGCAATTTAGAATGGACACATGACATTATTTCACACAGTGGATAATAATACTTAGGAGAAAATAACATTACTATATATGTGTGATAAATCTAGTTATTATCATCATTGGCAGGTCCAGTAGAGTGACCGGCGCCGGGACTGTGACCGGGAGTCGTGGGGCGGAAATCATCATCACTATATGCAGTAGTACTGCTGACATTGCCAGCTGATGCCTCTTCTAAAATGTCACGGTTCAAGTTTGTCTTGCTTATCACATTTGCTACATGGACGTTTCCAAACTCATCTAATTTGTCTGCTTTCAAAACCCTTTCCTCAGTAAATGTGATTCCATAAGAAAACAATAACACGAGGAGAAGGGCAGCAGCTAAAATGAGGTTGTTTTTGGCCATGGAAGCAGGTGATTGAAAATTAAGAATGAATTAGAAAGCTCAAAGAGAAAATGTAATGTATATATTATCTATTACTCGAGAGAGATGCCCTTAAGCTTTTTTGCCTCTCTCCCTATTTATAGACTTTAGAAAGCCGGCATGCTAGGTTAATTCGTGCTGGTTACAAACTATTCAAAGTTAAACGCTTACAATTGTTGCAACCGAGTCTTATGGGTTATTATGATCGATGTCCTCTTGGAATTCTTTGAAAGGACAGGTTCAGTATATTCCCATATTTGTTGAAATCTAGTGTGTCTGCTGTATATAGATGTTTCTGCATGTCCCATGCAACTATTGCTCCCCGTTCTTTCTGTATGTTGGAATTGCTAGAGAGCAGAAAAAAAACATGTGAGATGGAGGGATTTAAATAGCGATTTCAATGCGATGTTACGGTCGTTATTTTATGATTTTGATTTTTTTCGTTGTTGATATTAATTTATTACAATTGAGACATGAATGATTAGTGATCCGTAATAATTAAATCACGATTGTAAATTACATATTTATAGATTCAATTTATAACATGTAAATCATTTTTATTTTATAAATAAATGATCATAGAATATTGTTATAAACTATTTTAAAAATTATGTTTTATTATAAAATAAAATTCACAATTACAATGATTGTGATAACATCCGTTATATTTATAATTACGATAAACGCGATGCGATCAAAAACACGTTTGCGATAATTAATTTAAATCCCTTGTGAGATGGTGGAGGAAACTTGCACGCATTTGCTAGCTGAATGAGATTTTTTCTGGTATACAACCAATAACCAATATATACTTTGTTTTGATTTGCTCTCCTTGAATCTGCCTTCAAAAGTTCCTGAAGTTACTGTTTATTCATTCATGTGCTAGATGTAACAAGTTGAAATTATACATGTATCTTTCATCGTTCATTCACTAGAAAAATCTTTATCAAAGTGCTACTGCTACTGCTACAGCCAAGCCGGCTTTTTCATTTTGATTAAGAATTTAACTACTAAAACATGCATTTCTATGGCGAAAATCAATTAGTAACTGACAATATAAGAGAAAAAGTGAAGATCAAGTATTTACTATTATGAAAACTGAGTCCTAAGTGACTCAGTTGTTATTTGTTAGAAAGATTTTTTTGTTTGTTTTGTTTGATAGTGAGAGGATTCAATTGTCATTTTTTAAAAAGTTTTTTTTTTTTTTGGTTGGTAATGGGGCAAAAAAATAATAATTTGAGTTAAATGATTTGACAAAAAGAGTTAATTACATCAATGGTCCCCAAAATATAGAGTATATTTTATATTGGTCTCAAAATTTTAAAACGTAACAATTAGATCCTAATTTCATAATTTCGTATCAAGTATCAATGTGGTCCGTCCGTTAGTATAACCGTGAAAATAAGCGTGACCTGTAAATTACAAAAATGACATCTGTTGATGTGGTCTTTTTTTTCCCTTTATTCCTTTTTTCTTCTTCAAATTTTATATTTTTTCGCTTTTTCTTTATAAATAAATACAAAATACAAAAAAAAATTATATTATAATTTGAATTAATTTTATAAAAATAAAATTTATTTATAAACATATAAAATATTTATTTAAATTAATTTTATAAAAACTTTTTTTTTATTTTTTTCATTTTATCTTCTTTATAAAATAAAATAAACTAAAATATAAATAATAATTTATATTATAATTTAAAATAATTTTATAAATATTAAATCATTTATAAAATATAAAATATTTATTTACATTAATTTTATAAATTTTTTATTACTTCTTTATTATATTTTTCTCTTTTTTCCTCCTCTTCATAAATAAATACAAAAAATAAATAATAATTATATTATAATTTAAATTAAATTAAATTAATTTTATTAAAAAAAAAAATTATTTGCATTTATATTATAAAAATATTTTAAGTTTTTTACTCTTTTTTCCTTTTTTCTTTTCTTATTTTATTTTTTTAATATTTACATTTTCCTCAGGCCGTTGCAGGACAGTGGTGGATCTTGATGTTGAGTCTTGGAGGGGCCAAATAATTTTATTTTATTTTTTTCATTAATTAAATTTTATACTTTTATTAACATAAAAATATATATTTTTAGATATAAGCAAATACTAAAATAAAACGATAAATTTACACAATTTTAGGTTTAAATTAATGAGCTAATTAAGAAAAAAAAAATACACATGACATGAATTCATATTATGTATAAAATAGAACATATAAATTATAAAATTAACAATATTATTACATGACATTTAAATTTTAAAGAGTATAAAATGAATTAGTAAATTTAAAAATGACTTCCAAATTATTGTCACTTTTAGAATCTTTAAAAAAATTAAGAAAAATTCCTTAATTCTTTTTGCACACTATATCTATATCTCATCTTCAATAATTAAAAAACTAATGGTTAATAATTAATTTCATAAATAATGTAACATCTTTTAAAATAATAAAAAAATAAAAATATCTGGGAGAAAGAAGTAAAGGCTTTAATTTAAGGTTTTGAGATCATAAATTCTAGAATTAATCTAAATCAGTAATTAGTACCCCAAAAAAATCTAAACCAATAAGTAAAATTTTGGACCTTTTACTTTTGTTTGTAAAAGTAATTAGAGAAAACAGAGTTGACTTGAGTGGGAAACTTAAATGCTTATATAAGAATATGAAAAAATATAGAAACTTTGAATTAAGTGATTATTAGAGGAAATAAAAAATTAGTAAACATTTTAAAATATATATATATATGAGTGTATGTAATATTATACTTGAAACTAGACTTGTCCCCAAGCCGGGTTGAGTTTAGGTTTCATATTAACAAAGGTGTCTGCTTAGGTTCGATTCGACCGAAAATAAGGATAGAAAATTTTGTCTATGTTCGGCCCGACATGTAAAAATGTTATCCAAACCCACCTAAATTTTGTATATAGAATGATCGATCTCTCTAGAGATTGATCATTTTAAAAAAAAGAAATCAATTCCTATTAGAAATTTATATTATTAATAGTAAATAGGTCGAGCCAAGCCAAACATAAGCAAAAAAAGCCATGCTCAAGGCCCGGTTTGTTTTTTAAACGAATCTCATTTTTTGTCCAAGTTCATTTTTCAAATCCATTATTTTTGTTTAAGCCGTCCTAAATCTTGGACGAACTTTCGAGTTTGGACGGATACCCCGACCCTTAGACAGATTTACTTATATTAATTACTTCTGAATTCAATTTTTCAGTATAAATGATTGAGGAACATAAATTTAAATAGCAATAGCAAAGCGATATTATAGTTGTTATTTTACAATTTCAACTCTTTTCGTTGCTGCTATTTATTGTCAATATTTATCATAATTAATCACAATAACATCTATTACGTCTGCAACCACAATAAATACGACACAATCGAAAACGCTTTCACAATCGCAATTGAAATCTCTTATAAAAAAATGGCCATAACTGAAACATAGAAGAGACTAACATGTAAAAAGAAGTATCAAAATTGATACCAACTTGCATTTTTGTTTTCAAAGAACATAAAAGTGGAAAACCAAGTGTCTCCCAAAGTTTTTTGTGCCCCTCAAACTTTTCAAGCCTGATCATCTGATGAATTCTCTGCCATTCTTAAAATTTCAAAGAATCACTGCATACCTTCTTTGACTTGAGGATTGCTTGCTCAACATTAGATGGTTGAAATACCATGTATATATATATATATATATATATATATACAATATATACATTTTTTTTTCTTTTTAATTATTGTTTTTACTGTTTTAAGGTTAACCATAGTTGCGTGACAAGCTAGTGCAGGATTTTTGTGCAATGTGTTGTCGGTTATTATGATAAGAATCAAAGAAGAATTTTGTGGGGCTCCTACTGCCGATCGGTAAAATCTTCTTCCTTGTAAACTTTGAAATTTTAAGTACTTGTTTCTACTGGGCCTAGCACTAAAGTTGGCCAGGAAAAAAAATGTTTAATATATTATATATCAAAATGAATATTATGAATTAAGATTTTATGATTATATATCAAAATGAATATTATGAATTAAGATTTTATGGTTGTAATTAAGTCACTTCAAGGTTTTATGATAATTTTCATGAAATCGAGTTTATGATATCAAAACTCTTAAGAAGCGTAGCCGTGATGTTTATTCCATGGGAGGTGAAACACTTGACCAACCCATAATTCTAAAATACAGTGTTTACGCAATCTAACGATTAAAATTTGCGTATCATATTTTATTTGATATGTAACGTTCGCGACACTATTAAATTTTTTGAAATATTATCAAATTTACGTCTGCAACAATCGCGACGCATTACGTAAAATCCGCAACACCAGCAACTACAATACTGCAACTGCATCCGTAACAAAATCTGCGATCCCGATTTAGAACTATGGACCAACCGGTTAGTTCTAGTCAAAGTGACCTCTTTTCCATGATAACAGAGCTATTATCCTGCTTGAACTTGAATCTTTGGCTTAATAATTTAAGTCTATATCACTCCCTTAATTTATATATATATATAAGTACGCAGGTCTTTAATTCAATCATTCATGTGATTTATAGTTCTTTTTTACACAATCAAAAGAGTTGAATCAATTGAAAATCCACAGAAACAGAGTACAGCAGCAGAGTAAAAGAAAACAGAGTACATAGCCAAGAGCTGGCAGCAAGGCCACGAAAAACCAAATCAAACCAGAATAGACATCCCCGTGTTAGTCTTAACTCTTATCTCTAAGATTCGATAGACTATAGTTTATACAAGTATCCGCCATTTTCTAGCAACTTATCTTACAGGCTATAGCAAGTACAAAGAAAAATTGTTCTTGGATTTTCATCTGGATGAAATGAACCGACATAAATTCTAAGCCACTATGGGAGTGGGGAATTTGAAAATCCCAACAAGAGGGCATGCGTCATACTGATTATTATTAATTAAGAATGATGAAATCATGGTTAAAATAATTAAATGGAGATTTGCTTACAATAATTAGAGATAATGTCGTGCATTACTAAAAGTGCTACTGATCGGGACCAAGTGCGCACTGCATTTTCAAAGCTTTTACCAGTAAAAGAAAGGTGTATAAGCCTTCGAGCCCCACAAGAATCCAAGAGGACCCCGTAATGTATCCATTGGTGTGTAAAAACTATACACCTGGAGAGAAGGATATTGGAAGTTAAACGAAGCTAATAATGTTGTATAGTTCCCAAATGTTGCGTGCCATAACCTTCCACTTATTTCATTCTTCATAATTGAAGGGAAGGGTTGCCCGGTGGCTACAGCCTGGTTGGTTCCTCGAGTCGAGGAAGTTCTTTGTCATCCAATAAACACAATTGGATTGGATCCTGGAGAAATGGGTTCCTTTAGTCGCAAATTGTGATCATAACAAAGAGCATGCGATGGGAGGGGATTGAGCTTTGAGCAACTAGAAGTCTACAGCTAGGAGTTTGTAACTTTTGTTTGAAAGAGAAAAGCATTTTCCTATTGCTGTTGAACATATGCATAATCCTAGAAGTCAAAAGGAATCTAGGAATCTTTGAAGTAGGATTTGATGGTTATTCTACTTGTAAAAAAGGGTTCTAAGAAGATCTAGTGGAGAGATCATCATGGAGAATGAATGTGGGTTTGAAATTAATTGAGAAAACAGTAAAGCAGCGATTACTTGTTTCAAGGAACTGTTTTGTTGGGCACAAAGAGACTGAGTATCAGGAGAGCAGCCCAAGCTCCAAGTCAGATTTCTTGCATGACAGACATCTGACAAGCTCTCAGTCTCTTAGCTACTCCATCTAACTCGACAAAGAACACATGGTTTACACCTATCAAGATCTGAAACTCTCAATACAAACCACAAACAGATATAAATAATCATAGTTAAAACTGATTCGAGGTAAGTTAACACCGAAACATATTGAAACTCTGTCGAATTCTCTTCCTACCTGCCACCCCCATAAACTTACTGGCTTAAGTATAGAGTACGTCTTGAAGACAAAACTCTAGTCCACTCTGACATCTTCCTGTTTTCTCAAGTCTCTCAGCTTTTAACTATCAACAACTTAATCAATTCACCTCCAAAAAGACATCAACATTGTTTAATTACTTTCAATTTCATTTGTTACTTAAGTTATCAAGTCAAACCTATATATTTGAGAATAGATATGTAAAAGGTTATTGTTATATTTAGGTCTAATCATTAAACTCAAAATTTCTATCAGGAGGAATTTCTCAACCTTGTGAATATCTACAAAGCAACAACCTATATGCAAGTGTGGATCAGGCTATTAGCATGAAAAACGAATACTAATTAGCTCAAGCTAAAGAGACAGGAGATGGTTCATTGGGCCGTTGGTCTTACATATAAGACAAAAGCCTACTTTATTGGTCCAAAGCTAACGAGCTTCGGTTTGAATATAGCAGGCCAATGCAGCATATCCTGGTAAGGCAGGCCAGATATGGGCTAAAAAAGAAGAGTTTTCTTTCATGAACTTCGCATCAAATAGCAGGGCTATTGAATAATGGGCCTAAAATTAGAGATTGTTGCGCAGTCTTATGATCCACATCGAATCTCAAGTCGGCACCGGCCGCGACCCGCGAGGAACGCGTGTGGCTATTTGTCAATTTCATGAATATATGTTCCACAACTGGGCGATTTCAAGCAATTTGGTCTGCATTAAAAATTTATGAACGAGAGTGACGTCTCTTTCTCTCTCCCATCTATTCCTGAAATAGAAGAACCGTCCTAAAAAAACGTTGTTAACCTTTTTTCTTTAATCATGTCTCCTTTCACAGGCAAACAACCCATAAATAAATTATTGATGCAAGTATTATTTGATTTATTCGTTATGAAATATTATTCATTTTGGACATTTAATATGAATTTTTCATTATTTTGTATATATATATTTTATAAATTGAATAAAAAATTAATAGATTCTTTTTGATAAAAGAATGAAAGAAAAGATCTTATTTATTAACTACAGTCTAATCATTAATTATTAAATGTGAGAATTTTTTAGTTAAACAAAAATATAAAATGAAATTATGTGATATATATGTTCATTTAATTATTTTGTTTTCTTATTCGACTACTAATCTGAATAAGGTAGAAATAACTTTGTTATTAAGTTACATACTTTAGAATAAATGATGTCAAAGTATCAAAATTTGACAATGTGAAACTCATGCGATGACTCCAAAATCAAAACAAAGATATATTATCCAGTCAGCGAGAAAAAAGGGAACCAAACAAAAGAATGGTAACATATCCGAATTTAGTTAGGCCCAATATCCAAACAAAATCAGGGACAAGGCACAAAGTTCATCCTCGCCCTTCCACGTGTCCGATTTTCCACTCTCTCTAACCTTCACGCAAACTCCCCCCCCCAGCGTCCCCAAATCCAACGGTCCTCGATTCATCAGTAGCGTGGCTTTGAAAAAATTTCAACGGTCTTGCTTTTTTATTTTTATTTTTAAAAAAGAAAACAAAAGTCAATTCCCGTTTAATAGTTTTTTTTAAGGAAAAAAGAAAAAGGAAACCTCTGCAAGTAAATAAGAGGAAGAGAATATGCCGTTGTTATGTTCGTCCTAGACATTTTGAGATGCCATAGTTTTTTATTTTTATTTTAAGAAATTCTTCAAACACATTATATATCCCCTTCCCCCATAACTTTCCCCTTTTATTGCTCCCACATGCACGCTCTCTCTCTCTCTCTCTCTTCAGGTACTCTCTCTCTCTCTCTTGAATTTTTTTTTTATTGTTTTCGAATCATCAAAGCCGTTGGTTGTTTTTAGGCGTTTTTTGTTTTTGTTTACATTGTTTTCTGTTTTTCTGATTGTTTGTCGAATGGTTTCGTTACTTTTTAAAAGATTTTGTAATAATGAAGTTTCTGTTTTGTGGTGGTTATGGTTTTTTTGACGCCTTTTTAATATGATTTATATTAAAACCTATTTGTCTGTTTGGTTTTGAGGGAAAAAAGGAAATGATTAGGCAGGTACAAATTTAATTATTGTTCTATATTATTGTTTGTTTGTTTATTTATTTATTTTTGCGTTTACGCTGATTAATGATGAAGTAGCAGTTTATGGTTTGACTTAGAATTAATGTGGTTTTTGATTCATTGGATTATGTTATAGTTAGCTTTTTTTTATGGACCATTGTAGCTTGATGGCAATGCTTCACTTGGTTTTATTGCATTATTGATTACTTTGGAATCAAAAAATGCTGATTAAAATATCATAATCTTTTGGGTTTTGTTACGTGCTCTAATTTAGCAATTACTAATTTTTATGTCTTTCTTTAAGTTTAAGGCTATTGGGTATTGTTATCAGGAACTTGGAGCTGGTCTTTGTGGTGGTTTTCGACTTTTCGTGCAGGTGAAGTGTGGGGGCGATTTGTGAGACATCATATAAGTTGAATAGGAGGATTATTACCTACCGTCAGAATGGAGAGGGTTCGGACGATTTTAACCGATACATACCCTTACCCGCATGAACACTCACGTCATGCCATAATTGCAGTAGTTGTGGGGTGTCTGTTCTTTATCTCATCAGATAACATGCATACTTTGATAGAAAAGTTGGATAATAATATCAAATGGTGGTCTATGTATGCTTGTCTGCTTGGATTCTTTTATTTCTTTTCATCTCCATTTATAGGGAAGACTATCAAACCAAGTTATTCAAATTTCAGTCGATGGTGAGTGTTCTAATCTGATGCCTTTATTACTCATGCTGTGGACTCTCTCGACATAAATGTATTCAAATAACTGTTGATATACAGTAGGAAGCTAAGAACAATCCATGGCTTATTTGTGAATTATATGACTTAAACTTGCAGGTACATAGCGTGGATTTTAGTTGCAGCTGTGTATCATCTTCCTAGTTTTCTGTCAATGGGAGTGGATATGAGGATGAATTTGTCTTTGTTTTTGTCAATTTATATTTCTTCTATTCTCTTTCTCCTTGTCTTCCACATTATATTCCTTGGCCTGTGGTATCTTGGTCTTATTTCTCGTGTGGCTGGAAGAAGGCCAGAAATCTTGACCATTGTCCAGAATTGTGCTGTAAGTGTTGAAGATGCAATTGATGATTTCTTCTTTACACTGCAGGTTTTAGCTTTTCTGTTGATGCTGGTCCTTATTGATATTATCTTTTCTCGACCTTTGTAGGTTATTAGTATAGCCTGCTGTGTATTCTATAGTCATTGTGGCAACCGTGCTATGTTAAGGCAGAGACCTTTTGATCGAAAAACTTCTAATTGGTTTTCCTTTTGGAAGAAAGAAGAGAGAAACACATGGCTTGCAAAATTTCTTCGTATGAATGAGTTGAAAGACCAAGTCTGCTCATCTTGGTTTGCTCCAGTTGGCTCTGCAAGTGATTATCCACTTTTGTCGAAGTGGGTCATTTATGGTGAGGTAAGGCTCTGATCCACTGTAAGGTTTTATATCATTTATATCATCCTATGGGATTTTTTGTGTGTGTTTTCTTGTTTTTAATCCTTACTACATATTTTTCTCTTGATATCTCATTTGCAGTTAGCTTGCAATGGTTCATGTCCGGGTTCCTCAGATGAAATTTCTCCCATATACTCGCTGTGGGCTACATTTATCGGCCTTTACATTGCCAATTATGTAGTGCAAAGGTCAACAGGGTGAGTAGCGGCATTTAGCTTGTTTTGAAATGTTCGAAATATTTGTGTTTGTTACATGTTTGAATGATAACTGTACTATATCTTGCATGTAATCCACTGTCCGGATTGCTGTATATTCTAGCATTGAGGTTAATTTATATCGACTTTTTAGTTTTCTCTATATTCTTGCATTGAGGTTCATTTTCATTGCAGTGGCATTTTATATGCATGAGTATTCTGTTGATACCATTTCCAGTTTCTTGATTATCCATCCTGTAGATATCTTTTACGGGATTGAGCTACTCTTGCTTCTACATGCCTTGATTCTTACTCTTTATCTTAATTTTTTGCTGCACTTTCTACATCAAGTCCAGGTGGGCTCTTACTCACCCTTTATCTGTTGAAGAATATGAGAAGCTGAAAAAGAATCAAATGAAACCAGATTTCTTGGATATGGTTCCTTGGTATTCAGGGTAAATGTTTATTATTTCTTTGTCATTTACCTTTTTCTTCTCTCTTTTTTACCCCTCTATGTGGTGGGAGCAAAAAGGTTTCAATCTTTTGACCTTAGTATGCTTATACCCAAATTTTACAGAACCTCAGCCGACTTGTTCAATACTGTTTTTGACCTCCTGGTATCTGTAACTCTGTTTGTTGGCCGGTTTGACATGCGCATGATGCAGGTATAGTTCTAAATTTTGATTTTATATGCATTAACATATTTTTCCTTTGTGTTATTAGGAAAAATCTCCTAATAAATATTCCATCAAGGATTGACTTTCTATCTCTTCCTTTCTGCATTTGTCAGGCTGCAATGAGCAGGGTTCATGAAGGAGCTCAACAAGATGATCTTTTTTATGATCATTTGAGTGAAAAAGAAGATCTATGGTTTGATTTCATGGCTGATACTGGTGATGGTGGAAACTCATCGTACGCTGTGGCTCGGCTGCTTGCTCAACCTTCCATTCAGCTTACTAGAGATGATTCTGTGCTTACACTGCCACGTGGGGACCTGCTACTTATTGGAGGAGATCTTGCGTAAGTTGGTGCAATGTCTGGGATATAATTTGTAGTTTGACTTGATAAAATCAAATTTTAATATTGATGGAAGCTAGAGCCTTTATTGTAGCTCTTTGAATGTTTGGTTCATGAATATAAAGTATATTGATGGTTTATACTCATACCTTGTGGTTTATGTGTAGGTATCCTAATCCATCAGTATTCTCATATGAAAGGCGTCTCTTTTGTCCTTTTGAATATGCTCTTCAGCCTCCAGCTTGGTACAAACCGGATCACATAGCTGTAAACAAGCCCGAGTTACCCGAAGGGATATCTGAACTCAAGGAATACAATGGACCTCAGTGTTTTCTCATTCCTGGAAATCATGGTAGGTCTTACTTTTTAGCTCAAATTTAATCTTGAGTGATCTGTTTTTTTTTTTTTCTCTTAAAGTTAGAAACAATTTTATAAGTGATCTATTATTCGCCTGAGAGAAAAGTTCAAAGGAATGCGTACTGTTGTTTTTAAGTATATCTTGCTGTAATTTTCTCATTGTCTGAATAATTATCACATGTTTCCTTAGTAGAACTAGAACCTTACTTTTGTTAATAAAGAAGTCTTCTACTATTATTGCTATTTAAAAATTCAACCATGTGTAATGGAATTATGCTTTAACTTTACAGATTGGTTTGATGGACTTAATACTTTTATGAGGTATATATGCCACAAGAGCTGGTTGGGCGGGTGGTTTATGCCTCAAAAAAAGAGTTATTTTGCTTTGCAGCTCCCAAAAAGATGGTGGGTATTTGGTCTTGATTTATCACTCCATGCTGACATTGATGTGTACCAGTTCAAGTTCTTTTCTGAATTAGTAAAGAACAAGGTAATATTTACTCCTAAGATCTGTCCTTTTCTGTTTTGTTTGCTACTAATGTTTCATTTTGAATTGTCTATGATGAGAAAATGTACCTAATTGAAGGAGGGAATATATCTGTAACATAATGGAAGACTCGTCTACTTATTCTATGATGTCATATTAGTTGTCTTGCATTAATGCATTCCAGAGAATTCACATTGCAATAATACTGGTATTCATTTCCTGAGTCATGTATACTGCATTTGATGCTGAAGGCATACTGGCTTCGATGCATATACATAGTAATTCATATCATATTTAGTGAATGGATCACAAATTTTGATTTCTCAATCCAGTGCATACCTTTAGAAGTCTGCTCCCATGGACTGTTCACTGTTATATGTACTTAGTTGTGGAAGAAGTTGTTGTGCTAGCATATATTTATGCTTTCAAATCTGATGCTATTACCAATTGATATAACAGTTACTAATACAAGCTATTTGACAATAGATTATTGGCTGTTCCTAGGTTTAGCTTTATCTGCTTATCTCTTATATTCTCTGTCCAAAACTTTATGCTGGTTGAGAATAATTTCATCTCCTCCATTTTCCTTTTCAGGTTGGAGAAAACGATTCTGTGATCATTATGACCCATGAACCACACTGGCTTCTTGATTGGTACTGGAATGGTGTTTCCGGAGAGAATGTCGCACACCTGATACTTGATTACTTAAAAGGAAGGTGTAAACTTCGAATTGCCGGAGACCTGCATCATTATATGCGTCATTCATGTGTTCCATCAGAAGGTCCAGTTCATGTGCAGCATCTTCTTGTAAATGGGTGTGGAGGGGCATTTTTACACCCCACTCATGTGTTTAGTAATTTTAACAAATTTTATGGGAAAACATACGAGTGTAAAGCTGCTTATCCTTCTTTTGATGATTCAAGCAGGGTACTCTTCCTTTTCTTTACTATTTCTTAGATTCCATTTGCCTTCTTTCCTCTGAGTTCTCATTCCTCTTGGGGTTGTTATTTGATGTAGATTGCATTGGGAAATATCTTGAAGTTTCGGAAGAAGAACTGGCAATTTGATTTCATTGGTGGCATTATATACTTTATATTGATTTTCTCTATGTTTCCACAGGTAAATTTTTTTAAAATTCTTTGAAATTGGTTACATTTGACTTGATTATTCTAACTTCAGCTGTCATTGGACCTAAAATGATCTGATTATTAGGATCGCACCCTTCTCTGTCCCTCTTTCTTTTTGAATTGGAAAGCTTATATGCAATATGGTATTGTTTTACTCTGTCAGGTAGGCTAACTCTGTTACTGAAGTGACTGATCTGTTTCCCCCTTTTTTAGTGTAAGCTCGATCACATATTGCAAGATGATTCATTTTCTGGTCATCTGAGGAGTTTCTTTGGCACAGTATGGAATACTTTTGTATACGTGCTGGAACATTCTTATGTATCATTGGCTGGTGTGGTGCTATTGCTGATCGCAGCATTTGCATTTGTTCCTTCCAAATTAGCACGGAAGAAACGTGCAATAATTGGAATTCTTCATGTATCTGCGCATCTATCTGCGGCCCTTATTCTTATGCTGCTCTTGGAACTAGGTCTGGAGACATGTATACGGCATAAACTTTTAGCAACTTCGGGTGGGTTACATTCTAATTATCTTTTCTGCAATAGTAAGATCGTTAATATTGTTGCTGTGATCACCTCAACTCTATTGCTTTATATTATAATCTGCTCCAAGCAATTTAATTTTGTTCTAAACTCCATGAAAAGAGGATTTTCCGAACTACTATTTTCTTCTTATTTTTATTTGAACGAGATTCAAAATTTTCAATATAATCCAACACCAGTATTAGCTTTTTACTTTTATCTGGTATCTGGATTTTGAATCTATATGTACTACCTTATGTTTTATTATTTTCTGAGTAAAACAAATTAAACAGCTCAGCCAAAAGTGATACACATAAAAGTAATTCATGATACTTTGGTGATGGCTGGCGTAATTTGTTCTTTTTTGTGGAAATTAATGATGGTTAATTACTGTGTTCAGGTTATCACTCTTTGTACCAGTGGTACCAATCAGTGGAAATTGAGCATTTTCCAGATCCGACTGGTCTTCGAGCTCGTATAGAGCAATGGACATTTGGCCTCTATCCAGCATGTATCAAGTATCTCATGTCTGCATTTGATGTTCCAGAGGTAAGAAACCTATCCTTGTTTGGGAGATATGATACCCTATGTTACCTGGACTCTTCATGTTCCCTAAAGTACCCGTGTCTGACACTTATGTTCGACGCATATTCAGACATAGGTATGGGAGTATGATCATCTAAATATATGGAAAAACATAGAAAAAATTGAGCATACCCGTATCCAACACTCACCCCCGAGTCCGGGTAACATAGATGATACCTTTTAACACGTTAACTGTATTGATGGAGGAAATGTTGCCAGGTTATGGCTGTCACTCGGAGCAATATTTGCAAGAATGGAATACAGTCGCTATCCCGTGGAGGTGCTGTCATATATTATGCTTCAGTCTTCCTATACTTCTGGGTTTTCTCAACCCCTGTGGTTTCATTGGTGTTTGGAAGCTACTTATATATCTGCATTAACTGGCTTCACATACACTTTGATGAGGCCTTCTCTTCTCTTAGAATTGCTAATTACAAGTCATTCACACGATTCCACATCAACCGTGATGGTGATCTTGAAGTTTTCACTCTTGCAGTTGATAAGGTAAGAAACCAATATTTATTCACTTGCCGCCGTCTTTTTCTTTAGGGTTTCTCTTCGTGGTTTGAACTTTTTGGTTTTTCCTTTAGCTTAGCTTCAAAGTCAAGAACACCATTACCTCATCTACCCCTTTCTGCCATTACATCCCTTGGATTTGAACTCATGACTTAAGGAAGAAAAAACATTCCCATGGATTTAGCAAGAAGCTGGTACCACTAGGCCAGAGAACTATGGGTGTTATTACATTTTAGCCACATTGTTGGTGTTGGTAGGACCAATAGTTAATACTATAGTGATAATTCTATCTTTTGATTTGGATTATACACCTATGTTACTCGGACTTGGGTGTGAGTGTCGGACACGGGTATCTGTCCGATACGGGTATGTTCAATTTTTTCCAAAATTTTCATGTATTTGGATTTTGGAGGGTCCTTGGAGGATCATATCCTCATACTCATGTCCGAATATTCGTCGGACTCGGATGTCAGACACGGATACTTCAAGAAAAAAGAAGAGTCGGATCAACTTAATTATACACCACGTGAGAGTGTACTTCAATTTTCACATGAAAAGGTCAAGGGGATGATCAATGATTTATCTCAGGTTTTTTCCCCTTTACTCTCGAGTCTTGACTATTTTAGCGGCTCAAATGGGTCCCACAATCTACCAAATAAGTTAGCAGCCCAATGTTTGTTTGTTCAACTCTGGAATCTATACATTGGCGAGACAAACACGGATTCCATTTGACATTGCAGGTTCCAAAGGAATGGAAGTTAGATCCTGATTGGGATGTGGAGTCAAAACAGCCACAACAGTTGAGCCATCGGAGAAGATATCCTAGCAAGTGGAGTGCATCTACAGGGCAGCAGGATCCAGTGAATACCGTCAGGATTGTTGACCAATTTGTTATTAGACAAACAGAGAAACCTGATTTCGTATCAAGTAATGGGTCAGTTAGTCACTGAACATGGTTGTAAGCAATTCTTACATTTAGGAAGCAATGAAGGAAAAAAAAAAAAAAAAATTCAGTAAAAAGAAGAAAGTTAGTTCTCTATGGATCTCATCTGATCTGCATCTCAACTTTGCTTCTTTTCTTATATTACATTCATACACATGACACAACCCATGGAAATCTAAAATCCAAAGTCCAAATGCAATACCTTTTGATCATACTGTCATGAGGTACTGCATCCATATGATCAGATGATCTAGAAATGTCATATATAATGCATACTTGAGCTCTTGATTATAGTAGTTATTCAAAAGAGTCATATTCTCTTAGTGAGGGAAGGTGGTTTAATTTGAGATATAAATTTGAAGAAAATGATGGGTTTTGACATTTTCATTCTGCAAGTTCCTTTTTTTTATCACAAAGAATAAGAGTAAGACCAGAGTTTGTTAGATCAGCACAAGATGTGTATTAGAGAAAACAATCTAACTTGGTGTATTAGAGAAAAAAAGCATCTACTTTACTATTGGCCTAAAGAAGTTTGTAAAGGAAATTTCTCCTAAGCATTACAGACCTTAGATCATTGCAATCTGTTTGTATTTTTTTTTTCAAAAAAAAAGAAAGAAGAAGAAAGTGGGGAAATAAAGAGAAAAATGCTCTTTATTAATGATTAAAAGACATATTCTATGATGTGACATAAGTACTACAGATTTTTTTTTTTTCAATCAAATTGCACAAGATGCAATAGGAACTCCTTTTCTGATTGGTGAAATAGAAGAAGAGCAGATGTAATGAATAGATATATTCGTCCTATCTAGATTCCGTTCCCACTTTGCTCCATAACATGGAGCATTTTAAAGCAAATCCTTTGGTCTGACTAAAGAATTTAATGACTGGAACAGAGACTTTTTTTGTTTTGTTTTTGTTTTGAAAGTGAATAGACTTAATTAAGAACAATGAGAAAGAACACAATGTGAAACAGCAACATGGATTTATAACATTTTGATCAATCATTGTATTTTTTTTGTTTTTGGATAAGTAGTTGAAATTTCTTTATCCAAGAAGTAGCTGAGCTGCTACAAAGTTACAATGTGTTACATCAACTATCAGCTAAGCAAAGATAGCAGAATTTAGTCCCCAAGCATTACATAAATCCAAGTTGACAAAATCCATTTTGACCTTACTAAGATTGTACAAACGCAATGAAACCGTTTCTCTAATCCGATCTAATATCCTGTCTTCATTGAGTTCAGCATGACTGTAACGTCTATTGTTCCTTTCTCTCCAAACCAGATAAACCAGTACATCCCAGGCAATGCGAAATATAATTGTGATCAAGGCTCTTCCTCTAAGTTTGATTATGGCTCATTGCAGTTCTCCATCCCAGTCAGCAACTCTTCTTTGAATCCTGCACAGCTCCATCACTTTTTGCCATACCATCTTTGAGTACCTGCAACTGAAAAATAAATGATTCCTTTGATTCCTTCTCTTGCTTGCATAGAAGGTGTTCTTCCTCAACTGTCACACTCCAAGAGCCTAATCCATCCTTGGTTGGTCCAGGATATCACAAAATGCCTGGGGATATTGAATTTGAACCAAATCAGTTTGTGCCATATCACCTTCTCTTTTTAGACCTGATTTCACTCCAGACAGCTGCCACTGAGTACTTGTCACCAGGGAAAGGCCAGGTGGATACTGAATTTGAACCAAAGCAGTTTGTGCCATATCACCTTCTCCATTTTAGGCCTGATTTCACTCCAGACAGCTGCCACTGAGTACTTGTCACCAAGGAGCCAGGTGGTGCATCCATCTCCTTGTTTAACAACTCGAGAAGCCACTTGCCTTAGTTGCATAAGTCCAGTTCCAGGCTTCCAGCTACTTCCCCTATGGATAGAGACTTGCCATGCATCTCTATCCTTCAGCACATAAGTCTTGACCCAGGCAATCCAAAGTGAGCCAGCATTTAACAAAACAGACCAAAGGTTCCTAAGAACATTGTATTTCTTTTTATTAACAAAGTGTATACAGCATTTTTTTTTTTTTGGTTACTCAAGGTATTCTAGGTTTCGCCCAGGACTAATCCTTCGAGATACTGTCGGGCGCCAAGGCGGGGACCTCTTCCAAGAAAGTTTTCTGTGTTCACAAGGGCTCGAACTCGAGACCACTTGCTTAAGCGACCTAAGCCCCTTCCACTCAGACCAACCTTCATTGGCAGTGTATACAACATTTTAAGAACCCATTCATCGGATGGGTTTCTACTTTCTGGAGATACAAGTACATGAGTAAAAAGAATACAACAAAACTGATGTACAGTCTAAAAAGAAAAGAGAGAGATGATGTAGAGAAAGCTGCTATCCAAGTGTTGATCATATAGTGGTATAGATTGGGAGGTGCTAACTTTTTCCTAAAGGTTAGTTATCTGATCCACAGTCCATTTGCTTTGAAGATGGACTGCACTCCTGAATGTCAGTTTTATTCCACCAGCTTCCAAGCAAAAATCATATCTATGACTATGAACCATTAAAAGAGAGAGAGAGAGAGAGAGAGAAATGATGCCGATTGCTGAGTATAAGACTTAGACCAAACTTCTCTTCATGTATAATGAGCTTTAAGTTTACGCAAGAATTCTAATGCTTTTATGTATGAAGGATCAGAGCGGCTGAGTGGTTTGCATGAATTTATATGATCTGTTGACTCTAACACCTGTTTCACAGTCAAAAAAAGAATAAACTTTTGGACACTAGAACCATTTGGACAATCATTGGAACAATGAATAATGTTAAAAGCATTTTGATTTATAGATATTATCTACTAATACTATCATTTTTATAAATGCATTTTGGTCTATAGATGTTACCTATTTGTTTAATCATTTTTATGTAAATGATCCAAATTTTTATCATTTGAGAAAATCTAAGTATCAAAGTCCAAGATAGCACTTACAACAAGTTCACCAAATCCAGGATAGGCCGATTAAATTGGCACAATTTCCATACGGAAGGCCCATCCTCCATAACCTTCAAAAATTGGAGTCACTTTGGTCTGCAAAATAGCAAGTTGGAACCTCATACCAAGCTTGAAAGGTGACAGACTAAATTGCAAACACACGCACAACAATGCAAGATTCATGGGGAAGAGAATAGATTATCATGGATAGATGCAGATCTATTACCTCACAGAAACTAAGGACTTGGAGCATCTGTTTCTTATGAAGGTGACGAAGAAAGTCGTTAAGTTGCACAAGTCATGGAGAACCACTTCGCAATTCCCCTATCTATTAAAGAAAACCAGTGAAAAAGATCAACATAAGATTCTGAATTGAAACAATAACAGTCCAAAAATTCAGAATCACAGTTAACTGATTAAAAAGTTAGTCGATTCATAATTGATCATATACTAACAGTTGGAGCCGGACGTAATACAAGGCCCATTCGCCATGGCATATCAGCAAGCTTGCTGCCAAAATGTGGGCAGCTATAGAACACCTGAAATCAGATGAAAATTACCAAGATTATTGCACTTGACATTGCAAGTTATTTCTACGTGTTCAAATACATTAACCTCATGCCTCAAGGTTCCATTTTTTTAACAGGGGGTGTTTGGAATAAAATAATGGAAATTGCAAGTATCTATATTTGAGCACTTACAACTCCAATGGTGTTGTTCACAAGGTTGTCCATATTTTCTGCCTTTGCTTTATATAGTATCTGCTTGACCACCAGACCTCCCATGCTACATATAAGAGAAAGTCATGCATTGAGCTAAAATATTATGTTAAATTGACACAATTAAAGACTCATTTAGTCACACAATAGTGTTCCGAGCCAAAAGAAACCAACTTGAAACTTTTATTTTCCAACACAAAGCTTCAACATTAATAACACAGAGCTAACTTCCTAGAGTCAAAATGAAATGTTTATGAATAATGTCAGCAGAAAAAGCATACAGTGGTCACAACTTTGAAGATTTCCATTACACCCACACATATCATAAGAAATATGGGAGCATGGAACTTCATAAACTGAGTTTCTGAATCACGGGTCCAATGTTGCATGGGTTTAAAGAGGGGAGAAAAACTCAATGAGTTAATCTAAACATGCATCTAAGTGTTCTATAAATGAATTTCTCAGGTCACAGATGACCAGAACTCCAGTAAATGAAACATAATAAAACTGACAAACTAAATAAACCAAAAGCAGCCGACCTGAAGAGGCAGGGAAGCTCCAGACCACAGAGTTAGGTTTGTCTGTATTAAACAAATAAGAAGATAGATCTCGGACTGTGAGAAACAACCCAGTGAACACTTCAAAATTACAAGAAGTAAATTGACTGCAAAATTTTTCTAGTAATTCATGAACTTCTTACAACTATCATCCAAGTTCAAACTAAAACAAACCTTGTATTTTAGCGAAAACAAGCGAGCTTGAGGAAAATCAGCCGAAAGCCATTCACCTGGCCAAAATGTCCCAAGCTTCCCTGCTTCTTCATCAATTTTCTCTACCAAGCCAAACTTAGTTGAGGATTTGTCCTCTGATATGCGCCAAGTTTTATAAGGTCCACCACGTAGCCCATGTACAAAGACAATATCCATTTGAGGAGTTTCTGATTCAGAATCATTATTAGATGCATTAAAAGAACTGATGAGTCACCAACATCTGAAACTTGGGTTACAGGTATATTATCACTCTTCATGGAATCAACCTCACTCAGAAGAGATTTATCTTTCAGAACAGTGGATTGATCTTTTCCAGGACACTTCCAATGGGGCAGTTCGGGGTTAATTAAGAATATCATGTCATCATTGGGCAAATGCTTGTTCCATCTGTGCTACTAGTTTCAGGAGCACTGTTTACTGAATCAATACCAATTTGCTGGTTGCAAAATACATTTAATAGAATGGCCCTAGCATAACTTCGTATCTTAAGGTCACTGATGCCCGATATCTTCCCATTAGCACATTCCTCAAGCCATTTACACCAAGTTTCATCAGCTGCAATGACTTTCTGGACTTTTGGAAGGAGTGAAAGAATGGTTAACAGTCGAGCTGCATGCTTCCGAATGCGAGCAGTAGGTGGAACTCGGACACTAGATGGATCGTTCGTATTTGAAGGTGATGACTCACCAGCATTACTTGAAACCCTTTCTTGTGCCTCAGGCGCTCTAGATGCAGCATAAGCCTCTATTGCAGCCAGTTTCTCAAAATCATCACTTAACAAATAGCGTCTTAGCAAACATAAGCCCCCAAAACTGGTAATTTTATCCAGCAATAAAGAATCTTCAGCACTAATTTCAGTCAGTGCTTTGATCCCCTTGAGGGTTGCCAATGCAGAATCTGCAACATTAAACTTCGGAGGATTCTCTTTCTTTAGATTTTTAAAAGGTCCAGCAAAAGGTTCAAGAGAAAGAAGATCTGCCAGGGGGAAGGTATCAACAGAACCGACCAACTGATTTCCAGCCAGATTAACAACAGCAACTGCTAATTGGTTAGCAGTCTGTGCAGCTGAAAGAATGCTAAATTGATTGATCTGAGTCTGCAAAATTCAACTAGATCATAAATATGAGTAGTTTAAGTTGAAAACGTTACATTCTACTCTTAGCTTCCAGAACAAGTGACACAGTGAGATTAAATTTGCATATAATCATAACAATGAAAGCAATTAAAAACAAAAGGTACATCTTTGAACCTTCGCTTTGTCGCTCTTAGGCTGAGTGCCTCCTTTAACAGATGATGCCTTGCAGGAAATTAGGATATCATTTAGCAGAAGAGCTAACCATCCTTGAGAAATTGGAACAGAAGATGGGCGTGGTCTTCAAGAATGCATGAAAGAATTCTTATGGCAGAGGATCGGACTACATTGGAGGAAGATTTTCCCAAAACCCAAGAAAGCAGTATACCAAACCATTTTTGACTTCCTTCAAGAGATAAATGCATGCCTTCAGTTGAGAGCAATTCCAAAGCTTTTGCCATAGCTTCTTGAACCTGCTGATGCTTCGCTGTTCTCTTTGCAGTGACTCTCATCATCTCAAGACCCTTCTCCATTACAGTCCTCCGCGCTTCCTGGCTTCTCTCAACAGCAACTATAAAAGCAGATAAAGCCATTTGAGATAAGGAAATGTCTTCATTTTTGCTTGCATGCGAAGCAGTAGAAAGCAGACTGGAGGCCCAATCAAGAGTCATTTAAGGGAAGATTACGATCTTCCAACAACAACCGATCCACCAAGCTACCATGCCATTTCACAGATCTCTCAGGTGCAAGTAAAGCAGTCATGACAGCCTCTCCATCTTGATCCAGTTCTTCAATGTGAGACCAATTGATCTCCGATGCCATTGCCCAGTTGGCTAATGCCCATGCAGCAAAAGGCACAGCAACATGCTGGCAATGCAAATCATCCCAAAGACCAGGAACAACAGCAGCAGACAAATTGGCTTGTCCCACTGAACTATCATGCTTACTCAACAAAGCAAGTCTTTTGAGAAAAACAAATTAAGGCTATGAATAACACCATAAGCTCACTTGTTCTCGACACGGGTATCATTGGAATGATCTAACTTATGAAAAACAAATTATGAATGACACGGGTATCATTGGAATGATCTAACTTCATAAGCTCACTTGTTCTAGACAGCCCTAAAACAGTCGTTCCTTCAAGAATTTTAATCCCAATCCCTTTCATCCCACCACCACCATCATCATCTTCATTTCTCTCTCCCTCGTCTAAATGCATGCCACCTTGCTCAATAACTTGAATGGCTGCTGCAATATTTGGGCATTAATTGGTTTGAACCGATTTAATCGACCGAACCAATCAAATTATGTTTATTCGATTTGATTTATTCAGTTTTGAATTTAGTCGGTTATGAAAATCGGTTTAATCGGTTAGTTCGGTCGGTTGTCGATTTTTTAAATTGATAACCGAATAGATCGAACTAATGACCCTTTTAATTTTATTTTAAATATAATATAAATAAAATATATTTATATAATAATTTAAATTTATATATAATATAATATATCATTTATATTATATAATATAATAATATATAATAAATAAATTATTTTTAAATAGTTAAAATTGATTAAATCAACCGAACCGATCGACTCAAGTCGATTTCGGTTTTTTCGATTTTAGAATCTTTATTGGTCGGTTATATAAGTATAGTCGGTTTAGTCAGTTTTCGAAATTTTAGAACCAAACTGACCGAATGCTCACCCCTACGCAATATCTCTCATTTCCGCATTCCCTGGTAATGAAAGCTTAAAAGATACCTTTTCTACACTATCACAATTGGATGTAACAATATCCAGAATAGCAGCCACAAGCATACTTCTACCTTTCAAAGAATCAGAAATATTGAATGAACTACGTCCCGAATGCTGCCCCCACACAAAAGCTAATTATCAATGGTAAAACAAAAAACTTAGAAGCACCAACAAAATTCAGGTGCAAAAAATTAAACTTTTCATAATCAGTGGATAATCAAAAGAAATAAAAACTTACCCTTTTAGATTTATTTTGAGGTTGACATGAAAAAATGAACCTCAACAAATAGGGAACGGCGCGTGGTCTTCCAAGTACGTCTTTGCGCACGTCGGGGTCAGCAATTAAGTAAGCCAACGCCCTCGCCGCCTCAGCCTGGGTGCCGCAAACATCTGTTTTGGACACTGCTATCGTCTCCAGCAGCCAGTCAACCACCGCGCCGCCACCGGCGCTCACAATTGCTGCCCTGCGACCCGCATTGGCTGCGGCAATGTCCGCAAGCAACGAGGCCACTCGTAGCTCGAACCCTGCCCGAACCTCGTAGTTGGCGGACGACATCACCGACCTCAGCGATTGCCACAGAAAGAAGGCGGCGACGCCGGTTTGTTTCCCGTGGTGCACGATCCTCTTGAGGACTCATTGGATTTATGGACCGTGTGCTCGATTGAGTCGTAAAGAGGGCTTTTTTTTAGGGTCAAGGTTACCGTCGGAGGCTTCGTTGCCTTTCTTGACGGAGAAGACAGCGATGGAAGCGACGAGAGCAGAGAGGAGAGTTGCGGTGAGGGCAAAAACGGAATTTCGAGAAAGAGAGGCGGCTGTGGAGGGGAGAGTTGAAAGATGGGTTTCAAAATTTTGCGGTTGCAGCGATTGGGAAGGGACAGGATGGCAATTGTCGAGATTGTTAGGAGATTCGATGGGGTTTTTATAAGAGGAAGAGGAGAACCGTCGCGGATAAAGAAGATAGCAACGCCAACGAGTTCTTAAGCAGTGACGGAGCATAATTTTATTCGAAAAATTCTTATTTTGATCGGGAAAAAAAGAAGAAGAAAAAATTGGAATTCCTATTGAATCTTTGTTAAGAGGATGGCGGGAGGGAAAAATCACAAAAGAAAGAGAAATAGAAAGAAACGAAGTTTTAAATGTTTTTGATATTCCATAAAAATGGAATTTTGTCGCCGCATAAGGGCCAATGGATTTTAATGGGTTTGATTGGCCCAAAATAAGTGGGCTAATATTTTCTATTTTCGATGGGCTTAATCAATGTTTTTAGGCTTTGTAAAAATAGGTTTGAATATATCGACAAGGTCATAGCAAAAGAAAATAAAATATAAAGATTAAAGAGGAATATTAAATGAATTTATATTTAATGGATCGAGAGCTTTCTTTTAGTATATCAAAACTTATCATTTTTTTCAAAATATTTGGAAGTGTGATCGTGAAAACTTTAATTTTATACTTTTATTGGTATTATTATGCAAATTTACAAACAAATTAATATTGCATCAAAATTTATAGTTATTAGATTCGAGTTAGATTTTTTTTTTTTTTTTGTTAAGAATAGATCGTTGGAGCTAGATTTCAGAAAATGATTGGAGATTAGAGGTTTCAATAATGGGTGGAGAAAACTATATCCGTCTAAATTTAAAGGATAAAAAAATGGAAAGAAAGAAGAAGGGTTTAGAAAATAAAAATAAAAAGATGGCTAAAACAATAAAAAAACAATTCTTGAATTTTAACATTTTACCTAAATAAGTTTTTATACTTTACATCCAAATAAGATTTTAGCTTTTAATTTACACTCAAATAAGCTATTTGTTTTTCCTTAACTTTTAATTTATATCTAAATAAATATTAATATAAATCAATGTTCCATTTGAAATAAAGTTTATTTGGTACAGATCAAAAGATAAAGACTAATTTAAATGCAATAAAAGTACAAAAATCCTTATCAAGGCTAGTAGCAATTAGAGCTGGAGAAAAATGTTGCAACTAAGATAGAGAGCACAACAGATCATTCAACAGGACAACGGAGCTGCAATCTGGCCCACAACAGAGGAGGGCTATTCCATCACAGCTATATGGAATGAGATCAGGCTTAGGAAGGAAAAGGTGAATTGGCATAGTCTGATTTGATTTCCCCTTTACATCCCAAGATATTTAGTGATTACTTGAATGATAGTACTCAACAGATTCCCAACACTGGACAGACTACCTTCATGAGGGATGCAAATGGAGGAAGGTTGTGTATTATGCCATCAAGAGAATGAGTCCAGAAATCATCTCTTCTTTGACTGTAGATACTCTAAAGCTTTGTGATAGATGATCCTTAATGCTTGCAAGATCAATAGGGAAGTGCATAACTGGGAAGAGGAGCTACAATGGGTTATCAACAAGCTAAAAGGAAAAGCTCTCATAACTATCATCCTCAGGATTGCATTCAACACACACATATACTTGATTTGGAGAGAAAAGAACAATTGAATTTGCAGGGAAAGACATGGCAACGGTGGAACAACTAATGAACCTAGTAAAGAGTACACTTCGAATGCAATTACATGACCTTAGAAATATAGCCTTTGACACTATTAACTTAGACCCCTTAAATGTTTTGGATCTTAACACTTTTATGTTTAGCATGTAAGGATGATTCTGTGATACTATAAGCATTGTATATTTTATAGCAGCTTTGCTGCTTTTTTGGGTAATAGAATATACTACTTATCCAAAAAAAAAAGTACAAAAATATAGTTTAAAAAATAAAATAATTCAGGAATTTTTTTTAAAAATAATTTAATCTAAAAATATCTTCTTTTAACACAATCTTACATCACATTGATGCATGCAAATATGAAGCTTTAATATGTTTGGAAGTCATCAATTTAAACTAAGGGTTTGTATTTGATGCACTGTCAGTGTATAGGTATATACACTGATAGTGAATTCTACAATGACACCTATTAAAAAACTAACCACTAACCTCTAACCCCTAATCCTAACTCTAATCTTAACCCTACAAATTAACTTTTAACATGTGGCATTGTAAGATGCATTGTCAACATATAGACTTATACATTGACAGTGCATCAAATATAAATCCTTAAACTAATTATTCTCATAACGCTAATCCCTTAAAAGTTTGACAATTGTCTTCCTCTTAAAACAATCCTCAATCCTCAAACTTGCACGAATTGTAATGCTCAGTTTAGTCAACAACTTTAACCTGCTATATAGTATCGAATCGTGCCTAAGTTGGGCTAATTTCGTATCCAACTGCGTCATTGCCTTTGCCTCCAACTTCTAAATGGTTACAATAAGCTAAATAATGTCTACGTTTCAAACCAGTTCAGATTGTCTTTCACATGCTTCATAGAGCTGGAATCCTATCGAGAATAGGGAAGCAGGTAAAATAAAGTGACAATTATTATATGGTTTCTATAAGCAATGCTACAAAATCTTTAAAAAAATAATAATAATCCTAAAATTGGGCTACTAAAAATAAAAAAATTCGTACAAAAAATCCCAAAAAAACCCATTTCAATTTTATAACAATTTTTAACGAATCGAATCATCAAATCAAATTGTCCCATATAAACAAAAAACCAGATTCCACTTACAAAAATGATAAACCCGACAAAGCCAACGTTTTCAACCGTGCACTCTTTTCCTACTAAATTTAGACTTTGAAAGTTGAGACTAACACAGATGATGTAAGGAATGATCACCCCATCTTTTAAAGTATTGCACTTTTTTTTTTCTTTCGAAAGGATGCTTTGAGTTTTACAGATTTGACTAATTAATTAAGAAGTTTTAGATTAATACATAATTTTCTTTTGATGAAAATACTTTAAACAGTTTGATTAAATACTAATGAATAGCGAGTTTGACTTAGTTTTGGCATTACTAATTAAGCTGTCAAGCAAAAGCCTAGTCTATATGTACGTATATGTAAAATATTTTCCACATGCATGCATGTACATTGTTAGATTAGGATGATTATTGATGAAAGAATTATTTTAATTTCTAGTGTCACATCTCTAGCTTGCTAGCTATCTGCGTCGCTTAAGCGACCTTCCGTCCAATGAGCATAGATTTCTCGCTATGTGTATATTTATGTTTCCTATATTTTGTTGTCGTTTATTAAAGTTAATTGATTTACGCTAGACCTGCTCAAGGGTAGGATTATTCATGCAAACTCGAAAATTTATCTATATTTTAGAGGGTTTGGACAAAAATATTATGTTTCAAATATGGACTTGAGTAAAAAAAATGAAGCCCATTTAGAAAATGAGTCGAGTCTTGGCTCCAACAATGAAGGTTCGGGCTCGGCCCAACCCGTTTTTTATTTATATAATATATTATTTTTATATTTTATATATTATGTAATTTATATCATATAAAAAATAAACATATATAATATTATAGTGTAAATATTTAAAAATATACTAAGTTATTCATGTTTTAGAACTTAATAAAAGAAAAAAAAAAGATGAAATTACTAAAAATTAAATAATAAAAAAATATTTGTTTAAATTTTTTTAGAAAAAAAAATATGGACGGGCCTAAACGGGTTTGGACTATCCATTTATAAATATGAGCAGGCTTGGACAGAATTTGAGACCCATATTTCGGATCGGACCAGGTTTGAACAAGTTTATTCATGTTTTAGAACTTGATACCATACTTAAACTCGATCCGAACCCGACCCGGCCTGACTCAGTCCATTAGCACCTTTAATTTACGCTACATTTGAATAGACTCCAATCATAAAACGTAAGGATTGCTCGATAAAAATCCTTTCCACTAATCATCCAAATGCATTCATTATCATTCCGGAGTTGTCCGAGGGTTAAATAATGCATGCATATATCTGGATGGCAAAGTTGTCCTCTTGCTTAAACTATATCAATACTTCATATTACTCCTAAAGATCAAATTTTATAAGAACAAAAACTCTTTGATGCACTTTCAATTAACTGTTTAACTTAGATTCTTCAGCATGGCCGGTGTCAAATTTTGTATTTTCATTCCTTAAGCTTTAGTGTGTTATATATGTACGTAAAAGTTTAGAATGTGAAGCACGGGCTAGCTATATACCACGACTTGCCGACCCCTATAACTTTCTGGTTAGAGTTATAAACCTCATTGTTTGAATTCGTGTTACGTACCTTCACGGAAATACCCAAGACGTGAATCAGAAAGAGAACTTAGAAAAGTACCCAACTCATGGTCAAAGAGTAATATCATCTTCTACTCTAGCAATGGCTAGCTTTTAATATATGAATTTTTCTAACGAGTGTCATAAAAACATTTTTTAAGGTTACTAAATATAGTAATATCTTCAATCAATACATTGAAAATGATAAATAAAATTATTAACTTTTACATTTAATATAATAATATTATTATAAATAATATATTAACTAATTTTTAAAAGTGTCTTAAGGCACTCGTTAGCAAAACTCTAAGTTGCAAAACTTGTCTTCAACGCACTTGTTGATTGAGGTGCATATGGGATATTAAATATCAGCTGCAAATGTTAATGACCATAATGACGAAGTGACGATGAAGCATGTTGAACACAAAACAAAACAAAAAAATTACTTGGCGAATTTGTCTATATAGACAGAAATTCTCACGCAAAAAAATTCCCATGTACCCAAGAAATCTAGAAAGAAGATCATGTGAATTCTCTAATGATCAAGACATACTTTGCACCCTCTGAGCAGTGCATATGTTCCCCAAACTTTTATTATCTTTTCGAAGTTTGAACACATTACAGACACCTCAAATTAATTATTGCCTAGAGCTTGAAAAGGAAGTTTTAAGTTGTTTTCTTTTGCTAATTAGAGACTACACGAGTATGAAATTATATAAAAAAATTATTATAGTTTAATTAATAAATTTTATAAAAATTCGATTGCTATACTAAAAAAATTTGAAAAGCAATAATGACAATGTGATAAAGACACAACATAACTATACCCAAATATATTAGAGTTTGAGAAACTTTATACTACAAATTAATATACAAAATGACAAAAATAACTTAAAACCTTATGATCCATCATGTAAAGAAAGAAGGTTAATAATAAAATCTAATCCATTGTTAGTCAAACATTCTTATCACAATAAATAGTAAATACTAATTTATTTTGAAAAATATATATTCACAATAAAAAAAAAAAAAAGTGACAATAGAAACAAAATCACTAGCATTTGGCTTTGAGTTTGTATTTGATGCACTGTCAATTTATAAGTCTATATATTAAAAGTGAATTCTACAATGACACCTCATTAAAAAAAATTAATCCCTAACCCTAACCACTAACCCCTAACTCCTAACCCTTTATCCTAACCTTAACCTTAACCTAACTCTAACCCTAACCCTACCACTTAACTTTTAACAGGTGATATCGTAATATGTGTTGAAAGTTACACCGACTCCTCTCTCTTATCTCTAGAATCATCTCTATCTTTCTTCTACTCAAGTTTTCTAGATTTCTCTTCTTTGTTCTTTCTCTAGATTTTTCTTTAGAATTTCTCCTTAGTCTTCTAGTTCCAGAAATCTCTTCAGTTTTCTTCATTGAATAATCAAAGTCTTAGCTATCTAGAGAATTCTAAGTTGGCTACAACACCAACTTGAAGAGCTATAAATAGAGATGTGTGTTGTGTGATAGGTGTGTGGTGTGTAGAGAGAAAAAGAAAGAAAAAGATTTGAGTGAAAGCTTGTGTGAGGTTGTCTCTATTGTTAGTTGCTGTTCACACCAATTGTATTTGGTCTTTTCTCATATTAATAAAAGAGTTGTTTTTTCGGAAGTTACTGTAGCATTCCGAGATAAAGTTACTGTAGCAAATCGGTACTGTAGCACAAAACTACAATTGGTACCGAGAGTTAGAAATCAACAATATGCACTGTCAATATATAAATCTATGTATTGACAATGCATTAAATATAAATTCTTTGGATTTATTTTGATAATCTTTTCTAATGGAGAGAATCCCATCGTCCCTTCTTCAAATGCGCCCCCCCAAGTACTTATGGGAATCTGATTACAAACTTGATACTAGATAAGTAAGATTTTAGAACTTAATGCAGGTGTTAAGGTCTCCTTGCTTGGATGTTTAACTCTCTGACATATGCAAAAGCACATCGGCAGCTCCAACTTACCTGCCCGCTCTCATTACTTCAAGAACCAGGAATAATGCATGAAGGGAACGTTCGAGAATTTCCACCTTATTGATTGTGGCTTTGTTGCGAATTATAATCCAGTATAGAATTCGATCCTTAACTAATTTCGAAGAAGATTTTTGATATTTAAACAACCTTAATCGTGTACACATAAAAATCATCGTGATAAAAACCAAATGAAATAATATAACTTGACATTCTGGACTAATTAATTAGTTTGAGACATTTAAAATCCGTAATTGTGATATACATAATAATCACAAACTTGATACGTATGTTGTGCGGACTCTGTCATTTACGTATGTAGATAAGAGGTGGCATCTAACAGGTCTGAGATTCGAATCTCAATATTTACAATCTCTTTTCAAGTTGCAGACTCTTTCACTTTAAAATTTCGTTTGATATATAGATATTTTTCATTTTTATCAACAAAAAAAAAAGTAAAAAATAAAAATTGCTAGTTAATTAGATTAATTAGCATGTTTCAAACATGTTCATGGAGGGTAGTCTCCAGATAATTTTTCTCAACAAGAACGAATTATTGAAGATGGATAAGAGCCAAAATTAAACTAAATTTACTGTACTTAAAGCCACGTTAAAATTGCATATTGTATGGGTTCTATTCTATAAATAAATGAGGGCGGCCGGTTTCAGATTATAGTCAATCGAACAGACCTCCATGTATGCCTAACGTGCTTCTAAGGAGATCAAGACTTTCCCAGTCTCGGATTTATCTTTAAAATAAATAAAAAAAATTATTAAACCGTCTGATAGTCTAATTAATTTATGAGTATTGGACAATGAAATGTAGAGAAACAAAAATAATAAAAAAAGAAATAGTAAGAAAGAAAGACACAAAAATTTATATGATTCAAGTAATTGTGTCTACATTCACGGAGTTATAGTCACTTTCACTATCTATGGGAGAAAAAAATTACATAGGCGGCAATTATCATAAGATTTATAACCAAAGTTAAAAAACCTTAAAAATATCTTTAAAATCAAACCAATAAAAAAAAAAAAGACTTAAAAAAATTCATTTCAAATTCTCATGAGGAAATTGCTGAGAACTCACCAAGCTTAAAGCTTTTAAGGTCTATAAATACTTTCAGATTTCCAGGGCTTTAGTGCATCATCAACACCTTTTTTTGCTAAATTTTTCCTGGTTTAGAGCTTAAACCTTAAAGCATTACTCCATTCTTCTCCTAATGGAAAAAACAGGAAAGCCTCTGCCCCCTCCAACTCATGGAGAACTTATTACTATTCTCAGCATTGATGGAGGTGGAATTAGAGGAATTATTCCAGGAATTATTCTCAGCTTTTTAGAGTCTGAGTTACAAGTAATCATCAAACCTACTAGCTGTTTTTTGTATATATATCATCAAACAGGTGTTAATTTCATGATTATCTGATCATGTTTTCTCATGCATGGTTCATGCAGAAACTGGACGGTGAACAAGCAAGAATTGCAGATTATTTTGATGTAATTGCCGGGACGAGCACTGGTGGTCTTGTTACCACCATGTTAACAGCACCAAATGAGAAAAACCGACCCTTATTTGCTGCCAAAGATATCAAGACCTTCTACTTCGAGCATGGCGCTAGAATATTTCCTCAAAATAGGTAATTAATTAATCATATATTCATATATAAATTTCTTCATAATAGATCGATCAATGCCAGCAGTTGACGAAGTCCTTTTTGATCAACAGTTTTCCATTTTCTGGCGTTACAAAAATGATTAAAAGAGTGTTGGGACCAAAATATGATGGCAAGTATCTCCATGGAGTTCTTAAGGAAAGACTTGGAAACAAAAGGCTGCAACAGACATTAACTAACGTTGTAATTCCAACTTTTGATATCAAGCAGCTGCAGCCGATCATCTTTTCCAGCTATGAGGTTGGTCTTGAAGTTTTCATCAACTATTTTATTACATGTTTTACATAAGAGAGGAGAATAATTCACTTATATAACTGATTTAAATTCTGCCTCGCTAGGTGAAGAAAAGTCCTTCCCTGAATGCCTTACTCTCAGATATATGCATTGGAACTTCAGCCGCTCCAACTTATCTCCCGGCCCATTATTTTGAAACGGAGGACTCTGAAGGAAAGGTTAAGAAGTTCAATCTTATCGATGGTGGGATGGCTGCTAATAATCCGGTAAAGATAAAACTTTTAACGCCTTTGATCAGAATTCAGAAACTCTTACTCAGACTTTTATTATGAAAGCATTAATGCATAGGGTTAACATGTAAATTCACCTTCGAATTATATAATTTTTGACGATTTGATAATTAAAAAAACAAAATTTCACATTCCGTTAATAGATTATTTCAATGGACTAAAAATGTTTTGACATGTGAAAACTTAATATTGATTAACAAAACTTGGTCAGCATTTTATATAACGAAACTTAATATTGATTAACAAAACTTGGTCAGCATTTTATATAACGTTAGTTCATTAGGTTAACATTTTTTTTTATAAAAAAAATTCAAGTATCTGATTGTAAATTTTTTGTAAGTATCAAATCGTCAACATATGTATAATTTAAGTCCAATTCACGTATTAATCTAAATTCATAATAACAATTCTATATGTTCAATTCTTACTGAATTTTACAGGCTTTAGTTGCCATCGGTGAAGTGACAAAACAGATCAACCGAGAGCATTCTGATTTCTCTTCCATTAAGGCAGAAAATCATTACAATAGATTCTTGGTGCTATCCATAGGAACAGGCTCAGAAAAACTTGCAGAGAAATACACTGCAAAGGAAGCGGCTCAATGGGGTGTACTTGGGTGGTTAACCTCCGGCCATTCCACCCCATTAATCAATGCGTTTACTGAAGGCAGTGCTGATATGGTTGATTTCCACATTTCTGTGATTTTTAAAGCTTTAAGTTCTGAAAAGAATTATCTTCGCATCCAGGTTAATCATTACTATCTACGCTTATGGTTAATTTCTTCGTTTAAATGAACTTCAAGCAGAAACTAGAGGCTGCAAATTTTTTGCTTCAAATTAGTAAATTCCTGTTTTGAAACAATTACAGGATGATAAGCTGAAAGGGGAGATTTCCTCTGTCGATGTTTCTACCGAGGAAAATCTGAATAATCTTGCCAAAGTTGCAGAAAACTTGTTGAAAAAACCAGTTTCAAGGGTGAACTTTGAGACGGGTAATTATGAGCCTTCAGGAGAAGTAGAAAACAACTCTCAGGCTCTCATAAGGTATAAAAATTGCTCCAATATTATTACTTTTTTTCCCCTCTACTTTCTAGCCTCCATTAACACATTTTTTATCCAATTTAACAAATCTGGCAGGTATGCAAAGCTGCTGTCTCAGGAAAAAGGGCGCCGTGAAAGGATATCGTTGCAAAAGCGTGGCGCATAATCAAAACAAATTCGAATAATAGACCCATTATTTGCACACCTCCCATATACACTTTTTTATGTTTGCAAAAGTTCTAAATGAAATAATTATTGATACTCCATTGAAGGGTAGTATGAAATTAATAAAATTAATTTAATTGATCATGTTTGTGATTTTCTGATCATAATTAGATATATGATCTGATGTTATTTTAAAAGGTCCGATTAATCGATGTCTATAAACACAGATTAAAGATTATTTAATTATTATCTTAAAAAAAATAACATTTAAAGTATTATTATATTTACTGAATTTGACATACAACCTTGCGAAAATATTCTCCCAACCACAAATTTGCATTTTGCAACGACTTTTACCTTTATTGTTGAAAGCTATTTTTCTTGTACTGAATAGAATCAGGATTTACAATTTGAGAAACGAAAGTTTTATATTTATTTAAATATTTTTTTTTTGAAAAGCATGATTTATTGCAATTAAGAAGATGTCCTTTTTACAAACCAGAAAACAGCATGCTGCAGACAAAACTAAGGACTATAAAACAACAAATCTGACACCCTATTTACACCCGATTTGGCTAGCTTATCAGCCTCACCATTAGCCTCCCTCAAAATATGAACAATTTCCCAGTTCTGAACCGCAGTTCGTACAAACTCTATAGCCCTTATACTTCGCGAAATCCGCCATGGGGCTCTACTCGGATTCTTAACCCAAGCAACAACCATCTGGCAATCACATTCAATTATAAGTTTATGCGATAGCGCCCAAGACGAAGCACCAAAAATGAGGAAGGCTTCTTTGACGGCCCTTAATTCAGCCTCATATGCTTTAGCAGAACCGATAGATTTAGAAAAAACTGCTTTCACGATACCTTGATTGTCGCGCAAAATACCGCCAATCCCCGCAGGACCGGGATAATTAATTAGATTTTATATAAATATTAAAAAAAAATTAAGAATTTTCAAGCTCCCCTTAATCAGACGTAATTTACTTATTTTGAAAAGAAAGACAATGAATAATTAGCAAGTTTTTTTATTTTTTAATTTGACGCTTATTGTCAGTATGTGGGAGGTGAAGGAAGCAAAACCATTTTTTTTTTTTTTGGATAAGTAGATTTCCATATATCCAAGAAAGCAGCAGTGCTGCTACATGTTACAAAGCTAGCTTAGCCTAGCTAAACAAATCAGAAAACCAATGCCATTAGACAAACATGTCTGCATTTAACCTCCAAGAATTACATAAAAACGTATTAACTGAATCTCTTTTTGTTGGATATCAATATATTATTTGGTGTATAAATACGAAATACGTATTCTAATATGTAGGTTGTCGTAAGTAGATACACGGTACATAATTTATGTACACAATTGATATCATGTTTGAATGAGAAATTAATCTCTTTGTACCCACTTGAAGAGGAAGAAAGTTGGTTGATGTTAGTGATTGGTGTGGAACCCCACATAGGATGAACAAAGGCATAAGCTTGTGGTATTTATAAGCCTTGTTTCCATGTGGGGTTGGGCCCCAAGGGGCACCAAAGTTTTGTGGTGGATGAAGACCTACACAACTTGAGCTGGACCACACACGAACCGTCGAGCCGGGCTGAGTCGGGTTTGGGTTTGGGCAGTAATTAATTTTTTACTGCCCAACCGATATTTTTATTCAGTCCAAACCAAACCGGTTCAGCATTCTCCAACCAAGAGACTTGTCTGTTTAAGAAGTATCTTTTCGGACCGAACCCTTTTGTTTGTTAAAAGTTTTGTCTGTTCGGTTTAAACTAAGAACCTTTTTATTTTCAAAAGCTGCCTGTTTGGCCGAACAGGTTTTGTCCCAAATGATGTGTCCGTTCCGAAAAGTCATCTGTTTTTCTATATAAACCTGAGCAGTGCCTGTCTTTTTATAGTACTTAAAATTTCTCCTAATTTTTCTATACTGCTCTTGTTTTTTCCTGTGTCTTCTGTGAGAGAGACCGACATTTTTCTGGTTCGCCGTGTTGCTAAAAGTGTGCTCTTGATTGCAACGTAATCGAGGAGACCTGGGAGACGAATTGCGACATACTGTTAGCACCTGTGAGACAGGCAATAATCGTCTTAAGGTCAGAGGTCCAACCTTGACTCGATTATCCTTTTTCTGTATTCGAATTAACCTGTAAGTGTTGTCAATTTTCCATTCTGGATTGTTCGTATTTTTTTATATGCTGTTCTGCCGGAATTACAGATAAGTAATCTGTTCTTTAATCTTTTAATTTATATTTAGTAGTAATGAAATATTGCTTAATTGCTTATAAGATTGCCAACATTCTTAAGACGATTATCTTTTTGATTTGATTATTTGTTATATACTATTGTTATATATACTGTTGTTTGAACCGAATTAGTAATGGTATACAGATATATACATACTGCCAATATATTTGAAAAGTGTTAAATCCTTTACCCTTTTATGTGAACGTGTTTGTATATATATATGTCAAGAAGGTATCAATAGACATATGATACTTGGCGGTTTGTTTTGGATGATTTGTAAAGGTTCATTGACTTTGGTGACTGTCATAAAAAGTTTTCAGTTTGTTAAATGTTATCAGTTTTGTTAATATTAACTAATTTGTTAGAATACGTCATTCAATCTGCTTGTTCATATATATAGTAATATATATATTTTATATATATTAATTGATGTTACAGTGCTACTTAGTTTTTTGCATATTTTATACATATATATATATATGCGTGTTGCTTGATTGAGGACATGTTTATTGATCTTTGATTAACTTGTGACTTTGATAAGTCTGTCCAAAAAGGTATTTATATAGCACTCTTCAGATAGAACAGCATCTTGGTTAGGCGAAGAGATTAAAGCTCCACAATGATATCTTGGTTTTTTGCCCAGCCGGGACCACCAATATGATATCATATTTTTATTCATAATTTTTTATGGATTTCTAATTTTCATATCAAGAAGGAATATTTGGCATGTTAAATTTGTCTGCTTTGGTTCGGTTTTGATAAAGATTTTGATACCACCGCTCCATGAAAAGGTAAGAGATTTTGTTATCCCTTACTTTGATATTTGGTAATATATATATATAATATATATATATATATATAGTTACTTGTTATATTACTTGCTGTTTAGTAATATATTTAATATATTATAATTTTACTGTTGTCATATATATATTTATATATATATATATTAAGTAACAGATTAGTTACGTATACTTCTGTTGTTAGAATATATATATATATATATAATATTTACTGTTTATATTGAAAGCTTTGAGGGCTTTTATTTACGTTATATATATATATTGTTTAATAATATATTTTATATGAATATATTACATGGTTTTACGTGTTATATTTTTATAACACATATAAAACGATATATAGTTTGTAATCATATTGATTAAATACATATTATTTATGTATTGATTTGATATTGTTCTATAAACTGTATAAAAATTGATCATGTTATTTTTGAGATAACAGATAGCCGAACGATCTATCGGTAATGCTAGTGTGCTTGTAGCACCACAACCTCTACATATTACACATGGAGAGAGACCCGAAAAGTTTAGTGGTCTGGACTTTAAACGATGGCAACAAAAGAAATTGTTCTATTTGACCACTATGAACCTAGCCCGGTTCTTACGAGAGGAGGCTCCGACTCTGAACGAGGGAGAGACCGATTCTACGGTTGTAGTCTCGGTGGAAGCATGGAAGCATTCTTACTTCCTATGCAAGAACTATATCTTCAACGGATTGGACAACACGTTATACAACGTGTATAGCCCATAAAAACAGCAAGAGAGCTGTGGGAGTCCTTAGAGAGAAAATACAGAACCGAAGATGCCGGCACAAAAAAAAAAAACGTATGGTTGGCCGGTTTCTGGATTTCAAAATGGTGGACTCGAAAACTGTGATTAGTCAAGTCTAAGAGTATCAATTGATCCTCCATGAAATTGGTGCCGAAGGAATGATTCTTAGTGAATCATTTGAAACGGTGGCTTTGATAGAGAAATTGCCTCCTTCTTGGAAGAATTTCAAGTACTATCTAAAGCACAAGAGAAAGGAGATGACTTTAAAGGACTTGATTATTCGGTTAAGAATCGATGAGGATAACTGTGGTTCAGAAAAGAGGGTTAAAGCCCAGACCATGGAAGCCAAGGCAAATGTTGTAGAACATTCGCACAAGACCAACAAGAGAAAATTTGTTGGTTCTAGTTATTCCCAAGTTAATAAGGGAACGGATTTCAAGAAGATCACGGGAACTTGTTTCACATGTAACACGCCCGATCATCGAGCAAAGGACTGCCGTCAGAACAAGAAAAGAGCTCAAGCCAACTTAGTTGATGATAATGAGATTGAGCTCGCTGTTGTAGAGTCACAAGTGAACATGGTAGAAAACCCTAAGACATGGTGGGTTTATACCGATGTCACTTATCGTATTTGTTCTGATAGAAAAAGTTTCTCCGAGTATAAAAAAAAAAATTATGAGAAACTCTTCGGTACGAGGCCATGAATAAGGTGGTGCTCAAGATGACATATGTTAGAGAACTAACTTTGAATAATGTGGTTCATGCTCTTGAAATTCGTAAGAATTTGGTTTTCGGCTCTATGTTGAGCAATAACGGGTTTAGACTTGTAATTGAGTCGGATAAATATGTACTCACTAAATGTGGCATGTTTGTGGGTAGAGGATATCTATGTGATGAGCTTTTTAAGCTCAATATTATGGATGTTATGCCAAAGAACAAGAATAATAATTAAATTATTTCTTCTGATTATTTGGTGGTGTCCTCTAATTATGGCATGCTAGATTAGGTCATGTGTGGGACAAGACCTTGCAGAGAATCAACAATTTGGATTTGGATTTGCTTCCGCAAATTGTTATTGATAAAAATCACAAATGAGAAATTTGTGTGGAATCCAAATTGGCTAAAGCTCCTTTCTATTCGGTAGAAAGAAGTAGTAAACCTCTAGATTTAATTCACACTGATATATGTGACTTAAAGTTTGTGCAAACTAGAGGTGGTAAAAAGATACTGTTATGTCTATTTGCTAAGAAGCAAAGACGAGGCCTTGGAAGTTTTTTAAACTCTTTAAAAATTAAGGCCGAAAATCAACTAAGCAAGAAAATAAGGAATGATAGGGGTGGTAAATATGATTCAATATTTTATGAATTTTATTTAAAATATGAAATCAACATTCAAACCACTTCTCCTTATTCACCTCAACAATACAGTTTTGCGAAATGCAAGAACCGAACGTTGAAAGAAATGATGAATGTTTTGTTGATTAGTTCAGGGTTACCTCCGAACTTGTGGGGGAAGCTATTTTAATAGCTATTTACATTTTAAATAAATATACCCCACAAGAAATAAGACAAGACACCGTATGAATTATGGAAGGGTTAAGGACCATCCTATAAATACATGAAAGTGTGGGGGTGTCTTGCGAAGGTATCAGTTTCTCCGGCTTAAAAGGTCATAATAGGACCTAAAATTATGTTTGGTGCCTCATTCGAAAACTCATGACCCAGTCCTTGAAGGCAAGAGAAGGACATGTGAGAATATGTCAACTTTATGCAACAAGGGTACTCGGGTGTGATCTTGGCATCAATGAGAGTATCGACATAGTAAGTGGGGAAGAGTTTCATGGTATGGTATCGGCATGCCTTGGTGCTACCATGACTACCTCATTGTGAAGCGGAGGATGAGACTTTGTCCATGGGATCGGTGATACCTGATGATGCCAAGAGTGGCACGGACCCTGAAAGTAAACCTTTAGGTTGTAAATGAATGTAAAGATATAACGTACTCAGTTAGCAAACTGAGTAGATTTACAAGTATTCCTGGAAAGGATACTGGAAGGCCATTGTGGGGGTACTTAGATATTTAAGATACACCTCAAGTTATGAACTGCACTATACAAGATATCCAGATGCAAAATGGATATTCAATACAAAAGATTTCAAATCCACTAACGGATTTATCTTTATTATTGGAGAAGCTGCAGTGTTTTGAAAATCTTCTAAACAAACATGAATAGCCAGATTTACCATGGTATCTGAAGTTATAGCTTTAGATAAAGCTGAAGAAGAAGCGGAATGGCTTTGAAAATTTAGAAGATATTCCAAGATGGCCGAAACCTGTGCCTGCAATTTGTATACATTGTGATAACCAATATGCAATTGGTAGGGCACAAAGTTGTTTGTATAACGGTAAATCTCGACACATTCGTCGAAGACATAATACCGTTAGACAGTTGCTCTCAAATGAAATTATCATTGTTGATTTTGAAAAATCAAAAGATAATGAAGCGCGCTTACCAAATGTTTTAACAAGAGAGCAAGTATATCATCGAGGGGAATGGATCTTAAGCCTATAAATTAAAGTTACATAGTGGAAACCCAACCTAGCTGACTGGAGATCCCAAGATCTAGGTTCAAAAGGGACAACTAAATTATGTAACTGTGTGTAAGCACTAAAAGAGTTAAACACTCTTATCCATTCCTATGATGATTTAGTGCTGCCTGCAAGGTAGGATAAGCTATGCTTTTAATGATTCTTATAGCTTGATAAATAATCAAGTGGGGTATTGCAGGATACTCTTAATGAGCAATCACCTATTATGAGTAAGAAACGTGGCCACTTCTATGAGAATTGATCAGGCTAAATTCTCTAGAGTACTCATAAGAAATCAGGCAGTGTCCGGGGCCAAAATGGACACAATCGTGAGAACCGAAGATGTTCGAAGGGGAATTGTGTGATATCTATTGTCTTGGTTTACACGAAAGGCTGAATAGTTCAAGACATCATGTTCACTAGTTAGCCGAGTAAATCCGATAGTTATTCACTATGGAAGGTTCAAAGCCAAAAGCTACCTATCTTGATGCAATAACTCTTCAAGGTTTAACTCTCTCATATTCCGAGTCAGTTCGTCGTTTTAATCAGACAATTTCCATTCATGTGGGGGATTCTTGGATATCAATATATTATTTGGTGTATAAATACGAAATACGTATTCTAATATGTAGGTTGTCGTAAATAGATACACGGTACATAATTTATGTACACAATTGATATCATGTTTGAATGAGAAATTAATCTCTTTGTACCCACTTGAAGAGGAAGAAAGTTGGTTGATGTTAGTGATTGGTGTGGAACCCCACATAGGATGAACAAAGGCATAAGCTTGTGGTATTTATAAGCCTTGTTTCCATGTGGGGTTGGGCCCCAAGGGGCACCAAAGTTTTGTGGTGGATGAAGACCTACACAACTTGAGCTGGACCACACACGAACCGTCGAGCCGGGCTGGGTCGGGTTTGGGTTTGGGCAGTAATTAATTTTTTACTGCCCAACCGATATTTTTATTCAGTCCAAACCAAACCGGTTCAGCATTCTCCAACCAAGAGACTTGTCTGTTTAAGAAGTATCTTTTCGGACCGAACCCTTTTGTTTGTTAAAAGTTTTGTCTGTTCGGTTTAAACTAAGAACCTTTTTATTTTCAAAAGCTGTCTGTTTGGCCGAACATGTTTTGTCCCAAATGATGTGTCCGTTCCGAAAAGTCATCTGTTTTTCTATATAAACCTGAGCAGTGCCTGTCTTTTTATAGTACTTAAAATTTCTCCTAATTTTTCTATACTGCTCTTGTTTTTTCCTGTGTCTTCTGTGAGAGAGACCGACATTTTTCTGGTTCGCCGTGTTGCTAAAAGTGTGCTCTTGATTGCAACGTAATCGAGGAGACCTGGGAGACGAATTGCGACATACTGTTAGCACCTGTGAGACAGGCAATAATCGTCTTAAGGTCAGAGGTCCAACCTTGACTCGATTATCCTTTTTCTGTATTCGAATTAACTTGTAAGTGTTGTCAATTTTCCATTCTGGATTGTTCGTATTTTTTTATATGCTGTTCTGCCGGAATTACAGATAAGTAATCTGTTCTTTAATCTTTTAATTTATATTTAGTAGTAATAAAATATTGCTTAATTGCTTATAAGATTGCCAACACTTTTAATCTTCCTAAGATCACTTAACCTGGTCGAGATCATGTCTCTCACTTGCTCAGTGAGGTGCTCCTCCTTTTGCTCAATTGAGTTGAACAAACGATTGTTTCTTTCCTTCCAAACTAGGTAGATAACTGCGTTCCAAGCTAGCCTCAATATTGTTGTGATTAGAGCTTTACCTCTGAGGTTGACAGAGGCCCATTGAAACTCTACATTCCAACATGCAACCTGCCTATTTAACCTACAAAGTACCATCACTCTCTGCCATATCTGTTTCGAGTAGGAGCAAGTGAAGAATAGATGATCCCTGGTTTCCCTCTCTTGTTTGCACAGCAAAACCTTTGGTGCTCTGCTCTTTCATCATTTGACACTTTGGTTTTTAATTTTATTGATTGTGATAGCTACCAAATATTCCACATAATTAAATAGCCTTTGAATTTTTGATGTTTAGTTTTTTAGTCAAAGGTTAAGAGGCCATTAGTCTTGCATGGCTGATTCCAAAATATGGATCCCAACTTCACTTCGAGGAATTAGTCAGCACATACCACCTTGGTTTTACTTTTACACCCCTAATACCTTAATTAATTAATTTGATTAACTACTTTTTTTATATAAAAAAAAAAAATAACAATACAAACCTATATTGGAATAATATTAAGATGAACTATTTGATTATGAACCTGGATTCCTATATGGGATTAATTTAATTTGTTCGCAAATGCTTAAATTAGGGTTTAAATTAGAAGTGTTTATGTGTTGGATTGAGTTAGGCTTAAATAGTAAAAAAAAAATTTGCTTTTCCAAGATCGATCCGATCTGAATATTTTTTTACTATTTGAAATATATTAAAAAAATATTTTTATAAATTTTTTAATAAAAATATTTTTATTATTTAAATAATAATCCAAACCGATTTGAGTCGATCCAGATTATAAAAATCATATCCCAAGTCCGACTCAATTCGATGAGACGGATATTCTGACTCGTGTACAGGTATTATAGATTTGTAATACCTACAAATATGCATAAAATTACCGATTTGACATAATGTGTTCAATTTATTATTATATCAATATCATCTTCATGTGTTTTCGATTAGCTTATATTTGTTTGTGGATTATATGTACAGAGCTAACTAAGCAATAAGCTACGTATAATTCTCTTGAGGTTATAATTTAAAAATATTAGGAAAAAAAGAAGAAAAAATAATTTGTACGAAATACTATAGCAATAAATTAAATAATGAAATTAATGGATTACAAATCGATTGCAATCATCTGGTATAAAACAGATATATTATTCAAAGAAAAAGAACAGAACAATTTTGAAAAAAAATAATAATAAAAGAATTCATTAGATACTAAATTGGATCATAGATCGATTTTTAGGTTTCGGTGCAAATAATCGTTTCTTCATTGAAGCTTCCATGTGGTGATCTCATGTCACGACGCCGCCTTTCCTTAGATAGCACTTCAGCTAATCTGCAGATTATCAGAAGAAGCAAAAGTAATCCAAAATTCCAAATTAGCCCCATAAGAATTATATATTATGAATTTATGATACAATAATAATATAAGGTTATGTTATATCCAGACTCTTCATTTTAAAAAAATATTTATGTCCTATACATATGTCTGATACTTATTTGAATATTCGGATATGTGTATGAGATATGATTCTCTAAAAATATAAAAAAAAATTGAATATACATATGTCAGACGTATATATCTTACTCACTCTCGAATTCAGGTAATATAGTTAAAAGGTGTCAATTAGAATAGCTAATATATATATATACATATATATATATATATATATATAATACCTGATTAGAGCCTCTTCATTTGTAACCTGATCAACAGGCTCAAATTTACCATTCTCCAAATTCACCCTGGAAACTGGTTTTTTCAACAATTCTTCCCCAACTTTTACAAGATTCTCCAAGTTTTCTTTTGTAGAAATATCCACAGATGCGACCGTTCCACATAGTGTATCATCCTGCAAATTTAAAAAAAAAAAAAATTACTTTAGGTTAAGTATAGATCTCTTTTATATATGACTTAGTTACAATTCGAAAAAAAGAAAAGAAAAGAATCTATATATATATATATATATATATATATATAAATACCTGAATACGGAGATAACTGTCTTCAGATTGAACTTGAAGTGCTTGGAAAACCGTAGCAAGATGAAAGTCGACCAAGTCACTGCTTGCTTGCATGAACACATCCATCAATGGCGTTGAATGTTCAGAGTTCAACCATCCCAAAAGACCCCATTTTGCTGCCTTGTGAGCAGAGTATTTCTCTTCATATTTTTGGGAACCAGTGCCCAAGGATAAAACCTGGAAACGAGCATAGTCGTATGGCTTTGTAGGGACGAAATCAGAACTTCCACGACTGATTTCTTTTGTCACTTCACTGATGGCTACTAAAGTCTGTAAGAATCGATTAAAAACATATTATTAATATTTTTTTTTGGGTGAAACTTGTAACATCAACCAATTCCATTACGTTAAAAACATCTAGATATATATACCGGATTATTCGCAGCAACTCCACCATCAATAAGATGGAATTCTTTAACTTTGCCGGTTGAATCTGTTGTGCGGAACTAGATCGATATTAGTAAAACCGATTTAAACACACTGAAAAACACAGATTTTTACGTGGTTCAGCAAGTGTGCTTACATCCACGGGAGGAGGAGCTTGAAGCTTGTATTAATGGAGATGGAGTACAAACCGGATACAGAATACAAGGTGCTATACAAGCACTTAACTCACAACTCACACAATACCAGAAAAACTGATAAACTTAGAGTTTTTGCTACAACTCTTAAATCTCTAATTCTCCTCTGCACATTTACAACAAAGTACTAATGCCTATTTATAGGCCATGCATGTGGTGTGTGAATACACCAGCCACCAGCCATCAGTAAGTTCTAGGAGGCTGCTGCCAAGGTTCAACAATTTCTGCAGCAGAAATTGTTGAAGCTGCCAAGCTTTGAATTGTGGACTTTGAGCCACTTTTGTGGACTTGAGTCACCATTCCAACAATCTCCACCTTGGCGAGAATCCACAGAGAGAATTCACTGATCAGAGCTTCCTCCATTCCTCCTTCAAATGCTTTAAACTCGAGAGATATTGATCAAGTCCAAACAATGTTGAAACTTGATCCCAGAAACTATTTTGGTTAGCATATCTGCGGGATTATCTGTAGTCCTGATCTTCTGTAGTAGAATGTTTCCTTCATCTACTATTTCTCGGATAAAGTGGTAACGAACATCAATATGCTTGGTCCGACTATGATGAACTTGGTTCTTAGCTAGGCAAATGGCACTTTGGCTATCGCAGAAAACATCTACCTTTTCCTGTGCTATCCCCAAATCATCAATCAATCCTTGAAGCCAAATTGCCTCCTTGAAAGCTTCTGTTATAGCCATGTACTCTGCTTCGGTTGTAGACAGAGCTACCGTTGACTGTAAAGTTGATCTCCAACTTACTGGTCCTCCTGATATGGTGAACACATAACCAGTAGTTGAACGACGCTTATCAAGATCTCCAGCATAGTCTGAATCCACATATCCAACAAGATGCTTGCTAATAGTTTTACTTCTCTCGAATTTTAAGCCTGTTTCCACAGTACCATGAATGTACCGTAGAATCCATTTCACAGCTTGCCAATGGCCTTTACCAGGATTATGCATGTACCGGCTTACCAAGCTGACAGCGTGTGAAATATCAGGTCTTGTACACACCATTGCATACATGAGGGCACCTACTGCATTGGCATATGGAACATGATCCATCTGTCTCTTCTCACCATCTGTACTTGGTGACATCAATGCACTGAGTTTGAAATGTGCCGCCAAAGGAGTACTTACAGATTTGGTCTTATCATTAATGCCAAATCTCTGAAGTACTTTGCTCAGATACTGAGCCTGGGTCAATTTGATCACACCATTTTTTCTATCTCTGCTGATTTCCATCCCAAGAATTTTCTTGGCTTCTCCAAGATCCTTCATCTCGAACTCTGAGCTCAGTTGAGCTTTCAGCTTGTCAATCTCCACCTTGCTTTTAGATGCGATTAGCATATCATCAACATACAAAAGCAAGTAGATAAATGATTCATTTTGGAGTTTCCGGAAATAAACACAGTGATCAAATTGACTGCGTGTGTACTTCTGATCCAACATAAAGGTGTCAAACCGCTTGTACCACTGTCGCGGTGACTGCTTCAGACCGTATAGAGACCTGTTCAACTTACATACCCAATCTTCACGACCGGGGACTCTAAAACCATCTGGTTGAGTCATATAAATTTCCTCCTCTAAGGAACCATGAAGGAATGCAGTTTTTACATCAAGTTGAACTAACTCTAGGTCATACTGTGCTACTAAAGCCAATAATATCCGAATAGATGCATGCTTAACAACAGGTGAAAATACCTCATTGTAGTCTATTCCTTCCTTTTGAGCGTAACCTTTGGCTACCAATCTGGCTTTGTATCTGATACTGTCTTTGCCGGTAGCACCCTCCTTTTTGGCAAAGACCCATTTGCACCCAATTGTTCTTTTGAGTGTTGGAAGTGGAACCAACTTCCAAGTCTGATTCTGATGAAGTGATGTCATCTCTTCATCCATCGCCTTCTTCCACTGGGCATGCTCGGGGCTGTTTACAGCTTCTTTGTAATTACTCGGGACATCATCGTCAATTACTGGAAGGGCGTATGCCACCATGTCTGTGTACCGAGCAGGTTTCCGAATATGTCTTTTTGGTCTGCTGGTGGCAATAGATTCAGGTTGCTGAAAGGTTTCCGGTGATGACTCCTCCACTTCAGTTAAGGTGTCATCAGATTCTGGATCAGATTCATCTGAATTTTGACCAGCATCTTCTGATTCAAACTCCACCTGCTTTAGAGAATCATGGTTCACATTCTCTGGAGTTGACTGTTTCAGCATTACAGATTCGTCAAAGGTAACATCTCGGCTTACGATGACTTTCTTTGACTCAGGGTTCCACAGTCGGAATGCCTTTACTCCTTCACTAAAGCCCAAGAAGACAGCTTTCTTGGCTCTAGGATCCAGTTTTGATTCACTTACGTGAAAATATGCTGGGCATCCGAAAATACGAAGCCGATCATAATCAGTAGCAGAATGTCCGGACCACACCTCTATGGGAGTTTTCCCATCAATTGCGGTGGAGGGTAGTCTGTTGATAATGTGGGAGGCGTACAGTAAAGCCTCCGCCCAAAATGCTTTGCTCAAGCCCGACTGGGATAACATGCAGCGAACTTTATCAACCAAAGTTCGGTTCATCCTTTCTGCAACTCCATTCTGCTGGGGAGTGCCAGGAACAGTGAAGTGTCGGATTATCCCCTCATTCTGACAGATTTCCTTCAGTGGATCTGACTTGTATTCTCCACCGTTGTCAGATCTTAGTCTCTTGAGCTTTCTCCCGCTCTGGGTTTCAATCATCTTCTTCCATTTTACGAAGATATTTAGAACTTCATCTTTATGCTTCATAGTATAAACCCAGACATATCTAGAGTAATCATCAATAAAGGTCACAAAATAGTGATTACCTCCCAATGAAGCATTTTTGGAAGGCCCCCAGACATCAGTGTGAATGTAGTCCAATGTTGCTCTCGTACGATGAACAGCAGTGCCAAACTTGACTCTTGTTTGCTTGCCTAGGATGCAATGCTCACAGAAATCAAGTTTTCCGGTTTTGGCATTCTTCAGTACACCTTGCTTTATCAGGTTTTGCAAGGCCTTCTCTCCAACATGCCCTAAGCGCATGTGCCAAAGTTGAGAAGTGTCAGATTCATCGTCTTCTTTGTTGTGGGAGACTGCTGCTCTGCCTGTCACAGTTTCTCCATCAAGGAGATACAGATTTCCCTTCATATAACCTTTCATGGCTAAAAATGCTCCACGTACAACCTTCAAGACTCCATTCTGAATGGTCATTTTGTAACCATTTGAGTCTAAGACCCCCAGTGATATGAGGTTCTTCTTGAGATCAGGGACATACCTTACATCTGTAAGTTGTCTGATTGTACCGTCATGCATCTTTAGTCGGATTGTTCCGATGCCTCTAGTGTGACAAGTATTGTTATTGCCCATAAGGACAATCCCTCCATCAAACTCCTTGAAGTTTGAGAACCACTCCTGGTTCGGACACATGTGGTAGGAACATCCAGAATCCAGAATCCATTGATCTGAAGAGTGTGTTGTTGTGGAAATCGTAAATGCAGAGTCTTCCTCTCCCTCAGGTTCTTGAGCTACGTTCACAGTTGACTTCTTCATGTTAGGACAGTTTTTCCTCCAGTGCCCTTTCTCATGGCAATAGGCACACTCGTCCTTTGAGAGTCGTGTTCTTGATGATCCCCTCTTTGAACGGGATTTACCTCGCTTGTTTTCTCCGGCTCCTCGATTTGTCGTCCTGCCTCTAGACACAGTTAAAGCTTCTGGTGCAGTATTCTGGTGGTCATGCTGATCCTTTTTCCGATACTCATTATTCACCAGAGCATTACAAACATTAACAAATTCTATCTCATTTTTACCATACAACAGTGTAGTGGTTAAATGATCATAGCTTTCAGGCAAGGAATTTAACAAAGTAAGAGCTTTATCTTCATCAGAGATATTTGCATCTAGATTTTCAAGATCAGCGAGGATTTTGTTAAAACTTACTAGATGCTCCTGCATGGTGATACCTTGCTTATACTGGAAGCGGAACAGTTTTTTCTTCAGATAAAGTCTGTTCTCCATGCTCTTTGTCATGTATTTGTCCTCGAGTTGTTTCCAGAGAATTTTTGCATTATTCTCTCTCATGACAAAGTACTTCTGGTTCTTGGCTAGGCATAACCGGATTGTGCCACAAGCCTGGCGATTGACAAAGTTCCAGTCATCATTCGACATATCTCTGGGCTTGTCTTCCAGAGCGATATGTGACCCCTCTCGAAATAGCAGATCTTGGACTTCGCACTGCCACATGCCAAAGTTGTTGGTGCCATCAAATTTCTCCACCTCGAACTTTGCAGTGGTCATAGAGTTCTTTCTGATGTAAGAACTTGATGGTGCGCTGCTGCTTGTTTCAGTTGTCTCTAATGATTCTGCCATGGTAATAAAACAAAATTACCACCTCAGAGTTTTTCCGTTACCTGTATGGAAAAACGGATGCCGCGGTTGAGTCCGGAATAGTCGAAATAGCCAGGAACGGGTCCAACTGTGTAAATTTTGGACACACGGTGAATATTCTGCAAGTGGCTCGAAATGGACTCGGTTTAGCTCAACCGGCTCGGAAAAGTCTCGGAATAGTGTTCTGAAACGGCTCAAAAAAATAGCCCGAAAAAATCGGCCGGAGCTACGGCGGCGCGTGGGGCGGCGCGTGGCGGCGCGTGGGGCGGCGCGTGGGGCGCGTGGGGCGGCGCGTGGGGCGCGTGGAGTTTTCTGGTCACCGGCGCGTGGGGCGCGTGAGGCGCGTGGGGCTCACTCTCCGATCTTCTGGCGGCGCGTGTGGGCGCGTGCGACCTCCTCTGGTGCTCCGGTTGGTTCTGCTGCACTCCTCTCGACGACCTCTTCAACCTGGTATTTTCAAAACACAATTTGGAGCACTTTTGAAAAAACGGACAGAATCGAACAAACTCGGTTTTACGTAAAAATTGGCTCTGATACCAATTTGTTGTGCGGAACTAGATCGATATTAGTAAAACCGATTTAAACACACTGAAAAACACAGATTTTTACGTGGTTCAGCAAGTGTGCTTACATCCACGGGAGGAGGAGCTTGAAGCTTGTATTAATGGAGATGGAGTACAAACCGGATACAGAATACAAGGTGCTATACAAGCACTTAACTCACAACTCACACAATACCAGAAAAACTGATAAACTTAGAGTTTTTGCTACAACTCTTAAATCTCTAATTCTCCTCTGCACATTTACAACAAAGTACTAATGCCTATTTATAGGCCATGCATGTGGTGTGTGAATACACCAGCCACCAGCCATCAGTAAGTTCTAGGAGGCTGCTGCCAAGGTTCAACAATTTCTGCAGCAGAAATTGTTGAAGCTGCCAAGCTTTGAATTGTGGACTTTGAGCCACTTTTGTGGACTTGAGTCACCATTCCAACAGAATCTGTGGTTTCAAACTGATGGGCAGGAAGATAAGTTGGAGCAGCAGAAGTTCCAATGCATATATCAGAGAGCAAAGCATTTTGGCAATGATCGTTCTTAACCTACACAATAATATATCTTACATCAAATAAATGGCAAAAGGAAATAAATTAAGTTTCTAATATTGATGAGAAATAAAAACCTTATAGGAGGAGAAGATTTTTGGCTGGAGTTGTTTGATGTCAAATGTTGGGATGACAACATTTGTCAATGTTTGGTTCAATCTGGTTTCTCCCAACTTTTCCCTCACAATATTGTGCAGATATTCACCATCATATTTCGGACCAGTTAGAGATTTGACCAAATTTGAAGCTGGGGCAAACGGTGAGCTGTTTATATAATTACAAACAGAATCATATGTTAGCAGTAATTAACTACATGACATTTACATTATGGTTTTATTCTCATCCAAAACTACAAATGAACAAGCTCGACATTAATTACCAATCTTGAGGGAAGATTTTTGGGCAGTGTTGAAGGTAGAAATCATTGATATCTTTGGCAGCAAAAAGAGGACGATTGCCCTCATTCGGGTTTGGGGTAGTCAGCATTGCAGTCACGAGGCCACCAGTACTAGTCCCAGTAATGACATCAAAATAATCTGCCAGTCTAGCCTCTTTACCATCTAGCTTCTGTAAATCATAACAAACAGTATATTATATTATATATGCACACATAGAAGGCAAAAGTTCTGCATTTTCTAGCTAAAAATCCAAATATCAATGAATATATTCAAAACAATATTTTCTAGCTATATATATATATATATACCTGAAGCTGAGACTCTAAAAAGGCAAGAATAGTTCCGGGAATAAGCCCCCTAATTCCACCTCCATCAATACTAAGAACAGTAATTAAGTTCCCATAGATGGGAGCTTGAAGGGGTGATTTTGGACTTGCCATTATGATCAGAGATCGAGAGTTTTTTGTTGGGTTTGAGGATCTTAAGTAATTAGCAAGAGAGTTCGATCGAGAACAAGAATATATAAGATGTCCAAGCTTTGTTATATATGTTTGATGCTCTTGAGGAAAGCATGTCATGGATATTTATAGGCTTCCAATTCTCTAATCAACTTTGAAACCTTCTAACAATGTTTTTAATCTTGACCAAAGCAAATCTAAGTATCTCGTTAATGTAATTATTAGCATAATCAATTTTTATCATAGTAATATTAGGGATTACGTACATATAATCATATGAATTTGTATTTGATACACTGTTAGTGTATAGATTTATACACTGACAGTGAATCATATGATGACATATTGACACCTCATTAATAAACAAATATAAAAAAATTATAAATCTTTAAAAATAAATATAGATAACTATACCTTTTAACATGTGGCGTCATGTAATTTATTGTCAGTGTATAAATTTATACACTAACAGTGCATTAAATATAAATCTTAATCATATATACATAGAATATTGCAAAGTACATAGAAACTTGATAAGATTTGATTATGTGGCTGTTTACATGTATAACCTACAATCGTAACATAGGATAATTTTTGAAATTTAGTTGTTATCTGGGTTTAATTTTTTTAAAAATTATCTGAATATGATGAGTTTTGAATTAAAAAATTAATTTTATTTCAAGATTAACTTGTAATAAATTGACTATTCTAATAATTTTCAAGAGGATTTGATCTTATTTCAAGATTATATCGTAATCGTTAATATTATTTTAATAAGAATTAATTACTTTAATAATTATAATTAATTATACATTTATTACATTAACGTATCTAACTCGAGACTTGCAGTTTCTTGGATAGATCGGCGAAGCTTGGACTGAAATCTCAATCTATGTTGTTAGCTACACTGAGCATAACTTGGCTACGAAACCGTGTCCAAGTAAACAATTGAAAATTCGAGCTTTTAAGAAGACTTGTTCGTTTGAATGGTTCGGATGAATTAGTTCTGAAAGAGTAAACCCAAACATATTAGAGACAAGAAATTTACTTTTTAAAATCTTCTTTTTCCTAAGTTCTATTACTTTTCATTTGAATCTTCAACAAGTGAGACGTGGCCAATTAATGTTCAGTAGTAGCATTTTTGCTAGATTCATGGACAATCTTTTAGGGATTTAAATAGAGATTAAAATTTAATTTTTCTGCTGTTATTTATCGTAATTAATCACGATAATATTCGTTATATTTATAATCATAATAAATACGACATGATCAAAAACACGTTCGTAATTACAATTCAAATCCCTGTAACATTTCATTCAAGCATTAGTAAGTAATTTCTTGAGGAATTATACATCAGGGATTTAAATAACAGTCGAAATGTGACGTTACAGTCGCTATTCAACGATACCGGTATTCTCTGTCGCCGATATTTACAATTGATATTTATAGCAATTAATCACTGTAACATTCATTATGTCCGCAACCAAAATAAATACGATACAATCGAAAACACATCCACTATCGTAATTTAAATCGCTGTTATACATAGAAAGGAAACCTTCCCAAAGGAAATTAAAGTCAGAAAGTGATCGACCTTGACTTTACTTTTCAAAGGCGACCCTGCAAAGGTCTAGCAATCAGTGTTTTTATTATTGCAATGTCAAACAACTATGGAAATGAGAAATTTCAAAACAGTTGCATTAAAATTTTAATTTTTGATGGGCTAAACATTCCTATTCTTCTGTTCCACGTAAATGAAGCGTGTGAAGAGTTGGGAGAAAAAGTATTCATTAGTTATGTTATCCGATTTTTTTTTTATGTCCGACATATATTCAAAAATAAATATAATTCTTTGAATATATAAAAAATATATATATTTATATCGAACATATATTCATCTATTCATATCCAATATTCATCCATAGAATAGCTCATTAGTCGTTACTACTATTCTTTAACGTATAAAAGCGATCGCTTGGATTTGATGGATGCTGTGAAAACAAACAAATTGGTTAGGGTTTATGAAGTTTTCCTTTCATGCATGGAAAACAATGGCTGATGCTAGAAAATTAATACTATATCTTTCCGATTTTAGTCTCTTTCCCATGGGAAAGTACTTTTTCTCTTATGTTATTACATCATCTACTAAATAATTATCCACTATTTTAGATAAAAAAAATTTTTTTTTACCTAAATCTTAACCAAACTATTATATTACTTTACTTGACGGTAAGGGATAAGAAAGAGCTATCTTTCTATATGTGTAATTTAAAGCTAATAATTGATCTAAATCTGTTCTCCGATTTGATTGCTACACATTTAACATCATAAATACTTTCCTTTTTTAAAAAAAATATTTAATTTTTTTAATTTTTTTTTCACCCACATCGGTAAATAAATAAATATATATATATATATATACTTTTTAACATATTTTTAGTATGGTGATTGGGTTGCAAAATTATAGTTTGAATTACTTAGCATAATTTCAAAACTAATTAATTTGAATTGAGATTTTCGACAAATTACAAAATTACATTTGTGGTTTAAATAACATTAGGTAATCAACATATATATATATATATATATATATATGATGTTAAACTCCCTTAAATACATTATACAAAAATCATTTTGCTGTTGTGCGGAAGCGAATTGATATTACTAAAACCGATTTAAACACACTGAAAAAACACTGATATTTACGTGGTTCGGCAACTGTGCCTACATCCACGGGAGGAGGAGCTTGAAGCTTTGTATTAATGGAGTTTAGAGTACAAACATATACCGAATTCAAGGTGCTACACAAGCACTGAACTCACAACTCAACACAATACCAAATTACTCTATAAACACAGAGTATTTGCTTCAACAATTTAGCTCTAACACATACTCAACTCTTCTCTACTCTCTCATCTCTACATGGCTATTTATAGCCAAAATATCAAGGTGTGAACATGCATCAAGTGGCAGCCACCATAGCCTACCATAGCCACCATCCACCACCTATCTTGGTGTGGACACATGCAAGTGGTAGCCACCATAGCCACCATCCATTTGCAAGTGGTAGCTTCCATTATTGGTGGTGCAAGTGGTGCAAGTGGTAGCTCCATTATTGGTGCTAAGCCACCTATGGTGAATGAGCCATATTCAAGCTATATTCAAGCCATATTCTAAGCCATATTCCAACAATCTCCACCTTGGCGAGAATCCACAGAGAGAATTCACAGATCAGAGCTTCCTCTTTTCTCCTTCAAATGTACACACCATTACTCACATATCAGGGCACCTACTGCATTGGCATGATTCATCAATGCACTGAGCCTGAGTCAATTTTTCTGTCTACTTCCCAGGAATTTTCTTAGCTTCTCCAAGATCATCTCGAACTCTGAGCTCAGTTGAGCCTTCAGCCTGTCGATCTCCACCTTGCCTTTTTCAGCAGATAGACAAATGATCCATCTTGAAGTTTCCGGAAATAAACACAGTGATCAAATTGACTGTGTGTGTACTTTTCATCCTTTCATGAAACAGTCCAACCGTTTGTTCAGCTGTCACGGGATTGTTTCAGACCATACAGTGATCAGTTCAACTTGCTTTTGTAATCTCTACGACCGGGGACTCCAGAACCATCTGGTTGAGTCATACAAATTTCCTCCTCTACGGAACCATGGAGGAATGCAGTTTTTACATCAAGTTGAACTATCTCTAGGTTATACAGTGCTACTAAAGCCAATAAGATCCGAATAGATGCATGCTTAACAACAGGTGAAAATACCTCATTGTAGTCTATTCCTTTCTTTTTGAGCCTAACCTTTGGCTACCAATCTGGCTTTGTATCTGATGCTGTCTTTGCCGGTAGCACCCTCCTTTTTGGCAAAGACCCATTTGCACCCAATTGATATCTTGAGTGTTGGAAGTGGAACTAACTTCCAAGTCTGATAGCCTCCTTCCACTGGGCATGCTCAGGGCTGTTTACAGCTTCTTTGTAATTGATCAGAACATCATCATCAATTACTGGAAGGGCGTATGTCACCACGTCTGTGTATCGAGCAGGTTTCCGAATATGTCTATTCGGTCTACTGGTGACAACTGATTCAAGTTGCTGAAAGATTTCCGGTGATGACTCCTCCACTTCAATTAAGGTGTCATCAGATTCTGATTCAAACTCCACCTGCTTTAGAGAATCTTGGTTCACATTCTCTGGAGTTGACATTTTCAGCATTACAGATTCGTCAAAGGCAACATCTCGGCTTACGATGACTCTCTTTGACTCAAGGTTCCACAATCGGACTGCTTTTACTCCTTCACTAAAGCCCAAAGAAGACAGCTTTCTTGGCTCTAGGATCCAGTTTTGCATCCGTTACTACGAAGCCGATCATATTCAATGGCAGAATATCCGGACTACACCTCTATGGGAGTTTTCCCATCAATTGCGGTGGAGGTTAGTCTGTTGATAATGTGGGAGGCGAACAATAAAGCCTCCGCCCAAAAATGCTTTGCTCAAGCTCGACTGGGATAACATGCAGTGAACTTTATCAACCAAAGTTCGGTTCGTCCTTTCTGCAACTCCATTCTGCTGGGGAGTGCTAGGAACAGTGAAGTGTCGATTTATCCCATCATTCTGTGAGAGGCTGCTGCTCTGCCTGTCACGGTTTCTCTGTCAAGGAGATACAGATTTCCCTTCATATAACCCTTCATTGCTAAGAATGCTCCACGTACAACTCTCAGGACTCCATTCTGAATGGTCACCTTGTAACCATTTGAGTCTAAGACCCCCAGTGATATGAGGTTCTTCTTGAGATCAGGGACATACCTTACGTCTGTAAGTTGTCTGATTGTACCGTCATGCATTTTCAATTGGATCGTTCCGATGCCTCTAGTGTGACAAGTATTGTCATTGCCCATATGGACAATCCCTCCATCAAACTCTTTGAAGTTTGAGAACCACTTCCGGTTCGGACACATATGGTAGGAACATCCGGAATCCAGAATCCATTGATCTGAAGAGTGTGTTGTTGTGGAAATCGTAAATGCAGAGTCTTCCTCTCCCTCAGATTCTTGAGCTACACTCACAATCGACCTCTCCATGTTGGGACAGTTATTCCTCCAATGCCCTTTCTCATGGCAAAAGGCACACTCGTCCCTCGAGAGTCGTGTTCTCGATGATCCCCTCCTTGAGCGGGATTTACCTCGCTTGTTTTCTCCGGCTCCTTGGTTGCTCGTCCTGCCTCTGTACACAGTTAAAGCTTCTGGTGTAGTATTCTGGTGATCATGCTGATCCTTTTTCCGATACTCATTATTCACCAGAGCATTACAAACATTAACATATTCTATATCATTTTTACCATACAACAGTGTAGTGGTTAAATGATCATAGCTATCAGGCAAGGAATTTAACAGAGTAAGAGCCTTATCTTCATCAGAGATATTTGCATCTAGATTTTCAAGATCAGCGAGGATTTTGTTAAAACTTACTAGATGCTCCTGCATGGTGATACCTTGCATATACTGGAAGCGGAACAGCTTCTTCTTCAGATAGAGTCTGTTCTCCATGCTTTTTGTCATGTACTTGTCCTCAAGTTGTTTCCAGAGAGTTTTTGCATTATTCTCTCTCATGACAAAGTACTTCTGGTCCTTGGCTAGGCATAACCGGATTGTGCCACAAGCCTGACGGTTGACAAATTTCCAGTCATCTTCCGAAATATCTCTGGGCCTGTCTTCCAGAGCGATATATGAACCCTCTCGGAATAACAGATCCTGAACTTCGCACTGCCACATGCCAAAGTTGGTGGTGCCATCATATTTCTCCACCTCGAACTTTGCAGTGGTCATCGAGTTCTTTCTGATATAAGAACTTGATCGTGCGCTACTTGTCGTTTCATGTGTCTCTAATGATTCTGCCATGGTAATAAAACAAAATTACCAACAAAGTGTTTTTCCGGTACCTGTATGGAAAGACGGATGCCGCGGTTGAGTCCGGAATAGTCGAAATAGCCAGGAACGGGTCCAACTGTGTAACTTTTGGACACACGGTGAATATTCTGCAAATATTCTGCTACAAGTGGCTCGAAATGGACTCGGATTAGCTCAACCGGCTCGGAAAAGTCTCGGAATAGTGTTCTGAAACGGCTCAAAAAATAGCCCGAAAAAGTTGGTCGGACCTGCGGCGGCGCGTGGGCGGCGTACGGCGGCGCGTGCGGCGGCGCGTGGAGCGCGTGGAGCTGTTTGGGTGGCCGGCGCGTGTGGCGCGTGGGGCGCGTGGGCTTCACGCGTCTTCAACCTCTGGAGGCGCGTGTGGCGCGTGCTGCGCGTGGTTGTCACGCGTCTGCAACCCCTGGTGGCGCGTGCGGCGCCTGGGCGCGTGGACTTCACTCTCAGCCCTTCTGGCGGCGCGTTCGGGCGCGTGCGGGGTCTTCTGGGCCTCCGGTTGATTCTGCTGCACTCCTCTCAACGACCTCTTCAACCTGGTATTTTCAAAACACAATTTGGAGCACTTTTGAAAAACGGACAGAATCGAACAAACTCGGTTTTACGTAAAAATTGGCTCTGATACCAATTTGTTGTGCGGAAGCGAATTGATATTACTAAAACCGATTTAAACACACTGAAAAAACACTGATATTTACGTGGTTCGGCAACTGTGCCTACATCCACGGGAGGAGGAGCTTGAAGCTTTGTATTAATGGAGTTTAGAGTACAAACATATACCGAATTCAAGGTGCTACACAAGCACTGAACTCACAACTCAACACAATACCAAATTACTCTATAAACACAGAGTATTTGCTTCAACAATTTAGCTCTAACACATACTCAACTCTTCTCTACTCTCTCATCTCTACATGGCTATTTATAGCCAAAATATCAAGGTGTGAACATGCATCAAGTGGCAGCCACCATAGCCTACCATAGCCACCATCCACCACCTATCTTGGTGTGAACACATGCAAGTGGTAGCCACCATAGCCACCATCCATTTGCAAGTGGTAGCTTCCATTATTGGTGGTGCAAGTGGTGCAAGTGGTAGCTCCATTATTGGTGCTAAGCCACCTATGGTGAATGAGCCATATTCAAGCTATATTCAAGCCATATTCTAAGCCATATTCCAACATTTGCAACCCAAGTTTTACATATCTTCTCGATGACATCTTCAAATAGATCAAAATTTTTTGATTTGATGATTTGATATGAAAGAAAGAAAAAATAGAATCTCTTGTTAGGTAGGGGTGGCGTGACTCCAAGTCTCCAATCACTAGTCAGGTCGAGCCAACTCAATTTAGGTAATAAATTACCCTAAATTAAGGTAATAATGGATCGAATGAGATCATTTATTTCAGTTAATGTATATTTTTTTGAATTTTCAAAAAATAATTCAAATCTGAATTGAATATTTTTCTATATTGAATCGATCCTATCTAAATTCTATTGGTTCGGATCGATTCGATTCATTAATTTTTTTTTTTTTTAGTTTTAGGTACTTTTTAATATTATTTTGAACATATTTGAATATATTTAGATATAAAATAATTATTTTATTTTACAAAAAATTAAAAGTTATATAAAAGTTAATAATAAAGTAAAATTTAGTTTGATTTGAATATTTTTTATTTTTTAAACTTTATCATCTAGAAATTGATCTGAACCGCGAATTAGAACATTTAATATCTAACCCGAATACAAATATATCCAAACAAAACTTTACCTTTAAAAACAAACAAGTGGTTGAAAAATTAAGCTCATCAAGCCCAACTCATATATTAAGCCGAAAATTATTTTAACTGGATCTTAAATTTTTTTAAAGCCCATCTATTTGGATTTTGAGCCATTTAAAGCCAGCGACTATTTCTTAAAATTGGACCGGACCGGACCAACATGATGATTCATTGTAGCCTTTACAGCCCAGGAGGATTCAACAGAGCAAATCAGAAGGAAAAAGAAACAAAAATGACTTCATTTGTCTTGCTACCAAAGTAAAGTTGTCAAAAGTCCGATCGACAATGTCAGGCATGGAGAGATTACAGAGGATGTTCGCCGGTGCAGGAGGCGCGTTGGGTCACCCGCCACCGGATTCCCCGACTCTCGATTCGTCGGAGCAGGTCTACATCTCCTCTCTCGCCCTCCTCAAAATGCTCAAGCACGGTGCTTTTCTATCTCCCCTCTTCTCAACATCTGCTTATTTAAAGTTTTTTTTTTTTTTTGTCATTTGCTTAGCTGATTAGGGTTTCGCCGCCTTAATAGTTTTGTTTAGAAAAATAGCAAAAATAATATGGGTTTATACTACTTTGCTTTTGCAGTTTAGGGTTTACTTTATTAAATCAAAGTTTTTAATTTTCTGATCTGCTTTCCATGTACTTGCCTATGAGAAACATGAGCTGTTTCAGTTTTAAATTAGGGTTAAAGGGTTTAAATTTTATAAGAGGTGTTGTAATTATGTTTCTATTTTTGGTTGATGTGAATATTTTATAGGAAGAGCTGGAGTTCCCATGGAAGTTATGGGTTTGATGTTGGGAGAGTTCGTTGATGAGTACACTGTGCGTGTCGTGGATGTCTTTGCAATGCCACAGAGCGGTACTGGTGTTAGTGTCGAAGCTGTGGATCATGTTTTTCAAACAAATATGCTTGATATGCTCAAACAAACAGGAAGGTATTAATTATATTCTCTATTTTCATTCATATTAACTTATGATAGTTGTTGGAAACAACTCAAGAATTGAAGAGACAGTATTTGTATGACAAGATTAGATGGTTTTGCACTCCTTGATGACCTATTTCTCTAGATTGCGAGCTGACCTTTTTGCTTGGTGTTGCAGGCCAGAGATGGTGGTGGGTTGGTACCATTCACATCCTGGATTTGGCTGTTGGCTTTCTGGTGTGGACATAAACACACAGCAGGTGGTGTTTAACCTTTTTACATAGTGCTAAATCATTAAAAGAAAGAATTGATTAGTCACATCATTCTTTTCTTACAAAGAAATAGACAACTCTTTACTATTGTTTTATATTATTCTTGTTCCTGTACTTTTCAATTCTTTCTTTTTCTTTGGTTTGGGGGTGGGGGTGGTTCCTATGTTGCTCCAACTCTTCATTTTTCTTGAAGTATCCGTGTCCGACACCCGTGTCCAATGCATATCCGGACATGGGTATGGGGATATGTTCCTCCAAGGACCCTCCAAATACATGGAAATCTTAGAAAAAATTGAACATACCCGTGTCCGACACATACCGTATCCGACACTGACACCCGAGTCTGAGTAACATAGGGTGGTTCAAGGGAATGGGGATTGCTTGACAATTCTGTCCTTAATTGAAACTACTATTAGGGCACAATGGTTCCAGTCATGTAATGGATAGGAGAGGACAGGCATCATTTTGGACACTGCACTGTATCAATTGTGATAAATGATTTTTTGTAACCTCTTTCTCTCTCTCCTTCCCAAAAAATGTAGATCTGCTATTATTGTCAATGCTTATTAGTAATCAGGTTTGATACAGACATGGCTGCTGGAAACCATGCTTTATACAATGTGTCAAAGATATTTGAGTATGTCACAGTTGATAGATATCATAAAAGGCTGGAAACATAAATGTAGTTTATTGGATATTCTACTAGAGACTATACAAGGTCGAAAAAGTTTTGATACTTGCTTTTTTCATCTATCCTCTGTCAATTAGTTTATGTTTTCCATTTCGATCTTTTTAAGTGAAGATCATTTATGGTTTTGTTTTCCTTTAACTATTCTGATTAATGAAAGGTAGTCTATCTATTGTTAAAATCTCTCACTGCTTGCAGAGTTTTGAAGCTTTGAATCAAAGGGCTGTAGCAGTGGTGGTGGACCCAATTCAGAGTGTTAAAGGGAAGGTGGTGATTGATGCATTCCGTTTGATCAACCCACAAACCATGATGCTTGGCCAAGAACCACGTCAGACAACATCCAATCTTGGGCATCTTAATAAGCCATCTATCCAAGTGAGTGCCAAAGGAGTACTGTCTGACTGTTATCTATTAGCTTCTTTTTATATGGGGAATGATCTCATCTCATTATTTTCCATTGTCAGGCATTGATCCATGGGCTAAATAGACATTATTACTCTATAGCCATTAACTACAGGAAGAATGAACTTGAGGAAAAGATGCTGTTGAATCTTCATAAGAAGAAGTGGACAGATGGATTGACACTTAGGCGTTTTGATACCCATTCCAAAACCAATGAACAGACTGTTCAGGTGAGAATGGAGGTTTTCTGCAGACTTTATCATCATAGTGTATGGTGTTGAACTGATGGTTGTGTATTGCTAAGATATATATGACTTTATGTTGTCCCTCACGGATGCGAGGTGCTTGAAGACCCTTGGTTTGAAAGGGAAGAAAACCATTAATAATCCCTTGCAATGAGTCAATTTAGGAATGCCCATAATAAAGGGCTGGATTCTCAAATATTTGGACTATGGTTCTCTATTTTTGGGTAAAAAGGAGGTTACACCGTTACAGCCTAGGGATAGTGAATGGGTTGCAGATGTTGGGATTTGAATCTCAGACTTACTGGATGCCACCTCTTAAGAATGGCTGCATGAACCAACTGAGCTAAGTTCTAGATTCGACTATGGTTTTAAATAGTCATAATACTTAGTTGTATAAGTTGCATTGCTATGTTGCTCAAAGAGTTCAAATGTGAATGCCAAATAAATTTATTTCCTTATATAATGAAAATTATATTCCATATGGCAGTTTATGATGTTGGTTTAATTTATTATGTGCAGGAAATGCTCAATTTAGCTATAAAATACAATAAGGCTGTGCAAGAGGAAGATGAATTGCCTCCTGAGAAGTTGGCAATTGCAAATGTTGGGCGACAAGATGCCAAGAAGCATTTAGAGGAACATGTCTCAAACTTGATGTCCTCAAACATAGTTCAGACTTTGGGAACTATGCTCGACACAGTCGTGTTCTAGACTCTTAGCTCCTTACACTCTTTTCAAGTTCAGGAATTGCATCTACATTGATATCATAGATTGTTTGTTGGTCAAGCGCCTGTCCTGTTATTTGTGAAATTTATTTTCAAAGTTACTATCAAGTTGCCTCATTAAATTTGTGATGCTTGCCTCTCTCTCTCTCTCTCTCTCTCTCTCTCTCTCTTTGTTTACGTGGGAGTGTGAGGATGTTGTTTTAGCTTGTTTAACTTGCTCTTTGGCAGTTTTTGAGATCTTGTTTAATGTGTTTATACTTATCTTCAGTGTTTTGAGATTCTTCATTTTGAAAGGCCAGATGTTAAAAAAAATAATCTTATAAAAGAAAGGCAAGCTTAACAAGTGCCTGTTGCCTGAGTTGCATTCAAATTCTATGGTTGAGTTCATGACGGGTTGAACAACAGGATATTATGGTAATATTAAATATGATACGTCAAAATTTATGTAAATATAAAATATTTTAAACACGATTATGATATAAAAAAATATATGAACTATCAGGTTTAAGGGTACTATGAATGTGATTGAGGATCTTTCATGCCAATTAAATCATTCTAGAATGGACTAATCTTATCTTTAGAAAAAGAAGAGAAAGTAGAATCCCGTTGAATATAGGAAACAAGACTTAAAAAAGTACATTGATCAAGACTAATGGACAAGAAATCTTAACAAACAGGTATTTAGGATGGGAATCTAGGTAAGATCTCAAATCGCACTTGAACTTATTTTATTACAAAACAACCCCATATTTTCCTACATTTTTCACTCAACAGGAGCCTTCCCTTGGTTCAGGAAAGAAGCCAAGCGTTTGATCAAGCTCTTGGCCTTGGCACAGTCAGGATTAAAGATATGGAAAACATGATCTTCACCTTCTGTCTCCATAATCTCTGCCTTTCCTTTCCACCCAGATTTCACCAATTTATCATAATAAAACCTCCCTCGATCCTTGAGTATATCTTTCTCTGCAACAATAACAAGGATTCTTTCACATGCCAACCCTTCAAGATCAGGGGATCGATCCACAAAAGGGTTGATAAGCGGATCATCACACCCTTTATCAGATGGACAAACGTACAACCACCACTTATCGACTAATTCTTTCCTGAACCGATCAGTAATCTCTGATCCAATCGGATTCGTTCCCCAAAAGTAAGGATGGATCATACCAATACCAAGAATCTTCAAGTTGTGATTCTGACCCAAATCTGATTCCTCGATCCGCAAAGCCAAATGGTGTGCAATGTTTGAACCAGCACTATCACCAACCAAAAACACTTGGTCAAGATCAACATAATCCTTGATCCAAGCCTCATGGTTGTTGCCATCTTCTTCCTCTTTATGGGAACCTACCCATTGAAGTGCAGCCCATGAATCTTCATATGCAATAGGAAGAGGGTGCTCAGGGACTAACCTGTAATCGACTGAAAGAGCTATGATTTTAGCCTCAGCAACGAGCTTGTTGAGGCTGTTATGGTAGTTTGGAAAAGCTGGCGAGGCTACACAAAAGGCTCCACCATGAAAATAAACTACAAAGGGTAGCTTTTGATCTTTACTTATAACCAAGTTATTGGGTCGATAAATCCTAGCTGAGACGCCGGTTTCGGGTATGATAACGATATCTTTGGATAAAACGTTAGTTTCAGAATCAAGCCCTGGGGGAACTACTTCAACTCCGGCGATTCTCTCAAGGGTTCCATCTTTGTATACTTTAAGGTAGGGAAACAAATCAAGAGCAACTTCTGAAGCGTTAGAACCCATGTCTTTGTGTGTTTAGAGGGGAAACTGTAAACAGAAAAACTGAACAACCTGGGAGATCTAACTAATTAAGACAGACAAAGGAAAGATATATAGAAGAAAATCTATTAAATATATATAAGGAAAAAAACGAAGAGGAAATGCTTAAAACAAAATAGAGGGGCAATTTGCACCAGCTAAAGACAGCTATGACTTTTTAACAAGACAAAGATACTTGGCTTATTACACCCTGTTTATAGATAGAGAGAGAGATTAGAGGCTACAAGCTCGAATTTTTTATAAAAAAAAAAAAAAAAAAAACCAACTTCCTTTGTATCTTGTGGAAGTTCATCATGGACCGGAATCACAATCATTTGGTTTTATACGATTATTTTAATTCAATCAAGACCAAGTTACACATTTTATATATATATATATATATATATATATATATATATATATATATTCATGATTCAACTGTCTACTTCTGTGATCTATGGGGGATTTTATTACTTTTGACAACTGAATCATGTGCCATTGCCATGCATAAATGCACACCCAGCCACTCAAATATTTTTCATGGCAAGCTGCTTTATTCACCCTTAGTTTTAGTGTTAAATATATATTTAGCCTCTTAACTATTTTTTATGATGAAGTGACATCCACGTTTTAATATTTTTTTTTTCACGTGTCATATTTTAATTGGATGTTTATTGTTACGTCAGTTATTAATTAATGATGTTAATTAAAAAAGTTAATATGAATGACAGTATCAAATTTATTTTTTAAATATCAAAATGACAAAAGTATTATAATTCATAGACTAAATATGTATTTAACCCTTAGTTTCAGGCTTTTAGCAATCGAAATTAATCACCGGCTTTGACTTTAAGCTTCATTTGATTAGGGTCTAAGTGTCGGTTTGGGAGATATCCAATGTCCTGAGAAGCGCAATCTAACCACTAACTTTAGTCTCAGAAAATAATCATATTAAATTTTGATTTTTTTTCCTCTTGACTAAGATAGAAGGGATTGACCGATTTTCACCAATTTTAAAGGTGTATTTGGATGAAAAATTTAAAAAAAAAAATTATTTTTAAAGAAATTTTTAAAATGTTAAAATAAAATTATCTTGTTTGACAAAATAAACATTAGATTTCTTAAAATTCTTGAAATTTGAAAGATAATTTTTGGAGTGTTCAAATTCTCTTTTCAAATTCCACTTCCAGAGGTAAAATTTGTGAAAATTTTTTATTTTTTATTAAGATAATATTAATATATATATATATTAAGCAACTTTTATTTTTTTCAATTCTAACTACGAAAACTCATTTTATTTTATTTTTCATGTTATTAATAATATCTATATATTTTTACAAATCTAATAATATTCATATTGCATATTTTTTTCAAAATATTTTTTATTTATTTTAGCTCTAATATTGTTTTTTTGTTTTTTTATCTCATCAAATTCCAATATTCAATTTTTTTTTTCTAAATCTAAATAATACAATTATAAATGCTAATATTTTGAATTGATGTATTTTAAAATACTAACATTTTAAAATTCTTTAAAATTTTAAAATCTCTCTTCCAAACACATCAATCTGAAACTTGGAGTCCAAAAGAGCAGTTGTACTGAGGAAATCTCAACAAACTGAAAATATATACAATTATTGAATTATTTAAACTTTACAAGCAATAGAAACCCTTTTTCCAGTTGAATTTTCCTATATCAGTAGGACAATACATTTAATATATTTTTTTTAGCTTAAACTTCAAAGTTGAACTTCACTTGAAAGGGAAGCAAACTAAAGAAGTATATCAAAGAAGTAAAAAAAGTAATGGTTTTTAATTTATAAGAAAAAGAAAGGGTTTTGTTTCATTGTCGTTAAAGAATGAAATTATTGGAGCCTTTTGCTTAAAAGTTTATCTTTGGAATAATAATATATAATTTGTGTGATGTATACAAGCACTACGGGTATATGCAAACTTTTTAAACAATTAACCTAATTTCTAACCAATAAAATATTATTTTAATTGTGGATTAAGAAAATCTGAACCCAGCTCATTACCATTGATTAGTGGCCAACTTGAATAACTTGAATTTGACTTTCCCTTCCTAAGGTGAAGGGACAAAAATTAAGTCACCTGCATCACATGCTCACTTACAATTTTCTAAATTACTAGAAAATTGTCAAAAAAAATTTAAAAACATTTTTTCAATTGCGCGATATATATTTTAATTGAATTGGTATCTGATTAATCGGCATCTATAATTATTAATTGTAAATTATTTAATTATTATTTAAAAAATATATATATTTGTTCATGTCTTTTAAGTGACGAGCTCAGATGATAAGTGATCAGCCTTAACTAAAGCTATTTTTATCTACCTTGAGAGTTTCTAGAGCTACCATGTGTCTTTGACTATTGGAGCTCGACGGGACCACTAGGAAGTAAGGGTTGTTGCCACGTGTCTACTGACTTAATTATGGGTTACTCATTTGGGTCTTGAATATTTTTTAATTATCATTTTAATTAGTGTCAATAGATTCCGATTAACCTTTTTTTTTTTTAATTTAGTGTAACGTTAAACAATATAAATGTAAATAACTAATTTTTAATAAATTGAACTAAAATATTTTTAAATATTACAAAAAAATAAACCATAAAATAGCATTAAAAAATCAATCCTTTTAGCAAATAAATTCAACTGATAATAGAAGTAAACTAATACATTTAAATGGGAATTAAAACAAATTATTTGAACAAAGAATCCAATAATAATCATCAGAAAAAAGGAGGCATATCCCTATTGTAAAAAGCAGCCAACCTAGTGATCAAATCCTTAGCTTTCTCACATTCCAAATCATACAAATGAAACCCATGAGCTTCCCCTTCTGTCTCCATAATTTCCACTACGCCCATCCATCCACTCCGCCCCAAAGCCTCATAATAAAGCCTTCCTCTATCTCTTAAAACATCCTTCTCAGCCACACAAACCAAAACCCTCTTGCTCCCAAGCCCCACCAAGCTTGGTCCATTAATGTCTACCGGGTTAACCCTTGGGTCATTGTTATCAGGGTTTGCTGGGCAGAGAAATGGCCATAACTTATCCATAACAGCCTTTTTAGCAGGGTCTAATAATGCCTCTGAACCGATTGGATCCGATCCCCAGAAAAATGGGTGCACCAAAGCTATCCCAAGAAGCTGCACGTTTAGCCCAAACTCAGGGTTTCCAGCAACAATAGCCAAGTTGTGAGCAATGTTTGCACCAGCACTTTCTCCACCTAAGAACACTCTTTCAAAGTCGGCATGGTCGTTTAGCCAAACTTCAGGCCCTTGGCTGTTACAATGTGAAAGTGAAACTACCCATTGAAGAGCAGCCCAAGAATCCTCATAAGCTGTAGGGATAGGGTTTTCAGGAGCTTTTCTATAGTTAATAGAAACTGCAATCACTTTAGCTTCAGCTACCAAAGCGTTCAGGTAGCTACTGTACTTTGTAGTAAATGGTGATGAGACACAAAAGGCTCCGCCATGGAAATAGACAAGGAGAGGTAACTTTTGGTTAGGGTTGGTAAGTTTTGGAAGGAAGAGACGAGCAGAAACGTTGGATTCTGGGATTATCATTATATCTTTGGATGAAACACCGGTTTGCGGATCAGTTGATGGCGGGACAAAGTCGGTTTCAATGAGTCTTTCAACATGGCCATCTTTGTAGACTCTGATAATACCTGGGAACTCAGTAATCAGTTCCTGTTTACTTGAATCCATAAGAAGATCAAGAAAGAAGAGGAAAGAAGGATGAAGTACTTGGGGTTTTATATTTTAATAATTGGAAGCTATTAAATTTTCTCCTCCTTACGTTTGTATTTTATAGATAGATAGCAGAAAGAAACACAGTAATATACTTTTCCTTATCTGCTTTGACCTGTGGACAAGGTGGCCTTAAAGCATTAGCAATGGTTTTAGCTTCAATTTAGATCATGAGGTGGAGCAAAGCCAATTCTCTTACGGCACGAATCCATCGAGCTTCTCTTAAAAATTTGCTCCTGATTGCTACCTCTTTCAAGGGAAACAAAAGAAAACCTCAACCTTGATAGTAGCCAATTCGGTAAAATACAGATCGGTCGTACTTATATTTCGTAACCTCTGTTAAATAGTTGAAAACAAACGAGGAAAAAAGCAATTTTGAAAAACGGATCCGCAACTCGTTACCAGAGTGAGAGCACGAGTAGGGACAAGGAAATGGAAATGGAGGATTTCTATTCACTTTAGACTGGAAATTTTTTTCATAATAATCTTAAATTTGAAAGATAGCTTAAACTATGGTCTATGTAGTTTTGTTCAAAATAGTGCCCAACAATACTCAATGAAAACCTAAAGGGAGCATAAATTTGAGATTTAATTTAGTTAATTCATATAATTATTTTTTAAATTGATATTCATATTCAATAAATTTGATATTCGAATTTCAACAGCTGACATTAATTCTCCTATCCTTAACAAGAAAGCTCTCCCTAATAAATTTTGAGACAAAACCTAAAATCCTGGTTGGTTGCTAGAAGGCATGATCTAAAGAAATAAAACCCATGCATAGTAAAAAAAAGCTATATTAAAGTAAATTATAATATTTATATTAGAAAATATTTTTTCATTTAATATATTATTTGTATCAAAATTTTAAAATTACATTAATTTTGTTATAAATTTCATATTAACCTTTAACATTTCCCTTTATATTTTCATTCAGCCCACCAGAGTGTAAAATGAAAAAAGAAAAGAAAAATAGCCCATTTAAGTCTATATATAATCTGTTTATGGGAATTGAGAGACCAATAAGTAGCCCAAAGCACAGCCCAAAATTGTAAAGAAAAAAGTGATCTTCCTTCAAAAACGCTTCGTCGTTTCAAAGTTCGTTTATGATTTGCTAAAGCCTCCCATTTAATGATTACACCCACTTTCAGGCTTCCAGCAGTCAGGTGACTCTGCTTTTTCTTTACAGTTTTTGCTTTCTGACAATTTGGTTAAAACTAAAAGCTTCAGAGCAATGGAGAAGATGGTGGTGCTAAGATCAATTTATAGAGCAGCATGTTTCAGATCTTCCCGTTTTGCCACCGCCGCCGTCGCCGCCAACCACATCCGCCCCTTGGGTTCCCGGAGTTTCTTCTCTGTCTTATTACCTTCCGCTTCTAATCCACCCAGAAACCTCCCTTCCGGTACTTTTTTTATTCTTTTGGATCCTTATTTGATTACCCATTTCTCATTTTCAATTATCTTTGGAATCGCTGAGTTTATTGAATTAGATTTAGTAACAATATTGGTCGTGGCCTTTGTGTTTGACTTATTTTCTTGGGGGAGTTTTACTTTCATCTGATTCTAATAATTACTTTCTTACTGTATTTTGGGGTTTTAAAATTGTAGCTTTTTTGTTGTTACTTGTCCAAGATTTGAACTTTACTCCTTAAAGGTTGAATTTAAGTTCTTTACAAATCACTTAGGGTTGTGATGTTGTGTTAACATAGAATTTAATAGGTTCTTGCTGTGCCTTGGCTGTGTTGGAATTCTTATCTGTTTTTTTTTTTATTGTTTCCAATTTCATCATAAAGCATGTTCATTTCTCACATATACTATATGGTTTTTTCCTTTGTTTTTTAAATCAAGAATCGGATAGCAAATCTTTTTGAGCTGCATTGAAAGAGACTAAGAGAGAAAGTTAAACTGTTGGCTTCTAGCTTTCAGCGAAACGTGTCGAAAATTTCACATTCACATTGTATTTGAGACACTGCATTTTATATCTCTAACTGAGTATGTAAATTAGTGTGTGAAAGTTTCTGCATTTGAGCAATAACAATTGTTACTATTACTTTTAGAACAACTATTGCCAACTGCCAGGGAATTGTGTTGTGTGTTGTAACTTTTTACGTTACCAACTTGTATCAAAAGTTCCGCGCATTTTATTCATGAGTGAAAATACGCAGGTGGTAGGCCTTCCTTTGCATTGAGATTAGGAAGCGTGCACTATTTTAGCGAAGATGTAACTCATATGCCTGTCATAAAAGACCCTGAAATTCAGAATGTTTTTAAGGACTTAATGGCTTCTAGTTGGGATGAGCTTCCCTTTTCAGTTGTACAGGATGCAAAGAAAGCTTTGTCCAAAGATACTGATGACAAAGCTGGCCAGGAAGCTTTAAAAAATGTTTTCCGTGCTGCTGAAGCAGTTGAAGAGTTTGGTGGTGTACTAATGAGCATGAAAATGGAACTTGATGACAGCATTGGAGCAAGTGGAGAGGTATTATAATCCATAAAGCCCTGATGATTTTTTTTTTTCTGTCTCGTTATTACCAATTCTTGGTGTTTTATAAATTGAATCTGTTTTTGTAGAACGTAAAGCCTTTGTCAACTGAGTTTGCAGAGGCACTTAACACAGTTTATCAGCGATATACAACTTACTTGGATGCATTTGGTCCTGATGAAACCTATCTGCGAAAGAAGGTAGAGACAGAGTTGGGATCAAAGATGATCTACCTAAAGATGAGATGTAGTGGTCTTGGTTCTGAGTGGGGAAAGGTACTAGAACGATTTGCACCATATTTATAAATTCATTTATGACTGCATGATCTACCTCGAGGATGTATAACACGGTTTATAGTAATTCATGTACTTCGTTTCATTTTCATGTGATTCATGGTTCGATGTGACACAAGAGAATTAGGATTGCGGTTAACTTGCCATAATGGTGAATAAGATGTGAGAAAAACCAAGAAAGTCATCTCAGGTTATATGTACAAATTGCTATTTGTTCTTGCCTGATCTTTGCTTAACATCCTAACCATTTGCTGTTCTGGAACACCAAGCAGAACCCTGGGCCAAAGATTAACCTGTTTAGATCATACAGTCTACAGTAACCATTTTCGATCCATCCTCATCCACCAAGATTTTATAAGGGAAGCGAGGAAGTGAATAGATGCATTGGCCCCATAGATTTTCTTTGCTGCATTTATAGTATTTGACAATGACACTCATTGTTGCATAAGCACCGTGTGTAATTTCTGATGCTTATTTGCTTTTGTATTCCTATGCAAGTATTTTGGGAACCTATGTTACTCGGACTTGGGTGTGAATGTCGGATATGGGTATGTGTCCGATACGGGTATGTTCAATTTTTTCTAAGTTGTTACATATATTTGGAGGTTTCTTGGAGGATCATATGAAGAGTCGAAGCAACATAGTTGGGAACTATAAATAATGGCAATTTTGTTTAACACTTTTGGTTGCTTCCATTGCAGATTACAGTTCTTGGAACCTCTGGACTTTCTGGATCTTATGTGGAGCAAAGAGCTTAGACTGTAGAGTTGAGAGAGCTTCAATATCACTGTGAACTTCATTCTGTTTTAGATCATGTTTATGAATAGTTGGAGAGAATGGTTGGTGTCCTTCTCCTGGAAAACCTTTGAGGTTGGAGTTTGCTTGGCAGCTAAATAAAGGGATTACTTTTTGTCAACAGCAATAAATCAAAGTGTAACATCATGTTTCTTATGCCTTTTTTTTTTTATGGGAAAAATTTTCTCCACCATATTTCTTTCCTGAGATGAGTTGTACCACCATTGAAAGCAATCCTGAAGTGAAACGAGGAGACAATTTCGATCCAACCATGACATAATTACCAGGAAAAAGAAAGAGTTTTTTTGCTTCTCCAAATGGTCCAATCTAAAATGATATTGTTCTTGTTAGCAAAACAAGCTTGTATTGCTGCTTTCATTAGATTCAACGGTGCTTAGCAATGTTGGAATTTTTTGGTACGATCATCAATGTTAAATAATCAGCAGGTCCTTCATCTAAAAATTCTTAAGAAATTATTAAAATATTTACATAAAAATTTGCTTCTCTAAGAATATGTTGAATCTTACAACTCCGATCCTTATGAATGAATTGCTACCACCGGTGAATAATAACTGACAAAGGGTTTTTATCTTGCGAAAATAATTTGTATCCAACGCTCACCTCGAATCCAAGTATCATACCTATTCGATGTCAATTGCTTCATTTCATATCTAAAGCTTTCCAATGACAATTAAAATGGAAAACCAATCACAAACATCCATCGCTTGGAACTTTTTAATATCTGGATTTATCATCAGCCGAACAAGCAATGAACAAGAACCACAAGGAAGAAGAACTGAAGCTGGTAAAGCATCAAGGGTCCTTAAAATGATCTCAGTCCCATCCTTCAATAAAGTATAACCCATTTTACCCAACTCCAAAGAATCAACTGAGAAATGATCACCACATCGGCACTGGTAAAACAGCTCCATGAAATTCTCCGGCAACTTCAATCATCATATCATCTAAGCCGATATCTTCTGAGGCCATTACATCCTGTCTTGAATCTCGCAGCTCGCTATCATAGACTGTTCGTGAATTGGGATCACTAAGGATTTCCCAAGCCTTCTTTACTCTTAAAAATCCATCTCCTGAGTATGACTCGTGATCAGAGTTCAATTTATCTGGATGAGAATTAAGGATTGCTGTTCGATAACTTGTATGAATTTCTTCACAACTTGCATCTTCCTTTACAGACAGAACATCATAGTGGGTTTGTCGGATGGAGTTAATCCCAAGAATCATGGTTCCCCACCACCGGTTACATAAAAAGGGATTTCACTGAAGGTTATTTACTTTAAATTTATTGAAACGAAACCTTAGTAGAAACTATAACTTTGAACCAACAAAATCTAATTATCAAAATGAGATAAATTAACCATTAAACAGTGAATTAAGAAGTTAAAACTATCAAATACTCAATTAAGAGATTAGAATAGGAGTCGAAAGCTTAAAAAGAAAACGAAAAGCAAGAACATTGGCTCAAGAAGAAGAAGAAGAAGAAGAAGAGGAAATTCAAACCAAAATCAGTTGATCTTAACGATTTGTCCGGTTTGATAAACCATAGACGCATATAAAGGGTCGTTGACGTGAACTCTTCCTCCCCTTCTCTTTAGCATATTGGCGGCGGCGCGCAGGGCGGAGGACAAGGAGATGTACAGAGAACTGTGGGACGTCGTGGGTTTTGGTTTTATGCTTTTGCTTTGGATGAGTTTCACGAAAACTGAAATATCCATGTTCATTTATAAAACCCAAAGGCCCATAAAAAGCAAAAAATTACCGGATTTCAAAGAAAAAAAGAAAAGCAATCGTAATAGATTCTTATAAAAATTAAAAAGAAATTACGCCATAATTTTGAATGAGATCGTTCTCTTCTTAGTTGGTAAACTCAAAAGAATTTTATTATTTTTGATTTATGATTGCTGGAGAAATTTTTGTTCTTTTCTCAATTTTTACTTGTGATTTTTCTTTTCTTTTTTTTCCTATCAAACAGAATGTAAAAAAATTCACATCCCATTACAGTATATCATTTTGGTCATCATCCAATCCAACTTCCTGTTGACAATCTTGTAAGTAATAAGCAATATTTCATTACTAATAAATATAAATTAAAAGATTAAAAAACAGATTACTTATCTGTAATTCCGGCAGAACAGTATATAAAAAAAAATACGAACAATCCAGAATGGAAAATTGACAACACTTACAGGTTAATCCGAATACAGAAAAAGGATAATCGAGTCAAGGTTGGACCTTTGACCTTAAGACGATTATTGCCTGTCTCTTAGGTGCTAACAGTATGTCGCAATTCGTCTCCCAGGTCTCCTCGATTACGTTGCAATCAAGAGCACACTTTTAGCAACACGGCGAACCAGAAAAATGTCGGTCTCTCTCACAGAAGACACAGGAAAAGACAAGAGCAGTATCGAAAAATTAGGAGAAATTTTTGGTACTCTTAAAAGACAGGCACTGCTCAGGTTTATATAGAAAAACAGATGACTTTTCGGAACGGACACATCATTTGGAACAAAACCTGTTCGGCCAAACAGGCAGCTTTTGAAAAATAAAAAGGTTCTTATTTTAAACCGAACAGACAAAACTTTTAATAAACAAAAAGGTTCGATCCGAAAAGATACTTCTTAAACAGACAAGTCTCTTGGTTGGAGAATATTGAACCGGTTCGGTTTGGACTGAATAAAAAATATCGGTTGGGCAGTAAAAAATTAATTACTGCCCAAACCCAACCCGACCTAACCCGGCTCGGCGGCGCGCGTGTGGTCCAACTCAAGTTGTGTAGGTCTTCATCAACCACAAAACTTAGGTGCCTCTTGGGGCCCAACCCCACATGGAAACAAGGCTTATAAATACCACAAGCTTATGCTTTTGTTCATCCTATGTGGGGTTCCACACCAATCACTAACATCAACCAACTTTCTTCCTCTTCAAGTGGGTATAAAAAGATTAATTTCTCATTCAAACATGATATCAATTGTGTACATAAATTATGCACCGTGTATTTACTTACGACAACCTACGTACTAGAATACGTATTTCGTATTTATACACCAAATAATATATTGATATCCAACAATCCCCCACATGAATGGAAATTGTCTGATTAAAACGACGAACTGACTCGGAATATGAGAAAGTTAAACCTTGAAGAGTTATTGCATCAAGATAGGTAGCTTTTGGCTTTGAACCTTCCATAGTGAATAACTATCGGATTTACTCGGCTAACTAGTGAACATGATGTCTTGAACTATTCAGCCTTTTGTGTAAACCAAGACAATAGATATCACATAATTCCCCTTCGAACATCTTCGGTTCTCACGATTGTGTCCATTTTGGCCTCGGACACTGCCTGGTTTCTTATGAGTACTCTAGAGAATTTAGCCTGATCAATTCTCATAGAAGTGGCCACGTTTCTTACTCATAATAGGTGATTGATCATTAAGAGTATCCTGCAATACCCCACTTGATTATTTATCAAGCTATAAGAATCATTAAAAGCATAGCTTATCCTACCTTGCAGGCAGCACTAAATCATCATAGGAATGGATAAGAGTGTTTAACTCTTTTAGTGCTTACACACAGTTACATAATTTAGTTGTCCCTTTTGAACCTAGATCTTGGGATCTCCAGTCAGCTAGGTTGGGTTTCCACTATGTAACTTTAATTTATAGGCTTAAGACCCATTCCCCTCGATGATATACTTGCTCTCTTGTTAAAACATTTTGTAAGCGCGCTTCATTATCCTTTGATTTTTCAAAATCAACAGTGATAATTTCATTTGAGAGCAACTGTCTAACGGTATTATGTCTTCGACGAATGTGTCGAGATTTACCGTTATACAAACAACTCTATGCCCTACCAATTGCACATTAGTTATCACAATGTATACAAATTGCAGGCACAGGTTTTGGCCATCTTGGAATATCTTCTAAACTTTCGAAGCCATTCCGCTTCTTCTTCAGCTTTATCTAAAGCTATAACTTCAGATACCATGGTAAATCTGACTATTCACGTTTGTTTAGAAGATTTTCAAAACACTGCAGCTTCTCCAATAATAAAGATAAATCCGTTAGTGGATTTGAAATCTTTTGTATTGAATATCCATTTTGCATCTGGATATCTTGTATAGTGCAGTCCATAACTTGAGGTATATCTTAAATATCTAAGTACCCCCACAATGGCCTTCCAGTATCCTTTCTAGGAATACTTGTAAATCTACTCAGTTTGCTAACTGAGTACGTTATGTCTTTACATTCATTTACAACCTAATGGTTTACTTTCAGGATCCGTGCCACTCTTGGCACCAACAGGGATCACCGATCCCATGGACAAAGTCTCATCCTCCGTTTCACAATGGGGTAGTCATGGTAGCACCAAGGCATGCCGATACCATACAATGAAACTCTTCCCCACTTACTATGTCGATACCCTCATTGATGCCAAGATCACACCCGAGTACCCTTGTTGCATAAAGTTGACATATTCTCACATGTCCTTCTCTTGCCCTCAAGGACTGGGTCATGATCATTCGAATGAGGCACCAAACATAGTTTTAGGTCCTATTATGACCTTTTAAGCCGGAGAAACTGATACCTTCGTAAGACACCCCCACACTTTCGTGTATTTATAAGATGGTCCTTAACCCTTCCATAATTCATTCGGTGTCTTGTCTTATTTCTTGTGGGGTATATTTATTTAAAAAGTAAATAGCTATTAAAATAGCTTCCCCCCACAAGTTCTGAGATAACCCTGAACTAATCAACAAAGCATTCATCTTTTCTTTCAACATTCAATTCTTGCGTTTTGCAATACCATATTGTTGAGGTAAATAAGGAGAAGTGGTTTGAATATTGATTCCATATTTTGAATAAAATTCATTGCATCATATTCACCACCTCTATCACTCTTTATTTTCTTGCTTAGTTAATTTTCGACCTTATTTTTAAAGAGCTTAAAAACTTCCAAGGCCTCGCCTTTGCTTCTTAGCAAATAGACATAACAGTATCTTGTGCAATCATCAATAAAAGTATACGATACTTTTTACCACCTCTAGTTTGCACAAACTTTAAGTCACATATATCAGTGTGAATTAAATCTAGAGGTTTACTACTTCTTTCTACCGAATAGAAAGGAGCTTTAGCCAATTTGGATTCCACACAAATTTCTCATTTGTGATTTTTATCAATAACAATTTGCGGAAGCAAATCCAAATCCAAATTGTTGATTCTCTACAAGGTCTTGTCCTACACATGGCCTAACCATGGCATAATTAGAGGACACCACCAAATAATCAGAAGAAATAATTTAATTATTATTCTTGTTCTTTGGCATAACATCCATAATATTGAGCTAAAAAAGCTCATCACATAGATATCCTCTACCCACAAACATGCCACATTTAGTGAGTACACATTTATCCGACTCAATTACAAGTCTAAACCCGTTATTGCTCAACATAGAGCCGAAAACCAAATTCTTACGAATTTCAAGAGCATGAACCACATTATTCAAAGTTAGTTCTCTAACAGATGTCATCTTGAGCACCACTTTATTCATGGCCTCGTACCGAAGAGTTTCTCATAAATATATATATATTTTATACTCGGAGAAACTCTTTCTATCAGAACAAATATGATAAGTGACATCGGTATAAACCCACCATGTCTTAGGGTTTTCTACCATGTTCACTTGTGACTCTACAACAGCGAGCTCAATCTCATTATCATCAACTAAGTTGGCTTGAGCTCTTTTCTTGTTCTGACGGCAGTCCTTTGCTCGATGATCGGGCGTGTTACATGTGAAACAAGTTCCCGTGATCTTCTTGAAATCCGTTCCCTTATTAACTTGGGAATAACTAGAACCAACAAATTTTCTCTTGTTGGTCTTGTGCGAATGTTCTACAACATTTGCCTTGGCTTCCATGGTCTGAGCTTTAACCCTCTTTTCTGAACCAATGTTATCCTCATCGATTCTTAACCGAATAATCAAGTCCTCTAAAGTTTCTCCTTTCTCTTGTGCTTTATATAGTACTTGAAATTCTTCCAGAAGAAGGCAATTTCTCTATCAAAGCTGCCGTTTTCAAATGATTCACTAAGAATCATTCCTTCGGCAGTAATATCATGGAGGATCAACTGATACTCTTGGACTTGACTAATCACGGTTTTTTGTGTCCACCATTTTGAAATCCAGAAACTGGCCAACCACAAATTTCTTTGTGCCGGCATTCTCGGTTCTGTGTTTTCTCTTTATGGACTCCCACAGCTCTCTCGCTGTTTTGATTGGGCTAAACACGTTGTATAACGTGTTGTCCAATTCATTGAAGATATAGTTATTGCATAGGAAGTCAGAATGCTTCCATGCTTGCACCAAAACTACAGCTGTAGGATCGGTCTCTCCCTTTTTGGGAACCGGGGCCTCCTCCCGTAAGAACCGGGCTAGATTCAGAGTGTTTAAATAAAACAGCATCTTTTGCTGCCAACGTTTGAAGTCCAAACCATTAAACTTTTCGAGTTTCTCACCAGGTGTAACATGTGGTGGCATTGGCGATACAAGTACACTTGCATTTACGGTAGACCGTTCTGCCATCTGTTATTTAAAATAACAAGATCACCTTTATATACATATATTTAGAATATATGTATATAAATACACACATATAAATAGAATATATATTTATTCCAATCATATATATTATACAAACGTAACTATGTATAATAATAAATGTATATATGCTGCCAATAGTTATAAATATATATATATGCAAAAATCGCATATCAAATATATATATATATATAATATATATTACAAACATATATATATATATACATATATAATAACTAAAGTAAATATATATAAATCACAATATATATATCTCATACAATAATAAGACAAAGTAAATAAACTCATTTCGCAACATATATTTTTCACAAAAAATATAATTCAATGATCGAAAACAAAGCATGAAGACGTCGGCTTCAATTGTTTATAACCGAAACAATTAATAGAAACGAAACCATGTATCGAACCAGAGCATGCAGTTAAGGAGCCGTTTCCCTCCTTTATGAACGGTCACAACCATTACAAAGCTAAAAGAGATATTCATTTAGACAAACCTTGGTTCGGCCACAGAAACAAGTTTTTTCAATCATGAAAAACTTCACCAAACACACGTAAACTTCACCAAACTTTTCATGCATGAAAAGTAATATAATATAATAAACAACTAAAAAGAGAATATAACCAAATTGAAGCAAAGAACCTTTTAAGCGTGGCCCACTTTAAAAGCAAATATTCAAGAAACAGAAAACATATAAAGAATGTTCATGCAGGAAAGAGTAATTGCATTGCATGAATATTATTGAAAAAACAAAGGATTGCATCTGGCACTGGTTAATGGCAATGAAAATTGCAGCCCGCAAACACACAAATTAAAAAAAAGTTGAAACCGATGCCAATAAAAAATAGTCATCATCATTCCACACTGACCGCACCAATTGTCAGTAAACAAAAAAATTATTAACAAACAGTAATGAAACTGAACACAAAAATAAAAATAATCGTCTTAAGATTGTTGACAATCTTGTAAGTAATAAACAATATTTCATTACTAATAAATATAAATTAAAAGATTAAAGAACAGATTACTTATCTGTAATTCCGGCAGAACAGCATATAAAAAAAAATACGAACAATCCAGAATGGAAAATTGACAACACTTACAGGTTAATCCGAATACAGAAAAAGGATAATCGAGTCAAGGTTGGACCTTTGACCTTAAGACGATTATTGCCTGTCTCTCAGGTGCTAACAGTATGTCGCAATTCGTCTCGTAGGTCTCCTCGATTACGTTGCAATCAAGAGCACACTTTAGCAACACGGCGAACCAGAAAAATGTCGGTCTCTCTCACAGAAGACACAGGAAAAGACAAGAGCAGTATCGAAAAATTAGGAGAAATTTTTGGTACTCTAAAAAGACAGGCACTGCTCAGGTTTATATAGAAAAACAGATGACTTTTCGGAACGGACACATCATTTGGAACAAAACCTGTTCGGCCAAACAGGCAGCTTTTGAAAAATAAAAAGGTTCTTATTTTAAACCGAACAGACAAAACTTTTAATAAACAAAAAGGTTCGATCCGAAAAGATACTTCTTAAACAGACAAGTCTCTTGGTTGGAGAATATTGAACCGGTTCGGTTTGGACTGAATAAAAAATATCGGTTGGGCAGTAAAAAATTAATTACTGCCCAAACCCAACCCGACCTAACCCGGCTCGGCGGCGCGCGTGTGGTCCAGCTCAAGTTGTGTAGGTCTTCATCAACCACAAAACTTAGGTGCCTCTTGGGGCCCAACCCCACATAGAAACAAGGCTTATAAATACCACAAGCTTATGCTTTTGTTCATCATATGTGGGGTTCCACACCAATCACTAACATCAACCAACTTTCTTCCTCTTCAAGTGGGTATAAAGAGATTAATTTCTCATTCAAACATGATATCAATTGTGTACATAAATTATGCACCGTGTATTTACTTACGACAACCTACGTACTAAAATACGTATTTCGTATTTATACACAAAATAATATATTGATATCCAACACTTCCCATGAGAAGAGATCCATTTTTTCACATTGTAATTAATTAAATCCACAAAGAAAACCTTCAAATTTCTTTCACTATAACCCCTCCCTCAACCTCAGCAGCCAGCACTGCGACTTTCACATCTTAAAATCTATCAGTGCTGAGACCACCCCAATATACATTTCGTCGTACAAAAAATTTTAGCTGTCAAAAGTATGGTGGAAGCAACCGCTGCCACCGTTTCCAGTTTCCCCCTATGTTCCAAATCAAAAGAGACTATAATATTACAATAACATGCGTTGTCGGGTGGCTGTTTCTATATGCTTCAGAATATCTGTCCTTAAAGTTCAGTCTCGGCTTCTCTGACTGCAATTTTTTTTATTATAAAATTTTGATTAGTTTTAGGTTTGCAAATAGCTTCTATGCAAAAACTATGTTGCTTCCACTTTTCATTTTTTTTTTTTTTTAAGTATTTGTGTTTGACTCATAACCGTACATAGTCCGAATAACATAGTGTAGAAGTACAATAAAAATGCTAACTTAATGGCTACAAAAGGAGAATTACGAATTTCAGCCAGCATTCCATGTGTTTGTGTTCATATATATCTGGGGAATAGCAACCAGTCTCAGATGGACAATAAACCCAAATGTTACATTTCTTTTCACTTGGACTTGCATGTTTCGCCTGATCTAAGCAAGCCTGGCAGCAATCAGCATGGCATGCTTGTGGAAGGGGCCTCCCAGCTAAAATTTGATCCTCATCTTCTGTATAAAAGAATTACACCTTAGTAAAAGACATTTCTCACCACAAATTTTCAAACTTCTCCTTTTAAGAAGAGGTTCCAAGTTCAAATCCCTATTCCCAAAAATATATAAAAATATCAATTGAAATCTGCTACGTTATCTTAATTTATGTTGTTCCGACTCTTCATTTTTCTGTAAGTATCTGTATCCGACACATATTCGGACATGAGTATGAGATATGACCCTCCAAGAATCCTCCGAATACATGAAAAATCTTTAAAAAAATTGAACATACCCAAGTGATACATATACCCGTATCCGAACTCACACCCGAATCCGAGTAACATATATCTTAACCAGAGACACGGAGACAGATGGCTTTGATCAACTGGAGAAATTGAACAATTACCTGTATCTTCCACACCCTCAGGCTTATCATCATGTTCTTGACTGTTGATTTCAGTGGGAATCCAAAGGCCAATGTCTTCTGACAGCACAAGCCCAATTGGACACCAAGACTTTTACTAAGATCTCTACAAAATAGTAAGTCAGACTGGTAAGCTTAACATTCTGCGGCAAGTAAACAAAGCTTAAGCATTTTATCTCAATGATAAACTAAAGTACCAAAATATACCACCTTTCAGATTATGAGTTACCTGCTTCCTCTTGCAAGAGAGTTGAATTCAACTCCTCTCCTCCAAGGGCCAACTTTTTGGCTTCTTTGAGTTTCTCCTTGCACCAGGTTTCAACCACTTTTATTAACCCAAAAGAATATCAACAAAAAAACTAGCAATTTATAATGAAATAACAACCAAGACAAAGCCAAAGCTGATTAGTTGTGCTCAAACATGAGACCTACATTATTGCTGACTACTTTCAAAGAAATCTTCTGAGACATGGCAAATACTTGTACAATAACTCTTACCTAATTGTTTAAATGGGTTTGCTTGGAGAATTGGGAGGCTTGTTGAGGAATTCAAAACATATAGTCTATAAGAACAGCTTCCAGCTGATTCCGAAACTGCCTCACTTAGAGCATATCAAGTTTCCATTTCTATAAAATCGTAAAGATCTTTAGATTAAGAGCTGATCAGCAAGCAGCAGCAAATAATCTCGATTCCCTTTTCGGAAACTAATATTGCCTGCTAAAAATCAAAAATCAAAAAGGGTTCTGCCGCCACTTAAACAACTTAAAGTTTATCACAAAAGCCTTTTTTGGTTGAAAATTTTGAACCCACCGCAAACACACTTTGAAAGTGTGTTTGCTTATAAACTTTAAATTTTGTAAATATAATAATTTTTATACTCATTAAATAATTTATATATTATATATTTATATATATATATATTATATGATGTATACAGAAATGTTATTTTTAAATTTTATCTTAAATATCAAATGTTATCGACTTATAATATATTTATATATTTTGAAATTATAAAAAGAATATAATAATTATTTATAGGATGAAAGATTTTTTTTTTAAATAATTAAAATCATATTCTTTATATAAATTTTTAAAATTAAATTTCAAAATTTTATTTTTATATATTTTAATATTATTAATTTACTCAGTTAGTATTAAAAATAACTTATTATTATTTTTCAAATCGTAACAGTAATACTAAATTAAGACATTTAACCTCAGGACCCTGTAAGTAACACATTTATCTATTCCAACTTTAAACTAATTTATTAACTATATATTAAGTTATAATTGCGGCCCCTCTTTTGATGTCAATTCCAACTTCCAAGTCCAAACACAGATAATTTTCTCTGCAGCATAATTGATGCAACCAGCTAATATCATTCTTCTTATGTTTTCTAGGAACTAGTCAACCCTAATTAATACTTGTTGGCAGGTTTCTCACTGATACATACAAAGCATTTCCCCAACATGTGTTCGAGAATTAATGTTGAAACTGTCTTATGTTTTCTAGATTTAAAGTGAGTGTTAAATACGTGTATATATTAAATATAAATATGTTTAATTTTTTAAAATTTTTTTAATATGTTTGAAGGATTATATTTTTGTATCTATATTTTTTTTATATATATATATAATTTGATGTGGCAGCAGATGATGTTAATAGGGTACTTCGTATATTCAATTAATCTTTTGTTGTTTGTGTCAGATCCATTAACACTTAGGTCTGCCAAGAGTCCTAGTGATAGAGCCACACGCAAGTCCAAACAGGTTGACCCATAATCAAGGCTCAATCCAACGAGCTCAATGGCTATCGGAAGTTAAGGCCCCAAGACACGTGATCGTTTCCCTCTCTTTCAACGGTCACGTCATCAATCACTTCGACGTTCATCTGAAGTAGTGTAAGACATTAAATATCACAGCCTCTTCTCGACGGATATTAAATGCGACCGTCTCTTCAGCGCGAGACCCTTCTAGACTACGTACTCCCAATGTCCAATAGGAGTCGAACACGTGAAACCAACAGATCCACCGAACAGGTATATATATGACCCTTTCGAGGATCACTCAAGGTAATCTCTCTCTCTATTTCTCTCTCAAACTTTCTTCTTCAAATACTGACTTAAGCATCGGAACATGCTTCAAAATTCAATCTTCGGTACCCTCTAATCCTCTTTCCGTGCTCGCATAACTTCAGATCACCAGAAACACCACCTCGACACAAATAAACATCAATCGAAAAAAATATAGTCATTCACATTACATATGCATCATCGTTTCTTTATATATATATATATATTTATATATATAATTTGAGTCTCAATCCTCTATATAAATAATATAAAATAAAAAAATTTATATCTGACAAATACTTGTATTCCACATTTTTTTTTTCTTTTGAGTTGGAAAACATATGGTTTATAATTTTATATTATGAGCATTAAATTTTATAATTACGGTGGTTATCAGCGAGTGGGTTGGAATGATGAGATTGTTAAATTGGCGCCGAGAATGGAGGTCAAAGTCAAAGGGTTGGTTGGAAAAGACAGGAAATTTGGTGCCTAAATTAAGTGGGCCCTGGCATTAACCGCCGAAAATGCATTTTTCTTTTTTTAAATTAAATGTATATATTTCTGCTTTCCCGCCTCATAAGTAGATTTGTAAACGCATCAAATTATCCGATTCAATAAATTTGATTTAAATTGGATTTGATTGAAATAAATTTTTAATAATTTGATTGATTTAAATTATTTTTTAATATATTTATAAAATAAATTTTAAAACTCTATCTGAATTTAAACAAACAAATAATTTATTCGAATCCAAACTCGATCGCTCTTATCCATCTACTCGTAAGGAGTTGGAAAATTGAGAAATTGACTTAGTCCTTTCATAATTTTTGCTATCGTGCGCCTACGCGTCGTTTTGCTTAACTGGCGCCAGTCCTCTCTTAAATTAGTACTCTAATTAATTTTTTTTTTTTTAAAAACATCAAAATGAAATTGCTGGGGATCGGCTTCGTTTAATAAAAAACAAAATGGGTAAACGTGTGGCCCACGAATATATTGTGGGCCAGAGTTCACAAATGTACCTTTCCTTTTGATTTTTTTATTCTTAATCATCCTTAATCGGACGGTCCAAAAATCTCCCGCAGCCCCTTGGTAGGGCCCAAAGGTTAATACAACATAACTAGACACAACCGCTTATTTTTTTGGCGCAGCCGACTGATGAAGAAGCGCGCTGTTTTGCCACGTCAGATGTTAAAAAAAAAAGGAGCGTTTTTTTTTTTTTCTCTCTCTCTCTGTCTCAAAAAAGAGTTTTTCAATCAACAAACAATGGAATTTTTGCAGGATCGCAGCGATTAATCCAATTCATCGCGTCGTCGTCTCATTCTCTTCGCGCGTAATCTCCTTCTTCGGCTGCTATCAACCGATTCCTGTTCCTCCTTCTGTTCTCTTTGTTCACACTGTAATTTTCCCTTTCTCTTGATTATATATATTTTCCTTCATCTCATTTCCATTTCTCTTTCCGCATCGAGATTCGTTCTTTTTCTTCTGTTATGATTAGCAGATTTGTAGGAATATCTATAATGTGTTTTTGTCTACATTGACTCGGATTCTTTTTTATTTGTTTAGTATTTTCGATTTTGATGTAAAATCTGATTGTTCAAATTTTATATAAATTAGATTTTCTAGTTTTTTGTCGAAGATTTTGATTTTTTCCTAGCCATTTCCGTCTAATCTCTTTAATATGTGTGATGGATGATCATTGATCGATTCAATTCTTTTTTTTTTCCGATTAAATTTGATTATTGAAATCTGCGTTGTGTATCTTTCAGGATTTTTAGTGTAATTCATGCAGATTTAGAGACATTATTTTAGGAGGAGGCGTTTTAGCTACTGGTGTGGTGTTTGGATTTGGAACAATGTCCTCCAAAGGCGAACATCAAACGGTGCCGCTTTCGGTTCTACTGAAACGAGAATTAGCAAACGAAAAGATCGAAAAACCGGAGATTGTACACGGACAAGCGAGCCAGAGCAAGAAAGGTGAAGACTTTACGTTGCTTAAAACAGAATGCCAAAGAACAATGGGAGATGGCGTCACCACATTCTCAGTTTTCGGGGTATGAATTTTCGTCTCTCATACTAACTGAATGAATGCTAATCATATAATATATGCTCGACACGATGTCGCCTAATTCACCATGAAAACCTGTAATTTGCATTAGTAGAATATAAAGATTTAGAAACTTTTGTCTGTTAGGCATATTGGAGTAATTATCTGTACAATTTGTTTGGTTTCACGCCAATATACTTGTCATCATCTATTTGCTTTTGGAAATCCTTGGAAAGATCATCTTTTAAAGTGATGCTTCCTCGATGTTCTTTGTTGTTTTTTACTGTTCTTTTTTATAGGTTGGTTTTGCTAAACCATGTTTTTTTTCTTCCCTTTTTGCAGCTCTTTGATGGACACAATGGGTCTGCTGCTGCTATTTACACTAAGGAGAATCTCCTTAATAACATCCTAAATGCTATTCCGACAGATCTTAATACAGATGAATGGGTTGCTGCACTGCCAAGGGCTTTGGTTGCTGGCTTTGTTAAAACAGATAAAGATTTTCAAGAGAGAGGTATGAGTTGTTTTGGCTATGCAAACATATCTGAGTATAGCATATGTTTTATAGGATAATCTTTGAACAAAAAAGGAGTGTTTGTCTAGATATAAATTTTAATGTTATTAGACTTGTGCACTTACTTTGGGAGTGTTGTTACTATTTATGCAAATTGCATCTCTTTCGTGCACTCCTCTATGGTAGCACATATGCTTATATCCATGTAGAGTTAGATTGTATTCACTCAACTAACTGTTTAATTTTCTCCCTGTCATTTTTTTTGGTGCTGCTTTTTGCTTTATGTGAGGTCCATGTACGATATGGAGTTTTACTGATTTATCATTAAGAATCTCCATGGAGAAACGTGCTTAAATGTAGGAATGGTTACAGTTTGGAAGTTGATGGATATTGTTTTGTGATAGTTGATTTGAACTACGTGTGGTTACTCACGTGCTAAACAGGGTGATGTTTGGCTATGGATGCTATCTTGTAGCTGTAGTGCTTCCCCTTGTACAACAAAAAGGAGATAGCAGATTAGCAGATGTTTATCTATAGATCAGCTTGTCCAACATTCGTATGATCTTTTTAAGATCTTTAGTTTATGACTATTTCTCAGTAGTTAACTGATAGTGCTTGAGATAACTTGAAATTGGGTTAGATATAGTCAAATTGGCACCATTAATCAGTGTCCAGCTTGATACTTTTACCTCCTATACCAACAGACCTCACCAGGCAGTTTCATCAACTAATTATTTTCCCCTATCATGATTTTACTTGAGCTTATAAGTTCATGTACATAAGCACGTAATTTCTTCCACCCATTAGGGGGAATTGGGATAAAGAAGAGAAAACATATTTTTTTAGGTAGGTATTTTGTCTTTTAATTTTTTAAGTTTTGGGTAATAACTTCTTGGGTTTTCTCTCACATGCTTAGTATTTGATATACATTACATTTTATGGTTTTCTTTCCAGCACAAAAGTCAGGAACAACTGTAACCTTTGTGATAATAGAAGGATGGGTTATAACAGTTGCATCTGTTGGTGATTCCCGCTGTATATTTGACTCAGCTGAAGGTGGAATATATTACTTGTCAGCTGATCATAGGCTTGAATGCAATGAAGAGGAGTAAGTTATTGACGTAGAGTTTGGTGGATTTAAGAGTTTCCCCTAAATATTGAGGTCTTACTTTCTGTTTTCATCTTATTAGGAGGGAACGAATCACTGCAAGTGGGGGAGAGGTTGGCCGGTTAAATACTGGTGGTGGTACAGAGGTATCTCCTCTTCCATTACAATTTTGCATCTTGTTGTTTTTGAATGCTTTAACAAATTTTCTCTAGATTTTTAGCCTTTTCCTTCCAGCAGTTGAACTTAGCACCCTCGAGATATATTCACGTGAATGGATGTGTAACCACAATACTTGGAAAACACAATCTAGAAGCTAGTTTCAGACATTTCATGACTCTATGGAAAAGTTTACCAAAAGACATTAAACTTTTTTGATAATTGATGTGAATTAGAGGATCCCTTTGTAAAACTTACTAATTATAGCTGTAACAATTGTAATTAGCAACAACTTTTCTGTATCTATCTTGTTTAGATGCAGATTTAAAAAATGCTATTGATATGCTTGTAAATGATAATAAATTGGTTCTCCGTAGAGAATTTCAGTAAACAGTCAATGACAAAACTGTATTTGATTAATTGTGTGGATCCAAGCTGGTGACCTAATGGTAAAGTTATTTTGTAGATTGGTCCTTTGAGATGTTGGCCTGGAGGCTTGTGTCTTTCACGATCCATTGGCGATATGGATATTGGGGAGTTTGTTGTTCCTGTTCCATACGTAAAACAAGTAAAGGTTTGTCTTTCATAATCTACCTGCACACTGCATTTGGTATCTGTTAGTTGGCCTGTCTTGATTTCTTGATTTAACTTCTGTGCTTAAATATTGTTTTTTGTACATTTCCTTTCAGAGCACCTTGTTAATTTATTTTTTCCTTATGCAACTGTGCTAAGAAATTGGGTTTGTACTTGGCACATAATGTTGACACATGAAAATAATGTCAAAGAATACAGATGCCTGCAAAATAAATTACACCACAAACATCATGATAAAGAACTCAGAAGAATTACATGTGGGAGAATCTGATTTAGCTTGCAGTGACATTGATCAGATTTGAAGCAATAAATCCACTTTGCAAGCAGAGTTCAACTTTTACTGTCTTCCTCTCAAATAATTACATACAAGCCTTTCCTTGAGCTTGGGACCAATATCTTTGCTGAATTCATGATAGTTGAAGGACATAGTAGAGCCATTAATTTCATATCCTCATGTGTCCTATACTCACACATTGAAATGCTTTTGCATTTGGGTTTTTTCTCTCTTAATTTTTTTTTACCCTAATCAGTCTTCTTTGGAAAGGTTGCTGACTGTTTGACCGTGCTAGTGTTTTTTTCTTTCTTCTGAAATTAGAAAACCCTTTCTTTGATTGTTATTGTTATTAATAGTTTATTTTACCTGCTAGTTTATTTCTGCAGTTGTCTACGGCTGGCGGTAGGATGATTATCTCTAGTGATGGTGTTTGGGATGCTTTATCGGCTGAAGTAGCTCTTGATTGTTGTCGTGGAATGCCACCAGATGTAGCAGCTGCACAGATTGTGAAAGTACACTTCTGAATTACTTCTGTCTACACCATGCTCTTCAAATGTTGCTGCTGGGCAATATGTTAGTATCAGTTGCTTTTCTTCATACGTTCTCTGACACCTTGGTCTCCGATGAACAGGAAGCTTTACAGGCAAAGGGTCTTCAAGATGATACAACCTGCATTGTTGTTGATATCTTACCACAAGAGAAGCCAGCTGCTCCTTTGCCACCACCAAAGAAGCCAGTAAAAGGCATGCTCAAGGCCATATTTCGCAAGAAGCATTCCGAATCATCTCCTCACGTTGATAAAGAATACATGGAGCCAGATGTGGTGGAGGAATTATTTGAGGAGGGATCTGCTATGCTTTCAGAAAGGTTTGTGCTTATGAGGCTCCTCTATTTGTTGAAATATGAAATTTGTAATTCGTGCTATGAATGAGGACAGGATAAAGTAGTTTTGTCATGACCCCACACTTCAACGTCGTGAGTATTGTCCGCTTTGGACCCGTAGAGCCGCACGGCTTTGTCCCAAAAGCGCGCTCACTAAGTGGAAGGTGTGCCACCCCTAATAAGCCCAAACCCCTCACCCATCTCCTGATGATGTGGGATTTGCATAGGGGTGTTTCACTTACCCCTTACGGGACTTAGCGTTCTCGCTGAGATTTGCCTCACCACTGACTAGCGAGCACAGGGAGGTGGCTCTGATACCATCTGTCATGACCCAACACTTCCACGTTGTGAGTATTGTCAGCTTTGGCTCTGCAGAGCCGCACGGCTTTGTCCCAAAAGCGCGCTCACTAAGTGGAAGGTGTGCCACCCCTTATAAGCCCAGACCCCTAACCCGTCTCATGTCGATATGGGATTTGCCTAGGGATGTTTCAAGTTTAGACTTTTATCTCATGAGGAACATTTCTGTTGGATGCAGATTGGATACAAAATATCCACTGTGCAACATGTTTAAGCTGTTCATGTGTGCAGTCTGTCAATTAGAGATGAAACCCGGAGAGGGTATTTCAGTTCATGCTGGTACTTCTAATTCAGTAAAGTTACGTCCGTGGAATGGTCCTTTCCTTTGCTCTAGTTGCCAGGAGAAGAAAGAAGCCATGGAAGGGAAAAGACCATCAGGAGGTAAAATGACAGAACTCTCCACTCCCTCTCTTTCTTCATTGCAAATTTGTGTTACTAAAACACCCTTGTTTTTTTTCTTCTTCTTGTTTTTCCTGTTTTCAGATAGACATAGCAGTGAAAGTGACTAGCTAGACTTCTCCAATTACTGTTACGTTTTGTGGGCACTAACAATTGTTTCGGTGGTGGTCATTGAGCATTCTGGTCCATTTGCAACTGAGGATCCAGTTGGATCTATACTCCAAATCAGAAGATCAGAGTCAAAATGTGTTTAGATTTCTGTTTTCGGGCTTCAGGAGCGAGAAGACTTGTGTTCACCTAAAGTGGAAATGGAAAAAGAACAGATGAAAAAAATGAGAAAAGCTAGGCCGAAGGGTTTCATAGACTTGGCGCAGTGCATACTGGCATGCCTCAAGAGGTAATTCTTTTCTTTACATCTGTGTTCAACCCATTGTATTCTTAGAGCTAACACTAAGTGGACTTCAATGTAATGTTATAATATATAGGGAGTTTGATGAGTATTCAATACACATTTGTCAGAAGTTAGGAAAAAAACTTGTGTGATTAGCTTGCTGAATGAAATTTGTTCATGTATCATTGATATTTGTTCCTTTGACAAGTAGGAAGGTAATCTTTGGAATAGAAATTTTGCAATTCCTTTATTTTTTTAAGCAATGCATTCCATTCTTTCTTAAGTATATAGGCTTCCCCATTGGGATACATGAGTAGCCCAAGAATTTTTGGTTCAATTTCAATTCTATTTTCAACCTATGTTGTTCCGACTATTCATTTTTCTTGAAGTATCCATGTCTAACATTCGTGTCCGACGCATATCCGGACATGGATATGAGGATATGACCCTCCAAAGATCTTCCAAATACATGAAAAAAATTGAATATCCCTGTGTCAGACACATACCCGTATTCGATACTCACATACGAGTCTCACACCCGAGTCTAAATAACATAGTTTTCAACTGTTTTGATAAATTTATTTTAATTAGCCGTGGTTCATTAATCGTTTAGCCATAAATAATATACACATGCTTAGTTTATGTGTATATATGTCTTGATGTTTTATGATACCTAGTAGCTGGATCTTGCCGCGTCTGAGGTAGACCTGCTAATGGGCCGGGCAGCCCGCCCGGCCCAACAGCCCAGCTCGTATTGGGTCGGGCTTGGGTAGGATATTTTTAATTCGGGCCGACCCGGAACAGTGTTTTTTAATTATAATAATATTATTTTATTTTAATTATAAAAAAAATATTTTTTTAATATTATGAACAGTGAATTCGGACCTGTCGGGCCTAGGTAAAGATTTTGAAAAAAAATCGGGTCGCGGCTCGGCCCGGCCCATGAGCAGGTCTAGTTTGAGGATAGATATATTGAGCACGGGACCAGCTTTGCTGTGGAGGTAGGGCTGTAAACGAACAGAGCGTTCGACGAACCGTTCGTGAACACTTCGATTTCTGTTCGTTTTTGTTCGTTTATTAAGTTAAACGATTATGAACACAATTTTAATGTTCGTTTATTAAACGAACTGAGTTCGAACATATGTGTGTTTGGTTCGTTTATGTTCACGAACAAGCTCGTTTATCGTTCATTTAAAACTCGTATATTAGTTTGTTTAAAGTTCGTTTATGTTCGTTTATTTTATTTACTTATAATATAATTAATATTATTTAATAGCTTAAATTTAATTTAATTACGTTTGTATTTTATTATTTTATATTTAATAATAATAATTTAAAATTGATTTATTTTTTTATTTGTTTGTTAAAATTGTTTAGATTTGTTTGTTTATTGTTCATGAATATAATTTTAATTGTTCGCTAACATGTTCGATTATATGTTCATGAATATGTTCATTTAATGTTCACGAACAAGTTCATTTAATTTAAATGAACTTGTTCATGAACATTAAATAAACGAGCACGAACACACTTAATTTTAAACGAACAGAGCTTGAACACAATTTTAAAATCCTTAACGAACACGAACAAGTTCAAAAATAAATAAATGAACACGAACATAAGCCTGTTCGTTTAAGCCCGGTTCATTTACAGCCCTAGCTGGAGGATGTTGACTCTAATCAAGATACATGTGAACTCGCTATCCATGCTTGCCTAGATCTGTTTATGGATTGAGTTTAGATTTTTTTTACCTTATCCAAGTTCGGCTTTGGTCGGGTTCGGATCGTTCCGTTTGCTCGTATTACTGTTCAAATATTATTAAAAAAATTTAAAATTTATTTTATATTAAATATTTTTATAATTAAATTAAAATAAAAAATTAATTTTTTATTATTTAAATAGTGATTCGGACCGAATTGACTCGGGTTGGATCATTAAATTTTTTTACCTAAGCCTGACTCAATATGAGTCGGACAAACTACCCAACCTTTTAACGTATCACATATTCACATGTATTAATATTAGCCGCCAAGGGAAAATGTTTAATTTTAATTTTTAATTACAGTTATAAGACAAGCAGATGTAGATGGAATAAGACAATGATCCGCCTAACAGCATTCGATGTTCCACACTTGTATCTTAGCTGCCAAATTTTGATCTTAAAGACATAATAAACAGTTGGATAAGTAGACATTACAAGCCACCTGAATTTTAAATTTATTCATGAATTAAATCAAGTTGGATCGCACTTAAAAAATAAAATTTTTATTAGTTCAAAATTCAATTCAATAATCTTAAAAAAAAAAACTCATTTTATTATTTTAAAATATATTAAATATTAAAAAAGTTATTAGTATTGTCCATTTTCATTATTAACAAAGGTACAATGCAACAGTCAAATTTATTATGATTAATTAATTGAATATCTCAACAACCAATGAGCTAAGTGAGATACATCGCATCTAGATTGAGACTTTATTTGGTAAAAATGATGAAAAAGGAAAGGTTGATAGAAAATTTATTAATTTAATGATTAAATTATAAAATAAGAAAATTTTAATCATTGGGTTAATATTTTTTTTTTTATTCTTACCGTTTTTCATTTTTTTATCAGACAAAATTTATCAATTTTCATATTAATTAACATCTTCTTCATATAGGATCAAAACAAAAATTTTATTCCGAATTCCTTACAAATTTTGGTTTTCGTTACTTTTTTTAATCAAATAATTTTAATTTTGATAATTATTTTTTAAAATGTTATATTGAACTAAAATTTTAAAAAAATATTTTGAAAATTTTGAAACTCAAACTTCATAAATCTTATTTTTAATTTTATAATTTTAATAATAATAATAAATGAATTTATTTAATTAAAAAAACCAGTAAAAAACAATTATAATAGAACAGCCTATTATTATTCTATTATGAATATCCATTTTCTTGTAAAACAATAGCTTGTAGGGGTTTGGTCCTAACTGCCAAACCGAAACCGATTTCCTCCTCCAATCCATATCTATTTCAAGCTCAAATATATTTTGTTTTATTTATTTTCTATTTAAAAAAAAAAAAATAGACTTTATGTTAGTCCATGAATATCCATGTCATGTCTTTACGTTTGGAATGTTGTGTTTTTTTTTTTTTTTGTTCCAACAAGAAACGCAGAAGACATTATAACACGCTTTACACCGAACTCAAATCTCTTGCTGTTGCTGTTGCTGATAATGTCATCTCTTTTTCTCTTTTCTATCTCGACGTTTCCGAAGTAAACACCGAAACAAAATCTCTCTCTCTTTACTGTAAAGATGTTAATCTTTACTGTAAAGATTATGAATTTCAGAATTTGGATATCAAATTTGGGAGGCAAACACAATAATGGCTATGGGTATGATTTCATTAAGGGATTTTTTTAAAAAAGATTATGAATTATATGATAATACTTTATAATTATTATTATTATTATAAATAATATACTAATTAATCTTAAAAAGTGGCAGAAAATTCGGTTAGCAAAACCCAAAAATAGAATTGATAAGAAATGCTCTAATCTAACCCTCTCATACCTGCCCCCTTGACATAGGAGATCACGAAACTGCTGGTCTCTCTCTCTCTCAAGCTTAAATCGTTTCTCTTTTCCCAGGTCTGTTTCATTTTCTTTTTTCTTTTTTTCGTTAGTTTTTGAGAGAGAAAAAGGTTTTTTTTTTTTTAATTAAGTTGGACTTTTAGTTTCTGGGTACATTCCAATACATAAAAAACGAATATGCTTTTATTCCATTAACTGCGTTTCTCTTCTTAGCGGTTGGTTTTTTGTTTGGTTTGGTCTGTCACGTCTCTTTTTTGTTTTCTTTTTCCTTTTCCCGTTTTATATATACATTTGCGTTGAATTTACAAATGAGAAACACACTAAAAAAAACAAAAGAAAGAGAAAGAGAGAGTTTCTCAGCTGTTTTTTTCTTGTTTGGTTTTGATTAATGCTTTTCTTGTTTGTTTCTTATTTTTGAGTTACTGGGCATTGAACAATTCCCAAATTTATGCATTTTTGTGTATGTTTACATTGTTCATTTATAAGGAAATTTTGTCTCTTTCCAAGTGGTTCGTTATTGTTTCTTCAGCTAAAACAGTATAATTATTTTCTCTTTTGATTGATTGGGGGTTCTTTAATTATGTATTGAGATTTGAGATTTTATAATCTGGGTATTTGCAGGATTTAAAGCTCTCCCACTTATCAAACGCTATCTATCAGGATTTTGAACAATGGTTGATTTTTAAGTATTTGAGAATCTGGGTGGTCTTAGAAATTCAAAGTCAGGAGGATGTACGCGGTGGGGAGGCTAGGCAGCTATATCTCTCGCGGTGTATATACTGTTTCTGGTCCTTTTCATCCTTTTGGTGGTGCTGTGGATATAATTGTAGTGGAACAAGCTGATGGGAGCTTCAAATCATCGCCTTGGAATGTTCGATTTGGTAAATTTCAAGGGGTTTTAAAGACAAAGGAAAAGGTGGTTAGCATCAGTGTTAATGGCATTGAAGCGAATTTCCACATGTTTCTTAATCATAAAGGGGAAGCATATTTTCTCAGGGAGGTAGATGGTGAAGAAGGGGAATCTGAAGCTGTATCATTTCCTTTTTCTTCTGGCTATGAGACAGATGAACCATCGTCTGGTAGTAGTAGTAGTAGGCCAATGAAGTCCAAAAGTTGCAATTACGATGCTGATAAATCAATTTCTGTGGGTCAAGTTGATGTGAGCAATGGGAAGATTCTTGCTAGGACTAGTTCCTCACGGATATTTGGGCTTGTTTTCGGACAGAGATCGACAAAGGAGGACGGTTACCAGGAGGATGGTGCCGGTGTAATGAGGTTAGATTCGTTGGAGCGTGCTGAGATTGCTGCTGACCTGTTGGAGGTGAAGTGGTCCACCAATCTCGCCTCTAATAGATCGAATAATAATGCTTCCCGATTTTCTTCTACAAAAGATGCATTGGACAATAAAGGGTCTGAAGAGGATACTCAGATCAATGATGAACAAAGCCAGTTTTACTCTTCAGTACATGATAAGGAGGAAAATAATATAGGTCACCAGACATTACTAGAGGAAACTGACTTCTGCAACAAGCAAAAGATCAGCTGTTCTCATTCTGGCCTTGAGAACCCGGATTATTTTGTTGAGGAAGCTAGCGTACAAGTGTCTCGTGTAAGCACCGAGCAACAAATTGTTGAAACCTCCTCATTATGTGAAGGTTTTATGGAAGATAAAGGCGAAGTAATAGCAGATATTTCAGGAACTATTGATGGTCATAGTGTTGGGAAATCTGATCACAATGAGAATGAGATGGGTGCTATCTCAGGGATGAGTGGTCCTGATCTGCGTAGTCAATATAAGCTTGAAGCATTTATGGACAAGCAGTTTGATGAAGAACCGGCTGATAATGAAAGGAATGTTGTTTTACCAGTCTCTGGAATTTCCAGTAAGGAGACTGTTTCAGACAGTCTTCAACCTTTTGTTTACTGCGAAACATCAGAGAGCTCGGTAATAACATTGGATGGTTCCAGTGAACAAACTCATCAAACACTGTGCCTTTCTGATGTAGGAAATGGGAAAGTACATGCTCATGCTGAAACACTGGTTACAACGACTGAGCTAGTGCCAAAGGTGAACCCTCATCCAAAATATTTTATTTAGTTGCAAGAGACGTTTTAAAGAAAATATGATTTTAAGGATAAGAACATTTTTGCAACTTATTTAATGATGCATTACTCTTTTGAAGGCAACAAAACTGCTTTGAACTACATTAGAAATGATATTGAACCTAAGTTTTTTCTTTGAATAATATTCTCTTGATAATTAAAAAAATCTTGCTGAACTGATGTATTAGATGGTTTTCATCAGGTTACAGTTCTCAAGCAAGCGGAGGATATGGAGTTGGATTCTGAAGGGGCATTAACAATGTCAGAATCCTACTCTCAAATGGTCAGTGTTGACCCCGTAATCAGTTTGGAAGAAAAGAAGTCACATAGCATTCACACCAATTCCACCTTCCGTGATTTAGGTGATCAAGTTGAAGATGAGAAAAATACCAAGGATGTTCTCCATCCTTCTTTGGAGTCTGTTGATGATTCTCAAAGCATTTACGGTGATAGCGACCCAAAGAGAAGTGTTCCACCATCAGAGAGTTCAGAGGATGAACAATTCCTTTTCGGTGACCTTGACGAATTCAAACTCCATGAGCCTGATTGTGTAAATAAAGATCTTTATCCTTCAATTTGTACAGAGAATGAAGAAGTAAATGGTTTATGTAATGTGAATAATGAGTCATATTTAAATCCTGACAAGTTTATTCAGGAGAATCCATCAACCGATCTGGAAAACTCTGTAGAAAAGTCGAGGGTTATCTCTAATCCTATTAGTATTTCTAGAAATCACAGAGTAGTTGGTGAAAAAAATGGGTGGCAGGTGGAATCACTTCCTAATATGTGGTCTCCTGTTGCCAAGCTTGATTCAAACAATCATCGCCTTGTAAGCCACTCTCTTGACTCAATTTCTGAAACCATTAAGTGGACATCAATCAGGAAAGATGATTCAAGCTGTATAAGGTCAGATGCAGATGAGGAACAGCGATTAGCACTTGAAAGGTCTACTAGTGAGGAGAGTGAGACTTCAGGGAAGCTGAAAAATACTCTTTACGATCCTGCTGTCGGTAAGAGAACTTGGTTATCTTTTTCTTTTCTTTTTTTCTTTGATAAATAGGAGAACTCAGTTATCATGTATTACTAACACTTGTTGAGTTTACACTTCACATTGCTTTCTTACTTTTTGCAGAATGCCCTGAAATGAAGTGTGTATATATATATATATATATATATATATATATATAAGTCCCTTGTATTATGCGAAAGGAGAGTAGAAAATCATTCAACAAATTAATTATTTTACGTGAGAGATAAACCCATAGGATCGTGCTAAAGTACAACATACTTACTATTTGTTATGATTTTAATTAAACATAGAATAAATATTCTTTCTGGTGAAACTGCTCTTTAGGCTGTAAATTGTGGAAAGTGACATGCATTGTGCTTTGTGCAGAGATATCTCTTTGCAAACACTTGTTATATGAAGGGATGGGTGCTGAAGCTGCCTGTCAAGCTTTTGATGCTGAAAAACTGGATAGCAAGAAATTTAGTTCTTTAGATGCTGCTGTTTTGAAGAACGATAGGCTTATTGTTCGAATTGATGGCCGTTACTTTCCGTGGGATGCAGCAGCCCCTATTCTTTTAGGAATGGTTACATTTGGAAGTGAAGAAATATTTGAACCCAAAGGCATGATACCTGTTGACAGAGTGGAGAAATCCATTGAAGGGGATCCATCAAAAGCCATAGTCTCCCATAGTGGAAGCTGGAGGCTTTGGCCTTTTTCTTTGAAAAGATCAAACTCTGGGAAGGCTATGCAACCGGTTGCAGCTGATACCCGAGGTTTGGATGCTGAGAATGCTGCCGATGGTACTGTTGCTAGTGATGATGATAAAATTTTTCTTACACCCAAGCAGGCGAAGAAGATGATCAGGGCAATCACTCCAACATCTGAACAGCTGGCATCGTTGAATCTAAAGGATGGAATGAATCATATAACCTTTACATTTTCCACCGCTATGTTAGGGAAGCAGCAGGTCCTTTTTTGTTGAATTCTTACTTGAAGTTACATATTCTTTCTTAATTCTTTATTTAATTTTTTGTTGTTAAGATAATTTCTTATTTATCACTTGTTGTCTGGATATGCTCACTAAAAATCATGTACTAAACAGGTCGATGCTAGAATCTATTTGTGGAAATGGAACACTCGTATAGTAATCTCAGATGTTGACGGGACAATTACAAAGTAAGGATGTTTCTCAGATTTGCCGATGCCAAAACCCTGTTATGCTACTTCACGTTCATGTCTATGTTATTAAGTTTTCTTTCTTGCAATTAAATGTCAGTTTTAGATAACTGGCACATGTTGCAAATGATAATTCAATATATGCTTTATATTATAATGGGTATAATATTAAATTGGTAATTAAAATTTTATTAGCTTTATGAGGCATTGCTCAGCCTAGGTGGTAAAGGTTGGTCACAGTTGATTTAGGTGGGGAAATCTCCATCCAAATTTGAGTAATCCCATCAATGGGCTGAGTTTTTGGTTAATTGCATGAGAAACGGACACATGGAATAGAAAGAAGAAAACATAGATATGGATGCTAATCTGTTGGACAGGGTGAAACACTGTATGTTTCTTTTATAATCTGCTTGTTTACTAAGTTCTTCATAGCCGTGCAGACGAGGTTTCTTTTGGTCATTTCTAGCTTCCCTAATTTTATGTTAGTGTTACAGATCAGATGTTCTTGGTCAGTTCATGCCTTTGGTCGGGATAGATTGGTCTCAAACAGGTGTTGCACATTTATTTTCAGCTATTAAGGTAGGTTGCTTTTCATCTTACATATTTGTTTTTCATGTCATAATACTTTATTCCTTCTTGCACAACCAAAAACCCATTGGTTCGTGAACCATGTACAATCTTAGTGAAGGCCGTTGCATACAATCATTTTCTTATTTCCTTTGTTGGGATTGTAGGGAAAAGAAAAAACATTTCTAGATTTCATATGGACTCTAATGCATGAATAGGAATAATGCTGTTAATATCTTCAATGGATCAAAATTGTTCTTCTGTATTGCAGGAAAATGGGTATCAATTGCTTTTTCTTAGTGCACGTGCAATATCCCAGGCGTATCTCACTAGACAGTTTTTAGTCAACCTTAAGCAGGTAATCTACGCTAGTTTGATTCTTTTCTTATATCGAACTGTAAAATGAAAATCAAGAAATTCAAAATTCTTGTTTTCATTGTCTTTATTCTTTGTTTAACTTACCACCCTTGCACATAGAAAGGAGAAACCGTTTAACGAACATATCTTCAAATCTGTAGGATGGTAAGGCTTTACCAGATGGGCCGATTGTTATTTCCCCTGATGGGCTTTTTCCATCCCTATATCGAGAAGGTAACTGTTTTGCATTTCAGGGACTTAATAAAACAGTTTTCTGGGGTTGCTTTTCATGTGCAACATATACCATTTTAATTTGCTTCTATCTTTTTATCCTTTTGGTTTTGTTGCATGAATTATGCATTACATTAGTCTAATTAGGACATTAGTTATGTTCTTCTAGTACATTAAATTTTAAAAAAAATGTGGCATATGAGTATCTAAATTGCCAACCTTGTGAAGGATAAGGCAAATGCCTCCTTTTACATTCACTTAAGTTGTATCCATGAGGACATGTGCATTATCTTGAGGCTATTAAATCCCCATACCCCATTATGTTAAACCCCTAGAGAGATTTATGACATTTCTGCAATAACTAAGATGAGAAGCCATATTTGTACTTTTGGAAATAGATGCATGAGACATGCAATTACAACATGAAAAATCAAAGTTTAGTTCTATAACTTTGAGCTGCAATAAATTAAATGAAAGCTTGTTCTGTTCTATTTTGTTTCTGATTCCGATTATGTGCCTTTTACATAAGAAATTAAAAGCTGCCTATGCATGACCCCACTTGAAATACAAATTGAAGGTTAAGCGGGCTTCACATTTGTAGTTAATATGTTATCGTTTCTGATTTGGAGCATATGTTTTTAACCCTTCAAGCATATTAGAGTTTTCTCGATATCTGTTCTTATCTGTCTCTTCCTCCCCGACCCCAAAACATATCTCTAAACCACATTAATTGGACTGAAACATCCTATATACTTCTCAGTTATTAGAAGAGCACCTCATGAGTTCAAGATTGCGTGCTTAGAGGTTAGTTCTCTGCTTCGACATATTTACTTTTGATATGTTATTTGTGCTGTTAAATAAATTATGATTATTTCTTGCATCTCAAGTTTTTATATATATATCCCAATGGGTTGTGAATAAAATCAGTGGAATGGGTTGCATGCAAGTCTGAGAGGAATTTACAGCGTTTTGAGTGATATCTTACTTTATTCCCCTTCTCAAAAAAAATGAGATTTTAATTGTTGAGTTATAAAACAAATTTTATATTATTACAACTCTTGAATTAGTTTTTGGCTCAAAACTCTGCATTCCTTGTGATCTCAATCTGTCTTAATATTATGCATCACAACTTTTAGCTTAAAAATTCTTTATGGCTTTGTATATACTATGCATTACATGTAGAGATTTAAAAGATTTCCAATATAGATAGGTAGATGATAGGTATGTCATAAATTAGGAACATTTTAATGTTCTTTTATGTCTTTTGACTTATAGGATATCAAGGCATTGTTTCCATCTGATTGCAATCCGTTCTATGCTGGTTTTGGGAATAGAGACACCGATGAAATCAGCTATTTTAAGGTCGGAATCCCAAAAGGGAAAATCTTCATTATTAATCCAAAGGTAATCTAACTATCTACGGCTTTCGTGCTTAAAGAAAGGTGACCGAATGCTTCTAATGTTACTATACCAAACTTCTCTTCTAATGGTTTCAAGTTTCCAGGGTGAGGTTGCTGTGAACCGCCGTGTTGACACAAAATCTTATAGTTCCCTTCATGCTCTTGTTCATGGCATATTTCCACCAATGGCCTCCTCTGAGCAGGTTTTGTTACCTTTTCTTTTCCATTTATAACTCACGAGTGCGGAGTTTGTTTCTAAAGTCGTAGACTATGACTTCGAACTTAGTATTACTAGGACCTCTTGTGGAAATTTCTGTTCCGAAAACATGGTTGCAAAGGCACCTAGGCTGAGTTTTGTTATTCTCGTTTTATCGAAAGAGACTCAATTGTTCTTTCTATCCTTCACTTAGGTGACTTCTATCGTGTCAGGTCTCACCTTCTCCTGATAGCATATTATGTCAAAATTTTCAAGTTTTATTTAATTCTTTTCGGAGTGTCTCAACTTTTTTTGCTTCGCTTCTTTATTTCTATTGATTACAGGAGGATTTTAATTCATGGAATTTCTGGAAACTGCCGCCTCCTCTAATTGATATATGAAGTTGTCAGCTAGATATATTGCTTAAGCATTCGGATACTGAGGTAGAATGAAAGATGTCTGCGATCGTTCTGGAGTGATCCAGGTATATTTTGATGTCAGTTTTGCATATTTGTTAAAAACTCAGGATGGACTGTTGGGTAGTTATCTGGAAATGAATTGTGTCAATTACATTCTAGGACCCTCTTGGAAATTGGGTTGCAGTTTATTTTACCCATAGAGCAGTCAACATCTATGTTACTTGGACTGGGGTGTGAGTGTCGGATATGGGTATGTGTCCGACACGGGTATGTTCAAATTTTTCAAAGTTTTTTCATGTATTTGGAGGGTCCTTGGAGGGTCATTTCCCCATACCCATGTCCGAATATGCGTCAGACACGGGTACTTAAAAAAAAATGAAGAGTCGGAGCAACATAGGTCAACATTGTAGCAGTTGAGGCAGAGGCCTTCCCAGCTCTTTGCCTGCACTTTCTGAGATCCAACTAGTTATCACCTATGTTACCTAGACTCGTGGATGTTGATATGAGTATGTGTCCTACACGGATATATTATACCTCCATACCCATATCTGAATATGTGTCGGACACGGATACATTAGGGAAAATGAAGAGTCCAAGTAACATAGGTTATTGCCATTAAAGTTTCAGAGTGTGTACATTTCTCAAACTCCTTAATAACAAGATTGCGCTGGCAAATTACAGGTTTATATATATGTGACCATTGCGCTGAAAGTGCGGAGCTGGGCGTCCAAAGTAATTTAATTTGCATAGAAAGAAAAGGTTGGTTCATCTCAGTTGTAAATGGCTTCATCACAGGAGTTCAATTTGTAATTTGTATAGTGAATTCATGTGATTCCATAAAACAGATAAACGTGTAAACATTCATTAAAACTCTCAGGGGAGAAAAGGGTAGTGTTAATTTTTTAATTTTTTAAATATTTATTGCTCATACAAAATCAATCTTTCACCAATTAGTTCAAAGGACATTTTTTGTATTCAATCTACTCAGTTTACTGGAGTACATAATATCAGAAAGCTGATATAAGAGTTGAAAAGTATTTTCCTTTGATGGAATTCTATAAGGCGTGTGAAAGTAGTTAATAGAACTTGTAAGAAGATTCTAGGACAAGTATTTGGCAACTTCTTATCATTTTTTTTAAGTGATGGGATTTTAGGGCTAAGTTTATACAGATTCTTTTCTTCTTCATCTATACATTGACAAATCTTGCCATCATTTCCGAGCTTTTTGAATGCATTACTCGTCTCTTTCGGTGGACAAACTATGTTATTCAGATTTTTTTTCTATTTTTATTTTTTAAGTATTTGTATTTGACATTTATGGTTGATATATATTGGATATGAGTACAAGAGGATGATCTTTTAAATATATGAAAAAAATTGAGAAAATCTATTTCGAACATATATCAGTATTCGACATTCATCTTGAGTTTTAACATAAATGAACAGTTTACACAGATCAGTATATCCTTCTAGCTCCTGGTTTAGATTTCCCTGTCATCTGATAAAGGTGACAGATTGGCAATGCTGATAAATATTAATATGAAAAATTGGAAGAAAAAGAAAAGGTTTTTTTCTCTTTGAAAAAGATGTATTTTATGCTATTTCTTACAAAAATGAAGTATTCAACTTGTAAACAATGAGCACATGAGAAGAAAAAATAAAAACACTATGGTTTTTGGATTATAAACTGGTTCAGTTCAACAGACAGATGAACATATGAAACAAGAACAAATTAAGGAACAAAGGGATGCGACTCAAAATTAACACTTTAATTACAAATACAAAATCCTCACATTTAAGTGCTTTTCTGCAAACTCTGCGAGGTTTTTGATCTCATTGTCATCAATACAGCCATTGCCATTGGCATCCACAAATCCTATTCCATGCTTGCTTTTCCTCCTAGCAAACCAACCTCCCGAGACTCTTATAGCATCTGCAAGCTCATCTTTGCTTATCCTTCCATCTTTATCTTCATCAAATTTCTTTAACCATCTTTTGAACTCATCGATCGTCATTTCACGCTTCCCATCAACGGAGTAGCTACGAGTTTTAATAGCCATTTCTGATAATCAAAGCCCTCGAAATCTGTTCCTTGCACACTGTTTTGCTTGCTTAGCTAGCTTCCCTGTGTATAAGTGTTTGAAGGATTCTCAAATTTATACCATATTTTTCCCCTCTTTCCCTCCTGCTTTAGGCTTCGCAAATACAATATGGGAATTGGATTAGCACCATTAAAACATGCAGACGCGTATTCAAAACAAAACAAAGAGCCTTTAAAGTTTAGATACGTAATTGTTATTGCCTAATTAAGAAGCATTGAAAAATTGCCTAATATTCCTATTATTCCCTCTTAAAATTTAACATAAACGAAGCCCATATATAGAGCCAAAAAAGTAAGAGAGAAGGTTATAATTAAGTAGTAAACATTTGATGCTTGTCCAAATCCAAGGAACCGAGGACGACAAGGGGTGATTAATCTATAAAATTCTGTTTGTTTTTGCCGCCGCCGCACTGAGTTAGGCAACTATGTTAGAAAATCTTTTGAGTTGGAATCCTCGGAAAGGGTCATTAAAATAGGACATGATCTGACCCTTTAAGGGAGCAAAAACTTTACTAAATGCATGCATTTAACAGATAGATCCCTGATGGCTTTTATTTCTTTGAATTAATGATAGTGTTAAGCTGAGATTTTAATAATGGTTATAACACAATGTTACAATCGATGTTTATGACAATTGATAACGATAGTATTTATTACATTCGCAATCGCGATATATATAACAGATCCAAAATATATCCTCAACCATAATTTAAATCCTATTGAATTTCGGATTGCAAGGTTAAGGGACCCGAAAGGATAGTATATAGAAATTGAAGAAGAAGATTAGGCCAATCACCAACAAGGAATAGAGGTTTAATTAGAAAACCAACATCGAATCTCTTCAAAAGAAATAGTATAACAATTTTCCAGTCGCCAGGCCCATTTCTTTGCTTACCATCAGCATCTGCTGATAGTATATATTACAGTAACTAATTAACTATATAATTCAGGATAACTATGTATTTTCAATGCTCACAGCAGGTGAGAAAGTCCTTTATTAGTGCAGGCCAATTACCAAAAACTAGTATGATATGATTTAGAAAGAGAATAAATTTTTTGATAGACTCATTTAGTTTAAATCAGTCAAATCAACTACTATATATAGAACATTCACTTTCTCCCCATGTGAAACACAATCCAACCCTTGTTTGTTTGTTTCTTCAGAGCATCTTCGAAACTTAAATGGGAAATCCTATGAGAGAGAGATTTGGAACTTGGTAGTTGCATAGGCATTTTATGAACTTGAACTTGGTAGATTTCCTTGTAATCATATTTGGAAGCTGGAATATATGCAATTGAACTGTGCGCAATTTATCAGAGAAACTCGAAAACTCCAAAATAATGAACAATATGAAACGAATATAGAAGTGGAATCCAAGGGGGTGTTTTCAGGTGAGAAATCCAGTTCTTTATATGCATAATATAGACATGGTGGAGTTTTAACAGTACTCTTGATTCAATGAGACAAAAAAAAAAAAACTTATATCAAAATTGCCAAGGAAGAAAGCTAAATTCAAGGGGCCTTTTCTTAAAATAATGGAAATGGGATTCTGATTCCAATTGTTAGGCTTTTTCTAATATATTATGTAATTAGCATTTTAACACCGTACCGTTAAATATTTAACTAAAGTTTTCATCGGAAAAAAATCATTTTCGACAAAATTTAGATTGAGATTTTTTTCATTGTATTTATAAATTATTAAAGAAAGAAAGCAAATAAAATGAAAAAGAGAAAAAAAAAAAAAAAAAACAGTAATTAATGTGCTAATCTTGAAAAGTTATTTGTCCTTTGAAATAGAAAGATAAATTTAATTTTAGGCCTTAATTAATTATTCAACCTTGCATGGGCGAAAGAGTCCCATAGTCCGTCGGGAAAGATAGATAGCGGGGGAGAAGTTGGAAGACAAGCTATATATATATATATATGTGACTATGACTTTATGACATAACTGGATCACAAATTATAGTTTCATTTTGAGTATATTTAGATTTTATCTAATTCAGAGAATTAACAAATGATACCTCAAAATTCGGTACCTTCATAATAATTAAGCATAACAAAATAATCCCAATGAAAAATCATGCTTTGCAATCATTGAGACTTTAATTTCTTTAATGTAATTTTTTTAAAATGACCTAATTAAATATATAATTTTTTGAAGTTGATTTTAAGATTTTTTTTTTAAGTTGGTTTTTTGTAAACTAACAATGATTTTTTTTTTTTTAATTTCACAGTTAAGAAATTATCATATGTTTCATTTTTTAAAATTTTTATTATACTTTAAATGGTACGTACTATGTTTATGATCCTATGGAATCTATTAATTTTACTGTTTTGATATAAAAAAATACCCTTTACAAATTAATTTAGTTTTGTAAGAAGCCAGATCAAGTTGGAAGAAAGTCATCTTATAAGTAATCAAAGAATTCAGACCGACTAAAAAAAAATTTTCATTCATCCGAAAGATCAGAAGAAAGAAAGGGGAAAATTCTTGACAAACAAACAGATTGCAATTCATTGTTGTTATGATCAGATTCAGTACAACTTATACGGTGGAAACAAACATAAAAAAAAAAAAAAAAAAAAAACTAGTCTTTTTTCAGCAATCAGTTAATACGAAATTGCTATAGCAAGCAAACAACAAGCAAATACATAACATACGTAATTTTCATAGACCATTTTATTGTTTAAGGACATATATATATATATATATATATATATATATATATATATATGACCCTAGTTGACGCCATATCCTTGTTTGACAGCATATTTGACAAGCTCTTCCAGCTCGTTTAAACTGATGGATCCATCTCCGTCTCTGTCAGCTTGGTGCAGTGAACGATGAACTCGCCAGCCAGGGTTGCGGGAACCCAGTTTTTGGAAAGCTTTAGACAACTCTTCCTTGTTTAGACAACCGTCCCCGTTGGTGTCTTGTTCTTTAAAGATAGCCTTCAATTGATCTTCATTTACGGCAAGATTTATGGATTTTGGCACGTAAAGAGGCATGTTGGCAAAGGGGCAGAGGTTTTTTGGAGCTTTGGGTATATGAAAGACACTAGCTACTTTAGTTTTGGGTTATTAGACCCATCGATTTATATAGAATTTATTTGATTAATTACCATAGTTAACCACTTTCTCCTATATATTTTTATCTTTCTTTCTTTTTCTTATTTGAAAGAATCAATTTCCTCTTTATATTTGTTATACCTACCTGTATCTCCACACTTGGATCTTTACTTGCAGAACATTTGGTAGGTCCACCACTGTTCAGCAACTCCAAACAGAACAGATATTTGGTTTTACTACGTCAAAATTAGATTTAGATAGTATTTTTTATAGTATTTTTCAAATATTATTAAAAATAGCAAAGACAATATTTTGCATATTGCAGTTATATATTATAATGGTCAATAATTACAGTATTTTTAAAATTTTTAGAAGCATTTGACATGTGCTATTATAAATCTTATCATATAAAACTACTTTTGGTAGCACTTATAATTGCTATCATTGAGATTTTTTGCAGCAAATAAAAAATGCATGCAAAAGGTCATGAAAAGCTGTTATAAAAGTAGAAATAGCAGCATTTTGATAAGTGTTACTATACATATGTAAAAATGCTACCAAAGACATAAGACTGCGGCCACATATACAGCACATGAATAAATGCTGTCTTATCTTACAGCAACAATTTTTTTAGTTATCATAGCACCTCAAAATATTGTTATAGGTCAAATTTGACGTAGTAATTTACTCCAGCTAAACTTAAGCACCCATCAACCAAGTATAAATAAGTGAGTAAACCCTAACCAGAGGTAAGAAAAAACATAAATATTAACTCTACGATTATTCCCTGCTTTTCTTTCGAAAATATTTTAAATTCATATTAATTTAAGTATCGGAACACACCTCGAAAACTAAATTCCAGTACTCCTTTAACCCTTTGACATAATCTCTTCTCCATCTTTCAAAAAAATCAACAATATTCTTATTCTTAATTCTTTTTATTGTATGTATAGGGAAAAAATGCATTATTCTAACAACATATTGATGTTAAATTCAGATATTTATTTTTTTAAATAAAAATAATGGATCATATACATCTTTAACGTGACATAATTCAACAAAAATGTAAAGAATTATATTCGCAAGTGCTAAGAAAAAGCATCTACGGTTGCAATATTGCATGCACTATTATATTCCTACTTATCAGGAAGCTTTTGTGTTTACGTAGGGCCACAAATAAATTTATCTTTGATGGTTTCACTTTCTTACTCATGCTACTACTTTCTACTAGATGCTTATATTTTTTACATGTGATTTCTTCTTCTTTTTTTTTTTAAATAAATTAAGCATGTGGTAGAATTACTTATGCACTGATTTTACCCAAAAAAAGAAAAAGAAAAAGTTATATACTAAACCTGTCTAAGGGTCTGACTACCGTCTGACTCGACAAATTCGACTCAAATAAAATCAAGTTTAGAACATGATATTTTAAATTCGGGCCGGCCCAACTTGATTCAAATTATTTTTTAATAAATTTTTTTATTTAAATTTAATTATGAAAATATATAAATATTAATATGAAAATGAATTTTTTTATTTTTAATATCTTTTGAAGAATAATTCAAGTTTTTTAGATTGAACAGACTGAATTAAGTTTTGGACAAACAAATTGTTATTATTTGAGTCTGATTTGGTCCAATCAAACCCGAACAAATCTATTATCCATTGACCCTAATTTTTAGAGCACATAATTATAATAGTGGATAAACAAACCATCTCTACTATTGTGTAGAGCAAAAAAATATATAGTAAATTAGCAATCCTAATAATTCTTTCAGAGAAAAAAAAGGCTAATATTATTATAATTCAAAATTTGACGTTGGAGGTTGACGTGTGTAACCAACATCATCTGAAGTCGAGAACTCTAACGTCGGAAGAATATAAGGGGAAAGGGAGAGGACAAGTTTGAAGATCAGAAAAGGAAAATAAGTGAGTTTTTTCTTTGTTTCTTTTTCGAAAAAGAGATTCGTGGTTGTTTCATTGGTCCAAAAATGCTTTGGTAAAGCAGAAGGAAGTAAAAAGTCATTAGTGTTATTTGATCAAACGCCCAAAAACCAAACCATTAATTAAGACATACGTTTATACAGTACAGTAATTAATTATACCGTTTATTTATTGTTGTTTTTGTTTTTATAAAAAAAAAAAAAAAAAAAAAAACTGTGAAGAGTAGAGAAGCTTTCATAAGATTTATCTTCTGTTGAGTTAAATTAGAAAATTTAGTGTACTTTGTAAAGAATATATATATATATATATATATATATAAAAGAAGGTTTCATTAGTGTTTTGTAAATTTTTACACATTTTATATTTATTTAATCCGATCGTTGTATTCAATAATTTATTCATGTAAATCATGCATGTCAAATTTCGAGTAAATTAATAAAAATACTTGACTATTTGTTTGATATAAAATAATTTACAGTTAAATATGTATATAAAAAAACCGTAGGAGTTCGTAAACATCTTATAATTGCATTTTCAAGCATTAGAGGCAAGAGGGCTATAGGTATTGATCATTAGGAGAGAATCTGAAACTTGAAAGACACATAAAATACTAGCTAGTAGTACATCAAAGACTAAAAATATTGTAAAAATTCTACTTGATTCTGTATCCTAGTCCAGCAGCATATCGAACAAGGTCGTTGAGCTCTTCATACTGATGCGTACATCGTTGTTTGTGTGAAAACGATCTCATATCGACTAGTTAAGGATTGGACTGTAGCTTTATAAACCAAGGGCAACCTTTTCCCTATGAGGCGTCTTTTCTCCAGGATAAAATCGTGAGAACGGTCTTTAGACCTCCACGACGGATAATACCTCATAGTGGACGCAGTCCAACAATCATTAGAAAAGACTAGTTTTACTCTTTATTTGCAGTACAGTGTTTGTTAGAGGGTGTGATTTTGAGGCTCGGTCTGTTGTTCGCTCTTAGTCAAACATTCAACAGATAAGAATTGTGGGTATTGCTTTTCAAAATTGAGATCTAATTTTTCTAAGATTGCAATCTAAAAGTTCTTATAAAATGTGGAATAAGAATAAAAGGAAAAAGAAGAAAACAGTTGGAATCTGAAGGTTTTGGATAAGTGTTGAATCGAATATTTTATATATTATACAATCCACAAAATCGTGAAAAGAACCCAGCAATAGCATGATGCCATTTATCAGTGCCATTTGTATGCTTTAGATTCTGAGAACCGGCCTTCCTCACGATATTGTTTTTTGAAAGAAAAAAACGTCTCATGGGAAGCATGATTTTTATTTATAAAGTTACAATTTGATCTTTAATTATTAGATGTTCGATCGTTTTTTCCTTCAACATTAATCCTTTTAATCAATGGTGAGACTGTGCTCTCTTTGAGGGTCACGGGCAAATCATTTGTTGATACAAAGATTATTGAATTGCAACCGTAATAAAAAATTGTCCATTTTGAAGACCTGACATGATCAGCGAAGGGTTACATGTTTTCTCCTAGACACATAAAACTAAAAAGAGAATTTTCATAGTTTTCAATAGGTCGAATACAAGAGTCCAGAAGCTGAAATTACATCAGACCTTTTGATCACATACAAAGCAAAAGGTGTAACTCCATTAGATCATATATATAATAAAAGAGAAGCTGGAACCTTGAAACGTTGAAAGTACACCACTCTTAAATATTACTGCACAGTGCACACATTCAAACCCTTTATTCCAACTATATAGTCATTGAGTTCTAATTATAATTGGTGCTGGTTGTATATTGAAGTTTGTCAGCGTAGTCGATGAGGGCTTCAAGCTCGTCCTGGCTGACGCATCCATCTTTATTTGTATCAGCACGTTTCAGTCCTTCCCAAGCTCTGAAACCAGGGATAACCGCACCCAAATTCTGAAACGCTTTCTTTATCTCTTCCTTTGTGAGGAAACCGTCGCCATCGGCATCACAATCCAGGAAAAACTTCCGTAAACTCTGCTTACTCAAGGTCCGGGGCTGAAACGGTACCGGACATGATTTAATTGTCATGTTGTTTGAAGGATTTTGAGGTTTGGATGTGAATATATATTAGTTAACTATATATACAGGGAGAAGAATAGATGGCCAGGGATGGTTTTGATCTCTTGGAGTGATCTTTGGAGTATTGAAGCCATGGGCTTCCTAATATATAGACCTCTTTGTACCCTGTATGGCTATGGTAAACTATAGCTCGGTCGTTACGCAACGTAACGGAAATTAAAATATTCGCATCATATTTTATCCATTACGTAATTTTTGTGATATTATCAAATTCTTTAAAACATTATCAAATTCATGTCCGCGAAAACAGCGATGCGTTACTTACGTAATGCCCGTGATACCACAACCGCATTCGCGACGAAATAGAGAATCTCAAAATCATGTGCTTTGGGAAAAGAATGTCATGTTACAAGTTGACACGAACATAAGTGTAGATGTCACAGTTGTTAAGATGTTTGAAACCTAATTATAGTGTTGATTGTTCCTACACGTAGTCAATATGTGGGATTACAAGTGGATGAAGCTCTTGTACCAAATTTTATATGTAAGAGTATTATTAGTAAAGGTATTTTGAGATTTTCGCATATGTAATTATCTTTATATAGATGGAGATGAAAAATCTACGACTGTTGCAAGTGGACCTATCTCTTGCGTTTGAGAGTACTGAATCATTATAAATCTGGTGTGTTTCTTGTATTTTTTTTCTTTGCAATTATTTATTATCTTTTTGTGAGAATAAAATTAGGGCTTTAATCCTAACTAACTGTAATAATATGCCATACCTAGAATTAGGGCTCCCGTGCTCCACTTTAGGTACAACAGCAAGCCAGTGGCAAGTGTTTCCATGTTCTTGTTTTGATGAAAAGTGGAAAGTGATAGGTAATTAAGTGTTGGAACTTGGAAAACATAGTGAATCCATCTTGGTTTTCATTTTCCACTTGCATGCTTTCTGGGCAAGGATCCAAACATGTTAATTTAATTTGAACCATCATTAAAACATACATTTGGATCCTAGAGTTTAAATTCCATCTAGACAATTGAAGCAACCGTCCTATACCCAAAACTCCACCATTTGGATCATAGCATGTGGAAAAGTGGAAATCTATTGTAGGAGATACCAATCTATAGCTTCCATTCAAAGATTACGGAAACGAAGAAGATAAGGATTCTAAGCAATCACTTCTTATCCTATATTACATTTAGGATTGGTGGAAATTGGTATCAAGCATCCAATATCTTATCATGTGAAAAATGAAAGGTCGACAAGGACTCAACACTCAAGCAGCATCTTTCCTTTTTCTGAAAATTCAAATATTCTAATTAAAGCTTATAAGTTGGTACAAGATATTTTGATAATTGCATCAAGAACTTGGAATTGAATTTCAACCGTCAAGGTTTTCCTCTTTTCTTTTCTTCCTTCCAAACGTGTATATATTTAGTGTAACCAGAAAAAATATGGGCAGGTTATTGGTGACGATGTTAAAGAGGACGTCATTTTAACGAGGCTACAGGCTGATATCAATCCCAGTCAGAGTCAAAAGTGTGAGATTCCAATCACAAGAAATGCAATCCTCTGATCTGATGTTAATCAAACTTTAGCCGATTGCATCCATGCCTAAAGTAAAGCTCAAAGGACTTTCATTATAAATCTGATATCTAAACTCTAAATTTGATGAAATTAAAACTACTAATTTATTGTAGAATTCAATATTCTATGAAGTAAAAGTAGGCAAATTTCATTTCATATATTAGAAGTCAAACTCAAAACAATCAAACACAAGAAAACAGAAGAATAAACTAGTAACACCCACAGGATTAATTAATATATAGCAAGACATTTGGCGCCCCTTTTACACCATGGAGAATAGATCAGAAGCTTAAAACCTGAAACTTGCAAGCTAGCTAGCTATAATATCACATGGGAATATTTTTACATCAATTATTATGCAAACGAGTTATTAGAAACTACTATTAACGAGGAAGCACTGAGTTTCTAATTAATTAACGTTGAAGTATCCACGTTGATAAGCGTATTCTATGAGGTTGTCAAGCTCCTCCAGGCTGACGCATCCATCCCTGTTTCTATCTACACGTTTCAGTGCTTTCCAAGCTCTGAAACCAGGGAAGAGGGCACCGAATCGATCAAACGCATTCTTTATCTCTTCCCTTGTCAGGACATTGTTATCATCTACATCACAATCAAGGAATACTTTTCGTAGCTGCTGCTTACTAGCCGTAGGGGGTGAAGAGTGGGGGCCTTTCGGAGCTTGGTGAACCATGTTGTCTAGAAGGATTTTGAGGCCGATCTATTAGTAATTTGGAGAGAAGATTATATTATATACAAACAGGACTTGTATGATCTTAGGGAATATGAGCCTATGAGGTGATGGGTTTATATAGACCTCCGGGGACCAACGCTAGCGCCACTTATAGTTCTCATTGATCCGAATGAGTCTTGTTTATGAAGGTTTGAGAAAAATTTCAACTAAAATGTAAGGGACGTATGTTGGAAAACTAATTAGGAAAATAGGGAATAGGTTCTCTATTTAATTACCCACCACCGGCTTCCTAGTTCCAATTCTAGCTTTGTACAGTTGTACTAATAGCCTTCCAACAACTATGGATGATTTCGTCACGTTGGATTTTTACATGCGCACATGACAAGGTATACATAAGTGAAATTAAGATTGACTTGAGATAAGAAAAAACATATCTGCTTTTTTATCTGAAAATATAATCTCAAATCAACTTAAATATTGAAACAAGTTTCAAAAACCAAATTTCGTTGCCTTTCTGACATTTCTTGACTTTGCAAATAATCATCAGTCTTTTGCCTGATAATTCTCAAAAATTCACTCTGCTTCACCATGCAGAGGACATCAACAGATAGAATTTGCTAGGTATATAAATCCTATAAATAATCTGATCTATATTGTTTGTATATTATTGCTCCTATATATAGCAACTGCAAGAATTCTTCCTTTATATCAAGCCATGCAGATCCCACTTCCATGTTTTTGTCCATGGTAATAATTCCTTGTTCTTATTGCCTGATGCCTATGGTCATGACTGCTTGGAGCCTAGGGTTTACTTTTTTCCGAGGGATGAAGGACCCAAAGGCCTAAGCTTCCCGATGAAACAGTATTGTTAGGCAAATTGGAACCACACTAATAGTAAATCGGTAATATTGTTGTCCACAAATCCACCACTAGATCGTAGTGTTGAGACAGCAGATACGAAAGTAATAATAAAGATAATGCATTATCTTCTCCAAAAATCAAGGAAACAAGTTTAAACTGAAGATAAAAAGATTTCCTATCTTTTGTATTTAAATGTTTGTTTATCTTTGTAAGAATTTGGCTTCATAGAAAGTAGAGAATGTAGTATTTTACGAGATAAGCGTTAAACGTTAATCCTGTTGCAAATACGGTATTTGGCATCCTCCCAACATCAAATCAAACTTCGAATAGCGATCAGCTAGATCAAGTTGCAGCATCTTTTTATGCCCACTCGTTAATTAATTTGTAGAAAAATTATTGAAACCTCCAAGACTCAAGTGTGGCATCTTTCTTCTTCTTTTTTGATTGAAAATCCATTCCTCCAATTGTCATTTATTGTGAAAAAAAGAACAAGAATATTGGTAACATATAGATTTGCTTTTTCCAAATGGGAAGTCGGGTTATTCCTTCACTTTCGGTGAAATCAAATGTGTGTAAGAAATTAATCCTTTGGTCTCAATTGATGTGATGTTGATAGAAAATCGTTTTGCACACGGAATAATGCTATTTTTACAATATTTCATGGCCACAATTGGAGGTGTCCCTGGTGGTGTCTACTACGGTGCAAACGTTTATCGTGCAATTACGGTGAGAATCTTCATTCTACACAAATTTCAATTTTTTTTTATTTTTATCTTTTCTCTTTTGCTTGGTTTCTTGCAGGTCTCCCGAATTAGAATAGCAATAACAGTTTTTAGTGTTTGCAATAATAAAAAAACTATTTAATAAAAAAAAATTGATAATTAGGCTGTAAATAGATCTAGTAATATTGGACACCACAGGATTATACGATATGAAAAAATAACTAAAACACGCAAAAAATACGACACGAAAAAAAATACGAACACTACATAAATACATGAATGTCTCAAAATCTATATAATACAAATTATTAACATATCAAATTATATAAATATAAAATACTTAAACACGATTATGACACGACAAAATACACAAACATGATACGTATACACGAATTTTCAGATCTAGCTGTAAATGAATCGGGCTTGAACGAACAGGTCTTTACTCGTGTTCGTTTGTTTATTTAAATTCATTATAAAATCCAACTCAAATACTGAAACTCAAAATAAAAAATTAATTTTCATACACATTATTAATGAAACTTAAATTAAAAAATTAAACTTAACTCATAAAAAATATATTAAACTTAAAATCATATTTAGAATAATTAATTAATTATTTTTTTGTCAAGAATTAATGAATTAATTTAGTAAGTATTACAATAATAATAATATATACAATAAAATTTGAATATTAAATATTATTATTTACGAATCGGGTTGAAATCATTTTTTTTTTGTTTCTTCTTACAGCAATCTGATAATCTTGTTGCTAAATTCAATAATATTCAAGCTATATGTGATCGTAGACCTAATCCATGGGACATGCTACCCGTCCAGCCCGACAAACTCGAGCCGAATTAGTATGGGCATGGAATAGGCTTTTACTAATCTGGATCAACTTGGCCAGGATTACTATTTAAATAATAAAAATAATATTTTTATTTAAATTAATTATAAAAATATTTTTTTTAATATTTTAATATATTTTAAATAGTAAAATGAGTTTTTAAACTCGAACTGGCCCAAGTTGGACCTGAGCAAGTTACAAAAAATTTGTTCGAGCTTGGGCCCATCCCGACTTGACCCATGGGCACCCCACTTAAGGCCATTTTTCGTTTTCAAACAACTAGATTTGTGTTGCTTGGATCTTAAATTAGTATTAAACAATTAGATTTCACCATGGAAGAAAAAAATCCAAAACAAATCTAATAGTTTGAAACAAAAAACAATCTCAACATGTTGAATTTGGCTAAATGAGGTTATTTTTGATTAAAAATGAAGCAAAAATAGTGTTGATGCAGCTAATGTATTTTAGAAATATTAGAAATATATAAATAAGCAAAAAAAAAACCCCTCAAAATTCAAATCCATGTTTTATCAAATTGATTTCTTTATTATTAGTTTATCAAATTTCATTTTTTTACATGGTTTGCTTGTTATTATTCTTAATACAAATATTATTATTAGTTACAACTTTTGTAATAACAAAATAGAATCCATGTTTTTATTTTGTAAAAACTCATGTGCTAATTATTGTGTCAAAAACTCCAATGCATCAAAATATGTTTTTTCATGTTAAAACTTAATTTTTTGTTTTCTTTTTTATAAAATAATTTTCGTAAATGATTATTTTTTGTATTTGAAAATTATAAGAGCATTTAATAAATAAAATAACACCATAATGTATATAAATTTTGAAAAATATTTATTTATTTAAAAATAAATATTAGATAATTAATTTTTTTTTTAACTTAAAAATGAATTTGGCCTCATAACATTGAAATAAAATATTTTTTCTCATAATGTTCTTATTTATACTCATTCTATCATGAAAAAAAATCAATTTAAAAGGAAGATCAAAAAATTGTTTTTAATTTTTTAATCTCTTAAAATTTCACTTTTTAATAAATATCTTTTGTTATTGGTGCAAACATAATTTTTATCAATTCTTTGCCTTTATTTGTAATTCTCATGGTTCTCACCGTTCCTATTCTAAAAGTTCTCATTGTAGTTGACACGGTGGGCTAATTTCATGGTCAAAAAGTCATAAAACAACATTTCAGTGAGGTAAAAATAATCCAAATTGAAAATCCAAATTGTTAATAATAAAATCATAAAAATTATTATTAAAGTAAGAGGGTTATAATATTTTTCAAAATAGTCTATTTTCAAATATGTTTAATTCTTTTTCAACATAAATATCAATTATCATACATATCGATAGGTAAGTAGGATTCACATACATGTCATAAATATGACTGATTAACATACATGAGAGGAAAAAAAACCTATGAGTGAAAATAAGACAAATTTTTAAAAATCTATATAATTTAAATTTTGAATACAAATATAAATAATTTCGAAATGAATCAGATCGGATCAAGTTAAGATTAAGACTGAGTTTAAAATGGACCTGGCTTGTGGTTGGCCCATCATGAACATCTCCAGCCACAATAGTCTAGGTCTATTCATGTTGCCATGTCGCTATTGATTGTAAGTTCCAAAACAAAAGTTCCAAACAAAAAAAAATTCAAAACAAAAATTCCTCCCGTATTGGAATTACCCATGATTAATTTTTTTAGACTTCCCAATAATAATGGTTTTTTATTTCTTAGTTGCCAAAGCCAAGGAGATTAGGATCATATTATATTGTCAGAAAGCTTAGCATATATATATATATATATATGTCTTTTTACTTTTATATATTTCAAAATTATTTTTCATGATTTTTTTACAATAAAAATTATAGAACACCAATTTTATTAAAATTTTAATATTAAGTACATCAAATTAAAGCTTTTTTTTTTTTTAATTCTGTGAAAGTCAAAGAGAAACTAACAATTTGGGACAGAGGGAATATAATAATTTGAACCTATGCTTGGTGTTGCAAGCTCATTAAATAATATCAAAATTAGTTGTTTTAGAAATTTACGTTTGTCTTTAAAACCATGTTAATTTCCTGATAATTCTTCTTTGTTTTTGTGCTGCGGCATTGAGCTGATTTATGGAAATTAATCACTTGGTTTCAAACCAAAAACTATTTACTAATTTATTTGGATAGATTTCCAACCAAATTATTGGTTTAAAAAAAAAAATCTTAATCTTACAATAGACAAAAAAAACACGATTTTAAAAAGAAAAATATTAACTAATATCATTAGACACTAATTAAGATGATACTTATAAAAAGAAAATATAATTAATGCATTATTATTTTTTTTGAATTCGTAAAAATAATGTATTAAATGAAAAAAAAAACAATAATAATTAAATAATCTTTAATTGGTGACTATAAATATCCGTTAACCGGATTATATTAAAAATAAATCAAAAGCAAATCGTATTACAGTATATAAATGAATTATAAAAAAAAAAAAAAGAAATTAAAAGTACAGTACTCTTTTATTGTACAAACATCATATTACGAAAACATCAATTTGCATTTACATGTGAACATGTCCAATGTTGGTACAGATCAGAAAAAAAAAATTTATTATTATTATTTTGTGGAACAAAAAGAAGTAAAGAACACAACATATGTAATATTTATATAGTACGTATTTTTTTTTTTTCATGCAGTATGGAAGACTATATATAAAAGACTTAACGGTACCCAGAGCCGTAAGCATATTCAATAAGAACATCAAGTTCATCGCCTTTGATGTATCCACTCTTATCCGTATCGATGTATTTGAGGGCTGAGGCAGCTTTATAGCCTGGCATTAGAGCACCCAGATACTCAAATGCATTCTTCAAATCACCCTTGTAAAGTCGGATTTCACCCTCGCCATCCTTTTTGCCATATTGCTCGAATACTTTCTTCAACTCTTCCTTGTTTTTGGTTGATGATGAAGCAAACATTGATCTACGCATGTTTAATCTTAGGATATTTGGGTTTTTTTCTTTCTTTCTTTTTCTTGGATGAATGTATTAAGACGAATGGCAAGATTGAACAAAGGCTCTTTAATTTGCTGGGTTTTTTTTTTTTTTTTGTGTGTCAAAACTAAATTTCTAGGAGATATAAGGTTTGGGAAGCCATGGTTTTTATATATAGAGCTCTTACCCTGGAAGTGGAAAGTTATGGTTCCTTCTTGGAAAGAGAAGTTGCGTAGAGAATTGAACTGGAATCCCATGCTTTTCAAATTGACAAACTCACTTTTTACTGTATATAGTAAGGGAACGATAATGGTGCAAATGCATGCAGAGAAGGAATCCGATTCTCCACTTTTATTTATATTCTTTTTTCATCCAAAAAGACAAGAAAACAAACTTTAATGTGTCACTACATATATATTCTTTATATAGTTTATAATATATATTGGTTTATATTTGATGCACTGTCGGTGTATAGATCTATACACTGACAGTAAATCTTACATTGATACCTCGTTAAAAAATTAACCACTAACCTTTAACCAAACAGGTAACATCATAGGATGCACTGTCAGTGTATACACTTATATACTGACGGTGTATCAAATATAAATTCTATATATATTTATATATATATATATATGAGATTATCAAGTTGCCATTTTTGAGGGACGAAAGGATGAGATTTATTTTCTTGATAGTTGGACCAAGTTCACCCAAAAGGATAGGAGACCAGCCCATAATGACCTTTACATAAATATTTTGGGAAGCCCAGCTTGGCCCAACCCAAAAGTCAATCTTACAAAAGTATGCGTAACTTAACTTAGGTGATGGAAAAAATAAGGTACAATTCATGGCAGATGATGAGCAATTAGGTGATATATTTGGTATAGCCATATATATTTTTTGAAATATTCGTATATGACATATATTAAAACATAAATATAAGTACAATTCTTCATATATACATGAATTTTTTTAAAAAAAATTGAATATATTTATATTAAATATTTATCCACATCCGATACTCATCAGAATCCGAGTAATATTGACAAAACTTCCTTGATAAGGAAATTTAGACCTAACTTTGAGTCGTTGGATATCATCAAAAAAATGAATCTTTGAACAGGGGTAGTTAAATTCTTTGAGAAATAATAATTGCTGAGAAGATTCCTAACAGATAAACATCCTTTGGGCAATCTAGAAGTGATTTTGGACCACTTTTACTTCACCCTTTCAGACGCTTGACTGATATCCTTTAATAATAAAGGAATAAGAAACTTTATTTTTTCTGTGCAACATGGCCGGTGGATTCAAAGCAGAAGAGTAAACCGAAAGCCTATACAAACTTTGAGAAAATGCGTTTCTGGAAAAGGATGTAATTAAGCTTAGTTGGAATTCGCGTCTTAACTCCTAATAACTTTGATGCAAAAGGAATTTCAATTTACATTTGCTTAATTCTTTATCTATCTCATATAAGTAGAAAGCACGTGCACAAACACGTAATAAGGATATGGCATAATACGAATACAATGATATGAGAGTTTTTAAAAAAATAAGAAATGAGATTTTCTAATTAAATATTAACATACAAATAACTTTTTAAATATTTAAAAATTTTGAACCTTAAAAAAACCTTTTAAGACCAAATAGTTTAAACTCAAAGATCGAAATGTCTTAAATCATCATATTCTAAATTATTCAACAAGAGAATTCTTTTCATATTTGTCTCATTTTGTATCGTTTATGTCTTCTTTCTCTCTCGTTCTCAATCTCTGTAACATATTTACATTGATATTTGCTTTCTACTACCACTTTTTCCAATATTTAACTCTCCATTCTTATTGTTTCTCTCTCTGTTTCATGAATTTCGAACATTATATGAACTTTTGTTCATTATTGATTCTATATTTGGAAAGAAATTGCAAAGAAAATCTTCATTGTATGTCCAACTATGTCCGGACATATCTAGTTGTGTCTAGACGTGTTCAAACATATCTTAATTATGTTTTGATCATGTCCGACATGTATTTTGTCATGTCGGACACATGTCCTACACTTGAACACTATGCATGGAGTGTCCGTGATTCATATACCACATGTTATAAGAAAAATATATGATACCAAACAATTTACACATTCTTTTTTCTAACATTTATAAAGGCAAATTAGGGTACATCAAAGTCGTGCAGAGGGCCAGGGTTCTTCTTCCGGTTTCTGTCTGCAGCTTTTTAAGTACAGAAATTACTACAGTAATTAAAGCTAAAAAAAAGAAAGAAAGAAAAAAACCACGAAATTGGTAGGGAAGGCAAAAAGATTTCCCTCGCTTACCAATGGGTATTAGCTTACTATGTTGTTCCGACTCTTCATTTTTTTTGAAATACTTATGTTAGACACCCATATCCGACACATATTCGGACATGGGTATGGGGATATGATCTTCCAAAAAACCTCTAAATACATGAAAATTTTGGAAAAACTTAAATATACCCGTGTCCGACACTCACACACGACTCCGAATAACATAGTTAGTTGATCAATTACTTATGAAATGGTGTAACCACATTGCCAAACGTATTCAACCAGATGATCCATCTCGCCCTCGCTTATGTACCCATCTTCATTGCCGTCAGCACGATTAAGCGCTTCTCTAGCTCGCCAGTTGGGGAAATGCGATCCGATGTAGTTGAAGGCATTCTTAAGCTCTTGCTTGCTAAGCCGGCAATCTCCATTTCTGTCAAAGCTCTGAAGTATATGTTTTAATTGTACTTTAGTCAAAGGCACAGGCACACACTTAATCTTGCATCCCTTGCACCTTCTATTCTTACAATTACAGCAATTCATGCGGGCGTTAAGCTTGGGAAAATCTAAAGAACAATGCATGTTTTGAAGTGTAATATGTATTGGTGGTGGGATAGAGGATAAAAGCTTGTTTTGTGGTATACAAAAAGCTTAAATTAGTGAAGGGTTTATATAGGGAATTTCGGAATCGAAATTTCCCTTGCATCTTTCTGCAATTCCAACTTGTTTTTAGACATTGAAGTCTACTGTTGAGACATGCATGGAGATAAGCATATCCCTTTGATATTAATGCAAAAGCATATATCTTATTTTATCTTAAAGGATGCGTTTGCAAAGAATAATTTTTGGACTGATTTTCAGTTCTAGAAGCTTATGTTAACCTCGCCTCTGAATCTAACATATTGGCCAGCGACATGAAAATGATAAGAACCTAACTGTCCGATATAGTATGTATTCAACATGAGTATACTTAATTTTTTTAATTTTATATATTTGCAGAATCATATCTCATACGCATTTTCAAATATGTTTCAGATACAAGTATCGGACACTGATACTTTTTTGGATCCCTAATCTAATCTAATCTAATCTAATCTAGTCTATATATATATATATATATATATATTGCTTGTGAATCATCAAAAGACTATTACAAAAAACATAAATAGATTAGAAAACACATATTAAGTGAAAGATAATTTTTTTATGTGACTGGAGCGTTTTCTTGAACAACCATAATCAAATATATGGTAATAAATGTTTAATTATAACAAAACTAGTTTAATTCTATATATGTAATGAAATTAATAAGAGATTAATTATTGGATAATAAAGAATTAATCCTGATCTTTACTCCATTCTTTTTGAAGGATTATAAATATAAACAGGACAGGAATCACTAACCATGGTAGGTAGAATTAATTCATGAGGTTTGTTTTCTTGTTTCTGTTGCTAATGTACTAATTTTAGATTCTCCTTTACCATTTCAAAGATTATATTTTCTCCCTTGAAAATAAGTAATTTCCATATCTTATCCTTCAACTACTTGCTCAATGAATTTGTTTTTATTCCTTTAGGTATTTTTCTTTTTTGGTCTTTATGAGGTATCAAATTTTCTTCATAGTGATATATAAGTGTTGCCTTCTCTCCTACTAAAGACAGTGTTAAATAAATAAATAAAATGTTGCCTTCTCAAGCAGTACACTTTTTATTTAAAAAAAAAAAAAAAAGTTACAGGTAAACATTACTCACTCCTATAGAACTTATGAAATAAAATATTTTCTGAAATTATTTACCAAAGATACAATGTTCATTGGATTTCAATGGACTTTGGGTAACTTTTCAAACCCAATAAAAGCATAAATAACTATTAACCCAATCTAACAATTTAGCCTCAAATTGGACCGTTGAAAGCAACCCGTTAACAACAAAATAAAAATAAAAAAATTCATAACTTCATTAATTTTTATTTTCCTTCAGAAAAATGAAATTCCCAAAACCTCCTCCACTTCGCTCAAACCCTCTCTTATCTCTCTCCACCTTCATCCACCGTCTCGGCGCCGAGCTCGCCACTCCCCTCCACCACACTAAGCATCTTGCGGCTACCTTCGCCCTCGGTTATTCCCAGCCTGCAAATCTCCTCCACCGTCCGCTCATCGCATCGGTTTCTCATTCTTGATCTCTCCTTTACTCAAAAAAATACAAAACAATCCTCAGAACATGCCTCTCAATAAAATAAAATAAAAAGGATTAGATGAAACATCATAGGGTCAAGGCACCTTTGCTTATTCCATTGACCATTGTCATCATTATTTGTTAAACTATCACTTTCCATTATTTTCTTTTTATATTCTATTTGTTCTTTCATTGTTAACTATCATTATTATTATTATTATTTTGCTAAGAAATGTTTTTTTAAATGTCAGTTAATATATTTTTTTATAATAATAATATTATATTATAATGTTAATTAGTTAATGTAAGTTAATAAATACAATTAATCTGATCTTTATATTAATTATTTTATATTATTAGATAAAAATATTATTATATATATAATTTTTTAAAAATACATAAAAATATTTGTTATTATTATGACGACATCATATTTTTCTTTTATATAATTAATTAAATTTAAACATCAATAATGAATTAATTAATTTAAAAAAAGAAAAAAGTTGCCACCTTCCAAAATTATCCGATATTGTTTGCAAGATTTAGATAATGATGACGATGACGACGGCCCTCCACCCAAAGACTCTTTCTTTCTTTTTTCTTTTTTTTTTCTTCTGCCACTTCTACTTCCACTGCCAAAATCTTTGTCTTCGACACGACAACAGCAACATCATCGGGATTCATGTTTTTTTTTTTTTTTTTTTTTGAGTTTACGTCATCTCCAAACTCACACTTATGACTTAACGCAAATCCAAACCATGGAAGCTTCTTCAAACTCAAACTTTTACTTATTTTTGAAATAAGCAAAACCTTTCTTTTTAAAAAAAAAAAAAAAAACAGCTGAATTGAGCTAAGCCAGCCGTCAAAGCCTTTTAGCCATAGCCGCAGATTGTGGTCGAAACAACTTCTTTTTCTTCCTTTCCCTTAAAAAAAGCACAATTATTATTGTCCATCAAACAAATCTCCCTTTTAAAAAAAAAAAAAAAAACCTTTTATTTTCCACTTTAGAATTTAAAATTAAAAAAGAAAAAAATATTTATCTAGAGAAAGAGAAGAGAGTACAGATGGATCAAGTCTGTCAGAAGAGGCGAGATAGGCACATGTGTGTGTTCTCTCCGTTTTTTTCTATTTTTTCTAATATTAGCACTAGCTTTTCTATTTATTTATTTATTATCAATAATAATCATTTTTCATTTATTTCTCCCTTTTAATTTTTCGTGTCTTAAAGTTTCTCTTAATTCAGAGATCATTAATAATCGCTTCAATTCCAGTCTTCCTCTCTTTGTTTCTGGTTAATCAGGGTAAGTTCCTTTCCTCTCTCTCTCTCTTTTTTCAATAATGAAATTTATTAATTAGCTTTCCATTAATCCTTGTCTAATCGATGCTTTAATTATGAATTAAGCGGCAAATCTGTGTTTTTTGTTTTTAGCTGTGGAAATGAAGCTCTGAGAATTATGAAATTGCTGGCCGGTTGAGTTGGATGAATTCATTATTATAACGTTTACTTAAGTAATCAAGCTTTCTTTCTTGATTTATTTTCCATTTTTGCTCTGTTTAATTGCACAAAGAATCGATAATTTAAATCAATTATGGCTTCTTAATTAATATATTAGCTCCCTTTTCCTGCTGTGAGCTTTCATATACTTTTTTTCTTTTATTTAAAAATTATTTATTTTATTTTTTTTGCAAAACTTTAGATTCAGGATTAGCAAATTTTATAGATAATATTTTATCTCATTATCTCAAAATTTTGTTATGATTATCGGTTCTTTCGAAAAGAAGCAAATTTTATTTGAAAATACTAGCAAAAATCTTTAATCATGATTAAATTATGGAAGTATGTTCTGCCAATCTGCTAATAAGAAAATAAATGGGATTGAAAATGGAGATGCTTCGATTTATGAATTTGGATTGGATTTTAATGCATCGTTTTTAGGGATTGAGTTTGAATTTCATTCAAGGTAAAGAAGTTTATTTTGTTATTAGATATATGGAATTTTTTATTGTGTGTTCTTAGCAGATGAATGATCTAAGAAACGTTTGTTTGCTGATTAAAATGCTACTTAGTGTTCATTTGCAGACCCTCTAATTTGCGGGGCTGAACTTAGCTTGCTTCATTTAATGGGGTTCTGGTTTTGACATTTGTAGAGATTTGGGATAAAAATTGGAACTTAGCCCAAAAAGGGGGTTTTTGCATGAAATTAATTTTGATGAGCTGTTGAACATCTGCCTCCATTAATGTTATTTGAAATTTTTGGTTCATTCCTTGATGTGATTAACCATTGTTGAAGTGTTTGCTGATTGAATCTTTAATTAAACATCTATAGCTGATAAGAAATGGGACAGCTAAACTAGTGTTAGCTTAAACATGGTGAAAACAAGTTTGAGATGACAAATTGTTCTTGCTTTCCAGATACAACCTGATTTTTAATGTTTGTTTACTCTTGAATTGCTGATTTCTTTGGTCAAAACTTGTTTCCCACCTCACATATTTGCCTTAAAATGTGGAACTTAGATGGTGCTTAACTTAAATTGAGGAATCTAATATAAAAGAATGCAGTTTTAGACACTAATTTGTTTTTGGTGAAATTTACTCTGTATGTTAAACATATAATTGCTGATTTTCATATTAGCCATTTTGTCAGGAATTCGATGGATTAGGGAGTGATTTTTGTGAGTTCTTTTTCCCTGTTCCTTACATGGTTTCTGTTTTCTTGGTTTCAGACACCTTGGTGGGATTCCTTGCCATTTTCTCATATGGAGAATGTAAAAGCAGAAGAGATACCTCATTCTGAATCTTCTTTATCCTCTATAGATATCCGTACGTCTGGTGAAGTTTCAACAATTTCAATTAGTAATGGAACGAAACAACCTGACAGTCATTTGTCAATAATGGAAAGCTCTAAACCAGCCTCTTTACAAAATGCTTCCGATGACCCAATTAGCGGACAAGAGGACCATACGAAAGATCGTGCAGCTTCAACTTCATCACCCGTCATTGATCAAACTGAGACGGATCATCAGGTTAGACTGATGGAAGATTCTAGGACCGGGGGAATACATGACAGTTCGGATGAACAGCTATCTCAAAATACTGGTTCTGTTGGCATTTCAGATATTCATATCGAGGACATAAGTCTTCCTCCTGCTTCCAATCCAAAGATTGGAGATTCTGAAAATGACCATTTAGCATCTCCCAGTGAGCTTTCTTTAACCCCTATAGATGTCACCAGGGTTGCTTCTGGATCTATACACGGTATTTCTGACGGACAGCAATCTCAAAATGTTCATTCTGCTTCCTTTGATTCCCAAAGTAATCACCACGTAACACCACCCGACGATTCTACTCAACCCCATCTTACGGTCACCACTGTTGCTGCCGGATCCTTACAAGATACTTTGGATGGACAGCAGAGTCAAGGTGCGGCTTCTCTTAGCAGTCCTCGTGTTCTGCTTGATGGCAATATTTCCTCCTCTCCCAAGGTCAATGAATCCAAGGCAGGAGATGCCAAAAATGGGGATCATGTAACCCAAATCAATAATCATAATCTACCTCATCTAAAGATTATCAGTTCTACTGTTGAATCCCCAAAATCCATAAGTCCTAAAGACACGAAGCAAGTTGATTTAAACAGAGGTCTTATTGATACAGCTGCACCTTTCGAATCGGTTAAAGAAGCTGTTAACAAGTTTGGAGGAATTGTTGATTGGAAAGCTCATAGAATGCAAGCTGTGGAGGTATGTTAGATATTTTTTAAAGTGGTGTTAATATAACCTATGCTGCTGAAAATATATTTTTGTCATGTCTAGTGAATACTGTTTATCATGAATTTTGTTCTATGTCCACTACGTGTAACTTAAAATTTCTTTTCGGGCTATAGAGACGCAAGTTTGTAGAACGAGAACTTGAGAAAGTACAGGAGGAGATACCCGAATACAAGAAACGGTCCGAGGATGCTGAAGAGGCAAAGATGCAAGTATTAAAGGAGCTGGACAGCACAAAGAGACTAATAGAAGAGCTAAAGCTAAGCCTGGAGAGAGCACAAACTGAAGAGAATCAGGCAAAACAAGACTCTGAACTTGCAAAACTCAGGATGGAGGAGATGGAACAAGGGATTGCCGATGAGGCTAGTGTTGCAGCAAAGGCACAGCTCGAGGTTGCCAAAGCCAGGCATGCGGCTGCAATTTCGGAGCTGAAATCTGTTAAAGAAGAGTTGGAAGCACTAAGAAAGGAATATACTTCTTTGATGAGTGAGAGAGATGTAGCTGTTAAGAAAGCTGAAGAGGCTGTTTCTGCTTCGAAGGAGGTCGAGAAGACGGTGGAAGGATTGACTATTGAGTTGATTGCCACAAAGGAGTCCTTAGAGTCTGCACATGCTGCCCATTTGGAGGCAGAAGAGAAAAAGATTGGAGCAGCCATGGCCCGAGACCAAGATACTCACCATTGGGAGAAGGAACTAAAGCAGGCTGAAGAGGAGCTCCAGAGACTCAATCAGCAAATCCATTCAACGAAGGAGCTGAAATTAAAGCTAGATACTGCTTCAGCCCTGCTACTTGATTTGAAAGCTGAATTAGCTGCTTATAGGGAATACAAACTTAAGGAGGAAATTGATGGACAATCCAATGATGAGTCACAGACATTAGAGACAAGAAGTCACAGTGATATACAAGCTGCAGTTGCTTCAGCAAAGAAGGAACTTGAAGAGGTGAAGCTCAATATAGAAAAAGCAACTGCAGAAGTGGATTGTTTGAAGGTGGCTGCTATTTCATTAAAATCAGAGCTTGAAAAGGAAAAGTCTGCTCTTGCCACCATTAAGCAGAGAGAAGGAATGGCGTCAGTTGCTGTTGCTTCTCTGGAAGCTGAGCTGGACAAGTCTCAGTCAGAAATAGCCGTAGTCCAGATGAAGGAAAAAGAGGCCAGAGAGAAAATGGTGGAGCTGCCGAAACAACTGCAGTTGGCAGCACAAGAGGCTGACGAGGCCAAGTCACTTGCTCAAATGGCTCGTGAAGAGCTGCGCAAAGCAAAGGAAGAAGCGGAGCAAGCAAAGGCTGCAACCAGTACCTTAGAGAGTAGATTACTTGCAGCTCAAAAGGAGATACAGGCTGCCAAGGCTTCAGAGAAATTTGCTTTAGCTGCTATCAAAGCATTGCAAGAGAGTGAATCAGCTCAAAGCACCGATAATGTCGATTCACCTGCAGGTGTAATGCTTTCCATAGAGGAGTACTATGAGCTCAGTAAACGTGCACATGAGGCCGAGGAACAGGCCAACATGAGAGTGGCAGCTGCCATTTCTCAAATTGAGGTAGCTAAGCAATCCGAGACAAGAAGCTTGGAAAAGCTGGAAGAAGTAAATCGAGAGATGGCTGAAAGAAAGCAAGCACTAAGATCTGCTATGGAGAAGGCTGAGAAAGCCAAGGAAGGGAAGTTAGGTGTAGAGCAGGACTTGAGAAAGTGGAGGGCTGAACATGAGCAGCAACGAAAGGCTACTGAATTGAGTCATGGAGGAAACCTTTCAAGGGCAAGTTTTGAGGGAAAGAAAGAAATGAATGGCTCTGAACCTGTACCTGCTGCTCCTGCCGGCGGCACCGTAGAAAGCCCGAAGGCATATGTCCAAGGGAATAACACAGAAACTGAATCATCATCCCCAGAAGTAAAGGTTGTAAAGAAAAAGAAAAAGTCACTTTTCCCAAAGATTTTCATGTTTTTGTCCAGAAAAAGGTCACATTCATCCAAATCCACGTAAGTCGTAAATGAAGTGCTGTGTTATCTTTGCTGTTGTGATTTTACCTCCCGTTTTTTTTTTTCCTGGGTTGTCACAGTGGCCAGCCATAACTGTTCGATAAGAATTTGACAGATTTTGACTCTCGAGTACAAATTGTAGTAATCATTCGATGTATGATAAATTTGAGATTGTATTTTTGCTTACTGGAAAGAGTTGTATGGCTGGAGGATCTGGAGGAAGTAATAAAGATGGTTCTGTTCTTTATAAGCTTTTTTGAGACCCTTGAACGTCAACTCTTGTAAAAGTGATGTAAGTTTTTTGTAATGATCAAAAGAATTTGGTTTTCTTTGCCTTATTTATGTTTTCTTTTAAGAAGTTTCAAAGCTAGTCTCTTTGAAAAACAAAAATTGGATGATATCAACTATGAAATTAAGTGAACTGTATGGGTTTCCAACCAACAAAACAAACTGGTAAACGAAAGGTATTAATTTTACAACAATTTCTCAAGTCATATGAGACGGGAAAAGTTAATTACTTGTTATGTACAGTGGACGACCTTCTTATGCCAGATTCCAAGGATGAGAAGAAAAGAAAACAAACAAGCAAGCAAGCAAGGGTTATGAACTCAATTAACTAAGCAGGGTCAGGGTTAAGCTAAATCTGTTTGCTGGGAATTTCCTCCATTCTACATCAGTACAGATCCTATAAAATATCGTGGCTTCAAGGCTATCAAGCTTTAGTAACCACATCTAATTAGTAGGGCCCATAGGGGAAGGCAGGACAACTATGTTGCTTTGACTCTTATTTTTTTTGAAGTACCATTGTCCGACATCTCGACATATATCCGGATATGGGTATGGGGATATGATTCTCCAAATACATGAAAATCTTAGAAAAACTTGAACATACCCATGTCGGGACACATACCCGTGTCCGACGCTCATACCCTTATCCGAGTAACATAACAGCACAAGCTCTGGTCAACCAGCTTGGTGTACTTCAAAGGCTGCTCACCTGCTGAGACATCATCCATTTCAACTTAACCAATGGTAGTTTGCACGTGGCTCCCTTGCAGCCTCTAACGGAGAGCTTCAAGGATATGGCATAAGTGGTCATGATATATGGAAAACGGCAAGCAATGAAAACTAAACATGATGTTACTCCTCTCTGAAAATGATTTGCAGATAAATATGAAACTTGGAATACCACTTGTTTGCTAATGAAACCTTTCAATTATCATAGATATCAAATTTGGAGTTACAAATTGCTGCTAAAAGAGAAAAAAAAAAAAAAAAAATTAAGGGGCTTTGAATGACAATGAGAATGCACTAAACTGCAATGGATGGCAAACAACTTACTATCTTCAGAAGAGTTTGGAAGGGGATGTGCTATAAATTGGATGGTAAAAATTGGAAACTACCAGGCTCAAAGTTTTGCTATAAAGACTAAAGGAGTAAATGGGGAGGTTGGGGGATTAGGGATGCTGCCTTTCTACTATGTTGTAGATTCTTTCCAAAATCTGGTGGGGAGTCCTTGCAGAGGGACTGGAAATGGGCCATATTGAATCCCACTTTGGGATCCTACAACTTCCCACCTGCAAAACCCAACAAAATGTTATTATCAGCAGTTATATGCATAGAAACAAGTCCTCTTCACCAATGATCTGTAATTCAATTTCTTTCTTATATTTCCTTCTTTTTGTCTCTTTCAATGATTTTTATGAATTTAGTCACCTTATTTCTTACAGCCACTCACATGAACAAGAATCTCATTTTGTCTAAAACATCTTGATAGTAGAACATTCCCTTCAAGATTGATTAAGATTGTTTTTTCAGTGACAAGGAAGGAAATCTCAGTGAAGGGGACCAGTAGGATAGGAGCATTACTTATTATTGAAACTTTGATTTTCAAACAATACCTGAACTTGGAAACCAAGTGGTGGGTCATTATAAGCATCTCCAGCTTTGCAAGCTCATTTCCAGGACAGGCATGAACTCCACTTCCAAATGGCATGAAAGTGTTGGGTTTTGGGGCAACCTACAAAAACAGTGAGAATAACTCATCATATATGTCTACAACCAGAGAAATGCCTTTACTCATAAGCCATAAAATTTTATAACAAAATCATATATGAAGCATTGGATGTATAGCACATCTTAGTCTATTCATACCTCAAACCTTGAAGGATCAAATTTCTGCGGATCAGTAAAAAATTGAGGATTGTGATGAATGTTTCTAAACAGAGGCATTACTTTCCAACCTTTCGGAATGAGGTAACCTGTTGCCAATTTTATGGTCAGCAATTGACTTATATGTCATTTTATATGAGAATTCTCAGTCAAAGATTGGAATTTGGAATGCTCTGATTAAATCTGGAAGGATTACCATTTATGTTTCTGGTTTTACAGGGTTCTTAATTCCATATTTTCCCAAAGTACACTATAGTTTAGTGACAATGTAGTCTCAAATAAATCTCACTAACAGGAGGGTTACTGTGTCATTTTTTGTAAACAAATATGTTAATCCTTACCTTTGTACTCAACATCAGCAACTGCTTCTCTAAAAGTAAAGGATATGATGCTTGCCATTCTTAATGTCTCTAATATAATCTGACCAAGTTAAAATGCTTTCCCACTGTTAGCCAGGATTGGAGGGGTAAACAAAATCCAACTTTGGCAATTCAAGAAAAGAACAAATTTCACTGTAACTAGATGCCTTTATAAGGTAAGTCAATTGTTCTTGACAGTTCACACCTTGTATGTAATTGGCATATTCCTTGTTTGTGACCAACTCAGTGTCTGGTTGCCTTCTTCATTCAATCTTCTAATTGCCTTCTGTTCAACCTACAAAGACAACCTCACTGTTAGTAAATAATAAGATCATGTTGCTAGACATAAAATTTCAATGACAAAGACAATCATTAAGTAAGAGAGAGACTGTTCTAGACCTTGCAAAAAATGATTTGGCTGGTTCCAAGCTATGTTACTCGGATTTGGGTGTGAGTGTCGGATACGGGTATGTGTCCGACACTAATATGTTTGATTTATTCTAAGTTTTTTCATGTATTTGGAGGGTCCTTAGGGATCATATCTCCATACCTATGTCTGAATATGCGTCGGACACGGATGTCGGACATAGATACTTCAAGAAAAATGAAGAGTCGGAACAACAAAGGTTCCAAGCCCTACCTTAACTGTCTCTAGAAGTTTGGGATTGTCATGGAGGTACTTGACAATCCATGTCAGGACGCTGGCTGTGGTGTCCTGAGCAGCGAAAAGGGTTCCAATAATGTTATCAGCGATTTGATCATCAGTTAGGACATCTCCTTTTTCATCTTTGGAATTCAATAGACAACCTAAGAGATCCTTTTCAAGCAACCTCTTCTCCTTCCTTTCACTTATGATATCACTCAATATCTTACTTAAACTCTTTCTTGCCTGCGCAACAAAGAATTCGTTTAAAAGGAAATAGCAAAGAACACAGTTAATAAGTCACAATTAAATCGAAACTAACAGAAATGGGGATTAATGCTTATGATATGATATTTTGCCTACCACTAATGCCTTTTTGTATGGGTTTCCAGGGATGTTTGTAGGGAAGGAGTTGTAGCCTTTGTCAACTATGAAGTAGTTCTTCTTAAGCTCCTCTTTATATCGAGCCTCCAAACGGCCAAAAATCAATAGTATGCCAACTTCAAAAGAAAACTGCAGTATGAAACACAACTTTTCAAGACTATATAGTTAATTATTAAAACCAGAACGCCAAAACTGTTTGTCCGACTTGTTAAAAGTGGAAAAGAAATATAAAAATATTGACCCAATCACTTGTTTTGACGACATTGAAACTGACTACTGAACTAACCTTTTTCATTTCATGAAAAGTGTTAACAACATGCCCTCCATGCCAAGAATCTAAGGCCGAGGCTGCTAGGGCATCAATATCTGGCACCAAATTTCGAATAGCTTCAATCGATAATGAGGCTTGAACCAGTTTCCTAAGACGAGTATGGTAGACTCCTTGGTGAAAAAACAGCGCAGCTGGACCAACAAGACGCTCCTTGCTTTTGGGATACGTAGGCTTAAACAAGTGAGCTTGAGTTACCAACACAAAGCGAGCAGCCTCAGGGCTAGCCAACATAACAGAAGGGCAGCCTAGAATATGTGTTTTGAAAATCTCACCATACCTGAATCACCATGTTTTAAATTTGCCACACAATGAAGTTTGTGAAGAAAAAAAAAGCACAAAAAAAAAAAAAAAAATCTAAAAAGCATTTTTGAAAGCCAAGAGCAGCAAAAACGAAGAGGGTTTCAAAAACCTTTTCTGTTTGTCAGCAAAAAACACATTTGGGTCTTGAGAATAGAGTCGGGGAGTTTCTCCTATATAAGGCCATCCCATTGATCCTGGAGGAAGCTCGGTCTTAGCTCTTCCATGGGATTCTTTCTTTTGCCTTCTTAAGAATCTATATGTGACTACAGTTACAAGAAAGATAATAGCATATACAAGAATTCCAGCCATTTCTCTCCTTGGGAGCAGCTAAGTAAGTTAACCCTGACTTGTTCTAGAATGCAAGATTTCGTTTGGTGATTGGAGTCATTGGTTGAAGGAGAACGAATTGGCTTATATAGGGAAATTGAAAGAAGGATAGAGACAAGAAGGACGTAAGTCATTCAAGGTTTTTGTCACATTATATGGAAAATACAAAGATATTCATAGAAATCCAACAAAATCATTGGACATTATTAGTACAGAAATTTCACCACGTATAAGCTAATATTCTTCCAATTCAAACCTATCCATATCTTTATTTCCCTAGTTAGCCACATCTTATTTAGATTTCTCCGGTAGTTTAAAACATATATTTTTTATATAAAAAATATCGCAGTTTAAAATAAATAAATAAAATTACATATGTTATATATTATTTTTAAAAAATAATTGTATAAACTGAGTTAAGTACGAATTCAATCTAAAACATATTTATGACCAAGAATTTTTTTTTTTTTTTGGAAATTTACACCTCATCCCCCCAAATGTAAAATTAATGACTGGTCCAGATAAAAGAAAAGGAAAAAAATCAGATTCAGCTTTCATATTTGCTGCCTATCTACAGGCAACTTGTATGAATGTGGGGACTGAACCAATGGAGGCCAAGCATATCAGCTTAAAAGGGGTATTTTTGTAATTTAATTGGTAAGAAATGTGAGAGTCCATCAACCCTTGTCTAGGGCCCATTGGCTAATTCTTCAAGACACATCTGGTCTAAGCTAGAGGAGCATTTAATAATAGCACCCTGCTTGGTTAATTTAAAGTTTTCCATTTAAGCTAAACTCAACTGTACTTTTATAGAAAACATAGCTGCCTATGTAATATAGTTTCGTTTTATATATATATATATATATATATATATATATATAGGATTTTGTTAACGAATGTTTTAAGGGTACTCTTTAAGATTACTAAATATAATAATGTCTTTAATCAATGCATTGAAAATGATGAATAAAATTGTTAATTTTTATATTTAATACAATATTATTACTATAAATAGTATATTAACTAACCTTAAAAAATATCTTAAGGATACTTGTTAGTAAAATCCATATATATATATATATTATTAAATGTTAGGTTTTCAAAATTCAATGATAAGGGTCCCTTTTCACTGACCATTCAAATACATTTTCGAAAAAAAAAAAAAAAAAACACCAAACTGTCCAATAAATTCAATAAAAGTTAATACTAACAAATTTATTACTGCAAGAATAAACCTTGTTTGTGGCTTCTTGATGTTACTAGAAATGAAACGAAGTTGAAATTTACTATGCCATGGATTCTGAAAGATAATACAAATTAATCAAATCAATGGGAAAATATATATGGCTTGAATGAATGGACATTTCTAGGATTTTTAAAGATCGATAATGATAATTAACCTTCTATTTTAATTGTTTGGACAAGCTGCCACCATCCTCTTTCAATTATATTTTGTAGTACTGGCATTTTCTATTTGACTTTAGGATATATATAGCTAGAAATTGTACTTGAATATTTAGTTCACCTGGTTTGATGCATAATTTTTTTATTCAAAAAATAAAATTCGAATTTAAAAAAAAAAAAAAAATTGAACATGTTCTCCTAGATAAACCATTCATTGGTTCTACCTTTGGATAGTTATCTAGGAAACAAGTCTAGTTTAGAAAAGATGCATGTAAATCTTGAATTCGATGTGTATTATGTTAGAACAAAATCGTCTGAAAATTAGAACAGGCACAAGGCTTCAAGGCGTGTATCAATATCATTATCTTTAAGGTTTTATTCACCCTCATTGTAGGTGTGCAAAGGAGTTAACAACGTCTAAACCTCGAGGATAAAAAGCCTAATGATTGATTGCGTATTGCACTGACGAAATCAATCCACTGAGCAGTGTATAAAAAAATTATCAAACTTTTACAAAGAATTTATGCAGCAATACTTTATAAAAGAATCTGATAAATATCTTGAAGAAGAAGGGAGAATAGAAAAACGAAATATGTTTTCAGTATGTGCACTTCTGAAAACCAGAAAAGTATTTATAGACTAATGCATGTCTGTTCGTACAGATACATCTTGTCTAAACTAATCTGTCTGTTTGAAATAATAGCTTCTTGTACAGACATGATTTGTCTAATCAAATCTAACTATTTAAAAAATCGAGCAGCTGTTTCACTTTTGTCTAAAACGGACAAAAATAATAATTAATTAAAAAATTAATTATTAGCTGCAAGTGCCAAGTGCCTTTATAATACTTAATATATAAAATTAATATATTACTAGACTATCCAAATCTAGCCATGATCTAATTTTTTCTTGAGTCCACTTGTGTCCAACTATTAAAATCATTCATTTTTTTTATATTTAAAGAACATTATTACTTTTATTTTTTTTTTCAATATAAAATTCTATCCCATAATTATTTTTAAAATGTTCAACATATTACTATTTGGTAGGAGATGTAGGCATGCCAAATTTCAAAATTAAAGCTCCAAGATTTGCACCTTATAGGTAATGCCTGTCGTCCTGTATGTCTGATCTTGAGCTGAAATTGAAATTCAAGCAACTAGTATTTACATCAAAATTCCACTTTACTGAAAAGAAAAAGGAAAGATATATATATATATATATAGATTATTAATCTAGAAAATAGTCTGACAACTTACATTGCATTGATGAGTAATGACTGAAAGTACATTATTAATCCTCAAAAAAGGAAAAAAAAAAAAAAGAAAGATAGAAAGAAAGAAAGAAATTGAGAGAGTTTATTTTGTTTTGTTTGAAGGGAAAATAACAGTATGAGAAAAGGTGAGGAGAGTGTCATACTGGAATCCAGCTCAACAGCTGGAGCATAGCACAGTGGATTTCATGTGTGGATTCTTAGGATCTCCGACTCCGACTTCCTAGTCCCATAGGCCATAGGCAAAGGCAAAGGCCAAGCCCCAAGGTCAAGGCTCAAGGGGGTATGTTTGTCCTAGCTTCACACTTTTATGTTATAATGTATTATTCGTAAATCTTACATCGACAGAAGATCGGTGAGAGATCTAAACTTATAAAGGGTGACACACCTTTCACTAATTAGGTATTTTTTGTGGACAAAATCGTGAAACTTTACGAAACCAAAACGAACAATATCTCATGACGTGAAAGTGTGGGGCCATGATAATGTTCTTGTCCCCAGGTGATGTCCGACACCATCACAGCTGGCTGGACCATTAATACATGTCTCAATCTGAGTTTGTCTAATTTCCAGAGTCTTCCGATGCGAGTAGCCCCCCGATCTCTTGTTTTTTCCGACCATCCTTTTTTTAATGTATTCCTCCTAGGGTTATTAAGTATTTTCCTCTTATATATTTTCTTGCACTCTTGAAATCTAGAATTCAGTTCATTATTTTTTGTTATTTTTAATACATTCATCATTATCATTTTCATGTATAAATTAACTCATTAATTATGAAAATCATGCTTGTAAATGATGATTAAAGATGTATTAAAAAGTAATGACCTGACTGAAAAGTAATAGAAGAGAGTCGGACTCGTTACCAATCAAATTTGCCTAGATTTAAAATATAATAAGAGGAAAAAGTGATCACAGAAGCTTTCTATCATTAATCTTTCATCTCATAATTCTTTAAATTCTAACATATAAGAATGTATACCAAGTTAATTAGTTTGACATCAAGGCACTAGTATTATAGATTATGTTTTTTTTTTTTTTGAAAAATAATTTATACACTTTTTAAAAACATATCTTCAAAACACATAATAAAAATTTAAAATCATATATATGATATTTTTTTTTAGTTATTGAAAGGCTTATGAATTTTTAAAAATTATTTTAAAGAAATGTATATATGGTATTTTCTTTTTTTTTGGTCTAACTCCACGATGTTTCTCATTCTCATTTTATGATTGATGGAAGATTAATTCATGTTCGAGCCGATAAACGTGACGGTAAAACCTTCCCAATATTGATGATTCTCAAGGCTCAAATTTTTATTCTCATTTTGAGGATTGAAATCGCTTACCACTTTAACCAATCAAATCTTTATAGTATTTTCTTTTTTTTGATTTACGTACATTGATTTGATTTACGTAATCTCCAAATGACAAGGAAATCTCTCCTGGATCCTTGGGTTAGGGCAGGTGTCCGCATGTTGATATTGTTTCAAGTATATATATATATATATATATATATATATATATATATATATATATATATGTCATTCTATGTTTCGAAGTTCAACGAAGCTTATTATCCAAAAAAAAAAGAAGTTCAACGAAACTTTGATTGTTCTCTGATAAATATTAATGGAGAGATTCGATAACAGTCATAAAATTGTGATTTCGAATGTGAACGATCAAATTACAGATTTATAGCTGATAAAAAATTTCATTTTCAAAGCTTATAAAAGTGTCATGAAAATTGAGATTATTAGTAAAAGAATAGTTCATTTTCATACAATTTAGCTAATTCTTTTCTATATATTTAAAACTTTATGGGTGGATAAATGATAATATATATATATATATATGAATTACTACTACTATTTTAAGTGCATTTTGCATTCAATATGTTTGAGAACGTGAATTGCATTAGATACTCATTAAAACACTATATTACCTTATATATGTAAGAGCAGAGCACCATGATAATAATTAGTTGGGGTGTTAGGGTATAAATCAAACCAAAATATACAGTTCTTACGTATGAAATTACATTGTACATTAATTGAACGATACATTTAATTTATCAACAAAAAAAAAAAAAAAACAAAAAACAAAACAAAACAAAACAAAATCAAATTAGTGTTGGCCATTTTATAGGTATTCTACTCATTTTACTAAATTTTTCGTTTGGTAAAAAGAAAGGACAAGGGTAAGAAAGAAAAAAAAAATGTTAATTAACGGTTAATTAGGTTACAAAATAATGCGTTATATATCTCAACTATTATAGGTCAAGCTCAATATATATATATAGGCAGGGGCAGGCAGGGACTTGGTCCCCCAAATTTTTTAAAATTTTTTTTAATAAGGGTAAAATTATGTTTGAACCTTCCAAATTTTATTTGATTTTCAATTTGGCCGCCCTAAATTTTTTAAAACTTTTGAAATAGAGTAAAATTATATTTGGTCCCTTCAAATTTTGTTTGACCCTTTAATTTGACCTTCCATTTGTAAAATTTGTTTGATATAATGAATTTGATAACACTTTTAGTTTAAACCACATTCATTATTATTAGCTTAATTCTCCCTATTTATCTTTTCAATCAATCAAATAGATACATTTACATTTATTTTGTTTGATATTTTTCATTCTATATTCATAAAAAATAAATAAATAAATAAAGTTAAAACAATTACAATATCTAATACGAATTGTGCATTTAAATTTTTTTTTTAAATATATGTAATCTTATGGTTTTTTTTTTATAATATGAAATAAATTTATGCATATTTTAATTAGACATAAATTTTTTTGACGTTGAGACTTTATTTTTTATTAAATTTTTTTCATATGTAATATGAATTATAATATTTATAAATTAAAAAAATATATATTTTATTATAAGGAAATTATATATTGTTTGAAAATTTAATATCTTATATAATATTTAAATTTAATATCTTACTTTCCCAAGGCCCGGTCCAATTCGAGCTGACGAATAACCTTATCCTTGGACAGGTTTATTTCATAAATAATTTTTATTTTTATTTTAAATTTTTATATGTATATTCCGACTAGACCTGCTCATGAGTCCGATAGCCCATCCGACCAGGTAGGCACATATTGAGCAGGAATTTTTGTGATTCGGGCCAGCTCGAATCACTGTATCTATAAAAAAAAATAATGTATTTAAAATTTAATTAAAAAATATGTAAATATTAATAAAGAATTATTTTTTAATATATTTGCTAATAGTGATCCGGGTCGACGGTTCGGGCTTGGGTAAGGAAAAAAAATTTCAAACCAGGACCGACCCATGAACAAATCTAATTTCGACCCTCTCGTCAATATTTCTGACTTCGCCATATATATATATATATATATATATATGCAAAATCTACAGTCAAGCTCTACTTCTTAATCTTCTCACGTCTGTATTGTAAAGTACTTAGGCTGTCGTGGCAGAAGAAAACTATTTGCATGCCTAAACAAGTCAACCTCAATTTGAAAAAGTAGCCATTGCCCAACATTGATTATTAGCGAAGCAATAGGGTTGCAATTTTATGACGTACAACTAACCAAGCAATCCAGATATTTTCATCTGAGATGGCTGCTAGCTAGGTCTGAAATTTGACGCCTCGCCGCATATATTAAGCAGCCTTTGAGAAAGCCAAAATGGGCCTCTTTCCTCTTGAAAGCACAAAGTTGAGTTCCTTCTATCTGTGAAGCATATTTATCAACCTGAGGGGCCATGGCTGCATGCCCTACAAACAATTTTGTTTTCCTGGAATATTTGAGCTAAGTAGTAAGTCTTCTTCTATATACAGCAAAAGGTTTGGAAAATTAATTAAAGTGATAAAAATTGGAAAGATATATATATATATATAGCATATTCATGTTTTAATTTTTGACTTCAAGTGGTTCATATAAGTTGATGTAAGGATTGTTGGAATGCACTTATTATAAGGTATTGTTGCATTTTTGGTGGTCGAAACTTATCTGCACGATATTATCCTTTGAGAAAAAACATCACGATACGAAAAAGTTGATTTTTTTTCAAAGGAAAAAATTATGAGGATGATTCTCCGAACTCTAAAACAGACAATACCTTATAACGGACACAGTCCCAACATTTTTTTACATCAATACTATTGATCCATTGCATCAATCATATAATTGCTTGCTTTTATGTTCGGGCCAATATGATATGCTTTCGTCAGCTCGATTAGTCGACGACCTTATCCTCAATATTAGATTATGTCCTTTTTTACCACCTTTCAAATTGTATAGAATTTTAAAATTGATAAATAATTGAAATCTTTCTTTTATATATATATATATGGTTCAAATATAAATTTATGGCGTTTTAGGAGTTTAGGGTCATTGAAGGGCTAGATCGAACGCATTGATCGTCCAATGTCGTTTAAACAACCATTGTGCAGGTTTGAAAATATTAATTTATATAAAACTTTTATTTGTAATCAAATTGAATTTTAATAATTGTCATCTGAAATGTTTAAATTAACAAGTAAGATATTCTTTGTTTAGTTAATATGTTCGACATAGAAAGTGCATGAGTGACTCTTAAAAGATGGTATTTAACAAATTCGAAAATCGAATCTCAACATCGACAATTTTTTCTTTATCCATAGATTACGATCTCTTTTATACAAGAAAAAAAAAAGAAAAAAAAAAAGAGAGAGAAGATAAGATAAGTCATTGGATGCTTTAATATTTGCAACAAACGGTAGATAATGCAAAGGGGGACATTTGGATTGCTTGTGGAAAAGACTAAAGAGAGATATTTTATATATAGCTGTTCATCATATTTTAGAGTCGAAAGAATTTGTGGTTGACGGTGAAAATTGCTTAATATCCGTATCCAATCATCGGTTTTCATCCAATGGGAATGACCGAATGAGTCTTCAAAGGACCCATCAGGAATTTTGAAGCAGCCACATCGAACACTTTTTTCCAGCTGGAGAGAATCTCCGAAAGTGCATGAATTATTGCTCTTTCGGATTATTTGTTTGAGGTAAATAGGGAATCTTACAGTAGATCAAATAGATAGAACCAAAAAAAAATCAAAATTGGCAAAGCCCAAGGTCGATCTTGACAACTCTTACAGCCCCCACTTTGTTTTTCCATCAATTACTTAGTACATAAATTGTCAAAAATTGTGGCTCACACCTTCAGTCTCATAATCCTCTTTTCTTCTAAACCCTCTGAATCTGATCGATATAACACTCTTTAATCGCCATGGCAATGACTGATTGATCAGCATAAAGAAAAGCTTTATAGCTTTAACAACAACATAAATTCTGAATGTTGGGAGGCGAAAAGACGAATTCCATGGCGTCATTATATATGTCCAAGGATCTGGAAATTCAAAACATTAAAAGGTGTGTTTGGTTGAGTGGAAAAGTGAAAGAATAAAAAAAGGAGGGTGAAAAAGTGAAAAGAAAATTAATTTTAGGTGTAATTGATAGAAAAGAAAAGTGAGAAGAAAGAAAATAAAAAAGATTATCTTTTTTTACATGTATTAACAAAAATAAATCACTTCAAATTCAAAAAAAAAAAGTGGTGTGAATTAAGTGTTTATATTTATAAGATTATCTATCATTTTTTAAATTTTATGTTTTCATCTTAATTTATAATAGGTATAATAGTAAAACAATATATTTTTTATTTCTTATTTTTCTTATTTTTCAACTCTATCAGGATTTTTTTTTTTTTTTCATTTTTTCATCTTTGAAAAAATATATTTTTTATACTTCAAGTTTTCTTCTTTTTCGATTTTTAATTTTTTTTATTTTTTTTTCACCCTAAAGCCTTAACCTGTTTTGTTATTTGGATTGACCGTCGATGCCCCTTTATTTTCACTATAGTTTTGCTTTGCTCCCTCTCATCGGTCGTTTTCGTGAATTTTGGCCTGTCATCCATTACCGCAATTTCTCATCCTTCGGCCGCTTCTTTTCTCTTGTCTTCTTCACTACACCCTTTATTAAGATTGCTACAAGGAAAAGAAAAAAAAAAAAAAAAGGGAGGCACAATGCGCATAGGGATGGCAATGGAGCGGAACGGGACGTATTTTGCAGTATTCGCTCTCGTCCCGTTATAGGACTGTTCTGTTTCGCCTCCTGTTTCGTTCCGTCGTGAATGTTGAAATTTCAATATTATTATCACCTCCATGGATGTCGGTTACATCCATAACCGTCCCGCTACGCCCTATTTCAATATTTATTAAATTTTTTTATTTTTTTTTTCAAATAATAAAGCATCGTAAAAAAATTTTAATATAAATTTAATATAAACAGGTTTTTAATTCAGGAGAAAAAAAATACAGTATTAGATTTAGGTTTTAAAAAAATAATAATAATAATTTTAATTATATTATTTTATTTTATTATCCTTTTAAAGGCTAAATATTTAAGGGTAAAATTATAATTTCAATATTCGGGATAGGGTGGTGTGGAGCATGCAATTATCATAACTGCTTCATCCCTGCCTTTCAAACAAAAAAATCGCACCGCCCCGCTCCGCCTCCATTGTTAGAAAAAAAAAACCTCTTCATTCGAATCGGATCGATTCGAAATCTATCGATCGAATCGAATTTTATCATCCCTAATTGTGCATGTCTTCCTAGAATGATTGATTGGCAATGGCATGATGAAGAATGCTAAATATGGCCCAGAGTTATGATCCCACAGCCAGTTCAAAAGTATATGCAAAAGCGAAAAACCTTAAAATAATAAAAAACAAAAAAACAAATTAAGTAAAAGCTTTTTTAATATTGATTCCCTAAACATTGAGAATGATTTAGATATTGACAATAATCCATGCTGGATTTTATAATTCTTACGTTCTCGTTGCTTCTAAGAATTAAGTTTAATGACATAGACAAAACAAATATATAGAAGAAGGATCCATTTATATTAGTATAAAATTAATTTAATTTTATAATTTTTTATATGTTTTATATTTGTTTAATTTGATTGTCGTATTTTATGTACTATTCATGTAGATTATGCATCTGAAGTTTCGAGTAAATTAAAATGTTTTAACTATTTGTTCAATATAAAAAAACTTTCAACTATTAAATATATATTAAAAAAAATAATATTCTTGACCGATACGATAGTACAATTATATTGTTAAATCCAACGATCGATTTGTTAAAATTTAAATCGTATAAAAAATTATAAAAATGTGTAAAATTAATATAACTTTATATTACTGTAAGTAAATCCCTTCTCATATATATAAGTCAACAATTAGTATGATCTGTTTGTAAAATGTTAAGTTTTTAATTTCAATTATAAAAAATTCAATCTATGATAATTTTCTTAACAAAAATACCTACAATTTATGGTGAGAATAATTTTTTTCTTCTATTTAGATCCAATTCAATCTATGAATATCTCTAATTATACAGTAGGAAACAACAAACAAGAATACCTAAAATTCATGGCGAGAAAAATGATATTCACTCATATATCATATATGCATCCACTTGCTACTCAAAAATCCTAAATATTTGAATGAAAATTTGGGCCAGAGTTTTTGTGCTTTAAAAATTAATTCAAGGTTTCCATAATTCCATTAGTATTTTTACCTTAAAAGAGTTCATTTCATTTTGAATTCCAAAAATTATCTCATGGTTTAAATTCAATGATTTTTTCTTCTTCCAAATTTCATAACAATAAAACAATATGGCTCATTTCGACCTTACACCAAAACTTTCACTACCGATCGACTAGTCTGACTTGGTGGCCTATCGAGTTGAAATATATTAAAATATTTTTATAAAAATATTTTTTATTAATTAAATAATAATTTTAATTGAGTAAATTCAAATTAAAAAAAATTATATTTTAAACTCAATCTAATTTGAACCGGATTCAGATTGGACATATAACTCAAAACTGTGGAAAGGTGTAGTAGGGAGATAATAATTGATAATAATACTACCCTTCTAACAAAGAAGGGATGTTGCTAAGGGCTAGTTTAGCATTGGAAAAAAATTTAAGTTGAAAAAAGTGTTTATAAAATATGATAAAAAAATGTGGTTTAAAAATTTTTAAGTATTTAACATTGCTGTAAAAAGTATTATAGGAAATTGAAATGTCAAAAAAAAAATGTTTAAAATAATAAAAGTGTAGAGACGTAAAGAAAATAAAATCATTTTATTCAAAAGCCAACTTTTAAAGCTCAAAAACTATATTTTTTTGCTTTTTGCTTTGATTTTTCAAACTATGATTTTAACAGTAAAAGTCAAATTTTTTTATCTGTTTAGAATTGCATTTGTTGTAAAAAACAGCTTTTAACTTTAAAAATTGTATCAGAAACAATACTAAACGATCCAAATTCCAATGACGCATTTGATATTGTTACCCAACAGTGGATAACAATATGGTGCATTTCAACCTACCGAATCACTAAAGATTAAAGAATATTTTAGGAAATTCATTTTTTATCTATAACTTTATTTACATTCAATCAAAAGGTACAACGCTTAATTTCATTTTGAACTAAAGGTTAAGACATTTGAGTATCAAACATTCAAACATATATTTTTTTCATTATACAATTAAATCTTCATTTATTGATTTTGAATTTCTATAAAATTTATTACTCAAATAAAAACAACTCTAAAAAACAAATTAATTACACAGTATATAGAGTTCTAAAAAAAAGAAAGATTTCAATGACATAGCTAGAAGTAAAAGCTAAGAAATGATTGAATATTGAATGACATATCAATTGGATGAAGGAAGAGGTTCAAAGGAGTACCTAAGTATGGGTAAGGCAAATTTTAAAGACTGGTTAGAACACACAACAAAAACTGCCCAGTGGGGACATGGTGAAAGTATCCTTTTTCCATTCCAACTGCGTTTAAATGCACTCCACCACAGCACGTTCAAAGGCTGCTTCCAAAAACAAATATTCATGTCCTTTCTCCATAAGAGTTTTCAAGGACTGGAACCCCAGGGCCATATATCAATCGGCAACGTTGGCTAAATGAGCCTACCAATCGAGAGACTACTTCCTTAAAAAACATGGATGCCACCTGTTAGACACATCAAAAGATTAGAATAATTCAAGCCTATGTTACTCAAATTCGGATGTATCGGATAAAAATATGTGTCCGACACGAGTATATTTAATTTCTTAAAAAAATTTCTATGCATTTAGAGGATCTTTGGAGGGTCATATCTCCATATCCATATACGGATATGCATCTGACACGGGTGTCAAACACGGATGTTAGATATAGACACGGATACTTCAAGAAAAATAAAAAGTCAGAGCAACATATATTCAAGCTACCTCAGATAAATTTTCATCTTTAAACCTTTTTATTACAATGTCAAATAAATCATAAGCAAAGAAAGTTTTAAAAGTGTTTTTTTTTTTATATAAAAAAAAAAAAAGGAAAGAAAGATACAAACCCCTTAAATTCAGAAGAGTTGAAATCTGTTGGTCCTTGAATATTTATAAATTTGGCTGAATGTATTCAAAAGCGAAGGTATGCAGTCTCAGGCAATAAAATGCTTTAAAAAGTCAAATAGCTGACAATATGGGTAGCAGTTTTATTAAAAAAAAACGAAAGTGAGGAAGAATCAGGTAATGAACAAGAATATAAAAGCAACTATTCAAGAACTGGGTACAAGATAATCAAAGGAGAAAAGATATACTAATTCAAATGAAGAACAGCAGAGCGATTGTTACATGCATATCATGAGAGGAAAAGTGTAAAGTATAAATAACATACAGGTCATGAATCATGATCAATGGTTGTTAAACATGTTAATGAAAAAAAATACAGCTGGAATGCAGATGCTAAGAAGAATGATCGATATACGGTAGTCATGCAACACCATAGTCATGACTCATGCATAGCATTAGTAATGATCTACGAACCCCCTATGTGGCCATTACCTGCCGGTAAAGTGGTGACTGGAACTTAAAGTCCACAAGAAAGTAAAGGTTGCAAGTTCCTGGAACTGGTCCAGGACTAAATTCCCAAATGTTTATCAAATGATCGAAAAGGCTACTCTCTGACGCAGTTGACTGCAAGGACATAATATAGGGTCAGATCATCACCAAAAGTTAGGGGGAAAAAGAGTAAATGCATGGACAAAAAGGACCATCTTTGGAGTGATAAGCCAAGCAATATCCTTTTTATAAGTCACAAGTACAAAATAGTAGCCCACAGATGGCACAGACAGAGGCTCAGAAGAGTTTCTTTTTTTATCCAGCCAATAGTAAATCCTAGTTAAATATAATCAACATGTAGTAGCAATGTAACATGGTTATTTCGACCCCCCAGGGAGCAAAAGGGATCACACAGACTCCAAAAGCATGCAGGTCAAACAAATAAAAGCTTATTACAAGATAATTGAAATAGCAAATGTCGCTGTGCCAGAACATTCAAGCAAACTTTCAAGTTTGAGTTGGTTTGACAGGATGAAAGGTGCTTTCTTTCTAAATTGAGGTTTCATGGCAATGGGTTCTTATTTAATATTTGGGGAGGAGGGAGAGAGAGATAAAGATAGGTGCAGCTGTCCAATTGCTTCATTCCTGCTTGGGTGAAATTCATGTTAAAAACATGAAATACAACATTTCGATCATGTCTATTTCAACCTAATCCAGAATTTGGTATCTGAGTCCCCCTAAATACATTGTTGCCCCAAAACATGCTCACAGAGTTGCAAAATAGCTGAATAATCACATGTTTATAGCTCTCAGATCCTTGGTTGGCAACAAATCTACATTTACAACTACTCTATTCCCAAAACAATAGGATAATGAAAGCTTAATAATTTACAATTAGTGTATCCTGGGATTGATGAAGTTTATATTGTAATATAATATAGCATGCACAATATATAATATGTTCTCACTCATCTTCAATATCATGAAATGACAAGTAAACAGCTTATTGAAATTTAAATCCATTTCTAAACTAACTGCCAGATACAAGGTCCTACATTTAGCATATTGAAACATTTTCAAGCATCAATATGCAATATCTTAATAAAATAAACATAGCTAAGGAGATATCATCAACTCACAGGAAACGAAATAAAAACCAAGCAATCAGAAAACAGCTGCTTTAAAGATAAGGGTAATTAGTTTATTATCACCTTTACAAACTTTGGTCTGCTTAATTCTACATGAGAAACGTAACTCTCAACAAGAAACTTAAAACCAATCTCTAATTCAGCATCAAACGATCCATCCGGATACTGTTTAATTATACCAGACCGTTGGCACCAAGGAACAAATCCATGATAGAAATCAACAGCTGCAACCACATCAAATAACTGCTCTGGCGAATACCTAATTATCAACAAAAAATCATTTACATACACGCCTTAATCCAATAAGAAATCTTATACTAACTTAAATCTTTAACAAAAACAAAACAAGCTAGATATAAAAAATTAAAAAAACCCCGATTTTGACAAAATTACCCCATGACGATCCTTTCCTCATAAACTTTTGATAAAACGCCGCCTTCTTCGCCGTCACCGCAGCCCAAAAATCGTCTCCTTTGGAGACCGTAAGGATTGAAAAAATTGTTTAATGATACATTAGAATCCTCCTTGCAGGAACCGAATGGGCGAAACGACCGCCTTTCGATACCGGAAATGCTAGAAACCCATCGGATTTGATCGAAGTTCTCGGAACGTCCTCCGTTCTTGGCGTGTCTAACGAAATGGCTAATCACATTTCTACGGGATATTACGGAACCCACCGCCTTCGAGGTCGATAAAAATGGCGGCATTGTAACTTTAAGGAATTAGGCGCGAATTGGAAACAGGTAGGGATAAAAGATTGGGGGAAATGAAATGGTGAAGATTAATACCGAGAAGGTAGGAGAAATTCGAGAAAAAAAAAAAAACTTGAAAATTGGAAACCCTAGGTTGACACGCAAAAGAGGGATAAAAGACGTACTTTTAGAAGATCAAAGACGACTTTAGTTTAGTAGAGTTTTCTTTTTTTGGTCAAACTAAATAATATATCTTTAAAAAAAAGAAAAGTAATATTGATAATTTGTGTACTCGTTGTTTGTATATTTTTTTTTATTATAATTGTATTAAAAATATTATATATTATATAAAAAATTTTAAGTGAATAATTCATGTAATATAAATTTTGATATATTTTTATATTCATTTTGATATTTTATTTATTTTTTATTATATTCATGTTTTATAATTATTTGATATAAATAGGTACAGAGGTTTATCAAAAATCAATTTGTTCAAGTCTTAACAGATATTGGGCTTTAACGGCCCATAACTATCAACCCAAAGTCCATTAGCGGCCCAAATGAAATAAACAATACAATAATAAATAAATAAATAAAAAGGCGCCTAGCTGGACAAAGAGGCGGTCTTCTCAGTTTCTAACCCTTTTTATCAGCTAAGATTTCCTTTCGAATGGCAAAACAATCTTCATATTTTTCATGAGCGTTGATAATGTGACCGTTAACTCTTCCGATTCTTTCTTTCAACTACTTCAAAAACTCAGTGACTCAGTAAACTCATCATGGCTTCAATTCTCAAGCCACCACCGCCCTACTTTCACCGTACCTTTATCCCTATCTCCATCTCTTCCTCCTCTGTGATTTTATCTTCTCCGTTGTACCAAACGACGTCGCTCCGAGTTCGGTTTTGCGCGTTGACGGCCGGGCCCGACGGCGGGAGAATCGGGAGCCAGGAATCTTATGGCGCTGATTTGTTAAGGAAGCCGAGTATATTGCCAGCCAAGGACAGTGGTGGAATTTCGGAAGAAGAGGAGGGTAGTGAGGGAAAAAGAAATAGAGGTGAACGGATTGATTGGGAAGATAGGATTTTAGAGGACACTGTTCCTCTCGTTGGCTTCGTTAGAATGATTCTTCATTCTGGAAAGTAAGAATTTAATTACTTGGCTTTTTTTATTTTATCTAATTCGAATTCTCCAAGTTATATATATATATATATAACACTTTTCGATGGTAATGTTGTAAATTAATTGCAGATATGGAAGTGGAGATAGATTGAGTCCAGAGCACGAAAAGACGATTCTTGAGAGATTGCTTCCTTACCATCCAGAGTCTGAGAAGAAAATTGGATGTGGAATTGATTACATTACTGTATGTTTCTTTTGCTTTTTTGAATTTTGATTGCTTGAATTAACCAATTTAAATAAGTTATAGTACTACTTCTTTTGAGGATTCTGATTTTTTTTTCTTTTTTCTTTTTGTTAATTTTAACTGCACATTTTAGTCTTAGTCAAATGCAAACTCTTTTTTTTTGAAAGGACTAGACCAAATCAAGTTGCATAAATATAGAATTACTCACTATATGAGTGCAAATTCGTCTTGATATTCCTATACATATATTTGAATATAATTTCAGTTATATTTAGTTAGAAAAAATGTTGTAAAAGAATTACATGTCCCGTGCATAAATTCGAGCTCAAATCTAGTCTATGTAGTAAAACTGAAGGGGCAAGCTTATAGAAATGTGGTTGAGAGTCCTACCTAGAAGAATTAATTACTGCCTTGGAGGATTTAGAAGTAGACTGGAGATCTTTGGCAGGTTTAGAATCTGCATTGATGGCAATATTCTCCCCATTCCAACCTCCATTGCCTCCCTATCATCCTTCTCCCTCTTGCCTTGTTAACTCGTAGATATAGTGGAAGCAGAACAGACATCAATTGTACTTCCTCAACAGCTCGTTCGAATGTACAAATTTCATGAATTCATGCCTAGTTTTAGTTAGAAAGATTATAAGGCTAATCTATCATTGTAATTTCTACTCTGGATTTTGTCATTTTCTACTGATAAGGCATTCTACTTTACTTTATGCTTTAGTTTTCTCCATTCTTTGGTCTTGCTCTTTTCCCAGTCTCATTTAAGTGTATGGAGGATCATCACTTAAACTAATGTTTTTTGTAATTGTATTCCTCCTTGGCTTTGTGCTTCTCATTTCTTGATGAGATCACGCAGAAATTATTGTTATCTATAAGTTTTTATACCTGTGGGCTAGAAGCATGGGCTGGCTACATGTAATGAACTCAGCCAGATCAACCCATGCTTGGGTCTGTTTCGGAGTTATCTTAGGGTTGATTTGTATGTGAGGATATATCTTATTCATTAGTTTTCTTGTGATCAGAAATGTGAAAATGTGCAATTACAATTGCTTTCATCACCATTATGTAGTGGGACAACCTATTCAATATTGAATTTCCTATCTCAGTATTGATTAAATTCTTTGCCCCATAAACATAAAAATTAAAAACCCATGTAGTAAAAACATTTTGCAGTCAATGCTGCACATAATCATAATTTTACCAAGGGGTTGGCACTTGTATTATTCATCCAAAATTCTTTCTTAGACTTGCTCAGTTGCTCTTGATCTCTCCATTAACATGGATGGCATTGCAACTTCAACATATCACCTTGGTCCAAAAGCCTCATTATATTCACTTTTCAAACTTGAAATTTCTTCCGCCTATGCAACCTCTTCAGATTTTTGCCAATTTAATGGGTTTTATTCTTTTGGGGGATTAGGATGATGAAGGGGTCTGTCCAGTAAAGTTTTCAAATTGATATAAAAGAAGTTAAACTACAAGATCAATGAAAGGACTTGCAAAATTGAGGGAGAAAATTAGCTAAAAAAAAGGAAACCTCTTAAGTAATTAAAATTTGATTTTGGGATTTACACAAGTTAAATGGTACCATGGCCTGTTTGGCCAACTTGTGTTGATTAAGTAAATGATAATCTCATATTTGGTTCACAGGTCGGTTACCATCCTGATTTTGTAGGCTCAAGATGTTTGTTCATAGTTCGAAAAGATGGAGAACTGGTTGACTTTTCTTACTGGAAATGCATCAAGGGCCTGATCAGAAAAAACTATCCTCTATATGCAGACAGCTTCATTGTCAGACATTTCCGACGGCCTAGACGGAGTTCATGAGGGTGATACTCTGAACTTGTCAACCACTTTATTTCATTATGTTTTAAGGATCTTTTGAATTTTGTTCTTATTATTTGTAATATGTCATATTTATGAGCCCAAAAAACATTTTAGAAATTAAAAGCCATCAATAAAAATTCTTAAATGCTGGATGTAGTTTCTAGAAAAACATATTCCTAAAAGATTATACTGAGTTCTGCTGAATGGTTTGACTGGTAACTGGTCTAAAGGCCAAATGTGCATATATCCTTAATTCTTGGTACCTCTGTCAAGGAATAGGATTTCACTGTTTTTCTATGTTGCTCTGCTAGTGCTCTCTCTCTCTCAAGTCTCAACAAACTAAACACACTCACATGCACAAATACATGCTGCTTTGAACTATGTTATCCGAACTCGAAAGTGAGTGTCAGATACGGATATGTGTTCGATACGGATATACTAAATTTTTTCTAAATTTTTTCATATATTTGGAGGATCATACCCCCTATATCCATGTTTAAATATGTATCGGATACAAGTGTCAGATACGGATACTTTAGGAAAAATAAAAAGTCTGGATAACATAGGCTTTGGCTACCAAATTGCATCAACAGTTCGCATCAAACATGACTGTAAGAGAGAGTACTTGTCATGCTTTATCATTTAATTGAGTCTAGATTGTTTATAGTTAAAGTCAAGAAGTCGATCTTTTCATTTTGAGAAAGTTTCATTTGTTTGTTTGTTAGAGTACATAATGGAAGACAGATGTCAGTTGCCTTGGCAGTTTTAAGTAACTAACAGATAGTGAATTGCATATCTGTGCCATTTCCTATTCACTATGATTATTTTTCTTTTTATCTGGCTCTTGCTGATTGTTTTCCCACCTCAATGCACTACTGAGTATTAGGTGTCAAGTGTCAACCAAATGTTCACCTCAGCAACTTGCAAATCATTACCAATTTCATGTGCACTTCTTCTAGGTGTCTTCCTTTTTATTTTCTTTCTTTGTGTTGCAGCCAAAGAGTGATTAGAAAATGGGAGAAAAGGATCCCCATAATTTTAAGTCAATAATGTATAAAATGGATTGTTAGGCTATGATACTCGGATTCGGGTGTGAGTGTCGGATACGTGTCTGTTCAATTTTTTTTCAATTTTTCCATGTATTTGGAGAGCCCTTGAAGGGTCATATCCCCATACCCATGTCCGGATATGCGTCTGACACGAGTGTCGGATATGGATACTTCAAGAAAAATGAAAAGTCGGAGCAACATAGTTGTTAGGTTCATTGCAAATAGTGACCACGGTATTACTCCTTTAGCTGTGGGCCTGTGGCAGTAGTCAATAACTTGCCATCTTTCCACACGTGACCTGCAATAAGAGTAGAGGTCACAAAGAAATGAAGAACGGAGGCTAGAGACTGATCTGTCTTAGAGATCTATTAAGTATAAACGAAGTGGTGTCTATCTAGTTTCTACCCTTCGAAACCATACTCTTTTCCCAGCCATAGCTGAGGCCTCAAAGTTCAGCTTGAATGCTATGTGCAAAGCAACTCCCCATGATTGAGTTTGATCTCAGCTTGTTCTCTTCTGTGTTACCAGTGGCCTATGTTACTCGGATTCGGGTGTGAGTGTCGGATTCGGGTATGTGTCTGATACGGGTATGTTCAGTTTTTTCATGTATTTGGAGGGTTATATCTTCATACCCATGTCGAAATATGCGTCGGACATGGGTGTCAGACATGAGTACTGCAAGAAAAATGAAGGGTATGCGATTAAAAACTTTGAAAAGAAATTAAAATTTATTTGAACTTAGGGTATTTGTAGTATAGTCTCTTTCTGTTTCCATTATATATCGAAAGATTCAAAGGTTTAAGCTTTAACTAATGAGAGAAAGACTTCACGGTACTCTTTCATTTGCCCTTTTTTCTCTTCTTACCTTTTCCTGTGACATTGTCACGCTTGTCTGGTTGTTTTGATGGCTTACTACATTTGTCTTTTTTATATGGGAGATTGTGATTTTTTGAATTGTTAATTAGTGGTGCAATTGGGTTGGGTAAACCCGAGACCCAACTCAACCCGTTGGTAGAAAAGATAATTTTGAACACAACATAATTAATACAACAAAAACATAATATAAAAAAATAATTAAAACACGACATGAAAAAATAATACAAACACGATATGAATATAAAAACGTATCAAAATTTATATAACACGAATTATTAACATATCAAATTTTATATAAATATATAATATTTAAGCATAATTATGATAAATAAAAATATACAAATATAATATGAATATATAAATTATCATATTTATTTTTTGATCCAAGAAACTTGAAAGAAAATTTAGAACCCATAAATTGGATCGAACCGATCCAATCTTTAGACACAGATAAGTCCAGATGCTAACAGTTCGGAAACACACCCTCTTTCATACGTGTATGGAGGACCAATTCAACAATAATTGATCAGCAATATGCTCTTTCTCTAGGATAAATGTGGTGCGCACCATATCCCCCAATTATTTGGGGAAGGGGAAATTGAATAAGTGTTATCGGTACCGATTGTACCGGACGATATATACCGTTTTAAAAGTAAATTCAAACGGTATTAGTCACGTACTGTTTCGGTTTTTCTATCGATCCGTACCGATCGTACCGGCCTGTATTGATCTGTATCGGTCAGTATCGGTTGGTACAAGATTTTGATTTTTTTTTTTTTAAATTCACTTATTTGATTTTTTAGATCAATTTTAATATTTTTTGTGTCATGATTATTTTTAATTTTTCAAATTACATTTAAAAATAAAATATGTTCATTAAATTAGGCTATTGAACATAATTAATAATAATTTATTATATTTTTTAATATTTTAATATTTATTTTACCTATTTGATGTTTAAAATTTTTAGATATTAAATATTTATATTTTATATTTGTATAAAAACATTTATATACATATAATGGATGTATATTTGCATATGTATGTAATATATATTTTATTAAAAAACTTGAAAATAGGCTATATATATATATATGAAAAAATATTTAAAAAATATCGATAAATCTGAAACGGTATGTCAAAACACACTAGTACAGATACGTACTAATATCAAAACAAAAACGATACATCTATTGATACGGTATTGCTTTGAATTGAATACCACTTCAAACCTTAATTTATGAATCGATTTTGTTAACAAATATTTTAAAATATTTTTGAAAGTTATTAAATATAATAATATATTTGCTGGTTCAAAGGGTGCCGAACAGCTCAAATCTTCTTTAGAAAATTTCAATGCAACCGTATCAGATGTAGATCTCAAAATTCGTGTGTGTATATATATATAATATAATCATATAATAATAAAAATAATTAAATATAAATATGATATGTGTTATGTGTTATGTCATATTTATTATATTATTTTTATGTTTATTTTATATTTTTATATCGTGTTCAAAATTATAATATTTTTTAAATGTTATAAAGTTTACTTCTCTTCTCTCTTTTTTCTTTGCTTTCAATTTAGGAATGTCGGAACAATAACATGTTAAATAAAAAAACCAAACAAACAAATCCTAATTCCTAACCCAAATTTCGAAATCTTATACGATTGACTTAACATATAAAAATGTGTTTGGTTGATCAACACGTGTAAGATGTTCCTTATCAAAGAAAGTAAAATCATAAACAATGGTGTTTCTTTATGAGAAAAGAAGAAAGTGAAAGAGTTTTTGTCTTTTGCTAAGATGGCCTTATTTTATTTTTGTTCTCTACTAGACCCTTTTTTTTTTTTTTTTTTAGTGAAAAAAAGTTTTTGGAAATTTCTTTTTATATTTTTTTTTTTAAAAAATAATTTGATCAATGAAAAATGAAATTCGATCAATAAAAACTTATTACTTTTTTGAAAATTATGTTACATTTTAAAAAAATGTAAGACATTTTTAAAAGTTGAAACAAACTAAAAATAATTGATCTGTGATCAATTTCTTTTTTTTTTTTAAAACTAAAACAAAGCAAAAATGACCGTTACCTTAAGTTTAGGAATCGATTTTTTATATAAATAAATGCAAATTTTTTTAGAAAAAATATTCAAAGAATATAAAATATTTTTTATAAGATCATTCATACAATAAAAATATTAATCTTTTTTACAAAAATATATTTATTTTTCAAAAAATCAGTTTTTTCAATACAAACGAACCTAATTTTGGCTTATAACACAAGAAGTATCAACATCATAAAAACGCAAGTCTACAATATAATTAAACCTAGTAACTAGATTATTAAGTAAAGAGTAACATCTTCTTGTTTCCATCATTTGTCTATTTGTAATATATATGTTCACAAAGGTTTTATTTTTCTCAAAAGAAAATGTATAATTTCAATTTATATATTTTATGAATAAATTCATGTAAATATATATATTTTTTATATGATTTTTTTTTTTAATTTCATCAATAAAATTAGAAGATTGTTGCATATTAAATTAAAATATATTTAAAAAATTAATATAATTATAAAAAACAAATAAAATTATATTTTAATTAACTTGTGAAGTTTAAAACTTGATGACCATGTATGGCCATTGTGAACAAAAGGATTGACTAAAATTTGGTTTGCAGACAGAGCCCTTATCCTCTTAAAAGACAGATAGAAATTAGGTGAAAAACCGCTTTAGATGACTTTGAAAAATCCTTTTAGAAATTCTATTTTAGGCAATTGTTGTTCTCTCCGATTTGTATAATAATTCTTTTGGCAAAACTCCAAAAATAAGTTATATTTTTAATAAAATTGATAATTTTAAATACAATATAAAAATATGATATAAACATAAACATACATATTTAAATAAATATAAAAAAACAGTATAATAAATATAATATGATATATTTAAATACGATTAACATGAAATATTTTAAAATATATATATCGTATTTATAATTTTAATATATCTAATAATTTATATTATATTTATATTTATATGATTAATATGAAAATATACTAAACACAATACGTATACGAAATGATGAAATATCTAATTTTTAAGTCACGACTGTCTTTTCTTACTTTATTATACTTCAACTTTATACTACTACAAAGAAGAAAAGTAATGGAAAATGGTTGACAAAATATGAATATAGTCCAAGATAAGATTATTTTTTTATGATAGTTTGGGTCTTAAGATAAGATCTTATATTTGACATCAAAATTGAAAATTAATTTTTTTTTTTTTTTTTGCTTAAAAAGAGTATGGTATTGAAAATTCAACTCTCTTTCTCCTTTCTTTTCTTTTTAAATTATTTTATGTTTAGTTTTTTTCTTTGATAGTTGGAGAAGGATTTTATTAAAAGTTTTTAAACATAAAATATTTTAAATCACAATCATTATTTTCAAAATGAAGTGGGACTAAATTAAAATTATATTCAAAAGTATTTATTTAAATTTAATAATCTGTATATGACATATTTATATTATTTTTTTATATCATATATAGTGTTTAAAGTATTATATAAATTTTAACATAATTTATATTATATAAATTTAACATATTCTCATATTCATATCATCATGTTATTTTTATCATATGTTAATTCTTTTTTATTCACATTTAAAATTATCAAATTAGATTTATTTTATTGATAAAAAAATTAATCATGATTTGATCATTTAAAAAATAAAATATTAAATAAATAAAATTTTCCTTACCAAAAGCATTGCTTTAATTTCACATGTTAGAAAAAATAGCAGTAAGGGTATTTTTGTCAAACAAAATCCGCATAAAACCGTGGGTCCTCAAGCCGCAGACGTAATTATCCAAAATCATTGGCTTTATCACGTGAATGAAAAACAGATTAAACGACAAACAAACTTATTCTTTAGACCAAAATACCCCTAATTCACGTTTTTTAGCATTTATCTCTTGTCGGCGCTATCCAACTAACAACCCACTACAATCCAAAACCATAAAATTCACACCATCACCGCCGTTCATTAGACGCAACGTGGACGGTCCAGATCCCACATCACAGCCGCCTACCCCTTCCCATTGGTCCACGTTTCGCCATTCCAGCTGGCCCACAAAAATTATTAAAAAGAACCGCAACGGAAATGAAAATATGTATTTAATGTCTTAAAAAGCCGAAAAAAAAAAGACAAAGGCACACTTGGCGCTTCCTCGAAGCCCCCTAACTCGCGAAGAAGAAGGAACCAAGCCAAACGCTGTCCGAAGAAACACAAAAAATAAAAAATAAAACCAAAAAAAAGGTAAAAAAATATTACTATTTATTTTATTTCTCTCTGGCTCTTACTTCCTTTTTTTTTATTCTTTCTAGCTCTTGCCCATACTTCTCTTTGTTGTCTTCTATTTTTTAAAATTATTTAAGGGTGTTGTTTTGGATAATTAATCAACTAATTTGCAGTATTTGTAATTTTTATTTTGGGGTTTGGTTGGCTTTTGATCTTTGTTGAGTTTTATTTCTGAACTAAAAAGCTTATGTTTTCATTAGCTCAGATCTTCAACTTTCTGGGTCGTTGAAAACAGAGATTTTCTTGAACACATCGAAATGTTAGATTTTACAAACACTTAAAGGACAAAATAAAGTTGATTTTCACATTCTATTTTTATTTTATTTTCTTTCCTTTTATGTTTTTGTTTTTGTTTTTGATTGATTTTTCTTAGTTATAACTGATAAAGAGTTCCTATTTTTATCTGATCTTGATTTTTGGGGTTTATTGAAAACGTGAACTTCCCAAATATTGAAGAAATAAAAACCTTTAATTTGTATTGGATTTTTACTTTGCTTTCATTGAAGTATAGTAGTGAAGGACTATATATCTATAATTTTTTTTTTTGGGCCCAAATTTGTTGACACTGTTTTATTCAGATTTTAATGGGGACCAACACGAACTTCAAGAACTTTGGAAGTAACCAACCACCATCAACTGACGGCGGTTGGAATAATCCGTTAACTAGACAGCCATCAATCTATTCTCTAACGTTTGATGAGTTTCAAAGCACTATTGGTGGAATAGGCAAAGATTGTGGTTCAATGAACATGGATGAGTTATTGAAGAACATTTGGAATGCTGAAGAAACTCAAACAACAATGGCTTCTTCAAGTGGTGGCGTCCTAGAAGGAAATGGAGGGTTACAAAGGCAAGGGTCTTTGACTTTGCCAAGGACACTTAGTCAGAAAACTGTTGATGAAGTTTGGAAAGGTATTTCAAAGGAGTATTCAATAGGGAAAGATGGGATTGGAATTGCAGGAACTAATAATAATATGCCACAAAAGCAGCAGACTTTAGGGGAGATTACTTTAGAGGAGTTTTTGGTAAGGGCTGGTGTTGTAAGAGAAGATACCCAATTGTCTGGGAAGATTAATAATGTTAATGGAGGGTTTTTTGGAATTGGATTTCAACAAGGTGGTAGAGCTCCAAATTTGATGGGGAATAATAAGCTTTCTGATAGTGGTAATCAAATTGGTTTTCAAGCTTCCAATTTGCCTTTGAATGTTAATGGTGTTAGATCAAACCAGCAACCAAATTTTCCTAAGCAACCTGCTGTTGTAGGATTTGGAGCTCAGATACCCTTACAAACACGATACGAATATACGAATGTTGGTTTAGGAGGGGCAATGGGCGGCGTTGCGACTGGATCACCTGCTAATAACCAGGTTTCATCAGATGGGATTAGGAAAAGTAGTGCAGATACTTCCTCTGTCTCGCCAGTTCCTTTTGTGTTTAATGGAAGTTTAAGGGGTAGGAAATGCAGTGCTGTTGAAAAGGTTGTTGAGAGGAGGCAAAGAAGAATGATAAAGAACAGAGAATCAGCTGCAAGATCACGAGCTCGCAAGCAGGTGAATATATATATATATACATATATTTTTTATTTACTCAATTCTTTCTTTCTTTCTTTCATTCATTCATCTAATCTTTTTCCTTCTTCATAGCTTTTTTAGTTCATCCTAGTGTAAAGGTTGAAAATTTAGAATATGCATTATTATCATCTGTGAACTCAATATTATCAGTCTGCTCATTTTATAACGTTTCCCGGCGGCTATGTCAACTCTGGATCCTTTAACTGAATGAGAATTTTTTTTTTTTCAACTTTTTATGCATCTTGTGTCAGTTAAGAAATAGCCTAGACATTGATTAAAAAACCGGATCAAATTCGCCGGTTGAATCGATTCAACTGGTGATCTGTCCGGTCCGACGAATATATTAAAATCAGAAAATTTTCAAACCAGATTGAATCGATAAAAAACCGATTTTATATATTTAAATTTATTAATTATTAACTATATTTAATATTAAATTTAGTGTTTAAATATTTTAAAATATATATTAAATTGGTCGGTCCAATCGATTAAATCGAAAACTAAAAATATGACAGGTTCGTCTGTAGGTCCAGTTTTCTTAACCTTCCCCTTTTGAGAAATCATATTTAGTTTGTATTTGTAGTGCCAAGATATCTCAAAGATTTTTAACTCTTCTTTTATTACACTTAAAGCAACACCTTCTCACCCAGTTTCGTCTTATTACGGCTTAACGAGTTTTACTAGCCATTGACCTTCGGCTTTTATTATCTGTGACATGCTGCATCCCAAAACTTCATGAAAGATTATGCTGAAGTATGGTAATATGATAGCGATCTGAAAAGATTTTGAGAAGTCGAGGTCATGAGAATTTATAAGGATTCTTGTTACAAGGTAATGGAGCATTTGTTTTAACCTATGTTGCTTCAACTTTTCATTTTTCTTAAAATACTCGTATCCAACATCCATGTCCGATGCATATTCGGACATGATTATGGAGATATGAATTTTCAAATACGTGAAAATCTTGAAAAAATTGAATATACTTATGTCTGACATCCACATCCGAATCCAAGTAACAGGTTTTAACAACATGAGAAGTTTGAAGCTCTATCATATAAAATATAAGAATCAATAAAACCTTAATGAACTAGTTGATTTTGTTATAACTATAGCGAATCAAAACAGTTCTATCCTACAGTAACTAGTAAAACTATGTTGTGTCTTAAATTCGTGCTTTGAAGTTTCTTATGGCTTCTGCTTTTTTAATCTGTCAGGCTTATACAACGGAATTGGAAGCAGAAGTTGCAAAGCTAAAAGAGGAGAACCAAGAATTGCAGAAGAAACATGTATTTTCTTTCACTTCTTTGTTTCAGTTCAGTGCACCCATCATTATTTGCACACGATATTACTTACTGTTGGCTATGGCAAACACATACTTACATTCTCATTGATCGTACGTTGGTTGCTGCAGGCAGAAATCATGGAAATGCAGAAAAATCAGGTATCGAAAAGTTCTCTTTGCCATTTCTGTTTTTATTTGATAATACCTATCTTGAAGGATCCGTGTCCGATGTATATTCAAACATGGGTAAAAAGATATGATCTCCTTCCAAATATATGAAAAAACTTTAAAAAAAATGAATATACCCGTATCGGACACGTACCCGTATCCGACACTCACACCCGAGTCCGAGTAACATAGGATAATACCCTCAAAATATCATGAAGCATCATCCATATGCAGGCACCCTCCAGATTTTTTCAAAACACATCTTTCTTATATGAATTAGGAGTTGTGTCCTCATGTCTAGAAATTCCAGAGTTATTCTTGTTGGGTTTTACTATGTTTCCATTAGAACATGATTGTCATTTCACTTCACTGGTATGATATGGGTTTCTCACATAAGATATTACTGTTTTATCATGGAATCCTTTAAAAACATTCAATTTATGATTTGCCATTTGCCATTTGTTATGAATGAATGTTTCCCCATGCCTAAGGGGAGACACTTAGCACTATTTTTAATCTAGTTACATATGCATGAAAAGTTTATGAGAATGTTCAAAGAACATTTTTGGGACCCCTTCTTAACATTTGACATGCAGTAAATTTTGGCATTAACCTTGAAATGTAAGAAACTAATCTCAAATCTACATTCTCTGTACTCTCTAGTTGACTGCTTACATATTCAGTTCTCATGTACTTGGTTCACCTCTCAAGAATTCTTTGGTGCACAATCCTATCAGATAGAACAATTTAAAAGAAATTTCCACTCAGACATGCATGGCAGAACTTTGCAATTATAATTGACTTTATTTATTAGAAAACTTGCTCAGAACTTGGCAACCATTGAATGTTTTCCCTAATCTTGTTTGAATTGGTTGACAACCACAGTTCATGGAGATGATAAACATGCAACAAGGAGCTAAGAAGCAATGCTTGCGAAGAACACAGACAGGTCCATGGTGAAGTGAAAGCTGTTATGCTTGTGATTCTTGGTTAAATCATGTATGGCAGGTGCTTGGTACATAAATTAAGTCAAGGGTAGTTGTTCTTCCTTTAGATTTGGAGAGATGAGTTAGTGCAGTGTAGATTAAAAAATGTCCAATATTTGTAGTATTTTTCATATGTTTCTTTTATGGACAACATGGTTTAGTTAGCTACACCCATACATGTAAATTTCAGAGCATCTCAGAGTTCCCCCCCCCCCCCCTATAAGCTTCATATATGCAGTGAGAATGATAAAATGGTTATGCATTATTTTTTTCTATATTTGATGCATGGCATTGGAAACTAGCAGAAAATTTAAAGTCTAATACTCAGGCCATGAAAGCCCGAGGAAATCCTTACCTCTGTAAGGAGATAAAATCTATGTTATTCGGATTCTTCATTTTTCTTAAAGTATTCGTATCAGACACATATTTAAACATGGGTATGAGAGTATGATCTTTCAAATATATGAAAAAAAAATTTAAAAAATTGAGCATACCTTTATTAGACACATATTCGTATCTAACACTCACTCTCGAGTCCGAGTAATATAGGGTAAGGTAATCAGTTTGTTACTAACCAAAACAGAGTTTGTAGACGTTGTAAATTCCATGTCTCAGTCAGGTAACGGGCAGTTAGGATAGTGCAATGCTTATGCTTTTTTCCATTTAAACCATCAGTTTCTGTAGAAGTAACCAATAAGAGATTGCCCAATCTATGTGATAAGCCAGTGATTGCTCATTGAAAAGAAATATACCAAGGGAAAAAGGGGTTAAAACAGCATGCAGCTTAGATAATGTCTATATGCCTGTTAATAATACTGAATTTTTATCCTTATGCCGAATTGGGGAAAAAATTAAACAGGTTACCACCAAATCAACAAATATTGGCTAAGACATACCTTTCCATTTCAATGTTGAGTGATTAAGAAAAAAAAAACCAATCGATGATAACCACAGTGGCTCCAGCCCCAGCTCCCAAGGCCCTCAACCGATAGCATTGCAACTTGTGTAATCAAAGGCTGAACCAATTCCGGAGAATCAGATCAACATTGAAACAGTTCCCTTCAAGTTGCCACAGCAACCTCATGTTCACTAGTAATTCACTGTTTAAATGCAGAAAAGGTCCATCCCTAATCCCTTCTTTGGTCAAGTATCATCTTCAAGTTACTTCCTCTGAACCTCATCTAGCAAACTGGCAGCTCAGCAGAATAACATCATTACTTTCATATCCGAAACTTCGATTCTAAAATGGATAGCCAGTAGTGCATTCCATGTCCTTCCAGGATATCATTTTCCTACGATCCCTCCCTCTGAATGATCTAGCGAGAAGTTTACCACTAACAGGTTTACACAGGCCAACATCAATCACAGAACTACTCTTCCTCTTTTCCGAAGATGGAGTTGCCTCATCCATGTAATAGTCAAACAACATAGCAAGAAAGTACACTTGATGTGATAATGTATAGTTTTCTTCATCTGGAGGTACCATCTTTAACATATGAAGATTTACCTACAGGATGCAACAAGAGAATGAGAATTTATTGCACATGCTTAGCAAAGATAGTAATAGTAGGCCCTCAGGAGACACACTTTCAAGTAGTTAAGAGAGAATACTAAGAAATTGGTGGAACTCAACGAGCGAGCACATGACTGTTACCACTAGGACAAAAGGGCTAAAACGACTCTACATTTAGCAAGTGAAACCATTATCATTTACCAACATCATGATTCATCATAAGAAGCATGAGCTCATAATTAACTATGCTTTATTGTAATGTCATTCCATGTCTCTATGCCTAAAGAAAATACTCCAGCAAATCACCATGCATTAATGTGAGATAGCTACTTCAGAAATACTGGTTGCTTACTTCAGCTTCCAGAGCACGGACTTCATTGTGCCACTCAGAATAGTCATTCTCAGAAGAATTTTCAACAGGAGAAGAGTAAAGATTCATTGTAAACAGAGGAGGCCTAAGTGGGTATTCCATACTGATCTTAACCTGCAACAGTTCAATTTGGTGTCATGTTTCCATCGTTAATGAACATAATAAAACAAAATAAAGTAATTATTGACACCTTGGCTTCTAGTTTCATAATCCTCCCACTTGTGTCCATTCTCCTTGTTAAAAGAAGAATAAATTCCTTCACACCATAGTCCACCCATGATTTTTCAGCTATTTCATAGCACTGAGTAGAAGCACAGTTTTCAGCCTCTGTTTCTGTGGGCTCATCCAAATCACTATCAATCTCCAGAATGAAGTCAGAATCATCATCATGTTTTTTGAAACTTGGTGATTCTCCCTTACTGACTGGGGACAAAATGCTCTTTGAAATCAAAGCCAACTGCTTGGAATGGTTAAGACTAGATCCCTTTAATGGAGTAAGTTTAGCATCATTTGTGATAGATGCAACTGAAAGAAAAGATGGAAGCTCCCCATCTTCCCTTAAACCCTCCAGCTCTTCCTTCGACAGACCAGATCTTCCATCCATATCAACATCCATAGGTTCTTGAACTGGTTCTGTGTCAGTAACAGCTTGAGACGAAGCCTCATTGACTTTGGATCCTACAGATGACCAACTATGTAAACTGCATAAAGGGGTATGCAAGGCCCACGGAACACTTTTACAATTCATTGAAGGCCATTTAAGCTTCATAAGTGAATCAAGCTGTTCCCTGTAATTCAATAAAAGAATTCCAAATTTACAACAAAAAACATGCCATAAAACAAGCTAAGAGTATTCCAACATAGAATAAAAAACTCCTCCAACACATATGATGCACAAACAAACAAGTTACACTAAGGCGGAGAGATAAAAATTTGTACTAAAACCACATTGAGGGACTTTATATCATAAAGATGCCAACAAGGACCCTAGCACAGGAAATTATAACCACGTTGTCTCCTATTTGCTTTCCTACTGTTTTCTTCAAGATCCAAACTCCAAGCATACAGGGCAGTGACTCACACAAGAGCCAGCTCAGCTTTTTTCCGTGAGCGGATTCTTTGCACGACTGTCTGCACTCGATTCTGCTTGCGATAAAAAGCAAGACCAGAAATAACAGCATCGCTTTTGGTTTCATTGTTTGAAATTTCGTGGCTATTAAGCAGTGGTGAAACCTCCGGTAAGAAATCAATTCCTGCCAAATGCTGGGCCCACTTGTATGGTCGTGAAGTTCTCTTTTCATCAAATGTAGCAGTATCACCAATGAAGAGCTTGGCTGACTGCAATATCATTCAGAACAGTCATTATTAAATGAAAAGGAAAAACTCTACGAAGAGTGAGAGGATGAGGGTGAAAGCAAGGCACGTAATAGCTATCAGACACAAACCTGGTGAGGCAGATCAAGGCCAGTGTCATCAGGAAATAAATTGCAAAGGATATTATACTCAGGTCCTTCAGTTGACCCTTCAATCCCAACACAAACAACATTCAACTTTAACAAGTACTCAAACTTCAAAGTGATAAGTTTTGTGGATCTAGGATCAGATGCCTCATCATCGTGTATGAGAAGGATAATTTTAAGAGGATGAACTTGATAGACTCCCACCTGGTCAATAGCCTCCTTGCTTGGAACCCTCTTTGGTCGCTTTCTCCTTCTCTGGCCATCATCTTCCTCATCTGGTACATCATCCTCCAACTTTGAGCTCTCTACACTAGTAGATAAACCTGGTAGTTAACAATGCCAGTACTCGATTCAAATTTTTTGTGAAAGAGAAAATTTCATGTCATCTGCCACCAGAAGCCCAGAGCATGTTAGAGGCCAAGTTAACAAGATAAATTGTATTATATGAATCAGACATCTTAAAGAAATTTCTTTGTAGAAATAAACAGGTTTCATTACACTCATCCTCCAAGGAGTTTAACCTAATACAACTTGGTTAAGTTTATTAGCAGCCATATCTTCAACTTAAATGTTGCACACTATTTCTTACTAAACTATTAATGTCAAGCTCTATGTCGGGTGATATTACATCCATTTGTACTAGCTTACTTGTCCGTTGCTTGCAGCACAGAGTATAACTTTAATGTAACATCTGAAGAGCTATCAACTATGGCACTATGCACAAGCCAGAAAGTAAGACTAACATCACTCACCATTGTCCTTATTTGCTTGCTGGCAAGCAAAAGCTTGAGCATCCTTCATACTTCCTACGATCTCCAGATCGATATCTTCTCCAAATGCTTCCTTCTGGGCCATGAACTGCGAGTAAATCACGTAGAGTGGAGGTGGAAGCAGTTCAGCCGAATGATGTTGCTTCAGTTTCTTTGTATGCAAAACGCCCAATTGATTCTGTACTGGCAATGATGCTTTCTTAAGGGACTTGAGGTGCGAAGGCAGGCTCGATAGAAACTTCTTCCGATTCGCTATTTTCTCCAAAAGACTTTTCTTTTGTTGTTCCAACTTTTCTAGAAGTTTGCATAGCTCTTTCCGCTGAGACAAATAATATCCAAAGGTAAGCTTAGCAAAACATTTTTTTCGCTAATCCCTTCAAATACTATTAAGACAAAGATTTCTACTTCAACTAAAAATACATGATATACTGTTCTAAACACAAATAAGGTCTCGAAAAGACTCAAATTTTCCATAAAATTAAAACATTAGATAAAGAAAATGGTATATTTATTTATCAAACTTCGATCTAATTAGTAATTTACCTGGAAGAGCTCATAATTAAGCCTTTTAAGCATCAAATTATGCGAGCTATCATCAGACAAATTCGAACCCTTAATTTCTTCAGACGCGTCCTGAAAAAACTCCTCCGCCGGTACAAGCTCGATATCAGGATACTTAGATTTGAAATCCTTGCAAGTTTTTATAGCTTTCAAATAATGACTCTTCTCGTACATTAAATTGTGAAGCTGCAGCGTCGTGAAATCCACCGGCGCCTTCGCGCGTTCCGTCTCGGCTTTCACTTTGTCTTCCTCCAACAATATACTACGATTCTCCTGGGAACAACAATAAAAACAAAACCCTAGATTTCAATTTATCTTTTTTTTTTTATAAAAAAATTAATGGATAAATAGAAATGCAAGAGAGAGAGAGAGAGAGAGAGAGAGAGAGGAAGATAACCTGTCGGAGAGTGACGAAGTGGAGAAACATTTGGGTGACGAGTTCTCTGAGTTCGAATTTTGGTTTGTTTTCCTTTTTTATGGAGAGGATTTTGGCGACGATATCTTCGACCGAGGCTTTGCTTTCTTTAAGCATATCGTGAGGAGATTTCTCAGGCTTACGCGGCGGAGCTGGTAATTGCAAGCTCTCTTCCACCACCATTCCCTCCTCTATCTCTCCGTCCTCCATATTCCTCCTCCCTTTACCGGTTGCGCTCTGCTTCAGTTTTTAGCTACTGCTTCAACCCCGAGCAGACATCAGTTTGATTTGATTAAAACGGCGACCAAAGCTGTCGTTTTTCCGCTTGTTTTGGGCAGTGAAAAAGAAACGAAATGCTTGTTGTCAAGTATTGGGCCTTTTAACTTTCAAGCCCAACACTATTTCAAACAAAAAAATAACGAATATATTCCCAATTTTGTTCTAAGCAAACAGCGTCGAATCGTTTTAAGGTTTTGTCTATGGAATTCGGCTTGCTATAAGTTAAAAGCCGACCGGAGAACTTCTTGCTTGTCGTCTATGAACAGCTGGAGGTTTTGGATTTAGTATTCTTTAACGAAATTGAGGCGGTCGAAAATCAAAACGAAGCTCTAGCTATCAAAGCTTCTCTCTTCAATCTCACCGAAGTCCACTTATGGTTTACTTCTCTCCCTTTTTTTTTTATCCATCTTTATCTGCTAATAATTAGAGAAATTTGTTGAATTTTAGTGAAAGAATAATAACAGTTTAGTGAACTTCAACCAACGCCTTCTTTGCTTATTAGACCATAAATGTGGAATTAAAATTTTATTAAGTACTTTTGAAGTGGATCCTAAAGTAGTAAAGCACACCAAAGATGGTTTTTGAGCTTGTGTCTTTAGTATGCTCCATTGGCTAATGAAGAATTCGTGCAGTTGATATCAACCTAACATCATAAAGACAATATAAAAACCATTTTATCTTTTGTATATGTGTCCTCAAATACTTGTGATGGCCAATGATAATATTTGTGTTCTATTTACAGCTGCTGCTGTTCTTATCCCTTATGATATACTGTAAAAAATGGTTCATTGAATTTTTCTTCCTTTGTCCAGAATTTTAGTTTGAAGGAATGTTTGAGGAGTATTCTACCATTATTGGTAAATATTGGTGTTATATACACCTGCTATTCTCCAGATTTGATGATGGTATAAAAATGGACGAGGAAGATTGGTTTTCTGCTATGTTACTCGGACTTGGGGATGAGTGCCGGATACGGGTATGTGTCCGACATGGGTATGCTCAATTTTTTTGAAGTTTTTCCATATATTTGGGGGATCATACCCTCATACCTTTGTCCAAATATGTGCCGGACATGGATGTTCGACACGGGTACTTCAGGAAAAATGAAGAGTCGGAGTAACATAGGTATTCTGTCCCTCCAGAGCCTATAGCTAGGCATCATGCATCTCATTGTGGGAGTGGCGTTTTAGTTTACTCTTTTACTGGAGTTGGTGGGAAAGCTATTCAATTGGCCCAGAGGTGAGTACTATTAGAACTCCATTTCCCCTTGGTTATGTTGTGCCGCATGTTCATGTCCATACTTTATTTTCTAGTACTATGTGATTCTTCAGGAGTGCACATGTTATTGCTATTGATATCGATCCAAGGAAGATAGGTTGTGCATATCATAATGTCGATGACCGAATAGATTTCGTAATGGGGGGTTTTTTTTTCGCTTTGGCACCTAAATTGGAACTTAATGCATATTACAGATTTTAGATTCTTATTTTACATTGCAAGTTATTCCATCCTGTAAACCAGCCATCCTTTCCCAAGGTTTGAACTTGAGACTTTTATGTTAATGGGTGTCCCTTTGCAACATTTTAGATATTGATATATTAGACAGTGAATATGGCACTGACAAGTAACTAGTATATTCTAGCTGTTATGTTTTCTAGTTCTAGTTATCTATGTTACTCGGACTCGGGAGTGAATGTCGGATACGGATATGTGTCCGACATTGGTATATTCAATTTTTTATATGTTTTTCCATACATTTAGAGGATCGCACCCCATACCGACATTGGTATATTCAATTTTTTATATGTTTTTCCATACATTTGGAGGATCGCACCCCATACCCATGTCCGAAAATGTGTCGGACACGGGTACTTCAGGAAAAATAAAGAGTCGGAGTAACATAGCTTGTTATTGCTTGTCTATGATTGATGCTGAAGTCTAAGACAGAACATATTAATCTTTTTCATGTATTTATTTCTTTCTATTTAGCTTTATTCTAATAGTTTTGACATCAATATTTCTGGTGCTGTAGGAAGACACTGTCTTCTTATCACCTCCTTGGGGCATTCCTGATTACACTAAAGTAAAGATATATGACCTAAGACAATGCTTAGGCCACGTGATGAGTACTCCTTTTTTTTATGTTGTTCCGACTCTTCATTTTTCTTGAAGTACCCGTGTCTAATACATATCCAGACATGGGTATGGGGATACGACCTTCCAAGACCTTCCAAATACATGGAAAACTTAAAAAAAATTGAACATACCCGTATCCGACACTTACACTTGAGTCCGAGTAATAGAGCCTTTTTATGCTGCCAAAAAAGTTTTGCGCTATGCTAATATTTAGATTTTGTTTTTTTGAACCTCATAAGATTTATCTTAATTCCATTTCGATTGTACTTCTGCATATATTTCCAGTTTAATGTTGCAAAGAAAATTGCCTGCAAAATTGTCATGTTTCTCCCTAGAAATGTAGATCTCAACCAATTGGCAGAATTATTTATATATCTGCACAGCCTCCTTGGTGTCATTAGAGGGAATGTCACCATAATATTCATGTAAGATGCAGAGATTCTCGATGTGCTCACTAGGAAAGTAGATGTTAATGAGAGGTCCTTTGCTCAAATCATGATCCTCAGTTTCTAATAAAATACAATCTTACAGTTGTTTCTTAGGATCAAAGTTTTGAAATAATCAGTAACTAAGAATAAAATCGGGCCCATAAAATTTTAAGCAAGTGGGTGGTAAATGAAATAATTTCTTATTGATTTTTCAATTGGTGCTTTCTTTGTGCTTCATATGCAATTAATGAGAATTTCTACCTATTGTTCTCATTTTCCTTTTGAATTCTGTTTTTTCGGAGCTATCCTTTCTAGTATTGTACTCCCTCTCTTTAATTTGTAAACTAGTCTTATTTTCTGCTATTGAATTTTTTATCTTCTTCTTGCTAAAGGCAAATGTCTACCATCTTACGTTGAGAAAAACTTTTTGAATGGCAAGTTGAAGGCAATAACTGCTTACTTCACGGATTATGGTATTCGGATTCGGAGGTAAGTGTCGGATATGGGTATGTGTTCGACACGGGTATACTCAATTTTTTTAAAATTTTTTCTATATATTTGGAGAATCATATTTCCATACCCATGTCAGAATATGTGTCGGATACGGATGTCGGACACGGATACTTCAAAAAAATGAAGAGTCGGATTAACATAGTTCAAAGAGACATCAATTAGAGGACAATAAATCAAGCATTATTCGTGTGGAGTGATGAAGGAGAATCGGGTCAGCTTTTTTTGTGAATCTTAAACCACCTGATATTTTAAATGTTGTTTTTGTGGATTCCCCTCACCCTGGCCCCAGTTTTGGTTACGCTGTTATTATAAGTGCCCATGATATTCTCTCTACAAAAGCAAAACTAATCTCATTGATATTGCAGGCCACAGAGTTATAACCTTATGACTGAAACAGTGGTTTATTTATGTCATGGAGTAATGATTCTAGGAAGATTTACAGCAATTATGCCTTGGACAACAAAAGTTCAATGTAATATGTTATAGGATGACAAGCTATGTTACTCGGATTCGGATATGAGTGTCGGACATGAGTATGTGTCCGATACGGATATGTTCAATTTTTTATAAAGATTTTATGTATTTTGAGGGTCCTTGGAGGATCATAACTCCATATCCATGTTCGGATATTCGTCGAGCACGAGTGTTGAACACGGTTACTTCAAGAAAAATGAAAAGCCGGAGCAACATAGATGACAAGTGCAATTATTAGGTGAGCAAGTTTTCATCTCTTGTTCTTTATGCTAGACTGCTAGTTGTAACAACCGGCCTTCCTTTTTCTTTATGTCTTCTGCTTCTTATTGGCCGCAGAGTGTTGTACCAAGTACCAACAGCCTAAAACCGTGTATATATTGCTGCATTAAGGTAGTGGTTTGATGTAAGTCAGAGCTAGTTGCATTTGCATTATATATTTTTGGAATTGCCTAACTTCGAGTTATGCTTTGTACAACCACCACTTTTACGTGCCACTGTTTTTTTTTTTTAGAAAAAGAAATTCGAATCTTACTCTTTGAACATAAAATACATACATTACTTATTGAAGCAAATGCTCGGATACCATTTGTCATTGCTATTTCTAAACTATCTTTTGTGTTTTAGATTGATCATTGACTATAATAAGTTTTGATGAGATCCTCCTCTTGGTAGTTATGAGACTGAGATATGACAATATATTATGTGGAAAAAGGTTTGGACAGCGGGATTTAGTTAAGTTGTATGAAATATTCATCATTTTCTGCTTTAAAAAAAAGGTATTTTTTCATGTTTAAAAACACATTTTGAGAATGTAGTTGCAACAAATAGATAACCTAGATGTAAACAATTTAAGAAATTGATAGAAACTGATATAAAGTTTATTGAGCATGTGCTAACAAGATAAAGCAGATGTCTTTGTTATGAGCAGAAAGCAATTATTACAATATAAAAATGGTGCCCATCGGGTTAATCAAAAGGTTGGTTCCAATAGAAAATTGGATTTTGCTTGGTTTTTCATTTCTTTTGGGTTATAAAAAAAATATTAAGATCAGTTTAAAGTTGATTCGTGTCGTAATTATATTATTTTTTATATTATAATTATATTTAAAATATTATTTATATAAATTTTGATACGTTAATAATTTATATTATAAAAATTTTAATATGTTAATATATTTATATTACATCGTATTTTAATTATATATATTTTTTATCGTAATGTTTAAATTATTAGATCATGCTAATCAAGCTGGGGTCACTGCATTGAGTTGAGATACAAGTACAACAAAAGAAAACAAAACAGAAAAATCCAATCAAATCAGAATCCGTAAAGTGTGTCCGAAAATAAAATTGGGTAAAGTGACAGTTGAACCTCCGTCCCCATACTTTGTGGTCCAAAAAAAGGGTTGGGCTGGGACCACGAGTACACTATACGAATTTAATAATATTGAATATGATATTATTATACGATATGAATATAATATGATATAAAAAAATAATATGAATACGATACGAATATATGAATATCTCAAAATTTATATAATATCTTAAATACGATTATAACATAATAAAATATACAAATACATTACGAGTAAATGAATTGTTAAATTACGAACCAGTCCTGAATGAATGAAACAAACCTAACCCGACTGAACAATAATAATAGCGACAACAACGCTCTGAATTTGCTCCAGCTCACGTGGGTAGTGAGAACCAAACTGACTAGAGGAATCGTTAAAGAAAAATATGAAAAACCCCCCTCAAATTTGGAGCCCCAGACTTCATTTTAATCGAACATCGGAAACAGATCAAAATCTGCTCTCTGAGTATAAGATAATAAACGGGAATTAAAAAAGAAGATCTAGGAACACGACCAGAAAAGAAACAGAAGGTTTGTGCATCATGTTGTTCATCCCTGGTCCTCAGACCTCATGAGTAGTCAGTACATAACTAATGACAATCAAACCCCGAGAAACGTTAAGAGGAACCCAGCCGCCCCCAGCCTCCAGCCCCCCTCGCATCCAGGCCCCCCCAGCACCCAGCCACCAGCCCCGCCCTTCCCTGCCGCCCCAGATCTAGATCCGCCTCCAGCCTTAGAAACAGCCCCCAGCCCCGCCCTTCCCTGCCGCCCCAGATCTAGATCCGCCTCCCTTCCCTCACCCAGCCGGCCCAGCCTCCAGCCCCCCTCGCATCCAGGCCCCCCCTCCCCAGATCTAACCTTCTTCAAGCTTCACTCGCTTTCAACCGCCTCCTTTCTCCCTAAAGGCGCAGCGCAGGTCCTCTCCTCTTAAATCGGGCGACACGCCGACGCCGGCACCGTTTGTTTCTCTCGCGAGCAACTCAACTGCTCGCAGGCAACAGCAGAATTGTCCCTCCTCCACCTTCGCTGTCCTCTTAATCGTCCAATCAAAAGGTGCCGTCTGTCCCTGTCGCCCCTCCTCCTCCTCCACCGGTCGGTAACTCTAGCAGCATCGTAGCGACATGTTTGGGACACGGTGAAAAGAGATCTGTCGAGGATTGTTAGTAACTTGAAGCTGGTGGTGTTTTCCGAATCCCTACAGAGAAGATCCAGGAAAGGCGTTGAGGGATTGGGATCTGTGGGGTCCTTTATTCTTCATTGTCTTCTCATATTTTGGGGTGTTTTAATCGGAAACTTTTGATCTCTTCTGTTGCGGGACTTGAATCAGCTTCAGCCTCACCTTAACTAATTTCGCCTTAACCACCCCTTCCAGATCCACTAGATCCACGACCACATTTACCAGATCCACCACAAACCCCCTACAAAAAAAAAAAAAAAAAAAAAAAAAAAAAGTCCCCACGACCAGATCCACCCCTCCACCATAATAACCACCAGATCCACTCCCACAACCATCACCGTATCCATCCCTCCAGCTCCTTCCTCCTCTACCGTATCCTCCTCCACCATAACCACCAGATCCAGGATCAACCGTTGGGTTTTTGATTGGGGATGAACCTTATGATGACTCCATTGGAGAAGACAGCTAATCAAAGATTGGAAGGTGAGGAATCCCAACAAAGAAGCTTTTAATACGTTGTTACTGGAGATTATCCCTACATTGCAGTTGGAATGGATCGTGGTAAATTGGTGGAACGATCAAGGGAAATTGGAGAAAAACGAAGAACAGAGTCAGTTGTACCTAACTCTGATGACGTGGCAGCTCCTGATTGGAGGAAATTGTTTGCTGCAGGTGAAAATCAAACTCTGAGATTCTATCCTCCGCTGAAGGTGGATGGGAAAGTTACTGTAAAACCACCAGATGAAGTATTTGAAGAAGGAATTCTTCAATGGAAGAACTCACTGATTGCGCAATTTATAGGGAAACCTCCAAATTTCAGTTTGTTCAATAAGCTGGCTAATATGCTATGGGGAAAGGATGGAGATCTCCAAATTAAGCCAGTAGGAAGGAATCTCTATGTTCTTCAGTTCCATAATGCAGAGACAAGGGATTGGGTGCTTGAACATGGACCTTGGCACATCCAAAATAGCCCAATCATCTTGAGAAAATGGGAACCAGACCTGAACACCTTAGAATTCAATATGGAGAAGCTTCCTATCTGGATTCATCTGAGCAATGTCCCATTGGAATTATTCACAATGAGAGGTCTGAGCTACATAGCTAGCGCCATTGGCACCCCTCTCTACATGGACAAAATAACTGCAAACAAGCAAAGGCTAGCATATGCTAAAGTTTGTGTTGAGATAGATGTGGCTCAAGAATTGCCCAATTCGATTGTAGTGGAGCTCAGAAATGGCTCAGTAATCCCTATCACAGTTGAGGCACCATGGATGCCTCAGAAGTGTATTCACTGTGGTATTTTTGGTCACAATAACAAAAGTTGTCCTCGCCAGCCACAGGAAATTCCAACCAAAAAATGGACTCCTAAGCAGAAGGCTCAGAATGAGCAAAAAGAGTTGAGGGTTCCTGATGAGCAGACGATTTCAAGGACCTCTGAAAAGCAGATAGAATTACCTGCTCAGGTAATCATCGAGCAATTGGAAAGGCCAGTTCCATCTGGGACAGAACGAGGATCCACCTCAGCCACAGGAGCTATGGGCTCAGACAACAGATTTGCAATATTGGAATCTGTTCCTGAAAATGAGGAGGATACTGGTAAAACAGAGTCATTTATAGAGGATAGGACTGAAAGCCACTCTCATCAGGTTGTTTTTCCAGAAGAAACAAGAAAGCCTAGGGCTGCTGCAGCAGGAGTGGCAGAGCTGATGAAGAACTTGAAGAGAAGGAAAGGGCCTATTGACAAAGGAAAGGCTCGAGGTAAGGCTTCTGCCTTGGGGAGTCACTCTCCAACTCTTCATTAATGAACTTTCTTGTTTGGAATGTTAGAGGACTCAATTGTCCTCTAAGGCAGAAACAGGTAGTCAGTAGAATTTCTAAGTTGCAGATTGATATTGTCTGTCTTATTGAGACTAGAGTAAAGTTACCTAAAGTGCAGAAGATTGTTGACATGCATTTTAAGGGATGGAATCTCCATCATAACTACTCTGAAGCTTCAAATGGAAGAATTTGGATCCTTAGTAAGGTTCACCTGGATGTAGATATGAAGGACTCAACAGAACAGTCTATCACATGTCAGATTAAACTGAACTCTCTGAGGTTTTATTTTACTGCCATTTATGGAAGTAATGAAGGAAGCAGAAGGAAATTGCTTTGGTCACACTTGCATTCCCTCAGTGGAACTACTCAAGGTGCGCCATGGATTTTGGCAGGAGATTATAATGTCGTAGCTCATCCATCAGAAAGCTCATGTTTTAATGGATCCCAACGCAGTACCTCAGATATGAAAGATTTCCAAATTTGCATTGAACAGAATGCATTGATGGATCACCAATTTGTGGGTCCAATCTTTACCTGGTCAAATCATCAAGAGAATCATCTTGCCAAGAAGCTTGATAGGGTCATGATCAATGATCAATGGCTCCTCTCTTTCCCATATTCCTATGTGGAATTTATTGCACCTGAAACCTCTGATCACTGTGCTGCACTTATCAAAACCAGCTTGGAGAATCACTCCCCTCCCAAACCATTCAAGTTTTTCAACTTCTGGACTAGGGATGCAGAGTTCATGGATATAGTTGAGAGCTCATGGCAGGATCCCACCAGAGGCGATCCTATGTCCAATTTGTATATAAAACTGAAGAGAGTGAAGCAGAAGCTTAAGAACTTCAATTTCAAGAAGTATGGAGCTATTACTGAGAAGGTACAAGCCAAAAGAAGGGAATTAGCAGAAGTGCAGCTCCAACTACTAAGGAAGCCTGCAGATGTTGAACTGGCAGCAAAGAAAGATATCCTATCCAGGGATTTCAATAATCTTCTCAAAGATGAGGAAAGCTTTTACAAGCAGAAATCCAGAATTCAATGGCTAAAGGAAGGAGACCAAAATACAGGCTTCTTCCATAGGATGGTGAGGGCAAAGTTGAGCAAAAATACCATACATACTTTGACGGATGCACAAGGAAACAGACTTGAAAACTTTGATCAGATTGCTACAGAAGCTGTCTCCTACTTCCAGAACTTGCTGGGATCCAAAGACCATATGGTCAAGGGCTGTAATCAGGATTTGCTTGCTGAACTTCTACAGACTCCCATCACTGAAGAGCACCAAGCTAAACTGGTTAAAAGGGTAACTCCTGCAGAGATAAAAGAAGCAATGTTTTCGATTCATAGTGACAAAAGTCCAGGGCCAGATGGATTCACAGCTCACTTCTTCAAAACAGCTTGGCATATTGTTGGTGAGGATGTCACAGAGGCTGCAATGTTCTTTTTCAGGACAGGAGTGATGCACAAAGCCTTCAATTCAACTAGCGTGGCTCTCATTCCAAAATGCCCTAATCCAAGCACAATGAGAGATTTCCGACCAATTTCCTGTTGCACAGTCTTTTACAAATGCATCAGCAAGATTCTGACTAACAGACTCAAGAACAGTCTTCCACTGGTGATCTGTCCCAATCAGAGTGCCTACATTCCAGGCAGGAGTATCACAGACAATATCCTGCTTGCTCAAGAGTTAGTCAGAGGCTATGGTAGAAATACTCTATCCCCAAGATGTGCCATAAAAGTGGATTTACAGAAGGCTTTTGATACTATCAGCTGGGAATTCATCTTTGCAGTCTTGAAGGCAATGCAGGTCCCTCAGCAGTTCCTAAATTGGATTGAAAGTTGCCTAACCACCAGCTACTTCTCTATATCTATTAATGGAGGACTTATGGGCTTCTTCAAGGGGGCAAGAGGAGTCAGGCAAGGTGATCCCCTTTCTCCCTACCTCTTTGTGATTGCTATCAATGTCCTGTCCAAGTTGCTGGACTCAGCAGCACAGCATGGGGTCTTCTCTTATCATCCAAAGTGCAAAAAGCTTCATTTAACTCACCTGAGTTTTGCTGATGATCTGCTTATCTTTGCCAAGGGCAATCTTGATTCAGTGAAGGGTATTCAGCTAGTGCTAAGTCAATTCTACACCTACTCAGGGCTCCAACTTAACAGCACCAAAAGTGAGTTCTTCTCCACAGGAATTGACAGAGAAGAATTAAGGCTCATCAGAGAGTCCACAGGGTTCAAAACAGGCACACTGCCTGTCCGATACCTGGGGGTACCATTAGTCACTAGAAGATTAACCATGACAGATTGTGAGCCACTTTTGGAGAAGGTGACAGCAAGGGTTAGAGGATGGGCAACAAAGTTCTTGTCTTATGCTGGAAGGCTTCAGCTTATCCAATCAGTTCTGTTTCACCTGCAGAACTTCTGGTGCAGACATTTTGTTCTGCCCAAGCAGTGCATTAGGAAGTTGATGCAGCTATGCTCAAACTTCTTATGGAAAGGGAAGGAAGGCCAAGCTAAGGGAGCTAAAGTTAGATGGAAGTCCATTTGCCTGCCAAAATCAGAAGGGGGACTTGGTATAAAGGACACTGTCACTTGGAATCAGGCATGTATTCTAAGGAATTTTTGGGCTGTACTGATTGGAGCAGGCTCCCTATGGATAGCCTGGATCAAGACTTATGTATTGAAGGATAGAGATCCATGGCACATCTCTATCCAGAGTGGGAGCAGTTGGAATTGGAGAAAGATCATGCAATTGAGAGAGGTGGCTGCCAGAATAGTTCTCACAACTACTGATGGAAGCTATAAATGGCCTTTCCCTGAGGGAAAGTATCAAGTGTCAGCAGTATGGAACAAGATCAGACCCTCAGCTGGGAAAGTGGATTGGTATAAGTTGGTATGGTGTAAATTTAATATTCCTAGGCATTCTATGCTCTCCTGGATGGCAATCCTAAATAGATTGGCCACAAAGGATAGACTTATCTCCTGGGGAATGACAGTGGATGATAAATGTCTGCTGTGCAAACAAGAGAGGGAAACCAGGGATCATCTATTCTTCACTTGCTCCTACTCGAAACAGATATGGCAGAGAGTGATGGTACTTTGTGGATTAAAAAGGCAGGTTGCATGTTGGAATGTAGAGCTTCAATGGGCCTCTGTCAACCTCAGAGGTAAAGCTCTAATCACAACAATATTGAGGCTTGCTTGGAACGCAGTTATCTACCTAGTTTGGAAGGAAAGAAACAATCGTTTGTTCAACTCAACTGAGCAAAAGGAGGAGCACCTCACTGAGCAAGTGAGAGACATGATCTCGGTCAGGTTAAGTGATCTTAGGAAGATTAAAATTGATTCAGTTAATACGTTTTTATGTAATTCTTGGAGGTTAAATGCAGACATGTTTGTCTAATGGCATTGGTTTTCTGATTTGTTTAGCAAGGCTAAGCTAACTTTGTAACATGTAGCAGCACTGCTGCTTTCTTGGATAAATGAAATTCTACTTATCCAAAAAAAAAAAAAAAAATATGAAAAACATCCAATCAATTTGATTCTTATAATTGATCAATAGTCACAAAAGTAATATGAAAAAAAAAATAAAAATTTATTAGGAAGAAAATTGTAAAGACTTAAATACCTTTAATAACATTTTTTTTTTCTTTTTCTTATTATTTATCTCTTTTTTTTTTTTTTACAAATTTTTTTGATAAATAAATCTTTCTCAAATTTATTGACAAATATTTTTTTTTAATATACCGATTAAAAGAATCCTTAAAATAAAAATGGTAAACTAATCAAAGACAAAGAGAAATTTGTTTCTTTCATTAAGAGTAATTAAGTCTTTCTTATTAAGAATTCTAAAATTTAAAATTTTTTTTTTACAAATTATTTTCACACGTTAAATCATTGAATAATAATCTTATTTTACGGGATATGTTTTTCAAATTTACCCTATAGTTAAAGCCAAACCCTGCACCTCAACTTACCAAGTAACCTCACAAACATGGGTTGCTCTTATCAAAGCATTTTATCAGATCTTGTGCTCACAAACCTGGATACGTTTATATATTTGATATAAGAGTGTAATCGAATTGAGTTGAGTTCAAACGATAAAAAATTTAAGTTTGATTTGAAATTTGAAATTCAAAATTCGAGATTTAAATTCGATTAAGCTTGATTTGAGATAAAAAAAAAAATTGAATTGTTTGAACTCATTCGATTAGACTTTTTTATCTAATAAAAAATGAATTTGATTTTCATGCTGGACTTTAAATTTGATTATTTATGTTCGAGTTCTAATTCAAATTGATTTTTTTTTCAATACTAATTGAAAATAAAATATATATTAAAAATAAAAAAATTCGATCAGATTCGCGAGCTACTCGAGTCAATAATTAAGTTACTCGGGCTCGAGTCGAAAAAAAATCGAACTCAGTTCGATCATTGTCAAGCCGAACTCGAACTATCTAACAGTTTCCCCGTTGACTCCCTTTTTGTTATTGGGATGCCAATAAAACAGGGACGGGTCAATGACTATTTAATTTATTTTTGTTTCATTTTTATATGGATGTTGAGAATTTTTATTTTTATGGATATCGATTATATTCATAACCGCTTCACAATATTTTATTCCGTTACATTTCAATTTTTTATTAATTATTTTTAAATTAATATTGTAAAAAATATATATTATAATTTATTCATAAACATAATTTTAATATATAAAATTATTTAATATATATAATAAATGTATATATATAAAAATTAGTATATATATGAGTTTAGTAAATATATCTAATATATATTAAAAATATACGAGAAAATATAAAATATTTTAAAGAGTAAAATAGTGATTTCAAAAGGCGTGACAAGACGAAGCGAAGCAAGCATTTATCAAAACCGTCCCACTCTATCCTGTCCCTTTTTTCAAAAACAAAAAAAAATCTTTTCATTCAAAACGGATTGATGCAAAATCCATCAATCGAATTGAATTTTGTCATCCCTACTTATTATTCTGTTTTATGTCCAAACATTGTTTTCTTTTCAACATAGGTTGCCTGAAAAATTCGAATCCATCTCTTTAAAATATGAATATAACTGTCAAATATTAAGTTACTTATTTTCGTGTTGAGACATTTTTCATTGAATAAGGATAATTAATTCGGTGATTTTAGTCGATCAGAAATATTTTTATCCCATTAAAATATCGTTTTATGATTGAACCTAAATTTGCAACAAAATTTTAAATTAGTCAATAACACAACTAATTTAGACACTAAAGATTAAAAGAGTTAATTGCAGTGAAAGTAGCTTTGGAGACTATATTTTTCCCTCTTGTAGGTTTTAATTTGGGTGTGACAATTAGTAGTTATATCATGAATTTGAAGTCTATTATTTTCTATTTTCTTTCAAGTCATATAATGGAATTCTAATAATGTGGTCAATTCCAACTTTCTTTTGATTGCTTTTTCTTTCCAATTCCACATTTCCATTATGACAAGAATAATTGTTTGTCTCAATTTAAATAAGATGTTCTGAAATTTCTAGATTTTTTTTTTTTTTTTTAAGTTTCACTAGTTTTGGTCTAATTATATGTTAATTTTTTTTATTGTTTTATTTAAAAAAATTATTTAATTATAATTGTAATTTACTTAAAAATTCAATTTATTTGTCTATAATATTAGAATCCTTTTTTTTATAAATTAAATTAGAGATATATAATTGACAAATGGTAAAAGATTAGTGCCTTTTTTTGGTGGCATTAGTTATAAATAAAATCTATACATATATTTTTTAAAAGGGAAATTTCCTCTACATTTCAACTTACTTTTCCAAAATCTCCTCTAACGGTACCGTTTTTATCTTAACAGACACAGTCTTTGTCTTTAACTTCAACCCGCCATATATAACAACAGAAAAAGAAAATAATAATAATAGTAATAATGAAAGAATAAGCAGAAGAAAGTGGCCAACATTTGAAGAAGAAAAAGTGAAAGCTTTGAAGAAAAATGGCGGAGCTAGGGTTTCAGGAACAAAGCTCAGTGAGATCAGGTTACAGAGCTCGAGATGCGAGCCCTGACTCTGTTATATTCACTCTGGAATCGAATTTCAGCCTCTTCTCTTCGGCTTCCGCTAGTGTCGATTGCTGCTCTTTTGCTTCCGATGCTCGCGACCACGATTCTCTCGCTTCCGAACTCTCTTTAGTAACTTCTCCAACCTTTCAACAAATTTTCATTTTTTGTTTATCTCAAATTTTCAGTGCAATGCATAAGCAGAGGAAGCTGTAACAGTGTTACATTTGTGATTTATCATTGTTAAATGTTGATCAATTTGCATGCCATTTTTTTCTTATCGGATTAAATATTTTTATTTTTTGAAAAGAGGAAAAAAAGAAAAATAATGTTTGAAATGTGAATTCTTTTGTAGCATTTGGCAGGACATGAAGGAGGAGATCAGAATGAGAGTTCGAGTGGACCAGATCCAGATCCAAACAAAGCTATGACAGTCCATAATCACAATCGTCTCTCCAGAAAAGGAGAAAAAGTGAAAGGTACTCGCAATGTTTTCTTTCATTATTGGCTTCTTTTGAAAAAGTTAAAATTGAAACTGCACCCAAAAAAAAAACAAAACGACGAATAAGCCCAAAAAAATTTCACATTCACTCACTCACTCACTCATTGTCATTGTCCCCCTTGTTTTTCCCTTTTACAATAATACGCAGTTCAAAAAGAAGAAAACGATGCAGATCATGTAGAGGACGAAAATCAACTCATAGATTCAGCAAGAAACTCATTTTCTATTGCTCTTAAAGGTACCCCTTTAGTTTCTTTTTGAAGTTGATTTTTTTAGCTTAATTTTTTTTTTCTTTCAAAAAAGTAATAATTGTGAATTGTTTTTTTTCTTATATAGAGTGTCAGGATCGGAGGACCAGATCTGAAGCTTTGTTGAAGAATCCTGATAGGCGAAGACCGGCTTCCTTAGATCTAAATAATGTCTCCGCTTCGTCTCCGCAGTTGGGGACTATGAAGAAAAGCTCTGTTGTGACACGGAAATCGGGTGCATTTCCTAGTCCCGGGACTCCCAATTATCATCATCATCATCATCACTTGAGTGTTGGAATGCAGAAGGGTTGGAGTTCTGAGCGTGTTCCATTGCATAACAATGGTGGAAGGAGGCAGGGGAATGCTGCTGAGGCATTGCCTTTTAACAATGGAAGGACTTTGCCTTCGAAGTGGGAAGATGCTGAGAGGTGGATTTTTAGTCCTGTTTCTGGGGATGGTGGTGTGAGGCAATCCATCCTTCCTCCACAAAGAAGACCAATATCAAAGAGTGGTCCACTTGGTCCTCCTGGGATTGCTTACTATTCGTTGTACTCACCTGCGATGCACATGTTTGATGGGGGGCATACTGGGAATATCATGGCTGGTTCTCCTTTTTCAGCTGGTGTAATTGCAGCTCATGGTTTGGCAATTCATTCTCGTAGTCATGGTGGAGGATTTGCTGTTCGGACTGAGCCTTGCATGGCCCGTTCTGTTAGCGTGCATGGATGCTCTGAGGTAGTCAATCCAACATCGTTGCCTTCTCAAGGTACATGTCCGTCTCTATTGTAAACTCCTGGATTAGATGATAATATGAGCTTTGGCTTACATCAATCATCTCCACATGGACAGTGCATTTCGAATATTATGAGATCAATTATGAAAGTTTTTTTTTTTTCTCTTTGTTTATTGTCTTGGCACCCAAATTAATCTAATCTTAAATTAAAACTTTATATTTGATGCATCATAGATAAATCAAAACTCATCAATTGATCAAAATTTAAAACCCTTTCTATTAAATGTTATTTTTTTATGAGTTACTATGTAATTATCCAAAAAAAGGTTACTAATTAGGTGTTATAATGATTAAAGAACCTACCTCCAGATATAGGAACCATTAAAATATTAAAGAATCTGCAAGTCCAGGCAAGTGGACATGAGCAGTGTAGGATTTTTATTTCTCTACATTTGCCAAATTCATGAACTTGATTCTTTTTCTTAATATGATCCATGAAATATCAATATAGGCCATTTTCCAAATCTAAACCTGATGTTCTATTGAGAGATGGGTAGTTGTTATTATGGTAATTGCTAAGCCTATTGTACTTTCATACATCTTATCTTTCCAATTGGTTTTTCATCAAAGACGCGGATGAAAATCTTGATGCGGTGAAGGATGCAGCCACTGATATTTCTCGTACTGTTTCAAGAAGAGATATGGCAACCCAGATGAGCCCACAGGGTAGCACCCACTCATCTCCCAAAGGAAGGCCTTCTTTCTCTCCCTCCAGCCCTTCTGCTCTACCTATCATGGAACTGCAGAGCATCCATTCCTCTAAATCAGAAGTGAGAGATGTGCAGGTAGATGAAAGAGTCACCATGGCTAGGTGGTCAAAGAAGCATAGAGCTCGAAACACTGGGAAGAGCTCAGAAATTGTTGATGACTGGAGAAAGAGAGCTGTTGACACTCGTACATCAACCTGGGATGTGACAGAGACAGCAAAGAACATTTCCAAGTATGTCTACTTTACTACTACATCACCTCTATTTCTTTTGTCCTGTTGTGTCAGCTTTGTAGGATTTAGATCAACAACTTTAGAAGTGACTGCTTAAATTTCACAGATAAAAATGCCTTAACACAAGGAGTAACTATCTCTATCTATTAAGCACTTGAAGATCCCTTCAATAAAAGCTAAAATTTCCAATCAAACATTTTTGTCTCTGTTTGAACCCCAATCACATTCTTCCTCGAAGGACAGCTTTAAATGATTGAAATATAATGCTTAATTTAGCAAAAATTATGAGCCTCATGTCAGTTTAGAGATGCTTAGATTGTGTGGGATTTGCCTTTTGTCATTTCATAGATCTGCCTAAGAAACTTCATCCAACTTATTACTTTAATCAAGCAAATCCTAGCCTAGTTAGGTGAAAGGTTTTTCTGAAATGTTCATGATTATCTTCAGGTATCAATATCAGAGAATATTGGAAGAGATTGAAATCTTTACAGAACAGATTTGATCGATATTCATATTTCAACGTCTTTCTTTCACCTTTGCAGGGTCAAAAGAGAAGAAGACAAAATCACTTTATGGGAAAACCTGCAGAAGGCAAAAGCTGAGGCAGCCATAAGGAAACTAGAGGTTGCTTTTTTCTTAAGTACTTCTCCGTTCACAATTGAAGTAATTGTAAAGAGATACTTAAGTCAATGATTAGCCTTGATACAGTAAAAATAAAATTCTCTCCGTTAGTATGATTTTAATATTTCTCTCCTTTCCTTTGTTGAAGCTATCATGTAACATCTTGATGAATTGGAATTCTGTTGATCGCATTACTTGCTCTTTCTCTGGGCAAAAGTTTTGGTTCTATTTATTTCTTAAATAGAATATACTTTGTTAAGATAAAACCACTAAAAAAGAGTCAATCATGACTGCAAATTTTAATAATCTGTGGCGAAAATGCAACAGATCTAGCCTGACCCAAAAATTTATTATCTTCATCATTACTGACATAACAATGTATTTCAGATGAAGCTGGAAAAGAAGAGAAGGTCATCACTGGATAAGATAATGAATAAGCTAAGATCAGCTCAGAAGAGAGCGGAAGAAATGAGAAGCTTGATGTTAGCCAACCAGGCCCATCAAGTTACAAGGACCTCACAACAGGCTATATCATTGCGTAGAACCCGCCAGATGGGTTCATTGAGTGGTTGCTTCACCTGCCATGCATTCTAATGCCTCACTTAGCTATCATTTACTGGTTTAATCAGTCCTGAAATGGCAGGTAACTTCTGCTTGGAAGAATGGTTTCTTTTCAAAAAAATTGCTTTACTTTTTTTAAATTAAAACAAATGATGGCAAGGAGGGTTAACATGACATTCTGGCAAATAGTTTGCATAACTGGTTAAGGGATTTTTCTTTTTCTCCTCCCTTTTCCTGTGTGTATGTCTGTATAATCATTCGTTTGTAATTTAGACAGTAATAACATATCATAGCATTACTGAAGTCTGAAAGTATTGCAATGTGCTTTAAGATTTAACCATATCTACACATTGAATTAATGAGTTTCTTGATGTGAAGAGTAATCCAAATAAAACATCATTCATATAAAATGGTGAGGCACCCCTTAATAAGCTTCATCTCAGATGCAGGTCAATGCACTTGCTAAAAACATTAGCTATTTTTGTTATTTAAACCAGCACTTCAACATCCCATGTAAAATAGGCTACTTCATGTTTTGATCATATGGCATTTTAAGGTGCATCTTCCTCTTGATGAATAACAGGACATTATTTACTTGTTTTACATTTAATTCAGTGAATGTAGAAAATGGAAACTTCTCCACTGTACACTCAAAAGCTTTATTTCCTTGCTCAGTTAGTTTTATGCTTACATTATTTCATCTTATCTCTTACCAGTTTGAGGAACAAAGACCACTGGGGATGATGAATATTGTACAGGAAGCAACTATTATACTGATGCTAAATTGGTGTCACTGCAGTTTTGCTTGAATGAAGCACCACTACCTCCATTAAGGTCATGTCCTGGGACTTCAAACTTTCCTGAATGTTTGACTAATAAAATCCTTTATTGCATGTATGTATGTAAATCAACCTTTCAAGTTTTTTTTTCTTACTATGACAGTTTGCCATGGAAATGGATATATCATACATCTTTTTTTCTTTTTTGTTCTCACAAGTCATAGAATTGATGAGGAACAAAGAGATGCAAAGCAATTCAATTTTGTCATTAAAACTTCTAAATGCCACAAATGCAGCTCAGTTTCACTATGTTTATAATTACTAAGGGTCCCCTTAACTGGTGCTTTGCTTATAGACATCAATTAAAGATTATTTAATTATCATTTTAAGAAAGTTTTTTACATTTAATATATTACTTTTACTGAATTCAAGAAAAAATAATTCATTAATTACACTTTTTTTTCTCTCTCTATATATATATATATATATATATATATATATATCACCTATGTTACTCGGACTCGGGTGTGAGTGTCGGATACGGGTATGTGTCCAATACGGGTATGTTAAATTTTTTCTAAGTTTTTCCATGTATTTGGAGGGTCTTTGGAGGGTCATATCCTCATACTCATGTCCGGATATGCGTCGGATATGGGTGTCGAACACGAATATTTCAAAAAAACTGAAGAGTCGGAGTAACATAATATGGTACTGGTTAACATCTCCCAATTACTAAATCTGTTTCCACATATCTATTGTTATTTCTGCATACGTATTCATGGAATATATCCTTATTGTGATTCAAATCTGCCAATAATGAGCTTTATGAGTATTGAATTATCTTTGTCAGTCTCTTTTAAGTTCATGTTTGTGTACTGGGTCTGGAAGCTGAAGATCCGTGGGCAAGGTTCCCAATCGGGTAGAATTGACATAATCTTGAGCCAAATGAGCTGATATTCCAGGTACTACTACTCCAATTATCCTCCACATTCTCAAAAACCAACCTTCCTTGTAGTCTGGACCCTTCCTGTAAGGCATGATGAAACCCCTAATAAGCTCCCAAACTGCATTAATTATCTTTGGTAACACCCATAGCAAAGAGAAGTAATTCTTGTTGGGTTCCTCTGCCAAAACCTGCATTGCAAAATTTTATCTTCAAAACCATCCCAATTGTTTTCAAATATAAAAAAATTGGTACAAAAGATGTAGCGGGCTATGTTGCTCCGATTCTTCATTTTTCTTGAAGTATCCGTATTCGAAATCCGTGTCCGACGCATATTCGAACATGTGTATGGCGATATGATCTTCTAAAGACCTTCCAAATACATGAAAATCATGGAAAAAATTGAACAAACCCGTGTCGGACACATACCCATGTCCGACACTCACACTGAGTCCGAGTAACATAGGTAGTAGGTATTGAGATTTGAATCCAGACGTGTTGGATGCCACCTCTTGAAGGTGGCTGTATGAACAGATTGAATTAAACCCGGATTCATTTTCAAATAAAAAATTAAACTCTGATAAAGGGCACTTACCTTCCCTTTATAGCAGCTATTGAAATAGAGGCAGGGTCCAAAATGCTTGAAAAAGAGGGTTTTGTCATCATAGGGAACCCTAGCCACCATGTCATTGCTGTAAACATACCTGAAATATTTCACATCAAATTTTCTCAACTTCTCCTTCATAAACTCCCCAAACTTCTGGTCCCCAACCCTTGGTTGCCCAAAAGTGTAAACCCCATCCAATCTCTCCAACAACCATTCCTCCTCATGTAACATTAGCACAGCAGCAAACAGAATTGCTAATGCCCCACCTAAGCTATGCCCTGCCAATATAAACTTGGCTTCCGGATTCTCTTGCAAAACCTCTCTCAGCTTTTCTCTGAGAGTGTAGTAAGCAAATTGATGTTGGTCAGTGGCTTGTTGGATCACTTTGGGCCAACCTTGGTTTTTTTGCAGGCCTAAAGCTTTCATAAAACCACTATGGGTCTTCCCGTTACCCATGTCTTTAAATTCGTACCAGGATAGATCAAAGTCGGTCCGCCAGTCATCATCAAATGGGTCGGTGCCTCTAAATGCAACCACAATCAAGTTAGGGTTAGACCGTGTGTCTTGGAGCATAAAGGCTTGGGTTGAAAAACGTTCTTGGAAATCTGTGAAGCAAATTACAAAAATTAGGATTTAAATAAGGATTATTAATTTATTATCATGTATATTGACAATAGAGTTTTTTAACTTCACAAGCGAGGTTAAAAAAGAATAGAAATCCTCTACTCCCATTTCCCTGCCTCTACCCATGCCTCTATTTTCGTAATGAGCCGCGGGTTCGTTTTTTTGATATCACTTTCTTTCTCGTTTGTTTTCAACTGTTTAATGGGGACTACGAAATACAAATACGATCGATTGGTATTTAACCAGTTATCGAATAGATGAATTCCACGACACTATCTCCTTTATTTGCATCGTCTTTGGATCCGTGTTTTTTTTTTTTAAGCGAAATCAATTTTTTTTATTAGATAAAGAATCGGGTTAAACATTAAAAACGAACAGATACGAAGAGAACAAAAAAAAAAGGACCCACAGCTCGTTACGAGAGTGGGGGCACAGATATGGGTAGGGAAATGGGGGCAGATGATTTGGATTCGTTAAAAAATTTTCAGATGTCCTTAAACTATATTTAAAAAAAATAAAAAATAAATGAGATATGTGGCAATATTTTAACTCAATTTTTAGAGTTAAAAAAACTCCACTATCAATGCAGATGATAATAATCCTTTAAATAAAGCAATAGTGCAAAAGAAAAAAAATAAGCAAAAATTCTTGAAGAGTTACAATTTCATGGTTAAACATATAAGAGTTAGTAATTGATGATAAGTTGGTTTGTTGTTTTGTAAATGTAATTTACAAGTTGGTTACTTGATTAGTAAAAGATAAATTTGATAATTTTAGATATGACATGAATATACAAATATGTTAAAATTGATATAAATATATAATATCTTAAACATGATTATGACATTTGAAAATAACACAAACACGATATGAATATACGGATTGACAAATCTAATAATAAGGGATGGAAGATAAAAAAAAGTATTTAAAATAGATGGAATGTCAATTATACCAGCAGTTTTCATAGCTCCTATATAGGCTATAATCTCCAACTTAGGGAGTCAGATGTATTGACAAAATTTTAACCCTAAACCAATTTGATTGGGTGTTTTATTTTTTCACTTTTTCCTATGAAAAGCTGAAATATTACTCGAAACCAAATAAATCTTTTTTAGCTTATACTAAAATAGTAAAATATATATTTTTTGCTTTAATCCTTAAATTTAAGTTACATATATATTATGTACAAATTGTTGGAAAGTGGCAAATAAGATTAACTACTAACTACATATATAAATAATTTCTTTTTTTTTTTTTTTTGTTTCTTTCCACTTCTTTTCCTGTTTTCCAAGTAAGCTAGCTATATATCTAAGTCTTTTATGTTCTTAAAAAAAAAAAAAAAAACCCTATCTTATTCTTTACCTTACTCAATGAATTCATGGTTTATTTCTTTAACCACACATATATCAAATCTTTTAATAGCAACATCTCTCTCTCAAAAAAAAAAAAAAACCATTGATTTGATTTGTATCTACATGTTTAATTAATTTGATTTGTATCTACATGTTTAATTACACATATTGTTAAACACTTTCCTGCAGCTTTCTTATTTTCTTGCCATTTTAATTAATAATGCTCTAAAAAAACCAGTCTCATATATATATATATATATATCACATCCATTTACAATGAAATTATATATTAAACTCCACAAATAACATTAATATAAATATCATAAAAAATAATTAAATTAGTGAAATATGTAATAATTTCTTAATTCGTTTGTGAAATTAAAAAAAAAAAAAAAGTCATGGTCATTATATAAAAAACAAACTGAATATATATGTTTAAGATAATTTTGCCACTTGGAAAACGATAAGGTCATATAATTCAAAAATAAAATAAAATAAAGAAGCTTGCATCTCACGTACCGTTCCAGAAATTATAAAACTTCAAGAATTTCATCTGCTCCAAAAAAAAGATGGTCAAAGAAAAAAAAAAGGTTAAGAACAATATTCATCATCATTGTCAGTTTTTTTTTTTAATTTAAGAAAGTAAAAGGTTTAAAGGGCATGCATATTTTTAGTATTGAAACGAAGTGTTTCTTGTTTAATTAGTGGTTAATTCACATTTCAAACTTTATTGTTCATTAAGATGAACTATGAAGTTTCTTTTCTTCCCTTATATATTTTAAAAAAAAATCATAACCTATGAATAAAAAAAAAATTATAAATATCAGAATTCGAATTTCTGGCATGTTGGATTAAGCTCAAGATCCTTTGTTAGCTTATATTTGGTTATTTTTCATTTAATCTTCTCCCAAATAATCAGTAATTATATCTTAAACATTTGACGATTGCGTTAAATGCAACAAAAAAAAAATACCTTCCAATGTTCTGTGGTTTTGGTTTTAATGAAAGCTTCATTCTCGTACGAAAATTTCGAAGCCATCATAGACAGCGACGCTTTATATTTGTTGTCACCAGGTTTAATGTTGTTGTCTAATTCAATGCGAGTGTCGACATGTCCTAACATCGATGTGAACGTCGCCGATGATTTATCAGGCCACACTAATTTCCCTGCACGATTAAATTATTTAAACGCCATCTCTTAATTGTTGTACGTTAAACTTTTTTAGCGACGAAAGAATTGATCTTCCATGCAAGAATATGAGTTTTCAGGCAAACCAATAGGGGTATAGCCCTAAAGCAAAACTCAGGTCAAATTCAATTAAAGGCAGCTAGTTTTTTCCCAAATACATGAAAAAAGAGAGATTAATATAAGACATGATTTAAATTGTAATTACAGACTTATTTTTGAACGCGTCGCGTTTATTACGATTACGGACGTAATAGATATTATTGCAGTCAATTGCATTAGATATCGTGTTATAAAAAATCAAAATCATAAAATAACTACTGTAACATCACGTTAAGATCGCTATTTAAATTCCTAATATAAAGTACAAATAGAAGCAAAGGAAACCTGTTATAAGATTTAGTAGGAGCATGGATAAACCGCCGTTGCATGATAAAAGATTTAGCCACATCTCGACCACATTGCCCACCAAGGCTATAGTTTTTTTCCCCAAAAGGAGGAGTTTTTGAACAAGAACAGAGATGAAGATGAGCCATCTGCGACGAAAACTTTTAGGTTGCAGCCCTGGACAGTGAATGAATCTTCTTTTTTCCAATTCAGAGGAAAAAAGTAGGCCAAAAAGATCAAAGTAACTTGCTTCTTCCGGGTTGAGTAGAAAACAGTCGTCGTAAAAACGATTGATATCGTCACTAGCCATGGCTTGGAAGCAAATGAAAGGAAGACAATGAGTTGCTGTGTCAACGTCTCAAAACTGAATATTAATTTGCAGGAACTAGCAAAGGAGCTGTTATATTTATAAAGGTTAACTATGAACACCTAATAGAAAGACGTTTAGCACAAGGAAAAGGAGTACTATGGACAATGGAGCATAGAATAGACTTGTTCATAGACCAGGTCACGGTTTGAAATTTTTCTATTTTTATTATTCAAGCTTGATCGTGGACGGGTCCGGATCGGCTCGCCGATCCATTTTACAATTTAAATAATATTAAAAAAATATTTTTATGTTAATATTTTTATTATTAAATTTAAATAAAAAATATTTTTTTATTATATAAACAGTGATTCGGACCGGGCTTATCCGAAACGAAAATTTCTATCTAGGTCAGATCCAATACGGGCCGAACGGGCTACCCGACCCTTGAACAAGTCCAGCATAGAATTAGAAATGCTTAATTAATCTGCCTTCCCAGTTGGCTTTTGTCGATAATAACTGCAAAATCATATGAAGTAATTAGCTTAAACAAATCAAAGGTCTTTTTCAAATGGTTCAGTAAAAGAAAGAGTACTTGTTGATTAATTAATTAATTAATTATATAATATAGCTTAAATTTTTTAGTTTTATCCAATGTTAAAAAAAATTGAATAAGAGGTTGAACCGATGAAACTTTCGATTTTAAGTCCGATCGATTCAATCGGTAGATCAATTAAAGAATTGAGATTTTGATTTTTTAATATTAAATGTAATAAATATTTCAAAAAAATATATACTTACGTCTTAATCGATAAGTCCTTAACTTTAATAAAAGAGGTCAAAAATTCAAATTTCACTATTAAAATCAGTTCAATTCCAAACCAGTTCTGTCTAACTCAGTTCAAGAGGATGTTTGATTGGTTTTTATCGGTTTTTGATATTTTTTTTTTCGGTTTTATGCATATTATTTAATCAGACAAGTCACCGACTCGAGCGGTTAGTCCAATTCGATCGATTTTGTATTCATTAGTTTGACCAGTAAATTAAATACAACTTAAGTGGAACTTTATTTTTTTAAGATAAAGTTTTTTGGGTGAGTTATTCTCTTATTTTCTAGTGCTATATAAGGTTTAATTTGTTTATTTTTAAAATCACATGCATCACACATGCATTATATAAACATGAATCCTTGATAAGTAACATTAATTAAAAAAAAAATCAACATACTTATTGCAATTAATTATTACTAACAAAAATTTAATTCAGTTGGTTCATACAATCATTTTTAAATTAAAAGGTATATCTAGTAAATCCGGTGTTCAAATTTTTAGTATCTGCAACCCTTTCCCTTTATTTTCATGTTGCGACATTTTTGTACCAAAAAGAATAGTTTAATTAGTACTCTTGAAAAATGAAAATAAAGATCAAGGAAATGAGATTAGATCGTATACATCATGATGTTGAATTTGTTAAAAAATAGAATCTATAGCATTTCCTTACTAAAATAATGGCCACCAAGAAAACCACCATCACCGCTATCTTTATCTCTTTAATTTCTGCATTATCGTTTTCCCTATATATTGTAATAACAGCACTATCTGCCATTGCTAATCCTAAGATTTTCTGGTCTTGATCACTACCTAGGATTGGAGGCGTTTTTTGGCAAGCAAATTTCAAAGAATTGGTTGAAAGAATTGCTTAATTACCAACATTTTTTTTTTTTTTTGAGTTGGAGTTTTCCTAACTTTCCACTATGAAAACTTGCTCTTAAAAGCTACAAGATTTAATTTGTTATATAGAAATCTATGTGTAAAAAAATCTTACTATGCACTACTATTGGGATCTTGTTTTTGACAATTTGTTCAATTTCTTTGAGTTTATACTAGTATTAGAGAAGGTTTGTATTATATAATTCTATTCCAAGAAATAAGATAGGAGGTGCTTTCTATTAATAACAGGGTTAAGTTATGAAAAGAAAACAACTTAATAATTAGGGTTAAATTACATTTTTAGTCATTTAATTTTAGATGATTTTTTTATTTTGGTAACTCAATTATAAAAAAATTACAATTTGATCATTAATATTTATGAAATTATTTTTTTTATCACCCAATAGTTAGAGACTAAAGTAGATACTGGCTCATCAGAAACATAACATTTTCACAGTCCAAAAACTATAAAATAACTTTTTGTAAGCAAAGAACTGGTATGGCAATGGCAGGTTTTTTGTTCTTTTCTAATGGTCACTTGCTTCCATATATATATATATATGCTCAGAAAATTAAACCTTCTTGAATTTGCTTCAAATTTCCCAATTCTGCAATCTTGAATTCATACAGTATCATTTTTTGTTTTGCATGCATCAATCATCAACATAAGATATTTCACGATATTAAAAGCATGTCTTCAAAAATACAGTGCACTTAGGGATTGCATGTAGACCTGCTCATGGCCGGGCAGCCCGTCCGGCCCTGTCTTTATTGGACCGAGCCTGGATAAGATATTTTTAATCTTAGCCGGTCCGGCCCGGAACAGCATTTTTTAATTATAATAATATTATTTTATTTAATTTTAATTATAAAAATATATAAAAAAAATAAAAAATATTTTTTTAATATTATGAACAATAAATTCGGACATGTCGGACCGGCCCGGCCCATGAGCAGGTCTAATTGCATGCATGGGTTTATGCCTTAAATTTACAGGACAATACATGGGGGCTCCCTTTTCCTGAAATGCAATAATCCCTCAATGTTGTGATGTTGGACCTTAGTGGGATATCTCACATGGGTTTTCTGATAACATGTTTGATCATTTCTTATTATTATATATCTACCCCTTAACTTTCTTCTTCTTCTTTTTTTTTTTTTTTTTTTTAATTTAATTAATTAATTAATGTTTTATATCTCCTAGATTGGATTGAGATTTGGGGTAAGGAGGAATAAATGGCTTTTGGTGAGGCATGATACTTGAAAAACCAGCATTTCTCCAAACCAATCTTGCATTGGGAGGCAACCTACCCAATTTTCATCATTCTGGCTATAAAAAACATTGGGCACTCTTGCTTTTGGTTTCTTATGCTTCCTATAGTTTTTTATTCAAAACTGAAACCCCAAAAAGAAAAAAGAAAAAAAAACTTGTGGGATTTTCTGGAAGGTTTTGATTATGTTATTGAAGTTTTTTTTTATCGGGATTCTCTCTTTTAGAAAAGATCTAAAGCCATTTTTTTATGGTTGGTTTATGAAAAATTATCTCCATATGGAGGTTTTAAATTTTATAAAAAAAATATTAATTTAAAAATAAAATGAGACATATAATAATTTCTTAAATTTATTTGCGAAAACAAAAAAAAAAATCATTATCAGTATATAAAAACGAACTTTTGATTTATTAGCATTAAAAGATAAGGGTTAAATGTCTGAGAGGGCCAGGGCCCAAAATTCCAAATAATGTTCAGTTGAATGTTAAATGTATATGAATGAGGCCGGAGAAGCCCAGTCCACATCAAGAAAATGACCAATTACCAAAGATCACATCAAGAAAATGACGACTTTGTTTCTTTCAACCTTTCCCATTTTTGTACTCCCTCAAATTTTAAAATGATTTTTGGGTATTAAAAATAATTATCATTTTTATTATAATATGATTTATTAGTAAGATGATTTTTTAAAAACATTAAAATTAAAATTTTCAACAAAGCAATTATATACATGTATTGCCTAGATGATAATTAACCTCAAAATTAACGAAAAATTCGACGGAATAACCATTTCGTTACAACGTTAGAAATATAAAGATAAATAAATTACTTTTAAAATTTTGGAGCCCAATACGATATGTGATTTAAAGTTTAAGGATTATGAATGTAATTTACTCTTTATATGAGTATGATATTTTAACTATCTTCTTAAAAGTAATTAAAGAGTATCAACTTTTGAGTCAAGACAAATACCTGATGATGCAACCAAAATAACGTATCTTAAAAGAAAATCAATTCTAAAATATAGTAGAAGCAAGGGTCGAATCCTCAGGGATTGAGTTTTAATTTAAAAATTATCAGTTTATAATTAAATTCAAGAAAAACAAAGGAAAAAAAGGGTCTTGAAATAATTTTTAAAACTAAAATAAACAAGAAAATAAAAAGCAAGCAACTAAATAAAGAGAGGTAATCAAATATGAGAAAGTATGGTTAAGGTTTTATTTTCCACCACTAGACAATGTTAAGAATCAATTTCAGACCTATCAATATTAATGATTTATCAAAGTTAACAACCATATATAACAACCTCCCGTGTTATCCCAATCCTTCCTTAATTCGTCGTTAAGCAAGACAAACGTCACTACTTAATCCCTAACTATAAAATAACCTAAGATAAACATCTATAGATTCAAAGTGATAGCAACTTTAAGATGAGAAAGATAGGTTGATCTAAGCAACAAACACATAAACATGGATTCATCAACTTCGGTTATGTTCCACTTTGCAATTAGCAAAAACTTTAACATAATCATTAACCACAAATTGCCACTATTGAATAGAAATCAAGATAAGTTACATATCAAAACTCCTAAACTAGCGCACCTAAACAAAGCAAGACAAAAATCATGAACAATTCTTATGGAAGAACATAAACAACTTTGATAGAAAATCAATATATGATAACGTCTAAAAATCAATTAAAAAACATGTCTAGGGCTTTGAAATCACCCTTAACCAAAAAAGAGTTTAGCCTTGCATAGGCATTGTTAACATCAACATAAAATTAAAGAGAAACTAAGAAGAAAACTAGAAGAAAACTAAAAGAATGGAGAAGAAGAAGAAGAAGAAGAATATTGATAATAATCAAAACAACTTTAGTTAGTGGCTTAAAAGATGGTATTTATAGAGTTTTAAAATCCTGAGAACAAGTCCTTGCTGCACAAGTAAGTTAGGAGGCAGAAAATTGCGTTTTTGGCAAGTTTTCACGTGTTTTTCCCGAATTATGGGCGCTGCGGCGTCGAGCTTCTTCCAGCCATTTTTCTGACGCGTCTTCTTGCACTTCCTCGGCTGATTTGGATGATCATTTCTTGTCCGATTTGGGCGTGTAAACTACCGTTGGAAAGGTATTAAAGTTAGCTTCAAAAGTCAAGAATAAAGTTTCTTCAAATAAGAACTTTAACATCATGTTTTTCTTGCAACAAGATCAGGAGGTCAAATCTGCCTTCTTGTTTTGCAACCAGAAATTGATATTTTTGACTCCCAAGTCTTCTTCCATCTTGTGATTATGATTTTGTAAGCTTTTTATCATCATTATTGACATCTTTTCACTTCATTCTCTTAAATATACCTAGAATTAAAAAATATAACATAAATAATCAAGATAAAAATCGAAAACATAATTAAAACTAAGAATAGAAAAGACATAAAATGTGTATTTTATGAGAAAAATGATAATTAAATAAATAAAGATCAGCTCATCTCATCTATTTGGAATGCTAGTTTTGCTATTGCATAATCTTTATTAATTAGCTAAGTTTTGGCAATATATGCTTACTTATCCAGGAGTTTTGATCCTACAAACTAATTGTTAAAAGTTCATTCTTTATACATCGTCGGTGAAGATTTTAAACTTTATAAATGCGTTAAGAAACTGACAAATATGTTTTTTTTTTTTATATTAATTTTTTAATACTTGTGACTATATTCCAAATTTCCAATGGTGAAAATTTTAAAGTACTTCACTAACAATATATTAGATAATTTTCTTTTATTTAATTGTCCAACTAAATCCACATGTTTATAAACACATAAACAGATGGCGCCATGCAACAAGGCTAATAGTAATATATATATTTGGCAACCAACATTTAGTTGGTTGGAGTGGTTAGTGGCTCCAACTCTCTAGATGAGAACCAAGGTTCGAATCTTTAGAGTCTCCAATATTGGGAGGGCTTTACCATTACACTCTCGGCTCGACAGGGATTAGACTTCCATCAACCATAAAATGAGGATGGGGGACATCCTGGATTTACATAATATATATATATATATATATATATATATATATATATATATATATATATATATTTGGCAAAGTTGTCTTCATGGAAATAGCAAATGCATATTCCAAGCTTGATGCCTAAGGACCAAGGTGCACAAAAACTCAAGAACATAAACAAAAATGGATACTACTATTATAGAATTAGGAGTAAATGCTATATATTACTTTTTTTTAACGTAGCACTGACATATCAATTTGTTATTTTAGCCCTTCAGAAGAAAATGTACCAAAAAAAAAAAAAAAACTTTCGAAGAAATGTCATTTAATTAATTACCTTTCAAATAACATACCTTTAATTGAATATTTTTATATATTAAAAATTATCTAATACACTGTTAATAATATTTTTAAATTTCACAAACGAGATTAATAAGATAACACATATTCTTTATAATATATTAAATCTTTTTAAAAAAAAAAAACTAATTAAAAAAGAAATAAAACATGCTATAAATTCTTAATCCCAATTGAGAAATAAAAAAATTTCACTCTCAATTTTCTTATATATATATATATATATATATATAAATGATTTAGACTAGAACTTAGGGAGAAAAAGAAACAAATTAAGTAATGGAAGGAGCAAGTTAGTAGTTGGTTAATTAGGGGTCCGGCTCCCCTCTATTACTAAAGTCTATTACTTTTCAATACATTTTAATCATTATTTATAAGTAGAGGTGATCATGGGCCGGGCCGGGCCGCGGCCCCTTTTTTTTTTGTTTTCCTCTGCCCAGGCCCGGCCCTGGGTAGCCCAAGCCCGCCCGTTTAGGCCCGAAGCACTGTTCATTGGAATAAAAAAATAATTTTTTAATTTTTTTTTATTTTTTTATAATTAAAATTAAAAAATAATAATATTATATTAAAAATTACTGTTCCGGGCCGGGCCGGCCCGGAACATAAAAACTCTTGCCCAGGCCCGACCCAATACGGGCCGGGCCTGTCGGGCCGGGCGGGTTGCCCGGCCCGTGAGCAGGTCTATTTATAAGCACGATTTTCACAATTAATAGATGAGTCCTAAACATAATCATGTAAATAATAATAATAAATGTATTAAAAAATAATGAAAAAAAATTATGAACGGGTTCCTAAACCTGCTCACGGGCCGGGCAGCCCGCCCGGCCCGGCAGACCCGGCCCATATCGGGTCGGGCTTGGGCAGGATATTTTATGTTCCGGCCCGGCCCGGAACAGTGATTTTTATTATAATAATATTATTTTATTTAATTTTAATTATAAAAAAATAAAAAAATTATTTTTTTATTCCAATAAACAATGTTTCGGGCCTAAACGGACGGGCTTGGGCTATCCATGACCGGGCCTGGGCAGAGGAAAAAAAACTGGGCCGCGGCCCGACCATGACCACCTCTTCCTATCCCGTTAATTAGGAAGTGTCGGGGCAACGTGGAGAGACACATAGGATAAGATAAGAGAGCTAGTTGACCGAGTAGATTGAGTATCACGTGAAGAGGTGTTGAGGGAAAACGACGTCATCCAATTGCCATATTGCTATTCTACTAATACCACCGCAATTGTCAGTCTTTCACGTGGATTTCTCCCCCCATGCATTTCTCTTCGACCTCTCTCTCTCTCTCTCTTTACCCAAAATGACTTGAAAATTCATAAATCATAACCTCTCCTTTAACACCGTTTTAGTATTTAAGTTAGACACAATTTTAAAGATGAAAAGTTATGTTTTTTTTTTTTTAATCATCTCAAAATTAAATTAGTTAAAAATTGATTTTTAATAATTTTATTATTCTCATATTTCTATATTTTTATTAGTTTATGTATTTTTTTTTAATATTTTAATTCACCACATCATTTTTTAACAATAATACTGAAGATTTAAAAATTTTAAATCACATTTTTAAAATACTTTTTTTTTCGATTCAAACTTTCGACTCAAACTTTTTTCAATACTAATCTACTACTAAACTAACACTAAATCTCACTTAATTTTGTACCTTGAAAATTTCACTTTGACACGTTTAATGGGTTAATGCTAAACCCTAAATCTCAATTTTGTACCTTGAAATTTTCACTTTGACACGTAATGGGTTAATGCTAAATTCAACACGTGTTACAATTAAGTTACAAGCCAGAAGACTGTATATTTGTGGGCATGCTTATGTATCCACTGTCCGTAGCACTTTTGGCCCGGTTGTTTACTTGTTCTTCTTTTGTTTGCTGGAGAATTATGCATTTCTGATAGCTATGATCGATGTTTCATAAGACAGGCATGGCCATCGAACAAAACATTTATATGAGATTTACAGATAGAGATAGAGAAAAATATGTATTCTATTAAGATAATTTGATTAGTTCTTTGAACAGTTGGGCTATCTATTCAGGCAGGGATACGAATTTGATAGCAATACAACATGAATTACGTGGTCTAAACATGAAGAGAATTAACAACAATTATCCATGATGATGATGAGTTTATACTGTTTTATTGATCTAGCTAAGCATCTCCAAATTCCTGAAGATTTTGAATATTAGGTTGATATTCTTTTCCCATTGGAAGAAAACTGCCATTTGAAATTGCCAAAGGGAACCCTATGCCAGTTGGCCCGTTAGCAGCAGATCTCTCCAATGACTGAACCTGAGTCTTCAAAAACTTGACATAGTGAATTGCTTCATCTAACATAGATGCAGTGTCCATTTTGGTTCCTCCAGGGACAAGTCTTTGAAGTATCCTTATTCTCTCGCTTATCCTCTCCCTTCGGTGCCTTGCTGCCACACTTTGAGGGTCTTTTGATATCTTCACATTCTTTCTCTTTGGTGGCTTAACTGATTCAGGGTCTATATGAATTGGTTGCATGGCTGCAATTCGAAATATCATCTCCCTCATTGCAGCCATTGAATTCTTCTTTTGGGATAGTTCCCCTGGACCACCTTTCCATCTTGAACTGCCAGGGCTAGACAAGAAACCGGGGGCTCCTCCGGCTTCCTGAACCGAGGTTGAACCAGTGGTTGACAGGTTTATGAATGGGGGTGAACCAACCTGTGGGTAATTTTCAACAAAATACGGCATGGAACTGATGCTATTATTGGAACTATTGCTTGCACTTTCGAGCTCGGCTGGGGGCAATTCTACGACTTCGTTGAAAGCCCCGTAGAATTCGGGGAGCTTGTCCATCTGCATCATCATCATCATCATCTCCATCTGATCTTCAGTTGCAGACTTTAACTGGTCAATTTCCATGGCTGTGATCTGATCTTTCTCTCTCAGTTAGACAGAGGGATGGGGAAGATAAAAGAGAAGAGTGTAAGACTAGATCAGAATGGTGCAGTGAAGGGAAAGAAATAGATACATACATACAACTTATTACATACGGTAATTATGAGAGAGTAAGTGAAAGGAATAAAATAGTGTTATATTGGGAACAGGCTATCAATCTAGTGGGAATGGGATGACTATATATAACAAGTTGTTGAATATAAAATGAATATATATTTTTATATATAAAAATCTTGTTTTTTTTTTTTATTTAAAATTTCACAAAGTTGTTGAGCTTTTGTTTGTTTTCTTTTATTTATTTTTGGAACAATATGATTGCATGCTTGAAGATTAGACAATTCTATTTATGACAATTGCAACACTGAAAAACATGACGAAGCATGCTCTAATTGACACATTTTATCTGAACAATTAAAAATTAATTGTTACCATCTTCCTTTGTATTAAAAATTGAGAGGTTATATTTAAGGAAAAAAAAGAATTAATAAATAGTTTTTTTTTAATTTAATAAAAATAATACATTAAATAATCTCCATTAATGCCTATATACATCAATTAAAGAATCCTTAAAATTAGCCATTTCTTATATAAAAGAATGTTTCATGTTTTCTAGATTCTACTATATATGGTAAAATCTCAACTTGTTAAGAGGAGTAAAATTACTTTGTATTAAAAAGATTGCAAATATCTAATTGATAAAAGAAAAATACTAGTAATTGTATAATATTAAATCTTAACATTTTAAACTTATAGAAGTAATTTAATTGATAAAAGAAGAGTTTGTTGACAATCATGATTTGGATAAAAAAAATATACATTTAAATAAAAATACAAAGATACTAAAAAATAAATTTGAAAAAAAAAAAAAAAAAACAAAGAGAAAGAGAAAGACTGAAGAGTGGGAAGTGGGAACTGTTGGGTCAAAGTTTGGCTTAAAAATTATCTTTCTTTTTTAAGAACCCAAAACCAAAAAAAAAAAAAAAAAAACCCTACTCACATGTCAGGTGTCAGAAATCTTACCATACAAAGACCCCTTTAAATGAGGTTTTTTTTTTGGTTTGGCAGTGTGGGAATCGGCTGCCATGGGATGTAGTGGAGATGCCTTCGTGGCGATGGTCCGGTGTAGTCCTCTCCATGGTCAGGTGAGGTCGCGGTTCAATTTTTTTTTTTTTTAAGTTCATTTGAATCAAGTTCGAATCGATCCGTATAAATTCGTTTTATTATTTAAATATATTAAAATATTAAAAAAAATATTTTTTTATTAATATTTATATATATTTTATAATTAAATTTAAATTAAAAAAATAATATTTTATTACTTAAACAGTGATTCGGGCCAGGCCGGGTCGGATCATAAAAAATCATGTCCAGGTCTGGCCTAATACGGGTCGACAGGGCCGACCGGGCCGGGCAGGCTACCTGGTCCATAGACAGGTCTAGTCCAGTGGTAGGAGCCTACCCTTGACTAAGGATAATAAAATCCGATCCGATTGATAGATTTCGCACCGATCCGTTTTAAGTTTTTTTTTCTTGAAAAGCAGGAAAAAAGTGAAGCGGAGTGGTTTTGGTAAATATTTGCTCTGCTCCGCCCGACTTTTAAAATTACTATTTTACCCCTTAAAATATTTTTTTATTTTCTCTTATTTTTTTAGTATATATTTTAGATATATATACTAAAATTATATAGATATAGATATTAATATTTTATATATATATATTTAGTATATATATATATGTATATTATATATATTAAAATTATGTTCATAAATAAATTATAATATTAAATTAAAAATAATTAATAAAAATTAAAATACAGTGGAATAAAATACTGTAAAATAATTATAAATATAATCGATATTCATAAAAAATTGATATTTTTCAATATTTTCATACAGAAGTGAAACAAAAATAGATAAAAATTGCCATACGGTATTATTTATTCTACATGTTCCCCATTTATGTTTGATATGGGTGCAGAAATACAGCCTAAGAGACCAACCCCTTTCGCTTCCCTCCGTTGAGAGAGGGAACGATTATCGAGATGGATCAGGTTTCGTTTCTGACGCCAACCTGCTTCATGTGCTGGAATTGGTAAACCAACTTTTTCCTCAACTTAATTAACTCCTCAAATCATTTTTAAGCTCCCATTTAATCACTACTCAGATTGATTAACAATAATATAGATTTCCCATCTTTCCCATTTAGTATTAATTTTCATTTCTTAAAAATGAAAAGAAATAGTTAAGATACATATCATATATATATTCCAACAATTTTCATGACTAAAAAATGTCCCTAAAGGTACACATAAATATAAAGATCCCCAAAAGTGCTACTAACAAATTGAAAAAGTTTTTTTTTTTTTAATCTACAGAGTATTTCAGATTCTTGTTTTAATTTTTTTTTATCGAATAATTTTAAGGATGCATTCCATTAACTTTTTCCTTGGTGAGTTATTGGAAAATTTTTGTTTTGTTGTTTCTCTTTATTTTTATTGTATTTTTTTCATATGATGTACAGCTTAGAGTTGGCTGTTTTTCTAAAGTTTGCTACAGCTTTTTCTGCACAGACTTGACAGGTTTTTCTACCAAGTTGATTAAATTTTTATATTCATCCATAACAAAAGGAAAAAAGAAAGTCAAAAATTTCATTTAAAACCAACAGTTGTAATCAATGGAAAAACAATAATGTGAAAAATATAGTCAACAAATTTAACTTACCTCTTTGAATTTAATACTGCAGGGGTTTCTGGTTGCTTATAGCTTACGGTAAATTTCTTTTCAATTTTTAACTTTCAGAGAATTTCCACACACATATATATATATATATATATATATTCTTCGTATTTTAGTTTTAAGAATCTGATCATCCGTAGCTATGGCCTGTGGGGCTGCTCGTGGACACACAATGATATGATGTAGATGTCGATAAGGAAAGCTCTGAGGATTGAATTAATAGGCTTTAACAGCCAAACCCAAAACCCTCTAGCAAACACAGTGAATTAATTGGCTTGGCAGCTTAGTTATTCAGTTTTTCCCCTTTGCCAAATAAGCAGCATGCAGATCAGCTATCCAAAAAAAAAAAAGACAAATGGGTTTTAAATTCTGAACAGTGGTTTGAGCAATCCATGCACGTAAAAGTACAAATATTATTACCGCATTTGCTTGCACAAGCAAAAACCTATATCTGAAACATTTCATACCTGATAAAGTTTTTATTGAAATGTTAAATAGATGTTATTTCACATCTGCAAAATTTTGGATACTTTATGATCTTATATTTAGGTCGTACCTCTTTACTTATTATCAATTAATTTTAGATTGAATGCTTAATATAATATAAGAATTATGTTTCTGTTATATTATTCTTGTATATTATTCTTATCTGTTATCTCTTCCGATTTTGTTACGTGATAGATTTTTTTATTTTTGTCTACATGTGATTGAGTTTTTTAAAGTGGTGTTATCGTACATATGTTAAATTTTAAATTTTATGTGGTCTTATATTTAGATTGGATCACTCCAATTATTATCAATTAGTTTTAAATTGAATGCTTAATAGGAAAAGTTTCATGATATCATTGCAAATATATATATGGTTATGATAAGTGCAATTATATCATTTTCACTCTCTTTGATGATTCGTGATTTTAACTGTTTAATTGGTCTAGTAATAAGAGTGGTAAAATGATTGAGGAAACTTAAATAGAGTGAGGATTTGTGTTCATCAAGACGACAGTTATATCTGGCAGAGGTGAGGGGTGAGTAACTGAAGACTGAAAAAAGAGGAGGGGTTAGGAAAAGAAAGAGAAAATGGCAAGGAAATATGTGTTGTCCAGGATTTAAATAGCGGTCGCAATACGATGTTACGATCACTATTTAACGGTTTCGGCTCTTTTCATCACCGATATTCACGATCGATACTTATTGTAATTAACCGCAATAATATTCATTATGTCCGTAACCACAATAAATATAATGCGACAAAAAACATGTCCACGACCGCAATTTAAATCTCGCCTGTTGTTTTTCTTTCTTTTTTTGTTCTTCTGCAACAGCAACACCAATCTGAAACACAGAAAACCATTCAGCACCCTGATTTCAAAGCAACTGTTGAGAATAATATAATAAATAAAGAGTTTGTTTATAATATATATATTTCATATTATATTATATTATATTATATTGAGAAAGACATGAATAAAGAGACATGTTCTCTGCAAGAAGAGGTTCGATTGGATAAAAAGAATCCATGGGAGAAAGATCTTGTTGTTGGACTTGGTGGGTTGGTTTTCTTTTTTACTTTGCAATATTATCACAGTTTGCATCACCTTACCTTATCTTCTCTTCCCCACATCCCATTTATAATGCTTTTCTATCTTACTATATAATATCAATCCAACATAGCAAAGCAAAGCAAACAAAACAAAACGTTATTATAATAATTCTTACTTCACCTCCTCCCTTATCGGGAACTGCAGGATATATCAGCAAGCTCAATGAAGCAAAGAAAAAAAAAATAGCATTATTTTATTCAATCAAAAATGGTCCCACTTCCACCTCTCTCTCTCTACATGATTTTCAACACTTTCAATTTGGGATCGTTTTCTAGTTGCCTGAACAAAACAGACAGTAAAAAGCATCTTTGGGACTGGTTACCTTTCTCCAACTAATTGTCCCAGCTCCCATTTTTCACAACTTGTTATGAGAGTAAAAAAAAAATAGTGGCAAAAGTGTGTCTCTATGGGAGGAAAAAGAGTGTGGGAAGAGAGAGTTTAGCAGTGATTAAAAAATTTGATCGGATCGAACTGGTCGGTCGGATCGGTTGAATCGAGAATCGATGATCAATCCGATCTGACGAACATATTAGAACCGGATTTATATCGAACCGGTAAAAACCGGTTTTATATGTATTTTTTTTTTTTTTTAAATTTTATTTGTAATTAATAAGATTTGAATTTTTAACCTCTTAATATTATATTAAAGACTATACCATTAAGCCAAATTCATTTTTTTGTTAATTATTAACTATATTTAATATTTATTTAGTGTTTAAATATTTAAAAACAGAACTTTATCGAACCGGCCGATTCAAGTAGTTGAACCGAGAATCGGAGGTATGGCCGGTTTCACCTCCGATCTGATTTTTTTAACTTTGGAGTTTAGTAGATGGAGGAGAGGAGAGCAGGCTTTAATTTACTTTTTTTTTATTTATTTATTAAATTTCGAATTCAGACTTTAATTTACTTCACTGATTGGTAAACTTTGCTTTGTTTGGAGGCGAGCGAGCCAGTGGCTTGTGTCATCATGATATGCGTGGTGATCTCACGGGCTGGTTAATTTTCGGATCTTTAAATGGCAAATATTGGGCTATGCAATTCGATTGGGCTGCGTCATCCCGCTTGCATGTGATTCACGGCTTCCTCCATACAAACAGAAGCAATAAAAAGCTATATTAATCAGATTTGGAGCGAGTCTCTGAGTGATTCACTGTGACCGACACAAATATATTTATCTTTTATAAGTTTATTTTCATATATATTTTAATTTTTATATTCACATTCGATCGAATATGTATTCAATACGAATATTTCAAGAAAAATAAAGCTAAAAGAACAGATCAAAAGCACAATTATTCTTATACGTGTAATATTACCTGCTAGAATTAATGATTTTGGAAGCAATGCAATTTAACCCAAAACCTTCCTTTCAAGTCCATGAATTCCAATAAAGTGAATTAACAGTCTAGAAGCATCAAAAAAATATTGAGAAGTTGTTGATGAACCCTTCATTATTGAGAGAAGGAAAACAATGAAATTATCTTAGTATAATATTGGTAATTTGGTATCTATCTTCTGCTGCATGCCACCATTGCTGGATCCATCAAAATGCTGGGTTTGATTCCCGCAGGCCTACCACTTGAACTTGATACATTAAAGAAATCTGCAATTCCAGGATTTCTTTTCAGAAATTGTTAAATCAACTTCATCTTATTATATGGAATGATTAATAATAAATCTTATACCTTGTGGTTTTCTTGTATTGGGATAAGATACACTTGAATATCAAACACTAAACAATTATTGAAAAGAAATTTTGTATATATATATATATATAAAATATTACATCCCAAAATAGATTCCACCATATATAAGTAAAATCTATAGTTTATCTTATTAAATCTCATACTTGAATGTCCATGATGCATGAAAATTAGAGTAACTTTGCAGTCACACTAGAATTACATGTGCTTACAAATTTGTAGTTTTGCTGCCAAGACAATTCAGACCAACTGAATGTGATTGAATAGCAGGAACATTACTCATAAAAGTGAACATTTGCACATCTGTGTCATGAATCTTCATAATCTGTCTAGAATATGCTTCATAAATAAGGTACTAAAATTTGCTATGGGGTTCTTGTTTGTAGTTAAAAAACAGGAATTTTTATCGTAGTTTATCATAACCTTACGAAACTAGCTAGATGAAAACTAATTCTTCAATTAAAATTGGAAATGAGAAGAAAAAAAAGTTAAAGAAGTAGAGCAAAGAAGTGGGTTAATATCTCTCTTGGGAGGTCATAACAAGAAAAATGTCAAAGAAATTTTATTCTGGTCTTTTATATTTGTTTGCTGACTGTATTAAATGCTTCAAATCTTGAAACTCTTCGTTAGCTTTGTGGGCCTTGATTATGAGCCCAACAAACTTCAGTTTTCTTAACTGTATACTAAAAAAACAATTTCTTCTACTATTATGAACCAGGGATTTTGAAAGGTTATGAACTTTATTGGTCCTTTTGAGCCCAATAAAGTGGGCCTGAAAGCTCACACTCTTAAGCATAGTTATCGACAAGATAAGCTAAAATCTTAGAACCATTACATACATCTAACAATTACTATCATTTTTTTTTATAAGCAGTGATTTTATTATCCAGAAGAAGTAGCAATACATCAAAACTGTGTACAAACTAAGCATAAAAAATGTGGCCTGCAAGGCTCCAAACTGTACAGAGATGTGTGTTTACAATATCTGATGCCACATTCCTTAGTCTAATTACACTTAATGTGACAACCAGTTGTATATAGTCAAGAATCTAACGAGGGGATTGTTGTGTATTCTCGTATATTCTGTTATTCCTTTTTTTCCAAACCTGATAGATAAAGGCGCTCCATGCTGTTCGCAAAATGGTAAAGATCAAAGACTTAATCCTGCATTACCAATCAATCTTAAGAATTTAAGTTTTCCTCCCATCATTCCACCCTATGAAACCAAATGCACTTAAATTAATCAAATCAAATATCTAAACAAATCTTTCTTTGTCCCTAAAGGAGAAATCCTATGTTAATTTATTCACTCCATGTGGGGGAGGGCTATGCTAGAACCACAAGAGACAATGTTTGGGTTATTTATTTATTTCACCCAACATATATCTATATCTATATTTATGCCATTGCCAGGCTTCGAAATTAGATTTATTAGAATGAATTCATTACGTCCCAAGGGAAACCTTAAGCTTAAGATTTTCTTTTGAAAGTTTTGAATTCAAAATTTATGATTGATGGACGAATGTGATTTAATTATGGAATAGAAAAAAAAAAGTACTTTTCGTTATATAACTCAATATCATATATATACAATAAATAAATAAATTTATTATAATACATAATTTTATCAAAATTAAATTTATTAATTTTTAGTGATATAAGGATTGTAATTCATTGATATATTTTAATAGTTCACCAGACATAAAACTCAAATTGATTTAGGACCTAGAGAGTGTAGAAGTATAAGATAGAGTAGTTTTGCATACCTTCAAAATCTCTATAGTTTTATTTTATGTGGTACATACATTATTTGGTCAACAAATTGGATGAAGAAGAAAAGTAGGTAGAAAAACAAAATGAGACACATGCATCTTTGCAGCCTTACACTTATTTAAATCCTATCTATACACACACTTTTTATGTACTACTGTGTTATTTTATAGTCTTTTGGTAGATTGTCAATAAAGTGTTGGACCAAAAGAAATGCAAAAGAAAGATGTTAACAAAGTGGGTTTCAAAAGGAAAGGGCAAACAAGAAGAAGAGAAGAAAGATACTTATTTTTTTCTCCCCTTTTTTTTCCCTTAAAACTTAAAACAAGATAATAAATACGATACATTTAAATATGATTAACACAATATATTTAATATACATATTATATTTAAATTTTAATACGATTGATATAAAAAAAAAAATACAAAACATGATACATGAATATTTACCGGATTACCCGTATTCACTTTTAAGACCCATCATCCCTAAGTTAAAGTAGTACTTTTTCCAGTAGGTTTTTTTGTCTTTATTCTTCCCATTTCTCTTGGACTAGACGTATCCTTCTACATTACACGTGCACTTTCTAGGTCACGTGCCATACCCCAACAACTCCAGAAAAAGGGTAAGAGCCAAAGACATATATAGTGTCAAACTAGGTTATTAGGGTTAGGGTGTTTTTTTTTTTTTAAATTAATTTATTTTATTTGGGTATGAGACGAAAAAGAAATCATGGGCACGACAAAGATATTGTAAGAATTATATTATCGATACTTTTATGTCTCTCAGGGGAACTTAAATAGATCTTTCTCAACTAACTTTCATCAATGTCTTACATACTTTTCTCTGTCTTAGGTAATTAGTAACTGCATGAAAAAATATACAGAAGAACTGGATTCAAGAAAAAGCAAAGAACCTGTTGAACTGCTTAGTTAAACTTTATGTGAAACTAAATTTGTATAGGGATTTTGGACAAAGGGATAAGTAAATGGGGGTGCATTGTTTATCTACCAGTCAAGGGTCTGTCCTAAGGTCTATCTTCTCTCTGATCTTTTTATGGGTTTTTTTTTTTTTTTTCTGGAAGAAGAGGAAAGAGAGATTGTAATTAGTGAAAAGAGAGAGGATCCAAAATGAGTTTTGAAGAGTTTGATCAGATATTTAAAGTAGATAAAGGCAAAGGTTTCCGATAGATTTATAACTTTATGTGTATTTGTGGTTTTTTTTTTTTTTTTTTAATCATGTTTAAAATATTATATAAGATGTCGTAGAGGTATAGAAGCCTTGATAGAAGCATATCAAACAACATTTTTAGTCAGTTTCTCTTATATTTTGCTTTCATCCATTAATTCACTCTTTTGTATCTTTTTCTTTTTTCTTTTACTTCTATCTAATTCTTTAATTTTAAACTCAGGTTTTTTTTTGCTTGCTTGACTGACAGTTCATAGGAACGAGAAATGATAATGGAGATTATAACCTTCATCAAACAATATAATAACTTTCTTTTTTTGACAATAATAGTGATGATAATGATCATAATTACATTTATAATTAGGCCATTGAGAAATAAATGTCATTGTCAGCTGATTTTTTCCCCCATTTTTATAGTAAATCTTTTTGTATCGGGTTTTGAATTCAGAGATGAGGGTATCAAAGCATGTTTGTACGTATCATCCATTAATGGTCTAATCATAGAAAGCCCCAGAGAAATTTTCCATGAGGCAGCTATAGCCAGAGACTTCCTCAGCATGTTTTTTTTTTCTCAATTGAAACTGAAAGGAAAGTCATCAGGACTCTATCTGTCTCTCTCTTTCCTGCATTAATGCAACTGGAACATATTACAGACATCAGATCAGACTCATGAATAAAGGAAAAAGGAAAAGTATGAGCAATAAATTGCACCAATGGAAAACTGAAGAACATCAAAGAAAAAGATTGGTGTTGAGATTTTGAACTTTGCTTTTCATCTTCACTCTAACCAAAACCCACCAAGCATTAATGTGGCTATGGGAGAACGAAATATTACCGGCATTAAAATTATATACACAGTCAAAAACACCCACGCAGACAATTTCCTTCAACAATATCATCAGACTATAAGAGATAAACAAAGACAATCAAACAAAAACTAAAAAAGGAAAAGAAAAGAAAAAAGAAGTTAAAAGAGGAAGCTAGAATATTCTTGAATGGATATGGGAAACTAATATGTAGGAGGCATAAGATTCAGCCCTAAATCATCTTTTTCCAAGACTAAACGTGCCTTGTTAGTCTCCATGTTAGTTGCACCATACTCCGGGTGCAACCTCTTCTTTGGTTGTAAAGGCACACCAAAGAGCTTCATTTTGCAACTATTGCTGCTTGGTTCGTCCACAATCGTCAAGGAGCTCTGGGATGTAGCACTTGGAGAGTTCAAAACCTTAACTTGGGGCTTTGGACTATTTGGATAATACCCAAGAAGCTGGTTCAAAGGCTTTTGCAATAATGGGTTATTGGTATTAACAACAGAAGGAGGAGCAGATGAAGGAGGGCCAGAAAGAAGCAAAGAAGGAGGGTATGAATTGCTAGGATTGACAGGCTTAACATGGTTTTGAACAAAATAGATAATATCATTGTAAAGCTTTCTCATATGAGCAAGTTCAGACATGAGCAAATTGTTGCTTCTTCTCAGCCTCTCATTGTCCTCTGATAAAGCTGTGACCGAGCTGTTATAGCCTCCACTCCCGCCGCCAACGCCGCCACCACCAGCAACTGAGAATCCAATGCCTCCTCTCGGTGAAGAAAGTGGTGGTGAGTCACACCAGCTGGCTTGTTCATCTGACTCAGCTGGAGAGATGCTGAGTTGGCTTGAAAATGGAAAGAAACTCGAGGCATTAACCAAAGGAGAATGTGGGTGGTGATGGTGATGATGGTTTATAGCCACTTGTGGATGAGAAGTTTTTCTTCTATGGATCTCACAAAGCAAGTGTTTTTCACCTTTCTTGAAGAAATCGTTGGCAAACTCCCATCTGTCTGGTACAATCTTCCTAAAACCCTAGTTTCATTAACAAAAGCAAAAACAAAACAAAACCCAGATCAGTGCAATAACTAAAAAGGCAAAAGATTTCACAAACAAAAAAAAAAGGATACAGATTTATTATTAGCAATAGAAAATTTCTTAGAAAAGATAAAGGTTGAGTTTTTTTATACATAAGTGTTGAGTTGTCTGACAAAGCTAGAGAAATTGTTGTGCTTGAAGTAATTTGGAAGGAGATCAAGAGCAAACTCAGGAGGTCTCCAAACAACGAAAGTAGTTTCATCTTCACCCCATGAAACTATGTGGTCTGTAGTGGGATCATCTACTAGGTTGTAGGTTTTAGTGAGGAATGGTGCTGGCACTGATTTGTGAGACTCTAATGATAGTAATATCCCTTCACAGTTGTCAAGCATCACAGCCATTGAAAGATCAAAGCAGGAAACTGCTGGACTTAGTGCCTTAATGAAAGACAGTGAAAGAGAGAGGTCTGAGGGAAAATAAAAGGGTTTGGAGCAAGAGAGGAGAGGGGTGATTCTTGGGTGGGATAAAAATGTTTGGAAGAGGGTTTTTTTTTTTTTTTTTGCTTTATTGTTTTTGCAATTTTGATGTGCTTTTTGTGGTAGTATTAGTATATTTTTGTTTCCCCTCCTCGGTTATGTAGTGAGAGAGAATATGTGTCTGTCTGTCTGTCTAGGAATAGCTGTGAAATAAAGGGCCTTTCAAGACAAACCCGTGACTCTCTCTCCTTCTCTGACAATTGATCCCGCGCACACTCACTTAAAATCAGGCACAGGGGGATGGGTGCAGTCTATCCTTGGGAATTGACAATGAAACCCCTTCCCCTTTCTTCTTCCTCCCTTTTCGTTTCCTTATAATAAACAGTTCTGAGATTTAAATTAATTTATTTTCAGTTTTATTGTGTTTATTATTATCATAAATGTAACGAATATTATCGTTATCAATTATAATAATAATATGGATGATTGAACCCGCTATAACTGTTATTTAAATCATGTTCATTACTACTGCTAGCTATTCCAAATATGTCAAAAAAACAATTTCCCTTTTGCATCTTTTACTTCATTAATTGCTTTACTCTACTAGTGCCATTACAGCATAATGTCTTGCTTTCTTGCATTAGAGATCTGTTACTTTGTTCATGCAACTGATAATTAGTGTTTGAAAACTCTATGTTTATGCATGTAATTAATCAATATTGCAGTTTAGGGAATTTGGTGATGGGGTAATATGGTCACAGTGGGAACCATTGTGTTTTTCTGATGCATGAATTAAAAAGAGAAAGAAAGAAAAAAAAAAAAAAAAAAAGAAGAAGAAGAAGACGTCAAACGAGTGTTTTGTTTCTCATATTTGTAGCTTTCCATTTGTTGTTTAATATCACCAACCCAACACACCCTTCTATTTCGAATCCCATCATTTTTTCTATACGAACTCTCTAGCAAATATAAGGTAAAGGATACATCGAACTACGTGATGGGATTTAAAGCCTGTTCTTGGTGACGATATTTCTTCTTCTTCTTCTTCCATTGCTCTTTCGTCTTCCTCTTTATTTATTTTTTCCTTTGCTTTCGTAATATTCCAAACTTCAATATCAAAAAATAGACATGCCCTCTGCCTCTGCCCACCACTACCTTTACTGACTAACTTACAATTGCATAAACTATAGTTCTATGTAATGTAGCCCCTTGCCCTTTGAGCCCTCTTGTTGAGAAAAACTTAGAGTAGATAACTCTAATTTTACCACTCAAAAAAGAAAGTTTAGATTTTAGGAAAACTCACAAATGCTCACACTTCACTCTAGACTACACTCTTTAGAGAAGAACTCCTTAGGAAAACTTAGAACTTTTATTGCTTATTGAAGCTTACTACTTGATGATTTACAAATGCAAGGGAAGGGGTATTTATACAATACCAAGACAAACACAAGCCACACAAATATAAAATCTAAATAAATTACAACCACCCATTGTTGTTTAATAACAACCACACATTTAAATCATACAACTATAACCACACATTAAACCACACAATTGCAACCACACATTGTTGTTTAATAACAACCACACATTTAAATCACACAACTACAACCACACATTAAACCACACAATTGCAACCACACATTAAACCACACAATTGCAACCACACATTGTTAGACTTTTATTTTTTCGTGGGCTGGTATTGGACAATTTAACACCCTCTTCTTTTGGCTTGGCTTCTTCTTTGCCGACGTGTCTCTCAGGTGATTAAATTATTGGCCCTAAAAGTTTGCATGAATAACCCGCGAATATATCACAGCTTTTCCTTTCTTTCTCTTGTAATCTTCCAAGAAATATTTGTTTTATATGTCCTTCTCTCTCCTCTCTCTCTCTGTTTTCACTGAGGGACATGAAAATTTTTCTTACCTTTGTGAGTAAAAAATGACAGTAGGAAATGGCAAGATGAAAACATTCAATCTTGGAATATTTATTGATTCTCTAATAATATATATATATATATACTAGTTCAATCCAAAATTTAATCCAGATAATTCATACACTCATTTTTTTAAAAGTAATGTTCAAAAAATCTAAATTCAAATCTTAATATTTATAATTTTTTATTATCTCAAACTGAAAAAAAAAAAAAAAAAGATCATATGAGATTTTACCACAATAAGTGTCAAAATTTAAACAAGATTGCATGAAAACCAGATAGCAATGAGTGGACAGTGAGGGATCCTATAAAAGTGAGAAATGGATTCATTTTGTGATAAGTGAAGACAGTAGACAGTAGGGACACCAAGGCCAGGGGGAGGTCCAAAGTGAAAAAATATAAATAGAAAAATGATTAGTAATTATTTCACATAGATACTCAACTGATATATTTTTTATCAATGCCCATGATTCTCATTATTGGAAAAACAAAGTTAAAACTGTCCCAGTTTCCCACTCATTTGATAATTCCTCTCTTTACATTTCGGTTGTGGGCATAGGGTACTTTCCATTTTTCATAAAAAGTTTTTTCAAAAGTTAACTTAAGAGCTATGTTAATAAGCAACCCATTGGCTTTCCATTTCCCCCCAAATAGCAGAAATAGGGGAAAAAAAAACCAACAATGGCATTTGAGAGATACCATCTCAATTTGGTCTGCACAAATTTTCACTTGGTAAAGGCCATAATTATTCGGTGCAAAGTAAATTCCGTACTCAAAGACTAGATTTTGATCCCCTTTCATTTCATCCTCATTTTCTTTTGGATAGCAAATGATCAAAATTATGAATTCAATTTAACTTACTTAGTTCATATAATTACATCTAACAAATTTAAAATTCAAATTTTAACATATATAATTTTTTTTATTCTTAAATTACGATCTATTTTATAAAATGAAAAAAGCCAAAATTATAGCCCTCTCATCTTCTTAATTTTGACTGTTTGCTAACTCATTCATTAGTATCCATTACTGCTTCCCAATGCAATTTCAAATAAATATATAGTCAATATATAAACCAAAATAAAATTACGAGTACCCACAAGAAAATAAAAATGTTTGCATGTGAGCATGAAAATATATATACATTTTGCCAAAACAATGGCAAGAAATTAAGAAACAATGTCAGCTTCAAGTCCCGATATTCAATTTATAATGGGAAATGCTTTCTCAAGTCGGAGAAAACACCTTCTAAAACGTGCTATTGCTCAATGTCTGATCTCTCTTCTCTTCTCTTCTCCAAACTTTCTTAATTCTTCCCTCAATTGTTCAAACCCTCACCAGGGACCTTCTGCAAACCTGTAAATTTTTTTTTTTTTTTTGCAGCTGACATGGAGACAGTCTTATTTTTGTTTATTTTTGTTGATGGTTTTTTGTATGTTGCCATTCTCATGATTCGTTTTTTGTTCTTTTCCTTGATATCATAATACTATTTCTATTTATTATCACCATGCATGACTCTTCTCCCTCATTCATGTTACATATATATTTCTGGGAATAATTTCCTTTGAAACTACCCAACTTGCCAAACACGCTTAGATTGTTTCCCCCACAAGAATATATAGATAATAGTACATTGGTCTCTGGTACTCCTTGTTCTTTTTTCTGATACAAGAAAGGTCGGAAGTTGAGAATAAAGAAAAAACATCGTATATGCTGAAATTCGAATTCTAAATTTGTTTAAATGTCACTTCTTAATGATGATTGTATGAACCAACCATAATTAGTTCAATGTTAACTAGATATTATGGAAGATTAATTATCTCCTTTGATTAACATAATCATTTAATTAATCCATGAGGTGAAAAATGAAACATGAGATATTGAGATATGGTGGGTCTATTAAGAAATACAAAAAAGTAAAAAATGGGTCCTATCTCATTGATAAAAATGAGCAGTTTATGGACAAGTAACAGAAGCAAAGAAACAGTTTTTAATGATGATGAAAAAGAAGGTGAAAACTGTAAGGAAATTTTATTTATTTTTCTTTTGTTTTTTCTATTGGTAAATCAATTTTTGTTTGCATTAAGACATTCATGATATATAAGAGTGAGATAAGGACCCATGAAATAGTATGGAAATCTAGAGAAGAAAGGCGGATCTTTTTCTTTTTTCTCTCAACAAGTTGTCAGCAACTTAGACACAGATCCTACCGAGCCCACCACCAATATCCATTCACTACAAAAATCCCCACACACCTCCCTCTCTTTCCCACATCCACTCTACACTTTGAGAGGAGCCAAGAAGATTCTATTCTAATTTCTATAACGCAGTGAAAGTGAACCCCACAACCCCTCCTCTCTCTCACATCACCACCGCCCATTCCTTTCCTAAATACTACTATATATATATATATATATTTTTTTTTTTTTCTGTTGATTTTTTTAAATGATGTAATTAAGTGAGCTTTCGAAGATTATTCAGACAAAAATTGAAAATAAATTTTAAAGACAGGAGAGATTAGAAGGATATAGGAGTTTGATCTTTGAAGTGTGCTCTGATGCATAAATTAATGAGTTTATATTTGATGCATTGACAGTGTATGAGACTCATACACTGTCAATAAATCACAATGAGACACTTCATTAATGAGCAAAACAAAAAATAATGAAAGACTTATAAATAAATATAAAAATAGAAATAGAAAGAAATAAGACACTTCATTAATATTTATTTATAGGTCTTTGTTTTTCGTTTTGCTCATTAATGAGGTGTCTTATACCTGTCAGTGCATCAAAGATAAACTCCAAATTAATATATGATCAGAGGATTTTATATTGAGTTTGTATTTGATGCACGGACAGTGTATGAGTCTCATACACTGTCAGTGAACCATAACAAAACACATCGTTAATGAGCAAAACAAAAAATAAAGAATGGCCTATAAATAAATATAGAAATCAAAATAGAAATAGAAAGAAATAAGACACCTAATTAATATTTATTTATAAGCCCTTTCTTGTTTTTTTGTTTTGCTCATTAATTAATGAGGTGTCCTATTATGGTCACTGACAATGTATGAGTATTATACACTGTTAGTACATCAAATACAAACTCATATTTTTACTCATATATATGCATAATTTAATATATGATCAGTAGATTTTATATTTGTGTTTTCTCTTATCAATGTTTACTTGTCAAATATTTTGCATGTAAAAATTGAAGTGGGTATAAACATTTTCTTTTCTTATTTTAAGTGATAAATGATTGAAATAAACAATACAAATAATAATAATATATACAACAAGCTTACCTATATTTAGTTATAGCTTTGAATATGGGAATTTCAAGGAGAGACAACTTAAAAACACTGAGCGAATACGGATAAAACCCTACTACTACTAATTATTTAAAGGGAAAAGAAGAAAAAAAAAAAAGGGTTGATGACTTTAAAAAAAAAAAAAAACTTGGGGGGTAGGGCGTATTATTTTATTTGATCTTCTTCCAACCCTCTTTTTCTAATTCTGAAGTGAAAGAAAAGAAAAGAAAGAATCAAAATCTGTATTCTATATACGACAACGACAAGCTACAAGGTTAGAATCAAAATCTGTATTCTATATACGACAACGACAAGCTACAAGGTTATTTCTTCTGTCTCTTCTTGCACTCTCTTTTGTCTGTTTCACTGTCTTTTTTCCTCGGCAGAAGCGAGGGAGATGGAGAGAGAGAGAGAGACATGGAAGACATTCAAGACAAACCCATTTGCCATTTTGCATTTGCATAAACTGATATATATATATATATATTAGTTATTTATTTATTTATAAAAAACAAATATAGCACTATATGTTATTGATATGTTCATTTATTTATACATGCACAAAAGCATCAAATCTGTGAATTGCAGATAATGGGTGGTCAAACAAGGTTGAACTTAAAGCATGTGCAAAGGCCAGGATGGATTTGAATTTTCAAGTGAAAAATAAATAAAATAGAATTTGGGGGAAAAATGGGATTGAAATGGATTGGAAGGGGGAGTCTGGAGTCACGAGGGGATATGGAATCCCACGAGGAAATGGCAGATATGTTGGCAGGGTTTGTCCTTAGTAGACCTGCTGGATAGGGCCGCGATTCGTTTTTTTTTATATTTTTTGTTTAGGTCCGACCTTGGGTCGGGCCGACCCGGTCCGGTAGGTCTGAATTCACTGTTCATCGGATTAAAAAAATATTTTTTTATTTTTATAAATAAAATTAAATAAAAAAATATTATTATAATAAAAAAATACTGTTCCAGGCCGGGCCGGAACAAAAATACCCTGCCCAGGCCCGGCCCATGAGCAAGTCTAGTTCTTAGTGTTTCTGTCCTTCTAGATGACACCCCTCTTCCAAATTTATGCACCAGACGAAGCCTGTCTGCTGGTGCTCTCATCTTTTTTACTCGGATTTGGATGTGAGTATCGGATACGAGTATGTGTTCAATACGGGTATATTTAATTTTTTTAAGTTTTTCATGTATTTGAAAGATTTTTAAAAGATCATATATCTATATTCATATTCGAATATGTATCGAACACAAATATTTGATACAGATACTTTAAAAAAAAAAAGTCCGAGCTCTAATAATGCATGCAAATATGAAGAACGTGCTATTCTTTTTTGGCTGAATTACCCTTCCCCCTTAACCATGATTAAATAAAATAGATTGAGCTCAAACAAGTAGGAACTTTATCTAGTTATATGCTTTGCAATGTACCAAAGCTTTTCAATTAAAAATAAAATAAAGACTGATCTAGCTAGTAGTTCCAATTCATAATCTATTTTGATTTTACTTATAACTTTTTGAAATCTTGATTCTAAATCAACAAAAGAGTAAAACTATGCAAAAATTTAAGTTATTTCTAAATTTTACTAACAATCTCTCATTATTAAAGGGGAAAATGATATTGTCATCATGATATATATATATATATATATATATATATATATATATATATATAAAAAACAAGTGCATGCACTTCACCAATCAACAACTTAAGCATTAATCTATATATATTTTGTTGTTTGGACGGGTGCTGGGAGTCTCTTTCATTACGCCGTAATGAATTTCTAAAAATTTAATCATAAAACGACACATGATAAGATAGTATCGTATATCCAAATGCTTTCTTATATGAATTTTGTTAACGAGTGTCCTAAGGTTACTCTTTAAAGTTACTAAATATAATAATATCTTCAATTAATGCATTAAAAATGATGAATAAAATTGTGAATTTTTGCATTTAATACAATATTATTACTATAAATAATATATTAACTAATTTAAAAAAAATGCTCTAAAGACAATCGTTAGCAAAACCTTTCTTATATTTCCTTATGCAATTGCTGTTGATTCTCGTACTTTTGGCAATCAATGCTAACAGCCAGCAACTATATAGCAAGTGCTTTTATTCCATTAATAATTCTTTTAGTCATTCAGAGACTTGGGTTTACTTCATTTATACCTTTGAGTTCGATGACTTTAGAAAACCAGGGATCACCTCAACAATTAAGTTCCCAAATTTCTAGAAACTAAGCTTATTTCAACTTCAAATCCCTGTTTATTATATATGCATGGACAATAAAAAAATTTCCCAGAATACCAAGTATATAGTTTCTGAATTATTGATTTGAAATTTGCACATCAAAGACTTATTTATTTATAATTGGAATTGTTTTATCTATTAATTTTATTATGTTGTTGAATGTGCTTCAAATTGAATTTAATTATAGGATTCAAAATGGACAGAGACAATGACCAAGATGAAGAGAAAAGAAACTTGGTTTTTTAATCTGATTGATGATTAGATATAAAGGAATCTGTTTAAGAAAGGAATTAGAATAATGGGGGGATTAGGGTTCCCATGCAAAAGTTGTATTTTCCCTCTAAAAAAAAAAAGACGTTAAAAAGCAGCTTCCTTCACGACTAATCTCTCTTTAGCAATTGGGTCCAAAAGGGGGTTTCCATATTGAAATTTTAAACTTGCATGGCTTGTTGTTTCTTATCACTAAAAGAAAAGCTCATTTTAACAACAAAAAAAATTTAGAGATTTACATTAAAAGGAGAGAACAACAAGAGCTGTCTTTCCTCCCATTATCTTTCCTTTCCTTTTTTTCGCCTTTCTTTCTCTTCATTCCTTTGTTAAAGATATGAAAATTCAACTTCTTGTACGTGAGAAAGCTATCCCCTACTATAAAAGTGTGAAACTTTGTCATGTACAAACTACGAAGGACTATATTGGCATGTAAGTATATTTTACAGATTCTGAAGGATATCAGAATTAATTCAGAAAGTACTTTCCCCCACACAAAAGAAAGAATTAAAGATATCAATCTCTAGCTATAGTTTGATGTGATATGGGGTATGGTCTTTGAGTTCCACTAGAGAAAAAAAAAAATTGCTTTTAATCAGTGCCATGATGAAAACATGGCCGACCTTGCATGTCTAAGTATGGGCCCAATTTATTAAGTTTTTAGAACCAAAAAAAAAAAAAAAACACATTAACATATAAATCTATTTTATGACCTAAACATGATTAACCACATCAGTACCCGAATGTCAAAAAAGAAAGTTAGAGAATTCGAAATTTAATCTAGTTGATTTATATAATTATCTTTAAAAAATATCAAAATTCGAATTTTTTTTTCGTATTTTCAAACTGCAACTTATTTTGTACGGAAAAAAAGGTTAAAGAAGGAAAAGAATGGTGGTTTTTGTATAATTTCGGATAGAAGAGGGGAACATAAAGGCTGTTGGATCACATGCACATCACATTCTTTTTCTTTTTCTTCTTCCTCTTCTCTTCTTTTTATACTGTGGCCGCCCGCGAATGGGCGATGAACGTTAAAGAAAAGGTGAAAAGAAAGAAAAAAAAAGGACCCACGACTCAAGGCTGCTGCTCCTTCTCTTCCTCCTCAATCCAAGGGATTCTTTGATCAACCCAATTTCTGGGTCCCCCCATCATCTTCACCATCATTTCATGCATATATATGAAGTCCCACCTTCTCACTTTCTATTTTACTCTTGGCAGGCAAAGCAAATGCTTAAAAGTGCCCTATTTTTCTTTCTTTTTTTTTTTTTTTTTCTGTTCACTGCAGCCAATAATTTAGGATATAATAAAACTTGGACAAATTATGGATTCTATCCCTCATCGAAATTCGACTTGAATTATTGTAATTTGATCGGATGATGATCGATCGGTTCTGGGAAAATGCATTGCAGTTACCCTCGAATCATTTGCCGTGTTGGGTTGATCCGGGCAGTCCCAAGTTCCCTTAGTTTCTTTTCATATTAGATTTTGATAACAAGTGTCCTAAAACTACTCTTTAAAATTATTATATATAATAATATTTTCATTTAATACATTGTAAATGATGAATAAAATTATCAATTATTATATTTAATACAATATTATTACTATAAATAATATATTAACTAATCTTAAAAAATATCCTACAATCACTTGTTAACAAAATCTTTTCATATTTACTAAATTATTATATTGTTTTACTACTACATATATTTTCATCATAATCATACAAATATTATTGCCACCTAATTATCCACTATATATGCGGGTCAATCATGTCGACCAAAAAGCTTGCAAGTCACTCTGGTCTTGATCATTAATCCACGAAACTGACCTTCAATAGATGAAAACGATAAACCTAGCTCCATTGCCCACTGTAGTTCGAGTGACATGCGAGAACGCGCCTCTCACAACATTTATCTGCAATATTAATTTGCTTCATAAACCAACACTCATTACTATGTTGAATTTTTTTTTTACTTATTTAGATAATTAAACTCTCGGTATGTTCTCGACTTAAATGTCTTAATAAATTATGAATTTTGTTAACTAGTGCCCTTAAATACTCTTTAAAATTAGTTAATATATTATTTATAGTAATAACATTATGTATTAAATGCAGTAGTTGATAACTTTATTATCATTTTTAATATATTGAATGAAAATATTATTATATATGGTAACTTTAAAAAATGTCATCAGAGAATTCGTTAATAAAATCCGTAAATTATATATAAAGTGGGAGTTGGTGAGCCCATGGCTACCTTATATATATGGACTCCTACATGTAAGACATACGAATTCACTGTTGCCCAGCAGCTCTAGATTCAAAAGATATTTAGTTTACATTTATCAAGATAAGAAGCTCTTAGAGACAGTCTACAATCAAATATAAATAGGCAGAGTAAAGATTGACGTCATTCATCTTCTTTGCTATTCCTCTTAAATTTACTGACTTAAGTATCAAAGCATATCCGGATACATAATTTCGGTGCAAGTTTTCTGTCCTTACAAAGATTTGCCAATCTCCACCGGACAAATCCAAAAACATACTCAGCTCAAAACAGTATTAAAAAGAGCTCAACAGAAGTAAGCCGATTTCCCTTCTATACGTACAAAGTAGGATAATAATAGCAATATTAAGGGTTTTGAACGGTGGAGCAAAGAAGTAAAGTTGCTATTTGGATGACTGAAGCAGATGTTTCTGTAAACTAAACCTCAAATTTTGGCTGTATACATATATATTCAGCAACATTGACATGTGTTGAGGTTGCTTCAAAGCAGATTAAGTGACATTAATTAATTTGTAACACCAAGAGAAAATTTATCTTCTTTAATCATACAAGGTACTGTTTTCATTAATTGTTTATATAATAGCTGAGGAAATCATCTAGTAATAATTAATAAACAAAAACTGATGTAATAATTAGATTATAAATATGGGGAAGTGGTGGACATGGTACAAAAATAATGCAAATTTTTTTCAGAGAAACGAGGAAAGACAACACTTGAAACTATGCAAATACAAATATTCCATTTACATTTTGGGGACCCCTTAAGGAACTGAGCAGAGAGCAACTAAGGTAGAGCCTCGTACCCGAGGCAAAGGCTGTGAGTATATCACAACAAGATACATTGTTTCAGTTTAAAAATGGAATAATTTTGATAGTGTAAGATCACATTGGAGTCCCCCCCACACCCAAAAAATGTTCACGGATGTACATCATCTGATGAAAAAAAAAAAAAAGGCAAAAAAGAGATAAACATAGTGGAGGTAAGCCCATTAGAGATGACAGATTCCACGTGACATTATGATTATTATTTTTGTAGTTTCAGACTTTTTTTTTTATTGTTGATATTCATTGACAATATTTATCATAATTAATCACAATAATATACATTACATTTACGATCGCAATAAACACGACGCTTCCGAATTGACTACCGAATTGAATGGAATAAAAAGGCAAAGGGGGGACAATGACAGGACTGAGATCGGCTGAGGTTTGGGATGGGAGGTGGAAGTGGGAAGTGGAGGTGGAAATGGAAATGGAATAATTATAAATCATAATAATAACAACAATAATGGATAGCAGATAGTTATAATCATGGGGGAAGCATATTCACTTTCCTCTTTGTCATCACTTTCCAAGGCATGATTAGAAAAAAGTTCATCAATCTTCTTCTACAAAGCATATATTCTCTTTCCTTATTCCCCTCCACTTTTGTCCAATTCTACTACACCAAAACCAAATAATAAAAACTTGTTTCCTAAGACTTATACATATACTAATCACTAGAATATTAGTGGAGAAATAGTATTATTTTAAGATGTTTGTACTTTGTACATCGATCTTGCTTGCAATTGATAATTTTTGTCAGCTTGGCTATAGCTTTCAAGAGCTCTTGAATTTTAAAATGGGCTTCAAATTAACGTTTGGTCTCTTGTGCATGGGGCTTGGTAAAGGTGACAATGGCTGTTCAGTGTTCAACCACTAGAGTACTTGATATAAAAGGTAAATTTGAAAAACATGCTTTCTAAAAAAGAATTATTGTTCAATAGTTTAATTTGTAAAAATAATTTATAGAAAAGAAATCTAAAATTTTAGAATTCTCTTAATGAAAGAAACAAATTTTTCTTTGCCTTTGATTACTTTACCGTTTTTATTTTAAAGATTTTTTTAATTTGTATATTAAAAATATTATTTGTGAATAAATTTGAGGAAGATTTATTTGTCAAAAAAAATTATATAAAAAAATGAAATAAATAATAAGAAAAAGGAAAATGGTTGTTATTAAGGGTATATAAGTCTTTGTAATTTTTTTCCTAATAATTTTTTAATTTTTAATTTTTCTTTTTCATATTACTTTTGTTCATTAGACCATTGAGTAATTATTCTCAAATGAATGAGATGTTTTTCATATTTTCCCTGATATAAACTTGTTCACAACTGTTCATAAAGCTGAATAGTTGATTTTGAGTAACAGGTTTTAGTCAGAAACAGCAATATTCCCTCAACTTATTTCTCTCTCTCTCTCTCTCTCTCGCCCTTTTCTCCGTAATGTCTTCTGAGATCCACTTTTATCTCAGTTGCTTTCAAAAGTTTTGATTTTTTCTGCAAATTAGGCATTGGAAGCCATCTTGTCTGAGTGATATATGGGGTCAGACTGTTAATGTATTCAAGTAGAATTACTTCTTCTAAAATAAGACCTTCAGAAATGATGAAGGTATTATTAACGTAATAATTAATTGTATTGTGATATTACTTTTGAAATCTTTGATAATTCGAGATTCTGAAAAGAAGATGAAATATGTCAGAAGGCATCGAAAGGTAAATTTCGAGACACACTCCGATGATTAAGTCGTTCACTCATTATCGTATTACAGTACTTAATAGTCATTCATATTCCTAAGTTCCTACAGCTCACTGCTTTTTTTCATTTGGCTTATGACGGATAAGATCAAATTCAAGAAAGACACGTTTCCAAAGAAAGGAAAAATGCAACTTTTAGGAGTCGTGCAAGGCCAGGTTATAATAAAACGCGTGTTTCCAACAAGAGATGAGAGTTATTTTTCATTTTTATTAAAGTATTCATTAAAATAATTAAAATATCTGTATCCAATTTATATTGAACACGAATATGTGAATATGATATTCTAAATATATGAAAAAATTTAAGAAAAAATTGAATCTACTCATATCTAATACAAACCCGTATTCGACATTCACTCTCAAATCCGAATAATATAGCTCCAAAATAAAGGCTTTTGATTCTCTTATGAACAACTTCAAAAACCATGGATCCGTGGCTCAATTGCCTTCTATCACTTTTTTCTGCTCCAAGTAAGATGAGTTTCTACCTTATCTGGTTATACTGGACAAAGGAAGAGGGTGTCAAAAGTGGAAGCCTTAAGTAGTAAGTGCCAACTCCTAGTCCTAAGATCTCATTTTGGTTTGAAACTTGCAAAATGTAAATACAAGATAAACAGTAACTTCAAGCCACTCCAGAGTAACAAAGGGCTAAAGGCCGTGCTGTGACAAGACAAGACAAGAAAGATGTTGATTTAGACTTGACATATGAAGAATTGTAGATGGTAAATAAAACCGTGACTGAATAGCTTCAGCTCAGATTAATACAAGGAAAATACACTGATTAGTAAGCATAAAGTATGTAGCATGCAATTAAAAATGGTCAAATCCCATCTTATTGGAAGGTTAAATTCCGCATACTATCCTGGATACATGAAAAGTGAAGACTATCCAACACTACTACACTGGGTACTCGGTCGGTCCATCTTCTTTCTAAATATTTTTCAGTTCTACCTGTTCAGTTTCTACTTATGTTACTCGGACAAATGTGAGTGTCGAACACGAATATATGTCCGACATGAATGTTTAATTTTTTCGAAAATTTTTATGTGTTTGGAAGATCTTTGAAAGATTATATCTCCATACCTATGTCCGGATATGTATCAAACATGGATGCTTCGAGAAAAATAAAAAGTCGGAACAACATAGGTTTCTACATCCAACTCTCCCGGTCATCTAATATCTTATGGAAAGATTCGTTAAATTTCATTTTAGAAACCCATGACTCCCAAACCCCAACTTGCACCACCTCCCCTTTATCTTTCTTTCTTCATCTGCAATGCTATTTGTGTGTTTTGGATAGGGTATTTCCTCAAGAACTAACAAAACAATGGTGCTTCAAACAAATACAGCAATGAAATTAGTCAAAAAGGGAAAAGACACGGGTTTCTTCATCATTTATAACCTATGTTTGCACCGACTCTTCATTTTTCTTGAAGTATCTGTGTCAGACACCCGTGTCCGACGCATATCAAAATATTGGTATGGGAATATGACCCTCCAAAGATCCTTCAAATACATAAAAAAACTTTAAAAAAAATTGAACATACCCGTATTCAACACTCGCACCCGAGTCCGAATAACATAGTTTAGAACCCCGTTAGCCACCTGACAATCTTTGTAGTTGTGTAAAGTTTCTTCCAACTAAAGAAAAGTGTAAGTTTATCTTAAAAAGCATCACAAGTGACTCATGATATACTATCAGACATCCTTTCTGTGTAACTGAGATGAGAGACCTTACCCAACTATCCTTGAAGCATTTCATACAAGCCTGGGATTTGCCTCTGACCTACACTTACTTTCTAAACTCCCACAGTGCATGTTTCTGCTTCTATATAACCACCTAAACAACGAAGACGCCATGAACCTCAAATATGTATCGATCTGGTCGTGTTCTAAAACTTATCCAATCATTTAACAAGATCTTACACTTCAAGTATAAATCACATAATATTGTGTCCCTAACAAATTGCTTCTTAATCTACATAAAAACAGACAGCACTGAGCAGGGAAAACATAAAAACTATTAGAACAGAATGGAGAACAAGAGAATAACAATGACCATTCATTCAACAACTTAAGAAAGTGATAATGCAGAATCCTCAACATGCAATACATTTCTTTTCTTTCTTTTTTTTAAAAAGGTTAAAAATATAAGAGGGCCTAGGAACAACAAACCAACAAACAGGAAGCAACCATCAATATCACAAGAATACAGGATATAACTTTAGTATGATGTTAAAGCTTTTATATGTATATCATTACATAAAGACCTGTATGCCAATAACTTTAGATGACTGACACAGGGGGCAAAAACTAAGCTTACTTTCACAACCTTTACACAGGCAGAGATGCTTACAAGGTACCAAAAGCATGCAGGCTTCATTCACTCTGCAAACTTTACAAGTCACCAACTCTTTCATGTCACTGTTCTCCTTGCAGAGCAAATGGAAATCAATGGCTCGGCCGTTGCAGCATGAAGCTGTATCATCAACCTCACTATCACCACATCCTTCCTTACTATCTCTACTTTGAGCACAAACTTGCTGAAGATTAAACTTGAGGGCAGTAATCATGTTCTCATTGTATCTGGCACGTTGCTGCCAGGCACCTGCTTCCATGGTCCATTGCTCCATTTGCTCTTCCAGTTCCATATTCTTCTTGTTGATATTCTCCACTTCTGCTTCTTTCTCGCGAAGTTTCTGAAAAACTTTCTCTTCCACAAATGAAATTGTCTGAAGTTGGTTGCTCTGAACCTTCTCCAACACAGATTGCCGTAATCGGTCACCCTATTTAAAGAGGAGGAGATTAGAAGTACTTTCACTAAAAGTCAAATTCAAAACTGCTTGTTGACCAATATATATTTTGCAATAAGGATAGAAAGTTAATGCTAAAACAAACAACGAAAAATAGGTTTCACCACCATGAACATCACCATACTCATACAATCATACTATCTCCCTTCACTTACAACCATTTGAGTAATTAGTAAATACACAGACAACTACCATCAGAACCTTGAACAATACAAAAAAGAGGAAATCACGTAATCTTCAATTAAGATCTTAAGTCCGAGTGCAGAGAACAGAAACATTCTCCGATTATAGCATGACCCAGTACCATATAGATTCTCCAAAATTGATGAATTTTAGTTAGATTTGTTTATGTGGTGGAAACAGAATAGTTTATTTAATTCAATTCCAAATTATTTTCTTTAATTTCTAGCATAGATAAAATTAACCCTCATTTCTGTAAGGTACATAGTGTTATTTTCAGAATTAAAAAAAAAAATGCAATTAAGTACATGAAGAAGAAATTCATAATTAGTGATAAGGTGAAAATGCGGATGGTTAAAGATATTTAATTGCTATTACTTCCACAAATTATGAAAATACAATGGGGAAGAACAGTCCTTTCAGAAAAAGTTCAATAGTTTGAGTAAAGTTGAAGCGAAAACACAATGAACAAATGTAGGACATGCAATGATGCAAATGCTGGACTCACTCTCATAGCATTTTGCTCCTTTGCATCTAGATAACGACAATAACGATACTCACAACCAAATACAACAAAATAATGTGAAATGTGTTTAGTTTGGAAAGTGCCTAATCTACAGTTAATAGACTCAATAGCCAAACCAAGAAACTACCAAAAATAAATCTGAAACAAACATTAAAAGCAAAAATTTAGCATAAAAGCATGATAAATGTTTATGCATTCAATGACCATAAAACCCACTATTATCTACATATGGCGCAAAATGACATCCTAAAATAATAGATAAATCCTTACAAAAATCATGGAAGCTAATGAAACATGTTTTATTTCCATTTAGCTAGTTTAACAATAAGCTAAAGTCCACAAAGCCAGACCTGAACTTTGAGGAATCTATCAATCTCTGCATCCTGTCGCTGCAACTCACGATCAATGTCATCGCCAATGAGTGACAGCAAAGGTGAATCACCCGAAGAAGCCATCCGATTATTATTATCTAGTGACAAACCTAACCCTGTTGAGACTGACCGTGCTTGAAAAAAATCAACAGAAGATATCTGTGAATTGTTCTCCAAAAAATCTTGTTCCTTTAGTTTCTTCCTTTTAGGCTCAACCCCATTATTCCATGGCAACTCAGCTCCTACATCACTCCCATCTGTCACCGGAACCGGACCCGGTGCAAACCCAACAACATGAACTAAACCAATAAAATTACAACATACCCAGTTTTTATAAGAAATTCTTTCATGAATGAAACAAAAACCCCAGAAATATTAAACAACAAAGTTCCAATTTTGATGCTTAAAAAGTTATAAAAAAAAAAAAAAAATTAGATAATAATGTGGTAATTTCAAGCTAACTAGCACTAAAGAAGTTTAATTTTTCCTTATCTTCAAATAATTCTTCATCAATTAAAAAGAAAATAAAGAGTAATTAAAATTTAATAAAATAAAAAATGAGGAAGAGAGGGGAATTACAAGGAGGGACATAAGGAGGATGCTGAGACGAATCTTGTAAATTAGGCGTATTGTAATAAGCAAGTGGCGGCGAAATCTGACCATCGATTGCGTATAAGTTCCTGAGATCAAACATAGAAAGAAACAGATTATATAAATAAATTAAAAAAAAAAAATAGGATTTTCTTTTTCTTTACCAGAAAATTAAATTGATTTTGGTAGTAATTAAAAGATTGAATTTTTGGGGGGATTTACCTGAAATTTTTAGTTTGTTGTTGTTGCTGAGTTTGGTAGTGTTGTTGAAACTGGTGCTGAGGGAAAGCCATTTTTGGGAGAGATTAGAATTTTCTAGAGAGAGAAATGGGAGACGAATTTTTCTGTCATATATAGAGAGGGGGGGGGGGGGGAAGAAAGAATGGCGAGGTGGTCGATGGAGAATATTCTTTTGATTTCTAGTTTGGCCTCGTTATTTAATTTATTTTGTGATTGGCCACTGTAATTCCTTTAATTAGCCAAAAAGACCCCTTCTTCATATGTTTCTTACGGAGTAGGCCAATTTGGAGAGGGAACAAAAATTGAAAAAAATTAATATAATCTCTCTCTTGATTCATTTTTTATAGGTCTAAAGTAGTTTTAAAATATAAAAAATTGAAATAAGAATATGTGATGATTTATGATAATACTTCCTTCAAAAACGTATTAAATTTACATTGATATAAATATAATATTATTATTATTTTTTAAAAATTTGCTAACTAATGTCATAAAAATACTTTTTAAATTATTATATATAATAGTATTTTCATCTAATGCTTTAAAAAATAATAAAAAAATTATCAATTATGACAATTTAATATAATATTTTTATAATAAATAGCATATTAATTAACTTTAAAAAAAAAATGTTTAAGCACCTGTATTTCTCTCAAACTCTTTTTCTTTATTTTCTTTCCAATTCCAGGTTTATAACTATTGAGAATCCTCAGCATGATGAGTACTTGAGCTCATGGATTCCTCCTAGTTGTAGAGTTCCCAATATGGAAAATGCTGAATGACAAGCCCCCATCCCGGCTGTATCCCGCCTAATAAAAAAAATCCCAGAGATAAATAATATAAAAAGTATGTATTTTATAAAAATTAAAATAAAGTAATTTTTTATGAAATGAAATATCAAATTAAAATAAAATAATTTTTAATTTATAAACGTTATTTAAAATTAAAAAAACAGACGGGACAAAATACGGATCAAATGGGAACGGGTCATGCCCCCAATATTTCCCAACCCGGAAATTGATATCCTTGATGGAGACCAACGAGTTAACCCCCAATTAGATATATATTATCATTTATGTTGTCATGCCGTATTAATCTAACCCATTCACAGAAAATTAACTTAATCAGGTTCCATACAGAAAAATCTGAATGAAACAAATCAAAGTGAAGAAATCAAGAGGCACACCAGATTGGAGGCAGCGTTAATCGAGGCAGGCAAACAGGGCAGGCAGGGACCAGTGATGTCCTCAGCGACACAGTCGTTAACAGGGTCTTTAGTAGAGTCGGTAAGCACCATCAATTTGCATGCGACAAGAACTGATCTGTTTCCAAATCTAAAATCTCTTCCATTTTGGCCAAAGCTCATCAAGGATCACATCAATGGAACCACGTTTCTCAAAGTGCTTCTTATCATCTCAATCCAGCTCATGAGTGAGGAAATTGAATGGCCCTGGAGAATGTCAGCATACAATGAGTTGGGTGCCAATTGAATGGCCTCGGTCTGGAAGGTCTTATTACGTACATTCATAATTGTTTTAAAGCCAGAGAGCCTGCTAACCCCTACATCATAGGCTGCTCTAGAATCACCCGTTGCAGGAGTTAAAAAAGAGTGTTTAGGAGTTGCAGCTTTTTATCCTTTCCAACATTGTTCCATTTGATTTTATATTGACTCTGTTTCATTCATTGTTATATTAATCGGAAATTGTAATTACATCTTGTTCAACTGAACCTGCTTTGAGATCTTATAGATCTGAGTATATGATTTGTTCCAAATACCAAATCAAGTGAATTGCTCTGACTTTAGCTGGTGGATTCTCTTTGCAGGATTAAGCAATGAAATAAGATAAAAATGCAAGAAATACTATCTATGCCTCATCATATATAACACTGTAGGAGGATACAAAATTACTAATTGATAGAATTTTTCTCCTGCAAACCACATATCTCTTAATTTTTTTTAACGATGAAAGAGAATTTGGTCATTGAATTTAATCATATATAATACAATTGAACTTTAATCAGAATGGCCATTTTTTGCATGTTAGATTTCATGGCTGAATGAAAGGTAGGCTATCACTCACCTTTTTGTTGGAGTTTAAGCAGATACTAAACATTTAAAAAAAAAAAAAAAAAGTGATTACAGAATAGTTTCTTAGGCTACTTTTTTCTTCTTAATGTTAAAAAATCCTACCAAAATTTGTTTAAGAAGACAGATTGGCCATTATTGATTTTGAGATCATTTAGTAATTGATTATTGATCCCTGGAAAAAAAAAAAAAAGGACATCCACATGCCTGAAGATTGTCTTCAACTTTGTCTTTCATAATATTTACAAATAATGAATATCCCATAGTATATTACCTGCTAATTAGGACATTCCCTGTCAAGGCCAATGGGTTTCAACAAAACAATGGTTTCAGTTTCATTGTGCTTTTCCTAGCATAAAATTTGCTAGAAGGTAGTTTAACTTTAAGCCAGTTCTGCAATTGCAATTGTATTGTTTAATCTCAATTATCTCTAATTATGTTGGACCACTTTTTGCAAGAAAATATAAATCACAAATAGCCTCGGAAGAGCTTTAAACTATTTGTCGCAACAGAAAGAGAAATTAAAGCTGCTCCAGCTACCCAAATTAGACCAGCAATAATATAAAAAAAATTAAGAACTTTATACCTAATACGAATATAATACATTTAAATATAATTAATTTAATACATTTAATATATATTATATTTAAATTTAAAATTTTAACATATTTATTAATTTATATTCATTTATATTACACAATTAACACAAATAAAAAATAAAAAACACAACCTACATTTACGACTTATCATATCTAACAAATTTAGGTCTCGTTTAGCATTGCTTCTGACACAACTTTTGAAGTCAAAAGCTACTTTTCACCGCAAACGCATTGCTAAACAGATAAAAAAAATTGACTTCTGCTGTGAAACCATGGTTTGAAAAGACAAACCAAAAAGCCAAAAAATATAGCTTTTGAGCTTTAAAAGGTGACTTTTGGATAAAATAATTTTATTATCCTCACATCTTTACACTTTTATTATTTTAAACATATCTTTTTTTGACATTTCAATTTCCTACAACACTTTTTTACAGCAATGCTAAACACTTAAAAGTTTTTAAACCACATTTTATAAACACACTTTTTCCAATTCGAGCTTTTTTCAATCCAAACTTTTTTCAACAGCAATATTAAACTAGCCCTTAATAGACCGACAACTGAAATTCACCTAAAACTTACAACTTTATTATTCAACTATAATCTTTTGTACCGCTATATTTACTAAAAGAATGAATTACATTTAAGTAAATATATAATTTTAAAAAATAAATTATTTCTTTCTTTTACATTAACAAAAGAAAAAAAATAAAAAGTCATAACTCATAACTCACAAGTCACCACCGAATCCAACGTACGTGGTTCTCAGTTCTCACTCATTGGGCACACGGGCAGCTCCAATAAGTCCACAACCGCGTTCCTCACTCCCTGCCCAGACATCTCCAAAGCTGCCCGATTAGCTGTATCTCATTCATTTCCCACTTTCTCTTCAACAAAAGAAGAACAACAAACTAAAAAAGAAAAGAAAAAGCATCTTCGACGTGTTTTTCCATGTGATTCGATCTATCAATCGTATGTGCAAGATTTCTTGAGGGAAATGGGAACATTGAGTTTTTTAGGATCGAAAGTTATGTCGCATTCGATTTTCTTGTAGAACTTTGGCTGAACCAATTTGCCCAATACATAAGCTCTTGATCGGACAACGAAGTTCAGTTTAAGTGAAACTGGAAGCGATGTTGTGCCTGTTGAACTGCTCAAACTTGCTCCACTTCCGTACAAAGGAACCTTGTTTCCCATAACCATTACAGTTACAGACCTTTGGCTCTTCCTTGATTGATAAAATTTCTTCATCTGAAACACCAAAGTTGACAGAATTAAGATTTTAATGAAATGGAAATGTTAAAAAGTATATTTTTTTTGAAGTGGACTTACGGTTCCTGAAGCAATGCTTATATGAGAATATGACAGATCTAGAGGAGTTGGCGAGACATGGATGCCAAAAAATGTTCCAGTGTTACGATAAATCATTTTCACTGTGGAATTCATGGTGATCATATCAGTTGCCACACCTGTGGAATCGGAACCAGCTTGAATCTTTAATTGCTCAAATGTTATACTCTGCAAGATAAAAAAAACCAATCAATCATAACCCATTTCGTAATTCAATCTAACAAGCTCAAAAGAATGATGAAAAAAAGAAATGAATGAGAGAGAGAGCAAATTACCTTCATTGTGATCTTGGGTTTCTGGGGCCTGCTAGCTCCCCAGAGAATCAAAGAAAACATAGAGAACAGAATAAAGAAGCCAAGAACAAAAGCTAGAAAATAGCATCTTCGAGGGAATCCCTTCTCACGCTCTTCATCTTCAAGGAGCCCTTCTTCTTCGATCACATCACATTCTTTCCACTGCTTATGTCCCTTCCTATGTGCTCCCTTAGACGACGCGTCGACGTTAGGCGAGATCTTGCGGGATCCGGGTTTAATCGACCCTGAAAACCGACTCGATGAGGACTCACGTGAGTGGCGACCCACGGATGAATGTGAGTGCGGTGGTGACCCCATGGGGCTGAGCACCGGCGTGGAATGGAACGACGTTGTCGTCTTTTCTCCGTCGTGAGAATCACGCGAAGGGCTCTGAACATAGTAAACTGGACGCCGCGGGGACCTCGTTGGCGACGATGGGGCGAGGCTTGTGACCTCTGAATCTGTCTTGGCGTGCATTTTCGAGCGGCGTTTAATTCAGTTCTCACCCAACACTAACCAAGATCCTGTCTTTTGCGTCAGTTTATGTACCAGATATTACTACAATTTCTGGGTATGTTTTATTTTGTGGATTTGCGTTAGTGACTTTATGGAGGAGCTTGTTTGTCAACTGAGAGTAAAATTGAAGAAATAAGTATAGAATTTTTGCTGTAACGCGTGGAATATATTCTTAATCTGTGCCTTTCCAAAGTGAAAGAAAATAAAATATAGGACGACCAAAGTGGGGAGAGGAAGAGTTTTTTTATTTTTGTTAGTGCGTTTTGAGTGTATGGGTTTGGATTCGGTGGTTAGGGTAAGGAAGCAGCGAGGAACTCGTTACCCGACAGCCATGTTACAGTTGGCAGCTCTGGCTTGACATCGCACCACCAAATATTGTTCTTTTTTTTTTTTTTTTTTTTTTTCGTTTTACTATCTATTTTCTTTTTGAGAAAGGTTAACCCGATTAAGATGATATATATAAAAATATAATTAATGTTTTTTTTTAAAATTTATTAAAAATAATATATTAAATGTAAAATATTTTTTTAAATAGTAAAAAAATTATTTTTTAATTAGTGTTTATAGATACCAATTAAATATGTTGATGTTTATTTGTGTCTCGGTGGTCTGAGGTCCTACGAACACTGAAAATGGGTCAAAGGGCATCGAAGGTTGAACTCCGAGACACGTTCTGATGTCTGAGAGAGAAAGAGGATATTCTTAGGGAAAGAGAGAGATTAACCTTGAATAGTCCTCGGGGGACTATATATAGAGAGTCGGACGACCTGTTGATTTCACGTGCCCGACTCTGATTGGTCGTCTGGCGTAAACGGTCTCGAGGAACCTCATCGAGGAGACAACCGCATTTAATGCCTGTCATTAGTAGGCTATGGTATTTAATGTCTTGCATTGTCTCAAGTAAAAGTCGAGGTGACTAGAGACGTGATCTTTGGGAACAAAGAAGGCGCCCACGTATCTTAAACCTTTGTCATTGGTGATTCTTGGACTCATCTGATTGAATTCAAATTGGGTTAATTTACTGGACTTGGATGGTAGATCAGATGGGTTCAACAAAACAAACCCTTTCTTTTTTCCTTCCGCCGCCTAGCTATTGCCTCTTATCAAATATCAGACGATGGTAGGAATTCGATGAGGGGAAGAATGATTTGGGCTTATTTTTGTTTGTACTCAAGGCTGTCAGTGTCGGGTATGTTTCATGGTCTAAATCTAGCCTTAAAGTTAGATTAAAGATAGAGCATAATTTCTTTTGGGGTACAACAGTCTTTCATTATTTATAATTTGTGATATATAAATTTTAATATGTTTATATATTTGTATCAGATTTTAATTATATTATTTGCATCATATTTAAAATTACTAAATCAGGAAAGCTGTTAAGAAATTTTCGTCCAAGTGTGCCATGGATGTGACCAATTATAAAAGCCAATTAAAATTATATGCTTACAATTATTGTGCTTGATCATTAATAATGATTAATGACTTATAACAAAACTGCAACATTTTCATTACCGTCTCTCCTCATGAAAGTACTTATGTTCCCTCTTTTGAGTTGTATTATGAAACTTCTGCTTTTATGTTTTCTTTTGTGACTGCTGACGCAGCTGGACTTTATATGTATCGCACTATTCCTTAATCTAATTATGTTCTTTTTTTCGACAAAAAAAAAATACCACTTTCTCAAAGAAAACAATGGACGAGTACTTTGTGGCCACATTGTATCTTCTTTCGTGTATTTTGCATGGACAATTCTTTTAGGTCACGTCATTTTCGACACATGGTTATTTTGTATATTTGTGACGTGAGAATATATCAAGAATATTTGTCATTTCGTATCGATGGACGTATCATTTTTATATTAATACGTATTGGTATCGGTGTATTTTGATATATCATTTCGGATTTACCGATATTTTTCAAATATTTTTTCATATATCTATATGTATAATCTATTTTCAAATTTTTTAATAAAATATATATTATATATACATCCATTACATGCGCATATATATATATATATATGTTTTTATGCAAATATAAATTTTAAATATTTAATATCTAAAATTTTTAAATATCAAATAGGTAAAATAAATATTAAAATGTTAAAAAATATAGTAAATTATTATTAATTATGTTCACTAACCTAATTTAATGAACATGTTTTATTTTTAAATATAATTATAAAAAAATAAAAATGATCATGACACAATAAATATTAAAACTGGTTTAAAAAATCAAATAAGTGAATTTTAAAAAAAAAAATTAAAAATCAAAATTTTGTACCAACCGATACGTACCGATATGAATCGATATTGATCGGTACAGATTGATATCTACCGGTACAGGCGGTACAAGGCGAAACCACAATCAGAACAAAATTAAAGGTTGAATGTACCAGTTTAGTTGAAAAATGAGATGTTCCACCAATACCATCGGTATCGAAACGGAACGGACCACCATGGAATATACACATGGAAAAGTTTTCTCCCTTCTTATTCATCCATTTAATAAACTTTCAATTTTTTTCACAAATTTGGGCGTTGCCCCCTTCATTGGTGGCCACGTCGTTTTTTTTTTTGTTGGTGGGTCCCTTATATTTTAGTTGTTGAAGGTAGAGAAAAAAAATGGTAAGAAAAAAAAATAAAAAAATTTTGTGTGTTAGTATTTTGTTTTAAAGTATTATACATTTATATAAATTTTTACATGTTAATAATTTATTTTATTAATATTTTTAAACGTTCGTGTATCCGTATCATGTTTATGTTAATTTTCGTGTTGTGTTTTAATAATTTTTCTTATATTGTATTCATGTTCATGTTCATGTTCGTTTTTTTTTTTTCAAAATATTATAAATTTATATAAATTTTTACACGTTAATAATTCATTTTATGTATATTTTTACACATTCGTATATTCGTGTTGTGTTCATGTTATTTTTTGTGTTGTGTTTTAATTATTTTTTCAATTTTGTATTCGTGTCGTGTCTTAATTTATCTCACATTTTACATAATTTGTCATTGTGATTAAATTTAGAGAAAAATTTGTGTGTTCGTGTCGTGTCTCAATTTATGATATATTTTGCATAATTTATTATAGTTATTCAATTTAATGAAAAAATTGTGTTCGTAACGTGTTCGTATTTTTTTTTCAAATTATTATAAATTTATATAAATATTTACACTTTAATAATTCGTTTTATGTATATTTTCACACGTTCGTGTATTCATGTCGTGCTCATGTTATTTTTCGTACTGTATTTTAATTAATTTTTTAATGTTGTGTTCGTGTCATGTCTCAATTTATGACATATGTTACATAATTTGTCATAGTTATTCAATTTAGAAAAAATTTTGTGTTCATGTTCGTGTAATTTTTTTTGTTTTTTTTTTAAAGTATTAAAAATTATATAAATTTTTACACGTTAATAATTTATATAAAGTATTATAAATTTATATAAATTTTTACACGTTCGTGTATTCGTGTCATGTTCATGTTATTTTTCATGCTGTGTTTTAATTATTTTTCTATGTTGTGTTCGTGTTGTGTCTCAATCATCTCATATTTTACATTTTTTGTCATTGTGATTTAATTTAAAAAAAAAAGAAAATTGTGTGTTCGTATTGTATCTCAATTCATGACATATTTTCATAATTTGTAAGAGTGATTCAATTTTAAAAAAAATTGGATTTTCATAACGTATTCGTGTTATTTTTTTCTATTTTCTAAAATATTATAAATTTATATAAAAAATTTGATGTTAATAATTAATTTTATACGTTATTAATTTATGTGTTTATAATATTGTTGTCACTTGTCATTACTATAAAAAAATAAAAAATAAATCATTTCATCCGCAGCGTAATATGGGTTTTTTTTTTTTTTTTTAGTGATTTTGAATGCTGAATGAAGGGGGAAAAACGAACATTTTCATGGAAAATACCCAACAATTTGTTTTGTTAGAACCCAAAGCATTAAAAGGAAAGAGAAGAGGATGTAAAATTGCTCTTTTCCCTTTGGTGACGACTAGACCGTATGTAAAGTAGATCTTACTACTTTTTGTAGAAATAAATTTGGATACAAGCTTAGTAGCCTAAACTTGGTCAAATGATTTAAGAATTCTCACTTTAAATAACAACCAGAATAATACCTTGCAAGTTCGGTGTGAGTTTTCACAAATAGTATCAGAGTAATCACTAATCGAAATAAGGAAATTAAGTGTTACACGATAAAAGCTACCTCTCTAATCCCAATGCTTAATATGATCCTGTTTCTATGTATGTAATGGGGACAGACATCAAGTTTTTAACGAAATGAATTTGTACAATCTGCTATAATATTTATGTAAAAACTCAAACTCATATTTCTGAAGTGTTTTTTGTGGGACAAAACTATGAAATTTTATATTAAAGCAGATAATATCTCGCAAATTGAGTGCGAATCTTTCTAGTTTACTTATATTTTTTTTTTCCTTGAGGAACAAGCTCTTCATTCATTCTTCAAAAAAATTTCTGTTGAAAAAGGGTAACTGGTGAAGCTCTTGTTCTTGATAAATGTCTCGGTACATGGCTTGGCGTGAGTGAATTCGAAAAGAGTTTTTAACCAAGGACAAAAATGAATATAACACGCATATACATATCTTTCCCGGAAGAAACTTCCTCACAAGGAATCTTTGCTGGTGGGTTAAGTAAAGACAGAAATTCTCTTCTTCTTTTTTTAATTCATAATGGTTACAACAACAGGGGCCAAATCAATCAAAGATATCAAGGGAAAACAGTTGTCAAGCTTTGATAAAAGGTCAATTACTCAATTAAAACCCACAATTTAGAAGCAAAGTGCTTTCAAGGTTGGCGGCAGTAGCCAGTCAAATTCCATAAATCATTGTCCACATGGGGTCCTTTCAGAGCACAACTTGCAAGAAATGGCATCGAATGTTGACATCGTCGTCAAAGAAATGGCTTGTAGACAAAATTGAATGAATCCTTAGAATGATTGGCCTTAGAAGAAAACAATGGTTATCTACATTTTGCATCTTAGTAGTTAAGTATTGCTGGAAATTAGGCCTTCTGATTCTATCATAGGAAGCAAAGAGAAAATCTTAACTATGAATGTAGACGGTGTAAAAGCATTTTATTCAAGACTTATATTTGTATAAACTAGTTCAATGCTTGTAGTTAGACATAAATCTTCACTCTATACCCTCTCAGGAACTTACAACAGATGACACCACAACAGGGCTCCTAACTTTATGTTTTCCATTTTCTTCAACCCAAACAAGTTCACCAAATGAAACTTTCCCCTTTTTGTTACTGCTGTAACTTATAGTCAAACTGAAGCTTTGCTTCTCATATGTATTTCCGAAGACCAATTTGTCTGGCGAAACAGCAATAGTTGAACCCTCAGGTTGCACTATCTTAACCTTGTAAGTTGCAGCAGCTTCTCCCACATTTATCACAGTCCTGCGGAATATTTTGCCTGTAGTTTTCGTCACATTAGGATTGTATAAAGCAATAAAAGATGGATAATTAAGATCAGAAGATGGATTCAAGCAGTTGTAGCTCTTTGATCTTGTGATGGTCAAGATTTGTTTCTGAGTGAAATTCATGGTGCACAAAAGATTCACGTAGTCCTGTGGGGTTGCATCGTAGATCAAACCTGGATCAAGTGCTTGATTTGGATCAATTTGGCCTGCTCCCATGGCTAAAGGTGAAGCAAAAGACAAATTGTCATCACCGTTGTCCCTGATTGGTTTCTTAGTGTTATCTAATGGATTTGCAGTAGTCATCAAGGCAGACCTTATAGCAGCTGCACTCCACTCAGGGTTTGCACCTTTTAAAAGTGCAGCTATACCAGAAGCATGCGGACAAGCCATGGATGTTCCAGAGAGAATAGCAAAGTTATTGGATAAGAATATATAATTCCCTATTGTAGCTGCATTACTGTTTGGACTATAAGCAGCAAAAACAAGAGAACCAGGAGCCATTATATCTGGCTTTAAGATGCCTTGATAGCTTGGTGAAGGACCTCTTGAAGTGTAAGAGGCGACGGCTGGTGCAGGCTTTGTCCCTAAAATGGTCTGTTGAAACTTAATGCTAGCTGTAGCATCCTTACTACTTGTGGCATATTTGATAAGAGCAGGTGCATCCTCAGTGCTAATCACAACACCAGGACAGGGCATACTGTATAATTGAGGTTCATCTGAGATAAATATTGCTCCTTGCACCCTTGACTCAGTGACATGCCTTACTTGAGTGTCGAAAGAACCGGTATTGTCACATATGATGATCCCATGGGGGGCGTTAGATAACAATAGGCTTGAATTGCATGCTGATAAACTTTTGTTGTAAATCAATGGAAAGTTTTGAACTAAAGCACTAGCTGGAAACAAGGTCCATCCGGTGATTGATTTCCCATCTCCTAGAGACACAATTCCAGCAAAAGAACGATCTATGGTGCCAGCTGCAACTGTCATGACCCATGGGATTCCATTGTGCAAGGTCCCTAAATTTGGCCCCAAATTTCCTGCTGATGATGAGACTAGCACACCTTTCTCCATAGCAGCAAATGAAGCAATTGCAATAGGATCCTCGTACAAAGGCACTCCATCGAACCCCATAGATATTGATATCACATCGACACCATCATCAATAGCCTCTTCCAGACCAGCAAGAACATCAGCTGAGTAGCGCCCTTCATCCCACAGGACCTTGTACATGGCCAACCTGGAGCGAGGGGCCATACCTCTTGCCGTACCTTTAGCATAACTGAAAAACGAGACTCCATCTTTGACATAGTTCCCACCTGCAGTGGAGGAAGTATGTGTTCCATGACCACGAGTATCTCTAGCAGAATTCATGCTTACGTTGATTCCAGGATTTGCTGCAATCACACCCTTATTGAAGTACTTAGCTCCAATTAACTTGGAGTTACACATGGAGGAGTTGAATTCCTGCCCTTCCTCGCATTTACCTTTCCACCTGTCTGGAACTGGAGTCATCCCATCATCTTTGTAGCTGTCACTCTCTGGCCAAACACCAGTGTCGATAACACCAATGATGATATCTTCACCATAGTTTGAAGCAGGCCATAGCCCGGAGTAAGGGTTGAGGGACATGAATTCAGGGGTATGGGTTGTGTCAAGAGTGACAATCCTGTCAGGATAAGCTGAGACAAACCCTGGAGACTTCTTTAATGTTTCTAGCTCATCAGGGGATAGAACAGCGCTAAAACCATGAGCTCCACTATCATAAGAGTATATGAGAGATGGTGAGGATCGAGGGTTGTTCGATGAGGCAACCTTTCTTGATTTCAGAGAATCAACTGTGGAGGAATACCAGCTATGATGATTAGTAAACATTTTGGGCATGAAGGACTTATCCATATGGACAATATATATATTTACTGACACTGAGTGAACATGGAGAGTGAAGAAAATAGATGTGAGGAAGACAGAGTGCAGACAGTTTAGATGACAAATACAATTAAGAAAACCCATTTTTTCTTGGATAACCAAAGATCAATTCTATGCTTTATTTATATCTGGAAGTGAATATCTGAGTGAGGTTATAAATGGAAGATATTGAGTCCTAAAAATTGTTGAAGAAAAAAGAAAATTAGAAGGCAAGTACTCAATAAGACGGTTTCCATTTAAATCATGTAAATTTTTTCCTCTAGGACTGGGATTAAACGGTACACGATTGGCATTTTCAATTAGCTGTAGGCAAGAAAAATCAGGTCACATCATTGTAGACAAGGCCCAAATTTTAAAGTTGCTTGTTTCATATAAGTTTCTTTTTCTTCCTTCCAAGCTTGATTTTGTTTTTGCCTAGATATTAGGCCATAGTCAACTTTACTGCAGCACATGTTTCATTATTCCTATTTTTTTGCTTTTTCTATTTCTTACTCAAGTAATTAAAATCAAGCTTAATCTCTAAGTCTGTCATAGAAAAAACCCTTACCCTTAATTTCCACATTTGAATGTTTCTTGATATGAGATTGGAATTCAATGTCATGACCTTGATCTATAATTTTCTTGATTTGAAGTCTAGAAAAACTCTCTTGTTGTAGGAATTGTCATATTCTCTTTTTTTTTTTTTTTTTGGGATAAGCGTTTAATTTTATTTATCCAGAAAAAACAGTTAAACTGCTACATGAAACAAAAGGACAGTTTCACAAGTTACAGGAGAGCTAATACAACAGAGTTCCTAAGTAAATATAAAGCTTAAGCCCCAGGAGTTGCTAAGATTCAGGTTGATGGTATCTGGACAAACATTCCTTAGCCCTGTCACCCTCATTATGATGATCTCCTTGATCTGATCAATAATTGCTGCCTCAGTGGATTGGGTTTTGCTTGAAGCATCTGTTATTTCTCTCTTTCCTTATCAGATAGATATAGGCACTCCATGCTAAGCGCAAGATAACAGAAATTAATGCTTTTCCCCTTAGTCTGCTTGCTGCCGGTTGTTGACACATAGTTGGAGGATATTTTCCCATATGCCCTTAGAGAAGGCGCATTCAAAGAATATGTGGTTCCTGTTTTCCTGCTCAGCCTGACATAACACACAGTTGCCATCAATCTCCATGTCCCATGATAACAATCTGTTCTTAGTTGGTAATCTATCAAGGATGGCCATCCAGGCCACCAATGCATGCTTGGGAATATGTGAGGGGAACCAAATCAATCTGTCCCATTCAACTTTTCCTTGTCTTATTCTGAGCTCATCCCAAACTTTGGCCACCATATATCTGTTCCCAGGGAACTTCCCATATTAAGGTTCCATTTTGGCAACTGGTGAATTGCATAACCAAATTCCTCATCTGCAGAAGCTTTTTCCATGTCCAGTTGCTCCCCTGCGTAATAGGAGCCGGCCAGATTGTCATATTTTCTCTTTTTTTTTTTTTTTTTTTTTTTTTTTTTTGGATAAGTCATATTTTCTCTTTATCAATTGCAGTACTTTGATAATTAAATTTCATTTGTTTAAAGAAGAGCAATCTACAAGCAGCACTGCAGCAAACAAAAAAGGCAAAAAAGGCAAAAAAAAAAGAAAGAGAAGGAGACAGCTGTAAGAATCCAATTCTGACAGAGGTTGATTCCCCCGCTCTAATACAACATCTTTGATTAGGATAAATCCCATAGAATTGTTCCTCAGCTGTTTTAAGTTTTGAACAGTGAGACTCCTTTCCTTGTTCTTTTTTGGCCTAGTTTCTTGTTCCTCTATTTCAAGTTCCATTCCAGATATGATATCTATAGCTTTATCCAAGCAATTGAAGTCAATGAATCCAAAATTCCATTCACACTAAAGCAACAAGGGAGGAAGTTTCCATCTTGATTTTCCATGTTTTGACTTTAAAACAGTAGATTTCTTTTCTTGGGCTGCATCTCTATTGTGACATTTATTTGTTTATTTTGATTATTTGTGTGAGTCTGTTCTATTTAAATTTGGCATAGAAAACACCTGTAATGAGAATATTATAGTCAGCACTCAGCAGGCTTAGGACGTTTTTTTTTTAATATCCAATCTCGTTTTGCTGATCGAAGCACTTACAGAGACGAATACTTTCCAAGAAAAGTTGAAGAAATGATGTCTGTTTGCATTCTGATATGTTGCCATATGCATGTAATTGTATGCATTAGAGCCTTATTTTTTTTAGTACTTATGAAGAAAAAGCGAAATTAGATCAACATAATCCCAGGTCAAACGTAACCTACTTTTGATTTAGAAATCGAACTTTCCTACTATTTTACAACTTGTACATTAATCAATGCATGATCCGGTAATTTTGGATATCGAAAAAATAACACAAACACGATATAAATACACGAATGTTTTAAAATTTATATAAAATAAATTATTAACGTATCAAAATTTATATAAATATATAATATTATATGATTATAAAAACACGACACGTCAAATCTAAATGCAAACCAAAAAAAGCAAAGACTAATAAAATTAAGAACCAAAAAAGAATATCCCATAGTAGAAAATGAAACCTGAGCCCGAAACAAATGTCTGTTCATTAATGCTGGCATAGATAAACAAGTGTTAGAGATACTGACAGATGCAAGCTGAGAAAATTGAAATGAAGACAGAATAAGAAAACAAGTTGAAATTAACGTTCTTGAATCCTGACAAGCAAGAGGAGAACCAGACAAATGGAAGAAAGTTAAGAGAAAGGAGATACAGGCCTAAAGTTATTAAATGTAATTTATGCAGGTTTTTGTAGGATTGAACATCTATAAATTCGGGAAAGAAAATCATAAACTTCAAACCTTCCTGCTCTATTTTCAAACCCATGCATAGAACGATGAGGTTCTGCAGATGATCACCGAGTGCTCTGACATGGTTACTCTTATTCTTACTAGTTGGCAATGCAGTGTCAGAATCTGAAGAATACAAAACGTACATAATCCATATGGACCAATATTACTCGGACTCGGGTGTCAGTGTCGGACACGGGTATGTTCAATTTTTTCCAAGATTTCCATGTATTACGAGGGTCCTTGGAGGATTATATCCACATACCCCTGTCCGGATATGCGTTGGACACGGGTATCGGGCACGAATACTTCAAGAAAAATAAGAATCGGAGCAACATAGATATGGACCATTCTCAGAAACCTCCTTCTTTCTTAACCCATGAGTCATGGCATCGATCCACACTACAATCATTGTCCGAACCTGCTGATGACCAAGAACTATTGCTGTATTCATACAACCATGTCATGCATGTATTCAGTGCCAGGTTCACACTATTCCAAGTATTTGAAATCAACAAGTCTCCAGCTCATCTTGCCATACATGAGGAGTCCTTTGGCAAGCTTCTGATTAAGACATTCTTCTGGTTTATGGCCTTTTTCATCATATGGTGAAGGTGTGATCATAGGTCTTATTGATTCAGGTGTTTGGCCTGAGAGTGAGAGTTTCAATGACAAAGGGATGCCACCAATCCCTCGAAGATGGAAGGGAAAGTGTGAGATCAATAGTACAACTAACCCTTTTCCTTGCAACAAAAAGCTTATTGGCGCACGTACATTTATTAAAGCAATCCAAGCAAACAACTCGGACCAAGCAGAAAATTCACCGAGAGATTTCCTTGGACATGGAACACACACATCATCTACTGCTGTGGGTAACCATGTAGCAGGTGAAAGTCAATTTGGATACGCAAAGGGCATAGCCAGAGGAATGGCACCTTGTGCACATCTTGCCATGTACAAGGTCTCAAACACAAAAGATATTGCTGAAAGTGATGTTCTTGCGACTATGGACCAAGCAATTGCAGATGGCGTGGATATCATGTCATTCTCTCTTGGTTTCAGGCAGACACCATATTTCAGAGATGTCATAGCCATAGCTTCTCTTTCAGCATGTGAGAAAGGTATTGTTGTTGTTTGTGCTGCTGGTAATCAGGGAGCATCTAATTCTAATCAAAATGGCGCACCATGGATTACAACGGTTGGTGCTGGTACACTTGATCGAAGTTTCATTGGAATAATGACTCTAGGGAATGGATTAACCTTTGAAGGCAAATCAACATTTCCAGAGAGTGTCCTAATAACAAATGCACCTTTGTGTTAAAAAAATAATGGAGATAACAGCTTTAAATGCTGACTTTGAGGCGTGAGAAACACTTTCCTTAAGATTTTATAATGTCTCCAAGATACAACAAAATCTTAAACGTTCCAAGCATAATAATGAAAATGGTAGAATAGAAAAGTCTCCTTTTATAGACATTGTAAAGTTACATTAGTTAATAACTTGTCTGTTGGCTTAAGTTGTGTTCTTACACAACGACGGTTTGTTACATAACAACTGTTTAGGTAATCTTTACATAACAGCATTATTAAGAAACACAACCATTCAATACAACTGATTATTTAATATAATTTTTCTGTTTAATTAATATTTTAATTAATTCAGAAGATCAAAAAAGAAAATAAAATGCTTTGACATTAAATAATTAGTAGTTCAATAAGTGAGTCCACTACCACCATGGGCTCATGGAACTTAGTGTAATTGTCTAAGCTAAGAAGAATAGCTTATTATATATTTGTGACTCTTGACTTTTCTAAGTAATATGGGATAGTTTCCATCAACATTGCATCCTACTAACGCTTTGTACTACGGAAAAGGTGATTCTAGGAAAACAATATGCCAGTCAGGATCATTAAACAAGAAAGAAACCACTGGGAAGGTAGTCTTCTGCGATAATGCTGGAATTACCATAATTTCGGAGCAAATATCAGAGCTTTACAGGATAGATGCACATGCAGGTATAGTCGTGGCAGATCGAATCCCTTTTGGTGCTTTAGATGACCTTAGCATTCCCATCCTAGTCCTGCCTACTTCTTCTGGAACTTTAGTTCGAGAGTATGTAATAGGTGAAAGTAAAGCAGAAGTGAAAACCATGAGGTTTGTGCTCACAAGTTTGGGTACAAAACCTGCACCAGAAGTGGCTTTTTTCTCATCAATGGGACCAGATCCTAGCAACCCTGCTATTTTAAAACCAGATGTCATTGCTCCAGGTATTGACGTGTTTGCTGCAGTCCCACCATTTCCAAAAATAATAATAGGCGACTATGTGTTGGTGACAGATTATGCATTCAAATCAGGCACATCAATGGCAGCCCCTCATGTTGCTGGAGTGGCAGCTTTGTTGAAAGCTGTGAACCCTGACTGGAGCCCTGCTGCCATTCGATCAGCTTTGATGACCACTGGCTATACCATCAACAACAATGGAACTACTTTGACGAATCAATTATATGTTCCTCCTGCAACACCTCTAGATTATGGTTCTGGTCATATCAACCCGAATAAAGCATTAGATCCTGGACTCATTTATGACATGAATACACAAGATTATATCGATTTCTTGTGTGGCTTAGGCTGCAATGACACGGAGATGAGAGCTGATCTTAGACGAAGTCAATGGAACTCTGCACCCAAAAGGAAACAGATCTGAACTACCCATCTTTTGCTGCCATATTTAGCGAAGAATCCAACTCTCTAAAAGTAAAGAACTTTTCCAGGGTCGTTACTAGCGTGGGGGATGATCAATCAGTTTACCAGGCAGTTTTTATAGGAAATTCCACTGCGTTGACAGTCATAGTAGAACCGAGCACTCTGACATTCACGAAGAAATATCAAAAGCTAATTAAGTTTTGTTGTGAGTATAGAGATTGATAGAACAGCTCCTCCAGAGATCACTTATGGTTATCTCAAGTGGATTGATCAACGCAATCGCACCGTCTCAAGTCCTATAGTGGTCCTGATTTCCTGACTTGAATATTTCTCCTTTGAACCGTTATATCTGTCAAAGATTAAAGGCATTGATAAGTTGCTTACATGCTTATATTCTCTGCTATTAATCAATGCTGATTGTTGGTTTTTGTATGTTTTAATTGCCACTTAATGTTGCCATTTATCCTGTGTGTATGGGTTTTTTTTTTTTTTTTTGAAATATAAATTCATCACAATAACTGGTAATGATATCAGTTGGCATTGCAAAAATGAAGATTCCATTTTATTTAACCTCTAAATTTTGAATTTATAAGCAAAGCACAATTTCTTCTTACATTAACATTTACAAGTTAGTTTTACAGGTCCAACTCTTACGTCCTCTGACTTCATTTCCGTCCTTACAAGTCCTTCAAGCCTCTACATTCCTCAATCCTGGAATTCAATTAGATTTCCATTTCAATGGAAAAAAAAAATCATTGGCAGGATTCCCAATTCTATATGCAGGCTAACAAATCGATCAGCAGAATAAAAGGGGTAAAAATTAAGGCGGTGAAACAGTACTGGTAAATTGAACTCTGTATACTCTTTTCGTCTTCTACATATTTTACATCATCAAAATTTCAGTTTGGACATTCAATTATTGCTTGAAAACGATTTGTCACCCAATAGGTAGTGGATTTGCCTCACATGCAAACTCGAACTTTTTAATGCTTTCACTCATCTCGACTCAATTACACCCTAATCTTTAATCAATATATATATATATATATATATATATATATTTTGAAACATGGTCATAGTAATTTAATTATATTAATTAAATTTAAATGCTCAAAAAGAAAGTTCTCTTCTGGAATGAACTTCTCTATTTTAGGGTGAATCTCAACTTTTTATAATGATTTGTAGTCCATTGCATTGTTATTTTTTCAGTGTTTGGTCAGTTGGAATGTCCTTTTGGTTTTTCTGGTGGCTTGCTAGCTAATGCATGCAATTATCCAAGTTGTTGTTCTGGTGTGGGGCCTTTTCTTGATTGGGGTTTTGGAAGTACCTGTTTGGAAAGCAAGGCATACGTCCAAGCTTTTCATACGGCTATTATAGCACGTCATTTAATTTTAATCTAATTTCCAAAGCATTCAGATGAAATCGTTCTGACTTGGTCTAGCCCTCATCAAAATATGGAGGTTCTTTGTGCTGCAGATGAAGGTAGATATGCTTTATTAATTCCAATTCCAGTTCAAAAGCTTAAAATGTTTTCTTAGGAGAAGATGGGAAAGCTCAAATGAACAAGCATCAGAAGAAAAGTGATTAAAGTAGTGAGAAGCAGAGTGCCTAGCTATGGATCTCAACACTTTTTTATATTCTTCTGGTAGATGAGGCTTAAGAAAGATACTGGTAGTGATGTGCTATGTTACTCAAACTCCGATGTGAGTGTCCAACACGGATATGTGTTTAATACGATTATGTTCAATTTTAAAATTTCATGTATTTTGAAAGTTTTTGAAAGATCATACTCATATTCATGTCCGGATACGTGTCAGACATAAGTGTCGGACACGAATACTTCAAAACAAATGAAGAATCAGAGCAACATAGGTGATGGTAAGAATTTGGCTGCAGGGGAGGCGACAGGATCGCAAACTAATTAAGATTTAGACGGGGAAGAAACAAAAGCCATGAACTCCTCAACGGATTCAAGGGCATGCATTGAACAAGCTTCAAGACATACCTCCAAATCTATACTACCTCCACCTTCCCGTCCTGGAGATGCGTCTACATTCCCATTGTCAGCATATCCAGCGCGAAGCAGCAGCGCTTTCCCCAACCCAAATTCATTTCCATACTTGTTGAATCTTGGTGAGCACCCCATCATCACAGAATACGGATCATAAGCTCGACTAACCTGGTAAATCAATGGTGAACGAAGCCATTTATCAACAAAACCACGCACAGATTTGTCTGTGTGGTTAACCACGGCTTGGTGCAATTGCCAAGCAGCCCATCCAAGACTCTGTCCGAGCAATTCACCAGCTGTTGTCACTGCTTTAACAGTTTGGATCGCGTTTCCAAAGTAATCTGGGGACAAAGGTGGTTCCAATCTTGATCTGTTATTTATGGCCAATCTGCAAACAACTTCTTGATCGTGTTGACAACTTCGTGCCTTTATTATGGACCTCCAAACGAGGGCAGACAAGGACTGAAAGGATGAGATTTTACCAGTATTGAATTCTGAATTGGCCCTTGCTTTGAGTTTTGCAATGGACTCTGCTGAAAAATGGAAGTATCTCAGTAAGACTGGGGCCTGGGTTGCTTCAAATCTGCTGATAAACTCATCCTGATGAGTAAAAGGAAGGTTAATTAGCGGACCATGCCCCTCTGGAAACCACCTCTTAAGCACAGGTGGGCGTGAGATCTGTAAATTTCTCCCTTTCGCTTCAAATATCTCGGACAATGAGTTAAAGAAATGCCAGAAAGTGGTTCCATCCGCAACAGCGTGGTTCATGGAGCACCCTATGAATACACCATCTACCAATTCGGTGACTTGAATGGAAACCAAAGGCCTGGTGTGACCATCATGGTTCACAGCTCCATCATGATCGAAGAATGATCGAACAACCAACGGCACATAATTTGGGGAAACAATATCTGATATTGTCAAATCAACGGTTGCATGAATTAATTTAGCCCCAGGGCTGTTGTTTAAATCAACAAAGATAAAATAGGAAGGTGGATTATTTTCCTCTTTTCTTGTTGCTAGACGGCCTCCAAGTGGGTAGAAATGAACAAGGGTGAGAGAGAGGGAACACCTTAGCCCATCCAAAAGATTCTTGATCAAGTCTTCTTGGCAATCACCTGGAGGTTTGGCAAAGAGAAGGCCGCTTTGGATATAGTGTAAAGAAAGCAAGGCTAGCTCCCATGGCGTCAGATAGAAAGGTTGCTTTGATTCTTCTGAAACATACTGTGGTTTCACAAAGCTTTCTGAGATGTATCGAACAGTTTGGCAATTCATAATTTCTTCCCCTAAACTAAGGGTAGTGGTAAATGGTAATCTGTGTTATGTGTATTTAATTTGACCCAAAAAAAATTAGAAGGCACCTCATCCAAACAATAAATTTTACAATTTTTCCATTAAAATGGTGCTGACACGTAAACTTTTTTTTTCACAAAATTTGTGCGTTCACTTTTTTTTTTTTTTGTGGGTCCCATTTGTTTTTAATTGTTGGGTAAAAATAAAAAATAAAAATAGTAAGAAGAAAAGAGAAAAAAATAACATAAAATTATGTGTTTATGTTATTTTTTTATGTTTAAAGTATTATAAATTTTTATACGTTAATAATTCGTTTTATATATATTTTTAAACGTTCGTGTATTCGTATCGTGTTTGTGTTATTTTTTGTGTTGTGTTTTAATTATTTTTCCTATATTATGTTCATGCCATGTTTCTATTCGTTTTATTTTTTGGTTTTACAAAGTACTATAAATTTATATAAACGTTTACATTTTGATAATTCATTTTATATATATTTTTACACGTTCGTATATTCAGGTCGTATTCGTGATATTTTTCGTGTTGTGTTTTAATTATTTTTTTCATTTTTGTGTTCGTGTTATGTTTTAATTCATCTCATATTTTACATAATTTGACATTTTGATTCAATTTAAAAAAAAATGTGTGTTCTTGTTGTATTTCAATTTATGACATATTTATATAATTTATCATAATAATTTAATTTAATAAAAAAATACAAAATGAATCACTTCACTCGCAACGTAACGCTAGTTTTTTTTCCCTAGTATTATATTAAGTTTAGATGAGCACCAAGGTCTCGTAAATATTCTACAAATTTTGGATACAGATATTTTTAGTTGTTGTAAATTGTAATTGTTATTAAAAGTCATTTTTTTAACAGTGAAATTAGTTGTCCTATGCGTTTGAAATCACAAAAATATAAGAACATAATTCACCAAACAAAGCATAATAATAATATTAATAAATAAATAAATAAATAATTTTTTTGATGAGATTAATAATTAATGATAATTAGTTAATATTATTATTATTACAAACCACATCTAAAATAGAGAATTATAGAGATTTTCTAGAACTCATGGAACCCATTCTTTTATTCTATTTCTGCATAACCCACAGCCACTAACTTCCAAGTCCGCAAAGCATGTGCTTAAGAAAAATTCATCGTATCCCACGCCTTTAAGCATCTTTTTCTTAAACATAGTACTTAAACCTGACCGAAATCTTTGAAAGCATGTCAAAGAAATTATTGAGATCCAAAAAATTGATCTAAAAGAAAGTTTCAATGACATTAAAAATAAATAATAAAAAAATAATAAAAAACTTATGGTTATTAGCCTTAAATAAAAAAACTTAAGAACCCAAACCAAACCAAAACAAACCATGTCTAGCAAGTACTAAAAACCCTATAACCAACAAAAACAAAGCATAGATAAACGTTGCAAATTTCAACCCTACTAAACTAAGATAGCCCAGTTTTGATTAAAAAAAAAGGGGGTCTAGCAACTTCTCTCAAAGAAACTAGATCCAATTTCCAGTCACTCAGGAGACAAGGTTATCATTCAAGGACAGTGAAGCCAATTGGTCAGCGGGATTGTTGGCCTGTTGCTGAGCAGCAACACTTCTCAAAACCTCCATGGCCTCCGCTACTTTAGCCTTCAAAGCTTCCGGTGATTCAAGGAGATGCAAAACCTCAGTTTGGTCCATCTCCAGAAGCATGCCAGTAACCTTGGCTGCTGCATCACGCTCCAGCCGTTCCACAAGGGGATACAAGCTTTCACCAAGCATCTGCTCACCAGTCACAAATTGAAAATATAAAGATCTTGAAGCAAATTAAATTCGAACAAAAAAAATACCGACTGTCGAAGAAAACAACAAAAAGGACTCACCGTCCTTTGCTGTTCAGGCATCGCATTTGCAAGAGCTGTAGCCAAAGCTGGAACTGGCATAGGCTGTCTGATGCCAGCATCTCGCAAGGGCATGCCACCCATGTCGTATGGTATAGAAAGCATGCCTCCAGCAACACTTGACATTGGAACTTCAGGCATGTTACGACCAGGCGGGTAACGATAGACACGTCCCCTGGGAAGCATCTGGAACAAATTGGACGAATTAGAATAAAAGACTTCAGCCAAAGCATAAGCATGAAATGCAGGCTTGTACACATATATGCATACAGCTTACCAGCTGCTGCATCAATGGCATTGGTTGCTGAGTCTGTTGCACTGGACCTGTCCCTCGTCGTCCGCCTGGGCGCTGGCCCTGCTGACCCTGCTGTACCATGGGAACAAAGAAATTTGGTACAGGGGGTCCACCAGGCCTCATTCCAGGAACTAGTTGCTGCTGATAACCAAAACCAGCCTAGAATAGACATAGGAAACAAGCATTTCCAAAATTCAAATCTCCTCATTGCAATGCAAACGGTATTACCTATTTGAAACCCGATACAGGTAAAGAATAATCCTAACACAATCCTAATTATTCAGGGGGTGGGTGGTGTGGGGGGAAGCAGTAGCAGGGATTCTTCTCAAAAAAATCAAATCATCCATACATCCAAAAGAACAAGCATGTCAAGTTAGGAGGATGAACAAGGAGTAAAGATATATTACTTGTGGAGGAATGATTGCTGGAGGTGCTTGCCCATATAAAAATTGTTGGCCAAGACCTGGAGCACCAGAAGGGTACATTGGCATACGAGGAGCGACTGAGGGGATTGCAAGTGGTCTCATTTGAGAAAACTGAGCCTGAATAAAATAAAAGACATATGTGAGAAAACTAATTTAAATACACATCAACTCATAGAACTATCAGAAACACTTAAATCTCAATGATTGAGAACATGAACTTGACAAGAATTTTTGAAATATCAAATACATGTCCCTTTATTAAATTGATAAACAGGACTAAAGATAAATGCCAAAATGAAAGTTCGCACAAAGCACACTACAAAAATTAAATGGCCCAAGATATTATCCTCAATCGTATTACCTGTAGCCTTGCTCTTCTCTCTTCTTTCCTTTGTGCAAGTGCAACATAAAGTGGTTTGCTAACAACCATTTTACCATTCATCTCAGCAAGCTGTAAATAAATAGCAACATGTATCAGATTATGATCTCATATTGAGATGACCACCCAAAGAAAAAAAATAATTTAAACTTACAGCACGAGATGCTTCTTCAGGTGTTGAAAATGCAACAAACGCAGAGCCCTTACTAATTCCACTAGGGTCACACATAACCTGTAAAAATTTTAGGGAAAAAAGGGCAATAATGTAAATATCAAGAGAAAAAGGATTACGTTAGTTAGCATCAACAATCAAACAATCCAGAAGCATTTTGCAAACCTTGCATGAAGTAATGTTACCAAACTCTGAAAACAGTTCCTTCAACTTTTCATCACCAATACTATCATCTAAGTTTTTAATGTATAAATTCACACCCTGAAATTTATCAGCAGATTCCTTCATAGTTTGCTCAAATTGAGCTTTTAGCTCATGCTCTCTTTCAGATTTTTTCTGGGCTTTCCCAACATACCACTCTTTCTCTTCAAATTTCTTTCCATTCAGAGCTTCAACAGCTTTAGCAGCATCATCAGCATTTTCAAAGTTGACAAATCCAAAACACCTTGACTTCCCATCAGCATCCCTCATAACTACAGCACTTGTAATTTCACCATACTCACCAAAAATTGTTTTTAAGTCTTCATCTGTTGCAGACTCAGAAATATTTTTCACATATACATTATTGAATTTCATCTTATTCAATGCAGTCTCTCTTTCCTGCTTACGAAGGAAATGTCCAACATAGACCTGTTTGTCATTAATCAACATGCCATTTAATCTATCGATTGCATTTTGAGCAGATTCTTCATTGTCAAATTGTACAAAACCATAGCCTTTGGACTGGCCAAAACCATCAGTAGATATCTTGCAAGAAATAATGTTGCCAAATGAAAAAAAGGTATCATGTAATGCTTTGTGGTCAATTGACTTGTCCAGATTCTGCAGTCAAAACAAAAAATAAAAAATCAAAGGTATAGGTAAACATAAAAAGCAAATTATATCATTTTTCAATGGAGAAATTTTGCATGCATGTTAATGGTTGCAACAAATAGAAAGAGGGAAGTCAAAGAAAGGATCATTTGCAAATATATTTGCACAAAAATTGAGCATGCACAGGGAGAGTTTAAACAGGCAAGAGCAAGAAGCCCAAAAGGCCTAAGGACATCCAACCAAAATGACCGTTCTTCTGATTTTAGAAGAGAAGAATCCCTCGAGTGAAACAGGCATCAAAATGGAATAAAAAAAAAAAAGAGAGAGAAAAAAAAATGGGAAAGACTAAGAAGACAATAATACCTTGATAAATATGTTTGCAGTACCAGTCTTACGAAGACTAGGGTCACGCTGAGAATACATGATTCGGATGGGCTTATTATTCAGCGGAGTGAAATTCAGCAGATCCAATGCTCTAGCCGCTGCAGACAAGAATAACAACAGGGCATATTAATTAACTTCAACAATTCAAAAGAAAGAATTGTTTCTTCCAAATGACAATTATCTAAAACATGAACTTCAAAGAAATGAATCGTGAAGCTTCATTTATTTTTTAAAGTTAATTTCTAACACAGAAGTTCAAGCAACTCTTTGAATGACAATGCAAGGAAAAACAGTCAAAACTCAAATCTTTAGCAAAGATACTTATATCTACAGACTACATACATTATGCACAATTCGAAAGAAAAACATAGAATCTAAGGTCGATACTTCAACTTAACTATATTAATACTTACTAAAACATTACCAATTTACTATCAATTGAAATCAGTAAATCGCATTGATACTATGATACACTAAAAATTGCAATTAAATTAGATTACTAAAGCAATCAGCTAGAATAGCTTTCCAATTAAAGTAAATTCATTAATATCTACACTTCCTTAATACCTCAAAATTTCAAATAACCACATGGTCATAAAATTTCCCAAACAAAAAAAATAAAATAAAAATCTATATACACAAAAAGAAGAATTCACAGTCAACTAACAAAAAGCCGTAAACTATTAAAGTACTTAATAAAGATTAATTTTTCGCAGTCAATTAGAAGTCTAACCATCTCCAGGGTTGTTATAGTTTACGTAGCCATAGCCGAGAGAGCGGCCAGTCGCCGAATCCCGGCAGACCCTTACTGAGACGACAGGAGCCACCCGGCCAAACAATTCGAAGAGCTGCTCATCGGTAACGGTAACATCAAGATCCCCAACATAGAGTGACGTCGGCATGAACTGCGCTCCTCCGGGTCCCGGCGCGACCCCGTTTGGCCCGGAAATCGGCGCCTGATGCTGAACCTGAATCTGCGCCATCCACAAAAAACCAACCCTAACTCTACTAGATCCTTGTCTCTCTTTTTTTCCGATTTTTTTTTCCTTTTCTGTTTCCCTCTCCTTTTGTTATTCAATCAAAACTATAGAGAAACAACAACAAAAAGAACAGATTTTAGAACTAAATAAGAAAAGTGGGAGTATTTTTTTCGGTATTTTGGGGATAAAAGAGAAGAGGGAAGGGTAAAATGGGGATAGAATCGTCGGAGATCCGGACGGCAGACGACGACGGCGGAGAGAGAGAGTTTTGGAATTTTTTTTTTTTGGAATTTTTTTAAAGTAATAAAGAAGGGGGGAGGGCAGAACAAACTGCACCGCGCCGGCGAAGCGGTAACTGTATTGGATTTTGGAAAGCTTTCGTTTCGGAAGTTGATCTCCACCGTCTGATCTTTCAATGGAAAGAAATCCAGCGGTCTGTAAGTGCGGGAAAATCAGGTGCTCGCGTGACAATTGGGCAGTTAAATGACACATGGCAATGTCAGCGCAACGGTTACAGGAAATTTCTTCTTCTTGGGTTCTTGTTTTGTTTTTCTTTAATATTAAAAACATCTGTCAATTATTTTAATTTTTAAATAAATTTTTATATTTAAATTAATTTTCATCCGTTATAAAAAATTAATTTATATATAAATTAAAAAATAATAATTTATTTGAACTCATATAAAACTTTATTTAAATAAAATAATAAAATAAAAAACTTTTTTATTATTTTAATATATTATCATCTATGAATTTTGATATTTGTTCATCTGAAAATAAAAACGCAACTGCTTTTTTTTTTTTTCTTTCTTGTTTACTTCTACTAGAAAATTCCCTCAGGCTACACTAGGGTTACAATCTTTTCTTTCATTTAAAATATATATTATTTGTATTTTTTTAATAATAAGTGTATGTACATTTCATTCATAAATTTAGATTTAATTCTTTTTAAAAAATTGTTTAACAAAATATTTATATTCTTTCAAAAATATTTAATTTTTATCTTTTTATTTTATTTTATTCCCTTTAAATTGTAAGTATTTAAGCGTGATTAATCATTTATTAAATTTTTGTTATTTTTAATAAAAAATATTAATTTATAATTTTGAATATACTCACAACAAAAGTAAAATAGATGAAAACAATATAAAAAATGGGTTAAAATATATACAAAATAAGAATATGTTTTTTTATATAAATATAGCTAAAAAAAAATCCCAAAATACCGATCTTTTTAGATTATTTCTCAAAATACGCTGATTTTAACACTAGCTGGGAAATCGCCACCCCCCATGGCGATTTCCCAGCATCAAAATATTGATTTTGGCTAAAAATACCAAGGGAAATCCCTTGGTTTTTTTTCAAATTTTGATAAAAATACCAAGGGAAATCGCCATGGGGGTTGGCGATTTCCCTTGGTATTTTTAACCAAATTTGTAAAAAGGATGAAGGGAAATCGCCATGGGGGGTGGCGATTTCCCTTCATGTAATTTTTTTTTAATTTATAAACAAATTTTAATTTTTTTTTTAATTTGTAAATTTTATTTTTTAAATTTAAAAATTATAAATTAAATTAAATTACTTATTAAATTTAAATATGGAAAAATTTGTTTCTTATAAAAATTAAAAAAACAAAATAATATTTCTTCTTAAATTTGTATATCAAAAATTATATTTGTAAGTTTTGTTTTAATTTTAAAAATTTGTAAGTTTTGTTTTTTAATTTTAAAATTTATAAATTAAATTAAAATAATTTTTTTATAATTTTAAAAATAAAGAAATTTCGTAAGGTATATTTTATTATTTAAAATTTATGAACAAATTTTTTAAAATTTTGTTAATTGATTTGTATTAGATAAAAACAAAAAACAAACAAAAAAACTTGCATTACATTTTCCCTTATAATCCAAAGTACATGATAAGTTGAGAAAAACATGTAATTCATTTATTGTTGATGCGAAGTCTCCCCCAATGTGCCAAATCGATGCGGACAATTTCGACGGTTATGACCTTCGTTTCTACATAATCCACAACGTTTTGGTTGGCCTTTCTCCCTAAGGTCCATTTCATTACGAATACGACTTGATTTTGGCCGACCATGTGGATTTCTCCGCATTTCTTGATTGGGACACACTTCTGGACCATCATATTGAGGCCAGTAACCTTCATTTCCAACAGTTTCGAACTCATGTCTATAAACATTCAATATAGTTTCCAGTCTATAGACTTTGTCCACATATTGCATGCAATCTACATGGACATGTGCACAGGCAGAAACTACATGTGAACAAGGGAACCTTTGTGCTTGAAACTTTCCACAATCACACCACATGTCACTGAGGTTGACTTTGTACTTCATTGCAGAAACACCCTCTTGTGGGGCAACTAACTCTTCAACCAGAAAAGATTGATTTGTTCGCGTAAAATTACGAACAATGTGGGAGTTAGCTTTCCTGCGATTTTCTTGCATAGCTTGTGTGACTGTTTCACAATATGTGTGCCCTCCCTCCATCATGGCAATTTGCTTGTTCCTCATCTTAACAAAAAGTGCAGCCAACCTATAATATGTTGATTGCACTAAAGCAGTAATGGGAAGATGACGCGTTCCCTTCAACACCGAATTGATAGATTCAGCTAGGTTGGTTGTCATATGGCCATAACGCCTTCCTTGATCATATGACTGCGCCCACTTCTCCTTGGGGATCCTATCAAGCCAATTAGCCGCCTCTGCATTTTCTCCACGAAGATTGTCATACATGAAATGAAAATTCGGTCGCCTCAACTCGTATCCTAATAAATTTTAAAACAAAAAACTTGTGAATTTCAATATTATTTTATATGCTAAACGAAATATAAGAGATAAAATAACTATGATTTGATTCCATACCCATGTTAACAATTTGTCGACGCAATTCCTTATTGTTAAACTTTTTCATAAAGTTCGCTGCAATGTGTCGAATGCAGTACACTGAATATGCATGTGGAGGATTCCATCCACCATCGCGTCTAATCGCAGCTTTGATGGCTTCATGTCGATCAGACATCAAGCAAATGCCAGGCTGTTTTGTCACGTGTCTGCGCAAGTTACTGAGAAAGAATGACCAAGCCTCTGTTGTCTCACCCTCCACAATGGCAAAAGCAATTGGCAGTATGTTTCGGTTGCCATCTTGTGCAATAGCTAACAATAATGTGCCTTTGTATTTTTCATATAAGAAAGTACCGTCTATTTGCACAATAGGTTTACAATACGGATACCCTTCAATGCACGACTTAAATGTCCAAAATAGTCGATGGAATATTCTCTTACCCTGGACCAGTCGATCACCGTGATATGCAGGTACCGTTTGCAATTCCACAATTGTACCAGGCACGAAATGTTGCATTGCACCTAACCATTTAGGTAGCTCATTGTACGATCTTTCCCAATCGCCAAATACTCGAACAATTGCCTTTTGCTTTGCTTGCCATGTTTTCTTGTAGGAGGTGATGTATCCATACCGGATTCGCATCTCAGCGATCAAAACTGAAACGGAAATCTCCGGATTTGCTTGGACCAATGACAAAATGCATGAACAGATCATGTTACAATCTAACTTGCAATGATCTTGTGAAATCCTCCCCGATATGCAAGTATGAGGCCCTTCATATTTTCTAATCTCCCATAGATGTTTCTTCTTCATAAAAGTTGCCCTTATTCTCCAATTACACCCATTCCCATACATTACGCACTTGGCATAATATTTCGTCGGCTCAGATTCAATTACTCTGTAATCTACAGAGTTTTTGATGTTATAGTGCTTGATAGCTGAAAGCACAGCCTCTTTCGTTGGGAATTGTAACCCAACACACAGATCAACTGCAGATGGATCAAATGTCAGAGGCATAGCTAATGTATGAGCATACTCTGGAAATTTCGGCACATGCATTGCCTCCAAATCCAGTGTATGCATATGGGATGCAGCCTGATATGGGGGAATATCTCGATGAGTGTTGATATCTCCATGAGTGTTGATCTCAGCAGGGACGACGTCTGGGTCAGAATCAGTATTGTCATCACTTGCGAATTCAGCATCCTCTTCCTGCTCACTAAATTCACCAACATCTTCACCATGGACTCCACGTGGACGAACAGGATCAACACCAGCTGGCTCATCTTCGAGGGTAGTAGGAATTAGGGTTTGTGAGACTAATGAAGTCTGAAAAGTTGTAGCTTGAGATAAGGGCACGAGTTCTTCTGTGGGAACGTCGTATGTAGTGTGAACATAGAACGACCCAGAATCATAATCTTCTATGGGAAAGTTTTCTGTTATGCGAACATTTAAAGGGCAGCAATCATCGTCAACATCATCTATGTCAGCATATAACTCAAGGACACCAACATTTGCAAATGTCTCATGAGCATAAAACATGCATCTGACATCATCATCATCTTCAAGTGGAAATGTTCTATATCGGACACATCCTTCACCAATAGAAAGAGGATGCCTGTACTTAACCTCTAAAACTCTTTTTCTAGTTCCAGCTTTAATTTTTGTATGAATTTGCAGCTTCAGTTCCTCTAATGTGACGTCGTCTTCAACACAAAAACTTTTTGGACGTTCACAATCAAAGGTAGCACCTTCGTCAGTATTATGAATTTGGCCATTATAGTAGACCAATGCGATCACTCTATTGCTCATGTTGTGTAGCAAAAGAAAGATGAAATATAGAAGGATGAGAATGAGAATGAGAATGAGGAGGTTTTAGCACTCAGGAAAAATCTGATTGAAAAACTGTTGTAGGGGGTATTGTAAACCTTCATAAGTATTATGAATTTATAATGGTTCATTATGTTGTACCAGATGACAAATCCCATCCTTTGTATAGGATGGAATCTGATTCTGATATTCTGCCTAGGACTATTTGACTGAAAAAGTTATAACTTATTCAATGCAAAATGTGATTGATAAATCCCATCATTTGTCTCATCCATTGCAGAAAGAATCAAGTTCCAATATTTTCTGTAGCATTTGATGGACTGGAAATATAGCTGAAACCTGTCTAAAAACCTATATCATCAGTCTTATCCATTGCAGAAAAAAATCAAGTTCCAATATTTTCTGCAGCATTTGATGGACTGGAAAATAGCTGAAACATGTCTAAAAACCTATATCATCAGTCTTATCCATTGCAGAAAGAATCAAGTTCCAATATTTTCTGCAGCATTTGATGGACTGGAAATATAGCTGAAACCTGTCTAAAAACCTATATCATCAGTCTTATCCATTGCAGAAAGAATCAAGTTCCAATATTTTCTACACCATTTGATGGACTGGAAATATAGCTGAAACCTGTCTAAAAACCTATATCATCAGTCTTATCCATTGCAGAAAAAATCAAGTTCCAATATTTTCTGCAGCATTTGATGGACTGGAAAATAGCTGAAACTTGTCTAAAAACCTATATCATTAGTCTTATCCATTGCAGAAAGAATCAAGTTCCAATATTTTCTGCAGCATTTGATGGACTGGAAATATAGCTGAAACCTGTCTAAAAACCTATATCATCAATCTTATCCATTGCAGAAAGAATCAAGTTCCAATATTTTCTGCAGCATTTGATGGACTGGAAATATAGCTGAAACCTGTCTAAAAACCTATATCATCAGTCTTATCCATTGCAGAAAAAATCAAGTTCCAATATTTTCTGCAGCATTTGATGGACTGGAAATAGCAGAAACTTGTCTAAAAACCTATATCATCAGTCTTATCCATTGCAGAAAGAATCAAATTCCAATATTTTCTGCACCATTTGATGGACTGGAAATACAGCTGAAACCTGTCTAAAAACCTATATCATCAGTCTTATCCATTGCAGAAAAAATCAAGTTCCAATATTTTCTGTAGCATTTGATGGACTGGAAAATAGCTGAAACTTGTCTAAAAACCTATATCATCAGTCTTATCCATTGCAGAAAGAATCAAGTTCCAATATTTTCTGCAGCATTTGATGGACTGGAAATATAGCTGAAACCTGTCTAAAAACCTATATCATCAGTCTTATCCATTGCAGAAAGAATCAAGTTCCAATATTTTCTGCACCATTTGATGGACTGGAAATATAGCTGAAATCTGTCTAAAAACCTATATCATCAGTCTTATCCATTGCAGAAAAAATCAAGTTCCAATATTTTCTGCAGCATTTGATGGACTGGAAAATAGCTGAAACTTGTCTAAAAACCTATATCATCAGTCTTATCCATTGCAGAAAGAATCAAGTTCCAATATTTTCTGCAGCATTTGATGGACTGGAAATATAGCTGAAACCTGTCTAAAAACCTATATCATCAGTCTTATCCATTGCAGAAAAAATCAAGTTCCAATATTTTCTGCAGCATTTGATGGACTGGAAAATAGCTGAAACTTGTCTAAAAACTTATATCATCAGTCTTATCCATTGCAGAAAGAATCAAGTTCCAATATTTTCTGCAGCATTTGATGGACTGGAAATATAGCTGAAACATGTCTAAAAACCTATATGATCAGTCTTATCCATTGCAGAAAGAATCAAGTTCCAATATTTTCTGCAGCATTTGATGGACTGGAAATATAGCTGAAATCTGTCTAAAAACCTATATCATCAGTCTTATCCAGAAATTTTTTTTCTGCTTTCCAGAATTTCACTTGTTTGCTTATGAAAATGTAATGCAAGTTTTTTTGTTTGTTTTTTATTTTTATCTAATACAAATCAATTAACAAAATTTAAAAAAATTTGTTCATAAATTTTAAATAATAAAATATACCTTACGAAATTTCTTTATTTTTAAAATTATAAAAAAATTATTTTAATTTAATTTATAAATTTTAAAATTAAAAAACAAAACTTACAAATTTTTAAAATTAAAACAAAACTTACAAATATAATTTTTGATATACAAATTTAAGAAGAAATATTATTTTGTTTTTTTAATTTTTATAAGAAACAAAATTTTCCATATTTAAATTTAATAAGAAATTTAATTTAATTTATAATTTTTAAATTTAAAAAATAAAATTTACAAATTAAAAAAAAATTAAAATTTGTTTATAAATTAAAAAAAAAAATTACATGAAGGGAAATCGCCACCCCCCATGGCGATTTCCCTTCATCCTTTTTACAAATTTGGTTAAAAATACCAAGGGAAATCGCCATGGGGGGTGGCGATTTCCCTTGGTATTTTTACCAAATTTTGAAAAAAACACCAAGGGAAATCGCCACCCCCCATGGCGATTTCCCTTGGTATTTTTAGCCAAAATCAATTTTTTTATGCTGGGAAATCGCCATGGGGGGTGGCGATTTCCTAGCTAATTTTAAAACCAACGTATTTTGAGAAATAATCTAAAAGGATCGGTATTTTGGGAAATTTTTTTTTTTGGGCTATATTTATATAAAAAAACCGAAGATTTTGACTAAAGAATAACGTTGAATAAATAAATAGATAAAAATTATCTTTGCCTAAACCATCAGAAAAAGAAGAAAAAAATGGAAAGCTTGGCCCATGAAACAAGGTCCTTATATAGTTTGGCCCATTATCCTAACCAAAATATACACACAAAAAATACAAATCCTATCATGCTTTGTGGATTTTTTTATTATTAATTTTAGCATGACAAATTTGAAGAAAAAAAAAGACTAATAACTAAAGAAACTTTATAATCAAGAGATCTGATCATTTTTATATTCGTATCATATTTATATATATTTTATATTATAATCGTATTTAAAGTGTTATATATTTATATAAATTTTGACATATTAATAATTCATGTTATATAATTTTTTGCCACATTTTTTTGGGTACATTAACTTTTTGCCACATTCGTATTTTAATGTTATTTTTTCATATCGTGTTTTAGTTAATTTTTTGTATTATATTCATGTAATCATCATGTCATACTCAAAATTATCAAATTTAATATATGTTCGTGGTAAAGTCTTACCTAGTTACCTTGACTAATTAACTAGAGTTAGTGACGGTTATCAAATTTAATATATGTTAGACAGATGTTAAAGATATTTTACATATGCTTCGGTGTTGTCAAGGTTCCACGGACCTTTGGTTACATATATAGATATAAATGTTTCCAATCAGCAAGATTTTAGTTGGAAATGGAACAAATTAATGTTGTTCCTCAGCCAACCTGCTTAATTTGTTTTTACTTGTTGGACTTTTATGGAAATGATGAACAATTGTATATTATTCCTGAAGTGTTATATAGCCTGAAATAGTTATAATATATATATATGAGATTGTGGTGATGATTTTAATTAGTTCAAATTTATGCAGTATAAAGTTGTTGTTGACCCTGTTGGAGCATCGAAAACAATGACGTTTTGCTTTTTTTCTTGGTTTCTCTTCCGAAAGGTTGGGACTTGGGAATTGGGATCGATACAGATCAATGTTGAATTGTTTAAGGTGATATCATTGATTGATATTCTTCTTCAAGACTTGTTTCATTGATGGACGGTGTTCACCCTCGTCCTCACTAGATCGGCTCACGGGTCGGACAGGTCCAGCTCAACCTGTATTAAATCTAGTTTAGGTAGGTAAATTTTGTTTTGGTCCGGCTCGATCCGAAACAATATTTTTATATTAAAATAATATTATTTAATTTAATTTTAATTATAAAAATATTAATAAAAAATATTTTTATTTTTTATATAGGATGAATAGTGCTCACGGGTCGAGTCTGGACAAGGATCCCGAAAAGTTGTTGAGCCTCGGTCCGGCCCGACCCATGAGTACCTCTAATCCTCACATACACATAAAATAATGTCTTAAAGAATAGGTGCAAAGTGTTTTGAGAAGAGATCAAAAAGTTAATTCAATTAGTTAATGCAATTATCGAATAGAATCTTTTGCCTCTAAATTTTGTTTTCATTTATTCCAATCCCAAAGAAAGTCATGTGTATTTTTTTTTATTGTTTGAATCTTTATTTGATTTTAAATTTTTAACCGCATAAAAAAAAAATACATGCCTGTTTTAATTGTTGGGGTAGAAAATAGGATCAGAAGATTTAAATTCTATTAAGAGGTGGTTAATAAATATTTAATTTAAATCTCAATATCAAAAACACCTTTCCACTTACCAATTTCCAATTTCAAATTACAATTTATTTTGTACTAAAAAAAGCCAATTTTTCATGAGCAATTGAGTTAATGGGTTTTAGAATCAAACCCTTCAAACTTCATCTCTTATGAAGGATGAGAATTGAGAAACAAACAAATTGATCAGAGAGAATTTGACTTATATTATAGTATACTACTTGTTAATTCCTCGTCCTTAGAACTAATTAAGCTAAGCCAAAAAAAACAAAAAGACCACTGTTTTTTTTTCTTTCTCAAGTCACAGGCTTTTGATATTAATCAGTGACACTCACTCTCGGTTACCGAGAGAAAACCCTCCATTTCCATTTGAAAATATACTCTGGAGACTGCCATGAATTTCCCTCCCAATTCCCAAGCCTAGGTTGGGTATATATCAATATCTGGCCCACAACAAAACACTATCAAACTTTTCTTTTTAAATGTTTAAATAAATGCACGTCAAATAACTCACCAGTAGAGAAATAGATAGATATAGTTGCAACTTTATGGAAGTCTTCCAAGCAATAGAATCATAAGATAATATATAGATCATGCATTTCAAAATTTTTTTATATATTTTAGAATACTCAATACAGTTACCTACTTTTGTTTCTGACAAGGAATCTGAAAATGAAAAAATATATATATATTTTCAATTTTGTAAAAACTTAATATATCCAAGCACCTGTACACAGGCGCCTGTCTCGACTATCATGTATCAATAGATTTTTGGGGCGGAAATCTGTCTCGATCACCATCGAAATCAGTAGGGCCTTGTTGCGGGCATGAATGGGGGACTAGGGGAGGTAGGCTTACGGGGATGAATGATAGAAGTAGGTGCGTGGACTTCAGTGTCCAAGGGTTGATTGCTTTTAACCTAAAAGCTTAATTTCAACAGGTTTCTTCCCCTCTAGTCAAAGGGTTCAGACACCCAAAAATAAAAAACCAATTCATCAGCTGATCAGAGAGAGTGAGAGATCGAATAAAGAGTGACACAAATTACGAACCCGCTTTGGTTTTAAGTAGGGAATGAATAAGCAGTAGATACAAGGAGACAACTTTGTCTTTCTTCTTTCCCGAAACAAAAGAAAAGAAAGAAAAAAAAAAAAACTATAGCACATCATCATCATCAAAGCAGATCATAATGGGAACAGAGTTTTGGTTTTCTTGCAGTTTTTTTTTTTCTTTTTTTTTTCAAACCCCTTCATCTGCTTTCCGGATGCAATGGGAATAGCTCTAGAGTTCTGTTTTCCTCCTCTTTATTTAACGATCTGCTTTCTTCTTCCAAGTACTCAAATGACCAGCTCCTGCACTTCCTCTTATATGGACTATCTTCTTCTCTTTCCATCATTTCCATCTATATAAAAGAATGCATGATAAATTTGATAAGTTTCATGTTTATAAAAGGGGGAAAAATGGAAAAACTAACCATAATAAATCAAGGGGTTTTGGACTTACCCTAGTATCCAAAGTTATGGTGGTAAAGGAAGCTGAGTTTCTCGGACAATGGCTAAGGCCAAGGCTGTTGCGCTTCTGCTTTTGTCTCTCGCGTGCTTTGTGGTTTTGGAACCAGTAGAAAACGTTTTTGCCTTCGATCTTGCCGTATTTTCCTAGCTGCGCAGTGATTTGTTCTATTTGTTGTGCATTTGGAGTTCGCATCCCACCTCTATACATCATCTCCAAAATCCCTATCTGCTCTTGCGTTGGATTCCACCGCGTACCTCCTCCTGGGTGCATATCCATCTACATAATAAAATTTCTGTTTTTTTTTTAAGTTCTTCCAATATTCTTTACTTGATTAAGTTTCCATTATTAATAGTGATCAAACATAGCTTAAACTCATAATTACGCCACATCTTAAAAGATCAGGAGATCTTAATTAAGTTCAAAATCTCATCCTTCTCCTCAAATTACCATTGGAAAAAAAAAGGGGGTTTCATCGTACCATTTTTTAAAAAAGGGTTACTGGCAGGGTGGTTAATTAGTATAATAGCTTGTTTGCAAAAATAAGGTCGTTAGACGGAAACCCAAACCAGGCAAGTTGACAGAAATGAAAGATCGAAACGTACATGAAATGATGTAAAATATTTAATTGTGAAGTAAGACATAAGAGTGAAGGGTACAGGCAATTAATAGAGGGTTTGTCTTGTAGTGTACCTGAGGAGAATGTCGCTTATCATCAGAGGGGCCAAGCTTTCTAGGGCCACTTTTGGGTTTAATGAAGCTCTTAAGGTCGAAAGAGGAGACGGTATCAGTAGAGGTAGCCTGCAGCTTGGGAACAAGAGGGCCTAATCGCTTGCAGCCAAGGGAGAGGGATATTGGTTCATGCTCCCAGAATCCATGTGCCAACTGATGCACCTTCATGTTTCCCATGGTGAAGGCGTGAATGATGGAGAGTGGTGAATTATATAGAAGATGAGACAAAGCAAAAAAATAAAAATAAAAGCGAAACCCAAAAAAATAAAAAGAGAAAGAAAGTGGGATATGAGGTGGCGGTTTGAAGAACAAAGACCAAATGATGAGGTGAGGTTGACTTGTGATTTCCCATATTTTTAAAAGCCAAAAGAATAAAAGAAAAAGAAAGAAACAAAGAGAAAAAGGGTTGGGTTGGAATAGGGGAAGGGAGGGAACAGAACACAAAAGAGAGCAAAAAAAAAAAGAAGGGGTTTTGGCCCCTTTGGGGGTGAATGAGTGCAGGTAATGGAATGTTGAGTTTGTTAAATGCGTGTGGGTTGGGCAGTCTAATCGGGTGGGTTTTAATTTTCTTGCTTCATGATAAGGTGTTCTTGCTTTTCGGTGGCCTCTTTTTTGCTTCTCTCTCTCTCAAACCCTTTTTTTTTTTTTTTTAATTTTCCTATAAAGCGATTGTGGGAGAGGAGTTAAAAAAGATTCCTCAAATCCCAGAACTTGAGAGAGAGAGAGGGGGATAGAGGCCGAGCGAAAAAATCTAAGAAATTTTTTTACGGTAAGCTTTTCGTAGGTTCTATTACATATATAATTTATCATGTTTATATGTAATTTTTGTCATATTTATATGTAAAAATGAAATTACATATGTAAAAAAAAAAATTACATATAAACATGACAAATATGTCATGTTTATATGTAATTTATCATATTTATATGTAATTTGTCATGTTATATGTAATTTTTCATATTTATATGTATTTTGTCATGTATATATGTAATTTATCATGTTTATATGTAAAAAAAATTTACATATAAACATGATAATTTTATGTAATTTGTCATGTTTATATGTAATTTTATCATGTTTATATGTAATGGAACCTATTTTAAGCTCACCATAAGGCAGCTTACCCTAAAACTCCCCGGCTGAGAGCCGTCGTCTATTTATCTTTTAATCGGTAGAGAATGTTGAAAAAAAAAACCAACAAAAACCCATAAACAAAAGAAAAAAAATTATTCTATTTTTGAGTTCATGAGTACGATCAGGATTAATGTTCAAACTTAAATACAATAATATTATGTTTGAAAACATGAATTTAAAAATTTAGATTTCATTTATTATATAAATTGTGAGAATGAAATGCATATATTATGTATAAATTAGTTAAGATTCAATATGATCATATATTTGAAAAGTATAAAAACATGAATTTTAAATTCACAAATAGCTATAGGTATTTCAAATTCATCTCTAAATAGACATCCAATAAATCTGTGAATTTAAAAAATAATAATCAATGTTACATTTGCATGTGTTTTATTACATAATTTACACTATTTTTGAAATTCAAATTCCTAAATGCAACCTAATTGAATTTTTTTTATTAGTTTAAGCCTTTTTTTATTTGAATTTATGTGCAAATCCATCAATTATTCATCTGATTTGCATATGAGAGACACGTTAAAATTTAAATATAATAATTGGTCTTTTTCTACCGGCTTAAGTTTTGTGGATAATTGATCATTAAATTTAATATGATATCAGAGTTCTTGAGTTCGAATCCTAAGAGTCATTTTTTCCTTTAATATTTTTTCACTTAGTGTTTTATTTTAGCTTGCATCTTTCTTCTACACTTAGGTTCAATTGCAAGTCCATTAATCATTAATCCAGTTTGCACGTGAGGGCACATGTTGTAACTTAAATATAATAGTTAGGTCTTTTCTAACAGCTTAAGCTTTTAGGATAATTGGTTACTCAACTTAACAATGGGTATGAGCATGACAAATATCCCAACTCTATCTCCTTTCGAGAGTTTAGTTATCCGATTCGATAGATTTGGCTCAATTTGATTTGAATGAAAATTTTAAAATTAAAAAATGGTTAAGATTTATTTTTTAATTAAAAAAGTTTTTCTTTAATTTTAATTAATTATAAAAGTATTTAAAAATATAAAATTATTTTTCAAATATTAAAAAAAAAAAGTCTAAAAAATGCAACAAACAAAGTTTTAAACAAATAAAAAAACTTACTATTCAAATTCGATGGAGCAACTCGATTCATGAATAATTCTTTTTAAAAACTATTGCACTCAATTTCTCAAATTCTATATTCTAATCTTCAAAATCCAACAAATTAAACCCACATTTTTTAGTGTGTATTTTTGCCAATATCTCTTGGGTTTAGTACCTACCAATCTACCATGCAACCATATACATGCAATTGTTGATATATTAAAAAAAATCCAAGTGCATATTAATTATTATATATTTATTATACGTATAATTATTGAGTTTGGTAAATAATAATTGCATGTTCCACTTTGTATGATGAGGTTGGAATATAGAACTGGATTTTATGACCAAAATCACAGGATACTTTGGAAGCAATTGATTGGTTCCAGCACGTGTGACTGCTCATCTGACTCAAGCCACACATGTGCTTCAATTATACCAACATTTCTCTGCTAGGATGATAATTAAAAAGTAGCTAATAGTAAGGTCACGTTTAGTATTGATTCTGGAACAATTTTAAGATTAAGTTGTTTTTCATCGCAAACGCAATGTTAAACAAATAAAAAAATTAACTTCTGCTGTTGAAACCATGGTTTGAAAAGACAAACCAAAAAATCAAAAAAATATAGCTTTTGAATTTTAAAAGCTGGTTTTTGGATAAAATGATTTTATTATCCTCATATCTCTACACTTTTATTATTTTAAACATTTTTTTTTTTACATTTCAATTTCCTACAATACTTTTTCACAGCAATGTTAAACACTTAGAAGTTTTTAAACCACAGTTTTTCATCACACTTTTTAAATATATTTTTTTTAACCCAAACTTTTTTAACTCAAGCTTTTTTCAACAGAAATGCTAAACTAGTCCTAATAATATTAGTAATTGTAAAATTTTCTTTTTCTTCTTTTTTCTTTGTTTCTTTCAAACCCCTTTGATTGAGAGAAGGATTCTTACGGCAAGTTACTCCTTTAGATCTCTCTTGTTATTTCACTACAAAAACTAATATTAAACAATAAAAATTCAGCGGTCACTCTCATGCTTTTTACACGAAATTTTGCTTGTTATTTCGTGCTTGCAAAGTCAATAGTCATACCAGATTTTTCCACATATTGGATTTTACTCATCCAAACATAAAAGTACGTTTGGAATAGATAGAGTTTAGAAAACAAATTAAAAAAAAAAAATTGAACAAAATATTAAATTTGAAAAATGGAATTGGACAAAAAAAAAATGAACCGGTTTAGAAAATAGATCAAATTTTGACTCCAACATTCAAGACCCGAATCAAATCGACTCAGCCCATTTTTTAATTATATATTATATATTATTTTTATATATTTTGTAATTTATATCATATAAAAATAAATGTATATAATATTATAGTGTAAACATTAGAAAATATATTAAGTTATCTATATTTTCAAATTTAATAAAAGAAAAAAAATTAAATTATTAAAAATAAATAAAAATAACATATTTTTTAGAAAAAATTAATATGTGCGGTCTTAAAAGAATTTGGGCTATCCATCTACAAATTTGGACAGAACTGAGTAGAATTTAAGGTTCGAATTATCAGGTCAGATCGGACTTGAACAAGTAAATATGGTGTTGGTATCATACTTAGTTCAGTCCGAATCCTACCGAACTGAACCTGACTCGGCTCATGGACAGTTGTAAGTCATACACATATACAATTCCAAAAAATTTCCTTTAATTATTTTTTTTCAAAGTTATAGGTAATATTTGTGAAGACCAAAAATGAAAGCAGCTTCAATAAAGCATGACTAAAATGCATGTTTTTTCAAACTTTTCACTGGAATTGTATGGATAAAGTTGATAGGTATATATATCCTTGCACTGATTTTGCGGGGTTGAAAATATGAAGTGTTCAAACCAATAATATTCTCTTTGAGGATATTTATATATATATATATATAATTAACAATCATTTTTCTAGAAGTTAGAGAGAAAAAAAAGGCCAGAAGTTAAACTTTTCATAGGAAAGAAAGAAATAATTGGATTGGATTGGAAATGTCATATTTTCATAAAATAGAAAAAGAGAAAAACTTAAAAATGTGAAATATATCCCAAAATTCTTACAAAAAATGGCTGTATTGCACTCGCATAGTCGCATGCATATATCCCCTTCTATCGTACGTCAAATAAGGGATTCAACATTGGAGATTTTGTTGCCGGGCTGATGTGACTTTTCTCCTTCTCTTCCCGACCTTGAACTTGGCCATGCATTGCCAAGAGGGTCCTCACATTGACAAAATTGCCTGCCAACTATTTCAAATGTTGATTTTGCAAAACAGCTCATTCCTAAACTCTTCACATGGATTTTCACCATATATATAGGAATAACAAAGTAATTGGAATGATATCACTTGGACTTACTCCACATATATCCTTTGCAACTTTTTCCTTGAAGCTTAGTGGTCTCATATAAACCAAATTAAATTATGTTAATCATACTTTTCTTTTCTTTTTTTAAATATTTATATTCGACAAATTTATGCGATACAATATATTTGGATATAAGTATATATTAAAAATTTAAAAAAAAAAATTAAACTTGTGTCATACATATATTCATATTCCACATTCACCTAAATCTGGATAATATAAAACTAATTGCCTTGATCTTTGTGCATTAATTAGAAAACTACTAAAAATGAATAGAAATCTTCGTCAGTACTCGATGAAGTACCAATTATTTAATGTTTGCTTCATGATTATGTTTTTGATTATCTAAGTAACAAAACCCATTTTTTCCTCGAAATTTTAGATTACTAAAATTTGAAATTTGATGGAAAGCAAGATTTAGTTGTGAGGATATGGCTAATAGATGCACATAAACATTGTCAAAATATTGAGATTAAAATCTATCATAATCATCTTCATCCAAAAAGATCTGCAAGACAATAATCAATTAAAAAGAGACAAAGTTTTCATTAAGATAAATCTTTTCTCAATAGTCACGTATAAATTTTGATATTTTTTTCTTCATATTCTTTCTGTATAACCAGAAAATTCTTCAAGTTTTTACTGATTTAAATATCAGAACGCATCTCGAAGTTCAAACTCCGACGTTTCTTTGATCTTCTTTGTACTTGCAAGTTCAGTTCAACCTCTTTCTAACAACTTCACAAACTCTCCAATCTTCTCACCAAAAATACTAACATATTTGACATTAATCTTCCTGTAACATGTCAATTGGTTCTAAGTGAGATTTAATGATCTATTTGTTCTAGTTCTACAAACAACAGGGTCGAGGGCCTCATTTAGCATGGTTAAAACATAGGTAAATGTAAAAAAAACTTTAAAAATCATGGGTACGTTGAAAAAAAAAGAAAAAGAACAGCTTCTTTTTAAGGATTTAACTAATTAACAGTTAAGCTGTCAAATGAGAAGATGCTGGGTGAAAAATCCTTCTATATGCCTGTTTCTTCAAAAAGAGAAAGATTACTTGGAAAAGGGTGATCTATTTCGAGGTTAACTACGATTGGCCAAGTGGTCATTTCCAACTTGAACGACAGTGCGTGGGATAATAATATCAATGTTGACATCTTAGATTATGAGTTGAGCAGCCCCATAATAATACATATTTTTGGCCTCACGTAAGCTGCTCCCCACAACTACTGATTACAACATCTCCTTCAATCACGACAAACATTTAAAAAGAAAATTTTCTCACATTAATCTTCCCTTCCCCTCTCCCTGTCCCTACTTAAATAGGCAGCCATGATTCTGTTCTAATCTTATTTTGTTTTGAAATATGTATCACATGTCAGGCTTTACATTTTCTCTGCTTCTTTTATGGGCAAATTTTCTTAAGATCAATATATCTCTATATCCTAAGATAGAGATTTATTGTAGTATTAATTTTAGAGTTTGTTATTTATACACCAACAATGGAGTTTTTTTAATATTACAAGTGAGGTGAAAAAACTGAAATATGTTTTATTTTTATTTTTTTAATATTACTTGGAATCTAAAAATTTGTGGATGAGATAATTTTTCTGATTTTTATTCCTATTTTGAAATTGTAAATGTGTTAAGAAAAACTACTAAACTTAATATAAAAAGGGTATAAATAAAATAGTAATAACTTTACTTGAGAACCCCAGTGATCAAGCAGTGAAACTGAGTAAAAATATATATTATAGAATAAAATATTCTTCAACAATGATAAGGAAAGAAGTAAAAATATATATAGGTGTATGTATGATTGAGAATCTCAGTGTTTCCATTTTGTCTCTGCATATCATTTATCACATCATACAAATGTTGAAGGGTAAAATGAGATTGCTGAATTGTTCTGTGCTTAATTAATGGTTGATAATGAATTGGTAAGGTACTAGAAAAATGAAAGTGGGGTCTTTGCAATGATTCATTCAACAAAAGCATCAGTATTAATGAATCAGGTGCCTAGAATTTCAGATTTTGGATTAAAAACCACCCAACAAAGACTAAGCAATTGCAGGCAGGCTCCATATGAAGAAAAATTCATTGTATTACCCAATCACCAAATGATATGCAAGCTGATCAGTGGGGAAAATATCCAAATATGGAAGATGCTGATCAGAATGTAGCACACTTGTTGTGAAATGAATGGACAGTCAACCATTGATCATGGGGAATGTTCATAGTTTACAAACATTTTTCTTCCTAAGATATGAAAAATGGATTTATGTCATTTTTTTTTTTTTTGTGTGTGGAAATTCATAAAATGAGGTGGGTCAAAGAAAGAGGATGACTTTGTGAAGGAGAATTTGCATGATAGGAGTGGATCCCAGACAGTGGAAGAAGCGGTGGGAATCCATCATTAGGAAGACAAGGCCATCATTTGCACGTGTCTATGGACCCAATTCTATCATCATAAAAGTATGTTATATGATCATACTCATACATGAACTAAAAACATACCGTTGCTTTAGAAACCCTAACATTTATCTCTTTCATGATTTAAATAGCGATAGTAATATATATTATTTTGTAGTTTTGATTCTTTTCGTCGTGATATTCATATAATTGATAGTAATAGCATTCGTAATTTTTACGATCATAATAAAACGATACAATAAAAAAAATATGTTTGTAACCGTAATTTAAATTATTGTACTCTCCCATGCATCTTTAGTCCTAACTGAATTTTTTTTTTTTTTTTGGTTACTAGAAAAGATCTATTATTATAACTATTTCAGCAAAATACAGCATCAGAGAAACCTGCTAGACAACCGAGACCTATATTGGAACTCAAACCAGCAGGAAAACACAAAAAAAAATGCCCTATGGTGGAGCAGGAAGACCATCCCTGCTAAGTACAAACACACAAGAGAGGATGGTGGCTGCCTTAGCCATCCATTTGGGCACATCCCCTTCCTTGACTGAGTAGCTAACCAGTCAGCAGCCTTAAGCTTTCCATCATTTGATCAAACATCACACAATACATGCCTTAATTTCCAGCTAGGAGCTGAGTCAGTTTCAAAAAGAACTTTGTTATACTTTTTCCTCACTGCCACCTTATCCCCTTCCCTGCAAGCCAAAGCTTCTATTATAAAAGTAGAATCAAAATTCCCTTCTCATTCAGTACTTACAAGTTACAACCATACCAAATCCAGATTTCCCAGTCTTCTGACAGAAAGCACCATCACACTTAATCTTCAGCCTTCATCTGGACAGCACCATTTCTCAGAAACACTAGGAACCTTCTTAATGCCACTCCCCTTTCCATCTTGTCTACTACTCAGCACATTATCATACTCCTGCTCTGCAACTCTAATCCTGTGAACAGCATGCTGAATATTACTCCTCCACACTTCCTTTTTCAATAGATTATGCCTAGTAGGCGATGCATTTAAACATGCTCTCCATAAGAAGACTTTTTTATCTTACCAGGCACTATCAAATTCCAACCAAACCTCCTTCCAAACTCTACAATCAACTGAATATGAACAAGATGGATGATCAAAGTCAGAGAACATAACCTTCCTCCTTATTTCCCTATTACCAGACTTTACTGATTATAAGCAATTCCGACAATGAGGCCACCCATTCAGTTGATAATGATATTCTAATCCTTATTAACAATTTCTGCAACTTTTTTAGGTAACTCCTCTCCCACCAAATCAGGATTAGCAATTTTCTTCCCTTTGTTGTCTCCTGGCACCCACATATCACTCCAAATGTCCACTTGCACCATCCCCAATTTGCCACACAACAACTCTTTTTTTTTATAAATAAAATCTCTACCAGTCATCAAATTAGTCCATGGCCAAGAAGCTCTTGCACCTTTCTTATAGCAATCATAATAGAATCATATAGAATCACGAAAATTGAAATGAAGAAGAAGGGTAATCTTCACCCACTTTTGCAAATGACTTTACATTTCTATACTCTTAGTTTTCTTTTTGCTTGGAAACCTTTTCAGCTTGGAAATTGATAGAAAGGGATGGATTCATACTGTGGGCAACAGCAATGCATCATTATTTAGATTGAAATATATTCCCAATTAGATTTAGAGATGGGGTATTATCAACTTATAGCTCATGACTTTATGGTTCTACAGTGTAATTCTCATTGCTTTTCCTTGATTCTCCTTTTTTTTTTTATCTAGAAAGAGTAGTGAAAGAAAGGGAATCGAAAAAAAAAATAGATGAGGAACATGACCATATGGTGAGAAAATTGTCATGTCGTGTAAGGGAAAGTGGTTTAAAATGGATGACAGTCCTAGCTAGGGCATGGCAATGGAGCGGTGCGGGGGCGGATTTTGCAGTATCCGCCCCCGCCCCGCCATAGTACTGATCTGCCCCGCCCCCCGTCCCGTATGTTGAAATTTCAATACCATTACCACCTCCATGGATGTCGGTTACATCCATAACCGCCCCGCCCCATTTGATATTTATTAATTATTTTTATTTTTTTAAATAATAAAGCATTTTAAAAAAATTTAAATATAAATTAAATATAAACATGTTTCTAATATAGGAAGAGAAAAAAATAAAGTATTAGGTTTAAGTTTTTAAAAATAAAAATAAAAATAAAAATAAAAATAATAAGTTTAATTATATTATTTTATTATCCATTTAAAAGCTAAATATGTAAGGGTAAAATTGTAATTTCAGTATTTGGAGCGGGACGGTGCGGAGCAGGCAATTACCACATCTGCTCCATCCCCGCCTTTCAAACAAAAAAAACCGCACCGCCCCGCTCCGCCTCCATTGTTCAAAAACAAAAAAACATCTCCATTCGGATCGGATCGGTTCGAAATCCATCGATCGGATCGGGTTTTGCCATCCCTAGTCCAAGCACAATTAATTTGAATAGATGGCACTAAAAGATCAATCTTTTTTTTTTTTTTTGTTGCTGTTGTGAGTTAAAATCACTCTCCCAATTGCATTGGTTCAAGTGCCAAAGAATGTCCCATGTCCATATCTTGGCTGAATTCTACCTGAATATGGCCCATGAACTTCACAGCCATTGATCTCGTTTTTCCGCCAAAACCCATGGACAAATGGAGAGAGAGAGTGACTCCAGTAGTTTCAAGTTACAAATCCCAGTAAGGGGAGAGAGGGTTTAGTAAATAACGAAGTGGATTGTGGGGGAGAAAAGAAAGCCTTAGTCCTTACTCCTTAGTAATAGACTAATATATACAATTAGTAGCAATTATCAAAATACTGTTTTGGTAGGTGATTAGTTAAATGTTTTTGGTGATCTTACTGAATAAATGTCAAGCGCGATGCCGGTATTAAGGACTCCGATCATGTTAATTATAGTTTCTCATGTTTAAGTTCTATTATCTGTTATTGAATTAATTTTCCATTACTCCTGAGGGTTAACAACAACTTTGCTTACTTTAAATAAATTGAAAAAGAAGATGCTTGCTGGTTATGATTTAGCTAGAGTAATTTGCTGCTTACATGGGATTCACGAATTGTTTTCCCCTCAATTTTGTGTTAAAAAATCAAGAAACAATTTGTCATCTTTATATATTAGTATTACCATTGTAAATGTATACTAATATATACATTAGATGCAGGTTCTACTACAGATTTCCTAGAGAGTTTATCAAGCTTACTCATCATCAGCATCAGCTCAAAGGTGTTTCTCAACTCAGACTGGAGGCGTGTAGGGATGCCGTCCGCCATCGCCAAGGCGGCTCTGATATCAATGATACTAGCTGATACAATGGCGATATGAAATTAAGAAAATTTGATACGTGTGGACTCAGGACTGCGCTTTACAGTCAGCGTTTGGGTTTCTTCAATTGAGCCTATTCCATCGTGGTTTTGAATAACTTCTGGGCTCAGTCCTAGGCCTCATTTGGTCGATCCTATTCCTATCCCATTGGCAGAAAAAGAAACCATTAATTGTTGGGTTAAATCTCTATTTCTATTCATTTGAAGGAAATTTGACTCATTACTTACAATTTATAGTTCTATTATTTGGATCGTTTGAAATTAACTATTGTACCTGAATTTGGATGAAAACGATTTGGCTGAGACAGTGAGATATAACACTGAATTTTGTTAACAAGTGATCTAAAAGCACTCTTTAAAGTTACTAAATATAATAATATCTTCAATCAATACATTAAAAATAATGAATAAAATTATCAATATTTACATTTAATACAATATTATTATTATAAATAACATATTAACTAATCTTAAAAGAGTGTCCTAGTAACACTATACAGCTGGTGAACTACCATTTCATTGAAATTTTTGACGATGATGACCAGTCATCAGCCATTAACATCACCTGCAACTGTCCTGATGATAAAGTTCTTTATATATTGGCAGAAAAGAAACGTGGCTATGGAGGCACAAAAAAGTATCCATGTAGGGACCAAGAATACGTAACAACAACATAAATAATGTCAGAAAAGAAAATCAGAAGGTAGCAAACAGCAGCAATTGCATTTGTTATATAATGCAAGTATAAAAATATATAGTTTTTCTCTATGCATATCATACATATTACTCAAACTATCGTCCTACAATTAGATAGTGACACCATAAATTATTTAAGCTTAAGAGACATCCCAGAATGTGGGTCCAATTCACCATCCTCCATTAATACAGCTTCTTTAATCTCCTGTAACATTTTTAGTACTTGCCACATCGTAGGCCTTTGTTCATGAGAGCTCAAACTACAAGCAATGGCTACTTCAAGAAGCATCCCTAGCCTCTCATCGTCCCCTCCATCGTCTTTCCTACTAGACCTAAGCCAATGCATCATCTCATCCGGCGACAAAAACGGGTGATGGGAAGGAGGTTTACCTGTCAGAAGCTCTAACAACAAAACCCCAAATGAGAAAACATCGGATTTTGATGTTGCCTGCTGGTGATCATTTGAATTGCGAATTTCCGGAGGTTTACATGCGATAGAATCGGGGTCTTCTTCGGTTGTGGAAGTGATGACTAGAGCTGCCAGGCAGTAGTCGGAAATACAGGCCTCGAAGTCAGGGCCAAGAAGGACGTTTGAGGACTTGAGATTGCCATGGACAAGCCTCCATGCTTGGTGAATGTAGGAGAGGCCTTGTGCTACGTCCTCTGCTATTTTCAAGCACGAGGTCCAGTGGAGTGGCTTAGCCCTTGTTGATTTCGATCCTGCACATGCAATTTGGAGGCAACAAATTGAGACATTTGTAACCATAAAATCCTATGTTTTGTTTTAAATGAGAGAAAACTACCCTCATTTACAGATTTACATATCATATATCTTGAGTCCTGACGGCAGAACTCAAATCCAAGCTTCAAAAGTCAAATATCCATCCTCAACTCAATCAAACCGGTTGGTTAATCCCATGTTTTCCACATTTCACATAATAATCCCAACTCAATCAAAAGTCAAGTGGGTCCCCACGTAATAGTGGCCAGTTGGAACTTTTCTAGACTCTGATATGGGACTGTGCATTGGGTCCTACAAATGTTAAACATGGGATCCATTAACAACATCCGAATCTCATTCAAAGATCATGTTCCAGTGAACAGTCAAGCCTAATCTGATTCTAGTGGGATTAGGCACGCAAGCCAAAAAGGTCAATCCATTAGAAAAAAAAGTGCTTTATTATTAAATTAAGACTAATTGATTAATAGATATCAACAATTCCCCATGTTGTCAGCAGCAGCTAGATTCTCGGTGTTGGTAGAAAATTTGGATACCTTCGATCAGGGGATTATATCCTATGCTTTCTTTACTACAAAGCCAGGGAGTTTGATACTTTGATTAGGAAAACATGAACTAAGTTTAAGATTAAGCCAAACATTTTCATTGGTCCAACATACACGTGCCATTCTCTAATTGAGTCCTTCATTCCTAAATTCATAATCAAGCAAACCTGAGTCAACAGCGAGTGAAATCGCTCTCTAACTCAGCAACAGGCAACAGAAAAGAAAAGAAAAAACATGGAAATGATTCACCAAATAAATGAAGATTGAAGAGATTGAAGAGAGTGAAAGAGAAACTTACCGTGAATGAGTGAGAAAAGACTGCCATTGGGCTGATAATCATAGACAAGAAGCCTCTCTTCTTTGGCCTGGAAATAAGCCCTGAGAGGCACCAAATTGGGATGCCTTAAACCACCAACTGATTCCATGTGCTGCTCAAATGTTTCCTTTGTTGTGCCTACTAATTTCCCAGCATCAAGCCTCTTGACCGTCACGATCAGACGATTATCAAGCACTGCCTTATACGTGGTCCCCATGGTTCCCTTCCCAAGCAACTCAGCTGAACCTCTCATCAGCTGGTCCAGCGTATACAACTGCGACTCACCCGCACAGAATGTTAAGTTCCCACTCTTGGCAACTTGCAGTCCTTGCACTCTCTTCACTTTCTCTTCTAACTCATTTTCTTGCTCCATTTGAATCGCCGCCGCAGCTTGGGCTGTAGCCGACGCATCATCAGATTCAGTCACAGCCGTTGGTTGCTTCTTATCTTTCTGTTTCCTTATTGCCATGACAAAGCAAAGAAGTGAACTAATAAGAACAAAAACCCCAGCAGAAAACCCTATAATAACCGCAGTTCTCTTGTGCTTCTTTGAACTTGGTTGAGCCAACTCCACGCCATGCACTTCTGCACTTTGACCAAGAGCCACTGCAGGCGGCGGCGCCACCACAGGCGCAGCCGTGGGACCAAAAAACTGGGGCCTTGGATGACATTCTTTGTGAACAATCTCTCCACAAAGACCAGGGTTCCATGAAAAACAAGAGAAACCAAATCGTTGCAATGTTGGGGTCACTGGAATTGCACCAGTAAGATTGTTCCCTGAAATGTTAAAGGTTTTAAGCGAAGACTGGTTCAATGGAGGAATCGTTCCGTTAAAACGGTTCCAGTCCAACCGTAGGTAGTATAACCGGTCTAGAGAAGTTAACGAGCTTGGTATGGGGCCAGTGAGATTGTTGCAGGACAAATCAAGGGTTCTTAGTCTATGAAGCGAAAGAACTGAAGGAGGGAAAGAACCTGAGAAGAAGTTATGATCAAGGAATAGGCTTTTGAGGTTGATAAGACCTGAGAGATCAGGAATTGAACCGGTAAGGGAGTTGTTTTTGAGACTCAAGACTCGGAGCTGGTCAAGAGGGGACAAAGTTTTGGGAGCAAAAATGCCACCAAGATCTAAATCTTCTATAATGAGACGTACCACTTTTTGCTGGTAACATGTGACTCCTTGCCAATTGCAAAAGTGAAAACTTGAATTTTGAGAGAAGCCAAGATGGTTTCTTAAATCTGCTTTAGATTGAAAACCCAGAAGAGCAGTAGCCTCAGGTGATGGCAATAGCTTTGCAGCTTCAGGAAAAGCAACTAAACTACATAATACTATTGACAAAATGGTGAAGAACCTTTGAAGAACTGTTTTTCTTCTCTTCAGCATTGCTTGGGAAAAACTTTTCAGCTTTAAGCTTCGTGCTTGTTGATTAGTCTGTCTCATTCCCCTGATAGCGCAAAGTGTTTCGGAAAGAGAGAGAGAGAGAGAGTGAGAGAGAGAGAGAGAATGAGAATGAGAAGGCGAGAGGAGCAAGCGATAGGTGACAAAGCATGTAATAGCTAGGCGAGCAGCTGTCAGACAACAAGCTCAGAATCACGTGAAGGCAAGGGAAAGAACAGAGGATATGTTAGGGCTGAAAAAAAATTTCGATAAAATCGATTCAAACTTTAGTGTTTGATATTTTAATTCGGTTTTGATCTGATTTTATTAAATTCGATTTGATTTCGATTTGGGTATTAATCAAATTTATTTGATTAAAATTAATTTTCGATTCATAAATTAAAAAATTATAATTATTCAAACCGAATCAAATTTTGTTTTAATTGTTTTTTTAATTATTTTTTATTTTTATAATATAAAAATAAATATTTTATTTTTAAATTAGTAAAAAAATTTAAAAATACTATAAAAAAATATAAATTTTAAAAATCGATGAACCGAACCGATCTGAATCGATGAAATTCGATTCGAATCGGTTCGATTTTTTATTCTATTTGATTTTGATTTAATTCTTAAAAATCAAAATACTATATATTAATCATAAATTTTATACAAAATCAAATCGAACCGAATCGTTATCACCCTTAAGATATAAAAAAACAAAACTATTAGCGTCTAATTTCTTAATGTGTTAATGTATTTCTGTACGGTTGATATACTCTCTTCATTTGGTTGTTGACAAATTCTCAAAAGATTTATATTTGATATACTGAATGTTCAGTATATAAATTTATATATTTAAAGTAAATCTTACAATAATATTTTATTAAAAAATTAACTCTTAATCCTACTCACTAATCCTTAACTTTAATTCTAACTCTAATCTTATAATTTAATTTTTAACAGATAATGCCATAAAATATAATATCAATATATAAATCTGTACTACTCCCAAAACCCTTTCTTTGCCTTAACCTTCCATTTCTCTGTTCTTTCTTAGGGGAAATAATCAAAATTCAAATGCCTTGTCATTGTTATTCATTGGGTTAACTTTTTGACCTCTAAGGGTGCCAAGCTGACACGTGAATTCAACAGTTTGGGTTAATCTTTTGGATGGGTTTGATCGAGATTTCGAAGATCTAAAAATTCTTTGGGTGAAATTTGGGGTTTCGATCTTTGGGTATTCATGGGTATGGTTACACTGGTCACGTTCTTAATGTAGGGCTTGACTTTAATGGATTCGATAGTATACCTTTTACAATCATCATGATTACTTAATGAGGAAACATTGCTACGTTTTATTCAATTTAGTTCATGTCCTCCCACAAAAAAGTACACAAAACCTACTCATTTATGGTTGTGAAATACTTTTTGTCTTAATCAAAGCTTAGTTTTACTCAGGGCTTCAATCTAAAAACCTGTTTTCGGTTTATCGCCAAGTTTAAGAACTGAAAAATTAAATTCTAACTATTGAACATTTGTTGATTAAAACTTAAAATGATTCTACTTGAACAAATATATTTTAATAGCATTGTTTTTGACATAATTTTTGAAATTAAAAACTGTTTTTCACAACAAACGTAATGCTAAACACAATACTAAACAGATAAAGAAAATTTACTTTTTGCTGTTGAAACCATGATTTGAAAATTCAAACCCTAAAATCAAAAAATATAGCTTTTGAGCTTTAAAAGCTGGTTGTTGGATAAAATACTTTTATTATCTTCAGATCTCTACACTTTTATTATTTTAAATATATATTTTTTGACATTTCAATTTCTTAAACACTTAAAAAAATTTAAACTACAATTTTTTATCACATTTTTTTAACCCAAATTTTTTTAAACCCAAGCTTTTTTCAAAAGTAATGCTAAACTAACCCTTTGTCATATGATCCACTCAAAACTCAAACTTAAACTCAAAACTTAATCCATTTATGTTACGAGTAGACATTTGATAAATTTGAGTTCAAATTTTAATATTTACAATTTTTTTTTTGTATCTTCAAGTTATAACATCTTTTGTATAAATTTTTTTTTTTAAATAAATGATGCAATATAAGTTAAGATTCTCTACATTTAAAAATGGACTTTTATATTAAAAAAAGGGTGAAAGTATAGATTCCTCATACAAACTAAATGCTTATAAAAATATTTTTATTATTCCATTATCATTGTAACTTGTCAAGTTTCAACTTTTTCGTTTATTTTATATTCGGGCTAAAATTAAGGTGGGCCGGATAACCACTAGAAAGTTAAGGCCTTTTATGGTTTCTGCTTTTAGTGGAAGTTGCATCGTGCATTTACAGCCCAAATAAATGTAGTTGTTGAATGACCCCAATTACCGTACAATACTTAAAAAAGGGCCCAAAGCTTTTATTTCCTCTCTCGTACGCTATCCCTTATCCACTATTATTTTTATCTTCGGCCCCTTGGCGTTGACAAATGCCAAAGAAATAAGGTAACTCTTGGCCTATTTCAACTTTCAACAGCTGTGGAAGTTCAGAACAGTAATTAATACTCACTCTAATGAAAAAAAATAAAAATAAAAATCGTTTCTTAAAATGCCCAAAATGGTGATATTCTCACCTCTCTGTCTGAATATTGAGTGCTGATGAAGGGGTAGGGTATGCCTGCAAATTGTGAGATTGGATGCCTTTTTTATTTTTAAGCTTTGGACAGATTGTTCAATATAAATAAAACTAAGGAAAAAGTTTGACATTATTTTAGGATATCCATCCAACTCCAAGGCACTTTGCTTGTCGATATAATATAAACAAAACAAAAAGACCCATCTCTTAAAATCACCTTTTGATCCTATTCATAAATCATCCTTATCGTCAGAGAAAATATCGAGGTAGTTTATCTATAATTTACTAAAATTTCAACTAGAAATAGCGCAAGTTCATTGAAACAAAATGTCAGAAATAATATGGAGGGATCAGCACGATCAGAGTGTTGAAAAACTGCCATTTTGCCACATTCATGTTAGCTCATTGACGCAATCCATTCACCTTGTTCCTACAGATTCCAAAGCATTATTTCCCATCTATAAGTTATATGGCTCATATAAATCTCTCATCTTTATAGTTGATTTAAGTTAGGCAATGGCAGCCAATTTCAAATCTGTGTGTAATTCTATGGATTGGGCTGTCAAGTACGACTTAATTATGATCCAACTAAGTATGGCTCCATTACTAAATGCATTTATTTGTGTAGAAGGTTTTTTGGTAGGGAGAAAAAGCGTTGTAAATAAGTGAAACGGGATATTGCCGGGAGACGATGGAGAGAAAGATTGGAGCAGACCTTGAAATACTGAGTGTAGTGGCAGGTGGTGGTAAGTAAGACGGAAAAAGGAGATGACAGAGCAAGGTTGAGTATGCCTGAAAACAAGATTAAGAAGAGAGAATTGCAGAAGGAACCTCAAAGAGAAAGTTTGCTCAAATGTCTAAAAATCCTGAATAAGTTGTGAGAACTCCTACATATAGGTCTTAGAATAGGAGTTACAGAATATAAGTATTTAATAGGTATAATGGAGGAGATGGTCAGTTACTAAGCATTAGTGCTTTGTTTGATGAGAGTTTAAATTATTGTTGGTAAAAGTGAATAATAAACAAGAATTCACAATCTGTTTATGAAAAGAATGGAAAAACACTCATACTTCAGGGAAAGGTTAAGAAGAAACCTCTTAACTATTTCCATATCTGATATACCAAGCCAAGCTCTCCGGAACATTCCGATAGTGAAATTAACCCAAGAACCATGTCATATTTCGAGGTTATTTCAACTTCTTCTGTTTCGGTGAAGTAGTATTAAGCGGAACGTCTTGTGTAGAATACTTCTCGGTAAAAGTCTTTTTTCATGCGAATGTTGTTCTCTGAATAACTTGTTCTATGAAGGTACTGTTTCAAACAAGATCTATTCTAAACAAGGGCTGTTCCAATGAAAGAACTTCCATTGAAGCGACTTTTAACGAAGCGACCTTATTACTTGTTCCAAAATACTTTTGCTATTGTACGCGAAAGTGCAATTTTCTGTAAAACAATTTTATTTCTCTCTAAGAAGAGATAAAATGTTAGTAGTCGAAATCAAGTATTTACAATTTGCAAAGAAGAAAACAATCTAAGAAAACCAACAGGAGGTCACAATCTGCAACGGTATAATGCAATTGCAAAATGGGTAGATAAATGTTTCATAAACTTTAAGTTTTTAAGTGTTCTTAATTCTTTATGTTTTATTTGTTCCGGTTTTTGTTATTAATTTGAGCATATTATTCTTAGTTTTGTTTCAATTTCAGTCACCATAATTTTTTGAATCTATGAACTCCAAAATTGTTTTTTGATTTAGTATTTTGCTTTGAACCTTATGAAATCTAGTTTATTGTACTCTTAGGTCTGATTATATGTGTCTTAAGTTCTAATTTTACCTAACTAAGCTTCAATGATGATTACGATCGCAAGCGTGAAAGGCGATCCTATCAGAAAGCGTGAATTTTGTGATTAGATAACTGCCGGAAATGTTAGGTATGGTCACTGGCTGGCCTCAAAATTTCCATCAACTTGCTGCACTAATCTTATTTCTAGATATCATTTATCTTTTTTTTTGGATAAGTAAGTTTTTTATTTATCCAGAAAGCAGTTAAACTGCTACATCCAACATCATGTGCAACATGTACTTAAAGCTATACATACTTAAACAATACTTGAACAAAACTTAAGACCACTGATCAATCAGGGAACAATAGCAACATACTTCAGCAATACTTAAAGCTATTCCAGAATGGACAAAGATCCTAGGAAAAAAGTGACAGTCCCCAATCTGCATCCAATCTTCGGTTCACTTCATCAGGACTAATGTTCTTGAGCCCCAACAATCGCATTCTGATGATCTCTTTTATCTGCTCAATGATGGCTCCTTGTGTGGATTGAAGGCGATTAAAACACCTATTATTTCTCTCCCTCCAGATCGAGTAAAGAAAGGCACTCCATGATAAACGCAAAATAACAGAAATGAGAGTTTTTCCTCTGATTCTGTTTACTGCCCATTGCAGCTCTGCTTGCCAGCTCCTTATGCTTCTATGGAGTTGACATAAGCATAGTATATGCCTCCAGATTTCCTTTGAATAGTCACATTCAAAAAATATATGATTCCGGGTTTCTTGCTCAGTTTGACATAGCTCACATTTGCCATCCACCTCCATGCCCCATGACATCAATCTGTTCTTTGTAGGCAGTTTGTCCAATATAGCCATCCAAGCTACTAGTGCATGTTTAGGAATATGAAATGGAAACCAGATCAGTTTATCCCACTCCACCTTGTCCTGCCTAGGCCTGAGATCATTCCAGACTTTAGTCACCATAAATCTGTTCCCAGGGAACTTCCAAGTTAGAGCACCATTCTGGTTTGAGGTGAACCTCAAAGCCAAAGCCCTCAGCTGAAGCATTTTACGCCATGTCCAGCTGCTTCCTGGGGAAGGTTGAACCTGCCACACTGTTCTTCCTTTCTAGATATCATTTATCATTCAACTGAAACATTAAAAATATCCCAATGTCAACTTTGGAAAGAAAAAAAAAAAAAAGTAGTATATCGCGCATTGCAAATGTGAAAGTGGTTTTACTATTGTATTCGACCAATTGCTTCTAAAAGCAAAGTCTTCGTTTTCCAATTGAATGTGAGAGATGACATGAGACTTTTAACATCTCGGTCTGTTCAAATTCAAAAGTTCACTCATATTTGAAAATTTTGAAAAAAAATATTAAATTCGAAACCCAAACCTAGTTAAAAAATAATAATAAAATAAAACTCATTTTAAAAATAGACGGACCCTTGAACATAAAATTTTTTTGTTTAAATCTGACTCGATCCGTTTTACTAATAGTAATATAAATTTTCATTATATCAATCTTTTTTTAAGGATCCTTTTTTGTAAAAAATTGAACAAACCTATATGGATTTGAATAGTTTTTTTTTTTCCTATATAGATCGAACTTGAACATAAAATTCTGCTTATAATTCAAGCCTAATCAAACTAAGCCTAGGCCATCGTAAAATTCGTTGATATCTTTTTCGGACTCGACCGACTCATAGCCAAGCTCTAGGCAAGGCTCCAAATTAAAACCGGTCCTCTAATACTATTGAGGACATTTTATTGAACACTCAATCCTATGTTCAAATTTCTTTCTTTTGCAAGTAAAATCCCCTAAACAAACAAGTTCAAACTTCTGGGGTATCGATTCTTTTTAAACACCCAGTTCTCAAAAACCAAGACATGCCCTTCCCATGAACCAAATGATCATTCATCACTTTTAACACATCATTATCTTAGAGAAAACAAAAGGAAACAAAAGCAAGTCAGGGGGAGAAATCTCCATACGTTTCAGAAATTCCAATACAATCTCTGTTTATGGATATGTCAAAACTGGAGATACAGGACGAAACCAAAACTCTATCATGCCACTGTTTCGGATGAATCCCAAGTTTCTACAAACATCAACACTCGCAAGCAATATGTTACATGTTTATAACTAAAGGTGTATCATGTATGTAATATGTACATATGTATGCATACATGCAGTCAAAGATTCATATATCCATACAATATGAAATTAGTTTGTAACTGAATATATCGTATTATTCCCTTATACCCTGTTGCAGCCTAAAGGGTAATGTATACTATACCTTGGAGAAAACCAACTTCTTAGGGAATACTAAAAGAACTTCACAAAGCAAGCTAGTTATGGGGAAAATTGTTAAGGTGACATACTAATTTAGCTATAGTATAAAACAAATGGATGACTTAGTTAAATGTACCTCACTTTCGGTTGTTGAGAGCACCAACAAGACAACTAAAGGAGCACCACGTAAAGAGTTGCAGACCTCATAAAATCTGACTCAGTTGAGAGGCGATCAACCAAGCAGTTGGCCCAAAATCATAGCCCTCCCACCTGATTAAATTGGAACTTTGCTGATGGCATCTGAATAATATACCTAATTGCATTTTTTGCATTGATCTTGATGCCTTTGTTTGCTGTACCTCATGTGAAATAACAAGATATAATATAACCCAAACATGTTGACAATTGTTGCAATATATCCAGGCTAGATTTATACAAGCACAGCTAAAACCAGAAATTGTCAAAAAATTCAGGAACCTGTGTGTTCTCCATCAATGAAAACAAAATATAGATTCCCTGCATGCATGCTAGGACTGATAAAGAAAGTGCAAGTAATTATATGAGAGAGCTGGATGAATTAACCATTTAAAGATTCAGAAGCTGCTCAATGAGCAATGCTAAGGTGGCACATTCCAGCCCTGAACAACTGCCTAAGGCTGGCAGTTAGTTCCACAATCCAACTAACATTTAAGTGTTTTTGAATCTAGATTCCATCATCAAATTTATTTGTTTGAAATCTAATAATTATAAACATTGAAAAAATACTACAAACTTCTAGACAAATTAAGATGATGCAAATGTAATTCAGTAACATTTCCTAGCTTTTTAACTACTTTTCGATGTGCATATACTTAAATGCAAGACGAAATTAATTAACCACAAGCATGTATTAATTATTAATAAGTGAATGAGTAAAGTTAACTACATGCTAGCTAACTTCCTATTTTTGTACCAAAAAATGAGAAACACAAGACAGCATTTGGTATCATTACACATTTCCTTGTTCTTATATGAATCATTTTTCGTCACTCAATAAATTTCTAAATGCAGTTTCTAACCAATAAAACAACTTAATATTGCAGATCACAAAGTCATAGCAAAATAAAAGCAACCAGAAGCATCATAAAACATCAAAAAATGGCCCATAAAACGACAAAGTAATAACTAATAGTAATTCACATTTACTAAAGTCATACAACAGTAGCATTCATAACATCTATCAAATCTTTACTCATCAAATCAAAAATAATATTAAAAAAAACTACATTTTGCAAAGAATCAAAACATTCATGTTTGAAAGCCAGCTTTGACTTGCATACAAGATGGAAATTGCAATCAAAAAGTATAACTTGGTTCTAAGTTCTGACTCCTGAGTCCTGACCTCTACACCTTTGATCATGTTTGAAACAATTCAGCAACAGACAATAGATATATATGTATTCAATTGATATATAAATTGACTATAAAACAGAAAACTTCTATTACTATTTTACTGACATTCAACAATTTGATGCTGAAAATCAAACAGTCAAGTACTTTCAATACAAATACACCTCATATCTAATGGGCTTATGAGTCATACAGAATATGCATCAAAAGATGCAGAAGCTAAATAATAGACAGATCTAAATAATAGACACATTTCCTTGTTCTTATATGTATCATTTTACGTCGCTCAATAAATTTCTAAATGCAGTTTCTAACCAATAAAACAACTTAATATTGCAGATCACAAAGTCATAGCAAAATAAAAGCAACCAGAAGCATCATAAAACATCAAAAAATGGCCCATAAAACGACAAAGTAATAACTAATAGTAATTCACATTTACTAAAGTCATACAACAGTAGCATTCATAACATCTATCAAATCTTTACTCATCAAATCAAAAATAATATTAAAAAAAACTACATTTTGCAAAGAATCAAAACATTCATGTTTGAAAGCCAGCTTTGACTTGCATACAAGATGGAAATTGCAATCAAAAAGTATAACTTGGTTCTAAGTTCTGACTCCTGAGTCCTGACCTCTACACCTTTGATCATGTTTGAAACAATTCAGCAACAGACAATAGATATATATGTATTCAATTGATATATAAATTGACTATAAAACAGAAAACTTCTATTACTATTTTACTGACATTCAACAATTTGATGCTGAAAATCAACAGTCAAGTACTTTCAATACAAATACACCTCATATCTAATGGGCTTATGAGTCATACAGAATATGCATCAAAAGATGCAGAAGCTAAATAATAGACAGATCTAAATAATAGACACATTTCCTTGTTCTTATATGTATCATTTTACGTCGCTCAATAAATTTCTAAATGCAGTTTCTAACCAATAAAACAACTTAATATTGCAGATCACAAAGTCATAGCAAAATAAAAGCAACCAGAAGCATCATAAAACATCAAAAAATGGCCCATAAAACAACAAAGTAATAACTAATAGTAATTCACATTTACTAAAGTCATACAACAGTAGCATTCATAACATCTATCAAATCTTTACTCATCAAACCAAAAATAATATTAAAAAAAACTACATTTTGCAAAGAATCAAAACATTCATGTTTGAAAGCCGGCTTTGACTTGCATACAAGATGGAAATTGCAATAAAAAAGTATAACTTTGTTCTAAGTTCTGACTCCTGAGTCCTGACCTCTACCTTTGATCATGTTTGAAACAATTCAGCAACAGACAATAGATATATATGTATTCAATTGATATATAAATTGACTATAAAACAGAAAACTTCTATTACTATTTTACTGACATTCAACAATTTGATGCTGAAAATCAAACAGTCAAGTACTTTCAATACAAATACACCTCATATCTAATGGGCTTATGAGTCATACTGAATATGCATCAAAAGATGCAGAAGCTAAATAATAGACAGATCTAACTAATGTATCAGGGTGCTGTTCTTTCAATTCCATCCAGGATAATATATTTGCAACAAAATAGAGACACAGAGAAAGCTTGCTAAATAAGAAACTCAGACTCAAAAGAAATATAGGAAAATAGAAAAGGAACTATCACTTTTGATGATGAAGATTCAATTCAAAAGGCAATCAACAGCACAAAAACAACAGAATCGAATATTACAACACAAAATAATGTAAACAGTTCAAGACAAAGAGTGGGTTTTTTCCCTCTTTTTTTCATTGCAACTTTGCCTCCTCCAATCCAAACTTAACTCCGAGAACTGCCATTACTACTTGCCAACCTCCTCAAAGTGCAAGCCACTAAACTCCTCCCACTCAAAATCCTTAACAATTTGAACGATGTTGATCGACCCGTGCTGCTCGAAGCATTACTAGGAGCTCCAATATGACCAGCCACCACCGGAGGAAATTCAACTCCATTATCGTGTGCTGCACCATCACTGGCACTCGCATCTAAATGTTCCCCTATATCCAAATTAACCACTAGCGATCCTCTATTTGCTCTTAACCAATCTGCACCATCTGAAGTTACTGCTCTACATTTCTTCACCTTCACTTTAACCAAATTAGGGCAACCACTAGCAAGCGCTTCCATTCCATGATCTGAAACAGGGCAGCTCTTAATACAAAGCTTCTTTAAAGCTATACATTTCACAGCGATACATGAAATCTCCGCATCACCAACAGTATCACTACCGCATAAAGCTAACCGTTCCAAATTCTGACAATTTGAAGCTAAGATTTCCAAACTCAGTTTCGTCGGATTAACACCAATAAGAACTAATTCTTGTAAATTAGGGCAAGATTTTGCAACAGCGATTAATCCTTGATCACCTATTCGATTCGCTTTCCATCCATCAATGTGAAGCTTCCTTAACAATTTACATTTCTCAGCAACAGCTCCGAGTCCGGCGTCGGTACACTCGGGAGTCTTAACGAGGTGAAGAATTTCTAGCTTTAAACAGTTGGATATCGCCATGAGACCGACATCGCTGACTTGGATCCGCTCCATATGGATCTCTACCATACCCGTGACCCGATCCACTATAAGAGGGAAAAGCTTATCCCAATCACCAGAGCATCTAAAAAGTTTTAAAGATTTCAGATTCTTTGCACCAATAATAAGCGGACCAAAGCACAGTCCATTATAAAGCTCTTTTAAGCAAATCGTTTTCAACGCCGCCGCCGCCACCCCCGGCCCTATCGGCTCAACTGCAGCTCCGTCGGTGATGCCCCGAAGTCGTTTCACCGAGAGTTCCTCGAGAGCTGGACAGTTATCGAGCACGGCGTTCATGCCTTTAGCTCCGAAAGTGCAAGATCCACACGAAAGCTTCTTTAGACCCCTGCAGTTTTTAGCGAACGCCGACATGCCTGCATCGGTCAAGTCACGGCAAGCTCGGAGCTTAAGGCGAGTCAAGTTCCGGCAACGCTCCGAGATAAGAACAAGCGCTTCATCGCCGATGCTAACAGATCTACGGTCACATTTCAGAGCCAGTTTCGTGACAGCATCGAAGCGAGAGAAGATGGAAGGAATCAGAGGGTGCAGATCTGATTGGGCATTGAGGGAGAGTCGGTGACGGCTCTGTCCTTCAATCCTCAACCAGTGCCGGCAAACGAGAGAACATCGTTTCCGGTCACCGGGACTAAGAGACTGAAAAATGCAACCTAAACACTCGTCGGGTAGATCCGAGATGAAATCCGATAATCCATCTATGCTACTTCGGTCAAGCTCTTCAGCTTCCTCAGCTTGCATCGGGCAGATCAGAGCCGTTGATTTCGATTTTGACCGTTGGGTATGGTTACAATCTCGACGGCTCGTAAGTTTCGCCATCGAAACTAATTGGCCCATCCACGACAACTAACTCCTAAAGAAGAAAAAGCCACAGGTATATTATCCTGGGCGAAACCGTAGAGGAATATTAAAGGAAAGGTTTAACTCAGGAGTCAGGAGCATGTTTTCAGGCTCTTCTTCTGTTTTCTTCTTCTTGAAATGTCCATACCAACGGACTTCAAAATCGGATTTCATTTGGCTTTTCTCAACTTTGTGCTTTCATCTTTTTCTTTTTTTTTTTCTTGAACAAAATAGTCTTCCTCGAGGAAAACGTGGAAGTCGAAAGATGAACAGAAGTGGATTAAAAAGCAGAAAGAAAATAAATTTTACATGTGTTTGACAAAAGAGTTCAGAAATTAAAATAGATAATTATTCTGAATAAAGATAAATTATTTTAAATTAAAATAATAAAAAATAAATAAAATTACGCATTATTTTTAAAATTTCATCTTAATTTATAAAAATATATATAATTTTATTTTTTCTCATATATAATAAATTATATAATTTTCATTTAAAATTTTTATACACCTTCACCATCCTCGTAATACTTTCCTGAATATTGGAAAAGTTCCAATCTCAAAGTTTATATTCAGATTTTAAGATTTACTATTTATTTTATTTTGATAGGTGAAAATTTGTCTATTACTACAAAATTTGAGAGTAAAAACACAGTAAAATTTTCTAATTCTACAAATAAAATTAAAAAATTAACATATATTTTTTTTATTTTTTTTAAATATAATTTAAATATATATGATAATTTTTTAATTCTATTTATAAAATTAAAAAAAATGTATTATCAATATACAGATTATAATTTTTTTTTATCAAAAATAATGAAGATGAATTATTGTAGAATGAGTCATAAATACTTTTTTTTGTTTTTGTTCGGCAATTGATTTTGAAATTCAAAATTTTGAAGGCCATTAATTTTTCCACCCAATTAGGAAGGGACCATGGCCTAGCTAAACCGGATCCATGGCCCAGCCCAACAACCAGCCAAAGTCCAAACACGTGAAAAATCAAGTCTGCCCTCTGCCGCTACTAAATTATGAACTCACTGTTAAGTCGGTCCCATCTGGCCCACATCCTCGAATACGGCGCCGCTTCGACTCGATCCATTCCAAAAGGCAACCAGTAAAGTGATCCTCAGTTCCTCAACCATACTTCCCTCATGGCCGCTCCTCTGCTTCTTAAAGGCATCCCGCTGCTCCGGCTTCAGCTGCAACGGTACAACCGTATCGCCGCCGGAATCCTATCTGTTCCGCGGCGTCCTTGGTGCGCCGCCGCAGAGTCGGCTGGGCACGAAGATGAGCTATCCTCTGCGGAGAAGTGTAGTGCGGTGCTGAGCGTGAGGGACCCACCGAAGTACCATAGGTGGGATGATCCTGATTACAGGAAATGGAAGGATAAGGAGGAAGAGATTCTTCGAGACATCGAGCCTATCATTTCGCTCACTAAAGAGATTCTTCACTCTGATAGGTCAGTCTCTTAGCTCTATTCATTTTACTATTTATTTAGGCTCCATTTACATAGTAATATTTTTTTTTTATAATTAGATTATACATTTGAGTATTTACTAATATGATTTCATTTCTGTACCGAATAATTATGCTTGAATAGTGTTGCATTTTAGCTGAAACAAAAAACCAAGTGATAAAAGCAATTTGAATTTCTAAAGTCCTAAAGTGGAGTGTAGTCCCATATCCATGCCGTTATTAACTTGAATTTCTAACAAATGTCAGATCATGCCATATTGGGATTCTCAGATTCTTTATCGTGATAATTTAAATTATGTTAGTTATGTTGTTTCTTTAATGAGGCAAGTGGTTGATTTAGCTCATTGCCACTGTTTAGTAGTTTTAAATATTGAGTTCAACATTGTTCAAAGGTTTGTAGGTTAGGATTGTATGATTAACTCATGTATTAGTCCAGAGAAGATAATGAATTGCGCTTTAAGTTTAAAGGTTTTTGTTAGAATGGGATTTAGAAATTCTGAGTCCGTTGCTGATATGAAAGGAATGTAAACCCACATTTATACTTTTGCATGATCAAGCTTGGTCTTTTAATGCTTTCAGAAATATTGCTTTTTATCGCTTCAATGAAAATTATACTTCCTATTCATATTTGAAAGAAGTTGTTTTAGTAGGAACGTAGAGTCTAATGATGTCAATAAAAGAGCACTTTAATGTTGCCTCGTCATCTTGCATGCCCTTCAAAACCCTGCCACTAAGTTCCCATCAGTATCCCACTTTATCTTCTCTTATCAAGGACAGAAGAAGATGAAAGCAGAATGGGACATGGTATTGGTTGGCTATACAGGCATTATATCCAATTTTATATTTATGAATTTCCATAATTGTTAATGGCTCATGTATATATTAAACACAAAAATAGAAATAAGGGATGGAGTTCCTATATTTACCCAAATTAGTAATAGAGAGAAAGAACATCATAAAAGAAACCACAGAATTCTCTGTGTGGTTGTCTTATCAATTTGCTAGAACTAAGTAGTTAGACTGGAGCTGCAGATATTTTTACATCTTATGACAAATTGGGAAACCAAGTAAATAAACAACAATAGAACTCTCTAAATGTACTTCTAGTTAAAATTTCAATGTGTTGCTGACGCTTAAGAAAGTAAAATGTTGTAATCTATGTTAACCATCTTCCAAGGTTCTTATGGAAAAATATTCTCCAGAATAGTGAGCTAACTACATTATTTTGTTTAAATTACTAATGAAATTAAGTTTTGATCATAGAACCTGTGATTTACACCACTGATAGAAAATCAAGCTAACATATAAACTTGAGATGCTTTTTGAATGTAGCAGCTAATAAGTTGAGTCAATCAGTCTTTGCTGTGCAGCAATGTTAAATTTTAGTCAACTTCGTCATTATGATTCTTCCTTCTATTTATTTTTCCTAATGTTAGGTATATGGATGGGGAACGTTTAACTGTTGCAGACGAGGAAGCTGTGGTAGAGAAGCTTCTTTGTCATCATCCACATTCTGAAGATAAAATTGGATGTGGACTTGATTCTATTATGGTGAGTTTCTGTTGGCATTTTCTTTTATCGGGTTTTTCATTGTTTTGGTTGAGTTGCTATATAATCAAACATGTGTTCTGGGTAAACTTATCAGTATTTCCATAGTCAGTCTGCTTTGTAGACCAATTCAGAGGCTCCATATCTGGAGAATATCTATTATAAACTTAAAAGAGTCAAGTTGATTTTTTCTTATGTCCTACTGTCAAAATTTTCTCCTATCTGCATTTGCTATGGATTTACTCATATGAAATATTTTGCAAATATAAGCAGTCTTTTCTGTTCCTTGTGGTTAACTGTTGTTTTCTTTTAAAATTGTTGTGACATCTGACAAATTGTGTGATTTATGTGGAGAACTTTACTTTTCATGTGACGCATTTGGTTCTACCATGTTTTGGGCCTGAGTTATCTCAAATAAATTATTTGGTAAGGCTTGATTTAGAATAATAAATTCCCACTAAATGTAAAGTAGTACTCTAAGTTTCAAACATGGTTCTATCATGTTTTGGGCCTGAGTTATCTCAAATAAATTATAAATTTTTGTGTTTGGTAAGCCTTGATTTAGAAGAATAAATTCCCACTGAATGTAAAGTAGTGCTGTGAGTTTCAAACATGGTTCTACCATGTTTTGGGCCTGAGTTTCATTGGCTATGAATTTGTTACGTTTTATCCCTTGCTTCCTACTGATATGATCTCCAGTTCTCTCAAATTTTGTTTGAGGAAACATGTCTCGTTTGGCCTCCTTGCACGGGTGAGTGGTGAATACATGCATCATGTATTATTCGCATACTTTTGCATTCATGGCAGCATGGCATTCTTTCCTTTTGGCATTTGGCTTGTGGCTGCTTACTACATAACTCAAGCTCAAGCAAGAAGTCTAATAGAATTTTTTTTTTTGTTTCTTTTGGTTGTCCACAATTTGGCTCAGTGGTTGGTGCATGCTCCCCCTGCTCTAAGAGCGGGGTTCGATTCCTCCTTTCCCAAACTATCAAAAAAAAAAAACAGGTGGCATCAACTTGTGGAGTGTTTAAGGACGGTTCACGGTTGTATAAATATTTGTTTATGCTTGGATGATCATAGAACTTAAGGATCCTGAGAAGGGTTTCTAGTTACAATGTTACATGCTAAGTAGAATGAAATTTACCTGACAATATCAGGAAAAGTTATATTTGTTGTTAACAAATGTTAGAGGCTAAAACTAATGAAATAACGTCTCAAAAAGTATGCACATGTACAGAGATGCATATGCAATGGTGGTTATGTTTATTGTTCTTCCATTTCAGAGAAGCTTCTTCCCAGCATTCTTGAGGCAAATACTTGGCTTTGGGATGTGAAATTAATTATTTTACATATTAACACTCTGCCTCTATTTATATCATGCACCATTTCTAGCTGGTTAATTGCTTTACATGCTTCTGTCTCTCTCAATTTTACCTAACGGTGCAATTTCAGAATGGTGAAAAATAATCTTTCTATTTCTGATTATAACTTACAGATATGGTCCTTTAAAACGGGCTCAATAAGGCTTGGCTAGTCTAGGTAGCATTTTGAGTGGCTGTAGTAACACATATTAGTTAGGTTGCTCTTGTCACGCTCACCTGTCTAAAAAATACCCATTTGACTAACACCATACAAATTAGGTTGCTCAAACTTTTCTTGCGCTTAGAAATTTGACTAACACCCCAAATCTTTTCAGCTTGAATGGTTGCCCTTTGGTCTCAGTCGAATCAGCAGCCTTTGTGTGCTTGTCCTAAATTTTTTCTTAAAACTTTATATTATTTACTTAGCTGATTCTTTATCTCAAGATTGGAATTTTGCACATCTAAATTTTCTTTTACAAAATTTCAATTTCCTCTTTTCTTTATTCTTGTGGTGTTAAAGACTTCCTATGGATGCATGTATGTATATCACTGTTTGTGTTTGTATGCAATTGTTGGCACATAGATCAACAGATTGAACCTTTTGACTGATCCATTCTTTCGTTTATTGTTGTGACCTAGAATCTGCTTTTTTCGTTCTTTTAATCTGCCTGCTAATTTGGCTTTTCTTACTGATGAAAGTGAATGTGGTTTTATTGTTTAGTAGCTATTGTGGTTGGATGCAACTTAGCTAGCACAGTGTGGCCTTCCATATGTAGATCATTATATATTCTATGGATGTCTTTGACATAAATTTGTATTGGTTTTTTAGAACAAACTATTAATGTGCTTAATCTCATTCTTTGAAGGTTGATCGACATCCTCAATTTAGACACTCGAGGTGTCTCTTTGTTGTTAGAACTGATGGTGGATGGATAGATTTCTCATACCAAAAGTGTCTCCGAGCATACATTCGAGATAAGTACCCATCCCGTGCAGAAAGATTTATTAGAGAACATTTTAAACGTGGTAGTGGCTAAAATGTGAAAACTTAATGTTAAAAATAATACCAGTGTTCAACTACGATTTTGGTGTCAGTGGAGATGTTTAAATATTTCTTTTTGGTAGGGAGATTGTCAATTTGTGTCAGTGACCTATATATAGCCTTGTTCTATAATTGTCAAAGTAATAGATGATTCTTGACTGACGCTTCATGTTTGTTATAAATGAGGACAAAGAAATTGATTGAATTGAACCTTACTTTGTTGACTTGCATCTTATCTCCTTTGCGGTTGGCTTTGTATATGTTTGTTTATACTATTAGAAAGCTTTTCTTGAGATCCATAGGTCTGGGCTTTTATATAAAGTTACTAGGATTTTCAAAGCACTTTATTGTAGGTCAGGAACTTGTCTCAAGAGCTTGTTAGTTGTTAGACAACAGAATGGTTTAATTTCTCTTTCTCTCCAAGAACTTTCTGGTATCTTGAATGTTAAACACCTTGAGTACATGTTAGAAGAAAAGGAGTGTGAACATGCATGAGAATTACACACTTCTACCCACTGTTATAGCTGATATTCAAAATTCCATAATAGCAGTCAACATACATCATTAATCATATAGCCTATCTGAGAATTGCTTCAATTGTCCTGCAAGTTTTTACGTCAGTGAGAATACATCAACTAGTACCCACTTCTCCATCTTTGGAGGTTGAAGAAGTGTGAATTTGTTTTGATTTTCACCATATGATCTAGTGATTCTTTTCTCTGATGGGTCACATCAGATGGTAACAAAGGGTATTCGGATTTCGGTGCTCTATACATTTTGGCATAAAAGAATAGATAGTTGAAACCACCTTGCACCACCTCACTGGTGGTGAATAAATGATCTGACTGTGTAATGGACCACCGAGTGCCAATGGCCTTAACCAAGGTAGTCTTCTGACTTCGTACAATGTAATGTAATAGTAGTAATTTAGAAGTTTGGTCTTCTTCTTATTGGTGATGATGGCACAACCACCAAACTTTCTTTAGTGGTTGAAGGCCTGAAACTGGACTTATGTCAGTCAAAGCAGTCAAGCTCAGCTGGTCCGCTTGTCCAGTTGTTAATGTTATTAGTCAAATTGGTAGATAACTCCATTGGCCGACTCTGAATACTTGTCTGCATGAATGTTGTGGGTTGTTTTAGAAGACAAATAGACATTTCTTTCTTTATGTAGGTGTTCTGAGTGGTCAAATCACGCATTGTTGAAACAAGAATATAAAATCCCTCTAGTCAAGTATAGCATGTGCTATAGCTTTTGAAGGAGCTTAGTTTAGGTTTTATATAGAAATACACTAGTTTGTAGTATTTTAGTCAATAGTCTCAAGCTCGCGCTGCTTTTCTAGTTGATACTTTTGTAGTACTTAACAAGTTATGGAATTGTAGATCGGTCTTGGAAGGAACTGAGATCCACCATCTCTTTCAACTGGAACTGGGTCCTAATCTCTTATATGATTCTAGTATCAGCCTATAAACTGGGCTGCTTTGCTTCCTCTGCCTAACAAAACTGGCAAAATTAATTGAGGTTGGTGATTTCTCATTCACTTGTGAACTGCTACTAATTAGAAATAAACCATCTATGCAATAGAGTTTGCAATGATTAAGAGTTGTAGGTAATTGCCATTTGCCGATAATAAGAATAGTAATGGACTGATGCTATTATTTGCTAATTGCTATGTCATTGGCTTGCTAAAAGCCCCATGGTTCTCTGTCTTTTACAGATTGGTACTTGAGAACATTGTTTGCTGCTGGATTTGTAACGACAATCTATGTTGCTCCGACTTTTTATTTTTCTTGAAGTATCTGTGTCCGACGCATATTCGGACATGGGTACGAGGATATGATCCTCTAAGAACCTTTCAAATACATGAAAATCTTGAAAAAAAATTGAACACATTCGTGTCGGACACATACCCGCGTTTGACATTCACACCCGAATCCGAGTAACATAGATGGCAATACTTAAAAATGGAGAGTGATGATCAAATTAAGGAGCTTCAGATCTTGGGCAATGTAGGTCAAACTCTTGCAACTAAAAAACGTTTCCACCTCTTTGGACTTGGAGTTGGGAGGTTACCAATTCTATGTTGATCCGCTTTTTTTTTTTTTTTAAGTATTCATATCCGATATCCGTATCTGATGCATATTTGAACATGGGTATGGAAATATAATTTCTCAAAAAAAAATTTAAATACATAAAAAAATTTAAAATAAATTAAATATATTCGTGTTGGACACATATTCATATCCGATTATCTCACCCAAGTCAGAGTAACATAAAATCAATTAGCATCAATAATCAAAAAGCTTGTGCAAGCTATGCCGTGAATCATGATTATGGGACAAGCATGATGATTAGACTCAGACTACCTTGTGGCCTGTGGGTGGACCCACAGAGAACTGAGAGGTCAACTACACAGCTGGATTAAAAAGTCCATGTGGGTCCTTGCGTGCTCCCCCATTATGGTTGGTTTCATTGTAAAGATGGGAGTACAATAATTTGCTGAACAATGAAGGAAGAGGATCAAAGATCTTTCTGTTAAGAGCCGTGAATTTTGTGATCCTTATAGTCTGGTCTTATCAGCTGCCCTTACACCGTTTCGGTTGAGTCTAGTGATGCATAGGTCTAAGAGTGCAAGCAATGCAAGCTAATAGGTTCATGAGTACCAATGAAGGGGAGGCATTGCTTCTCTTCTCTGTTTTGTTTGATTTCTGAAGTTTGGTGTGGGCTTGTCTGACTTTGACCACGCTGCTGGAAATGACACAATTAAGATTGAACTTTGAATCATATGTTTTTGTTTTTAGGAAACCTGAGAAAATAACAAGGAAAAAAAAACAAAAAAACAAATTCGAGATGATCATGTAAAAGGAAATTGGTGTGAATAGAAATACAATATTACCTACTATTACTACAACATAACATAAAAGTGGTGATTTGTTGTATTTGTATATATATATTTTTTTCATAATCATGTTTAAAATATTATGTATTTATAAATTATTGTACATTAATAATGTGTTATATAAATTTTAATATATTTATTTATTCATATTAATTTTTAATGTTATATTTTAATGATTGTATTATTTTTGTGTGGGGTGAGGGCTGTGGGCTGTAGAGGAGACCAACACAACCTCCACTATATCTACCACCTCTTTTACTTTTTTTTTTCTTAATGTCCTCTCAATAGCTTCATTTCTTGGGGGTCGAGCCCGTAAAGAAGGAAAGGAAGTAGTAGAGAGAGAAGAGAAGTAACAAAAACAGAAAAGAAAAGAAAGAAAGCAACGTATCAGAGTGGAGATATAAAATGAATTTTTTATAAGTTTTAATATATATATATAATTTGTTATGGTTATACGTAAAAAAAAAAAAAAAAATTTATACATATAAAAAATTATATAAATATATGATATATTTATCATATTTATATGTAAAAAAAATTACATATTAATATAATAATTTTATATAATTTATTATATTTATATATAATGTAATCTATTTTAACTTATTACCCTATAACTCTCCGGAGGTGGAAACCCCTACATGCCTCTCCAAGTTAAACAATACCTAAAGCAATCGATTCCCACAGTTTAAGAGAATTGGGAAGGTGGCATTTTCACTTGCCCCTTCTATTTTGCATGGCTGGAAGGGAAGAATTTTTGAGAATCCTCAACACCACTTTTCCTACCCAAAAAAGAAAAAGGGTTTGAGTTGCCCTGCTAGAGCAGTAAATTACATGGGGAACTGTTTTTTTTCCTTTCCATGTCTTTCATGTGATCCTTACGAAGTTTTCATTAAATCCCAAAAAAGAACAAATGTAAAGGAACAAAAATAAAAAATACAATTGGCATTGAAGTCCTAATGTGCTTTTGGACATTGGCATTGAATGCCTGCTCCGAAAGCAATGTACTAGATTAGAGTTCCAGAGGCATGCAAATGCAAATGCAAATGCAATGCCTTTTGTAGCTTTTGGGTGAGACTGTTTCTACCAATTTGTAAAAAGGATGGGATTCATGTAAGCGTAAGACAGAGCATAAAGTGCGTTGGAAATTTTTGGAAACAGAGGCTGACTACTGACAATCCTCATTCCTTCAATCCTTTAGATTTTGGGTGTTGTTTGTTTGTGCTTTAAGTGTTCCATTTTTACTGGAGACCATGAAAAAAAAAAAAAAGAACAATGAATGGAATTTTTACTTTTACATTTGTTTTCCTTTCTTCCATTTGATAAAATGGAGGACCCAAGAGAAATATGGGTTGTATGCCTTTTATCCAACTTTAACAACAGGGTAATAGTAAAAGCTAGTAAGATTGTCTGTCACCATAATTTCACTGGTATTTGAGCTAACAAGGGAATTAAAACACAGTCAAATGGATGAAAACAGTGACAAAATAAAACTGGCAAATTCCCAAAATCCCAATCCAAGTTGAAACTTGGCATAGTGATTAGTGAGTAATCTTGACAATTTTTTCTCGACTATATTCTTCTTCACTTGTTTTTAAAATGATGTTATGTAATTTCACATGCAGCTCAGGAAATGTGGAAATTAAATGTATTTTGGATCCACCAGACTACAACTCTACTAGTTTTCATTTGAGAGATTATATAGATCATTGAAGATGCTAGAATTCTAGCACCTATTTAACCAAGTAGATATAGAGACGCCACAATTTATTCCAAGCATAAAAATATGGCTGCATGGTTAATGATGAAACAATGATTTATGCCCTTTATATATATATATATATATATATATATATATATGTATATATATATGGTATTATTTATTACTGTAAACTAGTGCGGAATTTTTGTGTTTAAATTCACCTTGTTGTAAATGAATCAGACTTAATCAAACAGATTTTTATTTATGTTCGTTTATTTATTTTTGAGTTTATTTGTGTTCGATTCGTGTTCGTTAAAAGTTTTAAAATTGTGTTTAAAATCTGTTCGTTCATTTAAATTAAATGAATTTGTTCGCGAATATTAAATGAACATGTTCATGAACATATAATCGAACATGTTAGCGAACAATTAAAAATATGTTCATGAACAATAAACAAACAAATCTAAATAATTTTAACAAACAAATAAAAAAATAAGTCAATTTTAAATTATTATTAAATATAATTAAATTTAAGTTATTATTAAATTAAAGTTATTAAATAATATGAATTATATTATAAGTAAATAAAATACAAATAACAATATTATTAATTATATTATAATCGAACAATAAATGAGCTTTAAACGAACTTTAAACAATTTATATCTTAAACGATCCATAAACGAGCTTGTTAATGAACATAAATGGACTGAACAGATCTTGTTCGTATTCGGTTCGTTTAATAAACGAACTTTAAAATCATATTCATAATCGTTTATTTAACTTGATAAACCAACATAAACGAACAAAAATTAAACTGTTTATGAACCGTTCGTCGAACGCTCTTTTCATTTATATCCTACGTTCACTTAATAATATTTGTTTTTTTTTCTGATAGAATTTGGGTTTTTTTTATCGGAATATAGCTTTTATTTTTTTATTTATCGAAATACCGATATTTTGAAATTATTGTCCAAAATCCACCTGTTTTATAACATGCTACGAAATCGTCATGACTGATGGTGATTTTCCATCATGTATTTTAATTTTTTTTTGTAAATTACCGAGAGAAACCGCCGTGACTAATGACGATTTCCCATGATATAATAAAAAAAAAAAAAGTAAAAATCATGAGGGATAACAATTTCTCTCTTTATAAAACTTTATTTTTTTGTTTTAAATGAAGGATATCGATTTCCCTTCACTAGTTTTTCTTCATGATATAATCACGAAAAAGAACATGTTTTTAATTTTTTTTTTATCAAAATATTAAATAAAAATTATATAATTTATAATTAAAAAATAATAAATTTTTATTTTTATTTAAATTTAATTATAAAATATATAAAAATATATATTTTTTATATTTTAATATTTTTCGAATAGAGAAATGGACTTTCGGATAAAATATGTATAACGGTATTATTGTTGATGTGAACTCTTTCTCTATGTACCAGATTGTTAAGGACATTTTCGACGGTTATGACTAGAGGTGTCCATGGGCTGGGCCAAGACTCAATTTTTTTTTATTTCATTTGCCCAAGCCCATTTCGAGTCAAGCCCGGGCCTGCCCGATAGCCTGTTTTACTATTCAACAAATATTTTTAAATTAATATTTATATATATTGGGCCAGGTTGGGACAAGTGTTTTCGTAATTTAGATCGGTCCGGTCTAGTCCGAATTACTATTTATTAAAAAAAATTATTTAACTTTAATTATAAAATATATAAAAATTATTTTTAATATTTATATAAAAATGTATATAATTTTGTAAATTGTTATTATTTAAATTTTACAATTTATTAATTTTTTAATTTTTTAAATTATAAATTATATAATTTTTATTTTCGAGCTTCGGTAAAGGAAATATTTTTTGAATATAATTTTACAATTGATAAGAATATTTTTGACGGTTATGACTAGAGGTGTCTATGGTCGAGCCAAGGCTCAAAATTTTTTTATTTCTCTTGCCCAAGCCCATTACGAGTCAGGCCCGGGCGACCCGAAAGTCCGTTTTATATTCAAAAAATATTAAGAAATATATTTATATATTTTATAATTAAATTTCAATAAAAAATAAATTTTATAAATTTTATTTAAAATTTATTATTTAATATTTTAAAAAAATAAAAACATGTTCTTCGTGATTATATCATGAAGAAGAACTATGGAAAAAAAATCGCCACCAGCATTTAAAACAAAAAAAATAAAAATTTTATAAAGAAGGAAATTGGTGACGATTTTTCTCATGATTTTTACAATTATTTTATATCAAGAGAAATCGTCATCAATTATGACGATTTTTTTTGATAATTTTATATTTTTTAAAAAATTTATGTTAAAAAGTTGCCTTCAATATATTATAAAATAAGTGAATTTTGAATAATAATTTTAAAATATCGATATTTTGATAAAAAATAAAAGCTATATTCTCATTAAAAAAACCCTAGAATTTGTTTCGCTCCCAGTTGTCAATTTTTTCGAATTTTCCTCTGCACCACAAAACAGTTTGACAGCCTTTTTTTTTTTTTTTTCAGGCCAACCATAAATGATATTCCTCTATCTTCAACAAGAGAAATTAAAAATAAAAATAAAGAATCCTGACTGCTAATATCCCTTTGTGGATGTTCTAACTTATATCTTGTATGAAGATCCAGTGAGAGTTCCAAAACACAAAATGAAATACAGCTCATAAAAGATTTTATTACACTATTATTGATTAGACTACTTATTTTTGAGTCGGAAAAAGCTCTGATCAGTTCTTTTGCTTTCTGTCTTTGGGTTTGGGGCACTGTATATCAGAGGTTATTTTCATGTCTTGGGCTCTGTGTACATCCCACCCTTCACCCCCTTTCTTTCTCTCAAATATAATGTCAAAAACTAAAACTCTTTATTTTTTTTTAGAATCAAATGAGAAATTTTTTATTTATTTTGATAAATGTGTAAAAAATAAAATAAAATTATTAATTAAGAAAAATTATAAAAATGATAGAAAAAATTTATTTATTCATAATAAAGATAATAATGAAAAAAAAATTTATGTATTCTTATATGATAAATTAATAATAATAAATATTTAAAAGAAAAATAAATAATTAAAAAATAATTAAATTTGTGATTAGATTTATTCATGAATTACATTACTTGTCAAGCTTATTAGTATAGTCTATTCAACCCATAATATTATTTTTTATATAAATAACTAAATAAATATTTTAATTTAATTTTCAAATATCAATATAAAAATATTTTTAATTAAATAAAATTTGAATGAATTATTGAATCAAATTCGATATCAAATTTAAATTTTAGTGGTATCGATCGAGTGCAAATGTCTAGATTTTTTTTTTCATTTTTTCGTAAAATCATATTGTCCAATAGAAAATTTTTGATGTTTTTATTTTTAATTAATTTCTATGTCAGCTTTAAAAAATATATATTTTTTAGTGTCACGTCAGATTTGTTATGACGCATAAATATTTTTTAACATGTCAAATTATCTAGTCAGTTTTTTAACAGAAACTGTTATAGGCGTTAACAATTTTACTTATTTGCTTCCCTTTTAAAAATAAATGAATCAAATTACTTATAATTTTGGTACATGGACTAATTTACATCAGACTCTAAAGTATAAAGATCTGACAAGTATTTTAATCGCTTATTAGATATTGTCTTAACAAACATAAAAAGTAAGAAAAAAAAAACTTTGATTTAGACATTCACACTCGATCGATACCTCTAAAATTTAAATTTGAAATTGAATTTGGCTCAATAGTTCATTCAAATTTTATTTAATTAAACTTATTTTTATATTAATATTTTAAAATTAAATTAAAATATTTATTTAGTTATTTATTTATTTATAAAATAATATCATGGGTTGATTCGACTATACAAATAAGCTTGATAAGTAGTATAATTCATGAACAAATCTAATCACAAATTTAATTATTTTTTATTTTCTTTTAAATATTTATTATTATTAATTCATCATGTAAGAATACATAATTTCTTTTCGTTATTATCTTTGTTATGAATAAATAAATTCTTTCTACCATTTTTATAATCAAAATAAAAAAAGAGGTTCTCATTTGGTTTTTATTGTAGTCTTCACCCAAAAGTAATATAAAAAAATGGTGATTATTTCGGTGAAAAATCTTATAATGAGAATCGGTGTAAATCTTTAGTTGGCATAAATTTCAAAGATTTTTTAAGTGAAACTAGTTTATTTATTTATTTTTATTTTTTTGCTTGGTTTTTGGTAGGTTTATTTAATTTTGAATAGTATGGACAATTATCAAATAAGATGAAACATCAAAAGTATTTAGTCTTTGTAATAATAATAAAAAATATTTAATAAAAGTTTGATAATTAGAATTATAAATGAATTGGCTTGGACGAATCGATCTTTGTTCGTGTTCGTTCGTTTATTTTTGAGTCTGTTTGTATTTGGCTCGTGTTCGTTAAGGATTTTAAAATTATGTTCGTTCTCAGTTCATTTACATTAAATGAACTAATTCAAAAATATTAAACAAATATATTCATGAATATATAATCGAACATGTTTTCGAACAATTAAAAATCTGTTAATGAACAATAAACAAACAAACAAACAAATAAATCAATTAATTAATTTTAAGTTATTATTAAACAAATGTACTGTACACTAGACCTGCTCATGGGCAGGGTCGGGCCGCGGTCCAGAAAATTTTCAACTTCCTTGCCTAGGTCTGGACCGTGGGCCCGAATTCACTGTTCACCTTTAATATTTTTTTAATATATTTTTATAATTAAATTTAAATAAAAAATATTTTTTTTATTCTGTGAACAGTGATCCAGATCGGTCCGGATCAGGAAAACACCTGTCCAGGCCTTGCCCAGTACGGACATGCTACCCGTCTAGCCTGATAAGCTCGATCCGAATTAAACTGGACATGGAATAAGCTTTTAATAATATAGATTGGCTTGACCAGGATTACTGTTTAAATAATAAAAATAATATTTTTATTTAAATTTAATTATAAAAATATATTAATATTAATATAATATATTTTAAATAGTAAAATGAGCTTTCATATTCAAACTGGCCCAAGCTGGGCCTTAGTAAAAAAAAAAAAATTTGTTCGAACTTGGGCCCGTCCTGACTTGACTCATGCACACCTTTGTTGATCATTTAATGCTACTTTAATTTTCAAACGATTAGATTTGTGTTGCTTGAATCTTAAATTAGTACTAAACAATTAGATTTCACCATGGATGAAAAAAAATCAAAACAAATCTAATAGTTTGAGACAAAAAATAATTCCAACATGTTGGATTTGACTAAATAAAATTATTTTTGATTAAAAATTAAATAAAAAAATAATATTGACTAGATTAATATATTTTAAAAATATATAAATATTTGGCTTAACAAAAAAACCTCAAAATTCAAACTTATAAAATATTTTTTATTATTGATGCAAACATAATATTTTTTAATTATTTGATTTTTTTTTGTAATTTTCCATTCGTTCTTATTTTTTTTTTTTTTGATTATTTGATTTTTTTTCACTGTAATAATCACCTCAAAAAAGATGTTTGTTTTTTGTTTAGATGCATTTGAGCATTGACTATCTCAATATTGAGCCAAAAAAGAAAAAGAAAATCTCCCCTGTGGCCCCATTCATACCTCTATATACAATGGCACTACTGCACTACAAATTCTGATGCATAGATGATATCAGAATTCAGAAGAAAAGAGAAATGAAAAGGAAAATGGTTAAAATATTTAGATAGTCTTGTATTATGTTTAAAAATGTATTTAATTTATGTATTATAAAAATAAATAATTTAATTTTTATATTTTTAAAATTAGTGTAAAAAAATAAAATTGATAATTATATTAATTGAAAATCGTCTAAATATTGACGTAGACATATGAAATTGATAGAATAAAATACTTAGAAAAAAATAATTATCTGTCAAATTTTTTTCGAATGTAAAATTTAAAAACGAACAAAATAGATGACTTTAAAAAAAATGATGACATATTTTTACAGGTAAAAAAGAGATTTAGGTTAAAAATTTAAATTTTTCTAAATTTTATTTGATTAAAAAAATTTGACATGTCATTATTTTTTCTCAAATATCTTTTTTATCAATTTTATATATGCATATCAACATTTATATAATTTTTTATTAACACTATTATATATATTTTTTTCATCAATTTCAAACCTATAATACAAGGTGCAGAATGTCACGTGTCGAGTAATTGTGTTGCATGGCCCATGATTCAGGTCTGGGTCGATAGACACGAGACTTCCCCTAAATAAAAAAACAAAATTTCTTCTCCTACTCCTTTAAGTAGTACTAAGTACTAACCCTTGTTTGCTATAAACAGAAGAGCCAACCCACAAAAGAAAAACACGTCCTTTGGCTACTGGTCACTTCCCCCAATCGTCTAATCTTTCAGAGAGAGAGAGAGAGAGAGAGAGAAAGAGAGATGCCTCAAGCTGAGTCTTTTGGCCTCTCTTTCTTCATCTTCTTCTCTGTTCTATAATGAAAACCAAGATCTGAATATCTATTCTTTGGTGGAACAAATGGCTTTGAATCATCAAAACTCTTCATTTGTTTTCGATGCTCTTTATTGTTCAGAAGAGAATTGGGAGGAAGAAGCCAGAGAAGACTGTTTTGTACAAGTTGAAGAAGAAAGTTGTTTCAATAATGGGATTAATAAATCAAACCCTTTTCCTATCTTGTTAGAACAAGACTTATTCTGGGAAGATGATGAACTTTCCTCTTTACTTTCAAAAGAAGAGCAAAATCAACTGTACGATTGCCTTCAAACCAATGGGAATCTAGATGGGGCTCGCCGTGAAGCTGTGGAATGGATGTTGAAAGTCAATGCTCACTATTCCTTCTCTGCTCTCACTGCTGTTCTTGCAGTCAACTATCTTGATAGATTCTTGTTTAGCTTCCGGTTCCAAAGTGAGAAGCCATGGATGACTCAACTAGCTGCTGTAGCTTGTCTTTCTCTAGCAGCCAAAGTGGAGGAAACCCAAGTGCCTCTCCTACTGGACTTACAAGTATGTTTCTTTATTAGCTAAAGTTTGCTGTAGTTTTATTTATTTGCCATTTGATTCGGCTTATGAATGTTGTGTTTTTGGTCAATCTGTTTAGGTGGAGGAAAGCAGGTATGTGTTCGAGGCCAAAACTATCCAAAAAATGGAGATTTTGGTACTCTCCTCCCTTCAATGGAAGATGAACCCAGTAACCCCACTTTCATTTCTTGATTACATTGCAAGGAGGCTTGGATTAAAGGACCATCTTTGTTGGGAATTTCTTAGGAGATGTAACCGCATTCTGCTCTCTGTCATTTCAGGTTAGCACCAAAAAAAAAAAAAACCTTATTTCCTTTATTTATCAATTTATTAATTGGACTTAAATATTGTTTCTGTTCTCTCAAATTCTCATCTTTTTTGTTTCTTAATTCCTTTTAAACTCATTGGCAGATTCTAGGCTAATGTGCTACCTTCCTTCTGTAATGGCCACTGCTGCAATGCTGCACGTTGTTGATAGTGTAGAACCTAATCTTAGAGTAGAATACCAAAACCAGCTATTTGGCATCCTGGGAATTGATAAGGTATTGTTTATCTTCAATTTTTTTGTTTTTTATTACTAATTCTATTTCTCCAGCTTTTTCCAATGTTAGATGTGCAAATTTCATCCTGGTTCTTAAATCTCGATTCATCTTTCAAACAGGACAAAGTAGATGAATGCTGTAAGTTGATAATAGAATTGGCAAAAACAACAAGAGTTGAAAGCAACCAATCAAACAAGCGCAGGTTTAGTAGCTCCATTCCAGGAAGCCCAAATGGCGTAATCGATGTGTCGTTAAGTTCTGATAGCTCAAACGATTCATGGGCAGTTGCATCATTTGAGTCTTCCTCACCTGAGCCTCTATCCAAGAAGAGCAGAACTCAGCAAGATCAGCTTCTGGAAAGGCTAAGCCATGACTTTCTCAGCATTCCTCGCTAAATTCCCTCTTAAATTCCTCTTTTTTTTTCCCTCTCATGGACTATAAATAGTCTTTGTAATAATATTGATGTTCCTTTCTATGATGCGAGTTAAATTGCTTACCATCTCTGCATTTTTCAACCAAAACCCAAATCGAGACATCTTCAGTTTCTGATTCTTAATCGTCTCTTTAGGGTGATTGGTGAGGAAATCTGGAAGCAGAGATGGTTTGCATTTTATCCGGAAGAAAGTAAAACAACAAATATGAACAACATAGCAATGCAGAGTCCATGCATTAATGCTTAGGCCTTTATTGTTTTATGAACATAATGTTACATTTACAACGTTTTGTGCCCACATTGTTCTTGTTTCTTACATATGATTGAAATACATACGGTGTGTATTTGTATGAATACGTGCATAATATACTTTTGTACGTATTTGTATTTAAATACAGTGGAGAAATCAAATGGATGGGTGAGTGGAAGAGCAGAAACCAAAGAGCGGGAGGATTGAAAGTTAAACATAAGAAGAATTTTTGTTTGCATGTGGAGGGAGGAACATGTTGTCGGCCACTGGCAATTTTTTCGAGTAAATTTTGTGACTATAATTTTGGGGTTTGACCTCGTTGGAAGAGCTCATTTTCGTTTAAAATTTTTAGCCCTGGTGACACCACCTGACTGAAGCTGGAGTGAGCCAATAGCTGTGAACACCGTCCATTCTGATATTCTATAAAATACCCTCAGTCTCAGCCATGATTTTTTTTTTTTTTCATTTCTTTTCTTGGGTTTATGTCAAAACGAGTTTTTTCATTTCTTTTCTTGGGTTTATGTCAAAACGAGTTTTTTCATTTCTTTTCTTGGGTTTATGTCAAAACGAGCGATTTATATAATTACCACAACATGATCGCTATTTTATGGTTTTAATTGTGATAAAAAATAGTTATCGCAATTTAAATCTTTTATCAAAACTATTGCATTGAGAAAGTATCAATAAGCTTTTGCTTGATTACCATGGAGTAGATTTGTAGAAAGTGTGAAGCCCCTTGCATAAAAGTGAGTCTAATCCAGCTTTTGGTCAGCAAATGGAGATGGTGGGAACTTTGGGATCTCGTCCGCACACCAAAAGCATAAGTTTTCAAGTGCCCAATTTGAATGCAGAGGCAGATGGGGACTCTAACCCTCATAGGCAAAGTCAATGAGAGGCTGCCTACCCTTTTGACAAAGGAAATGCATGGAAGAGACTCCGTCAAAAATCAATGTACATATATATATATATATATATATATATATATATATGAGTAAACAACTAGAGCATTTCCATCATCAAATTACAAAGACAATTCATGATAAAAATACCCTTTTGTTTAAGATTTTTCCCACCCAAAGTCTTGCTTCTGGTAGTCAAGAATTTCCTCTATCTTTCTCATAGTTCAAAGTTGTTGAAGATGCAGAAAAGACAGCAGCAAGAAGGTTTGCATGTGCTTTTTACCACTTTAAACTAAAGGAGAATCTTGACTTTAGGCATTATTCTCAAACTTATTGTCTGATCTAAAATCAATTCGTAATAAGTAAAGAATCACAATTTGAATATAAAATCACAAATAAGTTAAAATTTAATAGATGTAGGATAATACTACTTTAACAGTTTTCATCATATGTAGATAGGATTATCATGTGAATCCGTGTAGACGGACTATCACATAACCAACTCAGTAGAGATATAAGAAACAAAAAGCACAAAACAAAACTTGGAAGTCCATACTATATTATGTATCCAACTCAAAATCAATTGACAATAAATGAAGAAACTCAACTTAAATATAAAATCACATACGATTCAGAATTTAATAGATATAGAATAATACCGAATTCCTAATCTTTTTGAGAAAAAATCATAACAAAATGATAAACCAATACTCTAGTAGCTAATTTCTAATGAATACTTTGAGATTTTGTAAATTTACTGATCATCAAAAACTGCATTGTCTATTTCATATTAGTTTATTGAAACATGTAATATAAGGGAATAATGTACTATTTGAATGATTTTCATGAAAACTCGACAGTGACTAATCATTTTAGTTGTTTATAAAGTGAGATAATGTCTTTTTGAGCCGTGATCCACGCTTGGTTTCAGGGTGCATTCTCCACTAATTTGAGTATATGGAAGGCTGTTAAGGGAAGAAATTAGGAAAAGAAAGAGAGCTAGCTAGACAGAAAGAAAGAAAGTACAAGGATTAAAAAGAAGGTATTTAGATATATAACACAATTAGATCCACCAAAAACACACTAAAAAAAGGGGGCAAAAAGGTGAAAAGGTGGGGATTGTTGAAATTGGGAGACAATATCTTTTGATTTTGTTTGTTATGTCTTTGTTCATCATTTGTTCTTTGCTTTTGGTAGTTAGCAGCGTAGACGGTCGAGTAGTATTTCCACCCAAAAAGAAAAAAAGGGGTTTAAATAAAAGAAAAAAAAATGAAGACAATGATAAGATACTTATTTAGTGATCATGAAAAAGAGGGAGAGAATTGGTGCCAGTGAACATCTTCTTCTATGGACAATTATCATTTATGGTACCTCATTTTACTCTAATTTTTTATTTTTTATTTTAAATATTATTATCGAATATTTGTATTCGACTCATATTTAAACATGAATATAAGATATTATCCTTCACATATATGAAAAAACTTTTAAAAAATAACCATATCCAATCGAACAGATATCCGTATCATACATTCATAAATCCGGTTAACATATACTGTATCTTTTAAACTCCTAAAAGTCATCCTTTTGAGTGCATTAATGAGTTTAATTTTAAAACCTTAAGCAAACCGGGCTTTATTCACTACGGAAGCAGCTTCACTTCCATGTTGGGTAAACTGATCATCCCCTTTCATCAAAGCATAGACATTGACTTATCACTCACCTCTCTGTCAGTCGATTGCCTGCCTAAAAAGATTATGGTCATTTCCAGGCCATGAATATTAGTGGCAGTGGGGCTAAGCCTGCACAGGCATTTAATTATTCTTTTCCTTTCTCCCAAACCTTTCAATTTTCATTCTATTATTAATATAATATGTGACATATGATGTTTTTTTTTTTTTTTTTGTGTCATGTAACCTAAACTAATAAATAAGAAAGAACAATGTCTTGATGTTATTTCCAAAAAAATAGAGACTATAGGACCAGAAAAATTGGATTCTGACCTTGATGGAAACTGCAAATCTGCAAGCACATGCAGCCAGCATCTACTGTTCTTATCAGTCCCTTAAAATTAAGGTGATAATAGTACGGTTCGATTTTGAAAAAAAATTATAATTAATATACAGTATTTTAGTTTTTTAAAAATCGAATCGAAATCGAATTGAATAGCATCAAAAATCGAATCGATTCGAACCGAATTTTATCGGTTCGGATCGGTTCGATTCATCGGGTTTTAAAATTTTAAAAGATTATCTTTTTTTTATTATTTTTATAGTATTTTTAAGTTTTTCACTAATTTAAAAATAAAATATTTATTTTTATATTATAAAAATAAAAAAAGTAATTAAAAAATCAATTAAAAATGGAATCGATTCGATTCAAATAATTACTGTTTTTTAACTTATGAATCGAAAATTAAACCGAATCAAATAAACTTATTTTTACTCGAATCGAATTCGAACCGAATTCAATAAAAATCGAACCGAAATCCAACCCAAAATTATGGTTTAAATCTGTTTTCGAATTTATCGTATTTTTTTTCTCAGCCCTACTTAAAAGGGTTTGTCAATTCTAGTCTATTCTAGGCTTTGATCTCTGTTTTTAGCAATTAATTTTGCCTTCTTTTCCTGTTTCATTGCTAAGTCAATAATTCACTATATATGTCGATTATAATCGAACAAACTCTTAAAGTGGACGGCTCATAATTTCATTATTTGCAGAAATCATTGTAAACAAAGGTCACAATAATTTAAATCAATTACTATATAAATAGTAGTATTAGTTACCATTAGTGTGTCCAAATAGTTAATAGAAGACCTAATTCTTTCGACCCTTTTATGCAAAATGTGCATAATTTTTCAGGATATGGTAGAACTTGGGGGACCTCAAAACCTTGGCCAAAAATTATTGAATGAACCAAGCCAAAGTCCCTGGATTCAAACACTGATGCAGACAAGGTAAGAAATGGACACATTAACCACAGGCGGCATAACTTAAGTTGGGGAATGGAACACTCTGGTTTATCTACTAGCTCAGGGGATACACATTCCATGCATGACTGGTATAATTTGGAGGATGCTTGACAATTCTATCCTGAACCAGAGATTTGGGATATATTTTGTTTTTGGTTATTTAAGGGTTTTTTTTTTGAGCTGCAGGGGCAGAGAAGAGTATAGAATAGAATAGTAAGGAAAGTCGATAATGGCCATGGAGCACCACAAGAAGAGCATCCAATGGGCTGTGGCTGTTTGATTTTCGGTGTCAACATCTCAGGTAATGCCAAACTTATTATTCATCAATCTCTGACGGGTAAAAGACAGCACTAAATTTAGGGTCTTTTTGTTTGTTAATTAACCATCTGTGCTTCATGGAGGGGACAAATATATATTATATATTGTGAGACAATCTATATTATTTATGGCCAATCCATTAGGCCAGGCCCGTACACATAGTCGACATCTTCTCCATCATTTGTCATGCTCCAAAATTCATGGACCCTTTTCATTTTTTCTTTCTTTGCAGAGGCTGTTGGGGGTAAAGAACTAAATGAAAAAAGAACAAAAAAAAATTGATACGAATTAGAAGTTTTTTTTACCTTTATGTATTAACAGACCAATAATGAAAGAGAGATTTAGATAGATGATTTGAAGTTTGAAGTTTGGACAATGATTAATTGATTATTAATGTTCTCTTAAAAAAATTATTTTTAATTTCTTATGTTATTTCGATTTTTACAAAAATAAATAAATTTATATTCGATATTTATTGGGCAGATATAAATATTGAAATTTAACATTTCAAATATATAAAAAAATATATATATTAAATTCGTATCTTATACTTGTTTCTGAATTTGAATAACAGAGTTGACTAACACTCTAATTTCATGAGCATAGAATTAATCAGCATGTTAAGTAGTGAGGAAAACAACAAAAGAAAAGCCAATAGCAGTTAATTAGTGTTTAGACAGATTGTGACTTAACGGTAATGGGAGGTACAGTGGTCCTGAGATGGGGGGGGGGGTAGTGATAGGCTTCTTACCTGCAAAATTAACGCTGATTTTCTTCCCAGTTGGTAGTGGGGTCTTATGAGATTATGTTATAGCTAATACAAGCTATATGTAAATGACTTTTAGGCCTTAAGTGTCCCTTTATACGGGCAGGGGACATTGGTAGATTTTTAGGTCATCAGGTATTAGTCATTAGGGGCGTCACTGCCCCCCAAATCATTTAATCTTGGCGGCAAAACCAACCAATCACTACTCACTATGGCTATACCAAGTTATATATATATATATATATATATATATATATATATATATATATAGATATCTGGGTCTATTTTGGCAAACCTAGACTGTTCAACCCTATCTTTTATATTCAGAGAAGATTGGAATTGTTCTTGGAATTCATGGCAATGATAGGGTATGAACATGATTCTATTTTGTTTGCATTTGAACCAGAGGATAATAAGTTCTAAATATCCATCCAACTGATAGCATGTTATCTCAGTATGTCTCAGAATGTGGTATCTGTTTAGATTTGCTCATTTTCAGTTTGTATTTTTTATAGAGGACGTCGTAGTATGAGAATAGAATAAAGGTTTATAGATGAGTATTTTAAATCTGTTAGATATTATTTTTTAATAAGTAATTACATGAATCAATTAAATTAAATCTCAAGTTGATTTTCAGTTTGTATTTGAACTAGTTAGAGAATCATACGTACTTTTGAATTGCTGTACATTCAATCTTGTTGGAACTGGTACTAACTTCTTAAGGTTTTGTTCAAGTTGTCAGTAAATAGTCTTTTGTAAGGTACTACTAAACAACTTTAAGATGCTGATTTAAATTTAGTATTATTATCCTATTAGCCGGTGGACTTTTTTAACTTCACAAGCGAGGTTTACACGCTTTCATAATTTTTCATACGATTTATATTTTTTTTAATCTGACCGTCGTATTTCATGTTCTATTCGTGTAGATCATGCACGTCGAGTTTCGAGTATATTAAAAATGTTTAATTATTTGTTTCGACGTAAAAAACTTTCAACCGTTATATATATATTGAAAAAGATAGTATTCTCGATTGATATGATAGGGATATCGGATCGATTTGAAATTTTACGTGCACGACGAGTACAATTATATGGTTAAATCCAACGGTCAGTTTGTACAAATATAAATAGTATGAAAAGTTACTGAAACATGTAAATACTGCTTGTGGAGTTAAAATGTCCACTGACATATATTTATTGTATACCAATGTAATAGGTAAAAGAGAGAAAAAATGATGGTCTTTGCCCTTGTATTATGTAAACACCAACTTTTGAACTAAAAAGAATAGGTCACTTTGGGATAACAAGTAATGTTCTTTGGTTAAAAAGTTTTTTTATTTCGGCTAAAGTCCATAAGCTCAAACTAGAAGAGCAAAGGGTTGGGTTCCTCATGAGGCAAATGATCTTTCCCTACTTTGGATAAGGTCCATATGCGGCTAAGGGTAGGTCCATGTTATGTTTAGCCATATTTAGGGATGGCAGCGGATTAGATATCTGCATTTTTTGTACTATCTGAATTCGAATCTGTAAAATTGTTTTAAAATTCGAATACGCAAATTATCTGTATATTTCTATCCGAATCCGAATTAAATAACATTATTCGTCGGATATCCGAATCCCCGCTAAAAATCTGAATTCAATAAATCAATTTTTTAAAATAAAAATATAAAATCAAACAAAATTTATTTGTTTTACAAATAAGCAGATTAGATTCGGATATCCGAATCCGTAAAAGTAATGCGTATTCGGATAATAGATATCCGAGGTTTCATATCTGTTTCCGCTTCGAATCCGCTGCGTATAGTAATTATAATATCCAAATCCGACTTTTATCCTAATCCGTAAATCCGAATTCTCAAAAAAAAAATCATATATCCGCGAATATCCGAATCCATATTTTAAATTATCATTCCTAAAAGAAAAGTTAAATCATCTTGAGTTTTCAATATTTCAAGATTTTCTGCTCAGCCCAACCCAAACCTGGAAAGTCTCAACCATCCTACTTTCTCCAAAATGAAGGTTTATTTAGTTCTATGGGCTAGCCTAAGTTGCACCTTTAGCCCAAACCCATAGTTAATCCATTAAAAGTTTCAAACCCCAACAGGGAAAAGAATAGCACTGTGGTCTTGCCTAATCATTAAGGGCTTCATTCAGCAGCAATAGCAAAGGATGTCAAATTTGACATTTCAAAAGTTGCAATAACAGCAGGGAATTCTAGGGTAAGTTTTTTTATGATGAACTTAAAATAGATTTCATTATATATAAATATGATAAAATTACATATAAATTATATAAAATTGTCATGTTTATATGTAATTTTTTTTTTTACATATAAACGACAAATTATATATAAATATGACAAATTACATATAAACATGATAAATTACATATAAACATGACATATTTGTCATGTTTATATGTAATTTTTTAAATAGTGTAATTTTTTTTACATATGTAATTTCATTTTTTACATATAAACATGACACAAATTACATATAAACATGATAAATTACATATGTAATGAAGTATACGGGAAACTCACCATAAGAAACTTTCCTTAGAATTTTTCAAAACGGCCCAAGAACAAGTTATTCCAACAATTTCATGGGAACTTGGAAATAACAAGTCTACATTAGTCATTTATAAATAAATGGTTCTATCATATGTTTATTTTCATGGAGTGAAATGAAGTAACTTTTTTTTTTTTGTTTAAATGCATGAAAAATGGATGGTAGGCAATGACAAATACCTCTTTCTTTCCTTTGGTAATACAAAAACTTGAAGAGATATTGAAAAGAAGTTCAAAATCCAAGCATGGTAGGCAATGACATGATTGGAAAGATGGGGGAATGAGTGTGGAAATGAGGGTTTCTTTCTTTCTTTCTTTCTTTCTTTTTTTTTTTATATTTAATTTTCTATACTCATATATTTGGATGAAGTCTAGGAGCTAGGGAGAGATTAATCACTAATTCACTATCCATATGAGAGTAAAATGAAAATAAATAAATAAAAAATCAAGGCTTGTTTTGGACATAAACTTCTAATCAGAAATAGACTGATTAAAACATCCCAACATCCACAACTGTGACACCTAAAAGGTAGATTAATTGATCTTAATCAGAAATAAGAATCGACTCTTTTCAAGTCCTGAAAAGCTGTAGTGCTTATTCGATCCTAATTGGAAGAAGAAGAAAAAAGAAGGGTTGGTACTAGTGGCAGTGGTGGGCTAACTTTTCAGACAGCAATTCTGATCCATCAATTTAACATCCACATTGGGTTCTCTGCAAAATGTATAAAGAACCAAACCATAATTTGTCACTGATTCAATGTGAAATTTATGCCATTAAGACATTTCTTGGTGATAGAATCTTTTAGAAGGGTTGAAATCTGTTGGCCAAGACTTGGTTGTCAAATTTGTGATTGATTGTCTTTGAGCTTGTTTAAAAGTAAGACGACTATCTCTTAAAATGTCATTAATGAGATTATTGAGAAAACAAACAAAGCTAATGTCTGAATTGTCAAAGTTTTGAGATTAAGCTATTTGAAGTCTGAAACGAAATTAATTACTACAAGAGTCAAAACCAATAGTGAGACAAGTATATGACCAAATTCATGCCCCATTCTCGTAATGAGTCGCATTTTTTTTTTTGGGTTTTCTTCATATTTGTTCGTTTATAATGTTTGACTCGATTCTTTATTTAATAAAAAAATCAATTTCGTTTAAAAAAAACACGGATAACAAAAATAATACAAATAAAGGAGATAGTGTAGTAAAATTCACTTATTCATTATCGGTAAAATATTGATCGATCGTATTTGTATTTCGTAACCCTTATTAAACAGTTAAAAACAAACGAAAAAAAATAACACCAAAAAAATAAATCAATAACTCGTTACAAGAGTGAAAGCTCTAATAAGAGCAGAAAAATGAAGGTAAAGGATTTTTATTCCAAGTACATGGTCGAAAAGGATAGATGGGGATGGGCCCTGTTAGGCTATTGGATCCCAAACTACTTTATCAAGTTTGAGTCGTTTTCCAGGCAATGTTCCAAACGACTACAAGCGGGAGAAGTGGAGATCCCCACTGACAATAAACACGTGATGCTAATCTTTTGGAGCGCACAACCTTCTGTCCTTTCTATTGGAAGAGTAAAAGAAGATAGAAACAAAGTATCTTGAAGATTCTAAGAATTTGTGGCCAAGATGTGACGGCCACCAAACCCAACCATTTATGACGAATTTACCAACCTTGTTTGGCCATCAGCCACCATGCAGCACGCCTCTTCTAAGATTGGCTCCTCTCAAAAGTTTTTGGAAGTGCGATCTGCATAGTTAACCCATTCAAAATTGACCTCCCTACTTTCTGTTATGTTCATGCAAGCATTAAAAAAACTACTACCAAGTATATCTTTTCCGAAATTCATCACTCAAATAAATCCTGGTTTGTTGATTTGGTTTTAAGTGGATTTTTCATGGGGGGTTTTGACTTTTGATAAAGAAAAGGACTAGTACTCCAAACTTATTCATGTGTACAATTATTATACAAAACTAACTTAGTGAATATGGGAGGCAAGGTCGTTCTCTAAGCTATTATGAGGTCTTAAATCGAAGGATGGTACGTGAATGTTCAGTATAAATCGCCATCAAACTTTACACTTGTGGCTAGCACTATGTTTTTTTTTTTCCTTCCATTTCAATGCATTTAACTTGTTGCATATATATATATATATATATATGTATATATAAAGGAGATCACAGTTTAAAAATAAGAGACAGGTTGCACATGTTGAGATTCGAACTCCAAACTTGTTGAATGATACTTCTTAAAAATGAATGAATAACAAACCTATATTCATGAACTAACTACATTAAACCCTAAATTCATTTGTTGCATATATCCTTTTCCTAATAAATTACCTCTTTTGGTGGCATGGGTCGCCTCATCATGGATCCGGCTCCTCTCCCGTTGGATTGGAGAAGCCAGTACATGATGTGATTTTGCCACTTGTAAAATATTAGATCAATGGTTTCAATTGCACCATCAAATATAAAATAATTTTATGGTTAAACATATCTTTTTTATATCTTTGTGTCTTTCGAATCTTTACTTGCTACAAATTAAAATTTTATTTTATTTTACTTAATTTTTTCACTATTTTATTTTTGTTTTCTTTTATTGTATTTCATTATCATATGAGAATTTAAATAATAAACTTGAAGGAGATTATTGGAATAATATTATTGAGACTTGAGCCTCCAAAATCTAAAGAATAACAAAAAATAATACTATTGAACCATCCAAATTTGCAAAGTCAAAGAAGTGTGTTTTTTATTTTCAAAAAAAAAAAAATTAAGATGAAAAATGAAACGAAAAATCAATAAAAACCAATAAATTGCATTTAATTTGGAGTATTGATTGATCTTTTATACATATGACAAAATCACAATATAAATTAGCCTTTCCGATCAAAACATTGGACGGGAGAGGAGCCAGATCCACTCGCCACTCCATACAATGACCTTAACGCCCCAATCCATTGACTACTAATGCAAAAACAAACAGTTGTGTGCCACTAGGCCAGGGGACTCAAATTAATTTCACGCTACACTCCAATGCTAGTTTCCTAATTATAGGATAATATATGTGGTCGGATTTAGCTTTAGCATGTGGAAGACAGTAATCAATCGGCGACGATGATTTATGCTTCATTTGGAAGGATTCAGTAACAAAATGATATGTTGGATGACACGGTGAGAAAAATCCCACCAATCATCCAAATAAAACATTAGTTTTAGGGCACTTTGGATTAGCTTGGTAAACATTCGAGGAAGTGGATTTTTGGATTAGCTTTTATGTTAAATCTCACATAGATTATCTTTTATTTAAATGGTATTTATATTAAATTAAAGGTCTAAAAATCATTTTAATATAAATTAAATTCAAAATTATAATAAAATTTGATTTCTGAAAATTAGGTATTCTCTGTCATATACTTCTCATTTCCAAGTTCCAAGCTAGAGGTGATGCAAATCCCACATAAAAAAGCGAAAAACATTAATTAGTCTAATGGACAACCTTATGGAAATTAGCAATTGCCAAATTAGACATCTTTTAAATTTTTATTTATTTATTTCACTTGCCTAGAAATAATTAATTAAGGATCTGTTTAATTGGTATTTATAAATATAAGTTAAAGATTATTTTATTATTATTTTAAAAAAATTATATTTAATACATTATATTTATTAAATTAAATAATAAATAATACATTAATTATATTTTTATATATATTATGTTAATCAGGATCACTAAACATGATTAGTATTTGGGTTAATTTGAAAAACATGTTCTCAATAGAATTATTTAAAAAAAGAAATGAAAAAATTAAAAATTATTAGGAAAGATATTGTAAAGACAAAATTGCCCTTAATGAAAAAATCTATTTTTTCTCTTATTTTTTAATTTACTTTTTTTAATTATTTTTTTTGGAAAATATATATTTTTAATTTTAAAAAATAAATATTTAAATATTTATATTTTTTAGTTTACTTTTTTTAATTAAAAAATTTTAAATAATAAAAATTAAAATTTTTAAATTTTTTAAAAAATTAATATTTAATTTTTTAAATTTATTTCAGTTAAAATTTTTAAAAAATAATATTTTTTTAACTGAGGAGAAAGAAAAAGAGATTTTTTTCATTAAGGATAATTTTGTCTTTACAATATCTTTCTTAATAATTTTTAATTTTTTAATTTCTCTTTTTAAAATAATTCTAACATATTATATTATTTTAAAATAATATAACTGGGTATATTTTTCAAATTAACCCTTAGTATTTTTCATTAATTATTAGCCTAAGTTCAATGTAAGCAAAAAATTGGGGAGGAACTCGATACAATTTCTTTTGTCTTCCCAAGGCTCCCTGCAAGAATCAGAATCTATTGAAAGAAAAAAAAACATATTAAAACATGGCAAAATCCAAAACCCAACTTTGAATCATCTCCTTCTACTAACAAGTGTCCTAAGAACATTTTTTAAAATTATTATTTATAATAATATCTTTATTCAATATACTAAAAATGATGAATAAAATTATTAAATACTACATTTAATACAATATTCTTTCTAAAATTAATATATTAATTAACCTTAAAAAATATCCTAAAAATATTCGTTAACAAAACGCTTTATTATATTATCTCCCTCCCATTTTCTTGGGTTTGGTGTTGTTTTGTAAATAGTTTAAAATTTTGTTGATGAAAGTTTTAAATGCACTCTTTATTATTAAAATAATATATTAATTAATTTTAAAAAATATTTAAAAATATTAGTTAGTAAAATTATTTTATATAGTAATTAATAAATAATTTGATAATTTTCAAAATATTAATGAAAGATATTTATTAAATTATCTCATTTACCTTCAGTATAATTTTTATATATTATAAACGAAATTAACAAATGATGCATATTTTAAAGATATATTTAAAAATAAAAAAATTAATTTAAAAAATAAATAAAATATGTGATAATTTTTTAATCTGATTATGGAATCCACTATAAATATATAAAAAAGAAATCTTAATTAATATACGAAATATTAATTTTAACAAAATTAGATAATGCCCGCGCTTCGCTACAAAATGTTATCGGATTTGAATTAACATTTTGTAATAAATTTGAAAGATGAAAAAAATAGTAGTAAAGATAATAATTTAGAAAAATAATAATTCTTATTCTTATATGACACCTGATATAAAATTGAGAGTTATTTGAATATGATCAATTACATCCGACAATTTCAGACATAACATAATTATACGATATGAACATAACATGGTAAAAATAATTTAAACATGACATGACACAAAAATAACATGAACACGACACAAATACATGAACATGTCAAAATCTGCATAAAATGAATTATTAACGTGTCAAAATTTATATAAATATATAATATCTTGAATACGATTATAACAGAAAAAATAACACGATTATGATGACGCAAGACACAAATTTGTGAGTTATTTGAATAGTGTCAATTAGACTTGGCAATTTCGGAACAATATAATTATACGACTAGAACACAACATGAAAAAAATAGCATGAACACGACACAAATACACGAATGTGTCAAAATCTACATAAAACGAATTAATAACGTGTAAAAATTTATATAAATTTATAATATTTTAAACACATGATAAAATAACATGAACATGTTACGGACATATGGTTTTTTTCTAAATTGAATCATTATAACAAATTATGCAAAATATGAGATGAATCGAGATACGACACGAACACACAAAATTTTTTCTAAATTGGATCACCATGACAAACTATGCAAATATTTGGATGAATTGAAACACGACACGAGAAAATGGAAAAAATAATTAAAATACGGTACGACGTGAAAATAACATGAACACAACACAAATACACGAACGTGTCAAAATCTACATAACATGAATTATTAACATGTAAAAATCTATATATATTTATAATATTTTGAACACACAAAAAAATAACACGAAGAAGAAAAATAATATGAACACAAACGAATTTCTGAATGTGTCAAAATCTACATAAAATGAGTTATTAACATGTAAAAGTTATATAAATTAATAATATTTTGAACAGACGAAAAATAGCACGAACATTACACGAATATACGAACGTGTTAAAATCTACATAAAACGAATTATCAATATGTAAAAATTATATAAATTTATAATATTTTGAACACACAAAAAATAACACTAACACAAAAACGACACGAACACATAATTTTTTTCTCGATTTTTTTCTCCTTCCTTTTTTTTCTTTTCTTTTCTTTCCTAACAAAAAAAAAATATTAAAATATCCAAACTAACCCCCTCAATCTCTTTAATATCTACACTTAAGTGTCAATCAACTCTTAATCCAAAATGTCTAATTCTCTCGTCTCAATGAATTGGGGATAATTTTTATATTAAGTTATAGATAGATTATAGATTTATAACATTTGATACGATTCAAATCTATTTTTTTCCAAATAAAAAACAAAACGGCAAGATTGTGAATTCCCAAAAGTCGCAATTGTAAAAATTTTAAGAATGAAATTGCTTTATAAAAACTGTGGTGTCCCATGCTGCCATTACAGTCAAATCCGTGTGGAAGACATTGCCCTCCTCCAAAACAAGTGGAGAGAAGTGAAAGTGAAAGAAAGATAGAACAGAAAAAGAGAGAGATTCCCTCCTACCTGATTCTACCAAATTTAATACTCAGATTAAAATCTAACTGAGAGGGTTTTCAAGTCCGTGACAGTCTATAAAAAGGGTCCAAAGGTTTTAGTTTTTCAAGTAGCAAAGAGGGTTTAAACGAGGCGAGGGTGAGCAAGAGTAGGGCTGTAATCGAGCCGAGTCGAGTTCGAATACTGAGAAGCTCGAGCTCGATTCGAAACTCGAGGCTCGAAGCTCGGTTCGAGCTCGATCGAGTATCATTTTTTAAGCTCGAGTTCGGCTCGAGATAAAATCGAACTATTCGAGCTCGACTCGATTAGGCTCGTTTATATACTCGAGCTCGAGCTCGAATTAAGAGTTTTTAAGTATGTATATATATTAAGGGTAAAATAGTAAATTAATAATAAAAATATTATAAATAAAAAAAGCTCGATTAGGCTCGCGAGCTGCTCGAATCGGGTATTAAGATACTCGAACTCGGCTCGCTCGATAGCTCGAGCTGCTCGAGCTCGAGCTCGGCTCGATAATGACCGAATCGAATTCGAGTTTTTTTCGAGTCGAACTCGAGTAGCTTGCGAGCACAGGTGTCTCGTTTACACCCCTAAGCAAGAGCGAGAGGCAGAGCCAGATAGAGAAAAATGGGAGCCTGGGCTATCGCTGTGCATGGTGGCGCTGGTGTGGACCCAAATCTCCCTAAAGAAAGACAAGAGGAGGCTAAGAGACTCCTTACTCGTTGCCTTGATATTGGCATCTCTGCTCTCCGCTCTAACCTCCCCGCCATTGACGTCGTTGAACTTGTCGTATGTCCCCTTTTCTTTTACCCCTTCCTTTTATTTCATCACCATCTTTCATCCCTCATCCAGTTAATAAAAAACGTATAATATTGTAAAAAGAAAAAAGAAAAAAAAATCATGCTTTGATCATTTTTGTTGTTGTTATAACTATAATAATGGGAGATTAAATTTTTAACAAAGAAAAAGGAAAGACATTACATTTTTTTTATTGGTGAAAATTGTAAATGGTGACGATATATGATGACGGGGAGAGTTTATTTCGTTATCATTTCTTTTTTGCTTCCGTCGTTTTCTTCTGGAATGATAAAAATTCGATTTTTGTTTTGGTAGGTGAGAGAACTGGAAACAGATCCTCTTTTCAACTCCGGGCGTGGATCTGCTCTTACGGAGAATGAAACGGTGGAAATGGAAGCCAGCATTATGGACGGTCCAAAGAGGAGATGCGGTGCCGTTTCAGGCTTATCCACTGTTAAGAACCCTGTCTCACTTGCCCGTCTTGTCATGGAGAAATCACCACATTCTTATCTGGCCTTCTCGGGTGCCGAAGAGTTTGCCAGGAAACAGGTTTGTTTTTACCAGTTTAGCATTTATGGCCAAACCCATACTTCAAATTTTTTTTGTTTTTGTTTTTTTGGAATCTTAGATTCCATTATCCACTTTTGAATAGATTAGCTACACGCTTTCATGTTCTGAAACCTGACAGGAGGGTTTAATTTTTTAAATTCTTCTCTCTTATAGTTTCCTAGTTTTTAATTAATGGGTTGGATTTTGTGCAGGACGTGGAGTCGGTGGACAATGAATATTTCATTACGGAAGATAATGTTGGGATGCTTAAGTTGGCAAAAGAGGCAAACTCAATCCTGGTACGTTTGAATTTTGCTTTACTTTCCTTGAAAAGACATTGATGAAGCAAATCACGTGGTGGGACTATGCCTAACCTTTTTCTACTTTTGTCTTTTTGACCAGTTTGATTACCGTATCCCAACGATTGGCACCACCTGCGGTGCCGGCGCAGCCATGGACAGTCCTTTGCAGATGAACGGGCTCCCAATCAGCGTCTACGCCCCAGAGACAGTTGGTTGCGTGGTAGTTGACAAGGAGGGTCGGTGCGCTGCAGGCACCTCAACTGGTGGGCTCATGAACAAGATGATAGGAAGGATTGGTGATTCGCCCCTTATTGGTTCCGGAACCTACGCTTGTGACTTGTGTGGGGTGTCATGCACTGGTGAAGGAGAAGCAATCATCCGAAGCACCTTGGCAAGGGAAGTAGCAGCAGTGATGGAATACAAAGGGTTGAATCTGCATGAGGCAGTGGATTTTGTGATAAAAAATAGGTTGGATGAAGGCAAAGCTGGGCTGATTGCTGTTTCAAAGAATGGTGAGGTGGCTTGTGGGTTTAACACCACTGGGATGTTTAGGGGCTGCGCCACTGAGGATGGGTTCATGGAGGTTTGTGTCTGGTAAAATGTCTTCGGGTTGCACTACAACAACTTTAGAGGGCTTTGCTTTTGGTGATTTTACTCATGTGCTTCACACTTGTTTGGTCATAATTAAGTGAAGCACTGTGTAATTGAAATGCCCCCAAATAATAAATTAGGATCTTCAATCTTGGGACTGTAATTTGCAATATCAATCAATCATTACCAAATTGATGCTTTAGACTTTTGTCTACAATTGCTATCTGAACATTGAACGGCCTATACCAGTAAATACTGATTGATAGTTACGTCTACGCCCCAAGGAAAATGGCCACTAAGACATTATCGCCTTCAATCGCAGAGCCTCGTGCGGCAAGTCATATATTGAAACTTATTTATAACATCAAAGGTATACACAGAACTTGTAGCCTAAGTGGATTACATGTTGTCACTTATTTGTTGCTGGTGTGACCATGGCCTGAAATGGCATCCTTGGCAGACTGAAAGGCTTTGGCTACTGCAGCAGCTGCACCAGCCAGAACACCTCCCTTGTTTGCCAGAATTCCGATTATCACGAGTCAAGTGAAACCACTCCCACGTTCTCCATCTTGGGTTCTTTGTTTTCCCCTGGCGATGATTGTATATCTACAGTCTCCACCTTGGTTTCTATTGTTCCTTATTCATTTATATTTTCAGTTTCCTGCTAAAAAAAGTATGGTGAGAGCCTTACTATTAACCAATAGCAGGTAAAAATTAAAGGAAAACTAAAGGTTAAATATATTAACAAGTCCTTGGTGTTCATGTTGCAAGCTTTAAGTGAAAGAAGAACTGAATCAAAACGAGAAATATGGACTCTCTGCTCCAGAATTCTAGGTGCTAAAAGTAGGAAAGGGTTGCCATTTACTAGAAGTATTCAGTATTTACTGGTATAGGCCGTTCAATGTTCGTTTGGCTAGCAGGAGGAACCGACTTGAGACACGTTTCACATTTTGCATGCGGTGGAAGTTCCTTCTTGCATTGCTGCGAAATTGCTTAGCACGTGAGTAAAATCACCAAAAGCAAAGCCTACAGGCCACACCATAGTTTTAAATCTCGCGATCGCGAATTTCGTTGTAGATGTGATGTTGTGGTTGCGAGTATTACAAAAAATAAAAAACAATACGAATATTTCAATTTTCGTTACGTCATAACCATTACATTATGTAACTATTGTATTTTAGAACTAAGGTCACTCGTACTATCTCGTTGATGTTTGATTAACAAGAGAATGCCGGAATGCTGTTACTAGAGCTGTAAATGAACCGAGTTTGAACGAACAAGCTTTTGTTCGTGTTCGTTTATTTATTTTTGAACTTGTTCATGTTCGTTCGTGTTTGTTAAGGATTTTTAAAACTATGTTCGAACTCGGTTCGTTTATTAAGAGATGTGTTCGAGCTCGGTTTGGGCTCGTTCAGTTAAATTTAAATGAGTTTGTTCGCGAACATTAAACGAACATGTTAACGAGCATGTTCATGAACATTAAACGAACATGTTAACGAACATAAACGAGCTTTATTTTTTATTTTTGATATTTTTTAATAAAATTATTTGAGTATAAATTAATAAAATAAAATATTATAAATAAATGAAATGAAATATAAAATAATAGTATTATTTATAATCGAACATAAACGAGCTTTAAACGATCTAATAAACGAGCCTTAAATGAACCATAAACGAGCTTGTTCGTGAATATAAACGAACTGAACACACTTTTGTTCAAACTCGTTCGTTTAATAAATGAACATAAAAATTTTGTTCATTATTGTTTATTTAGCTTAATAAACGAACATAAACGAATAAAAATCGAACGGTTCACGAACAGTTCGTCGAACGCTCTGTTACTCCTAATTTTGACAATAAATTCAAGGATAAAAACTTTCGTGCTGGGCTCCAATTTGGCACACTGGGCCCAAATTAATAATATACATGATGGGCATAGGCAATTTCCAAGGGGATGTATAGCCTATAGGCTCCAGCGGCAAGGGTGTCGGGCAAGAAGACCACACCAGGCCCATAGGAAAAAACTGGGTCATTGCCTTGTTAGCTGTTTAATAAAACTCTGGTTGATACTTTAGATTGCAAACAGGGTCTTAGATCCTTTAATTTCTGCACCCCATAGCTTACTTCCGTAATTTTTCAGGCCCATTCAAACTTTCTTCCCCCTTTGATCAATGGGTCATGCATAGAACAAATCAGACTACATTTTTAACAAAACCTAATACATGCAAACATAAGTAACTTACCATATACTATACGATAATACAGAACTGAGCTTATACCAAAAGATATTAATACAGGAACTGAGCTTAGTTATGTCGGTACGGGCCAACTAAAAGAGACAAAGACAGCATACTAAATGACAAGTTCATTCGTTATTAAAAAATATACAGGAATTATAAAAAAATGAATTTTGATTTGACTTTGAAAACAATAAAACAAAAAACTGGTAGGGTTTTTCTCATTTCATTTGAGACTATTTGAGTTGTTTTTAATAAATCAACAACAAAAAATAAAGCTTGCCAAACTTAATTAAACACCATTTCATCTCAAGATTCTTTAAAAACCTGAAAACAATTTTCATCCTTCAAAAGACTTGTATAGTTTTTTTCTAGTAATTGAATCAAAGCTTCTATTTTTTATCTTATGCAAGATATATATTTGCCAAGTACAATCGGTGCCAACACGCCATGGAAGAATTCCTTGGGCCTTGACTTGGCTGACAATATTATTGTTTTGTTTCGTATAAGACAATAGCCCTTGTTAGTTTCCTCGTGTCTTTTGATACCAGTCCAAGTCTTTTCGGCTAATTTATGTGATGCGTTTCAACTTTCATGTCCCTATTACGCGCAAAAATTATTCCCACTAGATAAACATGGACACACAAATAGAAAGACCACTGCTGTGATGCGTATCTGACTCTTCCTCGTACTCTATGAGGTCCACAGCCGCAGACCATAACTGTCAATTCAAAGTCAATATGAACCATTAATTTTCACTTGGATTCTAGAATTTCTCTGACCTTCAAAACATAAATAATATCCCCTCGTCAAAAAATCTATGCTTATGTTATTCTTTTTGGCTAATTAAGAATCCTTCCTAACGGTGTAAACTTTTTTTTAAGGAGAATCATGCCAACACCTTTTTTATTATTGAAAAATGGAATAAAAAGTAAAATCAATCTATTACTTAAAAAAAATAACAAAAAAATAAAATAAAAATTATTCATTTCATAACAAAGATAATTAAAAATATATATATATGTATTATTATAATTGATAATAGAAAATATTTATAAAAAAAACAAAAGATTAGAAAATAATTAAATATTGATATTTTAAAATTAAAATTAAATATTTATTTATAAAATAATATCATGGGTTGAATCGATTATACTAATAAGCTTGACAAGTAGTGTAATTCGTGAACAAATCTAATCACAAATTTAATTATTTTTTAATCTTTTATTTTCTTTTTAAATATTTTCTATTATCAATTATAAGAATACATAATTTCTTTTTTAATTACCTATGTTATGAAATAAATAATTTTTTTTTAATCTTTTTTGTAATTTTTTTGAAGTAACAGATTGGCTCTACTTTTTATCCAATTTTTCGAGAATAAAGGAGAGGTTCGCACGATTCTCATTAAAAAAAGAAAAGTTTGCACCGTAGTCTTCACCCCTTCCTTGATCTTCAATTTTTTTTTAACTATACCTTGTTTCAGTTTAAATTTAATAATTTTGTGTATATAGATAGATATATATATATCGTATTTTATATTTTGGTAATTACAATATTATGAACTGTTCATAATATTAAATTTAAACCCCTTATAGCCTATCAATTTCGGACATTAATCATGTGAAGTGGTTTTGTTTGGCTAACAACAGTTATCTGATCTACTATAGCGTTGGAAACTTTCCTGGAAATTAAATGATTTTGGTAATTACAACTTTTTGAAAGAAATTTAGAAATCAAACTTCCAACATATGAATATATCCAACAAGACGTGTTTCCTACCACGGCGATGACACCCCCGATGCTTATGGTGACGTGTTTTATGTTCTAGTTTATGCGTAAACGAGATATCTATATTCGTAAGTTACTTGAATTTGATTAAAAAAAAATTGTATTCATTTCGGTTATTGTAGAGCAAAGTTTGAGCTCGAGCAACTCGAGTTATCAAACGAGTCAAATTCGAATATCTTAATATTCGACTTGAGTAACTTGCAAGTCTAATCAAGCTTTTTTATTTTTAGTATTTTAATTAGTATTGAAAAAAACTCAATTCAAAACTCAAGCTCTAACACAAATAATCGAATTTAAAGTCAAATATGAAAATCGAACTCATATTTTACTAGGTAAATAAGTTTAATCAATCTGATATATATTGAAAGAAGATCATCATAGTGGCTTAAAGTACTAAACTTATTTTAAAGAAATCATCATACATGAATGACCATATCTTCATGTTCTTTTTTAAAGAGACTAAACTTATTTTAGTTTTGATTATTTGTTATACTAATGATTTTGTTCTATGGAGTACTCTACTTAATATCTTAACTAAATAAACTTCAATTATAATACAAACTCACTGATTTATTATTGCCATAACCAGAGATCATTAAAGCCCTCCTTGAGAGTGCCAATGGCGGTCGAGAATGTTGTGCGGAACTAGATCGAGATTACGAAAACCGATAAAAACACACACTGAAACACAGATATTTTACGTGGTTCGGCCAATATACCTACGTTCACGGGAGGAGGAGCAAAGCTTTGTATTTAATCGGAGATGGAGTACAAACCGGATACAAACCGGATACATATTACAAGTGCTCTTTCTAGCACACACTCAACACCTCAATACACAAGCTCTAACAGGCAGCTTTTGCCTTCCTACAACCTCTACCGGGAGGGGCTCTCTCTAGAGCTCTCACATCTCTACCGGGAGGGAGCTTTTAGAGCTCACCTTTGGAGCTCTTTTCTCTCCTCTGCTCTCACTGCATGCCAAGGCCAAAGGCCTTATATAGAAGCAAATGTGGGTGTGAACACTTTGCATCTGGCAGCCACCATAGCCACCATAGCCACCAAAGCCACCATAACCACCAAAGTGTTCTTTCAACAAAGGCTGCCAACGTCAACAAAGGTGGCTAAGAAACTTTGCCAAAAACTTGGCAAATTTGCCATCAAATGGCTGCTCAAGCTTCAACAATTTCTGCAGCAGAAATTGTTGAAGTTGCCAATGTGGACTTTGAGCCACAATTCCAACAATCTCCACCTTGGCGAAAATCCACAGAGAAAATTCACTTATCAGGGCTTCCTCCATTCCTCCTTCAGATTTCATACACACATCAGGGCACCTACTGCATTGGCATGATCCATCAATGCACTGAGCCTGAGTCAATTTTTTCTGTCTATTCTGATCTCCTTCCCAATAATTTATTGGCTTCTCCAAGATCCTTCATCTCGAACTCTGAGCTCAGTTGAGCCTTCAGCCTGTCGATCTCCACCTTGCCTTTTTCAGCAGATAGACAAATGATCCATCTTGAAGTTTCAGAAAATAAACACAGTGATTAAATTGACTGCGTGTGTACTTTTCATCATGTCATGAAACAGTCCAACCGTTTGTACAGCTGTCACGGGATTGTTTCAGACCATACAGTGACCGATTCAACTTGCTTTTCTAGTCTTCGCGACCGGGGACTCCAAAACCATCTGGTTGAGTCATATAAATTTCCTCCTCTAAGGAACCATGGAGGAATCAAGTTGAACTAACTCTAGGTCATACTGTGCTACTAAAGCCAATAATATCCGAATAGATACATGCTTAACAACCTCGTTGTAGTTTATTCCTTTCTGGCTTTGTATCTGATACTGTCTTTGCCGGTAGCACCCTCCTTTTTGGCAAAGACCATTTGCACCCAATTATTCTTTTGAGTGTTGGAAGTGGAACCAACTTCCAAGTCTGATTCTGATGAAGTGATGTCATCTCTTCATCCATCGCCTCCTTCCACTAGGCATGCTCGGGGCTGTTTACAGCTTCTTTGTAATTGGTCGGGACATCATCATCAATTACTGGAAGGGCGTATGCCACCATGTCTGTGTACCGAGCAGGCTTTCCGAATACGTCTTTTCGGTCTGCTGGTGGCAATAGATTCAGGTTGCTGAAAGATTTCCGGTGATGACTCCTCCACTTCAATTAAGGTGTCATCAGATTCTAGTTCAGATTCATCGAAATTTTAACCAGCATCTTCTGATTCAAACTCCACCTGCTTTAGAGAATCATGGTTCACATTCTCTGGAGTTGACAGTTTCAGCATTACAGATTCGTCAAAGGCAACATCTCGGCTTACGATGACTCTCTTTGACTCAGGGTTCCACAGTCGGACTGCTTTTAGTCCTTCACTAAAGCCCAAGAAGACAGCTTTCTTGGCTCTAGGATCCAGTTAAGCATCCGAAAAACAGCCGATCCGGTTTTAAGACTCTACCTCTAAGGATTTTCCAATCCATGCATCCAATGCTGTAGAGGGTAGTCAGTTGATACTCTAAGAGGCCAAGCCTCTACTCAAAATGCCTTTCTCAAGCCTCACTGAGATAACTCGAACTCTATCAACCAAAGTTCTAATCATCCGTTCTGCACCTCCATTCTATCGTGGAGTGCCCGGAGCTTCAAAGTGTCTGATCTTCACTTTGAGGAACGGATAATCGCCAATATCAGATCTCAGTATTTTGAGCTTTTTACTGGTCTGGACGGGATCTTCACCTCCTACTGTGGATGGGATCATCACCGTCTATTGGACTGGAGGGGTCTTCACCTCCTACTAGACAGGATCTTCATTGTCTACTGGACGGGATCTCCACCGTCTACTGGACGGGGTCTTCACCTCCTACTGGACAAGATCTTCACTGTCTACTGGACTGGAGCGGTCTTCAACTCCTACTAGACAGGATCTTCATTGTCTACTGGACGGGATCTCCACCGTCTACTGGACGGGGTCTTCACCTCCTACTGGACAAGATCTTCACTGTCTACTGGACTTTCGCGGATTAACAGGATTCTTCTCCTAGATAGGATATCCACCGCCTACTGGTCATTCGCGGATTAACAGGATTTTTCTCCTAGATAGGATATCCACCGCCTACTGGACTTTCACGGATTAACAGGATTCTTCTCCTAAATAGGATATCCACCGCCTACTGGTCCTTCGCGGATTAACAAGATTCTTCTCCTAGATAGGATATCCACCGCCTATTAGACAGGATCTTCACCATCTACTGGTTCTTCGCGGATTAACAGGATTCTTCTCCTAGATAGGATATCCACCGCCTACTGGTCATTCGCGGATTAACAGGATTATTCTCCTAGATAGGATATCCACCGCCTACTGGACTTTGACGGATTAACAGGATTCTTCTCCTAAATAGGATATCCACTGCCTACTGGTCCTTCGCGGATTAACATGATTCTTCTCCTAGATAGGATATCCACCGCCTACTGGACAGGATCTTCACCATCTACTGGTCCTTCGCGGATTAACAGGATTCTTCTCCTAGATAGGATATCCACCGACTACTGGTCCTTTGCGATTAACAGGATTCTTCTCCTAGATAGGATATCCACCGCCTACTGGACAGGATCTTCACCGTCTACTGGTCCTTCGCGGATTAACAGGATTCTTCTCCTAGATAGGATATCCACCGCCTACTGAACCTTCGCGGATTAAGAGGATTCTTCTTCTAAATAGGATATCCACCGCCTCCTGGACTTTCGCGGATTAAGAGGATTCTTCTCCTAAATAGGATATCCACCGCCTACTGGACTGGACAGGATCTTCACCGTCTACTGGACTGGAGGGGTCTTCACCTCCTACTGGAAGGGATCTCCACCGTCTACTGGACTGGACGGGGTCTTCACCTCCTACTGGACGGGATCTTCACTGTCTACTGAACGGGATCTTCACTATCTACAGGTCCTTCGCGGACTCACAGGTCCAGTACTTCGCACTGCCACATGCCAAAGTTACGTGGTGCCATCAAATTTCTCCACCTCGAACTTTGCAGTGGTCATCGAGTTCTTTCTGATGTAGAACTTGATGGTGCGCTGCTGGTTGTTTCAGTTGTCTAATGATTCTGCCATGGTAATAAAACAAAATTACCAACTCAGAGTTTTTCCCTTATCTGTATGGAAAAACGGATGCCGCGGTTGAGTCCGGAATAGTCGAAATAGCCAGGAACGGGTCCAACTGTGTAAATTTTGGACACACGGTGAATATTCTGCTGCAGGTGGCTCGAAATGGACTCGGTTTAGCTCAACCGGCTCGGAAAGTCTCGAAATGGTGTTCTGAAACGGCTCAAAAAATGGCCCAAAAAAGTTGGTCGGAGCTACGGCGGCGCGTGGGGCGGCGCGTGGGCGCGTGCAAACTGGTGGTGACCCACTCGCGATTCTTCTGGCGGCGCGTGTGGGCGCGTGCGGCCTCCTCTGGTTCTCCGGTTGATTCTGCTGCACTCCTCTCGACGACCTCTTCAACCTGGTATTTTCAAAACACAATTTGGAGCACTTTTGAAAAACGGACAGAATCGAACAAACTCGGTTTTACGTAAAAGTTGGCTCTGATACCAATTTGTTGTGCGGAACTAGATCGAGATTACGAAAACCGATAAAAACACACACTGAAACACAGATATTTTACGTGGTTCGGCCAATATACCTACGTCCACGGGAGGAGGAGCAAAGCTTTGTATTTAATCGGAGATGGAGTACAAACCGGATACAAACCGGATACATATTACAAGTGCTCTTTCTAGCACACACTCAACACCTCAATACACAAGCTCTAACAGGCAGCTTTTGCCTTCCTACAACCTCTACAGGGAGGGGCTCTCTCTAGAGCTCTCACATCTCTACCGGGAGGGAGCTTTTAGAGCTCACCTTTGGAGCTCTTTTCTCTCCTCTGCTCTCACTGCATGCCAAGGCCAAAGGCCTTATATAGAAGCAAATGTGGGTGTGAACACTTTGCATGTGGCAGCCACCATAGCCACCATAGCCACCATAACCACCAAAGTGTTCTTTCAACAAAGGCTGCCAATGTCAACAAAGGTGGCTAAGAAACTTTGCCAAAAACTTGGCAAATTTGCCATCAAATGGTTGCTCAAGCTTCAACAATTTCTGCAGCAGAAATTGTTGAAGTTGCCAATGTGGACTTTGAGCCACAATTCCAACAGAGAAAACAGAGTTCTAAACTTGTTTTCTTAACAGGAAAGATCCTAATTAAGAAATACTTACTAAAAGAGATCAACCTTAAATATTGATAATTAATTCCTATTAATTAATTGTAGACCTAATTAGAGATAAATGATTCGACTCTTTTATTTAGCAAGAGATAATTCCTCCGTGGTTTCAATGGCTTTCATGACGAAGGAGCATCTCAACTGCTTCACCCATCGTCGGTCTTGCGTCTTTATCTTCCTGAACGCATTGCAGAGCTACTGTAACGAGAATTAGCATCTCAGCCTCATCATATATCCCTTCCAGCTTTGGATCTATTATCTCATGCTTCCATGTTTCGATCTCTTTGGCTCTTGCCATGTGCTCTCTCACCCATGCAACTAGCGTTCTTTGCTCGTTTGGACTTCCATCATCTGTCACTGGGGGGGTTCCTATTTGCAGGGCTTCTTCCTGTCACTAACTCCAATAGAACGATTCCATAGCTATAGACATCAACTTTGGAGGTGATGGGCAGATTGAACACCCACTCAGGTGCCATATAACCTCTAGTTCCTCGGATCCTTGAGATTTTTGAATACTTAACATCGCCTCTATTTAGCAGCCAAGAGAGGCCAAAATCTGACACTTTAGGCTGGTATTTAGAGTCTATGAGAATGTTGTGAGGTTTTATATCACAATGGAGAACCCATTCCAAACATTCTTCATGTAAATAAGCTAAGCCTCTTGCGGTTCCTACAGCAATTTCAAATCTCTTTTCCCAATCAAGTGCTTTAAAAGAGAGGTTTTCAGCCAAAGATCCATGTTCCATGTACTCATATACTAGAAGCCTATGCTTTCCCTCCGCACAATAGCCCCACATCTCTATCAAGTTCATGTGATTAAGTTTTCCAATGGTATTTACTTCTGCAAAGAATTCAGCTTCCCCTTGGTTAGCATCAATGAGTCGCTTGATTGCGGCAACTCGACCATCGGACAGTGTGGCTTTGAACACGATTCCTCCTGCACCTCTTCCAATCTCTTCTGAGAAACTATTTGTCGCCTTTTTCAGCTCAGCATAGGTGAATTTTCTGAAGCCAGTTGTAGCGAGAAGGTAGCCTGCTATTGGGCCTGAATTATTGTCGTGGGTTCTAATCAAGAAACACCATACCAAGAAAATGGTAAGAAACTCGAGTCCTCCGACTGCACATGCCGCCCAAAGGGCAAATTTCAATGACTCGTTTTCACGGCTTTTGGAATATTTTCGTTCCAGCGGCTGCACTTCGTTGGAACATTGTAACTCGGAATCTTGAACAGTGTTATTGTAAAAGGAGACAGTGGCCTTGCCCTTGGGCACTTTGAGGTAGAAATCAGCATTAAAATTTGGTGGGCGATGTCCATTCAACAATTGTGTCTTGGGAGAACAATATGTACCATATGGTGCATGGACTTTAATAAATCTGAATTGAAAACCTTTGCAATCACACAACTGCGAGCACATTTTCTCGCAATCCTCTAAGGTGACATTAGGATACATGGTGAAATCATAGCCATAGAATTCAACATGGCGGAGTTTCAGGAAACCAACCTCAGTTTGGTTACAAGAAAGATGAAATTCTGGTTCACATCCAAGAGACCAATCAGCATGATTCTTCATCTTATACCCCGGAATGCAAGAGCATTTCCTGCCAAAATTAGGAGTATATATGCATATGCTGTTTGGTCCACAACATCCATGAACCATGCATGGTTGAGAGAAGGCTTGCCATGAAACAACCCAAGTTTCTCCATCCTCTTTTAGACTATACAGTCGAATATTGCCATCAAAATCCATCTTCAACATTCTTGAAATCTTTGAGCTATAATCAGCTGACAAGAAAGTAAAATTATCGGTTGAACTAAAATTGCCCAAAGTATCCAGAACTGCAATTTTGCTTTTATTGAACGTGGATCTTCCAGCTTCGCATCTCAAAAGCCATGGACTTGGCCAGTAAACGCTTGAAAACTCAGGACCTTCGTACACAAGGCTCAGGATATTATCACTTTATCAGTGTCAAAATATAGCTGAAAATAACCCGAGGAGTAGTTTCCTTGGCTTCTTGATGATATGAGCTTCAAGTTCTCATTGAATGGTTGAAGAGGAAGCAGAGTATCCGTGGGTGAATCGTAGCTTTGCCACAATATAAGGCCTCCCAAGTTACGCAGGATGAGATTGCCGCCATCTTCAAGTTTTAAATGGGTAGGTGACTGCGAGACGGTTTTCGTTTTCCAAACAGGGATACGACCCGGATCTTTTAAAACAAGGTTACCTGATTTCAGTAGACAGAGCTTTGAGAATCTACCATTGACTGGTTGGTCCCGATTTGCCATCCAAACTATGGTGCAATTGTTAGGACCGCAGGATGGTTTGTTGAACCATATCGCAAAGGAATAAGCATTCTGGCCAACAGGGTGGAAACCAGCACTGAAAGTGCCATCAGGTGAAGTCAACACATCACCTGCAGTCTCCACCGCTAGTGATGAGCCCGCCCATAGACCATCAGAGGATGAAGATGAAGGTGGGCAAAATAAAACCAAAGACAAAACGAGTAGGATCAATGGTTCGGCTTCGGCCATGAAAAAGTTTGTGAAGATTGAAGACAGGAAAAAAGCTTGGTGACTAATAAGGCAGAGAGGCGTGTACAAATTTTATATGAGCTAGTGTAAACGGAGAGACTAGAGAGTGAGAGCTTTTATTCCAGGGCGGTTGACGGGAAACCGGCTACCAACCCCGGGCAGTTCAAATTTAATTTGTTAGCGTATCATGTGGTTTGGCAGGAAAATTGCCATTGGTTCCCATATGACCTATCTGATACGTCAAACGGGTTTCCCAGGAAGAAATTGCAGATGACATGATAGCCTTGAGTATCTGATACGAAATTGCAGATGACATGACAGCCTTGAGTATCTGATACGAAATTGCAGATGACATGACAGCCTTGAGTATCTGATACGAAATTGCAGATGACATGACAGCCTTGAGTCATCGAATTCCAATGAAAATAGCCCTGTTAGAATACTTCTATCCTGGATTTCCATTTTCCGAATTTTTTTCAGATTCACACACTGTTCATTTTCTAAAGGCAATTAAAACAAAGGAAAAATAGAAAATATACAACCATCTAGCAGGCAAAATGTCTGAATCCATCATTGCTTAGGAAACGGCAACTTTTTTTTTTTTTTTTGGTTAGTAGGAAACGGCAACTTCGGACAATAATAATTTACTAACTTATTAACATCCAATGACCCAAAGAGAGAATTTGGTGAAATAAACCAGCAGGATCCTCCCCATGCCAAAACGACAAATGAAGACACCAAAAAAGAGAAGCAGTCAGTCAATAAACCAGGCTCAAGTGCTTTCCTGGATGTTGCCAAAGGCAAAGGTTATTTTGTAAGAATTTTGCTTTATAGCAATATTTTTATTTTGTAATAGTAAATATTAATTACTTTTAGAGAAAGTAGGTGCTAGCTGCTGTGTAATAGAGTTAATACTAAATGCTTATAGATTAGTTACACTTGCTAAAATGTCTATCATATGCACGGATTTTTGGACTGATGGATTTTAGTTTCAATCTAATCAAATAATATTGAGAGTAACTTTCAATAGGAATTGAAAGACCTTGTTATAAATCTGTTTTTTTTTTTTTCTCCTATATATTCAAGCAATTAATAAAGATTTAGAAGATACATATTTTGAAAATAATAAATGGTACTACCTCCGTCCCAAATTTATTCTCTCTCTTTAACTTTTACGGAATTTTAAAAATTGATTTTAATATATTTAATATTAAAATTATTATTTTTTTACAAAATTGAAATTTTATAATTTTTAATGTTTGTCAAAATTATGTTAGTAGTGTAAACATAAATATATCACAAATTATTAAATGTGTCAAAATCTTAAACACGAATGTCATATTTGTATTAAATCTATAATATTAATCATATTTAAATATATTATGTCATATTTATATATTTTTTAAATATGTTATATTTGTGTGATAATTTCATAAATTTTTCGAAATTATCATATGTAAACGCAGAGGAAATCAATTTGGACAGGAAATTAAGCCCGTAAAAGACAAAACCAGGGAAAATAAAGCCTGTCCATTTTCTGAAGCCCATAGGCTGTTTGAGTTTTCTTCGTCAGTGCTAGATATGACAATTTATGTATAGTACGTTTTTTCATGTGTTAATTGGTTTTAATTTTTTTATATTAATATAAATTTTGATATATTAATAATTTGTTATATAAATTTTAACATATTTATATATTCATATCATATCCGTGTTTTTTATATCGTATTATATTTTAATTATTTTTTTATTTCGTATTCGTATCATGTTCAATATTATTAGGCGTCCACATGTTTTTATTTTAACTCAACAAACAATTTCAGATCAGCTACAATGGTAGAAAAAGATTCCTCCTAATAGTTTTACATGGATCAATCGGGAACCATCATGAAAAAAATAAATAAAATCTAAAGCAATAATTTATTCAGGTTACACATAACATAATATATATATAGAGGTAAAACCAGAGAATTAAAAAGTACAATAGCAATAAATTTCTGCATTTGAAGAAAGAGCTTAACATTGAACATGCAGAATATGAAAAAAAATATAATAACCGAAACCCTCTGCTGAAAAGAGGTTCGGCAAAGCTTCAATTATTCTTGGATTACCGGTAATGGAGCTAAACTAATTAATTAATGCATGGATGCATTTTAAAGTGCTGCTAGTTTTCGTTTTCATTGTGATGATCAAGAAGCCTCTCAACGACTTGACTCATGGTCGGCCTTGCATCTCTGTCATCCTGTACGCAATCAAGAGCCACTGCAACCAGAATTTCCATCTTTTGCTTATCATAATTGCCTTCCAACATGGGGTCTACTATTTCTGCCATCCATGATGATTCCATTGAATTTGATCCTTTCTTCTTTTCCTTGACCCAAGTTCCTGACCTATATTATTCCACCTCCCCGCCTTCAGCACGATCCACAAATTGAATCCCTTTTGTTGGGCTCTTTCCGGTTACTATTTCCAACACAACAATACCATAGCTGTAAACATCTACTTTGGATGTAATGGGCTGATTGAGAACCCACTCTGGAGCCATGTAACCTCTAGTTCCCCTTATCTTTGAGAAGCAGCTAGAATTGTAGAGCTTACCTCGGTCAAGCAGCTTGGATAGGCCAAAATCAGATACCTTTGGTTTGAAACCAGAGTCAAGCAGTATGTTTTGGGGCTTTACATCACAATGCAAGACCCATTCTAAGCACTCATCATGTAGGTAAGCTAGGCCTCTTGCAGTGCCCAAGGCAATATCGTACCTCTTTTGCCAGTCAAGTTCATTAGAAGAGAGCATTTCTGTTAAGGATCCATGCTCCATATACTCATAAACTAGCAGCCTGTGCTTTTTCTCAGCGCAAAATCCCCACATTTCGATCAAGTTCATGTGGTTAAGCTTCCCAATGGTGTTTACTTCTGCTAGGAACTCAGCTTCTCCTTGATTTGATTCATTTAGTCGCTTGACTGCTACAACTCTACCATCAGGAAGCATACCTTTGTACACAATACCTCCCCCTCCTCTTCCAATTTCTTCACTCAAGTTTCGTGTTGCCTTTTTCAGCTCATCAAATGTGAATCTCTTGAATCCAGTTGCTGTGAGGACGTAGCCTTCTTTATCTACATTCTTCTCTTGCGGCCTAGCTCTATTTAAGAACAACCAAACCAAAAAGATGGATATAATCTCAACTCCTCCCAATGCACTTGCAAACCAGAGCATGAACTTCACTATCCCATTTTCTTGGCTTTTAGCATAATTTATTTCCAACGTAATAAAATCATTTTTCGGGCAATCTAAACTGATTTCCTGGAAAAGCTCTTTTTTCTTGTTTGAGATATATGATTTGGGCAGCTTTATATAGACGTCTCCTTCGAAGCTAGATGTTTGGTGCCCGTTCCGCAATAGAGCCTTAGGGAAACAATCATAGACACCATTATGTCTATCACCATTGAATTTATATTGAAACCCTTTACAATTGACCATCTGCAGGCATGCAGTTTCACACTCCTTCAAGGTTTTATTGGAAAGAACTCCTAAATCATAACCATAAAATTCAGCATTATGAAGATGGATAAAAGCAAAGTCAGTAGCATTGAGGGAAATGTCGAATTCTGGTTCGCAACCGTAAGACCAATCAGTTTGATTCTTCACCTTGTATCCTTGAAGGCAAGAGCATTTCCTTCCAGTACTCGGAGCATAGCTACAGAGACTATTTTCCCCACAAAGGCCATGAATCCTGCATGGCTGACGTATAGCTTGCCATGAAACAACCCATGTTTCATTCCTTTCTTCCCGGCTGTACAATCGAAGGTTACCATCATAATCAATGGTCAATCTTCTCTGGATCCAGCTTGAACCATAATCTGTAGACCGAAAAATTAAATCATCACTTGAACTAAAATTGCCAAAGGAATCGATCATCGCATTTCTCCTACTGTTGTATGTGGACCTCCCTGCTTCCCAGCTTACAAGCCACGGACCAGGCCAATAAACACTTGAAATCTCAGGACCATCAAAAAGGAGACGAAGAACATTATCATCATCGAAGAAAAACTTATAGAAGCCAGAGGAATAGTTGCCTTTTCTTCTTCTAGAGACGAGCGCTGTGTATCTGGTGAGTGATTGTAGAGGAAGAAGGGTATCTGTAGGAGAATCAAAGCTCTTCCATAAAAGAGTACCCTCAGAATTACTCAGAACAAGATTACCAGAGTCATCGAGTTGCAATTGCACTGAGTGAAGCAGGGAAGCAGTGCCCGTGCCCCAAACGTTGAACTGAGCAGCATCGGTTAGGATAAGATCTCCGGTTCGTGTGAGCGAGAGCTTTGAGCGCCTTCCATTAACCGGATGATCACGGTTTGCCATCCAAACAACGGTGCAATTATGAACAAGGCAAGTTGGTTTGCTGAACCATATGGCAAAAGCATAAGAATTGTGGCCAACGGGATAAAAGCCAGCTGAGAAAGTGCCCTTTGGTGATATTATAACATCGCTCGGATTCTCTACGGAAAGAGATGAACCTTCGCTCAATTTTTGATATGTTGAAGATGACAATGGAGTTAAGAATATCAAAAATAAAATAAGAGAAAAATATAGGGAATCCATTCGGAGCTTCAAGGGTGAAAGTTAAAGCAGGAAATTAAAACAAAGGAAAAATAGAAAATATACAACCATCAAGCAGGCAAAATGTCTGAATCCATCCTTGCTTAGGAAACCGCAACTTCGGACAATAATAATTTATTAACTTATTAACATCCAATGACCCAAAGAGAGAAATTGGTGCAATAAACCAGCAGGATCCTCCCATGCCAAAACGACAAATGAAGACACCAAAGGTCCAAAAGCAAGAAACCGGCAGGATCCTCCCCATGCCAAAACGACAAATGAAGACACCAAAAAGAGAAGCAGTCAATAAACCAGGCTCAAGTGCTTTCCTGGATGTTGCCAAAGCCAAAGGTTATTTTGTAAGAATTTTGCTTAAGATTATTATGTATAACAATATTTTTATTTTGTAATAGTAAAATATTAATTACTTTTAGAGAAAGTAGGTGCTAGCTGCTGTGTAATTATTCATCTATATTAAAGCTCAAGTAATGAGTCACACTTTGACACCTGTCTATGTACTGTTTACCTTTTTTTTTTTTTTTTTTGTGTGTGGATAAGTAAGTGTTTTATTTATCCAGAAAGCAGTTAAACTGTTACATCCAACATCATGTGCAACATGTACTTAAAGCTATACATACTTAAACAATACTTGAACAAAACTTAAGACCACTAATCAATCAGGGAACAATAGCAACATACTTCAGCAATACTTAAAGCTATACCAGAATGGACAAAGATCCTAGGAAAAAAGAGACAGTCCCCAATCTGCATCCAATCTTCGGTTCACTTCATCAGGACTAATGTTCTTGAGCCCCAACAATCGCATTCTGATGATCTCTTTTATCTGCTCAATGATGGCTCCTTGTGTGGATTGAAGGCGATTAAAACACCTATTATTTCTCTCCCTCCAGATCGAGTAAAGAAAGGCACTCCATGATAAACGCAAAATAACAGAAATGAGAGTTTTTCCTCTGATTCTGTTTACTGCCCATTGCAGCTCTGCTTGCCAGCTCCTTATGCTTCTATGAAGTTGACATAAGCATAGTATATGCCCCCAGATTTCCTTTGAATAGTCACATTCGAAAAATATATGATTCCGGGTTTCTTGCTCAGTTTGACATAGCTCACATTTGCCATCCACCTCCATGCCCCATGACATCAATCTGTTCTTTGTAGGCAGTTTGTCCAATATAGCCATCCAAGCTACCAGTGCATGTTTAGGAATATGAAATGGAAACCAGATCAGTTTATCCCACTCCACCTTGTCCTGCCTAGGCCTGAGATCATTCCAGACCTTAGCCACCATAAATCTGTTCCCAGGGAACTTCCAAGTTAGAGCACCATTCTGGTTGGAGGTGAACCTCAAAGCCAAAGCCCTCAGCTGAAGCATTTTACGCCATGTCCAGCTGCTTCCTGGGGAAGGTTGAACCTGCCACACTGTTCTTCCTTTCAGCACATAGGCATGAAGCCAGGCAATCCACAATGAACCTTCCTGATAGAGAAGTGCCCATAGGTGCTGAATAATGCAAGCCTTATTCCATATTCCCAAGTCTTTTAATCCAAGACCCCCCTCTGACTTTGGACAGCAAATGGAACTCCATTTGACTCTTGCTCCCTTAGCTGAGTCATCTCTTCCTTTCCAGAAGAACCTGCTGCATAATTGATTAACTCTTTTAAGAACAGCCTTAGGCAATACAAAGTGCCTGCACCAGAAATTGGACACATTAAAAAGAACAGATTGAATGAGCTGAAGCCTTCCTGCATAGGATAACATGCGTGCTGCCCAGCCATTGATTCTCTGAGTAATTCTGTCGATCAAAGGAGAACAATCCTTTTTAGAGAGTCTTCTTGTGACCAAAGGGACCCCAAGGTACCTAACAGGTAGTTTGCCAAGTTTAAACCCTGTCAACTCTTGCATCTCAAGTAGAGTGGTCCTACTAACACCAGAGGAGAAGACTTCACTCTTGGAAGGGTTTAATTGCAAACCAGAAATGGTATAAAAGTAATGGAGAATACCCTGTATGCCCACAACAGAATCCAAGTTACCCTTTGCAAAAATCAGCAGATCATCTGCAAAGCACAGGTGAGTAAGCTTGATTCTGTGACATTTAGGATGATAGCTGTAAACTCCATGAAGAGCCCCTGCATCCAGAAGTCTGGATAAAACATTCATAGCAATGACAAAAAGATAAGGAGAGAGAGGGTCTCCCTGCCTTAACCCCTTTGCTCCTTCAAAGTACCCTACTAATCCCCCATTAAGAGAAATTGAGAACTTTGGGAAAGTGATGCATGCCTTGATCCATCCTATGAACTTATCAGGCAATCCATAAACTGATAAAACAGTGAGAATGAAGTCCCAATTTAATGAATCAAAAGCTTTTTGGAGATCAATCTTCATTGCAAAACGGGGGGATAAGGTTGCTCTTCCATACCCTTTGACCAGTTCCTGAGCCATGAGAATATTATCTGAGGTGCTTCTCCCTGGTATGAAGGTACTCTGATTGCTGGAGATCATAGCAGGAAGGAGTGGAGTGAGCCTGGCAGTGATGATCCTGGTAATACATTTATAAATGACAGAGCAGCATGAAATAGGCCTGAAGTCCTTCATATGATTAGGATTCTGGAATTTTGGGACAAGAGCAATACATGTAGAGTTAAAGACTGATATCCTGCTCCCTGATTGAAAGAAGGATAAGATTGCTGCAGTGACATCCTCTTCCACAATAGGCCAAGCAGTTTTAAAAAACTGTGCAGTGTATCCATCTGGCCCTGGGGCTTTGTCCCCATTCTGCTCAAACATGGCTCTTTTCACCTCCTCTTTTGTAACAGCCTTAGCTAAATTGTCCTTAGCTTCAGCAGGCAAGGCAGGCTGAATAAGTTCAGTAAGAAGCTCCCTAGGGCAGTCTGTGATCTGTTTGTCCTCAGTCCCAATCAACTTCTGAAAGAACCTTACAGCCTCTTTTGAGATTTGGCCAAAATCTTCCAACTTCCTTCCCTCATCATCATAGAGGACTCTGATGGATTGCTTGCTATGCTTTGCTGACACCATTTTATGGAAATAATGAGTGTTCTGATCCCCCTCCTGGAGCCATTTTATCCTTGATTTCTGCCTGTAATAACTTTCCTCAGCCTTTTGGAGTTCCATCAATTCTGCATAGAGTCTTCTTTCTGTTTCAACAAGAGTATTAGATGGCCTTTGATGCAGATTGATCATCTGCATGCTCTCCAATTCTTGCCTTTTATCTTGAACCTTCCCTGAAATGTTGCCATATATGGCCAGGTTAAATGCCCTCAGTACTGCCTTTAATCTCTTCAATTTGTGGAATAGAGTGGTCATAGGATTGCCAATGAAAGGCTCTTGCCAAGAGTTTTACACAATGTTCAGGAACTCTGGATTCCTAGTCCAGAAATTAAAAAACCTAAATGGCTTTGGGGGAGAATGAGCAGTCAAGTTCATCTTTATGTATGCTAGGCAGTGATCAGAAACCATTGGAGCCAAAAACTCAACAAATGAGTGAGCAAACTGTGTATGCCAGCAATCATTCACCAAAACCCTATCAAGCTTTTTAGCCAAGTAAGCATTAGTTTGGTGGTTGGACCAAGTGAATGCTGGTCCAGTACTGGTATGATCAAACACTGATAGTTGTGTCAAGCAGTCTTGAAAATCCTTCATATCAGAGGTAAGCATGTAGGAGCCATTGAAATCTGAGCTTTCCTGTGGTCTTGCTATAACATTGAAATCTCCAGCCAAAAGCCAAGGAGAGCCATCAATTCTGCCTTGAATGTCCTGAAGATGGTGCCAAAGCCTTCTTCTACTTATGCCTTCATTGCTTCCATAAATTGCTGTAATGTAGAACCTGGTAGAATTATAAGTGGTGCAGCATGTAATGCTCTGATCAGATGTTGCAATAAGATCAACCTGCATCTAATTTCTCCATAGGAACCATATTCTCCTATTATAAGCTTCTAAGTAGTTGTGATGTAGCTTCCATCCCTGAAAGAGCCTATCTACTATAGCTGGCATGTTTTGTTGTTTCACTCTTGTTTCCAGTAAGCAAACAAGGTCTGCCTTCAGGCAGTTTATTCTCTGTATAATACTTTTCTGCTTTTGAGGGTTGTTTAGCCCCCTAGTATTCCATACTATAAAATTCATGAAAGTTGAGGGGGGGTCACTCTAGAGGCATGTAAAACTGCCTTACCTCTTTTCCCCTTGTCAATGGGCCCTTTCTTCTTATTCTTCAAGGCTTTCATCAAGTCTGCAACTCCTGCTGCTGCTGCCCTTTGCTTCTTAGGAGAGTTTGGAAGGATTTCCACCAATTGTTCCTCCTCTCTCCATTGCTCAGGGCCACTAGTTTGTCCAGGGCCTACATTTGTCCTCTCTGAGTCACTCAGGATGTCAAATCTGTTTTGGGAACCAGCTAATACTGACTTCTTACTTTTCAGTATGCTTCTGCTTCCTCTCCCTTTACTGCCCTCATTAACTTCTGTTTCCTTCATACTTGCCTCTTTCTGTTCTTGAGCCATAGGCAGGGCACTGCTTTCAACTTCTACACTGCTTGTAGCCTGTGCATCATGTTTTGACAGTTCTGCTTTAGGCCCCTCCTTTGGAATCCAAACTTTGGTAGCCCCTACAGGCTGTTTGGTGCAATTTCCGTCTGTATGCCCAAACAAATTGCAATGCTTGCATTTTGGAGGGTACCAAGGGATATCCACAACAACATTTGCAATAGTGCCATCACATAACTCAACATTAATACATTTTGGGATGGGGACATCCACTGCAATCTCCACACATACCTTTGCATAGACCAATCTCTGTTGGCTAGCAGTGATTTATCCATATACAATGGAGTTCCTAGGGCACTAGCAATATAGCTGAGGCCACGTCTGGTGTACAATTCCAGAGGAACTCCTCCCAAATGGATCCAAACAGGTAATTTCTTCAAATTAAACTCTAATGATTTCATACCTGGCTCCCATTTCCTCAGAATGAGTGGTTTATTCTGAATGTGCCAAGGTCCCTGCTCAAGAACCCATTCTCTGGTGTCAGCATTCGGAAATTGAACTAGGTATAAGTTCAGGCCAGCAGATTTGATCATCACTGCTCCATTCTTTCCTCATAACATGTTGGCAAGTCTCTGAAATGTGCTAAAGTTTGGTGCCTTGCCAACAAACTGCGCCACAACTGAGTTCATCCACACAGTTGCTCCTTCTTCAAAAACCTCAGCTGGAGGTTTGACGGTGATGGATCCATTTGAGTGTTGAGGTGGGAAAAACAGCAACGATTGATCGGAGGAGATTGTGAAGAGCTTCTTCCAATCAAAATTGGTCTTGACTGATGCCACGTCAGCAAAGGTGGTTGTAACTAACTTTTCTGGAATGTGCAAGCACTCCGTAACTGTCTCACGATCCTCTCGAACATTGGATAATTCAGTATTTGGTTCACCATTGATGAGATCATGAGAACCTGGTTCCTTGTTGAGAGCAACAGCAACCACTGTAGAACCTTCTTTTCTCATGCCAGGATCCATACTCTTCATCTGTTCCAAAAGAGCCTCAGCATCCTCTTTCTTGAAACACAACCCAAGTGATTTTTCAGTTGAAACACCCGAAACCAACGCGAATTCCTCCTCTGAAATACTCAAAGCATAAACCGGAACCCCAGCCAATCTCTCAAGGCAGCCGCTGTTTTTTTTTTTTTTTTTTTCAAATCAATCTGGGTTTTGCTCTAATCAATCTTCCATACCTTAGAAGAGTTAGAAGCAAGAGGGTCCAGACCAAGTAGAGACTATCGACAAATCTTATTCACGGAGAGACTATCGACTAAAGTCACCCAATAAAAAATTTAAATACTCATCTCGATCTGAGATCTTAGAACACGCGATCTGAAGAAGCTAAAGAAAAACGAAGAAAAAAGGGGACAAAATCTTACTTGGCGCTCCTGGTATTTGACTTGGATTTACCTCCCTTCATGTTGAATCTTGGCAGTCGGGGGAGGGACAGAGGGTTTGTAAGAAAGCAGCCACCCAAGGATTGAGGAACAACCGTAAAACACCCAAGGTTTTGAAGCCAAAATCGGTCGAGTAACAGCGGCAAAGATTGAGGAAGAAGATGACCCTTATTCAATCACATTGGTGTTTACCTTTTGCTGTCTCTGTCCCGTGAAACGACGCCGTTTTGCGATGTTATTCATATCTTTTTGCAAAACGGTGCCGTTCAATACTTTCTTAGCTATTATCTTTCACTTCATCTGCTGATGTGAGCATTTAATATGAGGATTGTCTCTTGATTTTACGCATCTTCGCATTTAATATCATATCTTTTTGCTGACGCGTTAACCAGACGAGGTAACCAGTATTTTGTTTTTTTAGGCGTCTGGTTCTTTAACCCTCCTTCCATTCAATTTTAATGCATTTACTTACCTGTTTTTGCTGACCTTCATAAAACCATCATTAAATGCATTGGCTTATGCCTCCTGGTGGACTTTTTTGGTTAACGCGCGAAACATCCTTTTATCCAGCAGTTTATATGTTCTCCTGCGTTTTTAGGTTACCCTTATTCCAAACGCTCCTCTGCTTCTTCGACGTCACTCGCCTGGCTGTTCCCTTTCCCCCTCTCTGGCCCCCCGCTTCAATCTCCTTAAGTCCCTCAACTTTGTTCAAACCAGATTTAGAAACTGCATTGATAGTCCCTATTGTTGATTTCTTAAGTTGCATTTTCTTGGTGCCTGATGATGTTACTAAGCCCTTCAAATCTTTGACAGGAAGCTTGGGAACCTTGGGGATACTGCCGCCTTTCGAGTTTTCTGAAGACTTCTTTGAGAATCTGGGTGAGCCAAATTCATCTTCTTCATCCATTGCAAACTGGACTTTTCTTAAGCAGCGTCCTTCAGAACCAACGACAGTTCTTCCACTTCGCCGCCGCCGATGAACTTAAGCAGCTCGCCGGTGATCGTGACGCTGCTGTTGCTCGTATGTTTCTCAGCTCGGATTCTGAGGAAGCCTGTCTTCACAGGTTTGTATAACAGTTGGATTGCTTTAGTATACTAGAAAAAAAAGTCTATATTTTTCATATGTTCTTTGAAGGAGTTATTTTATGTTGATAAATTGCGATTTGTGAAGTTTTGGTTTTGGTTAAGGTTTTGCCTTTTGCTATTTGTTTCTTGTTTTTAATTCATTTTTTATTTTTTGCTTTTCATTTTGTATTGAGAAAATTAAAAATATCAACGAAACAGAGCTTAATTTTTGCTTATGATGATTGGTATGGTTGTTGTGATGGAATAGAGGTTTTATAAATTCACCTTCCTGGTTATTTTTTGCTTGTTTTTCCAGTGTTTAACCTTGAACTGCTTTGTATTTGCTGCTTGTCCGCTTTCAATCTGTGGTACCCCTTCTTTAATGGATCATAGTTACTAAACTGTCTCTTTGGTTGTTTGGTTTCCTTCGCCATGTAGTGCAATTATTTGGCTTTTTTGTTCTTTGATATCATTTTGTCTATTTGATTTGTGTTATCTTGGTAATTTCAGCTTATACTTTGCAGGGTTGTAGGAACCCTCTGTAAGTTTGAAAATGTATTTTCTGCACCATAAAAAGAACTTTCTTTTTAGGGGTAATAATCTACGGAGAGATGATGCTGGTAGTCTAAGATATGCCCTGGTTCAAATGCCAAGCTTGGAGATTTTGGATCTTAGTGACAACCCAATTGAAGACGATGGCTTAGGTCAGCCAAGTATATGTCTTGCAATGTTTTGTCATAAACCTTGGATATGATATCTCATTGGCTGCATTTAAATTCTGCAGAAGTTTAATCCCTTATTTTGCCGAAGCATCTAAAAAGTGCTCCCCCTTGGCTGATTTGAATCTGGAGAATTGTGAGCTTTCCAGTGGATTTCATAGTAGAGTTGATAGATTCTGTTGTTTTAGATTACAACCACATAAATAATCTTGATCTTGTTTGTCGAGCTCACCAACTTGTGCAAGAAGGTCTTAAGTATATGTTTCAAGATAAAGGCCTAGTAACTGTGAGACACTAAACTTTCTGCTTTCATCTTTTTAGCTTAATTGTGTTAAGAGCTTAATGGAGTTTCTTGATTATTGATTTTGGCAGGTGTGGTCTGCATCAAATTATTGTTACCGTTGCGGGAATGTAGCTTCTATATTGAGCTTCAATGAGAATATGGTGAGAACCTTTTTTTCTCTTCACTTTTATACGTTTGTGTGTGTGGGTGATCGGTAATCTGCCTTAGTATCGAATTTAATTAGGATTGCAGGTTGTTTCCAGTTATAATAAATGTAATCTCTTCCTCAAATACATGCTATTCATGATGCTTTCTGAATACTGATTTCGGCATATCTTCAGGAGAGAGAAGTGAAGTTTTTCACTGAAACAGAAGAGAATAATCAGATGAGAGGGCCCAGGACAGGAGTTCCTTATTTCTTATAATCAAAGTGAGTTACATACTGCTGCAGTAGTTGTAATATTATCCAAGCATTTGGTTGTTGAAAGGAGGTGTAACAAGGAAGTCTTGATACATACATACAATTTTTGCATATGGACCTGCCCTGGAAAATTTTGTCTGGTCCAAGCTGCTTCTAGGTTGCTGTATGTTGTTGCAACATGGCTTTTTCCTTGAAATGCCCGTCTTCGTCTTCATTTCGCATTCGTTCTCTATTAATATATGCTACTTGATTAATGGTCTGTTTTGAATTGTTGGGATTGTTTGTTTGTTTCATTTATGTATATTGCTTCAATCTAATCTTAGTTCTAAAATTTATCATTTGTTTCCTTTACTTTAAATGGTATTATTGGTGTTTGTTCCTGAAGTTGATTGTGTTGGGAATTTTTTATTTTTTGTTTTTAATCATCTACTTCTGCAGGTTCTACTTTCTTCTTCATTTGAAGATTGAGGCATGCAGGCTGGCTGGCTGGTCCATAGACATACTTGGTTACTGTTTTGGGGGAAGAGAAGAAGTACATTTCTCTCATTTCCTTTTATTGTTAGCCTCTGAATATGAAGAATTTCAAGTTAATAGGCCAATACTTCTTTAATCAATGTGCTCTAGCATTATTTATTAATTAATTAATTAGTAATATGATTGTTTCCTACTTACATAGTTATATTACAATCTGATAAATTTAATTTAACTAAATTATTATTATCCTCTTTACCAAAAAGAAAAACAAAGATGAAAAAAAAGTCTTTTTTACAAAACAAGATAACTTTACTAGAAAAAACCTTAGTATTGCACCAATATTTCCAATACTTTGGTGGAACGTAGGGGTTGTACTGGTAACTATTTAGGGTGTATATCGAGAATTCGAAATTCGACGTTTAAATAGTAAAAAGTTTAAATTAGATTCGAAATTTTCGAAATTTTACTTGAGTTTGATTGATTTTTATTTTTAAAGTTTAAATTTGATTCGAGATAAAAATCGAATTTATTTGAGCTCGTTCAGTTAGATTTGTTTACTAAGTAAATAGTGAGCTTGATTTTTTTATTCGATTTCAAATTCAATTATTTGTATTCAAGTTTAAATTAAATTTTTATTATTATTAATTAAAAAAATTCAATTAAGTTCATGAGCTATTTGAATCGAGTATTAAGATATTCGAAAGATATTCGAATGAGAACTCAATTTGCTTGATGTTCGACTTTAAATTTAATTATTTGTATTTGAATTCAAATTTGAATTGAAAATTTTTCATTATTAATTAAAAATAAAAGAATTTGATTAGGTTCGTGAATCACTTCAAATCGGATATTAAGATACTTGAAACTTTAACTCAATTGCTTGACCTCTTGGTTACCGTTTCTGCTCATTTACAAGATCCATTACATGATTTAATAATAATTTACTTATTAACAACATCTTTTCAAAATTACCAACACAGCATTTATTCTTTCTTGCGTGTCCAACGCGTCTCCATTGAAATGCTTTGTCATTAAATGCTCTACGCGTTTCATTAATGCTTTGTCATTAAATTCGGCTATTTAATGTAGGAGAATATTTTTAAATCTACATTAAATGCTAGCGCGTCTCCATTAAATGCTGTTTGGCTACATTAAATATTCTCCTACATTAGGAGAGAAAAAATTATATTAAATGCAAACAGCTGCAAATAAATGCTTTCATCGTTTTTTATGGGTTTTTTGAACTTAAATATTCTCTCCTAAGCCATTAAATTAACTTTGCTAGCATTAAATTAAATGTTTTATCATTAAATATTGTATACCTCCCTTTTTTCATCTACTTTTATTAATTATTAATGCTTATGAGCACATTAAATGCTTTTCATTAAATTTTCATTAAATCTTCTATCCAATAATTATTTACCTTACTCTTTCCACGTATACTATACCTATCTTACTTTTGTCTTTTGTTTTTTTTAACCATTCATACCTCACCCGTTAAAATGCTTGGTAAATATGAAAAACATGCTCTCATATGTAAGTTATTATTAAATAGTCTAATGAACAAAAGTTATTTAAAAAAGGAATGAACAATTAGAAATAATTATAAAATATGTTGTAAAGACAAAATTATTTTTTATAAAAAAATTGTTTCCTTCCTTTTCTTTTTATTTTTTAATTTAATTTCTAATTTAAAAATAAAAATTTGAAAACCAAAGTTCTGTAAATTTAAAACATAAATTTTAATTTTCTTATTTGGTTTTTCTAATAAAAAATTAAAAGAATAACAATAATTTCCCTAAAATTAATTTTGCTTTATTTTAAATTTTTTCTTTAAATTTTTTTTAAAAAAATTAAATATATTTTTTAAAAAATTATATTTTAAATTAAATTTTTAAAAAAAAATTCTTTAATGAAAGCGAAACGAAAAGTACTTTTTTATTTAGGGTAATTTTTTTTATAATATCATTTATAATAATTTTTAAATATTCATATCTATTTTTTAAAAAAATACTTAAATATATTTTTTTAAAAATATATTTTCAATTAAATTTTTTTTTAAAAAAAAATTCTTTAATGAAAGAGAAACGAAAAGTACTTTTTATTTAGGGTAATTTTGTTTTTATAATATCATTTATAATAATTTTTAAATATTCATATCTCTTTTTCAAATAATTTTTATTTATTACACAATTTAAAAATAATTTGTCTATTCAAAGCATGTTTTTGATATTTACCCTAAAATCATTAATGGTTACCCTGTTCCTAACGCGTTAAAATCTTTCAGTATATATATATATATATATATATTTTGTCCAGCGGTCCGAAGGGTGTTCTCTGTCCAGCGATCTAAAGCATGTCCTAAGCCAGTTTTTGATATTTACCCTAAAATCATTAATAGATTTTAACACGGTTTTAATTACAAAAATTAAAAGAATAACAATAATATCTCTAAAATTAAATTTGCTTTGTTTTTAAAATTTTAAAAAAAATAAATATTTAAATATTTTGTTCTTTAAATATATTTTCAATTAAAATTAAAAAAAAAAATCTCTTGCTAAATTTTTTCTGGTAATTTTATATTTACAATGTCTTTTATATCTTTTACTCATAAATCATTAAATTCTTTGCGCATTTAACATGTCCTCCCAATTAACTTCGCTAGCATTGAATTTTTAAGCTATTAAATGCTCTACACGTTTCATTAATGTTTATCAGCATTTAAATGTTTTGTCATTAAATGCAAACAGCTACAAATAAATGCTACCGATTTTTTTTTTGCCTTTCTTTCTAATTAGCCTTCCATTAAATTTTTCTTGTCTTTAACTCAATTACTCAACTCGAATCATTAATGCTTATCAACACATTAAATGCTTTATCATTGTTTCCTTCCTTTTCTTTTTCTTTTTTAATTTAATTTCTAATTTAAAAATAAAAATCTGAAAACCAAAGTTCTGTAAATTTAAAACATAAATTTTAATTTTCTTATTTAGTTTTCCTAATAAAAAAATTTAAAAGAATAACAATAATTTCCCTAAAATTAATTTTGCTTTATTTTAATTTTTTTCGTTAAAATTTTAAAAAAAAAATACTTAAATATATTTTTAAAAATATATATTTTAAATTAAATTTTTTTAAAAAAAAATTCTTTAATGAAAGAGAAACGAAAAGTACTTTTTCATTTGGGGTAATTTTGTCTTTATAATATCATTTATAATAATTTTTAAATATTCATATCTCTTTTAGAATACAACAAAGAGCACGTGAATTATCATTTATAATATTTTTTCATTAAATGCTTTGTCATTAACGTGTGTAATTTTGTCTTTATAATATCATTTATAATAATTTTTAAATATTCATATCTCTTTTTAAATATTCGATATATATATAGGTTTATAATTTTAAAAAAATAATTTTTAAATATTCATATCTCTTTTAGAATACAACAAAATATATATATCGAATATTTAAAAACAGCTGCAAATAAATGCTTTCATCGTTTTTAATGGGTTTTCGTTAAATATTGTATACCTCCTTTTTTTCATCTACACACGTTATTGTCTTATTAATTATTAATGCTTATGAGCACATTAAATGCTTTTCATTAAATCTTCTATCCAATATTTCTTTACCTTACTCTTTCCACGTATACTATAGCTATGTTACTTTTGTCTTTTATTTTTTTTGAACTATTAATACGCGTTAAAATGATTGGTGAATATGAAAAACATGCTCTCATAAGTAAGTTATTGTTAAATAGTCTAATGAACAAAAGTTATTTTAAAAAGGAACGAACAATTAGAAATAATTATAAAAGATGTTGTAAAGACAAATTTATCCTTGATAAAAAAATTGTTTCCTTTAAATACAAATAATTATAAAAGATGTTGTCAAGACAAATTTATCCTTAATAAAAAAATTGTCTCCTTTAAATGATTAAGCATTTAAATACAAATTTTTTAAAAAGAATACAAATTGGATATGTTATCACAAATGGCGTTATAGGATAACAGTTTTAACAAAACATGTTATAAATTTTTAATCTCATTTACAAAATTTTAAAAAATTCATCCTCAATATATATATATATATATATATATATAAATTTTATTGATTTTTTACAATTTGTAATTTAGTAAGAGTCGAGTCAAGTGGATAGCCTTTAGAAAAAAAAAAAAAAAAACTTAAATGTGTTATAATTAATTTTATAAGGAAAAAACATAAAAATGAATATTTACCTATGAAAGTAATTAAATGATTTATTAATTTTAATACTTATTATTTATCCTGAAATACTATAATACACCATAACAAAATAAATAAATTAAAAAATTTTACCGCTCGCGGCGAAGCGCGAGTTTTCACTAGTAGAGTTAATACTAAATGCTTATAGATTAGTTATACTTGCTAAAATGTCTATCATATGCACGGATTTTTGGACTGATGGATTTTAGTTTCAATCTAATCAAATAATAGTGAGAGTAACTTTCAATAGGAATTGAAAGACTTTGTTATAATCAAGCAATTAATAAAAATTTAGAAGATACATATTTTGAAAATAATAAATGGTACTACCTCCGTCCCAAATTTATTATCTCTCTTTAACTTTTACGGAATTTTAAAATTTTATTTTAATATATTTAATATTAAAATTATTTTTTTTACAAAATTGAAATTTTATAATTTTTAAAGGTTGTCAAAATTATGTTAATAGTGTAAATATAAATATATCACAAATTATTAAATGTGTCAAAATCTTAAACATAAATATCATAGTTATATTAAATTTATAATATTAATTATATTTAAATATATCGTATCGTATCATACAATTTTCGAAATTATCATATGTAAACGCAGAAGAAATCAATTTGGACAGGAAATTAAGCGTAAAAGACAAAACCAGGGAAAATAAAGCCTGCCCATTTTCTGAAGCCCATAGGTTGTTTGAGTTTTCTTTGTCAGTGCTACAACTGACAATTTATGTATTTGTTTATACGTTTTTTCGTGTGCTAATTGTGTTTAAAATTTTATATATTAATATAAATTTTAACATGTTAATAATTTATTATATAAATTTTAATATATTCGTGTATTCATATTATATTATAATTTTTTATATCATATCATATTTTAATTATTTTATATTTATTTTATTTTATTTTCGTGTTATATTTAATATTATCAAGTTTCCGTGTGCTTTTATTTTAACTCAACAGACAATTCCAGATCAGCTATAATGGTAGAAAAAGATTCCTCCTAATAGTTTTACTTGGATCAATCGGGAACCATCATGAAAAAAATAAATAAAATCTAAAATGATAATTTATTCAGGTTACACATAAAATAGAGTTAAAACAAGAGAAATAAAAAGTACAATCCTTATTACAAATGTAAGTTTTTTTCAGTCCAAAGAAACTATCCACATGCCTGTCACTGATCATTTCTCTAATTTGGCTTTTTTTTTTTTTTTTTTTTCATTTGAAACAAATTAAATGAGGGATAAAGTGAAATGCCGGCTTCTCCATTTTATCTTTTTTTTTTTATATATATATTATTTTTTAATTTAAATTTAAGTTATTTTATTAAATATTAAAAAAATTAAAAAATGTGAGGGAGATAAATAAAAAGGTTTGTGAGAATTTGGTGAAAAAATTTAAGTTATTTTAGATTTGATAATTCACATATTTATTTCGTGTTTATATATTTTTAATTTTTTATATGTCATAATCGTGTTTAAAGTATTATATTCATAAAAATAAATTTTGTAGATGAGAAAATTTAAGAAAAGTGTCGAAATATGACACAATATGAAAAAAATACAGACATAACACAAATACACGAACATGCCAAAATCTATATAACACAAATTATTAACACGTCAAAATTTATACAAGTATAAAATATCTTAAATACGATTATGATTCGAAAAAATATACGAATATTGTTTTATTAAATATTAAAAAATAAAAAATGTGATAGAGATAAATGAGGAGATTGTGAGAATTTGATGAGAAAATTTAAGTTATTTTAGATTTAGTAATTCGTGTATTTATGTCGTGTTTGTGTATTTTTAATTTTTTATGTGTCATAATCGTGTTTAAGGTATTATATCCATAAGATAAATTTTGTAAATGAGAGAGTTTAGAGAGGGTGTCAAAACATGACACGACACGAAAAAGAAACACAGAGACGATACAAATACACTAACATATCAAAATCTATATAATACAAATTATTAACATGTCAAAATTTATACAAATATAAAATATCGTAAACACGATTATGATACAAAAAAATACATGAACATGATACAAATAAACAAATTACCAAATTTAATTTTTATGTATCATAATCATATTTAAGATACAAAAAAAGAAAATATTTGAAATTTAAGTATTTATTTACTAAGTACTGTCTCCCTTCAGCAGTATATGACCGGTTTTTTGTTGCTTATTTTTCCATAACTTTGCTTATTTTAAGATCTCGGATCTGCGAAGCATGCTTGCCTGCATCTCCAGTTCAGTTGTACCAGGTATTATACAAGTTATTCCATAGGTTTTTATTTGGGATTCAGTTCATTTGTTGCCTAATACAGATTTTTTTCTGTGATTTAATGCTGAGTATATGTTATGTCAAGCATGGTTGTTCCTTTACCTTGGCTTGGCTTTACGAGATAACGTATCGCGATCAAATGAAAGTACAGAAAACCAAAAAAAAAAAATCCCAAAGATATTGATAAATATTATTACAGATGTTATTATCATGATATATAAGCAATTAAGCATATCCCGAAATATCCATACTCAGTACAAATAGATCTAAAAAACCCCTAGCAAGTAGCAATACCAGTTATCAAGCTAAACCAAAAAACAAAAGAACCCTAAAGAGAGAGAAAGAGAGAAACAAGAATCCTCAAACTCAAGCCTCAGTCTTTAGGGACGAGGACGAAATCTCCTCAGAATCCGCAGCTCCCGTGTTATTTGAGTCTACCTCCGGCGAACTTGACGGAGCATCGGCGGCGGCAGCAGCTCGAGCTTTGACAGTATCGAGCATACGCTTGCTGATCTCCTTGGAATACACCTGAAGGGTCTCGATTCCGTCGTTGTCGGCGGAGAACGATGAACCGGCGAACGAGAAAACTTCCTCTTCGATCGACTTGGCCGCGACGGAGGCCTCGTCCTCGGGGATCGTGCCGTAGCGTTTGGAAAGGACGGATTGGGAAGACAGCGTCTCGACTAGACGTTTGATGACGGCGTCACGGGTTCGTTGGGTGGGAGGCCAAATTCGGAGGGTGAGGTTGTCGAGCTTGGCGGTGGTGTCATCTACTTTGTCTTGGGCCTGGGTCTGCTGGAGCTCCGTCGCTGCGGCGGAGTCTTGAGTAGTGGTAGATTCAGGATCGGCCATTTCTTTTGGTTTAGGAATTTGGGTGGGTGACTGGAGAGTGGGATTTGAGATTGGGGAGGGCAAGTTTTTTCAAGTAGATTAAAAACTGAAAATAATAAAAGTACATTTGAGTGTGGGTTGAAATGAAATTGACCCAATAACTGTACTTAGATCTCTGCCCATGTCTAAATGCTATAGTTTTTGTTCATAAAAGACTTCAATATCGAAATTTCTACATGTTTTTAATTGATTGTTATTTGGTTGCCAACAAATCATTTTCTCATTATATAACGTTGCCTTCCTCATTAAACGATTTTCTTTTTGCCAAAGAAGCAACCTCACTTAATGCAACTAATTTAATCAAGAATTTAGACGTAAGTATTCATATTTATAAATAATAATAAAAAAATCAAATTACAAATTCCTTTATATATAAAAAAAAAATAAACCTAAGCTAAGCCTCCATGGTTTGTAATGTTTTTTGAACTTGTTTTTTTAAGTGTCTTTACTAGGAATAGAAACACATGTCATTTCCATTTTCTTACAAAAATAGAAAATAAGAAATAAGAATGTCACAAAAAACTAAGAGCTTTTATTTGGTCGGGCACTTTGGGCCTTTGGCCCATTTATGTTGTTGGGTTTCTTTGACAATCCAACATTTTCATATTAGGCTTTTTGTCCTGAAATATGATTTTAAATTGCTGAATCAGGCACCAAGTTAGCAGTTCTACCACTTTCCTGCAAAGAGAGGACGGTTAGCAAAGGTGATGTCATTCTTTGTGAAGCATTCTTCAATGGCCGAAGCAGTGGAGATGACAAGGACTGATTTTGATCCAAAGCGGGGGAACAAGACAGGACCATACTTCTTGGAGAGATTATGCAGATACTAAGGGTAAAACGATCAAGGCTATTTCTCTCTGTAATGTGAATTTCTTCATTTCAAAAGATGCATTTCTAATATAACAGGATTTATTTGCATCCAGAAGATTGGCTTCAAAAAAAGGGTCCATGGTTTAAGTTTCAAGTATAGCTGACAAGTTTTAGACATGGAATTAGGTCTGATCAAATTTCAATACATAGATTGCCTGAAACCGCCTAATATTTATATATCCTAATAATTTAGTAGCAAACAGCAATCATTATATAGCAGTAGCACCACCTTATTTCAGAAAGAAGGCCAACCTGTAGCACTTATTTATAATTACAATCTCAAAACTAATGGAAGCTCTAAATTTTAGTTTTAAGTACAAACTTTAAAATTGGGAGATAAGTTTAATCAAATCAGGCCGTGGACAACACAGAGCCTCCAATGGCCTAGCCTTCGAGATAGTTATTCCAGCAGCTGGGGTCATATCCACCTTGTCTGACCCTACTTTTTCCCATTCAAAGCACTGCATAGCTGCACCTAGTGCCAACAAAACTAGCCGCAAGCCCATTGTAGCTCCTGGACAAGCTCTCCTTCCAAGTCCAAATGGAAGATATTTCAATCCTTCTTTCTCTTCGAAAGTTCCTTCAAATCTTTCAGGCTTGAACTTGGTTGGTTCCTCCCATATACTAGGATCCCTATGGATGGCCCAAGCATGGACCAATAGCAGTGTGTCTTTAGGTATCTCATATCCATCCACCAAGCAATCTTCAGATGAGCAATGAGGCAACAAAAGCGGTGCTGCGGGATATAACCTGAGTGTCTCGTTTACAACGCAACGTAGATAAGGAAGCTTGGGAAGATCTGAGTCATTTAGCAGGCGCTCATGTCCGACATGGGTAATGATCTCTGCTCTCACCTTCTGCAAAGCCTCTGGATGATTCAATAGGAGTGACATTGCCCATTCCATTGTAACTGCTGTCGTTTCAGTTCCTGCAATGAACATCATCTGGTGCAGATTTTGTTGCATGCCAATGTTAAACACAGATTATTTACTCATAACATCAAACTAAGTTAATTTTAAAACTTCAAGGACAACAGTCAATTTTATTAAAGAAAGTTCATCCATATCAGGCCAGTAGATAATGTTTAAGGTTTAAAGGCTAATATTCATTTTGATCTTCATTACAAAGGTTGTCTTTGGCTGTTTGCATTCAAACATGCTAATGCTAAAAACATTAAGGTTGAAATCCCTCCTTTTGGGCACAAAAGTCACACAGAACAAACAAAAAAAGCATTAGCTTTGGCTGTTTTGCATTTATCACAGCTTTAATTGACTAATCCAGTCTATCCAGAGGCAGGGGAGTGACTTCCAGCATCTGTCAATAGTAATTTCCCCTAAAGGTCTATTCTGTATTCATAACTTTTTTTTTTTTGCATACCTAAGATTTGTTTCAAATTCAAGTCTTCAAGCTTAATTAGTACGGACTCTTTATTTTCTCTAAAGTATTCGTGTTCGACCCTTATATTCGATATATATTCGGATATAAATATAAGGTATGATCCTCTAAAAACATATGAAAAAACTTTTTAAAAAATTTAAGTATACACATATTAGACACATAAGATATCCCACACTCACCCAAATCCGAATAACATAGTTACCAGTTTTTTTTTCATCTGATAAAAGAGTGAAAAACAGTAAAATTATTGACACAGAGCAAAGTTACTACTTACCAATGCCATGCTCTTGATGACTTCATTGGAACAGAAGTTAGGATCTTCTTCTTGAAGAGACAGAAGCTTTTCGATCAGCGAAGGATTCTTTCCTTCTTCATTTATCACATGAACTTCACTACTTTTCTTTAATCTAATTCCATCTACTAAATTCTGAACGTATTCATCTCTCGTCCTATGTAATTCTTTCAAATTCTTTTCAATCCCTTGGAAACCAATCCACCTCAAAACTGGGACGAAATCACATATGTTAGTTCCCAAGCTCGGAAAAAATATATTCTTAAATTCCCGAAAGAACATCTTTTCTGCCTCCATATCCCTGGAATCCTCAACACCACGCTTTCCGGCCACAATCCTCAACATGACATTCGTTGACAGGAGACAGAACAAGTACTTCAAGTCCACCTTTTGGGTGCCGTTGGCTGCTGAGACTTCAAACAAACGACGAATAAAGTCGGCAACTTCTTCTTCACGTATGGAAGAAAACTTTTGAACGCTGTTTGAAGAGAAAATTTCAACAACGCTGAGACGGCGAAGGTTCCGCCAAAGAGGTCCGTAAGGAGCCCATACGAAATTAATGTAGTTATACGTTATAAGATCTCCAGCCATAGTCCGAGGCCGGTTTGCAAATATTATATCATTCTTGCTTAAGCATTCTTCAACAGCAGAAGGAGAAGATATAACAAGGACACGCCTGCAACCTAATCTGAGATATAAAATAGGGCCATACTTTGATAATAAGGTTGCCAATGATTGGTAGAGCGGATTTTTGATGAGGTAAAGGTGGCCAATAATTGGGAGAGAAATGGGACTCGGAGGCAAATTTTGCTTTCTGTGAGTTATAAGCTTGATGGTGAGAAAAATGAAGAACATGATGCCAATGTAAGAGTACAGGTTTTCCATGGAAACACAGAAAATCATATCAAGAACGTTAGATTAGAGGGATTGCAGAAAGGCAGACTGACACTGAATTTTATAGCTTCAAATTGTGGAGTAGTGCATTGAATATGTGGGGATAAACTAAGCATGGGAAATTTTACTAGAACCCATTCGGCAGTCCATTTAAACCATTAAAGTTTTAGATGGATGCTTATGGGTATAGCCAAAGGGTGGGGAACTCTTTTAAACCAACCAATCAGTAATCATATATAGTCAAATCTATTTATGTCCCTTGCCAGCTTATTTGCCAGCCATGGGGCAAACTGTTGATAGATGGTCGGGTCATGACTCATAACTGCTAACCAAATCACTACACTAGCCTTTACTCCATTTTGATTTTTCTTTCTTCTTGGGAATTTTTTTTTTATGAAGAAAGTTGCAGCTTAATAATAAAAGAAGGAATTGGAAGTGTAAAATTCGAATTTTAAATTTATTTAATGTTAATTTTTATAAATGATTATATGATTGAATTAAGTACCGTAAAAAATTTGTGGATTGGCTTTGGGTGGACTCCTCGCATTCACTTGTCATCATCTTTAACTCTTATCTTATCAAGAGTGCCTTACATCATTCCCTAAGCGTGTGTGTAGTATATACCACACATTTTCTTCAGGAGAAGCTGAAAATTAAGTCAAAGACTTTCTTTTCTCATACTTAATCATTTTAAGTTTTAGGGAAAAGTATTAAAAATCTATTGAGGTTTGGTTATAATTTCAAATGTCTTTTAAGATTTGAATAATATTTATTATTTTTATTTAAATTACTATCATGTCAAAATTATTTTTTTATAGCATAGAACATGTTTAGGGTTGGTAAAATAATTTGAACCGTCAGGTCATACAGATAATAAAAAAATAACAGGTTTGAGTCGGATTCGGGTTTACCATAAACCCAAATTGACTCGCCCCGATATTCTTTTTTATTTTTCTTACTTTTAATTTTTTTTATATATGTTAATTCTATATGTTATTAGGGGTGAGCATTCTGTCGGTTTAGTTGGTTCGGTTTCAAAATTTTTAAAATTGATTAAACCGACTAAACATATAAAATCGACCGAACCGACCGACAAAGATTCTAAAATTGAAAAAATCGAAACCAACTTAAGTCGGTCGGTTTAATCGATTTTAACTATTTAAAAAATAATTTATTTATTGTATATTATATATTATTATATAATATAAATGGTATATAATTTTAAATTATTATATAAATAATTATATTTAAAATAAAATTAAAAGGGTCGGTTAGTTCAGTCTATTCATGATGGGATTGGGAGGGGTTCCGGGGTCAGGTTCGGGGGCTAAAATTTTCAATAAAATCGAGTTCGGGACGGTTTCGAATATATCTAAACGAACCCTTTATAGGGAAAAGTACTAAAACCCCCCTTAGATTTGATCATAATTCTATATACCCCTTATAGTTTGAACAATACCCTCTTTCCCTCCTAAAAATTAATATCATGCCAAAAATGTCGTTCTATGGCATAGAACATGTCTAGGGTTGACAAAATAATCTGAGCCGTAGGGTCAGGCAGGTAATTTAAAAAAATAACAGGTTCAGGTTGGGTTCGGGTTTACCATAAACCCGAATTGACCTGTCCCCAATTATTATTTTTTTCTTTCTTACTTTTAATTTTTTATAGATGTTAATTTAATTCTATATATTATTAGGGTGAGCATTCAGTCGGATCGGTTAGTTCGATTTCAAAATTTCAAAAATTGATTAAACCGACTAAACTTATAAAACTGATCAAACCGACTGACAAAGATTCTAAAACCGAAAAAACCGAACCAACTTAAGTCGGTCGATTTAATCAATTTTAACTATTTAAAAAATAATTTATTTATTGTATATTATATATTAGTATATAATATAAATTATATTATATATAATTTTAAATAATTACATTTAAAATAAAATTAAAAGAGTTGTTTAGTTCAGTCTATTCGGGATGGGATCGGAGGGGTCTTTTCAGGGTCAGGTTCGAGGGCTAAAATTTTAAATAAAATAGGGTTTGGGATGGTTTCGAGTATATTTAAAAGGAGGTCGGGTTGGGGGCTAAAATTTTAAATAAAATCGGGTTCGGGTCCGAACTAATGGAATTCGGTTCGGGTTGGTTCGGTTCGGTTCGGTTTTTTATTCTATTCGATTCGGTAGTCGCAAAGTGTTAAAAACCAGAATATTGCACATTAACCGTAATTTTTGTTTAAAACCAAATCTAACCGAACTGTTATCACCTTTAATCGAGGGTTATCTCCAAAACACTTAAATGATAAAATTATCATTTGATTCTTTTATAACTTAAATAAAGGGGTAAAATGAAATTTTCAAAATTTTAGGAGGATAAGTAAAATTTTCATTAAATCTTAAGAGGTAAGTATCTTTTACCCTAAGTTTTAAAGTCCTTGGTCATCAATCGCAGCAATTACTTTCAATACAGAAGTTTTACGCCAAAGATTATATATACTTATGAATTAAACCTTGTTAACCTAAAAACCATTTAGGAAAGCTAAAGAAATGAAATCGAACAAGTTATACCGAACACTAATTAGATGAGCTAATAAAAAGTGCATAAAGTTGGTAAAACTGTCTCTTGCTTCAAAGAAAAAGTGCGTTCTTGGATTGTACAAGGCAAATGCAATTCTTTCTATTGAGCTTCAAAGAGGAAGGAAAAAAAAAAAAAAGGCGTATCTACATGATGCATCTATTACTAAATCAAAGGCTTTTTATTACAACAAGAATGGACTTCACACATGAATAGACTTCAATAGTAAATAAAACAGTCAGTCTTGAATGGCAACTTAGCTGATTGATATTTGACAATGCCCAGCCCGGGCAATTGGCTAAATAATCCAATCAGCAACGAAATGAAAGTCAAATATTAAATTAACTAGAATGTTTACCCCCCGCTCCGCTAGGGTTCTAATTTTTTTTATATTATATAATTTCAATTATATTAAATAATAATTATTTATTTAAATAATTTTATATTTATATATTAAAATATTTATATATTTTTAATATAAAATTAAATATTTCAAATTACATCTTTTTCACAAATAAAAAAAAGTTTATTATTAAATAAATTTTAAATAAAAAATATAAAACTATAAAATTTAACTTCTTTTTTTTTTTAAATCAAATGATAAATTCATCAAAAAAAAATAATATTTAAGTCGATTTTTTTATCAATCAAATTTCACTTTCTTCAATTATGGGAGTTCAAACCGACCAACTATTCCTACTGGTATTTGTTTTTCTTCTCAAAAGATAAAAAATAATTGTAAAATCTTATTTTTCACATAATTTTTTTCTATTTTCTTATTAATAATTAATTAATTTATTATAATAATAATAGATAATAAATATTTTTAGTTAATTGGTTCATTTTGTAATTCTTCCAATATTTTTAGTTTATTAGTTAATTTGGTCATTCTTCCAAAAAGTTTCGGTCACAAATAACGATTGTAGCGGATCGGATATCTGCAATTTTTTAAATATTCGAATCCGCATCTGATTTAAAAAGCAATATCCTTCGGATATCCGAATATGCTAAATGTCCAAATTTATTAAATTATTTTTTTAAAATAAAAATTAAATATGTAAATGGAGTGGATAATAGATTCGGATATCCGACACTATCCGAACCAAAATTAAAGTGAATTCGAATAATAGATTCATATCCGAATCTGTAAATTATCTGAATCTGTAATATCCGAATCCGAAAAAAATGGAATCACAAAAGTAAAAAAATTTATTTCCTTAAATAATAATAATTTTTTATAATGACAATAAATTATAAATATTTTTAATTGATTAACCCATTTTGTAATTTTTCTAAAACATAAAAAAAGACAATCCTATATAAATATATGTAAATGGAACGGATAATAGATTCAGATATCTGACACTATTCGAATCAAAATTAAAACGGATTCGAATAACAGATATTCGAAAGTTTAAATCTGAATATATTTCAAATTCGCTACGGATAATAAATTCAATATCTAAATTCGTAAATTATCTGAATTCGTAATATCCAATAAAAAAAATAGAACCACAAAAGCTAAAAAAAATTACATTTCCGAGGTATTTGAAAGAAGGCTCGCCTAAAAAAAAAGGCCTCAAGGATGATATTGTAATTTAATCTAAAACATAGTAATAATCAGGAAAGGCCTCCTTTCAACCACTGGTCCACTTGTGTAGTAAGCTTATAAAAATTCACAACCCAACCGAACTCAAGGCCAGCCCACCCAAACATAACAGGTGTCAAATATATAACCCATTCGGGATAATTTTAATATAGTAGTTATAGATAGATATGCCAAGTAGAGGTTGATTTTAATAGGAAAGGCAATAGATGGAAAAATTATTTTATAAATTCTTTCCACCACGTCCAAAACATCAGTCATATCCAACCAATTAAATTATACCAAATCATATTATGATTTCATGTTATCATTATTATTTTTGTTTTTTATTTTTGTTCTTAGGGTTTAGGGTTTAAGAGTTTAGGATTTAGAATGTAGGATCGTGTTTTAGAATTTAGGATCATGTTTTACGTTGAAAAGTAAGTATGACGTAAAATGAAAATATGATTTGCTTTAATTTAATTGGCTAGGACCATGACTGATGTGGTGAGAAGGGTCCATAATATAATTTTTCCAATAGATGGAATATTTGCAATTTTTAAAATATTTAAATCTAAATCGGATTTAATTTATATGATATTTGAATTTTTTATTATCCTTATCTAATATATTGCAATTTTTGAAGCTTGGACTATGGGTTAAATTAAATTTAGCCCGGACGGACGACAAAGAGCCTCCAAAGGCTAGGCCTTGAACGGAGTTTCTCCAGACTCCAATGTATTGGCTGATGTCCTCCTTCTCTGGCCCAACTCTTTCTCAGTCAAAACTCTGTAAGGCTGCTGCACCTAAAGGCAATTGGGTAAACTATCCGCAAGCCCATGGAAGCACCTGGACATGCTGCCCAATGGAAGAAATCTGGATCCTTTCTTGCAAGCTCCTCGTAGATTGCTTCAAAACCTTTCAAGCTTAAGGGCTTTTCCAATCTAAAATTAAATTAATTTTACACATTTGAATATTTTTTTTATATCATTTATATTTTAATAAATCGATCGTTGAATTTAATAATATAATTGTACTCGTCGTACACGTAAAGTTTCAAATCAGTTCAATATCTCTATCATATCGATCGAGAATACTGTATTTTTCAATATGTATTTAACGGTTGAAAGTTTTTTACATCGAATAAATAAGTAAATATTTTTAATTTACTATAAATCCGACATGCATGATCTACGTGAATAAAACATGAAATATGACGATCGAATTAAACAAATATAAATTGTATAAAAAATTATGAAAGTATGTAAAATTAATTTAGTTTTACACTAGTGTAAGTGGATCCCTCCTCTCTCTCTATATATATATTCTTTCCATCTAACTTGTGATATAAAACTAAAGCATGACAGAAAAGGTACCATGTATTTTATATAAGGAGAATGGTACTGAACTGAACATGCTAATATTTCAGTGAAGATGATGAAATTACTAATATTTTAGGGACATACTTTGACCAAAGATGTTTCACAAAAATTTACCCATTGCACTTTAGCATGCGTAATCATCCACCCTTAATCAGAATTCTCTAACACTAACGGCAAATATTAAGGAACTTCAGCCGAGACTATCGGAAAATAAAGCCACAATTGACTGTCATGTTTTATATTGAATATTTTATGTTAATTGTGTTTAAATGTGTTATATCATAGTTATTACATTATTTTTATATTTATCAAACATATCAAATTTATGTGTTCAAAATTATAATGTACACCGGTAATGCACGCCTAGAGAAACAAATAAAAAGAATCCACTTATAAGTTATAACTGCAATAAATGTTATATATTTATCAAACATATCAAATTTATGTGTTCAAAATTATAATGTACACCGGTAATGCACGCCTAGAGAAACAAATAAAAAGAATCCACTTATAAGTTATAACTACAGTAAATGTTATACTAGTATAATATTATACATCTAACACACGCCTGAGACCGTTGTTATTAGTTTTCATGCCAAAGCCCCAGCAAATTAAATAAAGAATTTAAGTCTGAGAAAGCGTCTGATAAATGTGCATTGCTTTCAGCGGACAGGAAAAAATTCTTGGTTTTTTGAGATTTTTTTATTAAAAAAAAAAAAAAAAAAACACTGTAAAGTTGTAGGGTAGGGGTAAGATATGTAGAAATGATTAGGCCAATTGGGGAATCTCCAAAGCTCGCCCTTCTGACTGCCGTCTTGTCCATGCCCGTACTGCTTTCAATCGTCAGCAAAGCTCAAAAAATTTGCTTCTCGATGCAAAGGGTCTCCCTGCAAAAATCTATAGCAGAATCTATGCCTTTGCGTAATGTTAGCTCCAGGAACGATTCCCATTTAAGCAGAGGGCCCCCTCCTCCTAACTTCTCAATTCTCGTAGCTTGAGTTGAATTCCTATAATCTATTATGTTGCTTCAAAATTTTTATTTATTTTTTAAGTATTTATATGTGATATTCATATTCAACGTATATTTAAATATAAATATAAAAATATAACATTTTAAAAATATTTTAAATATATGAAAATATTAAAAAAAATTAAACATACTTATATCAAACATATATTTATATTAGACACTCACATTCAAATTTGAGTAATCATAACATATCTGATATCCCTGGCTGCCATTTCCTCTATGGAAAAAGGGAAAATGTACGACTGCATTGGTTTCTACTTTCTCGTTTCGCTACAAAAATAAATTGGTTGTCTTTGAGTATCTTTTTTGTTGCTTGGGCATTTAATCTTAAGGTAAATTTGAAAATATGTTTTCAATAATTAAATAATTATTAAATAATTTAATAAAAAAATTATATAAAAAAATTAAAAATTATTATAAAAGATTTTGTAAAGATAAAATTATTTTTAATGAAAAAAATTTTCTTTTTCTTTATCGTTTTATTAAAAAAATATTTTTTTAAAATTTTAATTGAAAATAAATTGAAAAAATAAAATATTTATATATTTATATTTTAAAAAATAAAAATAAAAATAAAAAAAGTAATTTTAGAAATAAAAATGATTAAAAATAAATTAAAAAATAAGAAAAATATGAGAAAAATATTTTTTTATCAAGGATAATTTTATTTTTACAATTTTCTTCTTAACAATTTTTTATTTTTATTTTTCTTTTTCAAATAATTCTTACTCATTATATCATTTAACAATTATTATATTATTGATGGTATATTTTTCAAATTTACCCTTAATCTTATTCTTATGTTTTGAGAATTCAAGTACTCAGGCTTAAACCTGCTCCAGCCCGACCGGCCCGACCCATATTGGGCCGGGTTTGGACAAAATATTTTTATCTGATTTAGAACAATATTTTTTTATTAAAATAATATTTTTTTATTTAATTTTAATTATAAATAAATAAATAAATAAAATTTTATTATAATAAACAATGAATTCGGATTTATGAACCGGATCTGGATAAAGAATTAAAAAAAAAAAATGGACCGTGGTCCAGCCATGAGCACCTCTTGAGTCAAGCTCAACTTTGATATCTAAGTCGCTGAAGTTATTTGACAAGCTTAAGCAGCCAATCTCTACATAAACTCGGGCTTTCTGTAAGCTTCCAACTTTTGGCATGCCTCAGCTTGGCTTTGCAAATTAGATCAAAATTTTGAAAATTATTTTAAATTGATCTTCCAAAACTATCATCTTGTTTGGTATACTTTCCTATCTTATCCCCCAAAGAAAGAAAATCCTGGTTCAGCCAATGATTCTGTGTGTCTTAATTGACAATACATGTAGAACTAATCAACCAGAATTCTCTGCAACTTAATTGACAATACATTCAATGAGCGACAAGAACAATACCAGAAGTAATAAAACAAACAGAGAAGAACAATTCTGTAATGTTAGAGCAAGGGATTGCAGAGATTATTCTCTGATACCACCAAATCTATGAACTTAATGTTTACCTATTAAAAGCAACCTCTTATTCTGTTGATATTATGAGGTCCTGAAAAGTGAATAAGAGGCAATAAACTTGGAGAAGAAAAAAGAAAGAGCTAAGGGACAACATAAAAGACAATATGTTGTGGAAAGTGGAAACTAACCAATGGAACAGACAAGTTAATTGTACACCAAGTTTATTCATTACTTGATATATTTCATTTACACATATATTGCGGTATGGACAATACAAAATATGGAAAATTCCAACAAAATTTTGAAAACATGGATGCAATAGCAATTCATGGGGATAAAGAAGAATCCCAACAAAACCCCACCATCGTTGACAAAATGCGCAAAAAAACCAACATTGAAGTGCTTTAATGGCTTCCCACTTTTATGAAGCTTAAAGTCTTGTTTTTCTTTTCACTTGTTCCCCCATTTAAACTAATCTTTCAGAAACATAACACTGATCAATACAAGCTTCAACGGTTGTGTAGTGGATCTGAGGCGTTTGGAACTTTCCTCTTGCTTGAAAAGAATACATCAAAGGAATGCCTCAAACGTTTGTGCTGCTGCTTCACAGGCTGCTTCTCTTTAACGCCTGGTGAATGACCATTCATGCCAACAAGCATTGTCTCTTCCTTCTGATCTCCTGAGACTAACAGAGAGAGCAAAAACATTACGACCATTAGTTTCTGCAAAAGCCGCACTTGCAGAGACGATTGAAAGTGCATGCTTTCGCCCCAAGAGAAATCGTGGGTTTTCTTCTTAGTAATAGAAGAAAGAAAGAGAGAAATCTAAAAATCTTCCACTACCTCAAAGAACTGAAAAAAAAAAAAACATATAAATGGGTCCAAAAGGGCGAGGGTTGGAGAGATAAAGCACTAAGCAAAGAAAGCTAAATGGCTTTGTTTTGAAATGTAAGATAAAAAAAAGAGAAGCAAGAAAAGTTGATGTCGTAGTTATCGAGTACACCCTGCAAACAAGGGACACATCTCACGAAGAAAACTTTTCTTTTGCTTTTTCTTTATAGTAGAATCGAATATAATAATTTTCGTGCTTTCTGAGAAATTTTCCTTTTTTTCTTCTTGCTTTCAGTCCAATTTATAGCAATAGATAATAGATAGTACTATAATATAGTATATATAGATCTTGGCTCTTGTGCTTTATCTTTGTCTGGGTTTCATTTGTCTGCTTTGGAAACTAGTCAATTTTCTCTTATACCTACTTTAACCCAGAGTGCAGAGAAAAAGAAAATGATTTTCGAATATCTCAACAGCAGCTATTAAACTAGTCATGCTACTCTTCCAAGGACTTTTTTCCCATGTAAAAGCTCATTTCATGTCCAAGCAAAGCAAAGCAAAGCAAAGCAAAGGCCAAATAATATGTATATATATATATATATATATATGGAAAAATTATAAAAAAACTCTTTATGGTGAGTTTTTCGTAGGTTTCATTACATATATAATTTATCATGTTTATATGTAATTTTTGTAATGTTTATATGTAAAAATGAAATTACATATGTAAAAAAAAAAATACACTATTTAAAAAATTACATATAAACATGATAAATATGTCATGTTTATATGTAATTTATCATATTTATATGTAATTTGTCATGTTTATATGTAATTGTCATGTTATATGTAATTTGTTATATTTATATGTAATTTGTCATGTTTATATATTAAAAAAATTACATATAAACATGATAATTTTATGTAATTTATCATGTTTATATGTAATTTTATCATATTTATATATAATAGAATCTATTTTAAGCTCACATAAGAGAGTTTACCTTAAAACTTCCCATATATATGCAAATCTTTTATGGGTATAAACAAATCTTTGCTTAAAGTACACACGTTAAAGATCTTGTCATGCGCAAACTTAAACAGCTAAAGGTTCTCCCCAATAGGGGATTCTACCATGAGCTCCTTAAAATAGGTTTTTGGTAGGCTCCAAGATTAGAAAACTTGAATAGAAGGTTATCAGATTATCAATTTTTACATATAAACATGACCAAAATTATATATAAACATGATAATTTACATATAAACATGACAAACATGACAAATTACATATAAATATGACAAATTACATATAAAGATGACAAATTACATATAAACATGATAAATGACAAATTACATATAAACATGACAAATTACATATAAATATAACAAATTACATACAAACATGACAATTAACATATAAACATAAGAAATTACATATAAACATGACAAAATTATATATAAAAATGACAAATTACATATAAATATGAAAAATTACATATAAACATGACAAAATGATAAATTACATATAAAGATGACAAATTACATATAAACATGACAAGATGACAAATTACATATAAAGATGACAAATTACATATAAACATGACAAAATGATAAATTACATATAAAGATGACATTACATATAAACATGACAAGATGACAAATTACATATAAAGATGACAAATTACACATAAAGATGACAAATTACATATAAACATAACAAATTACATATAAACATGACAAACATGAAAAATTACATATAAACATGACAAATTACATATAAAGACGACAAATTACATATAAACATGACAAATTACAAATTACATATAAACATGACAAATTACATATGAACATGACAAATTACATATAAACATTAAAAATTACATATAAACATGACAAATTACATATAAACATGAAAAATTACATATAAACATGACAAATGATAAATTACATATAAACATGACAAATTACATATAAACATGACAAATGACAAATTACATATAAATATGACAAATCTGTAATTTTCAATCTTTTGTAAAAATTAAATTAGAAAAGAAATATATATTTAATTAATATAATGCATGCATCAATTAATTTAGATATTGGGTTAATAAAATTTTCATATAGACTATCATTTTTTTTTTACATCTAATGAAAGTTAATTAGAAAACACTCGCATATAAAATTTTGCAAATGGTGCATTGACAAGTTAAATTTTCTAGTCCTTTACTTTGGATATTGGGATAATAAGAATTTCATATAAGTATTATTTTCTTTACTTTGGTGATAAAAACAATATAAAACATCCATGCTAGAGAAGCAGTTGTTTTGGAGCGTATGGATTCGTAACTCAACATGCATTTTATCTTCATGCATGTACAAAATAACAATAATCTTTAATTTATGACAAATAATTTATCCGTATATATTTGCCTTCAATTAACACATGAAATTAATATAATTTAATTTCGATGCAAACTTTCAATCCATAAAATTAAACATTAGTAAAATTTTAATTTTAATCTTTTTATATTGCTGCAAAAATTTTATATATGAGAGGAAAAAACCCTCAAACTTTCAATCCATAAAATTAAACATTAAAAGATATTGTCATGTATTTATGTAATTGAAAAAAGGGAATCAAAAGTTGTCATGAATTTATGTATTTTTTTTACATATAAAAATGACCGAAATTACATATAAACATGACAAAGTATATAAATCATTAAAGGATATTATCATGTATTTATGTAATTAAAAAAGGGGAATCAAATGACCGAAATGCACTTTAATTTGACACAATTTTCCTTTAAATCAATTATTATACCCAAATTCATTAACTTATAATACATTTTAATTTTCCTAACTTTTCTGAGAAAATCTAATCTTGGACTACAAATATCCATGATTCTAGAAAATGCTTTATTTATTGACTATTAGTGTTCATAATGGAAGTGTAGCAATGACTACATATAAAAAAAAATATTGACTATTCTTTTTGTCAATTGATAAACATAGGAGGAATATGAGAGAAAGAAAAAATGGTTGTTGCATTAATTAATTGATAGCCATTTAATTAGTTTTGCTACATTTTTTACATTTATATACTTAGTTTTAACCTTTAAATAACACATTTTTCATATTTAATTTGAATTATTAGTAAATTATAAGTATACAATGTTTATATATATATATATAAAAGTAATTTATAAACTCCACAAGTTTATTTTGTTTTTTTTTATACTAATGGTTAATTTTAGTTTTGCATGAATGCTGACAATTTTCATCTTGCAAAATATCTAAGAAAACATTCTTGCTCATTTTAGTCAACAATTTTGACAAGTCACAAGTTTATAGAAGAGCTTCACCAATCAACAAGTTTATATAAGCATATAATGTTTGTATTTATTTCAATGCAATGTTCAGATTGATATATGTGACAACAGTTAATTTTACAACTCATTTGATGTGGTCTCAGTATTAAATTTTACAACTTATTTGTGGTAAGAAAATAAAATAGAGCATCCCTCAATGTGATGCCTTGAATCATGCTTACTGCCTGAGTATTTGCCACTAGAAGTCGTGTGATAACTCTGTCACCTGCACCTACTGTAGTATGATCAGAATCACTGTCTAGACCAAGAATATGAATCAACAAGGAAATATAAGTTTTCCTATAATGAAACCAAAAAACGTAAGATACTTTTTTAACATAACGCACAAGACAATCAAAAAATGAATTTTCATTAAAGAAAAAAATCTAAAACCAGCATCAAGCATAAGTAGCTAGTGACTTCTTCCTTTCCTTTCCTTCATTGAAGGTTTCCTATGCTCTGTGACATCTAAAACTGCCAGGAAAAAGAGAAAAAACAAAATTTAGAAAAACAATAATAGTTATACTAAAACCAAATCAATTTAGGATATGGAATTGAAGCTAAATTATTTACCTGCTCTTCCAAGTTGCACTCAATTTTCCGTTTCCATGATAAAACTCGAGCAGCCAGTTCAGTTTGCTTCCCGCTTTCAGCTATGCTAGTAAAAGTAGTTTATAAACTCCACAAGTTTTTTTTTTTTTTTTTTTACACTAATGGTTAATTTTAATTTTGCATGAATACTGAATATTGAACTCTTGCACAATATCTAAGAATTTTCAGGTTCTCAATAGGTGCGATCTATGTTACATAAATCAAAATCACATTCAAGTTTACTCAATGTAGCTATGGAGGAGAAAAATTCAGAAAAAAAAAATATATTTTGCCCATTTTAGTCTACAATTTTGACAAGTCACAAGTTTATAGAAGAGTTTCATCAATCAATAAGTAAACTCCCACATATAACTTTTTTGATTTATTTCAATGCAATGTTCAAATTGATACATGTGACAGCAATCAATTTTACAACTCATTTGTTGTGGTCTCGGTATTAAATTTTATAAATTATTTGTGGTAAGAGAAATAAAATAAAGCATCCCTCAATGTAATGCCTTGAATCATGCTTCTTGCTTGAGTATCTGCCACTAGAAGCCGTGTGATAACTCTGTCACCTGCACCTGTTATCACACGGCCTGAATAATTCTGATCATACTACAATCTTGAATAATCTTGAATTTTAAATTCAAATTTAGCCCAACCCTATACCATTAAGTTACCAATTTCACACTCATCTACTAAGTAGAGATAAGACATGGAATTTTAAATTAGAAAGAAAACACAAAGGACTATATATTGCCAATCTTGAATAATATTTAAAGTCAATTATTCACAAAGAAAATTCAACTAATAACATTGAGAGTTTTTAAATTAAAATAAGACCATATTCATCATATAATAATATTAAGATATATTCTCCCATACAAATCAATCCAAAGAGAACTCCGAAACAGACGCAAGCATGTGTTGATCTGCTTGGGTTCAGTACATGTAGCCCAACCCTCAATCACCTCTAGTTCATAAGTATCAAAAGTTATGGATAACAATAGTTTCTTTCTACATGAATAATATTTAAAGTCAATTATTCACAAAGAAAATTCAACTATATATTGCCAATCTTGAATAACAGTAGAGATAAGACATGGAATTTTAAATTAGAAAGAAAACACAAAGGACTATATATTGCCAATCTTGAATAATATTTAAAGTCAATTATTCACAAAGAAAATTCAACTAATAACATTGAGAGTTTTTAAATTAAAATAAGACCATATTCATCATATAATAATATTAAGATATATTCTCCCATACAAATCAATCCAAAGAGAACTCCGAAACAGACCCAAGCATGTGTTGATCTGCTTGGGTTCAGTACATGTAGCCCAACCCTCAATCACCTCTAGTTCATACGTATCAAAAGTTATGGATAACAATAGTTTCTTTCTACATGAATAATATTTAAAGTCAATTATTCACAAAGAAAATTCAACTATATATTGCCAATCTTGAATAACAGTAGAGATAAGACATGGAATTTTAAATTAGAAAGAAAACACAAAGGACTATATATTGCCAATCTTGAATAATATTTAAAGTCAATTATTCACAAAGAAAATTCAACTAATAACATTGAGAGTTTTTAAATTAAAATAAGACCATATTCATCATATAATAATATTAAGATATATTCTCCCATACAAATCAATCCAAAGAGAACTCCGAAACAGACCCAAGCATGTGTTGATCTGCTTGGGTTCAGTACATGTAGCCCAACCCTCAATCACCTCTAGTTCATACGTATCAAAAGTTATGGATAACAATAGTTTCTTTCTACATGATCTCATCAAGAAATGAGAATCACAAAGCCAAGGAAGAAATACAATTACAAAAACACAGTAGTTCAAGTGATGATCCTCCATACATTTATATTAGACTCGAAAAAAAAAAAGACCAAAAGAACGGCGAAAACTACAAGAGAATGCCTTATCAGTAGAAAATTTCAATATAAAAGAGTAGAAATTTCATTGATAGATTAGCTTATAATCTTCCTAACTAAAACTAAGCACGAATTCACGAAATTTTCTACATTCTAACAAGCTGAAGATCAAGCACGATGGTTTTCTAGAATCTCTATGTTGAGTCCACTATATCTACTAGTTAACAAGGCAAGGAGTTCACATTTGACTAAAACTAAATATGTAGATCCAGCAACCCGTGTATGTGTGTCGTGTCTTATGTTTTTTTTTTTCCGTGTCAACCGTGTAAACATGAACACAACAAGAATTATTAAATGTGTCAAAATCATAAATTTGAATAGGATACGTGTATTAAACGTTTCGTGTTAATCGTCTTAAAACATGTCATGTCGTGTTTATTACACAGTTTCATGTTTATTCATATCATGTCTAAAATTGAAAGGTCTATAAATATGCAGTTAAAATTAACAAAAAAAAAAAAAATCAAAAGCAGAAGAGTAGGAAAAAATTTCAGAATCCTCAAATTAAGGTTCGTACAAGCTTCCAATTATAAGATTTTTTTTTTTAAAGGCAAAAAGAACATACAGTAATATAATCAATTCCACATCCAATTTTCTTCTCAGACTCTAGATGTTAAGGTAGCAACCTCTCAAGAATAGTCCTTTCATGCTCTGGACTCAATCTATCTCCAATTCCATATTTGCAATAAGTTTACAACATTACCATTAGAAAAGTTTTTTTTTTTTATTAAATAAATAACTTCGAAAATTCGAATTAGACAAAATAAAATAAACTCAAGAAAATTAAATTAAAATATGAACACCGTGAAAGACATGATACAATTAAAATATGAAATAAACATACCTAGATGTATGCCGACTCCAAAAACCTAAAAAGTATGCAAAAGATATGTTAAAATGCAAACCGACAACGCACAAACCTAATCAGGGAACCAGAAGCAAAACTCTACCTCGCTTATCCTGCTTTGCAATGCCAGTGCCAACTTTTCGCCCTTGCTTCCATAAGGCATGTGCTACTCGATATGATTGCAGAGAAAGGAAACCCTGAAAAAAAAACTGTGACTGATAGAATTGGATGTGCAATAGCAGTTAACAGCCTTCATATTCCTTATCTCTTAAAATTTCTTCTCTTAATATCTGAAAACATAATTAATCAACTAGCTTTCTAAGGAATACCACAACCACAGTTAAAAAACAATGGCAGCAAAGTAACTGATTTGCCTAAAAGTCATGACATTGTGAATACATGCAAGTACCTTAAAAAATACCTTAAGATATAATAAAGTTGAACTATATGATAAACAGGCAGGATCTCTGTCTATGAATGCATGCAGAAGAAATATTTCCAAACATAAACACAGATAAAATGATTGTTTAAGCAAAGACTTCTACAAACAGACATCGCTTCTATATTATCTTTTAAAAACCAACAAAATACCTGCACATCCAGGCGTATTGACAGTTGAATACCTTTATCATGCATCATAACACCAGAAAATATATCCATAGGTTGAGTTGCCAATAATGGATTTTGTAGACGATTGGCAAGAACAAAACCCAATGCTTGTTCCAAACAATCATGTGGCAAGATACTCGCATACAAGAAGCTACTTAAAATGGACTCATTTTCTGCCTGCAACAAGTAGAATTCTATCAATTTATCTCATACAATACCAAGAAGCAAAGTTCTTTGGTTCCTATAACTTTTCTAGGCACAATACTTGGGTTACCAAATAATGGTTACAGCAATAGCCTTAATTAAATCCTCAAACCTAGTTCACCATTCAATAGCTGCAGGTTTTTTTTGGAAACCACTAGAATTTCACATACTCATGCACAAAATTCATAATTAACATAATACTTGAAACATGTAGTAAAAGATAATTTCACCTGCTAAGCTGCTCAATAGACACAATAGCAGCTAATGAAAGATTTCCATTAGGCATACTATTAGGAACAATCTGTTCTGGGTCTGAATTGGGTCTTCGCGGTTCACCGAACCCAAACCCACCAAGCGTTCCTCGTTGTTGAGACGAAAGTGATCTCTGCAAAAAGAAAAATGTGAAATGGGTAGTTATATATAGAAGTGAAACTGAGAAAAAAATGAATATAGGGGGGGTTGAGAAGATGAAGAACCTTGGCGAGTGGAGGCAAGGGGTTTAAGTGGTAGGGGTTTAGCTGAGAGAGGGAAGAGAGAAGAGAGTTTTTTGGGGAAGAAAAGAAAGGATAAGATCTGTTGTGGAAGCGATTTTGTTGGCCAGTAAAAGTGAGTGATAATGGTGTGCGAAAAAATGGAAGCAAAGCCATTGTTTTTCGATTTTGTTTTTGTGTCTGATTTTTGAAAGTGACGATTGTATTATCGTATCAGGGGGAAGATGAAGCAAGCAAGAGGATGATCTCACAAACCACACCAGCTTTAGGGTTTCGAGTTTTTCATGAGAAGAAGTCGGTGTAAGGGAAAGGGTAGGGATTTAGGTGTTTTTTCATTTGGAATTGACCTAGTTAACCGGTTATTATATATATATATATATATATATTTTTTTTTTTCAATGGCTGAGATAAATATTTTAACATCTAACGGGTCAAATTTCTCGGAGCTCATATGGAGCTTATGGTAAGGAACCTTTTTTAGAATTTTCCCTTCCCAATAACCTTTGAATATATGGCAAACCAGTTTTGAAAGTACAAGGAAATCTACTTTGTTTAAGTAGTATTAATAGAGCAGATTAAAACTTAATTTGCTCCATTCCGTGACTGGTGGATTGATTGTCATAAGACCAGAGAGATTTGTTTTGACAAACTTAGCTAAACTTTTCACAAGAATAGCTGGCGAGTCAGAATTCACAACGTTGATATATATCCACTCCACCGACCACTCTATGCCCATTACGGCATTACCCCCAATTATGTTTATACTATTAGAAAAGATAATAGCAAGGAATCATGGTTTTTGCTTTCAAAATTTCTCTTCAGTTGGTCAACTGTGTAGATGTCTAATTTTTTTATATATATAAAATAGATTATACTTTGAGAATAAGAAAAAGTGACTACATTTATTTGGAATTTGAATTTTGAATTTATTATTTTAAAAGTGATTATATGAATCTATTGAGTTAAATTAAGTTATAATAAATTTTAATTATATATTTGATCATTAAAAATGAAAAATAGTACTAACAATAAGTACTAATGAATTTGTTAATGTAAAGGTAATTTTAGATTTGTTCACGGATCGAATTATCCGTTCAAACTCGAAAATGTATTCAATATTTAAGAGAATTTAAAAAATATATTAAATTCAAAAAATAAATTTAAACAAAAATATTAAACCCGTTTACAAAAGTAACTGGATCTTAACTTTAACATTTACGATTCGAGCATTTATCAGAGCTTGAGGATACAAGAGAAATTTTATCATAGCATTTTTTGGGCCTTTTTGGGCGTGAATAAGTTTTAAGTGCTTTCTTTTTCTCCTAGAGTTAAAGGGGCATGAGCCCTCCAAAGAAGGTAGGACCTGATTCGATTCAAGGCCTGCAAAGCAACCTCTCCAGTTGGATAACCTCTGGGCCAAGAACCAGTGGTCGAATTAGCTCTAACGAACAGCTTTGAGCCTTTGACGTATTGAAAACGTAAAAAATTGATAATCATATATAATCAAAAGATTAAAAAAAAAAAAAAAATAGTCAGCACATAATCTCAAAGAAATACGACACCACGGCAGTAATACCCCCACCCATTAACAACATCAAATCTCAAAGAAACCCAGCAAAAAACATGGGTACACTTCGGAATCATGTCTGGTTTTGATTCATTGTCGAGATGGCTGAGTGTGTAAACTGAGACAAATATAGTTCGAGGATTGCTCGTCCTCCTCCTGGCTGCCCATCTGGAAAATGATCATTCCCTGCCACCACAAACATTTTCAGCAATTTAGATGCAAATTACATAACATAATTACATTGCTTATCTCTAGGTTTCAATATTACAGTTCAAATTCAAGGATCCAAACGTTAGCTCATTAGGTTCACTTAATTTATTAGTTTCCAATACCCCATTACATGAAACTAGGCCACGTGAGAGAGATAGTTATGATTTGCTATGTGGGTGTGGGTTAAATTATCAGTTAGTTTTGTCATAAAATATTCTTATCTGCAAGTCCACAAATACCTGTAGGATATAGTTCAGTCCAAGGGGACAAGTTGACATCAATAACTTGTCCGAACTCAGGACGTTGCATATTATTGTCGTTCTCCAAACCACTTCTGGTACTCAACTGATCGCCAACATTTACTTCTTCTCCATGAAGGAGAGTCGTCGATTGTGGTGGTAAGATATTTTCAGCAACAGGTTGTGACTGATCATCTCTGCAAATAATTAATTGATAAGCAAGATTTCCATCTAATTAAGCGAAGAAAATGATCATATATATGCTAATAAAATTTGTTACAAGTTTCCCGTATCAGCACCTTGGAGGAAGAAGACCATTTGAATGCAAAAAGTTCAAGATATGAACTTGTGGGTCTCTTTGGGGTATCCAATCCAAGATACTGCTTGAACTTCCTGTAACAAAACCACTTACATCTGCAGCCTCTAGAGCAGGAAGATGTACCTAGCAATAACATTAATAGCAAGCTAATTGTTTCGATATATATCTTTTTTTTCCCCTCATAATTACTATCCAATCCAAGTTTTATGCCAAGTTATTATTGAAAAGATATCATTCTAAATACCTGTGTAATTGGTGGTGCACCAGGAGAACTATATTTTTCCTGTAAAACTTGCTGTTCGAATCATATATTTATTTAGGAGGCTAAAGAAATGTCAAGTTTATATGCAACAGATCATATATATATATATATATATATATATATATACCTTGCGCAGGCGCACTTGTTTCAGTGTTTCCTCTAGGATCTGTTCATGGTACTCAGCCTGACTCAAGGTTGTGATTTCGGAAGGTTCACCTTCAAATATTCTGAATCAAGTTTCCTGTTTAGTTAGTTTCAAGAACCGAATGAGATAGGGTTTTAATTATTAACTATAGGTCCTATAATGAAAGAGTACCTTAGTCGTTTCTCCATATCCGCAATCCGGGTCTTGCATTTAACAATCTCTTGTTGAAACTCCTAAAATTTTTTAAGTGAAATGAGATGAGTGATTAATAGAAAACAAAGAAACTGGCAGTTAATTATCAGCTTTAGAGAAGGTTCCTCTTGGCTCCAAAATACCTCAAGTTGGGAATCAGTGCTCACTGGGCTGCTTTACACAACAACAACAAAAGATAAAAACGTTAAAAATGGAGAATCTACGTCGAAATACAACGAGAAATCAGGAATCAGGGGCCTTAACTTGGGGAGAGGAAAGAATCTAAATTACCTGGCTGCTTGGTAGGTTTGATCGGCTTCATCCCTTAGCTTTCCAAGTGCCTTTAGTAGAAACTGAAAATATGTAAAAAAATAAAATAAAATTGCATCGATCTTAACCAAATTCAGAAGCCTTAGAAAGAAAGATGATCAGCAGTAAACGATAGGGGGGTGTCTCTACCTCTTTATTACGCAGCCTTAAGTTGGTAACAAGCAAACATGGCCACATCAATGAAGCAGAAATTAACACCACATAATAAATATCAACAGGAAGAAAAAAAAAAACAGAACTCCAAAACTGAGCTTCCCTTACCTTCCTCGCTCATGCTCTGGAAGATTGACATACCGTCCCAGAATCTCCTCAATGCTTCAATTCAATAAACCAAAAACAAATATGAAACCTGATGAAATAGAATTTGGCTAGAACTCAACGATATATATATATATATATATATATATATATAAAAGAAAGCTATGTTTTCGTTTCTGTTTTCTCATCTTAATTAACATATGTGATCAATATCTGACAAACTTAACAATTATGATAAAATAGTAATAAAAAGAAATGGAAAATAATATATATATATAACTATCTTTGGCAGACCTTTTATTTCCAGAGAAGAGAGTAAGTCTTCCAGACGGGGAAAACATGATAAGAGCTACATCAACATCACAGAGAACAGAAAGTTCATAAGCTTTCTTGATAAGTCCATTTCTCCTTTTTGAGAAAGTGACCTGCCTGTTAGTTGTATTCTCAATCCTCTTGATCTGGAGCTTTACTCTACCCATCTCTTTATTTTCTCTTAATTTATTCTTGGGTTTTACTTTCTTTTTCAAAACAACAAATCTGCACTGTTTAAGGAAGATGATATTGTAAGGAGAATACTGTTGTATTTAAAGATTTAAGAGGATCAAAGACATCACCATCACATACAGTGGAAGTAACCTCTTGGAAATCAAAAAATGAAAGAAAAGAGGAGAAAATAGGGAAGAAAGAAGAGATGAAGACAATCAATCAATTTTGTCACTGTCAGGCAATTCGCAGAAGATGACGAGAGAGATGGCGGTGTGACCGTGAGGCCAAAGACTTGGCTGCATATTTTTCTTAAGGATAATATACATATGGAACAAGAAATTTGTACTTTAATATCTAAACATGCAATAAAGAAGGTCGATTAGTTAACAGGGTTTTGTATACTTTGTAATCATACTTCTTAATTTTTCCCATCTTTAGTATGAAGTACTTCAAACTTAATAAAAAAAACACTTGTGACATGATCGAGTACAAACTCTTAATTTTAATGCTTAATTCTTTATTGATATTGGGGATGGAAATCGAATTGCTTGGATTCAAACCTAAATCTACATGATTCATAAATTCGCGACTTTTGCCGCTCGGTCAAGAGATTGTATATAGGATGGTTTTTAATTTCTAAACACTTTGTATGTAGGATGTCTTAATTTCTAGGTAATTCCTTATTTTGTTATAAGAAGAATCCTAAATGAGTGAGATGTGGTGTTAAGTGTTAAGTTATTATACCTCAAAGAATATATATAGTAGGATATGTCATTGCTAGAATTTATTACTTAAACATAAAGTCAAAAGAAGAGCACCGATTTGGCTTCAAATTATTAAACACATGAAACAAAAGAACTACTATAAAAAAAAAAAAATTACACCATTTTACTTGGCATAATTTATTGTTAAAAATTTAGTATGATGGATAAGGGACAGGGCATCATACATTCACATTAGGAAAGATCCCTTTTCGGTGGTAGTTGATGCACCATATTGATTGAAGGTATATTTAGATCCAAATAAAAAATATTTATTGCATTGAATTATCGTTTTATGATTCGATCCATCCAAATGGATCTTGAATTGTAAGAGATAATTGTAAAGTTATTTCAAGAAAATGTTAGTAGAATTAAACAAATATTCTATCAATGACAAAATTCTAAAGACTTTAATCCTTGACTTGATGGTTAATATAGTAACAATTTACTACTTAGTTATCAATCTTATTGCATGTACTATAAAAAGTCAAAAAACAAATTACAATATGATCTTTAGATTAAATTTCAACATGATTAAAAATTACATAGGCAATTCATGTTTTATATATACAAAGATTTACATCTAAAAAAATTTCATTAAGAACCCATAAATTCCAGCTTATCATAACTTCTTTGAGTGAAATCAGAAAACAAGTAAAATCGAACAACTCAACAAGAACTTGAGTTATAATTCCTCGCATAAAAGACGGGCGAAAAAATCTTTTTTTTTGGGTTTTGATCTGATCAAGGTAAAATATAAGCATGTATGCTTAAAGGGTCCCAGGCAGCACATGGTGTCGCACTTTCAGTTGTGGTTTCTTTGGCGAGTTTGACGAAGACGATATCCCCCTCTTCTGCCTTACCACAAAAAAAAAAGGCCAACCAAATTTGCAACCTGTCGGCCTTTTCTTGTTTTCTTCGAACCTCTGATTCTGCTCTACCTCCCCTGCTGCCAGTAACTCGCCTTACGTGTGACTCCCCTATGCGTCCATCTGCATATTTCTAGCATGCAAATCTTTGTCTTGTGTTGTGCGGAAGCGAATTGATATTACTAAAACCGATTTAAACACACTGAAAAAACACCGATATTTTACGTGGTTCGGCAACTGTGCCTACATCCACGGGAGGAGGAGCTTGAAGCTTTGTATTAATGGAGTTTGAGTACAAACAAATACAGAATTCAAGGTGCTACACAAGCACTGAACTCACAACTCAACACAATACCGAATTTACTCTATAAACACAGAGTAATTGCTTCAATAATTTAGCTCTAACACATACTCAACTCTACTCTACTCTCTCATCTCTACATGGCTATTTATAGCCATAATATCAAGGTGTGAACATGCATCAAGTGGCAGCCACCATAGCCTACCATAGCCACCATCCACCACCTATCTTGGTGTGAACACATGCAAGTGGTAGCCACCATAGCCACCATCCATTTGCAAGTGGTAGCTTCCATTATTGGTGGTGCAAGTGGTGCAAGTGGTAGCTCCATTATTGGTGCTAAGCCACCTATGGTGAATGAGCCATATTCAAGCTATATTCAAGCCATATTCTAAGCCATATTCCAACAATCTCCACCTTGGCGAGAATCCACAGAGAGAATTCACAGATCAGAGCTTCCTCCTTCAGGTGTACACACCATTACTCACATATCAGGGCACCTACTGCATTGGCATGATTCATCAATGTACTGAGCCTGAGTCAATTTTTCTGTCTACTTCCCAGGAATTTTCTTAGCTTCTCCAAGATCATCTCGAACTCTGAGCTCAGTTGAGCCTTCAGCCTGTCGATCTCCACCTTGCCTTTTTCAGCAGATAGACAAATGATCCATCTTGAAGTTTCCGGAAATAAACACAGTGATCAAATTGACTGTGTGTGTACTTTTCATCCTGTCTTGAAACAGTCCAACCGTTTGTACAGCTGTCACGGGATTGTTTCAGACCATACAGTGATCAGTTCAACTTGCTTTTGTAATCTCTGCGACCGGGGACTCCAGAACCATCTGGTTGAGTCATACAAATTTCCTCCTCTACGGAACCATGGAGGAATGCAGTTTTTTACATCAAGTTGAACTATCTCTAGGTTATACAGTGCTAATAAAGCCAATAAGATCCGAATAGATGCATGCTTAACAACAGGTGAAAATACCTCATTGTAGTCTATTCCCTTCTTTTTGAGCCTAACCTTTGGCTACCAATCTGGCTTTGTATCTGATGCTGTCTTTGCCGGTAGCACCCTCCTTTTTGGCAAAGACCCATTTGCACTCAATTGATATCTTGAGTGTTGGAAGTGGAACTAACTTCCAAATCTGATCGCCTCCTTCCACTGGGCATGCACAGGGCTGTTTACAGCTTCTTTGTAATTGATCAGAACATCATCATCAATTACTGGAAGGGCGTATGCCACCACGTCTGTGTATCGAGCAGGTTTCCGAATATGTCTATTCGGTCTACTGGTGACAACTGATTCAAATTGCTGAAAGATTTCCGGTGATGACTCCTCCACTTCAATTAAGGTGTCATCAGATTCTGATTCAAATTCATCTGAATTTTGACCAGCATCTTCTGATTCAAACTCCACCTGCTTTAGAGAATCTTGGTTCACATTCTCTGGAGTTGACAGTTTCAGCATTACAAATTAGTCAAAGGCAACATCTCGGCTTACGATGACTTTCTTTGACTCAAGGTTCCACAATCGGACTGCTTTTGCTCCTTCACTAAAGCCCATGAAGACAGCTTTCTTGGCTCTAGGATCCAGTTTTGCATCCGTTACTACGAAGCCGATCATATTCATTGGCAGAATATCCGGACTACACCTCTATGGGAGTCTTCCCATCAGTGGAGGTTAGTCTGTTGATAATGTGGGAGGCGAACAATAAAGCCTCCACCCAAAATGCTTTGCTCAAGCCTGACTGGGATAACATGCAGCGAACTTTATCAACCAAAGTTCGGTTCATCCTTTCTGCAACTCCATTCTGCTGGGGAGTGCTAGGAACAGTGAAGTGTCGGACTATCCCATCATTCTGTGAGAGGCTGCTGCTCTGCCTGTCACGGTTTCTCTGTCAAAGAGATACAGATTTCCCTTCATATAACCCTTCATTACTAAGAATGCTCCACGTACAACTCTCAGGACTCCATTCTGAATGGTCACCTTGTAACCATTTGAGTCTAAGACCCCCAGTGATATGAGGTTCTTCTTGAGATCAGGGACATACCTTACGTCTGTAAGTTGTCTGATTGTACCGTCATGCATTTTCAGTCGGATCGTTCCGATGCCTCTAGTGTGACAAGTATTGTCATTGCCCATATGGACAATCCCTCCATCAAACTCTTTGAAGTTTGAGAACCACTTCCGGTTCGGACACATATGGTAGGAACATCCGGAATCCAGAATCCATTGATCTGAAGAGTGTGTTGTTGTGGAAATTGTAAATGCAGAGTCTTCCTCTCCCTCAGATTCTTGAGCTACACTCACAATCGACCTCTCCATGTTGGGACAGTTATTCCTCCAATGCCCTTTCTCATGGCAAAAGGCACACTCGTCCCTCGAGAGTCGTGTTCTCGATGATCCCCTCCTTGAGCGGGATTTACCTCGCTTGTTTTCTCCGGCTCCTCGGTTGTCCGTCCTGCCTCTGTACACAGTTAAAGCTTCTGGTGTAGTATTCTGGTGATCATGCTGATCCTTTTTCCGATACTCATTATTCACCAGAGCATTACAAACATTAACATATTCTATATCATTTTTACCATACAACAGTGTAGTGGTTAGATGATCATAGCTATCAGGCAAGGAATTTAACAGAGTAAGAGCCTTATCTTCATCAGAGATATTTGCATCTAGATTTTCAAGATCAGCGAGGATTTTGTTAAAACTTACTAGATGCTCCTGCATGGTGATACCTTGCATATACTGGAAGCGGAACAGCTTCTTCTTCAGATAGAGTCTGTTCTCCATGCTTTTTGTCATGTACTTGTCCTCAAGTTGTTTCCAGAGAGTTTTTGCATTATTCTCTCTCATGACAAAGTACTTCTGGTCCTTGGCTAGGCATAACCGGATTGTGCCACAAGCCTGACGGTTGACAAATTTCCAGTCATCTTCCGAAATATCTCTGGGCCTGTCTTCCAGAGCGATATACGAACCCTCTCGGAATAACAGATCCTGAACTTCGCACTGCCACATGCCAAAGTTGGTGGTGCCATCATATTTCTCCACCTCGAACTTTGCAGTGGTCATCGAGTTCTTTCTGATATAAGAACTTGATCGTGCGCTACTGGTTGTTTCATGTGTCTCTAATGATTCTGCCATGGTAATAAAACAAAATTACCAACAAAGTATTTTTCCGGTACCTGTATGGAAAAACGGATGCCGCGGTTGAGTCCGGAATAGTCGAAATAGCCAGGAACGGGTCCAACTGTGTAAATTTTGGACACACGGTGAATATTCTGCAAATATTCTGCTACAAGTGGCTCAAAATGGACTCGGATTAGCTCAACCGGCTCGGAAAAGTCTCGTAATAGTGTTCTGAAACGGCTCAAAAAATAGCCCGAAAAAGGTGGTCGGACTTGCGGCAGCGCGTGGGCGGCGTACGGCGGCGCGTGCGGCGGCGCGTGAGGCGCGTGGAGCTGTCTGGGTTGCCGGCGCGTGGGGCGCGTGGGGCGCGTGGGCTTCACGCGTCTTCAACCTCTGGAGGCGCGTGTGGCGCGTGCTGCGCGTGGGTGTCACGCGTCTGCAGCCTCTGGTGGCGCGTGCGGCGCGTGGGCGCGTGGGGCGCGTGGGCACTTCTTCTGGTGGCGCGTGCGGGCGCGTGCGGCCTCCTCTGGTGCTCCGGTTGATTCTGCTGCACTCCTCTCAACGACCTCTTCAACCTGGTATTTTCAAAACACAAATTGGAGCACTTTTGAAAAACGGACAGAATCGAACAAACTCGGTTTTACGTAAAAATTGGCTCTGATACCAATTTGTTGTGCGGAAGCGAATTGATATTACTAAAACCGATTTAAACACACTGAAAAAACACCGATATTTTACGTGGTTCGGCAACTGTGCCTACATCCACGGGAGGAGGAGCTTGAAGCTTTGTATTAATGGAGTTTGAGTACAAACAAATACAGAATTCAAGGTGCTACACAAGCACTGAACTCACAACTCAACACAATACCGAATTTACTCTATAAACACAGAGTAATTGCTTCAATAATTTAGCTCTAACACATACTCAACTCTACTCTACTCTCTCATCTCTACATGGCTATTTATAGCCATAATATCAAGGTGTGAACATGCATCAAGTGGCAGCCACCATAGCCTACCATAGCCACCATCCACCACCTATCTTGGTGTGAACACATGCAAGTGGTAGCCACCATAGCCACCATCCATTTGCAAGTGGTAGCTTCCATTATTGGTGGTGCAAGTGGTGCAAGTGGTAGCTCCATTATTGGTGCTAAGCCACCTATGGTGAATGAGCCATATTCAAGCTATATTCAAGCCATATTCTAAGCCATATTCCAACATCTTGTTCCAGAGAAACACTCCAATATTGAATGTCAACATATAGCTCTGCTCTTAATTGGGCTTACCCCGAATATATATATTTTCCATGAAACTCACAAGCATATATTCCGACGAGGCCCATGCCTGTCTTGTTATTTGTATTGGATCATCGACTGATCTGACCAGAATTTGCTATTAGTTCTTCCTTTAAATGGCAGGAAATGTTGCACCAAACTTTCATTGACGTTTGTTGTGTAAAGGATAATATCATATGCCATTACCCCTGCCTCAAGGAAAATTCTAAGTAAGGTTCGTTAACATAGGCTTCCAATAAGTTTCATGAAATTGTGACCATTAGATCAAAATAATGTAATCTAAATCATTGAAATCCAAAAAAGTAAAAAATAAAAAAACCCAACCTGTTTACCCGGTTATTCCCAAATCCTTATTTTTCTTCCCCCTCAAATAATAAAACATCAAAATCTCAATTTTTATCCCTAAATCATTTGCATTCAAAACCCCTCAGCCACTATCGAAACCCTTCAGCCACCACCCACTCCATCGTCCCAAACCACCAAAACCCCTCAGCCACCACCCACTCCATCATCCCAAACCACCGAAACCCCTCAACCAGCACCCACTCCATTGTCCCAAACCACCGAAACCCTTAGTCCTCACTCACGAAATCGTTGAATCGGGTAAACAGGTTGGAAATCGTTGAATCGGGTAACAAGGTTGGGAAAACCCTAAACCCTCAAATTTAAATCCCTATTCATATCATTTTCCCAACTTCCTAAACCGTAATAACTCATCTCCCGAAACCGTGAGTCCTTCATATACACCATTTCAGCCCAGGTTTGTTCTTCTTCATGTTTTTTTTTCTTTCTATTTTGTCTTTTTTTTTTTGTAATAAATTTATTTTTTGTGTGTTTAAATCACAATTATTTCTTTAGGGCTTAGGGCTTAAAGACCACCACCACTTCCCAGAAGAACCCCAACTATCTTTGTGTTGAAAACAAGCTCTCATTCAGGTAACCTCTTCACATTACTGTTTGTATTTTCCCATTGGATTTTGAGTTTCATGGTTATTTGGGTCATATTTGGTATGAGTTATCAAAGGATTAACTTTTTGCTGAGGAGTTTTTTCATCTGTTGTAAATTAAAGATGAATGTTTTCATGGATCTATAATCTTTTACTTTATGATGAATTTTAATGTTAGATCATTATAATGGCTACTAATTGCATTGAATTGTATTCAATATCCCATGATGCAATTTATTTATTAAAATTCTCGATAATACAATTAGAGAAAGTGTATATTTGTGTCTTATCTGAAGTGTCATTATAATTTTTTAATATTTTATTTATAAAAAAAGTCTAATAATAATAAACAAAATAAACAAATTTAGCATAATATAAAAATATTTAATCCTTGACTTCTTTAATTGGTTAGTGCAAACAATGTCTTATGTCACTTAGGTTTAGACTTGTGACTTTCTTTTTTCTGTTTGCATTCATTATTGGTGAAAATTTTGAATGTTCAGCCTATTCTATCTTTGAACAATTCATGTAAATGAGTGAATTCTTGTACAAGTGATTGAATTAGTTAGGGAATTCCCACCATTGTGTTTTAGCTTAGATGTTTTTCAAGTTTTAGTGTTTTGAGTTATATATGATTATATTTATGACTGCTAATTGCTGATATATGGTCATTTTTCATTTCAGGTTTTAGTGTTTTGAGTTATATTTGTCATCAGAGATCGTCGATAAATCTCTCTTTTTAGACAAATCGGTAAGTTTCTCTCTTCAAATCCTTTACATTTGTTGATAGTCATTGATTTTAGACGAAAGTTGATAATGTTGGCAAATTCATCATCCAAATTTGGTCAAGTTGATTGGATATTTGCAAGTAATGTTTGTTGTAACTTAGAAACTGATTTTGTATTATAAATTATAACTTTTTGTATGTCTAAAGTTGAGAAATTTGAAAACGTTTCTTTCATTTTATTAAAGATTCAAAGACATGGACAAAGTTGATGAAGATGTGCAGTTGAAACAGACAAGTGTGGAAAAGAGTAAAGAGCATAAAAAAACTGAATCGAGCATGAAGATTGTCAAACCGAGAGGTTCATTTTTGAATTACTAGTAAGTAATTATACTTGGTGGTTCTAAGTTGAATTCATTAGACATGCTATGTTGTTGCATTTGGATTTAAAGCGTGCAAGTTACAAATTTTATGTTAATCGCTTTATACAGCATAAATGAATGCAAAGGAGATGGAGAATAAAAAGTTAAAATGACATTGAAGGTTAATAAATTATTATGCATCTGGTTCTTTTATTGAGAATTTGATGTTTAATTATTTTGCTTATAAAGTCGAAGTGTTGGACAATATAGACATGTTATTGCTTTTCTTTGTTGGTACATAGAAACCATATAAATGCTTATCTTTTGTGTGGACACTAAGTTATGCAGTGTTACTAAAATGATGGTTTTTGATGAGTATGTGAATTAATTTGAATTGTTTTTTTATAAGCTCGCAGAGAGCTGGCAGCAAAATGGAAAGTGCTGCCTACAGAAGAGAAGAAGCCGTTTATACAGCAGACAGTTGCTCAGAAAGAGCAGTATAAAAATGAATTACAAGAGTTGAAAAACAGAAATTAGATGCTTATGAAAAAAAGAAGGTAATAATTCAATAAGAAAATGTTATATTGAAGAAATAATAGTTAAAAATTAAGTATGATATTATATTGCTATGTATATTTAATAAATGTACTTTACGTGTAGGGCTTGGTTTCCACACGCTATAGCCCATTTAATTTGTGCAAGCTGTTTAAGCATTTGAAAGAAAAAAAATAGAAGGTGCTGTGGAAAGCATTGGGTTCGCTCCCTTGCTACTCTTGAAAGGTGGAAAACTTCGAAGAAAACTGTGTGAATATTTGGTTCACAACTTTGATATTGCAACCAGCTCCATGCAAGTTGATGGCCAAAGTATCCCTTTCACAGTGGAGGATGTTGAAGGTACTCTAGGTTTACAAAACGAGGGAATAGAGGTATCAAGTATAATTGAAAGAGAAGACAGTGAAGCCCTCTGTAATAAGTATAATATTGCAAGCCATTGAAAGATGAGTTTTGTTAGGCTAGAGAAAAAAATTATGGAGTTCGAGGCCGAGTGTGAAGATCTAAAGGCCAGGCTCCTCTTATATATCGTTGGACTGTTTTTATGTCTAACGACTGAAGGGGGGCCATCGAAAGACTATTATTCTTGTTTGACTGAGGATGGCCTTAATGGAAAATTGAATTGGGCAAAACATGTTCATGACAAGCTTCTTCTCGGTATTAGAACTTTTCATGCAAGGAAGATGAAATCATCAAAAGTCTACTTAACTGGTTGCCTGCTATTATTGGTGATAAATTTAAGATTTGTTCTTCGCGTACTAATGCAGTCTTGATTTGAATTTTGGAATGGAATTAAATTAGAAATATAAGTTATTAATTGTTGATATTGACTAAATTATAATTATTTGAGCAGATTAGGTTCTATGACCATATTTGCGGAGTTCGAAGTACCAAAGAGGCAATGTCAACTTTTGTTCCTCGCATTAGTACTTGGAGAACGGATGAGGTTGCGAATTTAATTTCCCATTCAAAAGACTTCTGTGTTGGATTGAAATCAAAGGTGACACCAGTTATCTAAGTTGTATTAATTTATTGTTAGTGACTATAAGTTATTTATGAATTATGTAGTTTGATTAACTTATGATTTCATGGGAAAAAGGGTATTAATATCACCGAACAGTATCACACTCAGCGATCGATAGAAGAGGAGCAAAAACTGTATCATTCTGAGTTACAGGTAAGTCATTAAGATCTTCATGTCTAATTCATAGAGAAGGCAAGAAATCTATAAATTATGTATATACTTCCCGGATTGCATTAACTCTATATAGTCATAATATGTTTATTCGTAATTATTTTTCAGGCTTTAAGAGAGTCGATGAAAAGTCTCTAAGCAAATGTGACAGGAAAAATAAATAGAATGTCGGGAAACATGAAGTCGATTCAGGATTCTGTTAATGCTCTTTTATCGAAATCGATCGAAGTGAAAAATGGCGGTCAAACCAGTTTGAAAAAAAACGGATGAGGAAGGAGGCATCTTTGAGGTCGATGAGCAGAGCACCGACTTGAAAACACCAGCTGGTGAGTTGGACTCCTCGATTGAGATCATTGAGCGCCAATCTAAAGAGGGAGATGTAGATTTAAGTACACCAATGACAACCGATATTAACAATCCAAGCTCAAGTTGTCCTGCCCCACGGAAAAGGAAGCTATATATATTTACTTATTTATATTAGTCTAATAGTTAGATATGCTATAAAATAACTAATTTATTTATGGCGTTTTATATGATTACATATTATAAGGTCAATCTGGCAAGAAAATCGAAATTGTTAGGTCAAGGTCAACATTTGCTTTCGGTGTTAGTCGAATAGTTACGCGAGTCAGATCGACTTTGTTGTGATATTCGCACTCCCGTCCGTAGGACTGTTTATGTCCGTTGACAGAATAGACCAATAATGCATGTAGCCATGATATGCTTATAGAACATATATTTGTTCCACCTTTCATTGCAATCTTTCTGAATGCATACACTTAATATGGATTGATATTGAGACAATTTATATATGTTTAAGTATATACAGTTATTACATAAGTCTGATATGTATAATTACTAATTAGCAGTACCATATGTCGTATCTTTGTATAAATAAATATTTCAAGGTTACTGCAAAGAGGGTCCTTGTCAAAATTCCGAATGAATTAGATGAACTTGAAAGTGCAATATGCAATTATGTATAGAACAGTAATATCGATGAAAGGTAAGTAGATGATATATTTTGATTTAAAATTCATATGGGCTTCGAAATTTTATTTATTCTTTATATGAGTTTATATTGTAGTGAAGTTGTTGTCTAGTTCGGTGCAACATTTGCATCAATCGAGAAATTTGGCTCGTTGCACCCAAAAGAATGGGTTACTTCAGTTGTAAGTCTAATATATTGTTTCGTCCAACTTCATGATTGTCTTTGTAGTAGTGAAATATGTTTAATGAGTTGTTCCTACCCTAGATTATTAACCTTGTGGGTGAGTCAATGACGTACTATTCTAAAGCTTCGACTATTTCAACAAAGAAATGGTATTTTTCGGTCTCATTTTCTGTGAGTATATTTTAAGATGGTTTGTTTTTTGCGTATAGTTTATATTTTTTGAAGAAAGGGTAACCTTATGTTAATTCTTTGCAAAGTCATATCTTGTCAAAAGAATGTAATGCCAAAGAGATCATTAAATTTTTTAAAGGACAATTCATTCATATGGGATCGTAGAGTAACTGTTACAAGGTTAGGACATGGAAATCTTTTATATGCCTACTATTGAAAACATGACATTGAGGGAATTAAATATGTTATATAACGTAATAACCTGCTAACAATGATTATGTAATTTCGTTGCAGATTTTTATACCAATGAATGAGACAAACACGCATTGGAATTTGTGTGTGATATATATGCTAGACAAGGAAGCCAAAGTGTTGGATACACTGCCGCGAAATGTTGCAAATCAAAAAAGAGTTGCGGATGTCACTCGTGTGGTATGATAAATACATGTTCTACTCAATTTTTGTTAGGCAGTTGCGAACATTTTTTAATTCATGATTTTCGTTTACGACGAGGCATTTAAAAGTTTCTCAAATTTCACTTCGAACAGATAACCGCATGTGCGAAATTGTTTAAGGACCCTCTTATGACATCATTGGTTGGTAGTCTAATGGTGTCATTTCAAGAGTTCAAAATTGTTGTTCCAGAGAGGGTTCCTCTGCAAAGCAATGGGTATAATAACTCTCTCACTATTTGAAAACCTTGTTTTCCAATTTTCTCAAATTGAATAATAATTATAGCATTCTTGAAAATGCATATAGTTATGATTTCGGAATGTGGGTTGTTGCTTTCATGCAAAATCTACACGTCACTGACTATAAATTTGTGGTAAGATATTCTTATTGCTGTGAGTTATTTTAATATTTGGTCATATGTTGGCTCATTGCAAAGTTTGATTCTTTTTGTATGTAATCGTATGTAGCGTTTAAACGTGTGGGACAGATTTATATTAGTCTCTGAGCTCATAAACCATGAAGAGAACACTTTACGAAAAAAGGCATGTGATGCTGCTGTTAAGCTCCATAAATCTAGGATATCTCCTCGTTCAAAGCTGTCGTAGAAGTCAATTGGCAAGTTAAAGTTGTGAAATGGGTAATTTCATTCAATATCTAATATGAAATCTTTTTTTTTTCCTGAGTATATACACACTATTTTATGAGTTTATTGTGAGTATCCTGCATCGGTGAAAGGTTAATTAAGTTAGTGTTGCTGCCTTGCCAACGTTGTTTAGGGTTTTGTATATCGATTTGATTAAATTAAGCTAATTGAACTGTTGTTGATAATGATTAATGGAGAGCTAACTGTTGTTGATAATGCTATTGCAGTTTGTCATAGAATGGAAGTTTTCGTTAGACAAAATCTAAGATATATGTAGAGCAATGTACAAAAATATTTTTGTTGGAGATGGAAGCTTTTGTTGGACAAAAATATCATGTAGAGCAATGTACAGTACATGTTATTGTTGGACATTGGAAGTTTTTTAGTTGGAGAAGTAATTCAATATGTTTATTCAAATTTACAGCAATTCCAGTTATGCAGTTTTTGGTTCTCATGTGATAATGTAATATAAATAGTAAGGTTGTTACACTGATCATTGTAAAGCTTCCCTTGTACAGAAATGTTCATTATTAATATTAAGTATATACAGTTATGAGCATCACACATTTGCAAACTGAATTGTTCACAGGGTTGTTCAGTTGACATTACTTCCTTAATCTGAGTCACCTCAAAATACAAGGGACTTAACTGAGTTGCAAACTGAGCCACAATTGATCCACCTAAGAAATTACAGTGTTGTATTGAATCAATAAACTCTCCACAGACATACACCCCCAAAAAAGAGTAAACTTTTATAGTACATGAATTATTACTTGAAATGTCTTAAGCGAAAATTTAAAGATGCATTGCTAGAAATTTTGTATATCAATAGTAGGCAAAATGACAGAGTACAACCAACCAAGAAGTTTTAAGCTCCAAAAACCACAATGAAGTTATCTTGAAATAAACTCATTAAGTTGTATCATGCATACCAGCCTATCCAACCCCTTATAAGAGAATGTGTAGGTCTTGAATTCATGAGATTGACAGTACTATTATTGAACATCAAGGCAATTTTTCATATATACCTAATTATTAGAGCATAACTAATATTAGGAAAAGCTCACAATGAATTATGCAAACAAATAGTCAAATATATCATAAAAATGAAGCCAAGACCCAGAGCATGCAAGTATTTAAGAATCCCATGAACTAGGTAACGAAGCTATGAGCAACTTTAGTCCCTCATCTTATTAACTGTTTAACATATTTTCAAAAGTTAAAAAAGAAAAGAAAAGAAATGAGCATATAGAGGTTTTGAAAGGAAAAGAAAGATGACAACTTCACCTATCAACTTAGTGATCTAAACCAGCTAGAGAAGTCTGATTCTTGAGCTTCATTAAATCTTTCTTCATAATTGCTGAATGAAAATGAGTCGTCCTAACAATATAAATTATAACGTTAGTCATATTCTCAGCAATTAATATATGTTATGCAATACCCGAAACCAATTAACGCTTAGAAGAAACAAAATGAAACATTACCTGCAAATTGTTGTTCTCTTCAGCGTGCATAGTTGGGAAAAAAGGCTTCAGTCTCCACTTCATCTTCTTCCTATGAGGATATAAGGTAATTAATCTCCTCACAAATAGTGTTAATTAATAAAAACACCAATTTGCTTGTAATGTAAATATCACATCATCAGAAGTTAACTTTGTATATGGGTTTGATAAGCACCCAACCCCAGGTTCTACTGAATATATTAACTCATTGTCACTATTACAAGTAAGGTTGTCGACACCAGCACTTTGCATTCCAATTTTCAAAAGTGGGCAAGTAACTTTAGTATGTCATTCCATTCTGTAGTACCCACACTTTCTAACTTTGGACGATGTTTGCTTTTCCCTACTTCTTTCCCTTTAGCCCGTCTCGTAATAGGGTCTCGTACTTTTGCTTTCTTTGACATCTCAGCTACGAGATCATTCAGCTCACACAATTCCTCCATTTATACAGTCAATCTATTAATTTCACTTATTGCTTTATTAAACGACTCAGTTGTTTTGGATGCTACATAGCACATTCAATTACAACTAGAACTTAGTGATGCATACCACACCCTTTGCATCATCTCGGGTGGAACATCGTTCTGCACAAACGATAGGGCACATAGTTTGGCATTTTTCATCCATCGATGCATAATAAAAGATGTAGGAAGATGAGACATATCTTCAAGCTTCATCACATAAATGTGATGCCTACAAGGCAAACCAACTGTCTCAAATTTTCGGCAAGAACATTGAATGGTTTGCGCAACTACATCAAAAACAATTTCAACCCTTCGGTGAGGTTCCCTGTACTTGCCTAAATAATAGATCCGCATTAATTCATTTTCTACAATTGGTTCACGGATACGATACGTCTCCTGCTGAAGCTCTTCTTGAAAAAGAGAGAATGATTCCCTTGTATACACAGTTGCCGCATGACCTTCAATGGCATCCAACTTGTTTAAATGGTATGGCATTGTCTCCTTACTGAAGTAATCAGCCTCCAATTCGTTGGTTCGTATTCTACTCACCCCTTGATCAATTGAACGAACAAAGTCAAGATATGTTTTTATCGACTTCAAATATATAGCAAGCGAAGCATTCAAGGACTCACACCTTTGTGTGGTTCGTAATGTCCCAAAAATTATCCTGTAATATATGCTTATGCCCACATCTCCCGAGTTCTATTTTTTTAGACTATCCAATGGTGCTTTTCCACATTAAATTGTCTGATCATTACAGTCCACTCACGATCAAAATCATTCGGTGTCCACCATGAAGTCATGCATCTACAAAATGCCTGAGCAAATAACGGATCACTGATATTTGCCTGTGTATTGCGAGTTAGGTGCCACGTACAAAGTCTGTGTCTAGCATCGGGAAAAACAGTTCTAATTGCTCTTTGCAGTGCCCTATCCCCGTCAGTAACAACTGAATTAGGATGTTTGTTATGCATTGCTTCTAGGAAAGTTCTCAAAAACCCACACAAAGGTATCAGTTGTCTCATCAGCAAGTATAGCAACTCCAAAAACAATTGTTTGATGGTGGTGATTCACACCGACTATAGGCATCAGAGGCCTATCATAAGCATTCTTCGTATACGTGGTGTCGAACGTTATAACATCCCCAAAGCTTGCATAGTCGGACCGTGAAGTAGCATCTGCCCAAAAGAGATTATGCAATCGCGTACCATCAGTGCTGTATTTCATATAAAAACCAATATCCAATTCCTTTTTAATTTCAAAGTAAGAAATAACAGCATTGACATCACTATCCGCTATTTCATCTTGACTGCAGGCATGTAGCGCGTTGTAAAGGTCTTTTGCAACAAAACCAACATTTTCGAATCCACTAGCTTGTTGAACAAGGTAGTTCATTATATGTGACGTACAGACCCCAACGGATTTCATAGCTTTAGCTTAAGCTAAATCTGATTCTTTAATTTCTCGATGCGATCGAATAAAAGATTTATAAGATGAATCACACATATCATGATTATGATCCTCCTCACAATATGTGATTATGCACTTCCCTGAACCCTGCATGTTGACACGTACACTAGCCTTACATCCGGTTCTGGACAACGGTCTAGCACTTCTTTTACGATTGCAGTGTTCTATTTTCTCAATCTTGAATCCTTCTTTTGAACAACAAAATTTTTGACCTACAAGATTACCAATATCATTACGTCTTGTACTTTCTCGACGAACACTGAAACCCTTCTGAAAAGCATATGCCTTGTAAAATTCCCATGCAGCATTCACTGAATCAAAAACTCATACCAATTATCTCTTCTCTACATAATCTACTCAAACCCTTATTATTATGAGAAATTGAACCTTGAAATTCAACAACATTAGGAGATTATGAATTCGAATGACGATCATCAGAATCGAGAAACATGTTCTTTTCCTTATCAAAATTTAGTGTTCTACAATCCATTAAAATTCTGAAGAAAAAAAAAATATCTTGTAAAGGCAAAAAAAAAAAAACATTCTATTACTTAAACTGATTCCATGAAAATATTTATGAATATTAGACATTGTATAACAAGTAAAATAACCGGTTCCATGAAAATTCTATTACTTAAACATTCTATTCACTAACCCATGAAAATATTTATGAATATTAGACATTCTATAACAAGTAAAATAATTGATTTCATGAAATTCTATTACTTAAACATTGTATTCACTAACCTTTGTATAGAATATTTGCTTCAATATTGTGCTTCAAAATACCCAAAAAAATCCAAGTTTTTAACTAATCAGTCTTATAAAAACTAAACCCCGTCCGTTGCTCTTTGCTACAACAACAAAATATCTCAACTACAGTTGTTGAGAATTAAAGAATGCATTTAATATAGAGAGCACATATTTGAAGAAGATAATCAGCTAACATATTTTACTTGTTAACTATGTACACAACGTGGGTGAAGTAATATTTTCTCATATAATATGTCTATTTAAGTTCAAATAAAGTAGTTTTATCAATAAATAATTTATGCATGCATTATATTAATGTTAAGTGATAAAAACAAAATTGCTAAAAATATTACCACTATGTAATATGTAATTTATCATATTTATATTTAATTTAGCATGTTTATGTAATTTGTTATGTTTACATATAAAGATGACAAATTATATATAAACATGACCAATTACATATAAACATGGCAAATTACATATAAATATGACAAATTACATATAAACATTTCAAACATGACAAATTACATATAAACATGATAAATTACGTATAAACATATAAACATGACGAATTACATATAAACATGAAAAATTATATATAAACATGACAAACATGAGAAATTACATATAAACATGATAAATAACATATAAACATTTCAAACATGAGAAATTACATATAAATATGAAAAATTACATATAAACATGACAAATAACTAATTACATATAAACATGACAAATTATATATAAACTTGACGAATTACATATAAACATGAAAAATGACAAATTACATAAAAACATGACAAATGACAAATTACATATAAACATGATAAATTACATATAAACATATAAACTTGACGAATTACATAGAAACATGACAAATTACATATAAACATGACTAAATGACAAATTACATATAAACATGACAAATTATATATAAACATGGCACATTACATATAAACATGACAAATTACATATAAACATGACAAATTACATATAAACTTGACGAATTACATATAAATATGACAAATTACATATAAACATGACCAAATGACAAATTACATATAAAGATGAGAAATTACATATAAAGATGAGAAATTACATATAATCATAAAAAATTACATATGGACATGACAAATTACATATAAAGATGACAAATTACATATAAACATGACAATTTACATATAAACATAACAAATTACATATAAACATGACAAATTTGTCATATTTATATGTAATTTGTCATGTTTATATATAATGTGTCATGTTTATATGTAATTTGTCATTTGGTCATGTTTATATGTAATTTGTCATATTTATATGTAATTTGTCATGTTTTTCATATTCATATGTAATTTGTCATCTTTATATGTAATTTGTCATTTGGTCATGTTTATATGTAATTTGTCATGTTTATATGTAATTAGTCAAGTTTATATGTTTATACGTAATTTGTCATGTTTATATGTAATTTGTCATCCTTGTATGTAATTTGTCATGTTTATATGTAGTTTCTCATGTTTATATGTAATTACTCATGTTTATATGTAATTTCTCATTTTTATATGTAATTCGTCAAGTTTATATGTAATTGGTCATGTTTATATGTAATTTCTCATGTTTGTTATGTTTATATGTAATTTCTCATGTTTATATGTAATTTATCATGTTTATCATGTTTATATGTAATTTGTCATATTTATATGTAAAAATTGATTACCTGGTAACCTGCTATTCAAATTTTCTAATTTTAGAACCTACCAAAAACCTATTTTAAAAAACTCTAACCCCTTACCTCAACCAACCTAATGTAGTTTTTAATTATTTTACTTTGTAACTTGTCCATGTTGGGCTGTTCGTGGAATCATACTGTTGAGAACAAGAATTAATCCTGGCCTCGCCATTTAAGTTTCATAAGGCTACCCCATGTAATGATGGACTGAAGCTATAAGGCAGATGGGCCTCGTTTTGAATCATGAGCAACCTGACAGTCGTTGTATTTGGTTCATTGGTTGTATATATATATATATACTCCAAGAAAAAAGGGTTAAGTCATTAGAATTTCAATTATACCGAAATTTTCTTTTATGTGAGAGTATATACAGATTTTGACTATTATTCATATCAGTTTTACATTGAATTTAGTTTGAAAATGAATAAATTTATATTACTAGTTTGTTATCCGAACTTTTTATAAAGTATTCGTATTTAATATCTGTGTTTCATATATATTTAAATATGAATATAAGAATAAAATCATATAAATATATAAAAAAATTTAAAAAATTAAATATATTCGTGTTTGATATATATTTGTATCTATATTCATCCGAAATAACATAATTATTATTATATGTTTTTCAGCATGTTTGATTGGAGCTGGACAAATGTACAATCTATTGAGAAAGTGGAGACACGGGTAGGATTAAAAAAATGGCCGAGTTATAAAAAAAAAAAAAAAAAAGAGCAACCCCTTGACTTTGACAGGCTAAAGCTTCTTAAAACTAATAAAGATGACGAAACAAGCTCTTGGCTGAGTGGTCAAGAGTCTTGGGCCATGAAGTTTTGGGTTCAAACCCAAGCAACCCCTCCCTACCCAATTATCAAAAAAAAAAAAACTTGACACCTAACGTTCAAAAAAACTTGCCATTCAATTCCCCGCCAATCACAAACAAAACGGTTAGTTGTGGCATCCCCGAAACCTACTAGTCTTCTCTACTATGTCTTGTCTGATTGTCTCCCCTCTGATCCATTGCCTTTTGCTGCATGTCTCTCTCGCTTTCTTGTTATCCAAACTCCAAAGAACAACCATGAACAGGCCAGTGCTTTTACCAGCTTCCAACAATGCTCAACTTCAACGGTGGCAAGATACTTGGGCACGATTGCTAGCTCCTCTAACTTTATGGATATGTGGCATGTAATTCTTTCACATGTTTTTATAATTGTCTTATCTAGTTCACTGATCCTTCAGTCTGAAACAAAGCATTTTCTTTTGTCTTCTTTTGGTTTTACAGTGTCAGTAAGCCTCCGATATGGCTACTATGGGGATTGCCGTATGGTGCTTGGACCAAGCTCTTCTCGATTGATGAAGGCTAGTTCTGTTTTTGTAGAACAGGTTGAAGTAAGAGATGAAAATGGAAAAGGGGTTCTTCTTTATGGGTTCTCCGAGAAGCCAGAATTAAGCAAGGAAGCAAATTGGAGCGCTTCAAATTATTTGATTGTTGGATCATATGGTCGCAAGGTAACATAAAATTATCTGTTTTCAGTTTTTATTAGCTTCTATAAAGCTTTTTAAAATTTTCTAACTAAGGTTTGAGATTTTGTAGATTTTTTTTTTGTTGATAAGATTGGAAATTGAATTTCAGGGATACTCTTTGTGGTTAAACAAGGGTTCTAGGATCTGCATAAGATGGGCTACTCAAACTAGTAAATTAGACAAAATTGAAGTGATTATGATAAAAGGTGGCTATCTTTGTTTCTTTGTCTAGTCCCTCTCTATATTATTCCGATTTTTTATTTTTCTTTATGTATTCGTGTCCGATGCATATTTGGATATGAGTATGGGATATGACCCTCCAAGAATCTCTAAATAAATGGAAAAACTTTAAAAAATTGACCGTGTCGAACACATATCTGTATCCGACACTAACACCCGAGTCCGAGATTGTGGATTGAAACTTATAGAACTTGCCCATGTTTCTGCAGGAGAAAGAAAACGAGAAACATTGCTGCCCAAACTGACGGTTTCCTTTGATGCCCTTTTCCTGAATGAACCAGTAATTGGTAAACCCATCCTTTTTCTTTCAGGGAAATTATCTGTTGTTTATTCAAGGGCTTGATTACAGAGTTCTGAACAATTTTTTTTTCTATATTTACTCAGGTAAAGAAGCAGAATACACCATTGAGGAAGATGACAAGTACTATATAGGTGTGATTAACTCGAACCCTAGAAGCATAATAATAACATTTGGTTTAAATGTTACATCCAAGGTGTATGATATAACAAAAGCCAGCAACATGTGTTCATCACAAAATGGATCATGCCGGCTCAAACTTCGGTTTCCTGACACTCAGTATGTTATAGTTTCAACACCTGACAATGTAAGGTCTCAAGTCTCAACCCTTTTGTAATTCAATTAACTTTTTTCAAATTATTAATGAATTTCTCCTGAACTTAGTCAATGAAATTTAATTTTTTCAGGGTGATATTGCTGGATGGTACATTGAGCTATCTTTTGTTGCTCGACTTGTTACTTACATAGCAATTTTAGGTACTATATTCAACTGCAGACCACTGAGACTTCAGTTTGATGTTCTCTCTGTTTCAAAATTACTTATGTTCATTTTTTTTTTTAAGTACTAGCACCCGTGTCCGATGCATATTCAGACATGGGTATGGAGATATGATCCTCCAAAGATCCTCCAAATACATAGAAAAACTTTAAAAAATTGAACATATCCATGTCGGACACTCATCCGTATCCGATACTCACACCCGAATCTGAATAACATAGCTTTTTAACTGCTATGGCGGCCTAATAGTTTTGTCATCTGTAGGTTTTTTCATCGTTATCATTTTACTGGTGCTGAAATACATTGGGGCATGTAATAGTGAGACAACAATAGTTGATACAGCGTCTAGGGAAATATCCTGGAGAACTGAGACCGACCCTATATTGCCAGAGAAACCAGTTCGGCTGACCTATGGAACGACAGCTGAGGAAGACGATGATGCTGAAACAGGATCATCTAGTAGCTCATCAGAGGATTTATATGATGCAAAATTATGTGTAATATGCTATGATGATCAACGCAATTGCTTCTTCGTTCCTTGTGGACACTGTGCCACTTGCTATGATTGTGCTCAAAGGTACAAAGCGAAAAAAAAAAGAAAAAAAAAACTCCTTCCTTTCTATAACATAATCTTTTTAAAACTTTTACTAACAAAAATTTTGCAGGATTATGGAGGAGGATAACAAGATGTGTCCAATATGTCGAAGACTTATTCACAAAGTAAAAAGATTGTTTAGTCCATAGGAGCCAAATGAAATGGGATTGTAAATTCATGTTAGCATTGTCACTATGGAGAGTGAGAGTATCGTTTCGGTTTTTGTACCGAGTCATCGGTAGTACCGCAGAAAGTTCATTTTTCTCAATCAAGCAGCATGGAATACTCGGATATAGATCGAGGCCTTCTAGAATGTAGACTAAGGGGAAATCGTTCTACCAGTTTCAAATTCTAAGAAACATGTCGTTTGCTTTGAATGACTTCTTCACTTCGTAATCGTAGGCAAAGAGTCATTGTTCCCAGGGTGAAAATGTGTGGTTTGCTTTGCAGTACTTGTTGATTTGCTTACAAGATTACTGTATGAAATAACTGGTTTATCTTATTATCTTCGTCAGTTTTGCTAATCTGATGATTGCACTGAGTTGACTAATACACTATGGATTCATATCTTTCTATTCATCCAAATATTTTAAATATATTTTGTGTATAATATAAATAATATATAATAAATATTTTATTTATATTTTAAAAATGAAAAATATGATGCATCCAAACATTTTTATTTATATTTTTAAAATTTATTTTTTAAAAATATATTATATAATATAAATATATATATATATTAAATATCTTATATATATATAATAATAAATATATAATAAATCCCCGAATTAATTCAATTTTGATTAGTAAAATTAAGTCGGCCGATTCAATTATTTTTTAGAAAGAATTAATAAATCAATTTTTTATTTTTTAAAACCGAATTGATTGAACTGAAATTGCTCACCCTAGATATATACCAAAGGCAGGTAAAGCATCTTGTATTGTTTTATCCTTGTCATTAGCTCCTTGAACCATACTTCTCTAAAAATTCAATGACGAAATTCATATTTCTTGCATCACCGTGTTGAATTACTCCGCCATTTTAGCTCGGATGAATTCTTTCAAATAGTCTTATTATATCCAATAATTAATTGAGTTAGGGGCTCAAATACGACCCAACTGCTAAACGGATGGGATCCATAAACTAAAAGAAGAAATGTCTCAATATTTACCAAATACACAAAATGTCAATATCCAATGCGGTAAGACACTAAATCTTAAGTCATATTTTTATATTTTAAGAATTTTATTCTCTCCTATAGCTATTTTTTTCTTTCTTTCTTTTTCTTTGAATATATGTGCTGACTTAAATATCAGATGCACCTTAAAATATCAATTTTGATGTTTCTTTAATTATTTGCTCTCCTTCGCAGGTTCCATAAGTCCTCAAAATGTTCCTTTTCTTGAGTTCTTCATCATCAACCTAGAATACCATCAACAAGTCTCTAACGTTGCAAGAAAATAATCATCAAGGTAAAGATAAGACAACAAAGTCATGGCTTTTAATATTTTGAGAAAGATCCATCTTAATGTAAAGTCAGAGTTATGTTCGAATCAAAGTTAGTTGATTGATGCAATCGTTTTTAAAATGTGACATCCAACATATTTAAATTTTAAATTTTAATATATATAACTTATTTTTTTTATCTTAAACTGCATCCTCCTTTGTATAAAAAATAAAAAAGAAAGAAGCCAAAGATATGTTTGTCATCTTTAATTCTTATCATATACAAGACTTGAATGCTATCAGATTTTGACGTTTTTCCTTTGATTTTTATGGTTTTTATATATTTTATTTGCCTTTGGACTAGGTAGATGAACAAATTTCCTATGTCTCTTTTTGAGAATAAATATCCCGTCCCTATTCTTTGCCCCTCTTGATATCCCTTCATTATAATTATGTCATATTTTTAAAATAGTTAATTATTTAAAATTAAAACTCATTTTATCATAAATATATGTCAAATAATTATTGAAGGGACACCAATGGAGACATAAAAAAAGGCAGAAGATATTTATTCTCTTTTTGGTATCTCTTTTGATATCTTTTCAATATCTTTTTGACACGTCTCTAAAGTTATTTTTTATTTACAAATAATTAAATATTAATATTTTTTATTTGAAAAAAAAAAAAAAAAAAAAAAACAGAAGATATCTGTTCCTAAGTAGATGCGTGAACATATGTTAATATTCAATTGCAATAAATTTGGAAGTAGGAACCATAAAGGTTTGCTTTCGCCAAAACAACACTTAAAAAGATTTATGGCAGTAGTTAACATAATCTAAGGGCGGCAACATCCTAGCAATTAATTATTTGTTGAATCAAGACTTGAGTAGCAAACTGGCAAACTATAATAGTTTAAAAAAATTTATGGCCAATAGCCTTTTGTTGGACGGATTTAATTGCAACAATAGCTTGCCCTCTACAATTCGGTTTCATCGGGTTAGGATTGTCCACGTATAGAGATAAACAAAGAAATTAATTATACATATTAAAGTTTGAACTCTATAAATTATTGAATATTATTTTTTTAAATTAATTATATGAACAAAATTAAAGTAAACGTTCGTCCATCGCTTTTTAACACATTTATTATTATAATATACATTTGTAAAATTTATTTATTAATTATATTTATAAATAATAATTAAATATGTATTAAAAAGTAATTAACCAAGGAAATGGACCCGCACCGCAATCATCACTTGTCAAGTTCCATTTCTATATAAATGATTCTATCAAGTTCGGGATCCCCAAGTTCAAAGCTCCTTTTCTCCCTTGAAGCCATCAATCTAATCTATCAATGGAAGCCTCGCTCTTCTACTACGTTGTCTTCTTCCTCTTCTTTTACTTTCTTACCCAATTGTTGCTCAAAAACAAAGGATTACTCCCACCGAGCCCTGCCCTTTCCCTTCCCATCATAGGCCATCTCCATCTCATAAAAAAACCCCTCCATCGTGCCCTTGCAAAACTTTCCAAGCAACATGGTCCTGTACTCTTCATTCGTTTCGGATCCCGTCCTGTCCTTGTTGTGTCTTCTCCATCTGCTGCAGAAGAATGTTTCACCAAAAACGATATCGTGTTTGCAAACCGGCCTCGTCTGCTCGCTGGGAAACACCTTGGTTATGATTATACTACCCTTGTTTGGGCTCCATATGGCGATCATTGGAGAAACTTGAGGCGTGTGGCCTCTCTCGAACTCTTGTCATCTAATCGTGTCCAAAAGTATATAGGGATACGTATGGACGAAGTCATATCTTTGATTCTCAGGCTTTATAGGAGTTCAAAGGGTGGTGAGTTTCAGGTTGTGGAGATGAAATCGATGTTCTTCGAGTTGACTCTTAATGTTTTGATGAGGATGATTGCTGGGAAGAGGTACTGTAGAGAAGGAGAGGAAGAAGAATTGGAGGAAGAGCGAAAGTTTAAAGAAATTGTGAGAGAGTCGTTTCTATTGAGTGGAGCCACAAATATTGTAGATTATCTGCCGGTTTTGAAGTGGGTTGGATTGAATAAAATTGAGAAGAAGCTGGCAATATTACAGAGGAAGAGGGACGGATTCATGCAAAATTTGATTGAAGAACGCAGAAAACTGACAATAAGCGATTCATGTTCTAAACAAAGCAGCAAGACAATGGTTGATGTTCTTTTATCTTTTCAAGAAACTGATCCTGAATATTATACAGATGATATCATCGAAGGCTTTATGCAAGTAATTAAGCTCTCTCTTTTTGTACTTTCTCTATCCATTTAAACTGTCTATAATCCTCCCTTTGTAAAATCCAGGTTCATGTCTCCTGTAAATTTTGTTCTTTATCATATCATGAAGAAGATTTACTTTTCTTTTTTATCTAGGTATTGTTATCAGCAGGGACTGATACTTCAGCTTCGACAATGGAATGGGCGCTATCACTTTTGCTAAACAACCCAAAAACTCTTGTAAAAGCCCGAGAAGAAATAGACATGGAAATAGGACAAAGCCGGCTCATCGAGGAATCAGATTTGGGCAGACTCGCATACCTCCATGGCGTCATAAACGAGACATTTAGGATGTGCCCACCTGGCCCACTTTTGGTACCGCACGAGTCATCCGAGGAATGCACCGTCGGGGGTTTCTCTATCCCCCGTGGAACAATGCTGTTGGTAAACATTTGGGCCATGCACAATGACCCTGAATTATGGGAAACGCCCACTGAATTTAAACCCAACAGGTTCCTAGGACAGGAGGCGGTAAAGAATGGGTTCACGTTTTTGCCATTCGGGACAGGCAGGAGAAGGTGTCCAGGGGAGAGCTTGGCAATGGGTTTGATTCCATTGACATTGGGATCTCTGATTCAATGCTTTGAGTGGGAAAGAATTGGTGAGGAGATGGTGGATATGAGTGAAGGGAATGCGCTCAACATGCCCAAGGCTCAGCCTTTGGTTGCAAAGTGCAGGCCGCGCCCAGCCATGATGAACTTCCTCTCTCAACTTTAACTTATTTGTGAGCTCATGGTCCATGGATGTCTTACATTATTACTTCTTTGTATCATTTAAATTTCTGCAATTATCAATCGGTTTATATATATACTTACTGTTATAACTCCTTAGAAAGTGTAGTTACGACCACAAAAAGAAAAATTATCAGCTAAACTAAAAAATGGCTTCACACTTTTTCTAAACTCTAATATTCGATTACGTATTAATTAATATTCGATTGATTGGTTTGAGGTTATCAACAAAAAAATATCTTAATAATAGTTTTGGAAATATCCCATTCATAGATATATCCACATCTATAAATTGAAACACTTTATTTATGATTATATCCCTTAATCAAATTTTTATTTTGTTTCTTTACACTGAAGGGTTGCAGTTGTAAGAGCATAAAAATAATAATTTTATTAGACTATTAAACTATATTTATTCATTGTCACAATTGAGATGTTGGTTAAAGTGATAAAAGAATAAAAAAAAGATGATAACTTTAAGAGGTTTTAGTTTCAAACTCTTATGTGCAAAAAGTATCTATATAAAAGAAATGTGGATTTGGAATATATATAAGCATTCTTTGGGTGCATCAATAGACAACAGCTGGTTTGTGATCTAACACCTTACTTGAGAGCTGCACAGAGTTATATTTCATCTCATAAATCATGTAAGGTAACTCTTTTTTTTCGATTCCCTTTTCATTATGGGGGTTGGAGGAAACATTTTTACAAGCTGCAAGGCTAAATTACTTCCATTTCTATTAGGTTTTGTTTTGGTCCATTTCAAAGTAAAAAGTTTACCAACGAAGATTGGTCTGAGTGAAAAGAATTTTGGTTCCTTAAGCAAGAGGTCTCGATTTCAAACCTTTGTGGATGCAACAAAAAATTTTAGAAAAGGTCCCCGCCTTGACGCTTAACAGTATCTCGGATTATTAGTCCTAGGCGAAATCTGAAGATACTGTGAAAAACCCAACAAAAAAAAAAAGTTAGAAGAAACTGCTTAGGTTTTTATATTCTTTGGTGTAACAGGTTCCCCATGTACCATAGTTCAGACTGCCATTCTTGTTTTCCCAAAATGGGACTATACAATACAACAGGAAATGAATTTTGCAATTCCCCTGTTCTGGAATCCGTATCATACTCTCTGAATTCCAGAATTTCATTTTCTGCTTGTTGTGTTCTTATTGTGTTCATTAAGGACTCATCTTTATTTTCCCCGGATTTGGAGAATTATAATACAAATAATATAAAGAAAGATTTTATAGTATTAATTTTTGTGTAGAAAACGTTGACAAATAAATGGAAGGAACAAGATTTTCCTTCTTAATTGATGGAGTATAGGTAAGGATCCAATCCATTAATTTTTAATACATTTATCATTATCATTTAGGATTTATATTTAATGTACTGTTAGTATATAAATCTATGCACTCTTACAAAGACACCTTATTAAAAAACTAACTTATAATCTTAACCCCTAATCGTAGCCCTACCTTTAACCCTAGGCCTATAACTTAACTTTTAACATGTCTAATCCTAAGCCTATAACTAAATTTTTAACAGATGGCATCGTAATATACACTGTCAGTGCATAAATTTATACATTAACGAAAAAACATTGACGATAGTGCATGAAATATAAATCTTATTATTTATATATATTATGAAAATTATATTTATAAATGATAATTATAAATGTATTGAAAAGTAATTGAAAAATAATCGAACCTCTTTTCATATCCATATTCAAGGGGTGTAATAGTAAAAACAAATAAAAGTGATTTCATTATGGAAAAAATAGACTAAAAAAAGAATCTTTAAATTTCATCGATAAAAAAAAGTACAAAAGAGGAGAAAAGGACATAAAGAAGAAGAAAACTAAAAAGGATATCTTTGTTTAACAATTGGTCAGCGATGGTAGACCAGACAGACAGGCAGACATACAACCGAGGATACACAGTTGTGTTTCTGTGTTAGTATAGTTTCCATAAATTGCATGCAAAAAAATAAGAGTTTTCTTTTTTCTTAGCCATATCTCTACAGTCTCACTCTCCATCTATAACTCTCTCTCAGTCTTTCAAGTCTTTTCCATTTCAACTCTCCCTTAAATAAATAAATAAATAATTAAAAGGAAATTTACCCAATCAAATCACAAGATTTGGTTCATATAAGTTCTTATTGATATCTCCATAATTTTTGTTTTAAATATCTGCTTTTAAAACCCTTTTAAACCAACCCAAAAACCTTTCAAGTAAGTTTTTCTTTGTTTCTTTCTCTTCCCTTTTAAGGTTTTTTATTTTTTTTTTGGTTTTAATGGAAGCCGGAAATCGATCTGAGACGACACCGTTGGCTCCGTTTTCACGGTCACCTGAAAGTTATGTCCCTCTTCATCATAACCTTGAACCTGTATTTCCAGAAACTTCCGTACAAAACAACCCTTTTCGAAAGAACCCTTTTGATCAAACCCTAGAATCAGCCTTTTCTCGTCTCAATGTGTCAACTCAGAAGAATCAAGAGTTAGGCTATCATGGTGTTGTTGGTGATGAATTCTTGGACGGGTCCGGGTATGGGTTTAGTGATGGGTTGGCAATAACAGGACAAGAAAGAAACAATGTTGTTCAGGGTCTGAACGTGGGTTTTGATGGGGTGGGGCCAGATATTGACAGTTGGAATACTTTCATGTCTAGTTCGTATCAACCCTCCAATTTAAATGGAAATGGGTATTTGCTTGATTCAAGAAGAAATGATTTCTTCAATGAAATCTCAATATTACCCTCTTCCAATCAAAATGGATTGGCTGCTGTTACTGCGGCTGCGGCTGTCGCCGGTGCCGGTTGCTCAAGAGCTTCTTGTTCCAATAACAAGAACGTAATGAGATCTAGTTTTAATAGTCATAATAATAATAATAATCAGACTAATAATAGTTTTAGGAGGCCTCATTGGTTACAGGAACCTTTGAATTGTTTGAGTCTAGGTGATTTGAGAGGTAGGTTTGTGTCCTTAGCAAAAGATCAATATGGTTGTAGGTTTTTACAAAGGGCTATTGATGAAGCTTCAAAGGAGGAAATCTATATGATTTTAATGGAGGTTATTGATCATGTTGGTGAGTTGATGTTGGACCCTTTGGCGAATTATGTTGTTCAAAAACTTGTGGATATGTGTAGTGAGGAACAGAAGAGTCAGATTCTTTTAATGGTTGTTAAGGATGGTTTTCAACTTGTTAACATTTGTCTCAATGTTCATGGGTATGTTTGGTTTGGTTTATTCTCGTTTCTATTTTTTTTCCATCTTAACAAGAAGTTTGTTTCCAATAACTTTTTCATTTGGTGGCAGGACTCGTGCTGTACAGAAATTGTTGGAGAACCTTACCACTCAACAGCAAATCTCCTTAGTTATGTCAGCTCTAAGCCCTGGCGCTGTTGCATTGACCAAGGACATGAATGGTCATCGTGTGATCCAGTATTGCTTGAGAATTTTCTCTGATGAAGATAATAAGGTAACATCCAACAGTTAAGAGTAGTTGGATTCATTAAGAGTAGTTAATTAAGCTTCATTTGGCTATATTCATCTTGTTTCAGTTTAATTGTTTCTGTGTATTTGTTCTTTTTGGTTCTTAGATAGATATGTTCAGTCATTTGAATTAAATTGCAGAGGTTACTATTAGACTTCGTTTCTAAAACGTTATCGCAATTAAATAGATGCATTAGCTCTGCTACTTTCTCTCTTCCTTCTATCAATGTTGAAACTGGGCCAAGATCTGTTTTTATACATTTGTTGATGTCAGAACATATTTTGTGACCATTGATTTTCATTGGCAGTATCTTCTGAAAGAGGTGGCAGATAACTGTTATCAAATTGCAACAGACAAAAGTGGATGTTGTGCACTGCAGCAATGTGTTGACCACTCCAAGGGAGAGGCAAGAGCGCGTCTAGTTCGAGAGATAATAGCAAATGCTCTACACCTAGCCGAAGATCAATACGGGTGTGTGGTTCTCTTGAAACCTAATGTGTTAGTTCCCTGAAAGTTAGTGTTTGTGTGTGTTTATTTAAAAGGGTCTCCCCTTGTTGCTTCACTTACTTGCTTTGATGTGAAAAACTTAATGTGCATTTTAGAAACTTGTAAGCAATGAAGTGCAATTTATTTGAGCTTGATATACTCCTGTATTTTGTCTTTCTTTTTTTTTTTCTCTAGCAACTATGTGGTGCAACATTTACTGGGACTGAAAGAGCCACAAATAACAGAAAGTCTTCTGAGACAGCTTGAAGGGAATTATGCATCTCTTTCCTGCAACAGGTATGGAAGCAATGTTGTTGAGAAGTGCTTGGTGGAATCCGGAGAACAGCAGTCTACAAGAATTATAATGGAGTTGCTTAGAAGTCCCATCGTGTCAAGGCTTCTTGTGGATCGTTTCGGAAACTATGTTATCCAATCAGCTTTATCAGTGTCTAAGGTTACATAATTCTCACACACTGCCTACTTCCATGCATCTTCATGTTCATTTGGTGCACTTGCATAGGTGTTTATGTATAGTACAACTATATATAAATGTCTTAAGCTACTTCATTGGACATTAATCAATTGCACCTAGATAGGTTTGGGTTAGGCAAACTCAGAAAGGTTTGGCCAGTGTGATTATCAGAGTAAATTCTTTTGAACTTTCTATATAATCGGGTTTACATGAAAACAGACTTCTGTTTTCATGAACTCATACTTTCTTATGAACGAATGTTTCTTTTGAATTGGCTATTCAAAAAAGCTTTGGCCTGAATGTGTAGTAGCCAATATCAGTTTTACCGCAATATGGAATGGTTTACTCATGCTTAACTATTACTAATAGCAACTTATACTGGAGATTGTTATTAGGCTCCAGCTTATTGTTAGTTGTGATGTTGGTTTTAATTGCATGAGCAGGGCTTTGTTCACAATGCTTTGCTGAATCTGGTGCGGATAAACTCTCCAATGATGCGCAGCCAAGTTTATGGAAAATGGGTACTTGCCTGGTTCAACAAGAGAAAGCCGCCGCACATGTAAACTTAGAAAATTACAAAGATTATAACCATGAAGAGATATCCTAATAAGAGATTTTCACTACAAATAGGTCTTAGGCATCCATAAGGATACAATTAGGATTTTGTGTACTGAGTTGATAACTGATCTGATGCTTCGTCGTGTAGGGTTATTATGGGTGTTTTTAGTTTTTAGTCTTTGTTGGCTGTCTACATGAAAATTTCCGAGGAATGTTATACTCTATGTTGGGATCTTGATAGCAGCCGTAGCCATGGATGCTCTGCAGTTGGATACAGACTAACATGAAAAGTTGAGGTACAATCATATTCTTAAGGGGGTTTGAAAAGGGAATACACCATATTTTGAGGTTTTGTCCTTTGTTTGTTATATGCTGTATATGTAGCAAGCATTTCCTTCTTCAAGGGCATTATTTGATTTACTTGGGTTATTTTAACTCCTTTTTTTCTCATTCAAGTGTTCTTGCAGCCTTCTAATGAATGCAGCAGCTGCAATCCTGTTGTTGCACAAAGTGCCATTATAAAATGTTCAATGTGATGACTTATTTATATATTACTGGAATCTTGTCCATTTTTCATTATATATATATATATATATATATATATATATTCTCATGTTTGATTAGTTGGCTATGAAAAATATAGACAAAAGCTGGTTCAAAATCTCATTTGTGGAACACCCACGAATAGAGAAGGTTGGAAACAGTGAAATTTTCTACAACATGCTTCAGACATTTGCTTTCCAATTAAAATATACTAAATTGGGCAAGAGGGCAAGAGGCTTATGATAATATCATGTGTTTATATAATTAAAGTATCAGTTTCTGTCATCAAAAGCTGCAGATATACTTTGGACTTTGGGTATCAAGTGATATTTCATTCAAAGGTCCGGTTAAAGTATGCTTATAAACACCCGTTAAAAATTATTAAATTATCATTTTAATTTTTTTTTTTTATATATTTAATACATTATTTTTATTAAATTAAAAAAAAAATAGAATAAAAACACCAAGAACTGAACCCAGGTGTTCATCTTTTACCTGGTTTCAATTCAGGAATGAAAACAGATGCAACATCATCATTAGCTAGAGCATAGCAAGAGCAAGGCAAAGATTATAAACTTACACCTCCTTTACATAAATATATGCTTCATCAGTTCATTACTAGAAATTAATAGAGAATTTGGTTTAAATTTGAGAAAGCAAATTAACAAAGGGTTGGCGTGGCTGACACTTAGCTTGCAAAGGTTGAGTCTTGGGCATGGTAAGGCCAGGCCCTTCCGTCATATCCACCATCTCTTTACCAATTCTCTCCCACTCAAAGCATTGAATTAGTGAACCCAATGTCAACCCAACCATTCGCATGGCCAATCCTTCACCAGGACACCTCCTTCTCCCTGACCCAAATGGCATTAACTTGAAAGCAACTTTGTCTTTAGTCCCTTCCAAACCTTCAAATCGCTCGGGCTTAAATTTAGTGGGCTCTTCCCAATTGTTTGGATCATTATGTATGGCCCAAGAGTTCACCAATAACATGGTGCCACGTGGTATACGATATCCTCCCACCATGCAATCTTTCGATGACTCGTGTGGTATTAACAATGGACCAACTGGTTTGATTCGCATAGTCTCGCTGATGATGCAATGAAGATAAGGAAGATTGGCTAAATCTGATTCGTCCATAAGTCGAAGTTTTCCAACCACCATATCTATTTCAGTTTGTGCCTTCTTCAATACTTCCTGATGGTTCAAAAGCAAAGACATCGCCCACTCCAATGTCCCTGCTGAAGTATCAGTTCCTGCAAGAAGCAAAACCTGTAATATTCAAAGGAACCTAATTAGGACACTGTTTAATGAAAGAAATTATATAAGAACAACAAAGATTACCATCATGAGACTTCTAATAGTTTCATCCTTGTAGTTTTCGGGTTCGTCTTCTTGCAAAGACAACAAGACTTCAATCATGTTCTTTTTCTTGTCTGACGTCGTGGATAAAGAAGAACTTTTCCCATTATTCATTCTACTTCTCCATTCTTCTACCAACTCCTGCATAAATGTTTCTCTTTTTTGCTGTAAGTTGATCATCCTTTTCTCACTCTTTTCAACCCACTTCAACAATGGCAAAAAATCTCCCATGTTTGATGTGCCAGCCAAAAGAAACGTTTCCCTCATTATTTCACGAAACCTACTCGCTTCCTCTACCTCCGACGACACATTGTCACCGTAATATCTTTTTCCGGCTATCATCCGCATCATCACGTTCAGCATCAGTTCGAAGAATGCGGATTTCATTTCCACCGGCGCCCGATCTTGATTCTTGAACAGCTTGCGAAGAAGCGAGCGGACCTCATCAAGGCGAGTGACTGAGAGCAACTGGAGACAGTTGGTTGAAAGAAGCTGAAGAGACGATATACGCCTTAGGTTCCGCCAATTGTCACCGTAGGGAGACCAGACAAGGCTGGTGTAATTAGAACCCAAATGCTTCCCATATAGAAGGAAGGGTCGGTTGGCGAAGACGATGTCGTTCTTGGTGAAGCATTCCTCGGCGGCGGATGGAGATGAGATAACGAGAACAGGGCGAGACCCGAAGTGGAGGAGAAGGATTGGGCCATATTTGTTGGAGATTTTCGCTAGGGAGCGATGGAGAGGTTTCTTGAGAAGTAAGTAGAAGTGGCCAATGATGGGTAAACTGAGAAAAGGGATTGGAGGATGGTTTTGAAACTTGTGGAACAAGTGGATAGTGATTGAATAAAGGGCTACAAAGAGGAGGACTTGCAGAAACATGGTGAATAACTTCGGGAGTTTTTGATGGATTTCTGTTGTGAAAGATAATAGCATGTGGTTCGGATACATTTATAGATTTATATTTTATTGCATATTTTATTAAATAAGATTATTTTTAAAAAATTTTAATAAAATGATATATTTAATATATTGAAAATATATAAATATATATTTTTAATATATATATATATATATACATATATACTGTCAATACATAAGTATAAACCATAAATAAATTTTCAATATAAAAAGAACTTTTTTCCTTTTTTTTTATTTTCTTTTGACAAGACGAAAAAGAGACTAGTCTTGTCTTGTGCAACTTTGTCAAATGAAAATACATTTAAGTTTGACAAACGGTTGCTAAAAGTTAGAGTGGACGAAGAAAAGAAACAATAGAAATCCTCCACTTCTACTTGTCTGTCGTGCTTCTACTCTCATAATAAATTGCGAATTTAATTTTTTATGTCGTTTTCTTTTTATTGTTTAACGAAAGTTATGAAATTTAAATATGATCGATTGATATTTTATCAATAATTGAATAGATAAATTTTATGATATCATCTCTTTTATTTACATCATTTTTGTATCTGTTTTTTTCAAATAAAATTAATTTTTTATTAAATAAAAAATCGAGTCAAATATTAAAATAAAATATAAAAAATTACAAAAAATAAATACACGATTCGTTAGGTCGGTATAGAACAAGAAAATATAGACAGAGAAAATTTGGATTCGAAAAGAAATCCAAATCCATCAACTCATTTGGTGTGAACACTTGGATTTATTCATTTATTGCCCTTCTAATATCTTTAATATTAGCCCAAATGATAGTACTATACATACATAAAAAAGCATATATATATATATATATATTATTTTTAAAAAAAATTTAATTGATATCACGAATTAAAAAACATTAATTCAATTGAGAAAATATTTAAAAATCTAAGTTATAAAAATAAAAAACAAATGAAATTGAATTAAAAAATAATTTAATAAGTTTTTAAATTTTTTAAAAAATACTCACTCACAAAATCACCACGTAATTAAAAATCCATTACTCTTTCACACAATTTTCACAACTACCCACTCATCTTCTTCTCCACAAAAACTACTTAATTATAAAAATTACTTACTTTTCACTCACATAATGAGTATCAAAAAATTATAGTATTGATTCATCTTGTTATTTTTAAAAAATATATTCAACAAATTTAAATTCGAATTTCAATTTTTACCCTAATTTAGGGAAGAGGATTAGCTCCAAGAACAAATTATATTAAAATTTTGAAAAAAAAAATAAAGGGAAAAAATAACTAAAATAAGGATAATAATTAATAAATTATTAATTTACTATATAAATTAATAAGTTTGCAAACAATGACAAGGAGAATTCTTGTTAGTTTCCTCCCGAAGAGACAGAAATGCCCCTACTTAATAAATCCAAAACCTCGCCCAATCTATGTCACGGCTCCAGTCACTTTACTGTCCTTTTCTCGCCCAATCTATAGTTTCCTCCCAAACCTGGCCCAATACTGGATCGGTTCAATCTACCCATTTTGTCATTTTCAAAACCGACACAAATACGTCTAATACAACTTTTTTTAATCTAAAAAAAGAAAGTTGGAATATCAATAAGATATATAAAAATTAATATGCATAACTTTTATCAAACTTTTATTTGCTTTCAAATAGTTATTTTTATCCCAAAATCATAAACATATAATATTATTAATCCATTATTAATTATTCTACTTTGTAAGTTTTTGAGATGAGATAATTACTTAATTAATAAAAATTCATTTTTATTAATTTTATTCTAAAATATATTGAAAATTAATATTATTTAAAAATTTTGTTTTTTAAATTAGGTCTTGGATAAAAAAAAATTAGTCTGATTCATGAAGATATCTACTCATATTTAATTAAGTATAATTTTATTATTATATTTTTTAATTTGATTTTAAAAATACTCAAAACAAAGGTATCCATAGATTGTGTTACTTGCCAAGCTCGCAAATCTAATTCGACTTGATTCGAGAGATAAATTTTTTAATAAAATATTATAACTTTCACATTATCTTTTATTAACAAAAAAGGACAAATTTAATTATTTAGGTTGCAATCTAACAAATCTTATCTTTAAAAAAAAATTGATTTAAAAAAAAAAGAAAATACATAATAATCATAAATTTTATTTCTTTTCTAATGATTATTTTATCTTATAATCGTAAATGAAAAATATTAATAATGTTCACTATATAGTGACACATATTAAAATGATATTTAATATAAAAATATAATTAATAATATATTAAATATTAAATAATTAAAGTAATAATTAAATAATTTTTAACGTACCTCCAGACATCAATTAACCAAACCCATCACAAAGTTACAATATTACCAATTGATTACTCTATTTTATAATTTTTCATTTTGCGTAATTTGTCATATTTTGTAGCGTATCTAAAACAAATGGCAAAAATTGTGCACCACAAAAACGTTGATTCAATCCAGATTTAATCAAACACCAGACCAGACTATTAGTTCGCAGTCCCATCAATCATTTTTTTTAAATTTCAATCATTTTCTTTCCTTCCCCACAAATCCAATCAAATTATCCACAGAAAAAAAATGAGCTGGTGGTGGGCTGGTGCCGTTGGCGCTGCTAGGGCAAGTTCCTCATTTTCTCTGGCTTATTAGATTTCTGTATACCCTTATGAAATTGCTTTTTTTTTTTTTTTTGTTTTAATTTTTACAGAAGAAATTTGAGGAAGATGAAGCACCGAGAAGTTTTCAGAGCGTTGGGCTGGTAGTTGGAGTGACCGGCATAGTCGGCAACAGTTTGGCTGAAATCCTTCCATTATCCGACACTCCCGGCGGTCCATGGAAAGTTTATGGGGTGGCTCGTCGGCCCAGGCCCAACTGGAACGCCGATCATCGAATCGAGTACATTCAGTGCGACATATCCGATCCGAACGAGACCGTATTGAAGCTCTCCCAACTCACCGACGTCACCCACATCTTCTACGTCAGTTGGACCAACCGATCATCAGAAGACGAGAATTGCGAAATCAACGGTTCCATGCTCCGCAACGTCTTGCGTTCCGTGATCCCGAACGCACCCAATCTCCGCCACATCTGTCTCCAAACAGGAGCCAAGCATTACATCGGACCGTTCGAGTTGTTCGGTAAAATCCAACCGCACGATTCGCCTTATACCGAAGATTTACCACTGTTAAACGCTCCCAATTTTTACTACACTCAAGAAGACATCCTCTTTGAAGAAACCGAGAAAAAAGAAGGATTAACCTGGTCGGTGCACCGACCCGACACGATATTTGGGTTTTCGCCTTACAGTTTAATGAACGCCGTTGGAACTCTTTGCGTTTACGCCGCCATTTGTAAACACGAAGGGAAACCGTTATTGTTTCCTGGAAGCAAAGCCGCTTGGGATTGTTATTTTAATGCTTCGGATGCGGATTTGATTGCGGAGCAACAGATATGGGCGGCGGTGGATCCGTATGCGAAAAACGAAGCTTTCAATGTGAATAATGGGGATGTTTTTAAGTGGAAGCATTTGTGGACCGCTTTGGCGGAGCAGTTTGGGATAAACGAATTTGGTTTCGAGGAAGGGAAGAATTTGGGTTTGCAGGAGATGATGAAAGGGAAAGAAAGAGTGTGGGAAGAGATAGTGAAGGAGAACCAGTTGCATGAGACGAGGTTGGAGGAGGTCGGAGTTTGGTGGTTTGTGGATGTAATCTTATCAGCGAAGGCGCCGCTGTCGAGTATGAATAAGAGTAAGGAGCATGGATTTTTGGGTTTTAGGAATTCCAAGAATTCGTTTATTACTTGGATTGATAAGATGAAGGCTTACAAGATTGTGCCTTGATTCCAGTTTTTGGTAATGAAGATGAATTTGTTACTAAAGCTATTAATGGCAAAGGCATGCAACTGTTAGATGTTGGAAATACTTGCTCACCTTCCAAGTGAAGCTTTTGTTGTATTTTGGGAAATGCTGTATGGTTTTCTTTTCTTCTCTTTTTTTTTTTTTTTTTTTTTTTTTTCTGCTTATGATGCTTTGTTCTTTATTTTGTAGAAGCCTGAATTATACAATAAAACTTCTTGATTAGACAAAGCCTTAGTGGATATTTTTTGTATTCTATATCACTTTTAAGATCAAATTTGGAATTTTAATGAACCAAAAAAAAAAAAATTGGAATTTATGCATTACGGAATGAGTGGCAACTATGAAGCAAACAGATTACTGATAAATGTTTCACATGTCCCTACTCCCTACTACCATTCTATTTTATCTGAATTTTTCATTTTTTTTTTGAAGTATTTGTGTCCTATATTTAATTTTGGTGGCATCCATGCTTATGAGAAGTAGTAGAAGGCTAACTTAGATTTAGAGGAAGGGAGAATGATGAAGGAATGTGGATGGCGATATTGTGCCATGGAATGCCTGAACACAAGCTGCAAGCTGGATAGAACCGTATAGCCTTTTTTGTTATAAAAATTCATTGAATTCAGAATAGACAACAAGAGCTGATTTCTTTATTATTTCATAGGTTTTACCATCCAAACCAGAGAAAAAAAAAAAAAAAAAAAAAGAATGGTCCAATGTTAAAAGCTTGAATAAGAAACCCCCGATTTAAAGTACATTAATCTTAACGGTTAGAGATTGAGGTGATAAGTTACAAGTTCAAAAGCTTGAAATAACTTCTGCTAGTTGGCTGTGGAAACAAGTCCTGTTTGTAACCCTGTTCCAGGGAAAGCCAATAAGTAACGGAGTGGCTTAGCAACCTACCTTTCAAAGTTCTCGTCCTTTTGGGCTCTTTTTCAAATCCTAGCCGCCCTGATTTTGGTCCCTTGTTTGCACATTTCTTCCAGGGAAGCCAATAAACAAAACCAAGAGATACAGATTTTGGCCAAAAAAAGAACAAAAAAAAAAAAAAGCTTGAAGTCAAAGTCGTATGCTGAATACGTAGTACAATCGAACTGGAGTGTTAGAGGCCTGACAGCCTGACTCCCGACTCCGTTGATTGGCTACCTTCAGTCAACGAACTCAGTTACTCAACGACATTAACCGATAACAACCAACCAGCAGATATACAAGTGAGACAAACCTTTGTTGGTCTTCACGTGCATATCCTCGCCAAGGTTGGTGGGTCGCGTGCTGAGAGTGAGAGCTACCATTTCCTAGCTTTCAGGCGATCCCAGTTCCCATGTTTCATTCATCCCCAAATCTCCACCTCTTCTACACCTTTAAAATAAATTAGTGTCGCTCCTTTTTCAGTCTATCTCACAAGAACAATGGCTGAACACACAGTTTTCACCCTCTCACAGGTTGCTCAACACAAATCAAAGAAAGATTGCTGGCTTGTCATCGATGGCAGAGTAATCCTTGCTCTCTTTTCATCCACACCCACGAATTTAAATACTGATCATATTCGTCCACGTATAAATTATCTATGTAGTAAATAATTAGATACTTGACTAATTCTTGTAGGTACTGAACGTGACAAAATTCCTTGAAGAACATCCAGGAGGAGAAGAGGTTCTGCTAGAATCAGCAGGGAAGGATGCAACAAAGGAATTCAAGGATATCGGACACAGCAAAACGGCTCAGAACTTGGTCGTCAAGTACCAGGTTGGCGTTCTTCAGGGTTACACTTTGAAGAAGGATGCAGATTTCCAGGTTGCTTCAACTGAGGAACCCAAAAACAAAGAGATGAGTGCTTTTGTGATCAAGGATGATGAGCCCAAGCTTAAATATGCAGCCCTTGTCGAGTTCATCGTGCCAGTCTTGGTTGCTGGTTCCTACTTCAGTTATAGATACCTGACCACAGGCTCATCAATGTTCTAATCGATTCAAGATGAACCACCAAGCCAATCTCAAAATGCCTTTTCTTCCTTCAAAATAAATCTTGGTCTAGAATGCCTAATAACGTTAAAATATTTGCTTAAACTTAGTATGTTGTCCTTTCTTTTTATCTTCAGTTGTAGTCCTGTTGATTGGTAAGTATTTATAGCAACAAAATCTGCATTTTAGACGTCAAAAACTCAACTCTTGCAAAGCGAAAATATAATGAGGTGAATCAAAGGGTAATGGTGAAAAAGTTAAAACTCCTAAGCTATATACTTCATTTTTCTTCTTCTTACCAAACACAGTGTTAAGGTGAGTTACTGATGCAAAAAATTGAGATGAGACAAGTAAAAGAACTTCAACACTTTCCATAAATTGAGATCTGATTAGTTAAATTTCCCACTTCCTTTCCACAGTAACTAATTGGTTACAACTTGAAAAGGAAAAAAAAAAGGTGGGAAAATACAAAGGACTCTTCTGAAAGGAATAAAAGAAAGAACATATATTACATGATCCGACAGCCTCAGTTCAACTCCGTCATCCCTCTGGCTCCTTAACAAACAAAGGGACCTGCCCTTCATCTGAAAAATAAAAATCGGACGGTAGAGGCAAGAAGTGGTCAAGGAAAAGAGAACGGGCATAACGTGCTCTTGCTTTTTGTCGTACTACCTTCACCCAAGACTTAGCTGGATATAACATCCACTGGTAGCATAATACGCACAACATATACTACTCAACCACTTTCGAACAAATAATTAGCCACTGCGTATAAATTGCCGGTCCAAGATTCTATGTGTCCTTTTCATATTGTATGAAATGCGATTAAAACTGCATAGGATAACAAGAAGCTTAAGCTTCATAGACTTCGTGAACTCAATTTCAAAAATATGAATAGGGTTACAAGATACAGCAAGAGGCGAAGCAAACAGTGACTTTATTCTAAACTTGTTAAGATTGCATGTCATGCATTCTACTAAAACCCTAAGACTTTGATGTACCATTCACCTGATGTTTGCCTCATCTACTCTAATCATTTGTCCACAATTAGTATGCATTTGGAATTTCAAGCTCTAATGATTCATGAAATAAGGAATCTAAGGTCCTATGGGCTTGGATATGCATTTCTATCTGTTACTGGTCTATTGGGGGCACATTTTCTTCACTTATAGTTTGCTTCTTTCAGTCACTAGCCTCTGCACATTATATTGCTCTCATACTCCATTGCAATGAGAATTCACCATTCAAGCTAAGTAGCATAAAGCACAGAATCTAATTAGCACAGATGACAGCGAAGAACGAAATTGCCTTTACTAATGATGGAAATATTGGTAAAGATTTTGCTCAAATTTTTAAAAAAATGCACCAATGAGTAAGTTCATGTAAGCTTCGTTCCTAAACAAATAAGCAGAAAATATAAGTAACAAACCCAAAAAGGAAGAAAAAAAACAATGCGAGTTTCAAGCAAGCTCACCAATCAAGCAAAGGAAGAGGACAACCCATACTGCTAGTTGAATGATACGACCATATTGCATTTGATACTGAGACCTTTGGAGCTGTCTTTGAATAGCCCCATACCAGCCATAAAGTTGCTTATCATCACAGTCTAGGCAACTCCCACTTCTTTCATTAACGCCCTGCAGGAGGAAATGATAAAACAGGAATTTATAATTTATAAACACTAATGGGACTGCAAAGAACATGGTTACGAAAAGTCAAATTTCAAAAACTATATTTCAATTAGTACAGCAGTAGAGTAGACGAATACCGTAGCCAACTGAGGAGGTCTCAACAACTCTGTATCAGAATCTTGATGACAATCTACTGCCTTCCACTTCCTGATGCCATTCTTTGACCACTTCACCTTGGCTACAGATTCCATGGAATTTAGGAAACCAGAGAAGCTTGGTACCTTTCGTGGCGGAATAGAGGGCTGACCATCGGACGAGTTCTGCTGTAAAACATCATTAACAATTGCAATCTTCCAAGCACCAATGTCAGCACTAGCACTAGCAGTCCTCCTATGCCCATGTGATTTCTTGCCTTTAGACTCAGAGGAGCTCAACTCAACAGACTGACCCGGATTCTTAGAGCAATCTGGAGCTGATTCTTTATCGATTCCTCGAGGAATTTCATTATCCCTACCATGAGTCTTAGGAGGAAGTTTCTTGTTTCCAGATACAGACGGTCCGGACAAAAATAAAGCAAGTTCATTACATTCACCTTCATCCAAAATCACCCAAGGCATTGATGTCTTACCCTCAGAACGTCCTGATTCCTGCAAATATTTTTCAATCTTTAAAATCTGATCCTCAATTGCTACAATAAATTCACGATGCCTATCTCTTGCTTCCTCACTTGAACTCCGACCGTAACTCGATTGGACAGCCCTTTCAAACTCCTCTAACTGCAAAACGAATTCAATTTCTCAAAATGCTGAACCAATCACAACACCAATGCAAACATTCACGAAACGAATCACTCATAAACAAAAGAAGAAGATAGAAAGCATAAGATTACCTGCCATTTGGTAGTGCTAAGGGCAGTACGTAGATCCCTACGAAGTTCCTCGAAATTCCATGTACTAGAAACGTCTTTTTTCGCTTGTATCCAGGTCCTATATGTCGATTCCATCCTTTGAAACGTGAAAAAAAAAGAGATTAACATAAGACAATTATCTTCCAACAAATACAGGAAACAAACGACGACTTATAAAAGAAACGCGACCAAATTTTCAAGCGATTATTGATTAATTGAAATTTTAAATCTTAATTTTATCATTTAGGAACCAAATTCGAAAATAAAGAAAAATCCTGCTTTAAACCTCAAAGACATGATTCAAAGTTGTAATCTTCTTTAGGTTTCGAACTATATCTATAAAACCAAATAAAATTAATAACAATTAAGAGAAAAAAATAATGGAGCTGGAAAAATATCCTAAATAAGAAAAGGAAATGATTTACCTGTCAGCAGATTGCTGAACTTCTTCAGCCACAGAGAAGAAAGGATCTTTTTCCCACCGAACAAAACTCGAAGCCATTTCAAAAACGAAAGATTTTTTTATATATAAGAAAAACCGCTTCGATTAATTAATCAATTAATTACACTTAAATAAACCAAATAAACAATATCTGCGCCCTCAAAATTTTTAAAAAAAAAAAAAAAAAACTAAGTTCCTCTAAAAATCCCGGAACTGAAGGCGCAGATCAACCAAATCTTTTAGATTTGAATTGGTAAGGAAGGGGAAATTAAAAGAGAGAAAGACGGAGACTGATATATTTAAAAAAGTCAAAGAAAGGACGGTCAAGGTCATAGGCATAGGCATAGGAATAGGAATAGCAGAAATTATTGATAGAAGTTGACTTAAATTGCAAGCATTTGCAATTTTGCCATGGTCCATGGAGGACATAATTATAAATTTACAAAATTCAGGGGAAATTCCCCTAATTATACCATAGTTTAGTGGAGGCAACTCTAAAAAAAAAGGAAAGGAAAAAAAAAACCGATCTTGAGCTTTGTCGGTTTGGGACTTAAGCAGCAGAGTTTCAATTTAGATTTTCCGCTACCAACTATAGTCCTAAGCGCAGACATGGAAACAGAAGGAGAGCAACTCTGCGAAGCAGCAAGAAACGGCGGCGGCATTGCCAAAGTGAAAACTTTGATAGAATCCGGAGCCGACATCTCCTTCTTCGACAGCGATGGACTCACGCCGCTCATGCACGCAGCCAAGCTCGGCCATACCGATGTGGTCAAAGCTCTCCTCGAGGCTGGCGCGTCTTGGAACGCTCGTTCTCCATCTAACCAATCCTCTGGTGACTTCGCCATGGACTCTGGTCACCAGGAAGCTTTTCAAGTCCTTCTCAATGCTGGTAATCCGTCACTTTGTTTGTAATCTTTTACTATAAGTATGTACTTGAATTTTAATATGGAAGAGATTAAGAGAGCTGAACAATTCATTAAAGTGAGTAATTGAAACCACTTAGAGCAAAGAAAAGCTCCCCATTGAAGGTCGTATACAATGCATAATGCTCCCACTATAAGCAGGGTCTACGCAACCTTCCCCTGTTTTGCACAAAGAAAAGCTCCCCATTGATTTGAAAAAAATGGGAGGGGGGGTGTTCAATAGGGAATTATATGATGTGTGACCATTAAGTATGTGTAGTTGAACAGGATGGTGATTCTGAAGGGGATTACTTGAAAGATAGGGTTACTTTTACTGAGGGCAATTTGATGGACTCTGATAGCAAGGCTGTGATGATGATGGATTGGGAGAAACCATTGATGGAAGCTCATGCAAAAGCTGTTTGCTTTGGAGGTGGTAACATATTAAATGTTGGTTTTGGAATGGGTCTAGTAGATAAAGCTATTCAACAGTATGGTCCCGCTACACACACAATTGTTGAGGCTCATCCGCAGGTCTACGAACATATGCTTCGCACTGGTTCGGCAAGAAGGATAACATGAAAATAATATTTTGGGCGTTGGCAAGATGTTCTTTCTCAGCTTGAATCTTACGATGGTAAATTAAGATTCATTTTACCACTCAATCTCTATGCATATGTATGTATCACCATGTATGTCATTCATATGCTATGATATGTTTTCTTCTTATTTTGAGTTAAAAGTTAATGCTTGAGTTGCGATATGGATCACAACTTCATTACAAAAAATGGTCGTAGGCATTGTCAATTAAGTCTGTCACCATGCTATAATTATATCATTGGACTAAATTGCAGTTTTTCTGACTTTGAGATATACTAATAAAGCTGATTCATTCATGATTTTATCACATTGAGACATTTCATCAACCAAACTCTTACAAATTTGATGAACATGTAGTGTAGTTTCTTTGAATGAGTAGAATTTTTGAGTTTGACTACTGATAGTTTGAGTTCCTACCTTTAGAAACGTAGAAACAAAAGTAATAAGTTGTAAGAAAGAAGTGCTAACTGCTAATGTAGAGTAACCTTTTATCATAAAAATGTATCCTTGTGGTATATCGGCCTACCTACCTATATAAATAACACCTTGAGTTGTATGCGAAACCTTGAGATATACGAATTATCTCCCTGTTTGTCAGTCTATACAGGACTCTGAATGATGAGTATATATTTCCAATATGAGAATTGTTTTTATCCCTTAAATTCGGATTTTGATCTCAAAAGCACTTCAATATCATCTTTGATCATTTCCCAACTTTGGATGGTTAGGATTGCGTAAGACGACTGATTATAGATGATGTTGCAGACTTGCAATATCTTTTTGTTGCTGGATGGACTATGTGCAGAGAACATCTTGCAGAGAATTGGTTATGGAAAAAGAACTAGTCCATGTGTATGTGCTGGATCTATCACCAAAATCTTTGGCTGGTTAAGCTTTGTGGCTAAAAATAGGACAAATTATAAAGAATTCTGTTTTTTTTTTTTTATTATTCTATTTAGAATACTCATTTATAAGCAAATTTTATCACGAGTCAAAATTTGCTTGAAGAAATCATTATACATGCTTCGGATAACAAGGAAAAAAATGAGTTTATGTATACGTAGAGAGACACGAGTCAATTAATATTTTCTTCATTTCCAAACCAGATATCCTATCTGAAAAGATCTTTTGACTGTTGTAATGAATAATTCTTTGTTTAAAATGCTCTTCAAACTACTTAATCTATAATGAAAATCTATTTTCTCCAGTTTCTTGTTAGTTTTTTCCTTGTTTCCTTTGGTTTTACTGTGGCAAAACCCTGTGATACTCATTAAAAGCAGCCACCGTGATTAATATCCTATCCTCTGTTTTCTCTGGTGGTTTTGCTGCAATGCTGAGGGGCAATGAAGTATGAAATTAATGGCAAAAAATAATAGCAATAAAAAGAAAGAAATATGATAACAGTAATTAACCCTCTTTATGTTGCTCAATGGTGACAACCATGAATGACAGGAATATTGGAAGAATGCAAGATTTGTAAAACACGAATCATAACTAGGAATCCAGTCTAAATTCACATGCCAGTTCCTTATACAGGTATGTCACTGTACAATTATTCCCCACCTTATCCTGACTTTTTTTTTTTTAATAAACCCAATTTACTGTCCCCTAATTTTCTTGGAGAGCATTTATAAATAAAGCTGTCTCTGCCTGCACAGTTGCTATAATATTAGTATAAGACAGATTCATTATACTGTAAGAGAAATCACTCGTGCTTTGAGGGCACTTGGCAGCCCCAGTATTAGGATCACGAACCCAAATTTTGTCATGGTTATGTCCAGCTGAAAGCTATTGGACTACCAACAATGTGTTTTCCATCTGACCATTCCAGACGGGCAAAGCTGGTTGAACCAGATGGCATAGAACTAGCATTGAATGTCACGGTATAGCTCTTTTTCTCGTATTGCTTACTGAAACTTAGTGTTCCTGGATTAACCGTGAATTTCACTGCTTGGTTCTGTGAATACAAAGAAATTATGTATGTTGCCGGTGCACCCACATTAGTAAGGGTCCTTGTATATTTGACAGTGCTTGAGACGCCGGCGCCACCCTTTTTGTCTGAGGCAGTTTCAAAAGGAACAGAGAAGGATGGGTAATTAAAATCTCCCAGGGTATATTTTTTGCTTGTCTGACAGGTGAAGTCTCTGTGCGTAGTGCCCTTAATTTGATTTGGTGTGTAGTTCAAGGCACAAAGAAATCCAAGATAGTCGTCAACAGTGGCGTCATAGACAAGGCCAGGGTCAAGGGCTGCAACTGGATCCACATGCCCGGCACCATAATCGAATGGTGTTGCTGGTCCTCCTGTGGCAACATCTTTAATTTTTTCACCATTTTGATAAGCTGTGTAGGCTGTGGTCATGAGGGCAGATTTAATGGCTGCTGGACTCCATTCAGGATGAGCAGCTTTGAGAAGTGCAGCTAACCCACTAACATGGGGACATGACATTGATGTGCCTGAAATGATGTTGAAGTTTACATGCCTTGGGTCACTCTCTAATCCGGTCGGACCAATTGCACCAGTCCACCCGGCAAGGATATTGACTCCTGGTGCAATAATGTCTGGTTTAAGTATTGCTGGAGTGAGTGGATTTGGACCTCTAGAACTGAATGCTGCTACCACGGGAGATGGTTGAACACCTAACTTTGTGGTTCCTGGACCAATTATGGCTGTTGGATTATGATCAGAAGATATATATTTCTTGATTGCATCCCCAGCTTTCTGCCCAACAGCTGCTGAAGGTAAAAGATGTGCATCCGCAATTTGCTCTTCTCCAAAAGTATCAGTGTTTGTCAAAATCATCCCTGCACCACCAGCAGCCTTCACCACAACTCCTTTTTGCACCCTTGCACTTCCCCCTCGATCACATACAACAATTTTTCCTGAAATTTTTTCTGGGATCAAACTTCCAGCCATGCAAAGACTTCCACTACTTGAATTACTCGCATAAACTAGTGGCACTGTGGAATTAGATAACTGCTTTCCATTATAAAGTGTGACGCCGGAGTATTTCTTGTCGTTTCCCAGAGTAATAGAGGCAGGGAAATCACGGTCCAATGTTCCAGCACCTACGGTAGTTATCCATGGTGCAACATTTGATAAGCTGCTTGGCATTGGTCCACCATTTCCGGCTGAACAAGATACAAAAATTCCATGCGCGGCTGCTGTGAAAGCTCCAATGGCGACAGTGTCACCATAGTACTCCGATATTCCTCCACCAATTGACATTGACATAATATCCACTCCATCCGCAACAGCTGTGTCCATGGCTGCTGTAATATCAGAGCCAAAACACCCTCCAAGCCAACACACCTTGTAGATGGCCACTCGGGCATGTGAAGCCATCCCACGTGCTGTCCCAGAAGCATATCCTAGCAAGTTAGCATTAGGCACAACTGAGCCGGCAGCTGTAGTTGCCGTGTGAGTTCCATGTCCATCATCATCTCTTGGAGACTTTGATTCCATTGTTTCATCAATAGGTCCAAACGCAGCTTCATACCCTTTTGAAAAAAACCTGGCACCAATTAGTTTCCTATTGCAGCTTGATGAACTGAAGTTTTTGCCCACCTCACACTTGCCTTTCCACCCAGATGGCACTGGCCCAAGCTCAGAATCATCAAAGCTTTTCAGTTCAGGCCAAACTCCAGTGTCCAATATGCCAACAATCACTTCACTCATTGAATCAGAGGTGGGGAAGAGAACACTGCTCTTTCCTAATCCAAGGAACTCTGGTGTTCGAGTTGTGTGAAGTTCATATCTTACCTCAGGTAGGACAAAGAGAATCCCAGATTGTTTTCCAAGTGATTCAGCTTCCTCAGCTGTTAGCCTCGTGGAGTAGCCGTGGATTACGTTTTCGTATGTGTAAAGCATGGATGCTGATTCTGAGACGGATTTTAAAGATGAATCATACCATAAGGAGTGATCAATGAAACTTTCTGGCATGTTGGATTTGTCCATGTGAACTATGTAAGTCCTTTTGGCTTTCTGGATCTTCTCTTCTGCTACGACGCATGCGTAACACAAATTCAGAATTAGAAAGATTTCTAGTAGTTTGAACTTCAATGGCTTCATCTCTTCGGTCGAGGAATTGACTGGTTCTGTTTTTTTTTTTTTGGATGAATGAAAGTGGGAAGAGAAGCAAAGCTCAGACTGGATTAAGAAAGAGATTATTTTCCTAGCTAGCAATTTCGCTTCCTCTTCAATGCTGATTGCATAGGTCACCAAGGAGGGTCTACTATATGATGAAATCAGTGATTTAAATAGCCGCCGTGATTTAAATCTCAAGATGAGATTGGTTTGACTCAAAATCAATTCGCGATAAAAATAAGCCCTTGTTGAATGACGGTGATGTCTTGTTTCAATGATTGATGTACAGAATATATATATATATATATATATGTTAAACACCTCAAATCTGATAAATTTCTATAGCAAAATATAATTACTAACAAGTTGGGCGTACGTAAGAACAGGAATCAAGTGGCAAATGATGGCCACTATTATGGATACTTATATTTCTTACATTAAAGTCATTCTTCTCTGCTAATGGCTGCCAAAATGGGAATTTGCTTAACTCTAATGGCCCGAAAACAGGGAATTTACTGTTGCTTGTGTTAACAAAGGTTGGCATTTAAAGTTTATTTTTGAGTTCTTTCTGTCTTTCAAGTATTGAGCAAACCAGCTCATAAATTCCTCGTAAAGGCTCAGAAATGCAACGAAGGAAGTCGCTGTGCTCAATGGCTAGCTCCCACTTGACGTATTCACACCTTTCTTCATCATGTTATTCTATGTTATTCGGATTCGAGTGTCAATGTCGGACACGGATATGTGTCCGACATGAATATATTTAATTTTTTTCAAGATTTTTATGTATTTAAAATTTTTTTGAAAGATTATATCTCTATGTCTAGACATGTGTCAGACACGAATATTTAAAAAAAAAAATAAAGAATTGAAGCAACGTAGTTGCTGTCAGTTCATATCTATGATCGTTTTAACATGACAGCAAAATTCATTATTTAGTCAACGAGATTTGCAACCTGAAGAAATGGTCTTGTAAATAAATTTCCATGTAAACCTTGAGTTGATGGATAAAAGAAAAAGGAAGCCTGAAATTGTCAAAGATTTGGTTTTGAAATCGAAGGTAGAGATTCCAATTTCTACAACGATTAGGCACTCTGTCACACTTTAATAGCTAAGCAAAGTTCCTTTCAACTTTAATCATCTAGTTTTAGACATTTACAGGTCATCATCCCTGTTGAGCAATGCCCAATTAATGGCTTAACACTGCCTGTTCAGAGGCGGCCCGTAATGTAGGCCAGGGGAGCCAAGAATCTTGAAAATTCTTTAATATATATATATATATATATATTATATTAAATTAAATTTGCCTTCAAAATAAAATAATATTTTATTTTATTTTTATCTACAATTTAATTTTATACATTATAATTTTAAAAAAAATATATTAAAATTACATTGTTATTTATTTTTTTATATTACCCATCAATCATTATTTATAAACTCTTAAAATTAATTGATTTGTGATAAATATTAATAGTGTAAACTTGAATTAACTTTCTCATCAAAACTTCCATCAAGTAAGAAGAAAAAATCAAAATTTTCCTTTTTATTATCTTTTGCCTCTTGGATTGTTGTTCCTATAGTTTGTCTTCTTCTTTCTTCCGATTCAAATTTAATCAGTTTTGATTTTAACTTGCATTTTGTATACGAAAGACTTCAAAGATCTCTTTTTATAGGTTGATAGCATCTATTTTTTTTTTAATTATAAAACCACTTGTTTTTTGTCTCTACGTTAGCATCCTTAGAAAGTAAAAATAGCAAGATTCTTGCTAAAGTTTGTTATTTCATTTTTTTAAAAATATATGTTTATATAATCTTGTTGTAATACGCATGTATAATGTTAAAATTTTTGTGTTCAGTCAAAACTTAAGATTGTTTTTGTTAATTTTTGTTATAATACAATATTATATTGATTTGTCTTAAATACTTATAAAAAATATTTTTTTATCAACTTACTTATTGTATTACAATTTTTTTCAACACCAAAATTAAATTGAAATCATCTTATGAAAGGTTAGAAAATATCATAATTTATAATCTCAAAATCTCAAAATTTCAATTTCATTATTTTATTATTGTGATTAAAAATATATTATTTAACAATTGATTTATTTATATATATTTTTAATTTTAAATTGTCAAACGCATTAATAAAAAAAAAAAAAAAAATCACCCATAGTTCATTAAAAGATTGTGTAAATTAATTTGAAAATCATGTTATTATTTAAAAGTTCATTAAAAGATTACTGAGACATTTAGTTCAGATTCAATTATTGAAGATTTTGTTTTGCTTTAAAGAATGTCGCTCAAATTTTAGGTAAAATTATTTATTTGATATATTTTATTTTCTTATACTTTTATTTATGAATTGATAAAATTTATGTTTTATGAGTTTGTTATTCTTTATTAGTATATTATTTGCATATATGTTTTATATTAATAAAGCATAGTAACATACTTCAAATGAAAAAAAATTTATACATAAATTTAAATTTTTAATTGATTCCCCAAAATCAAATATCAAGATTTGTTACTATGTCTGTTGCTTTCATTAGTCTGTAAAAACCATGAATCTTGCTGGCAAATCTAGACATAATTAACATGTACGTGTATCAGCAAAGTTGGGGACCGTCTCTTTTCATCAATTAACACGAAAAATGAAATATCAGGGAATTGTTTTTCAATGTAAATTTGTACTAAATAACAAGGGAAATGCTAATGATTTGAAGAAGGAAAAGAGATATTACTAGTACATCTGCAATCAATAATATATCTGTAATTGCAATTATGGTGATTATTAGAATATGTTATCTTTCTTCTAAATCAGCACAAATCCCACCTTCATATCTAGCTATGAATATGATCATATAGAAAGTGATTATGTTACTCGGATTTTGATATGATTATTGAATACGGATATTTATTTAATATAAATATATTTAATTTTTTTTAAAATTTTTTTATGTATATCTTTATATTCATATTTGAATATGTATCAGATACGAATGTTAAATACAAATAACTAAAAAAAAATAAAGAATTTGAAGATAGCAGAGTGATATGATATTGGGGATTCCACTAATTTCCATTTGTGCATGAAGCTGACGAGGATTAAAGCTGCCGGCTGTTTAACTTTTCTTTAAAGATTTTACTAACAAGTGTTTTACGAGTATTTTTTAAGATTATTAAATATAATAATATTTTTAATTAATACATTAAAAATAATGAATAAAATTATCAATTTTTACATTTAATATAATATTATTACTATAATTATTATATTAACTAATTTTAAAAAATATCTTAAAAATATTTGTTAGCAAAAACACTTTCTTTAATCCAAGCCATTATAATTAGCATGTTGCTGGTGCCATAGTGGAAACTCATGGATTGGCTATATCCCAAAAGCAACTAAACTAATGCAGGGCTGAAAAAGAGAATCTAGAATTCTGTGCAGGATGTGAACATCGAGTCATTAAGTCATCTGGCCTAATAAAATTATCAGAAAAGCAATCAAAAGGTCCATAGGAAAGAAAGGGTTTTGGCTTATCCCAAAAAAAAAAAAAAAGAGTGTTTGATAAGATGATGGAATTATTGGATTGTTTAATCACAAACAGACTCGAAAGGTTTGTTTCTCCCACTTCATCTGATAGTATACTTAAGTGGGCAATTAGCTGGAAATGGACCCCCTAACCTCTAATAATAGCCAAGTGATCAATGTCGTTTAGCTATTACTTCTGCAACTAGTTCTTGTCTAAAGGAAAATAGTTTTTTTTTTTTTTTTTTTTTTTTTTAAGGACCTATAGCTTGCACCAGCTTAGTCTATTTCTCCTAATCTTTACTTGCATAGAAGTCTCAAGATATGAACTTCTGCTGATGACTCATGTTAGCCTATTTCACTACTCCTTTCCTTTAGCCACCTCTGATATAACCCAAAAAAATATATATCTGACAATTTTTAATCTGGTTTACGGTGAATTTGTGTAATTTAAAGTTTTATATGATATGAGAATCTTTATTGATTGATTACAAGCTTTCAACTAGCACTCATACTAATCTTAGCTGACTCAAACATTTAATTTTGGACCTCAAAAACTTTGGGTTCTTTTAGATATTGATAAGGTGCATCTGATTTTCAAAATCCACTCTATTTCTTGTCTTATTAAGCTTTTTCTGTGGTCAATACTGAATATCAAGCTTAATCAACAGTGTTTAAACTTTGTGAACATTGGACCATTTCCCGTTGGAGATGGGTTCTTTTTCATGTCGGTATCTTATCAATTTCAGTTCATCTTCAATCATGTTGACAAACTAAATAGACATAAAGACAATGAAAGAAGAAAAAATGGTTGGTTGAGGTTTCAGAATCTTTAGTCTTATATTCGATTCCTTGAGCTTTTTTTGTTTTGTTTTGTTTATGGAATAAAGCTTTCGTGGGCCTCTTGGATCTTTAAAGCCTGAATATTTCCTGTCCCCGACCTCCAATTCCTATCAATCAATTAGCAGCTCTCTTTCATTTTCTAAACTCTTTTTCTACTCTGATTAACTTTGCAAGATTGTTTATACTGCTCGAGTTACATGCAATTATTAGACTTGCTTTCATTCTTGGACGGCTTGGAAACATATACAAATACAATAATTATGAGAATTACTTCAATTGGTAAGAAAAAGAACTTCAGTTTAATTCATGCAAAAAATAACATCCAATATGAGGTTTGAAAAAAAGTTTTCTCATAAAATGTTTGGAGTTTGCTGGTCTGTCACTTTTCCAACCAAAATTTAGTATTAAACCTAATAAATCTTTGATGCACCCAAAACAGTGTAGAATGTAAGGTAGAATGTAAGGGTCGAATCCACATAGATTGATTTTTATTTTATATATTATTAGTTTAAAACTTAAATTCAAGAATATATATAAAAAAAAGGATTTTTTGAAAGAGTTTTAAAAATGAAGAAAATAAGAAAAGTAAGAAACAAATAAATAAGAGAAAATCAAATATAAGAAAAATATGGCTAAAAATTCATTCTCCACCATTAGACATAATTAAGAATCAAAGTCAGATCTATCAACATCAATTAGCTATCAAAGTTAACAACCGTAGATAACAACCTCCCGTATTACCCCAATCCTTCCTTAGTTCGTCGTTAAGCAGGACGAACGCCACTACTTAATCTCTAACTATCAAACAACTTAGGATGAACATCTCAAAATTTAATTAGACAGCAGCTTTATGATGAGAAAGATATGTTGATCTAAGCAACAAAAGCATGAACATGAATCGTTTAAATTAGGTTATGTTCCACTTTGCAATTAGTGAAAACTTGACCATAATCATTAATCATAAATTGCCACTTATGAATAGGAAATCAAGACAATTACACGGATCAAGACTCCTAAACTAGCAATAGACAATTATCAAGATCTATCTAGTTGCGCAACTAAACAATTCAAGACAACATCATGAACAATTTTTATAGAAGAACACAATCAACTTTGATAGAAAGCTGATGATAGATAAATCTAAAAATTAATTACAAAACTTGTCTAGGGCTTTGAAATCACCCTTAACGAAAGAGAAGTTGAGCCTTGCATAGGCATAGTTAACATAAAGATGAATATTCAAAAGAAACTAAAAAGAAAAATAAAATAAAACTAAGAGATTTAGAGAAGAAGAAGAAGATTGATAAATAATCAAAAGCATGTCCTAGTTGGTGGCTCAAAAGATGGTATTTATAGAGCTTTAAGACCTTGGAAACCTTTTCTTGCTGATCAAGAAAGCTAGGAGGCAAAATAGTGCAAATATGGAATTTTTTGGATCTTTTACAGTTTTTCGGTTTTGGAGGCAGTAGGGTCGGCGCCGCGGTGCCAACCTTGCTGACTTGTGTGGTTTTTGGTCGCTGAGCTCCCTGTCTTCGGTTTCTTGGCTGCTGCATCTTCTCGCACTTCGTCGGTTGATTTGGATAACCATTTCTTATCCGATTTGGGCATGTAAACTACCGTTGGAAAGGTATTCAACTCAGCTTCAAAGGTCAAAGAGGAAGTTTCTTCAAATAAATAATTTAATATAATGATTTCTTAGAAACAAACTCCGAAGGTCAAATCTGCCTAATTGTTTTGCACTAAGAATTTGATCTTTTTGACGCCCAAGTTTTTTTCCATCTTATGATTGTGACTTTATAAGCTCTTTAACATCATATTTGACATCTTTTGACTTCATTCTCCTTATTGTACCTAAAATTCAAAAATATAATATAAGTAAACAAGATAAAGATCGAAAATATAACAAAAACTAAAGGTAGAAAGACATAAAATGTATATTTTATGAGCTTATCAAATACCCCCACACTTAGCTTTTTGCTAGTCCTCGAGCAAAACAAAATAAGAAAATCTAATCTAATCCACTTTCGTATGAAATCACGGTGGCACTTAGCATGTGACACAAGCCTTTAAACCCCTAGGTGTCCCTAGTGGACGAGTTTAGTCTCGTGAGGGTTTACTAGAACGATACCCACAAACATTGAAAAACTAAAATAAAAATAAACTAACATACATTAAAAATAGTTACTCCTAATCCTTTTAATATAAATTAGAGACAATCTTTGAACAAGTCTTATAAACTAATCAATAGCTTAAAGAATTTCACAAAAAATCATGTTTGAATGTAAATAGTTTGAGTTAAGCCAATATTAACATAACATATTTCAATCAAAATAGTGCATATTCAAACTTAATCTCAACTTCTCACATGGGATACTCTCATGATTTTCACTCTTTGAAGTAGTGGTAAAGTGTTTACACTCAATCAATCTCATGAAAACAATTCTACCATATGCTTGCTTGTCCACTTATTCTCTATTATTTAGATCATACAACTTCATAAATCAAGAGGTCTTTATTCAAAGTTGTAATGGGGCCAATGGGTTGTAATTTGATTAAAGAATAAAAAGAAAAAGATATCACAAAGGTTCCAAAGACTTCATAGAGTTTAGAGACAAAAATAAGATTTTGCAAATAGAACTTTTTCAATATTCCTTGGAAGTACATAATCACATAGGCTGAATATTTCATGTTGAGCTTTTGCTTCATTCTAACCAACCTTGTACCATTCTTTTTCTTTTCTTTAACTAGAAGTTCAAGAGATGATTCAATTTTTTTTTCATTTTTTTCTTATGGGAATGTATTTTAACAATGTTCCCTTTTCTTTTTCTCTTGACTTTTGCCTTTCTCCTCCCCCACACTCATCTTTTATTCTAACCCCAAATTTGAAAAGTATCCATTTGTTTTTGCAATATGTATCAAACATTCTAGTCCATCTTTAGAACAAGGGTAAAGATATAAATGTGATTACCAATAAAATAGCATATTCAATGTAGGCTCAAATTGGCTCACTAGGGGGATGTTTACTTGGAACATCAATAAGGAATGGCTGTTTGGCCTTGGTTATAATCCTATTGCCTCTATCATATTCATGTTATCACATGCATCAATATAGTCTCAAAAGGTTTAAAGCAAGTTCTAGAGAATCATGTAATCATAAGAGCACTCAAGAAAAAAAGTAGATGTATAAAATACATCAATCATATAGGTTCAAAACTCACAAGGATGATTATACAAGTCAATATTAAGTTTAAAGATGCTTCTTTCTCAATCAACATATCATATTAACATTGGCTCATCAAAAATAGTGATATCAAGCTTAATTCTCATGAACATCTTATCACTAATGATCAGTTTTAGACCCAATACAATTCATATCTCATCATAGTATTGAAAGTAACTAAAACACACTAAAAACGAACTAAAAACAAAACAAAACTAAAGGAAATCCTAAATTCTTCCCCACACACTTAATTCTTACATTGTCCTCAATGTAATTCTATTATCTCCAAATGTAAGAATCATGTGTAAATTACTAATCAAAACAAACTAAAGAAAAACAATAAAATATAGAATGATGGAGAGTAAGAATAGCAAATCTGAGTATAATATGTGCTCTCCATCTTTTTGGGTTGCCTCCCAAGAAGCGTTTGGTTTATTGTCCTTAGCCCGACTTAGACCCATGCTTTCATTACTAAACATAATTTGGCTCATAAAGTGATAACTCCTCTACATCTTGTATTGGAAAGTTCTCATAGTAAGGTTTCAACCTATGCCCATTCACTTTGAAAACATTACCTGTTTTTAGATTTTGAATTTCAACTGCACCATGAGTAAATATATTAGTAATAACAAAAGGTCCCGTCCATCTAGAACGCAACTTACCAGGAAATAACTTAAGGCGAGAATAGAAAAGAAAACTTTTTGTCTAACAACAAAATTCTTTCTTAAAATCATCTTATCATGAAAAGCCTTAGTTTTTTTCTTGTAAATTCTAGAATTCTCATAAGCATCAGTTCTTATCTCTTCTAATTCTTGTAGGTCAAGTTTTCGTTGCTTACCTGCCTCATCCATTTCCATGTTGCATTGTTTGATAGACCAATATGCTTTATGTTCTAATTCAACCGGAAGATGACAAGGCTTACCATAAACAAGGTGATAAGGAGACATACCAATGGGTGTCTTGTATGCTGTTCTATAAGCCCAAAGTGCATCATCTAGAAGTAAACTCCAATCCTTCCGATTTGGATTGACAGTTTTTTTAAGGATGGATTTACCTCTCGATTTGACACTTCAGCTTGCCCACTAGTTTAAGGATGATAGGATGTGAAAACCTTATGTGTGATGTTATACTTTCTTAAAAGTGCTTTCATGGACCTATTACAAAAGTGAGTACGTTGATCGCTGATTATGGCCTTTGGTGTTCCAAACCTTGCAAAAATGTTAGTCCTCACAAAATCTGAAACAACTTTAGAATCATTAGTTTGAGTGGCTTTTGCTTCCACCCATTTTGAGACATAATCAACAGCAAGTAATATATAAATATTTCTATAAGAAGAATGAAAAGGTCCTATAAAATTCATGCCCCATACATCAAAATTTTCAACAATCAATATGGGAGTTTGAGGCATTTGATTTCTAACACCTAAGTTACCTGTTCTTTGGCATCTATCACATGAATTGCAAAAGAGGAATGCATCTTTGAATAATGTAAGCTAGTAAAATCCACTATCAAATACTTTCATGGCTGTTCATTTGGGTCCAAAGTGCCCTCCACATGCATAAGAGCGACAAAAAATCAGAATAGAATGAAATTCAAATTCAAGTACGCACTTTCTTATAACCTGATCAGAGCAATGCTTCCAAAGGTAAGGATCATCCCAAATATAGTATTTGGCATCACTCTTGATCTTATTTCTTGGGCTATGGTCAACTCTTGTGGCAACTGCTTGGTGACTAAGTAATTAACAATATCAGCATACTAAGGGGTTGTTGTGCTCATGGAAAAGAGTTGCTCATCCGAAAAGTTCTCATGCAACGATAGTGCATCCTCTTCTTGAATTAAACGACTAAGATGATCCGCAACCAGGTTGTCACTACCTCTCTTATCTCTTATCTCCAAATCAAACTCTTGTAAGAGAAGTATCCATCTAATCAACATTGGTTTGGCCTCCTTCTTAATGAGCAAATACCTAAGGGTTGCATGGTCAGAAAATACAATTATTTTAGTACAAATTAAATAAGAACGAAATTTCTCTAAAGTAAATACAACAGCCAAAAGTTCTTTTTAAGTAGTGAAATAGTTTAATTGAGCATCATTAAGAGTTCGGGAGTCATAATATATGGCATGTGAGGCTTTGCCAACCCGTTGGCCCAAAACAGCTTCAATGGCATAGTCACTAGCATCACACATAATTTCAAAAGGTACATTCCAATATGGTGGTTGCATGATAGGAGCTGATGTCAAGAGTCCCTTCAAGGTTTCAAATGCCTCTTTGCATTTATCATCAAAGTGGAAATCAACATCTTTTTGTAACAGCTTGCAAAGAGGAAGTGTTATCTTTGAAAAGTCTTTGATAAATCTTCTATAGAAACATGCATGTCTAAGAAAAGAATGAACCTCTCTCACATTTGTGGAGGTGGTAAAGAATGCATAATATGTATTTTAGATTTATCTACTTCTATTCCCTTAGAAGAAATAACATGGCCTAAAACTATTCCTTGTTCTACTATAAAGTGACATTTTTCCCAATTCAATACAAGGTTAGTTTCCATGCATCTTTTAAGTACAAGGGTAAGGTTCTCTAGGCATCTATCAAAAGAATCACCACAGATACTAAAATCATCCATAAAGACCTTTATGATGTTTTCTACATAATCCGAAAAGATGCTAACCATACACCTTTGGAATGTAGCGGGTGCATTACAAAGACCAAATGGCATATGTCTATATGCAAAGGTACCAAATCGACTTGTGAAGGTGGTTTTCTCTTGGTCCTCTAGAGCAATTGCAATTTGATTGTAACCTGAAAATCCATCAAGAAAATAATAATGAGAATGGCCAGCTGACCTTTCAAGTATTTGATCAATAAAAGGTAAAGAAAAGTGGTTTTTGCGAGTTGTTGAATTAAGTTTGCAATAGTCAATACAAACTCGCCACCTTGTTTGAATTCTAGTAGGAACAAGTTCATTCTCATTATTTCTTACAACAGTTACACCAGACTTTTTAGGAACTACTTGGACCGGGCTCACCCATTTGCTATTCGAGATAGGATAGATCACTCCAACATCTAGGAGTTTCAGTATCTCCTTTTTCACAACCTCCATTATAGGCAGGTTCAGTCTTCGTTGTGCCTCTCTTGTTGGTTTTGACCATTCCTCTAACAAAATCTGGTGCATGCACATGGAAGGGCTTATTCCTTTGATATCGAAAATTGTCCAACCAATTGCTGTTTTATGCTCTCTAAGCACCCGGATAAGTCGTTCTTCTTGCAAATGTGTGATCTTTTTTGCAATTATGATCGATAATGTGTCTTTTTCACCCAAGAACACATATTTAAAATGATCCGGTAATGGTTTCATCTCCAATGTTGGTTCCTGCAAAATGAAAGGTAGAAGATTTTCATCAAATATAGGTAAGTCAATATAAGAAACATCATACCTTTTATCAAGATATGGCAACACTTGTAGAGATTCAAGTGCTTTTTTCACATGTTCACTCAAGGCTAGTTCTTTTTCACAATCAGATTTGAGATGGTTGTTAATGGTTACTTCCAAACTATCTTCACCATCTAACTTATAAGCTTGCTGCATCAAAGAGTTAATTATATCAATAGAAAAAATAGAATGCACATCACTAGGATACCTCATGGCCTCAAAAATATTGAAACGGATTATCTCGCTATCAAATTTCATAGTGAGGGTGTCATCATGCACATCTATTTTAGTCCTAGCTGTTTTTAAAAATTGTCTTCCTAATAGAATGGGTGTTGGATTAGAAGACATCTCATCTTCCATCTCAAGAACATAGAAATCAGCAGGAAAAATCAACTCATAAACTTGCACAAGGACATATTCTATAACTCCTCTAGGATAAGTGTTAGAACGGTCAGCAAGTTGTATTATAACACCGATTTTCTCTAATGGTCCTAGATTCAATGAAGCATAAATTGAATATGGCATGACATTAATGGATGCTCCTAAATCTAGCATAGCACGCTCAGACCTGGTGTTGCCTATCTTACAAGGAATGGTAAACATACTAGGATCCTTGCATTCAGGTGGGAGTTTTTTTGAAGAACAGCTGACACATTCTCACTCACACTTACCTTTTCATTCCCTTTCAACTTCCGTTTAGAAGTGCACAATTCTTGTAGAAACTTGGCATATCTTGGCACTTGCTTGATAGCATCTAGTAAAGGAATGTTCACCTCTACTTTTTGGAAGGTTTCCAAAATTTTATTTTCTTGCTCCTCATTCTTGGACTTTGCGAACCTGCTAGGAAAAGGTGGAGGAGTTATATAATAAGGAAAAAATGGTTTAGGAGTTACCTTTTGTAGTGGCTCATTGGGATGTGAAAATGATGCCATGGTGTTGTCTTCCCCTTGAGCACTGTCCTTTTGTGGTGTCTCAAGCTGTTTCTCATTTCTTAAAATTATGGCATTGGCATTTTCTCTGGGATTCACTATAGTTTGAGAAGGTAATTTTTCGGAATCCCTTGCTTGTGATTGACTTATTATTATTGCCATTTGAGTATCTAAATAGCAGATACTTGCCTGAAGACTTGTCCTTGTTTCTTGAATGTTTGCCTCTATTTTCTGTTGAAATTGCAAATTATTAGTAACAAGAGAATTGACAAGGTCTTCAAGAGACTTACTCGAATTTTGAGGTGGTGGCACTTGTTCTCGAGTTTGATATGTTTGTTGCGTTCTTTGGTAAAAACCTATTTGTCTATTATCAAAGGGAGGAAGAGCAACTTGTGATTGGTTCCCTCCATAATTAAAGTTTGGATGATCCCTCTATCCTGGATTGTAAGTATTTGAGTAGGGATTATACTTTCTTGGTTGGCCCGGAAATCCACCCATAGCATTAACATGTTCATTTGGATCATCTTGAAGAGTTGGACACATATAAGTTTGGTGCCCCATGTTTGAACATATACCATAAGCCTTAATTTGCTGTATTCGACCTACAACCATTTGTTCCACAAGAGAAGTCAGTTTATCAAATTTTTGTTCAAGAGATGATATACTTACCTCATTCACTTTCTTTGGTTGTGGTGGTAGTTCATCTCTCATGGTGAGTTGTTGTGAGTTGGCTACCATGTTGGAAATGAGAAGTCTTGCAGCTTCGGGAGTTTTATCAACTAGTACTCCCCTACTTGCTGCATCTATCATGCGTTTCTTCATGGGCAAGAGACCTTCATAGAAATATTGGATGAGCAGTTGTTCACTTATCTGATGGTGTGGACATGATGCACAAAGTTTTTGAACCTCTCCCAATATTCATACAAGGACTCTCTGTTGTATTGTCGAATCCCATATAGTTCCTTTCTAATGTTAGCAGCCTTAGATGCTGGGAAATATTTTTCCAAGAATGTTTTCTTCATCCCATTCCATGTAGTGATGGTCCCGGATGGTAGGTAGTAGAGTTTGTTGAATCACCTAGAAAGAATGGGAATGCTCTCAACTTTATTTGCTCTTCCGTGATTCCGATTGGTCTCATGCTAGAACATACTACATGGAACTCCTTTAGGTGCTTATTTGGATCATCTCCTGCAAAACCATGAAAAGTTGGTGGAAAATGAATCAAGCCAGATTTTAATTCAAATGCTACCTCAAGAGTAGGATACTCTATGCACAATGGTTGTTGATCCAAGTCCGGAGTGGCTAGCTCTTTAAGAGTGCGGTTGTTTGCTGCCATCTCTCCTTGCTCTTTTGGATAGTTTGGATCATCTCTTCGTTTTTTCTATGATGAAAAGCTATGAATTCCCGAATTCTCCTAAGTCCTAAGGGAGGTTCTTCTTCTTTGGGAGATTGGGACATTCACTGAAAAAGAAAACAAAAACAAAAAAAACTAATTAAAACAGAAAATAAGAATAAACCAAATAACTAATAAACTAAATAAAGCAATTCCCCGGCAAAGGCGTCAAAAACTTGATGCACCCAAAAGAGTGTATATTTATTAAACCTTGCACTTAATATGATCAATTATAGTAAAGTAGCATGCAAGGGTCGAACCCACAGAGATTGATTTTTAGTTTATAAATTACTAGTTTAAAACTTAAATTCAAGAACAATAAAAGAAAAAAGAGGTTTTTTGAAAGAGTTTTAAAAATTAAGAAAATAAGAAAAGTAAAAAGCAAATAAATAAGATGAAATCAAATATAAGAGAAATATGGCTAAAGGTTCATTCTCCACCACTAGACATTATTAAGAATCAAATTAAGATCTATTAACATCAATTAGCTATCAAAGTTAACAACCGTAGATAACAAACTCCCTTGTTACCCCAATCCTTCTTTAGTTCGTCGTTAAGAAGGACGAACACCACTACTTAATCTCTAACTATCAAACAACCTAGGATGAATATCTCTAAATATAATTTGACAGCAGCTTATGATGAGAAAGATAGGTTGATCTAAGTAACAAAAGCATGAACATGAATTGTTTAACTTAGGTTATGTTCCACTTTGCAATTAGCGAAAACTTGACCATAATCATTAATCATAAATTGTCACTTATGAATAGGAAATCAAGACAATTACATAGATCAAGACTCCTAAATTAGCAATAGACAATTGATGGTAACTCAATTAAGAGTTGTAAACCCAAGTGCAGGTTATGTTCAAGTAATAAATTCTCGGGTGTCCGAGGTCGAACCACAGGGAAGCGTATTAATAAGTATAAGTTTATAAATATATAAGACAAAGAAAGTAAACAAGATATTAGGGAATCAACAACAAAATAAGATAAACAAGATATTAGAGAACAAAATAAACAAAATAACATAAAAACAATTAAACAAGATATAAAAAACAATAAGAAAGGATGTTGAGGTTAGAGACTCCACTCTTGGTGTTATGCTAAGATTAATCTTGTTTTATTACACAATTGAAATCCACACATAAGGGAGGTTCCAATCGGAAGGTTTAGCAATTCAGTCCAACGTCCATAGCATATGATATTATGTTCATTTGGTGTCCTCAAAACTCATAAAAAGAGTCCAAGCATTCCTTATGCCAAGGTATATGTCTACAACAAATCAAGGTTATGAAACCAAGCATTTACTGTGCCATTTTCATTGTCAATAATGAATCAAGATCTCTACTTTGCAAGTATGATTTTAAACCAAAAGAAAATATTATCTATACTAGTGTTTATAAATGATGATTCATTTTAGCTCATGTTTAAGAGACTAACCTTAGCATTTACCAAGAGCTTCACCTCATCACCTCAACAATATGATTAGCAACACATACTAGATATGAATAAAATGAAAAGAAATGTAAGAAGCATAAGTAAATAAAAAAGAAAACTAGAGAAAGGAAAGAAGAAGAAAACTTAGAGAATTTTACTACAAAGGCTAATATCCTACCAATGTATAATGTATCCCAATACTCATCCAAGGCCCTCTATTTATACACATTTTGGAGGGCTAAATGACAAGAGACAAGCTTTACAAATTTCAAAGGTAGGTATAATAGGTGGGTGCATTTTTCTAACAATTTTCGTCATATTGTATGACAATTCTGATCAGCCAGCTTGATGGTCGATTTTGTCAATGTTGGAGGCTCGATCTGATAAAATGGTCTTCTAGAAAAATATACCCCTATCAGTTACGGATCCATAGCCGTTGGAATCAGATCCTTTGCGCACGTGGATCGGAAGATATGGTCAAAATACCAAAACGGTGCAGAACAGACGTCATTGCACATCAGCCAACTTGATGGTCGATTTCGCTAGGGAAAACGACTCCGTTTCAAGAAGTGTAAAACATGAAAAAAATAGATATGCCTCTTAGCTTTGCAGGGATACAAAGTTCAGCCTTATTGCTTCAGTGAAACTCGAGATATAGCTGATATGGCAAAAGGTGTCGGAACTGGAACTGAACTGGATTTGCCCTTAATTCTAGTAATCTGAAATCACTCAAAGAAACTTGTGAAAAACACCAAATTACATAAAAATATAAAAGATCATAAACACAATTAGACTAAACAATAATAACTCGTATTTGACACAAAACAATAATAAAACATAACTAAAAACTATATAATTATACGAGTTATCACACCCCCATACTTAGATTGTTGCTAGTCCCTAGCAACGACTCAATAAAAAAAAAAATAATAATAATAAAATAAGAAAATCTAATCTAATCCATTTTCGTAGGAAATCACGGTGGCACTTAGCATGTGACACAAGCCTTTAAACCCCTAGGTGTCCCTAGTGGACGAGTTTAGTCTCGTGAGGGTTTACTAGGACGATACCCACAAACATTGAAGACATAAGAAAAACTAAAAATAATAATTATAACTAATCCTTCCAATATAAATTAGAGATAATCATTGGACAAGTCTTAAAAACTAATCAATAGCTTAAAGAAATTCACAAAAGATCTTGCTTGAATGTAAATAGTTTGAGTTAAGCCAATAATAACATAACATATTTCAATCAAAATAGTGTATATTCAAACTTAATCTCAACTTCTCACATGGGATACTCTCTTGATTTTCACTCTTTAAAGTAGTGGTAAAGTGTTTACACTCAATCAATCTCATGAAAACACTTCTACCATATGCTTGCTTGTCCACCTATTCTCCACTATTTAGATCATACAACTTCATAAATCAAGAGGTCTTTATTCAAGGTTGTAATGGGGCCAAAGGGTTATAATGTGGTTAAAGAACAAAAGGATAAAGATATCACAAAGGTTCCAAAGAGTTCATAGATTTTAGAGACATAATAAGATCATACAAATAAAACTTCTCAAAACTCTTATAAAGCACATAATAACATAGGCTAAATATTCATGTTGAGCCTTTGCATCATTCTAACCAACTTTGTAACATCTTTTTCTAGAAGTTCAAGAGAAGATTTTTTTTTTTTTTTTTTTTTTTTTAATATGGGAATGTATTTGACAATGATCCCTTTCTTTTTCTCTTGACTTTTTCTTTTCTTTTCTTCCCCCACACTTATCTTTTGTTTCTAACCCAAATTTTCAAATAAAAATATCCCTTGTTTTTTTGCAATATGTCTCAAAATATAAAATTCATCTTTAGAACAAGGGTAAGGATATAAGCATATTTAGGCTAGGTGTAAGTTGTGGTTACCAATAAAACATCATATTTAATGTAGGCTCAAATTGGCTCACTAGTGGGGATGTTCTCGTAGAACATTAATAATGGATGGCTGTTTGGCTCTGGTTATAATCCTAATGCCTCTATCATATTCATGTTGTCACATGTATCAATATAGTCTCAAACGGTTTAAAGCAAGTTCTAGAGAATCATGTAATCATAAGAGCACTCAAGAAAGAAATTAGATTGATTTGTATAATGCATCAATCATTATAGGCTCAAAAACTCACAAAGATGATTATACAAGTCAGATTAAGTCTAAACATGCTTCTTTCTCAATCAACATATCATATTAACATTGGCTCATAAAAAGGTTGACATCAAGCTCAATTCTCATGAAAATCTTCTCACTAATAAATCTGTTTTAGACTTATGCAATTCATATCTCATCATTGTATTGAAAGTAACTAAAAAAAAACACACTAAGTCTAAACATGCTTTTTTTTTTGTTTTTTTTTGTTTTTTTGTTTTTTGTTTTTTTTTGTTTTTTTTTTGAAGAAGATTAAATCAAACTGACAAGGTATGTCTCAAGTCTCCCTTACTCAGACCTTGTTCAGAATGAATACTTCTAAATGTCTTAAAACACAACAAATTTTTTTTTTTTTTTTTAGCAAAATATGTCCCTTACCCCCTACTAAAATATGACATTGTCCCCAATGTCAAATTTTAAAGGTAGAATTTAGGAGATATTACCTGCAGAGGTTGCTAACCACTTATTATAACTGAGACACAACAAACAAAATGTTAGATAATGTCACAAAGACAAAGTGCAATCCACTCCTTGCTCGTCCATATCTCTTTTTCTTTTTCCGAGCGTTTGCGAAACAACCGTAGCAGATAAACACTCATAAGCTTGTAGCTTTTTGAGTAAATCTTCAATGGTTGTAGCAGAAATTATGGTTCTCCTTGCCTCTGAAAACATGAATCCATTATCCACAGCATTATCTAAATATGAAAGTAAATTACTAAAATAACCATTAATATTAAGCAAACCAATGGGTTTCTTATTTGTGACCAAAGATGACCAAGAAGCCACGCAAGCTATTTCTTCCAATGTACCCAGACCTCCTGGTAAGGCAATGAATGCATCGGCAGAATGGTACATGATTGTTATCCGTTCAGGGATACTCCAGACTTGTATTTCCTTACCCACGGTAGGTCCACAAAAATCTGTGAATAGTTTTGGCACGATTCCTAGAACTGGACTTCCTCCGGCGTGTGCTGCTGTAGCGACTGCTCCCATTAAACCCGTACTACCGCCTCCATAAATCAAGTGGATCTTTTGTTGGGCAAGTATTACTCCAACTCTTATGGCTTCATCAGCGAATATGTTATTTTTCCCTGGATAAGCACCTCCAAAGACACAAATTTTTTTAATGCGCTGGGACGAAGTGCTTTCCATTTTTTTTCTTTTTCGAGTGCCTGAAAGAGAATGAGTACATGGTGTAATATATAGAGGACTGAGTAGTGAATCAGACAAGAGTAATAATGTCGCCGAAAGTGTATTTGACCTGTCAGAAGAAAATGTTAACCTAACAAAAGATTTTTGCGTGATTTCAGGAAGAAAATCAAAAAGAGAAGAAAAATCAACCGTAAAAGACCAATGCAAAAAAAAGAGAATAATTACACAAATCGAACAACACGTAAACTAAACCGAAATAAAATTATTGCAAATCAAACCAAAAGCTGAGAAGTCATTTATTGTAGTTGTGATTGTGGCTCACATCTTCCTCTGGTTTTACGTCCAGAAACGGCTTAAACGCCTTCTATGAGTCGAGGATATGCTTCCCATCCAGTTTTCTTACAAGCTGGCAAACAGGGTCTTTTAACATCAGATTCCCAAGATGTTGCCATTCCCTTTGGAATTGCGGCCATAAATCAAGAATTTCTCTTTGTACGTCTCCACTAGGATGCGTCTCAAGAGAAAGTTGGATATTACCCAAATTCTCCTTACTCAGTCCATCCTTAATGAATTCAATTTTATCATCTCGATTAGAGGACGGAATCCCAATAGAACGATATTTACCGTTACACGTCCATCGTGCACACTTGTGGCAATTTGAACTCATGCGCTTTGCTCGTCGCTTCTTTGCATAAGTGCTTCTACCTGTACCTGGTAAATGCAAAACAGGAAGATATTCATCTTCACGTACCTTGGCTTCAATTATCCAACGTATGTCTTCAGGAATCCCTTTGTTCATAAGCATTCTTAATCTTTCTAATCGAACTTGGTAAAGCTTCAGTAAAATATTCCGAGGAAAAGGAGGAAATCGTTTCTGCAATCTTTTGAGAATATCATCCATCCTGAAAAAAAATGAAATAAAATAAAATGAAAGAGAAATTTATATACAATATCAGTTTTGTGGGTAGCTGATGGAACCGACTTAAATAATCACGGAGTACCGTTATCTGCCATTTAACCGGGGTAAAAAAAAATTATATTTACATCTAGTTATTTTCAAAACAAGGATCAGAAAGAAAAACAACCTCTTCTTGAGTAACATGATTTTCCAAAAAGAGTTTGAGTCTTTGTCCATTTACCTTGAATACGTTACCATTTTGAGGATTCTCAATGTCAACTGCTCCATAATGATACACATGCTTAACCACAAATGGGCCAGTCCATCTTGATCTCAACTTACCAGGAAATATGTGAAGTCTAGAATTATAAAGTAGAACTTTTTGCCCAACATTAAATGTTTTTCTTGAAATTAACTTGTCATGAAAGGCTTTAGTTCTTTCTTTATGAATTTTAGAATTCTCATATGCATCATTTCTGAGTTCCTCAAGTTCATTTATTTGTAATTTTCGTAAATTAGAAGCGTCATCAAGGTTTGAGTTGAACATTTTAATGGCCCAATATGCTTTATGCTCAAGTTCCACAGGTAAATGACAAGGTTTTCCATAAACTAGCCTATAAGGAGACATGCCCAATGCTGTTTTAAAAGCTGTTCGATAGGCCCATAATGCATCGTTAAGTCTAAGAGACCAATCTTTGCGATTTGGATTAACTGTCTTTTCCAAAATTTGTTTAATCTCCCTATTTGCTAATTCTACCTGTCCATTTGTCTGCGGGTGATAAGGGGTTGCAACTTTGTGTGTAATGGCATATTTCTTCATTAATGTTTCAAAAACCTTGTTGCAAAAATGTGTTCCCCCATCGCTTATGATAGATCGAGGAATTCCAAATCGACTCAAAATATTTTCTTTTAAAAATTTAATCACTGTTTTGTGATCATTATTTCGACATGGAATTGCCTCTATCCACTTTGAAACATAATCTATTGCAACTAAAATGTATAAGAAACCAAAAGATGGTGGAAATGGTCCCATGAAATCAATACCCCAACAGTCAAAAATTTCAATTACAAGAATTGGGTTCAAAGGCATCATGTTTCTTTTCGAAATGGAACCTAATTTTTGACAACTTTCACATGACTTGCAAAAATTATGTGCATCTTTGAACAAAGTTGGCCAGTAAAATCCACACTGTAAAATTTTTGCAGCAGTTTTCTTTGATGAAAAATGACCACCACATGCCTCGGAATGACAAAACTTAATTACACTACTTACCTCATTGTCGGGAATGCATCTTCGAAAAATCTGATCAGGACAATATTTGAACAAGTAAGGGTCATCCCAATAGAACTTCTTTACCTCATTCAGAAACTTCCTTTTATCTTGTGTGCTCCATTGAGAAGGAATTTTTCCTGTAGCAAGAAAATTAGCAATGTCAGCAAACCAAGGTGTCGTGGAGACAATTAGAAGTTGTTCATCAGGAAAAGTATCATTTATTGGTGAGGTTCCAAAAGATTCATCACAAACAAGTCTTGATAAATGATCAGCCACCACATTTTCTACTCCTTTTTTATCTCGAATGGTGATGTCAAATTCTTGCAGCAAAAGGATCCACCTCAGCAACCTAGGTTTTGCATCCTTCTTAGAGAGAAGATATTTTAAAGCTGCATGATCACTAAAGACAACAATTGATGATCCAACAAGGTAAGATCTGAATTTATCCAATGCAAAAACAACTGCAAGTAATTCCTTTTCTGTAGTGGAATAATTCATTTGGGCTCTATTTAAAGTTTTACTTGCATAGTAAATTACATGTGGTTTATTATCTTTCCTTTGTCCTAACACAGCACCAACAGCATAGTCACTAGCATCACACATTATTTCAAATGGTAAGGACCAATCAGGAGATCTCATAATAGGAGCAGTAGTGAGCATATTTTTGAGTTTTTCAAAAGCATCTTCACAATTTTTAGTCCATTCAAATGCAGTGTCTTTCATTAAAAGATTACATAGAGGTTTAGATATTGTGCTAAAATCTTTTATGAATCTTCTATAAAAACCTGCATGTCCCAAGAATGACCTAATGTCCTTTACTGTCTTTGGTGTGGGTAGATTAGCAATCAATTCAAGTTTTGACTTGTCTACCTCAATCCCTTTTGCAGAAACAATGTGACCTAGTACAATACCTTTAGTGACCATGAAATGACATTTTTCCCAATTAAGAACAAGATTTTTTTCTTCACACCTAATCAATACATTTTTCAAATTGGCTAAGCAATCATCAAATGAATCACCAGAAACAGAAAAATCATCCATGAAAATCTCAAGATTACGTTCAATCATGTCACTAAAAATGCTAAGCATGCATCTTTGAAATGTGGCAGGGGCGTTACATAATCCAAATGGCATTCTACGATATGCAAAAGTACCAAAAGGACATGTAAAAGTGGTTTTCTCTTGGTCCTCAAGTGCAATGGCAATTTGATTATACCCAGAATATCCATCTAGAAAACAATAAAACTCATGCCCTGCAACTCTTTCTAAGATTTGATCCATGAAAGGCAAAGGGAAATGATCTTTCCTCGTCACTGAGTTAAGTTTCCTATAGTCAATGCACATGCGCCAACCAGTAACAGTCCTAGCTGGAATTAATTCATTGTTTTCATTTTTAACTACAGTAACTCCAGATTTCTTAGGTACGACTTGAGTAGGACTTACCCATTTGCTATCAGAGATAGGATAAATGATTCCATTATCTAGAAGTTTAATGACTTCATTTCTCACTACTTCTTTCATATTAGGATTAAGCCTTCGTTGCATTTGTCTAGAGGGTTTAGCATTTTCCTCTAAATAAATATTATGTGTGCAGATTAATGGGCTTATTCCCTTTATGTCAGCTAAGGTCTATCCTAATGCATTTTTGTGCATCTTCAAAAGTTGTAACAACTTACCTTCTTGTAGTTCATCATGATGTGAAGAAATTATGACTGGAAAAGTTTCACTCTCACCCAAAAAGGAATATTTTAGCTCGGATGGCAATGGTTTTAACTCCAGCTTGGGTGGTTCAATAGTTGATGGTACAGTGACATTTGTAAGTGATGGTAGTTCCTCAAACTTTTGTTTCCAACAATGCTTATCCTGAAAAGATTTTAACAAAGAATCAGTGTGTGAAATTTCTGAAGCATTATCAAACTCATATTCAATTAAATAAGCTTCTAAAGGATCATGGAATGTGGTAGTGGTGAGATGTTCATGAACAAGTTCTTCAATGAAATCCACTTCATGTACTTCTGAATTATCACCAGGTTGCTTGCAAATGTTGAACACATTTAATTCTAAAGTCATATTTCCAAAAGAAATGTTCAACATACCATTCCTGCAATTTATCAGAGCATTAGAAGTTGCAAGAAATGGACGGCCTAATATAACAGGAATTTGAACATTTGGATTTGAAACAGGATGTGTGTCCAAAACAATAAAATCAACAGGGAAGTAAAAATTATCAATTTGAACCAAAACATCTTCAACTATCCCTCGAGGAATTTTTACAGAACGATCAGCTAGTTGAAGTGTAACAGGTGTTTCCTTGAGTTCACCTAAACCTAACTGTTGATAAACAGAAAAAGGCAAAAGATTAACACTAGCACCAAGATCAAGCAATGCACGTTCTATTCTAGTGTTTCCAATGATGCATGAGATTGTTGGACATCCAGGATCTTTGAATTTTGGTGGAGTAAGGTGCTGAATGATTGAGCTCACACTTTCCGTCAAAAATGCTTTCTTTTGTACATTATGTTTCCTTTTAACTGTGCACATGTCCTTCAAAAATTTAGCATAAGATGGAACTTGTTTGATTGCATCCAATAAAGGAATGTTAATCTTAACTTGTTTGAAAAGTTCATAAATTTCTGCATTTTGATTCAAATTCTTTATTGTTTGCAACCTTTGAGGAAAAGGAGCAGGATGCATACCTTTTTCTTTGTCCAAATTTTCAAGAAGTTCAGACTTACCATCATCCTTACCATTACTTTTCGGAGGGGAAAGAGGATCTTGGTCTTTTGATGGAATCTTTTTGTCAATTGCCTTTCCACTTCGAAGAGTTGTGATAGAACTGGCATTTTCCTGTTGAGTTTCATTGGAGCAAGAAACAAGACATTGAGTAGAAGGGTTAGGCTGAGGTTGAGCAGGAAACTTACCTTTTTCTTGAGTGCGTAATGAAGCTGTCAATGTGGACAAGGTGTTTTTGATCTCATTGATGTCCTGTGAAGTCCGGCTATTCACATTTGCTTGTGTTTGCATGAATGCTTGCAATGTCTCTTCCAAGGTTTGTACACGTGAAGGTTGATAGGAAAAAGTGTTGCCCGGCTTTTGAGATTGTGGTACCTGAACATGATTATTATTCCGCCAACTGAAGTTGGGATGATTTCTCCATTCAGGGTTATACGTTTCAGAGTAAGGAGAAGGAAAAGGCTTTTTAAATGTGTTTATGGAATTTACTTGATCATGCAACGCTTCTTTAAGAATGGGAATGTTTGGACATTCAGAAGTGGGGTGTCCCATGATTTCACAAATTCCACAACTTTCTTCATTTTTAACCGTTTTGACTTCTTTTACTTCTCTAAGTTCCATGGCTTCAATCTTTCTAGCCAAATTAGCTACTTTAGCTTTTATCTCATCTTCTTGACTAAAATGATATTTTCCTCTGTTAGAAACAAGATTAGATCTATTGGAACTTTCAGAGGAATTATCTGTGTGCCAGGCTTGAGAGTTATCTGCCAAATGGTCTAGGTAGTCAAAGGCTTCTTCAGGTTCTTTTTCTAGAAACTCACCGTTACACATTGTTTCAACAAATTGTTTAGTTTCGGGAGTTAAACTTTCATAAAAGAAACTAATAAGACGCCATTTTTCAAAACCATGATGTGGACAAGAACTTAACAAATCTTTAAAACGCTCCCAGCACTGAAAAAATGCTTCATTTTGATTTTGATTGAAATTTTGAATCTGTCTTTTCAAAGCAGTAGTTTTATGTGCTGGGAAAAATTTCTTTAGAAACTCAGTTTGTAATTCTTGCCATGTGCCAATTGACCTTGGTTTTAAATTATGAAGCCAAATTTTTGCTTTATCTTTTAAAGAAAAAGGAAATAATTTTAGCTTGACAATTTCATTTGTACATTGTTGGTCATTAAAGGTGACACATACATCTTCGAAGTCTTTTAGAAACGAGTAAGCACTTTCCGATTCCAACCCATAGAAATTATGAAGCAAAGCTATCATACCTGGTTTAAAACGAAAGTTGTTTGCATTGAGAGGAAAAATAAAACAAGAGGGTGATGAGCTTCGAGTTGGTTGCAAGTAGTCACGCATGGTGCGTACTTGTCTGTTCTCATCTTCAGCATGAACACTTTCATTGTCAGCCATGGTAGGAGTTGTATTAGAAAGATTACCTGAAAAAGTTTCACAATAAAATCTAACTAAACGACGAGATCTAAAATCACGTCGCCAAACAAGCATAAAACAAAGTTAATATACAAAATTAGGCGGTATAACCAGCCAATAAAAACAAATTAGGCGGTATAACCAGCCAAAAAAAAAATAAATATACTTATAAACTTATATACTTAGTATTGCTTCCCCGGCAACGGCGCCAAAAACTTGATGGTAACTCAATTAAGAGTTGTAAACCCAAGTGCAGGTTATGTTCAAGTAATAAATTCTCGGGTGTCCGAGGTCGAACCACAGGGAAGCGTATTAATAAGTATAAGTTTATAAATATATAAGACAAAGAAAGTAAACAAGATATTAGGGAATCAACAACAAAATAAGATAAACAAGATATTAGAGAACAAAATAAACAAAATAACATAAAAACAATTAAACAAGATATAAAAAACAATAAGAAAGGATGTTGAGGTTAGAGACTCCACTCTTGGTGTTATGCTAAGATTAATCTTGTTTTATTACACAATTGAAATCCACACATAAGGGAGGTTCCAATCGGAAGGTTTAGCAATTCAGTCCAACGTCCATAGCATATGATATTATGTTCATTTGGTGTCCTCAAAACTCATAAAAAGAGTCCAAGCATTCCTTATGCCAAGGTATATGTCTACAACAAATCAAGGTTATGAAACCAAGCATTTACTGTGCCATTTTCATTGTCAATAATGAATCAAGATCTCTACTTTGCAAGTATGATTTTAAACCAAAAGAAAATATTATCTATACTAGTGTTTATAAATGATGATTCATTTTAGCTCATGTTTAAGAGACTAACCTTAGCATTTACCAAGAGCTTCACCTCATCACCTCAACAATATGATTAGCAACACATACTAGATATGAATAAAATGAAAAGAAATGTAAGAAGCATAAGTAAATAAAAAAGAAAACTAGAGAAAGGAAAGAAGAAGAAAACTTAGAGAATTTTACTACAAAGGCTAATATCCTACCAATGTATAATGTATCCCAATACTCATCCAAGGCCCTCTATTTATACACATTTTGGAGGGCTAAATGACAAGAGACAAGCTTTACAAATTTCAAAGGTAGGTATAATAGGTGGGTGCATTTTTCTAACAATTTTCGTCATATTGTATGACAATTCTGATCAGCCAGCTTGATGGTCGATTTTGTCAATGTTGGAGGCTCGATCTGATAAAATGGTCTTCTAGAAAAATATACCCCTATCAGTTACGGATCCATAGCCGTTGGAATCAGATCCTTTGCGCACGTGGATCGGAAGATATGGTCAAAATACCAAAACGGTGCAGAACAGACGTCATTGCACATCAGCCAACTTGATGGTCGATTTCGCTAGGGAAAACGACTCCGTTTCAAGAAGTGTAAAACATGAAAAAGATAGATATGCCTCTTAGCTTTGCAGGGATACAAAGTTCAGCCTTATTGCTTCAGTGAAACTCGAGATATAGCTGATATGGCAAAAGGTGTCGGAACTGGAACTGAACTGGATTTGCCCTTAATTCTAGTAATCTGAAATCACTCAAAGAAACTTGTGAAAAACACCAAATTACATAAAAATATAAAAGATCATAAACACAATTAGACTAAACAATAATAACTCGTATTTGACACAAAACAATAATAAAACATAACTAAAAACTATATAATTATACGAGTTATCAACAATTATCAAGATCTATCTAGTTGCAAACCTAAACAAATCAAGACAACATCATGAACAATTTTTATAGAAGAACACAATCAACTTTGATAGAAAACTAATGATAGATAAATCTGAAAATCAATTACAAAACTTGTCTAGGGCTTTGAAATCACCTTTAACCAAAGAGAAGTTTAGTCTTGCATAAGCATAGAGTTTTAAGACATTGGAAACCCTTTCTTACTGATCAAGGAAGTTAGGAGGCAAAATAGTGCAAATAAGGAAAATTTTGGATTTTTTGCTGTTTTTCGATTTTGGAAGTAGTAGGGTCGGCGCCGCGGTGCCAACTTTGTTGACTTGTGTGGTTTTTGGTCGCCGAGCTCCCTGTCTTCGGTTTCTTGGCTGCTGCATCTTCTCGCACTTCGTCGACTGATTTGGATGACCATTTCATGTCCAATTTGGGCGTGTAAACTATCGTTGAAAAGGTATTCAAGTAAGCTTCAAAAGTTAAGAAATAAGTTTCTTCAAATAAAGATTTTAATATAATGATTTATTAGCAACAAGCTCCAAAGGTCAAATCTGTCTAATTGTTTTGCACTAAGAATTTGATCTTTTTGACTCTCAAATCTTTTTCTATCTTATGATTGTAACTTTATAAGCTCTTTAACATCATATTTGACATCTTTTGACTTTATTCTTCTTATTGTGCCTAAAGTTAAAAAATATAATATAAGTAAACAAAATAATGATTGAAAATATAATAAAAATTAAAAATTAAAAATAAAAAATAAAAAACATAAAATATATATTTTATAAGTTTATCAACCTTGATTATTGAAACTCAGCAATCATCTTCCTTTTAATTGCTTTTCTTTAAAGGAATTTTTTTTTTTTTTTTTGCAATTGAGTTGACAGCCATGAATAAAAGCTGCTTGAAAGCTTAAGTTCAAAGCCAGCCGCAGCCTCAATTATTAAAGCTTGGGGATCTGTTTGTTTACAAGCAGTTGGTGGCCCTGGCTTATTTATCGTGCGATAGAGAGAGTAGAGCACCTTTGGATCCTGATTCCTGAAGCCATGTCCCACTCTCCATTGAACCGATTTACTCCATGTTTCACTTTTCACTCAAATGAGTGAACTTTATTTCTTTGTAATGATGGAAGCCATAAACATGGAGGGAGTAAAACACTTAACACTGTCAAATCATTCATTTTATTAATTTTTTTTAATAAAATAACATAATTTAATTTATTAATAATATATAAATTTATAAGCTATCCATATATCAAATATAAATCCTTCATTTTATTTATTCCTCTTTGAATTGTGTGGCCATAATTTCTCATAGGTAAAAAGTTGGATCAGCTCAGCAGGTATAAGACATTGTCATGTTATGGTTTGATTTGGTTTGGTTTGGGTAGTCGTATCAATTCGTCTGATCATTTTCATTCAAGAATCGACATCCATTTCTTCTTTAAAATAATATGTGGTATTCATGAAGATAGGTCTTATCAGGATCAATTCTAAAATAAATTAATTCATGATTAAGACTCTTATAATTTGTAGATGCTGCAAAATCTGATACGAACCAACCTGAAAAAGAAGGAAAATAGAGAGAAAAGTAGAGATAATAGAAGATTATAGAAGAAGAAGAGGAGAAGAGAAATCAGAGAGAAAGAGAGATGAGGAATTTCATGGTTTTTCATTCATGCCCCTCCCAAAGTCACAGCTACTGTCTTATACCGTGAATAGCTAAATAGGTAAGTAACGAAAATAACAAAAATGACACTGATACTTAACAGATACGAGTCTTGGGCCTGGACCCTCATGGACTCTTACAAGCAGGTTAGTTAAAACATCTACCATTCAAAATGACCCGTAACAATACCCCCCTGTTGAAGCAATCCTTGTCCTCAAGGATTGAAAGTGCAGCACCCCAATTACTAGCAATCCTGCTAATTCTCAAAGTATCAATGTCAGCATGAGAGAATTCCATCGGTGGTACTGCTAAGGTATGAAATTGCAAATGATCAACAGCTTTCCATGAATCATATTTCAGCTAATGTTGCTGACTGGGCCTTACAAGATGAAACAACGAGCTTGCCCTCATGGTCACAGCATAAGGAAAACAACTCATTCCCATGACCACAGAGTTTGTGTGATTCCGACCATAGCGTATGCCATGCAAGTTGATCCTCAATGGAAGTTTCAGTTAAAGCAACTGGAATAGCATCATGAATGGATTCCATAGAGTCATCTTGGTCATCTTGGTCACCTCTAATTGTCAATGCAGCCTTTGCAGCAAGTAGCTTGGAAATCTTCCCCTTGTGCTTTGGTGCAGCTTGACCAGCCAAGGATGCATGGTAGATAAGCCTGTATTTAAAAGTTGAATGCTTTGTCTTAAGAGCTCCAAAGAGCGCTCTTTCGACCCCAAGAATTTGAACAGTACTTCCAAGCTGCCCTGCAAGCTTCAACAAGCTGCCACCATTAGCGATAAGGCGAGCACCAACAATTTCACAAACAAGAGCAGTCAAGTATGGTGCAACAATGTTCATCCTAGTGATCATTGAAAGCAGGAAGCTTCTGTTGTAATTCATGAAGAACCTCCCAAGCTGATCAAATCCATCAAGTTGACTAAGTAAATCCATCAATGTTCTATGTACTTCACAGTCAGCACTTGTTCCCTCACTGAAACGTTGTCCACCATTATTGAAGTTGGCCAATTCAACCTCAATGTCAAAGGGGGCAGTGCAGGTGAAAAACTTCTCATTGTGAGTTGTGACAGTTACATCTTGGCCAGGATTAATGCAATGGATTCTCTCAAAGCTTTTGGCAATTACTGCTGTTGCTTCCAATAGCATTGGACCTTTCGCAGCCCAATCTCGGAAGCTACCACTTTCATACTCTGCTCCAGCCAAAAGAATGGTGCCATGTCTTGCATCCTTGTAACTCATAACCATTGCACCATTTATGGCACCTGCCTCCACCAGTATGTGAATCTCATCAATGAAGAGGATAATTTGGCCCGTAGATATTGTTTCTTCCCTAAGTACTGCCTTTAGTCTGTCCTCAAATTTTCCCCGATATTTGGCCCCAGCTATGAGTGCACCCATGTCAAGCGATATAAGCTTACGGTTCATCAAAGCTTGTGGGACATCCCCTTGCACAATTCTCTGGGCAAGCCCTTTAAAGATTGCAGTTTTTCCAACACCCGTTTCACCAATCAGCACAGGATTGTTCTTTTTAGCCACATTTCGATTGTATATCTCGACTGAGCCATTATCCAAATAATGTATCTGTGCACACTCCCCATCATATTTATATTCAAAAACAAAGACAATATCCTGGAATTTATTCACAATTTCAGCAACCCCTTTGGTTGGTTTTGCTAGCATAGGTCCAATAGGTATACTCGACGTAAAGCTACAAGTCTTTGGAAGATTTCGTATACCACCAGTCAAAAGAGCAGAAACTACTTTATCATAGACTGGAAGGATAGAAAAAACTTGTTTGACAGTCTTAGCAGCCTCTTCTAAGGTAGCCAACATCGTCTGTTCTGAAAATCCAATCTGCAACTTTGTCTGAAGCAGACGAATCAAATATTGAGGTTCACAGTCAGTTGCAGCAACAAGAAGTGTTGTGATACGATTCTTTTTCTTCTCTTGACTACCCTTTCCAGGGTCCTTGGCAATTAGCCAAAACGTCTCAAATGCTTTGACAACAATTAATGGATCAAGCTTGCGCATCATCGATTGAGATGAATGGCTAGCTTGTGCAACAAGGTCCAAGTCTCCTTTATCCGTGTACTGGCTCTTAACTTGTGATTCAGTCCTCCCACAGGCCTCTGAGTGGGCCTTGACAATCGAGGTATATCCATTTCCCAGCTTTAATCCCTCATACCCCTTCTCACTCTCATGTGGAAAAACTCTCCGTGCAATTCCTTCAAACATCAAGGTAGCCTTATCATAAGTTGAATCAATTGAAGGACACCATTTTTTGTACAACCCATTACCCTCTCTAGTACGTTGTCCTATAAAAATCACTTGAGTAACATTGTTAGTGAATTCCATAATAAGCACTGTCTTCCTAAAACTAACCCCACAACACATCCTTCCCATTACCAAAAGCCTAAACCCATAAGGATCATCAACCTCAACACTCTCATTCACATACATAAGCATCCTTGAATAAGCTCCTTCAAATTTAACACGAACATCAACAATCAACCCAGCAATGATTACCTTATATACAACCCCAACAACCCGAAACATATATCCATTAACACAAGGTGGCACATATAACATCAAAGAGCCCACAGTTGAGTGTCTAACATGTTGTATACCCAATTCTTCATCACTGTTGTTTATGGATTTGAAGTGGGAAATTGGTTCGGTAATAGTTGATGAAGGAGGCAAAAGAGAGAGGTAGGAGGTGTTTGCCATGGACAGATCACTAACCTTTGTAACAGAGGCTATCTCATCCATTCTCACGAGCATTTTATCGAGTGTTTGGGTTACTTTGGTGCGAAAGCTTCCAAGATCAGCACGTATTTCGTTTCGCAACCGCTCCAGTGAGTTGTCCAGTTTGGACTCCAATCGTGCAAGCCCTTCTCGTAGTCGAGTCACGACCTCCTCCGGCAACGTCATCACACCAGCAGCCATGGCCAAGATCGACGGCTCTGATACCAATGATACGAACCAACCTGAAAAAGAAGGAAAATAGAGAGAAAAGTAGAGATAATAGAAGATTATAGAAGAAGAAGAGGAGAAGAGAAATCAGAGAGAAAGAGAGATGAGGAATTTCATGGTTTTTCATTCATGCCCCTCCCAAAGTCACAGCTACTGTCTTATACCGTGAATAGCTAAATAGGTAAGTAACGAAAATAACAAAAATGACACTGATACTTAACAGATACGAGTCTTGGGCCTGGACCCTCATGGACTCTTACAAGCAGGTTAGTTAAAACATCTACCATTCAAAATGACCCGTAACAAAATCAATATATAACAAAAAGTATCCCCTATAAATAGTAGTATGCTAACCCTTTTAAAACCAACTGCTAAACACAATTTATGATAATTTCTTACTTTTTATGGAAATCAACACCTTATGATAATGATAGTTGCCTAACTTAAGAAGCCAACTTTATCTAAAAGGAGCACTACGTATTTATGGACGGATCAGATTCGGTTAACAATTTTTTATTATTATTAAGATTCAATTTGATTTGATAAATTTAAAAATTTTGATTTATTGTCTAAAAAAATTAAAATATTAAAAAAATAATTTTATATTAATAATTTTATATTTTTATAATTAAATTTAAATAAAAATTATTTTTTATTTATTTAACAATAATACTAATTAGATCAGGCTAATTATGAAATTCAAATCCGATCCTATTACTGGACCTACCCTTGAATAAATCTAAGGAGCATTAATGGTAAGGCATTTTATATTTCAAATTTTTTATATCAAATAAAAGATAATTTGTCTCCTATTTGGTTTAAAATCTAATAAATTTTGGTAAATAAAGATAATTTTTTTTTCTTGGTATAAAAGGTTACTTTTTTTTTCCTAAGTATTCAACAATATATATATATATATATATATATATATTCTTACACATGTTAAAAGAGAGGAATTTCAGTCTAAAACTTGTAAATATCTCTCAACCCTGTCAAAAAATGACATAAATTCACCCATTTGCTTCTAGTTCATATTGAATCTTGTAGATAAAGAAAGACAACCCTTTTTTTTATTATCCTGAATAAAACTATATCCATTGTAAAAATATTAACTTATGACATGGAAATCCCTTTTGCTCCGAATAGATTTTTTGTCTCACAATCACGTCTTTGAAATTGGGCCTATGTGGTGATCGAGCGGGCCCCTAATGAAAATCCAAAGACAAGGAGGTTTGAGTCAAGAATCAAGAGTACTGGCTACTGACAGTTCTATTTCTTTTACCACAAAAAAAGAAAAAAGAAAAAGAAAAATGGAGTAGGTTACAAATTGAAATTGACCCCACTGGGAAGGACGAAGGAGAGAAAAGGGTCAATGACTGGACAGTAAAAATACGAATTAAAATTTAACCCAAAAAAAATATATGAATTAAAAAGTGGGTGAAAGCCTATTCAGATAATTTTGTCACAAGACTACTGTTCTGGATAATTAAGAACAATTCTAGTATTTGAATTTCCAATAAGTAAAGATAATTTTAGATTTTTAATTAAAAAAATAAAAATGTTAATGTACATATATTTGATTAGTAAAGGTGTTATAAAATGGAATCCAAAGTTTAATTAAATTGATTCATACAGTTATCTTTGAAAAAAATAAAATTCAACAAATTTAGATTCGAAACCCAATATTTGTAATTTTTTTTTATCTCCAAACTCGATCTCTTTTACATAAAAAAATATTATAAAATGATTTTTACATTATGAAAAGAATGGAATATTATTAGTATTTCCTTTGTTGAACTTGAGTATGCCTCCACACAGTAGCAAAGTCACTGGGTCGTTGGGCCTCAACCGCTTAGAGCAACATTACATGGTCCATAATTTCAAATTCTTCAAGCTCAAGTCGAGTCCATTTTCTTAAAAGGCCTTCATTGCTAGAGTGAAGGCTTCTTCAAGTAAGGCTCCTATAGACCTAAATCTGATTTTGGTGTGGGTTTCTTATAATCCAAGAAACCATTTTTTATTCATCCTTCCTTCGTCCTGACCTTCTCTAATCCAAAACGAATAGAACAGATACACGCCAAAAATACGGTGGATATCAATAATTAATTTACGTGTATAAATACGAAATATGTATATCATTATGTAGATTATCGTAAGCAGATATACGGTATATAATTTATGTACACAATTGATATCATGTTTGAATAAAAAATTAATCTCATGGTACCCACTTGAAGAGGAAGAAGTTGGTTGATGTTGTGTATGATAATCAATCTTACATAGAACAAATAATGGCATTAGCTTGTTGTATATATATATAGGCTAGTGTTCCATATTGGATTGGGTCTCAAGGGGCACCCAAGTTTTGTGGTGGGTGAGGACCTACACAAAACTGGGCTGGACCGCACACGCGCTGCTGTCGAGTCTGGCTGGGTCAGGTCGGGTTTGAGTTTGGATCAGTAATTAATTTTTTACTGCCCAACCGACATGTTTATTCGGTCCAAATCAAACCGGTTTAGCATCATCTAATTAAGAGACTTGTCTGATTGGGACATGTCTGTTCGAATCAGATCGAACCATTTGGTTCTTTTTCTAATGACACAACTTTTGTTAGAACGGTTTTTTTAACTGATGTGTCTTATCCGAATAGGTTTTTAGTTTCCTATAAAATCATATATCAGTGTTTGTTTTTAAGACTAAAATTATTTTCTTCTTGCTCTTCGATTTTCCTACTGTATTGTGAGAGATTAAAATCATCTTTTTTTGGTTTGTTGTGTTGTTCCGGCTGTGCTATCGACTGCAACGTTATCGAGGAGGTTTGAGAGACTAGTTGTGCTAATCTGTAAGCACCTGATAGACAGGCAATAATCGTCTTAAGATCAGAAGTTCTATCTTAACTTGATATTAAACTTTCTTCTATGAAATCTGTGAGTTTATTTTTTATTATATTCGGTTTCAATAATAAATTCAGATTTATTTTATTAGTTCTATTTATTTTATGTTCGTGTATATATATAAATGCAGTATTGAAATTACACTAGGAACAACAAAATATGCACCCTTGGGAGCTGTGGTCATGTAAATTGGCCTCATCACCAGAACCGCCTAGCACGCTCCGGTTCACATACATAGCTTTTACATGTATGTATAACAGTGCCAAGGCTACGACATTAAGCTACGTACTTTTTATTTTACTTTATAAAAGTCAGAATAAGTGAAAGAATATAAATATTGATACTGAAATTCAGATTTTTTTTTTGGATAAGTAAGTGTTTTATTTATCCAGAAAGCAGTTAAACTGCTACATCCAACATCATGTGCAACATGTACTTAAAGCTATACATACTTAAACAATACTTGAACAAAACTTAAGACCACTAATCAATCAGGGAACAATAGCAACATACTTCAGCAATACTTAAAGCTATTCCAGAATGGACAAAGATCCTAGGAAAAAAGAGATAGTCCCCAATCTGCATCCAATCTTCGGTTCACTTCATCAGGACTAATGTTCTTGAGCCCCAACAATCGCATTCTGATGATCTCTTTTATCTGCTCAATGATGGCTCCTTGTGTGGATTGAAGGCGATTAAAACACCTATTATTTCTCTCCCTCCAGATCGAGTAAAGAAAGGCACTCCATGATAAACGCAAAATAACAGAAATGAGAGTTTTTCCTCTGATTCTGTTTACTGCCCATTGCAGCTCTGCTTGCCAGCTCCTTATGCTTCTATGAAGTTGACATAAGCATAGTATATTCCCCCAGATTTCCTTTGAATAGTCACATTCAAAAAATATATGATTCCGGGTTTCTTGCTCAGTTTGACATAGCTCACATTTGCCATCCACCTCCATGCCCCATGACATCAATCTGTTCTTTGTAGGCAGTTTGTCCAATATAGCCATCCAAGCTACCAGTGCATGTTTAGGAATATGAAATGGAAACCAGATCAGTTTATCCCACTCCACCTTGTCCTGCCTAGGCCTGAGATCATTCCAGACCTTAGCCACCATAAATCTGTTCCCAGGGAACTTCCAAGTTAGAGCACCATTCTGGTTGGAGGTGAACCTCAAAGCCAAAGCCCTCAGCTGAAGCATTTTACGCCATGTCCAGCTGCTTCCTGGGGAAGGTTGAACCTGCCACACTGTTCTTCCTTTCAGCACATAGGCATGAAGCCAGGCAATCCACAATGAACCTGCCTGAGAGAGAAGTGCCCATAGGTGCTGAATAATGCAAGCCTTATTCCATATTCCCAAGTCTTTTAATCCAAGACCCCCCTCTGACTTTGGACAGCAAATGGAACTCCATTTGACTCTTGCTCCCTTAGCTGAGTCATCTCTTCCTTTCCAGAAGAACCTGCTGCATAATTGATTAATTCTTTTAAGAACAGCCTTAGGCAATACAAAGTGCCTGCACCAGAAATTGGACACATTAAAAAGAACAGATTGAATGAGCTGAAGCCTTCCTGCATAGGATAACATGCGTGCTGCCCAGCCATTGATTCTCTGAGTAATTCTGTCGATCAAAGGAGAACAATCCTTTTCAGAGAGTCTTCTTGTGACCAAAGGGACCCCAAGGTACCTAACAGGTAGTTTGCCAAGTTTAAACCCTGTCAACTCTTGCATCTCAAGTAGAGTGGTCCTACTAACACCAGAGGAGAAGACTTCACTCTTGGAAGGGTTTAATTGCAAACCAGAAATGGTATAAAAGTAATGGAGAATACCCTGTATGCCCACAACAGAATCCAAGTTACCCTTTGCAAAAATCAGCAGATCATCTGCAAAGCACAGGTGAGTAAGCTTGATTCTGTGACATTTAGGATGGTAGCTGTAAACTCCATGAAGAGCCCCTGCATCCAGAAGTCTGGATAAAACATTCATAGCAATGACAAAAAGATAAGGAGAGAGAGGGTCTCCCTGCCTTAACCCCTTTGCTCCTTCAAAGTACCCTACTAATCCTCCATTAAGAGAAATTGAGAACTTTGGGGAAGTGATGCATGCCTTGATCCATCCTATGAACTTATCAGGCAATCCATAAACTGATAAAACAGTGAGAATGAAGTCCCAATTTAATGAATCAAAAGCTTTTTGGAGATCAATCTTCATTGCAAAACGGGGGGATAAGGTTGCTCTTCCATACCCTTTGACCAGTTCCTGAGCCATGAGAATATTATCTGAGATGCTTCTCCCTGGTATGAAGGCACTCTGATTGCTGGAGATCATAGCAGGAAGGAGTGGAGTGAGCCTGGCAGTGATGATCCTGGTAATACATTTATAAATGACAGAGCAGCATGAAATAGGCCTGAAGTCCTTCATATGATTAGGATTCTGGAATTTTGGGACAAGAGCAATACATGTAGAGTTAAAGACTGATATCCTGCTCCCTGATTGAAAGAAGGATAAGATTGCTGCAGTGACATCCTCTTCCACAATAGGCCAAGCAGTTTTAAAAAACTGTGCAGTGTATCCATCTGGCCCTGGGGCTTTGTCCCCATTCTGCTCAAACATGGCTCTTTTCACCTCCTCTTTTGTAACAGCCTTAGCTAAATTGTCCTTAGCTTCAGCAGGCAAGGCAGGCTGAATAAGTTCAGTAAGAAGCTCCCTAGGGCAGTCTGTGACCTGTTTGTCCTCAGTCCCAATCAACTTCTGAAAGAACCTTACAGCCTCCTTTGAAATTTGGCCAAAATCTTCCAACTTCCTTCCCTCATCATCATAGAGGACTCTGATGGATTGCTTGCTATGCTTTGCTGACACCATTTTATGGAAATAATGAGTGTTCTGATCCCCCTCCTGCAGCCATTTTATCCTTGATTTCTGCCTGTAATAATTTTCCTCAGCCTTTTGGAGTTCCATCAATTCTGCATAGAGTCTTCTTTCTGTTTCAACAAGAGTATTAGATGGCCTTTGATGCAGATTGATCATCTGCATGCTCTCCAATTCTTGCCTTTTATCTTGAACCTTCCCTGAAATGTTGCCATATATGGCCAGGTTAAATGCCCTCAGTACTGCCTTTAATCTCTTCAATTTGTGGAATAGAGTGGTCATAGGATTGCCAATGAAAGGCTCTTGCCAAGAGTTTTCCACAATGTTCAGGAACTCTGGATTCCTAGTCCAGAAATTAAAAAACCTAAATGGCTTTGGGGGAGAATGAGCAGTCAAGTTCATCTTTATGTATGCTAGGCAGTGATCAGAAACCATTGGAGCCAAAAACTCAACAAATGAGTGAGCAAACTGTGTATGCCAGCAATCATTCACCAAAACCCTATCAAGCTTTTTAGCCAAGTAAGCATCAGTTTGGTGGTTGGACCAAGTGAATGCTGGTCCAGTACTGGTATGATCAAACACTGATAGCTGTGTCAAGCAGTCCTGAAAATCCTTCATATCAGAGGTAAGCATGTAGGAGCCATTGAAATCTGAGCTTTCCTGTGGTCTTGCTATAACATTGAAATCTCCAGCCAAAAGCCAAGGAGAGCCATCAATTCTGCCTTGAATGTCCTGAAGATGGTGCCAAAGCCTTCTTCTACTTATGCCTTCATTGCTTCCATAAATTGCTGTAATGTAGAACCTGGTAGAATTATAAGTGGTGCAACATGTAATGCTCTGATCAGATGTTGCAATAAGATCAACCTGCATCTGATTTCTCCATAGGAACCATATTCTCCCATTATAAGCTTCTAAGTAGTTGTGATGTAGCTTCCATCCCTGAAAGAGCCTATCTACTATAGCTGGCATGTTTTGTTGTTTCACTCTTGTTTCCAGTAAGCAAACAAGGTCTGCCTTCAGGCAGTTTATTCTCTGTATAATACTTTTCTGCTTTTGAGGGTTGTTTAGCCCCCTAGTATTCCACACTATAAAATTCATGAAAGTTGAGGGGGGGTCACTCCAGAGGCAGGTAAAACTGCCTTACCTCTTTTCCCCTTGTCAATGGGCCCTTTCTTCTTATTCTTCAAGGCTTTCATCAAGTCTGCAACTCCTGCTGCTGCTGCCCTTTGCTTCTTAGGAGAGTTTGGAAGGATTTCCACCAATTGTTCCTCCTCTCTCCATTGCTCAGAGCCACTAGTTTGTCCAGGGTCTACATTTGTCCTCTCTGAGTCACTCAGGATGTCAAATCTGTTTTGGGAACCAGCTAATACTGACTTCTTGCTTTTCTGTATGCTTCTGCTTTCTCTCCCTTTACTGCCCTCATTAACTTCTGTTTCCTTCATACTTGCCTCTTTCTGTTCTTGAGCCATAGGCAGGGCACTGCTTTCAACTTCTACGCTGCTTGTAGCCTGTGCATCATGTTTTGACAGTTCTGCTTTAGGCCCCTCCTTTGGAATCCAAACTTTGGTAGCCCCTACAGGCTGTTTGGTGCAATTTCTGTCTGTATGCCCAAACAAATTGCAATGCTTGCATTTTGGAGGGTACCAAGGGATATCCACAACAACATTTGCAATAGTGCCATCACATAACTCAACATTAATACATTTTGGGATGGGGACATCCACTGCAATCTCCACACATACCTTTGCATAGGCCAATCTCTGTTGGCTAGCAGTGATTCTATCCATATACAATGGAGTTCCTAGGGCACTAGCAATATAGCTGAGGCCACGTCTGGTGTACAATTCCAGAGGAACTCCTCCCAAATGGATCCAAACAGGTAATTTCTTCAAATTAAACTCTAATGATTTCATACCTGGCTCCCATTTTCTCAGAATGAGTGGCTTATTCTGAATGTGCCAAGGTCCCTGCTCAAGAACCCATTCTCTGGTATCAGCATTCGGAAATTGAACTAGGTATAAGTTCAGGCCAGCAGATTTGATCACCACTGCTCCATTCTTTCCCCATAACATGTTGGCAAGTCTCTGAAATGTGCTGAAGTTTGGTGCCTTGCCAACAAACTGCGCCACAACTGAGTTCATCCACACAGTTGCTCCTTCTTCAAAAACCTCAGCTGGAGGTTTGACGGTGATGGATCCATTTGAGTGTTGAGGTGGGAAAAACAGCAACGATTGATCGGAGGAGATTGTGAAGAGCTTCTTCCAATCAAAATTGGTCTTGACTGATGCCACGTCAGCAAAGGTGGTTGTAACTAACTTTTCTGGAATGTGCAAGCACTCCGTAACTGTCTCACGATCCTCTCGAACATTGGATAATTCAGTATTTGGATCACCATTGATGAGATCATGAGAACCTGGTTCGTTGTTGAGAGCAACAGCAACCACTGTAGAACCTTCTTTTCTCATGCCAGGATCCATACTCTTCATCTGTTCCAAAAGAGCCTCAGCATCCTCTTTCTTGAAACACAATCCAAGTGATTTTTCAGTTGAAACACCCGAAACCAACGCGAATTCCTCCTCTGAAATACTGAAAGCATAAACCGGAACCCCAACCAATCTCTCAAGGCAGCCGCTGTTTTTTTTTTTTTTTTCAAATCAATCTGAGTTTTTCTCAAATCAATCTTCCATACCTTAGAAGGGTCCAGACCAAGTAGAGATTGGCGCTCCTGGTATCTTTTTTTTTTTATTATTTTTTTATTTCTTATTTCGACTGTTCCTTGCTCTGTATTCTGCCAATGGCGAAGCCGACGAAAGGCCGTCGCTCACCTTCTATCTCCGGCTCCGGTTCCTCTTCCCGTTCTCGGTCCCGCTCTTACTCCGGCTCAAACTCCAAGTCCAGCTCTCGCTCTCGGTCTGTGTCCCGCTCCAGATCTGCTTCCCCGTCTAGCTCTCGCTCTCGCTCCAGATCAGATTGGAGGAAAGGTACCAGATTTTCGATCGAAGTTGAAGAGAAAAAATCGCAGAGCAAAGAGAGAGCGCGAGAGTCTCTGATTCGCTTTGATACCAGTTTCTTAATCTGGATCTGGAATGACCTTTGGCAGATATTGGCCTTCAATTGCTACCGCCGACACGCAAGTCTTTCTATGGGGCGTGGAGGAGCAAGTTGGTCGTTTGCAAAAAGAGCTCAAATGGATGCAAAGCTTCTTAATCGAGGCAGATGCTAAACAAGCTGAGGATGAGAGGATAGATATCCACTTATATCACTTGTAGCTCTCAAGTTCCGGAGGCCAGAAATTTGCAGCAGTGGCCGTGAGGGTTTAAAGTGGAGGGCTGAAGATAGTGTTGTGAGGCTGCAGAGGGCTGTGACTGTGAGGTTGGAGGCGGTGGAAGGTGATGGTGACTGGGGCGGTGATCGGTGTGGTGAGACCAAGAATTGGAGTAGACCAAGACTTTTTTATTTTTTTGGGATAATTGAGTAGACCAAGACTTTATTTTCATCGGCTTATGTATAATTTGATGAATAGGATTTCGTTTTACTGAAATTCAGATTTATTAGATATTACTTCTTTAAAATGGTTGCATAAATCATCTGAATTAAACTCATGTAATAAGCTGCGTACTTTGCATGAGCTTTCTAAATTAACTCTTAAGACTTTCTCTTTTTTCGGCCATTTTTTGTTATCTTTTTTATTTACTCTTTGTTATTTGAGCATTTTCTTACTGTTTTTTATGATTAATTTGTAGTGGTGTCATGGAAAGACATACTGCTGTTTTCTGGGGACTGCTTTGTTTGTGTTTGTGGTTTTAATTTTAGTTATGTGGTTGAAGCAAATAGGAGAGAATGAAGGTTTTTAAGTGATATGAGTCGTGAGATGATCAACAAGGGATTAGGACACAGGAATCATGAAGACTTTGGCTATCCAGTGATTGCAGGTAGTGGTTATGAAGGCGGCGCTGGTGATGGTTTTGGCAGTGGGGGAGGTGTAGGCAATGGCGTTGCTGGCGGTGGTTATTGTTCAGGTGGTGGGCTTAGGGGCGGAGGAAATGGTGGCGAACGGTTTTGGCAATGGAGGGGGTGGTGGTTTTCGGAATGGAGGAGGCTGGTTTGCCTCGACAATTTAAAACTTGGGGAGCACTTTACTGCAAGAGAATACAATCATGTTTTAAATGCTTTACCAATAAAAATCATATATAGATGCAACTGTTGAATATTGGACATTCTTTCACGTCATTCCAAGTTCCCAGCAGCCTCTAACATAAATTTTAGAGTAAAAGAATAAAACTTTGCTTGTACAAATAAGAAAGTAAGAGGTTGAAAAGCATACCAGCCAAAGGAAAGAGGCAGCAATAAACCAGACATTTATTTGAGTTATCAGAAACATGGGTGCTTGCTTCACATGTTATTTACATGCATAATATAACAATAATTGACAGTTATTTAACCACACAACAACATTTTCTAGCAGGAAAAAGATAAACAATACGATAGATTAATTCAGTCTAGGCAGATTTTTATATACTTGGTGGTGAAATAGTCTTGTTTCGAACCAAGCAAACCCAGGAGAATGGCCCCTGTGGTTGGGGAGATGAAGTCATGGCAATGCTAATCAGTCTTTGGCCTGAAATTTCATAATATATAATCTATTGTGATGAAAGACATTGGTTCAAATTCTAACTATCAAATTATGGAGAATGGATCAGGTGAGAGCTATCTCCATTTAGGTAATTCAGCCACTTGACCCCCCAGAAAATGAAGAATAATGAATGAAAAACGCTTTTAATGTAGTTTTTCTTTTCTAAAGTAAGTTAAGCAGGCAACAGTCATCATTCTTTCACTCTGTTTTGCAGAACTGCCAAAATGTTCTGTTACTTGATCTCAATTGCTTTTCTGTCAACATTTTACAGATTTATTTGAAAGAAATGTTAAGTTGCTAGATGAAATTTGTTGAGTTTTTAGCATTTTTAGGAGAATATCTGCTGAAAAGCAACCCTTAAAATGTATTAGCATGGTAAAATAATGGCCTGAAAGTTTAGCCACCACATAAATTAGTAGGCCATCCAGTTTTGATCCTTTTTCCTTCCTAAGAGGTCGGTGTTATACATATTTTAGATTTATGACTACAAATATCAAGAGATTTAGATCCTGCATTGTCCTTTGCTTGTCAGCTATTTGACACTCGTAAGTCGTAACTTGAGCATACATCCATACATTGTGCATGTTTGTCTGAAAAAATGGTTTTTCCCTTGAACTTATTCAGAACATCTTTCATTCTGCTTCTCAAAGTTTGTGCTCTCAGTTATGTCACCTCCTCCTTTAGTAGACTTCAATTCCGCATTCCTGCAAGACATGAAAGTAGTGGCTCGAAATTTTGGTGTGATAAACAATGACATGAGGACAAAAGAAAATCTAAGATTGTCAATATCAAACCACTTTTCTTGTGTAAAAATGTTCAGATGATCTGGAAATGAATTTATATCAGGAAATATGGCACCAGGAATTCCTACTTCTGCATATTCAAATTTATGCTTTACCTATAGAAAGAATTGGGTCAAAATAAAATTTGTCAAATATTCTCTGTAATAAAAGTCACTAATGGTATGTTTGGGAACATGAATTTGAGAATTTGGATTTCATTTGCTATATGAATTGTGATAATGAAATGCATACATTATTTAAAATTCAACATGATTATATATTTGAAAAGTATAAAAACATTAATTTCAAATTCACAAATACCTATGGGTATTTCAAATTCACCACTACATAGGCATCAAACAAATCCATGATTTTGAAAAATAATCATGAATGTTACATTTACATGTGTTTTACTACACAATTACACTATTTTTGAAATTCAAATCCATTGTTTGAAATCCATTGTTTCAAATTCACCACTACATAGGCATCCAACAAATCCATGATTTTGAAAAGTAATCATGAATGTTACATTTACATGTGTTTTACTACACAATTACACTATTTTTGAAATTTAAATCCATTGTTTGAAATCCAAGTTCCGAAACGCGACCTAAAAAAATCAAACAAAGTCACCGCCTGAAAAGCAAGGGACATACATCAGTATTGCCTTCCATCCACCCTGGAACTCTCTCGGAAAGAAGGGCAACATACTGCTCCATAGCCGTCTCTAGATTCATGTTCCCTAGCCTTTGCCAAACATTCCTTGCACAATGCAACTACCAATCAAGCTTTACCGTGTAATTTAAGTTCGACAAATCTTCCCAGTTATATAGGCATTCCACATTGGTTTAAGTGTGTTTTAGATAGCTCTATTATATGAGGCATTATAAGAAGAATAAAAAACTAGACAATGCATTATCTCAAATTTGTCAACTGATGTTATATGTGCATTCTCAACTACCCTTCTACTGGTTAATTGTAACAATGGGAAACAAAATGACCAATAATATAGGCTTCCCACCTTTCTTATTTTACCATCTCACCACTTGAGTTTTCTCAAAATTCACCACACTTTTCAATTTGCAAATTTTAACTTCATTGTGTAATTGCTTTCTAAATTGTTTGAACTTAAAATCCTAGTTGGTGGTTTTGACAAATGATACAAATTTAATGTATAAAAGACGATATGTATAGTTGCATACAACCAAACTTTAATTTCTTTAGTCTATTGGGCTATTGATCTTTTTCCTCTACAATGAGAAAAACCTGAGAGACATATCTAACCATCCACAACAAAAAGATAAGAGCGAAAAGAAGAAGGAAAATCAATCAATAAATAGTCAAATATAGTTACAGGAAAGTTTGCTACCATTTAGAGCGAGAAGAGACCATGAAAGCCAAAGGCTGTGGCTCGCGACAAGTCCCTTCGGTAGCAATCTTGTGGAGTCCATAAAGTTCCATTTGAACATCATTTCCCACACCTTCGAAATCTCCTTTATGCTCAAAAAACTTCGTAGCATCTGCAAAAACCTTCTGCAATTCACTTCTCTCTATCTCCTCCCAATCATCATCTTCATTCTCTAGTTTCACCTCCTTTTCCTCTTCCCCAAGTCCTTTCATTTGACTCTCTTCAACGCTAAGTTGAACTTTGGTTTCATTTTCAGCCTCTAATTCTTCACCAATTTCCCCAACTTCTTTTTTCTCCATCTTCTTTTCGACAACAATATCATCAAGCTTCACCTTAGCTTGTTCTGTTTCACCGACCTTAGCTTGTTCTGCTTCAAAATCTTCGACCTTCTCGGCAGTTTCTTGCAAAAATTCAACCTCCTTTTCACTTTCAAAGCCTTGAAATTTCAATATTTCTACAACCCCAGCAGCCTCACTTTCTCCAGCTTCAAATTCATCAACCTTGTCAGCAGTTTCTTGAAGACCTTCAACTTTCTTTTCAGTTTCAAAACCCAGATGTACCCCAGCTTGTTCTGTTTCAAAAACATCAACCTTATCAGCACTTTCCTTAACAAATTCAACTTTCTTTTCACTTTCAAGGCCTTGAACTTTCAATTTCTCTGCAAACTCTAATTCTTCCATGATAATCTCATCATCAGCATCAATCAAAGGTTTTTCCCCCAGTTCGGAAACAGAACCACCACCCATAGCCAAAGAAACAATCTTGGTTATGAAGAAAGAAAAAAGAAGACCAATAAAAGCTGTCAAAAAGAGCTCTAGGATAATCTCCATGACTAAAGCTCACAAACCCAAAGATTAAACCACAAAGAAAAGATGGGATCAATGAGAAGTAAACTGGTTTAACTAGGAACTATATAGAGGACCTTTTTTTTTTTTTTTTTGTTGCAATAAACGGTAAAAAATGTAAATAAATAAAAAGCGAGAGAAGGCTGAGAGGGAAAGGATATTTGTAGAGGAAAGCAAAGCATATTCGGGTTTTTAAGCTTTGAATTTTTTATGAAAGGGAAATGGGATTGGGAATTTAGGATCCCTTTTGCCTTTTGCTAAGTTTACGGGGGCCGAAGTGGGATCCTTAATTGGCTGGCAAAAAAAGTGCATAAGCCTCCAAAGTGAAGCTGACGTGGCGACAGTTTACGTTATCCTACGGGAAGATAACTGTCGTCTTGATTTTACTTCCTTATTTGAGTTTTTCCCCATTCGCATAAATGACGCGTGTGTTAACTGGTTTGGTGACAAAGCCTACGATACTCTTTTTTTTTCTTTTCTTGTTTTTCTCATTTTCATTTTATTTTTTAGTTTTTTTTTTAAATATAAAAAATTTATTATATTTACACAATTTATACGAAAAAATATATAAAATATGATGTGTATACACAAATTATCAAATCTATTTTTTTTATAAATAATGTGATTTGGGTTGACAACGTTTTTTCTTCTTTAATTAATGTGTGTGTTTTTTAAAGTTTTTGAGTGATGGTTAGATTTGTTCACGGGCCAAGTTACACGCCTGACTTGACAGGCTCTACTCGAATTAAGTCGGATTTAGAATAGGTTTTTAATGATCTTGCTCGGTCCGATCTAGATTACTATTAATATAATAAAAAATATTTTATTTAAATTTAATTATAAAAATATATTAATATTATATAAATAATTTTTCAATAATTTATATAATAAAATGGATTTCGAGCCCGATTTGGAAAAGTAAAATTTTTTATCCGGACCTAGTCCAACCTGATCCTGGACCCTCTACCGATGATTATATGGACGATGCTAACCTAGGTGGATGTAGATGGGCCTGTTATGGACCTTCTGGCAGCCTTGGGCTTATGAGTTATGGTAGGCTTTGAGTATTAAAATTGGGCTCTTTTGGTCTTAGAAATTAAGTTGCCCACTAAGTTAATCACTCTCTTGGAAGCCCGTCTTGTAAAAGCACAAAAAGACATGTTTTTTTCTCATGTAAACAAGCATAATTTGTTGGGAAAAAAAAAAGAGAGCATAATTTGAGGCAAATAGAAGTGGGAAAAAAACAGATAGGGGATTGGCATATTGCAGCAATTGTGGTGAACTGAAAAACTGGGATGAAAGTTTACGCATATGACGCAAGGCAAAAGTTTAAAGGAAGGGAGATTCGTAATTCAGGGAGTCAAAAATTGCCAAGACTACTTAAAACCATGAATATTAATATCCATGTATTGAAATCTCTTCCCGACATTGATAAAAAGGTGTAATGTTCTGGCAAATCTGTGATTTTTTTTATATATTCAAATTCGTACCTGTTCATCTGCAGGTAATTTTTCCTTTATTTTATGACTCGGTTAATGAAATCCTTGTTTTGAAGTTTTACAACTTTCTCATATTCAATTGCTAAAACTAATACCTTGCTAATAATTTCTTTGGCAACCTTTAATGAACAGTTCATATGCCTACATATATATCGACAATTTATTTGGAAAAATTCTAAAAAAATCACTTAAAATAAGCTTCCCGTAGATTTCAAAATTTTATGCAATTTGTGTCATATTTATATATAAAAAAAAATTACATAAGTACATGACAATTTTTAATTTACATAAATACATGACATATCTTTTAATGATTTATGTAATTTGTCATGTTTATATGTAATTTTTTATGTTTATATGTAAAAAAATTTTTTTACATAAATACATAACAACTTTCAGTTACATAAATATATGACAATATCTTTTAATGATTTATATAATTTTATCATATTTATACCATCAGTTAAAATTTTTTTGGTAAATTTGAAAAATATACCATCAGTTAAATGATTACAAAAATTATTTAAAAAAAATGAAAAACTTAAAAATTATTAAAAAGAAAATTGTAAAGATAAAATCACATTTGATGAAAAAACCTTCTCTTCCCATTTTCCTCTTATTTTTTAATTTACTTTTTTAATTAAAAAATAATTTTTTTTGAAAATAACATTTTTGTAATTTTAGAAAATAAATATTTATATGTTGTTACTGTTCATCATATATATCTATATTCTTTCTGATTCATCATATATTTTTTTACTGTTCTGTTATAGAAATGCTTAGATTATTATTAGGTTAAAGAAATGCTTGATATTTGGGTAAATTTAAAAAAAATGCTGTTAATAATCAAAATATTGTTAAATGGTATAATGAATAAAATTTATTTGAAAAAAAAAATTATTAAAAAGAAAATTGTAAAGACAAAATTATCCATTATAAAAAAAATCTTCTCTTCCTTTTTCTCTTATATTTTAATTTATTTTTTAATTAAAAAATTTTTGTTTGAAAATAATTTTTTTTTTAATTTTAAAAATATTTTTTAAAATTTTAACATTTTTATTTACTTTTTTTAAAAAATAACATCATTTTTTCTAAAATTATTTTTTCTTTATTTTTTTAAATTTTAAAAAATAAATATTTAAATATTTTATTTTTAAATTTATTTTTAATTAAAATTTTTATAAAATAATATTTTCTTAATTAAAAATAAATAAATATTTTTATTAAAAATAATTTTATCTTTACAATATTTTTTATAATAATTTTTAATTATTTATTTTTTAAAATAATTTTTATTCAATAAATCATTTAATAATTATTTATTTATGACCAGCATATTTTTCATATTTACCTTGATATTTTGCTTCTCTTAACGTAGACTTTCCATTAAACAGCACCATGTGTTCCTCTTGCCCGACAAATCACTGTTCCAACGACACGTAACTCACTCTTTGATCACATACAACCTCTGATGTGTCCTGGCTTCCTCTACTTACTCTCACTCTCTGAATCTTGCGGTCAATGCCACGCGACTATTTATTTGACCTCCAAGTTCTTATAATTTTAAATATATATAATATATTATATAAATACGATATAAAAAATAATTAAAATATAATATAAAAAATAATATAAATATGATTCGAATGTATTAAAATTTATATTATACGAATTATTAACGTGTCAAAATTATATAAATATATCACATTTTAACACAATTATAAACGAAAAATAACACGAACATGATACGAATATACGAATTATCAGTATCGGACTCCAAGAACTTAAACCACGCGCCACTGTAAAAGAGTGGGCCAAAAGCCTCCCGCTAAAACCATGGAGGGTCGATTTACATAATGCCCCCACGTGGCTGTACAATACAAGAAACAAGTAACCAATTGGCAACCTCCACGTTGGAGACAGAAAAACACACTAGAATCAATTACCAGATTTTCCGTCAGAGGCATTGGATCCAAACATGGGTCCCGACAGAGAGGAAACGACACGTGGCACACAAAGACAGGTGGCGTCATCCGCGTACGTTGTCTTTTTTTTTTTTCCTTTCAAAAAGAAGCCATTAAAATACAGAAGATGAAAAGCTTAGGCATTCCCAGAAGAGAGGAAACAAAAAAAAAAAAAGACAGATGTCATGAAATCAGTAGCTGACAACAGAGAACGAAAGAGAAGGTTGATCTTCCGAGTTTAATCCTCTCGTTTTTTACTTCCATTGTATTTTTCGGATTCTTAATTCTTTTTTTTTTGGTCAATTTGGTTGCAGGTAAGTTGAAATCTCCTCCTCTTTTTCATTTCTCGGAGGGACTCTCTTCTCTCCTCTCAGCTGGACGAAAAGAAGAAATTTCTGTTGGGAGAGATTCGTTGGTAGAAGAATGCAGGTCTTTGATAGAATGACGATTCCAATGCGCAGAGTATGGACCGGTGTCGCCACGCGCCTCGGGGTTCGTAAAAGCGGTAAGTCTCAATTCCCGACCGTCTGATTCATTTGCCGCTGATTTGATTATGTGAATTTCCGTTTGAGATCAAGAAAGGGTTTTTCTTTTCTTTTACATTTTATCTTTTACTTAGCAGTTTTCTTTTCTTTTTTCTAATAATTGAAATGTTTACGAACCACATGATCGTAGAATTCTCGTCCACATTCGCAAGATTTCGTTATCGCAACATTCATTTTTATGATCTAATTGCAAGTGGTATGGGACTTGAATTCTAAAGAATAAGTATTTTCATGTGGGATTTATATGAATTTGGGTCTCCCACCCTGATTGCTAGCTTTTGATGTATGGTTTTCGTAAATTTATATATATCATTTTTGAACAGGCGATCAGCTATTTTTATTTGATGGGTTCTTTGAATTTTTAATCTTGATTTATCTACTAAAGACTAGGGCGACAATAAGCAATGAAACAGGGGTAATGGCATTGTTTTGGAGTTGTTAGAATCAAGGGAATTATTTGCTAATGTGATTTTAGCATTTTTTTTTCCCCTTGAATCTCTGGAAGAATGGGAAAACAAAATCATGTAGAGGGAACTGGATGGTTGATACAAGTAATTAGAGGCTAACATTGATACTTTATTGAGACACATTTTAAGATATGGAATTTGGATGGTTATTTATAAATGTGGAAGGAACTGGATTGTCTGAAACTACAGAGAATTACTTTGAAACAAGGTCGCTGATTACTTAGCCATTGTGTTTCTGGGATTGAACAGGGCTATTGAAGCTGCGAAAGGATGTAAGGTCTTGTGAGTACGAGGATGTGCGAGTGATGTGGGAGATGCTGAGGAGAAACGAAACAGAAGTTGTTCGATCCCCAAGAAGATGCAAAAGAGACCATTGTCGAATTGCTTTGAATGGGCTAGGCGCGCTCCTTTTCTTTGTCGCAGCTTCTGAACATGTGCTTTTCACTCTGGGTCTGGGTTAGAAAAATGTTTGATATGGATGCCATCGGTCCAACCACAATAAAATAAAATAATAAAAAAAGGAAAGGAAAGGAGGGATTGGTTTGTGAGATTGCCCCTCTTCCTTTTTTATGTTAGCTATCAACCTAGCAATTCGTGTATCCGTGTCGTGTTCGTGTATTTTATCGTGTCATAATCGTGTTTAAGGTATTTTATATTTATATAAAATTTGATATGTTAATAATTCGTATTATATATATTTTGAGACATTCGTGTATTCTTGTCGTGTTCGTATTATTTTTTCGTGGTGTGTTATGTTTTTAGTTATTTTTTCCGTATCGTGTTCGTGTCGTGTAATCGTGTCGTGTTCAATATTGCCATGTCCCTATCTGTAGATATCAGCTGCCTGCCAAGTGAATGTGTTCACTTCCCATCTCCATGCTCTATCTGGTACCATGTAATAAGCTAAATATGTAATATATATATATATATGTGTTTTTCTTGTCTTTAAAAACATGCTGCCATGTTTGTGGTGTATAACTGTATATATATATATATGGTATGAGGTAGCGCGCTACTCTTATATATGAACTTTTTGAACGATCCCTTAGCCATTTTTGAGCATCTTTACACGACAATATGCGAAAAACATGGTGTTAAAATCCAAAACTTCGATGTTTAGTGTAGGAATTGTTAAAAATACACCGACTACTCTAGTTCTAGAAATCTCTCAAATCTTTTGCTTCTAGTTTTTTCTTCCTTCTTCACTAATCTTTCCTTAGTCTTTTGTCTCCAGATTTTTCTTATTAGCCGACGTCCTAGAAAGTGTAAGAAAAGACTAGAAAGTTTGAAAGTTGGTTTAGTAACCGACCTAACAAAGCTTATAAATAGAGATTGTGTGTGTTGTGTAAGAGGTGTGGTGGAAAGAAAAAGAAAGAAAGGAAAAATAAGAAAGAGTAGTGGTGTCACGTAGAGAAAAGAAAGAAAAAATGTGAGTGATTAGGGAGTGTGATGTGAGAAATTATAAGGTGTATGTATGAGTATAGAAAGTTGTATGTTAGTGAATAGTAAAGTGAGAAAGAGTTTGTGTAAGGTTGTCTCCATTGTTAGTTGGTGTTCACACCACTTGTATTTAGTCTTTTCTCATATTAATAAAAGAGTTGTTTTTCGAAAGTTACTGTAGCATCCCGAGATAAAGTTACTGTAGCAAATCGGTACTGTAGCACAAAACTACAATTGGTATCGAGAGTCAAAAATCAACAGGAATGTGGTTCTTATTGAATCTCTCCGGAATGTTTCTGCTATTAATTGATCATATGGAAATATGATTTTTCTATTGACCTTGCCTGCAGCTGATGTCATTTGAGGGTGGGTTCTGTGACGTGCGAAGGCTCCAACCTTGAGGATTTTACATTAAAGTTTTAAGAGGATAAGTCACTTTCGTTTTCTGTTTTTGAAATTAAATGACTGGTGAAAGGTCTAAATCGATTTGATTTGGATCGTTGCTGGTGCATTTTTGTCGTGGCTTGTGTAATTTATCCCTCATCTGATCAAAGACATTACACAATCATTCATTCAAACCATCAAAATTGCAGTGATTAAGATTAGGTTAGATTTAGTTATGATCTGAAAGGTAGTTGATTTCAATTCCAAATCAAATACGAAACTCTGAATTCAATCACAATTTCCCTTTGATAATTCAACGTTCATTCTACTTTTCAGTTTCCACAATGGCTGAGCCACTCCCCCTTAATCAGCCTTTTGTCTCTTCCTTTTTTTTGTTGTTGTTTTTAATATATTTTGGTGGCAAGGCAAATGTTCATAGGCTAAGTTGCTGCATATAAGGAGTTTATTAGAGGTTTTTTTCAAGGGTGTAACTATAAAGAATTGGAGGGGAAATCGTAATCTGGCAATAACATTGACATTATGAAGGTTCCTGAGATTTGGGTTTTCTCCTTTGTGGTCGGGACAGCTTTGCTTGTATTTACCTTCTCCAGCAGCTCCTCCATTCCTGGTAAATGTTTTAACTTGTTTTCTTTCACTTTGATTACTTGTGGTCTAGATAATTCATTTCTCCTTTGAGAGAAAATTTCTGGGTTTTTTTGTGTGTAAATATTTCACCTACTAAAATGCTCTTTGCATGTGTAAGGCCAAGGCTACCTGACTTTTTATGGGGCAACATTTGGACTTTCTATACATTAAATTGCTTCTAACTTGCCTGAGTGTTACTGGAGTTGAGCTACCAGGAAACTATCAGAAAACAAGCAAAAATTATGGATGGAAAACAATCATGGTGGACCTGCTTTACCAAAGATTAAAGCTAACCAGGAATATAGTGGTTCCAGTAAGAAGAAACAAAAAAAAAAAGATTGTGACCAAATCACAACCAAAGCTCAGAAAGCCAACGAAACTGGAATTGTTTACATCAACAACCCCATTGACTATACCATACAAAAATAATCACTTCTTCTTTAAGTTAATTTCATTACCATTTTTATTGGTTTTCCTTCATATCATCCAATCTTTTATCTCCAAAATGAAAACACTTCGACTTTATGTGGTCGGATTCTTCATTTTTTTTTAAATATTCGTACCCGACACATATTAAGATATAAATATGAAATATGATCTTTTAAATATATGAAAAAAATTAAGAGTTTGTATTTGATGCACTGACAGTGTATAAGTGTCATACACTGTCAATGAATCACAATAAGTCACCTCATTAATGAGCAAAACAAGAAAAGACCTATAAATAAATAGAAAATTGAAAGAGAAAAAAATAAGACACCTTATAAATATTTATTTATAGATCCTTCATTGTTTTTTAATTTGCTCATTACTGAGGTAGTTTGTTGTGGTTCACTGACAGTGTATGAGACTCATACACTGTCAGTGCATCAAATATAAACTCAAAAATTAATATTCGTATCAGACACATACTCGTATTCGCCATCTTATTCTTTTTTCTAAGCTTATTGCAAAGTGGAAAGTAGATATCATAATTAATCACCAAAGCAATGGGTGCCTAGAAAAATCATTTATCCTGGCCATGGCTCCAGCTACCATATGCTCGAGTTTAAAAACATTACTTAATAAAGATTAGTTACTTTAACTCCAATTATAAAATGAAGTGATGCTCAAGGCAGGATGTTTTAGATCTCCTAATAATCATCATTTTGTTAATAAAGTTTCCATTTTAACAAACTGTCATCTCTGGCTACCTATAGTTATTTGGCAGATGTCAGTTCTTAACAAAAAGAGATTAAACTCTACCCATATGCTGTCTAACTGTCTTCGTCAATTATTTTCCAAATTGGCTACTCATTCATATTGATAGACTTCCCTTCCCCGTTTAATGCAAAAACTTGTTTTTTCTTGTGGAGGAAATCTTTGAATAAATACCTTTATGATTGGCTATGATTGCTAGTTACAACCTTAGAGAAACAATAATAACATAGAAGGAACATAAAGAAAAAATGAATGATACAAAATTTAAGTGGTTTGATTTCGTGCCTAATGATTGTGGAATTGCAAAAAAAATTCTATTACAAGGGTTTTTAATCAAATTTACTAACCTTAAAAATATCCCTAAAATCAAGATAAAAAAACAAAAGAATTAAAAAAAAAAAAAAACAACCCTCACCTCTACTCCACGAAATAAACCTCTTAAAAAACTCATTTCAAATCATAACAATTTTATCAAGTCGGATCATCAATTCACTTTACCTCACTTAAATAAAAAAAAATAATAATAATAATAAAAAAAAAAACAGATTCTACGCGGAAAAAAACCCAACAACAACATTTTGAGCAACAAAATGTGTAAACAAGAGTTAATATTCCTTATTTGACTAATCTGATCTAACTTTAATTAAAAGACGCATTTTCCAAAGAAGTTTTTAAGTTCGGGTTTGAAAAAAGAAAAAAAAAGAATCGCCAAACTAACAGTATTGTAATGAAAATTTTCTCAGCCAGGCCAAGCAAAGCAATGATAAATTGGGCGCAAAGGGTGGTTTTAATTATGAGTAGATTAAAAATTGAAAAACTAGTTCTTTATTAGCTTTGTCAACCACCTCTTTCCCACTTGTTTAAGCAGTTGCAAGTTGGTGAAAGTAGGCATTTCATGCGGATAATTCACAAGCTTTGCAATTCATATTAAGATTAAGATAATAATAATAAAAAAAAAGGTGCCATAATGTAAAAGCGTGGGAAGGAAAAGGATTTGTCTACTTTTGTATTAGCAGCTTATTGGTTGAAAATGATTGATCATTAATGTTAATGTTCAGTTATAGCTAGGACATAGTACAAAGATTAGAGCATAATCAAGGTAATAGATAAAAAGATTTTTTTTTTTACACAAGAGGCCGTTTAGGGATAAGAGAAAAAATTGTAAATATTGAGAAAAGAAATTGTAAATGTTGAGATTCGAATTCTAAATTTGTTATGTTAATGTTCATTTATAGCTAGGGGACATAGTTAGAAGATTAGAGCATAATCAAGGTAATAGATAAAAAGATTTTTTTTTTTTACACAAGAGGCAGTTTAGGGATAAGAGAAGAAATTGTAAACGTTTAGATTCAAATTTTATACCTGTTAGATGTCACCTTTTAAAAGGTAGTTATATGAATCAATTGAGCTAAATCCCGAATTCTAATAGATAGAAAATTTTGAGGTGGGAGGGTAGATTTTTGACATAGTAAGATTTTTTTTTGGGTGCATTCAAATCGAGGACAAATAAATTATTCCAACTTCAAATCAAGATAAGATGTGCGTCTCAAAAAATTTTATTAACTACATTCGAGATTAACATTAGAGGTGTTAAGCATCCAATCTAAAATCAATTGGTGATGAGAGGCCCAACTTGAATATAAGACCACAGGCAATCCAAAACTTAATCAATGTGAGATAATACCACTTTAACATGTCCCATCACGTGTAGGCGGATACCGAATAGTCTACCATGTGACAAACTTAGAAGGGGTATAAGGCAGAAATAACAGAACAGAACCTGAACTCTGATACCATGTTAAACATCTAACCTAAAACCAATTGGTCATAGGTGGAGAGACCCAACTTAAATATAATATCATAATAATCCAAAACTTAATCAATGTGAAATAACATCACTTTAACAAAAAAGAAGGCTACAATGTTAACCTAAAATGTGTCGTGCCGAGAGGAACAAACTTGACATAGTGAAGATTTTGAACAAAGACTTGGGAATAAGGTTAAAGTTGGATGGAGTTAGAAAAACTCAAACGAGGATGATTTCTAGGTCTTTTTACACCCCAAAGTATTCCCTTTAGCAATTGAGTATGGAAAACTTGTTTTTTTTTTTTTTTTTTTTTTTTTTTTTATAAAGAAACTTAAAAGCTTGCTTTGTGAGACATACCAAAATAATTAAGCAAGTGATGCTTTGCTTTCGATATATTTAAGGCATGCTTGGATGGATGGTGCGGTAAATTAAGAAACACCTCCATTGCATTGCAGTACACTATGGTTAGCTATAAAAAAAGTCTAAATTATATCATTTTTTTAAATAAATTTTATTGTAGTTAAATAAATTATTATTATCTAATTTGTATTCTAATAAATTCTTATTTCAAAATGAAAGATTAATTTATGTTAAACCTTATTTAGATACAAATTAAAGGTTAAAAGTTTATTTTGGTATAAATTAAAAATCAAAAATTTATTTGGATGTAAATTAAAGGTTATCAAATTATTTGAATGTAATAAAAGTATAAAATCTTATCTAGATAAAATACTAAAGTTTATAAACTTTTTTTGTCTTATTTTTCATTTGTAGGGCTAATACAGGTGCAATATAGTTAACATTATCATTCGTTATGCCACAATATTCATTCAAATAAACAAAAAATAAAATGATAGGTAGAAATAAATAAGTTATTTATTTAATTATTTTAAACAAAAAAAAAAATAGAAATAGGCCTTCATCAATTTCTTTCCCCTATCAAAAGGCAACAAAATTTTTTTTTTCTTTTCACTTATAAAAAAAAAAAAAAACGCATTCAAACAATAAAAGAAAATTACTAAAATCAACCACAATTGTTTAAGTATGAAAAATTTAGTAATCCATCTCATTAATAATTTGCTAGAATACGCCATGATTACCTTGTTCCCTTTTCACATTTATTCTAAACAACCAAGTTCTCCTCTCCTTTTCATTATTGCAACTCCCATATGATTTTAATTAAAATTGTTCTTACCTCAAATATATATTTATTAGTTAAAGTGTACCATAAACACAATTTTCTTTTTAATAATTTAACATATGAGCTTTGAAAATTTAATGGCTTGATGAGTAGAAAGGAAAGAAAATTATTAGATAGACATTTTCCATTACATTAGTAAATGGATAATGTTAACAGTGATTAGTGACATTTATTAAAATGATATTTAAAAATATATAATTAATGTATTATTTTTTATTGAATTTTTAATTATATTTTTTTAAATATAATTTTAATAAAAACAATATATTAAATACAAAATTGTTTTATTAAATAATATTTATAGATACCTATTAACAGAACCTTTAGTAAATGTATCGAGATCTTATGAAAGATTTATTTAATAATTAGTATTAAGTAGATTAAAAGATAGATAGATGATTTTTCATATGAATTAACCTTGGTGTCACAATTTTATTTTGATTGACTAAAAAATTAGAGAAAAGGTCAATACTGATAGTAAACATTGCCCCATCATTTTGGATAGGAAATTTAAACGGCTATTTTTGCTCTCATAATAATAATAATATTAATAATTCAATTCTCTCCTAAACTAAAAAGAAAAAAGAAAAAAATTAAATTGAGGGGCGTCGTTAGCGTAAGCGTAACGTCTCCCTCAACATCCCCCATTCCTTTCCTTTTCTCCTAAAATAACAAAATCCCCCGCCCACAAAATTCGCCTCCACGTGTAACTTCTATTCCAATATTACCCTCACATACACACGTTGCCTCTCCTCCAAGCGAGTCCCAATACCCCCATAAAACCCCGCGAGTATAATCCTCTCTCTTCAATGAAAAATACTAATTAAAGCTAATAAAAAATATTTTATTTTATTTTTCCTATAGTCTTCCCCCTCATCCTAAGGCCAAGCACAAAAAAAGCCTAGTACGACCGTTATGCTCTCAAATCTCGACTAAACAGTCCCCCCCTCACTTCCCGCTACTCTGTTTCTCGTTTTTCCTCTTACGACTCTCATCGGCAACCGTCGTTTTTCCGGGTTTTTTTTTTTTCTCTCCGAAAATTCCAACTATAAGGTTAAAAAAGGGAAAATCTGTTAAACTCTGAAATTTTTTAAAATTAACTCTAAACTCTGATTTTTCTTTTAAAAAAAAAAAATTGGAAATGAAATTTTCGAGGGGTTTATAATTAGATACAGTTAGGGTTTGGGAGGAGAGTGAGATTAAAGAATCAGTCAGACTGTGGAATTGAATTTTGTGAGTGCACGCAATGGTAGCTGCTGCAGTGTCCGCAACGGTAAACCCCAAACAGCTCGGAGGAGGGCCACAGCCACACCAAAGCGCGTCACGGCCTCCGTTATTGCCTTCCGACCCCGACAATGCCATCGCTCCTCGCCGTCAAAAGTTCCGAGAAGTCACTTCTCGTTATTTGTCCACGTCCTCGTCCTCGTCCTCCTCAAATTCTTCCACGTCATCGTCATCTTCTTCTGCGGCTTCCACCAAACGGTGTTCGTCGCCTTTGGTTTCGAGGACTTCTCATTCGACGGCCATTTCGACGCCGACGCACGCGACTCCATTGGCTATCAAGCGGTCGCAATCATTGGAGAGGAGACAGGCGGTGACGCCGCGGCCTAATAATTCTATGGGTTTGAGAACTGTTAACGGTAACAACAACGGTGAATTATCCGCTGTTCAGAAGTTGCTCTTCAATTCGACGAGAAGCTTATCCGTTTCGTTTCAGGGAGAGTCGTTTTCCTATCAGTTTGGCAAAGCTAAACCAGGTCCATCACCAAGCGCGGTAAGGAAAGGAACGCCGGAGAGGCGGAAGGCAACGGTGGCAACGACTACGGGGAGAGGAACATGTCAAACGGAAAATTCAAAGACGGAGCGGTGGCCGGCGAGGTTAAGGCAACCGAATTCGATGAGTAGAAGCATGGATTGCACCGACGAGAGGAAGAGATTAAACCGATCTGTTAACGGCAATGTAGTTAGGACACTGCAAAATTCCATGATTGATAATAGAGAGTTAACGGCCGTTACTCCCGTTGGATTTGAGGCTCAATGTGATCCCGCGGCTTCTTATACTGAAAGTGTTTCTTCTGGTAGTACTTCAGGAGCTCCAGAAAGTTCTTACGGTAACGGAGACGTTAAGCGTGGGCCTCGAGGAATAATGGTCCCGGCTTGGCTCTGGCAAGAGACTAGTAATCGGTTACGCCGGTCGGATCCTGACTCGCCGGTTCCTAAGAAAAATACGGCGCACTCTAAGCTAATTGCACCAGACAAGTTCGGAATTGATATTCCTTTGTCGTCTCCGAAAGGTGTATTGAACAGCAGAGGACATTTATCGCCTAGTCGTGGGCCAGTTCGGCCTGCGCCGCCGAGTAAGCTCGGGGCGTCCTCAACTTCGTCTCCTTTGAGGGGAATGAGTCCCTCTAGAGTGAGGAATGGGTTGGGTGATAAGATTTTGAGCTTTGCTGGTGATGTTATTAAGATTGGGGAGAACAAAGTTTCGGATGCTCATTTGTTGCGGCTACTTCATAACCGGTTGTTGCAGTGGCGCTTTGTTAATGCTAGAGCAGATGCTGCTCTGTCTTCCCAGAGGTCTAATACAGAGGTATGTCTCTAAGAATTGACTTTGAATTCTCTCTTGTTGCGTTTGATCATTGTAGTTGCTTGCTTTATGCTACTATGTTGTCGATTTTTTTATGCTTCAATTTTGCATGCTTTAATATTACAACATTCGTAGGAATTCACCCTTAGTGTAATTTGGCAGTACAACTCGCAGCAGTAAATGTTACATACCATCACTTTTTAAGGATTATGGCTAAGATTTACCTTTGTTATGGGAATGCCGAGTTGTATACTTATATATCATGGATTTGTGTTAAATTTGTGAGAATGTTGCCTGGATGCATGCAATTGGTCTTGCTCTTACTGCCTGGAATTTCAGATCTTTTATTCAAAAACTCAAGAAGAACCCTAACAAGCAAAATTGAGTTGAATTATATTCTATGGTAAAAACACAGACAGTGATGTTCTTGGTGGAACTGGAATTCTCTAGGCCACTTCTGCTTGAGAGGGCTTGGCACTCTAGCTTTTTGGTTATAATTGCTTTTGTGGTGTAGAAGCAGTTCTGTTATCGTGTGCAAGCAGCCAGTGAGAGTTGTTTTGTGGCTTGAAAATGAGATTGATCATGTTGAGGGGAGAGAAGCTTAAGTATTGGTGAAGAGCTAGATGATTACATATTGGGGTTGACAATTTTGAATTCTCTCATGAACAAGTTTTTCTTCCACTATAAATAGCTTTTCCATAAGAGATGCTTATTTCGGCTGTGTAAAAGGATATCTTAGTACAATCTTTGATAAGTGAAAATGGATGAAGATACTAGAATGAAAGAGGGAACTTAATGATAGAATGGGATGAAAAGAGACTGCATGCCTGCTTTTCATAGGCTTTTCCTTCAGACTAAATCCAGAGGCCATGTAAGAGACACTGAGTTCAGTAGATTTTGATTTCAAATTAAGATTGAAAGCTAAATGTTTAAAAGGAAGACGCTGGTTCATTAGTTGCTGATCTTTCTTGCTCTAAGGAATGAGTCAAAGAGGGCATTCACTATACTGTGAACAATTTGATCAAATTAGAGGCAAGCAAAGGTTGCAGATTACATGTGCCTTGGAAACAGCTATGGTTGATAACTTATTGATATCTGAGAAAGGAGAAACAGGGGAAATAAGAGTTGCATTGATATTTTTCATATTTTAATGGTTGACATGATTAACATTCATTTTAATCTTCTTGCATTGTTTATTTGTGTAAGACGCTTCATTTTTAACTGCCCTATTGTTTCTCAGGTTACTTACAGTTTATATTTTCTTAATTATAGTTAGTTAAAATATGACGAAGAGTCCTTTTGTCATCATGTTCCTATAACAGAAAAGCCTCTATAATGCATGGACAACTACCTCAAAACTGCGAGAATCTGTTAGAGCCAAAAGAACTGAGTTACAGTTGTTGAGGCAAAACTTGAAGCTGATTTCCATCCTCAAGGGGCAAGTAAGAACCATCTCTCCATTGTGGATGTGTTTCTTGTTGACTTGATTTTTCTTGGGTTGCTTTATGTCTTCTCATCATTTTGCTGATCTTAACTCGATTATCGCTAGTTATTCATTGTCTACCTCTTCCTTTACATTTCAAAGTGTAGATCTCTCTGTATTGCTCTATCTCTCCCCCCCCCCCTTTTTTTTTCCTCATTAATTGTGCTTGAAATTGGAACTTAAATGTCTAACCTCTTGAATATACTTTGCGAAGTTGCTGCTTATCTGAAGAAACCTGAAATTTATATTCTTGTCATCTATAGCCATCGTTTCTTTAAAATATCTGATTTGAATTGCATGTTTCAGTACATGACATCGAATGCTTTTTCATCTATTGACTACTATATTTTATATTATTTTCATTGACAAGTGCAGATGATATTTTTGGATGAATGGGCTGTCCTGAACCATGATTATTGCAGTTCTTTGTCTGGGGCTACGGAAGCTATGATGGCTACCATGCTCCGCCTTCCAGTAGTTTGTGGGGCAAGGGTAAGTTCCTTCTTCTGACTTTTGTCAATTTCCTTTAAGCTTTGGCATCTCAGTTGCCAATGCATTAGTTTGTTTGGGTCTTAAAAAAAAACATCTTGCGTGTCTCTTCATTTGTACAGGCTGATGTCCCAAAATTGAAGGATGCGATTTGTTCAGCTGTTGATGTGATGCAGGCAATGACATCCTCTATATGCTCATTGTTATCAAAGGTAATTCTTTCTTTCTTTTTTCCTCACCCTCCCCTCATTTTCTTTTTTATGTTCAAACTTTGAATTTGCCTTTGTTCCCCTTTTATGTGCAAACTCTTTCTTTTCCTAAGTACTAGTTTTAGACAAGCTGCAACCCGCAAAAGTTAATTTAATGGTAAGATATTGCTACCTGTCTGAAGGTTTTCTCTTGTACAATTATCTAAAGGTTGAGTACTCTTTTTTATTTAGTAATTTGTTTCTTCGTTGGGTATTATCCCCTGTATTTAAAATGGTTTGACCATGTATAAGTTTTTCTTTCATTAAATGATAAATATCTTTTGAAGATTAGCTAGGATAGAAAGAAGTATGATGATCTCATGACTCTCCATTTGTATAAAAGGCCTAGGTTTGATTCTTGTGGCCTTAGTTTGATTCCTAATCTTGCTGATTGATGAGTATATACTATGGTTGGCTGGCGTTTGGTTGATTTTATTAACCCCGGTGAAATGAAATTAATCATCCATACTACAGGTAAGGTCACCAGGTTATTAGTCTTTCTGGCTAATTGTTTCCATGTTTCTGTAATTTTGATTTAGCCTTTATCAACAAATAATTCGACACTTGTCTTTTTGCTGTTACCCTGTTTGTACTCTACATTGAATATTTTTTTTGCTTGACTAAAGCAACCAGCAGTTGATTTGTATCATTAGAAATGCATGTAAATAAGTTGCAATTTTCATCACATGACATGTACCATAATGTCAAGTATGAACTTAAGCCTTAGAAGCTTTCTGACACGCAATCTTTTGTCATAAGTTCAGACGATGGCTGCTGTAAAATCCTTTATGATTCTCAAAGAGTGAAGTTCTGAAATTGTTGCAGTAACTGCAGCAGCTGATCAAATTGATTTGATGTTAGTTTTAACGGCTTGTTTGCTTATTAAACTATATAGCTCACTGACTATAATGACAATGGATATTCCCTTTGAAGTTGTTTTTATGCTCTATAAAAGCAGATTTTATCGATTTTGGTATGTTCTTCTATACTTGCATCTAATTTTTGTCGTCTTTTCTTTGGTTGATAGGTTGCAAAAGTTAACTCTTTGGTGGCAGAACTTGGAAATTTAAGCGCAATTGAGTTTGCTTTACTTTATCAATGCAAAGAACTTTTGTCAGAAATTGCAGCCGTACAGGTAAATATCTTATTTATTTTGTTTCATTCGAGGAATTGGCATATATATACTTGTTTTAAACTTAAGTGTTCTCTAATTACCAGGTAAAGGAATGTAGCCTGAGAACGCACATTTTACAACTAAACCGTTTACCTTCCATCTTGACAACAAAATTGTAAAGCTCATCTGATTTCAATATCTTCCTCTAATACTAACCTGACATCGATCGCCATTTCCATTTCGTCCAAATTTATGGTGCTAAAGGTAATAAGAAAGTTTTCAATAATCGATTGAGTTTTACAAACATGAGAGTGATAATTTGGTCTTTGTTTTCATACATAAAAATTTAGCTTTATGTGTAATTTGATATGTAGGTTGAAAGAAATTATTCTTGTGAAGTTACGTTAGGTACCTTTTTTTTTTTTTTTATAGGCCAAAGTAAAGTGTGTAAATATGTAAAAGTGATGTTTACAATTTTAGTAAATGATTCTTAATATATAAGCTTTGTTTTTGTTTGCTTTCATATAAACAATGATGTGTAATCTTGTTATGCACATCTTCTCTTGTAATTAGATTTGATAATTTTGAATATGATACGAACACAATGTTTAATAAACACGATTAAAACAACACATTTGACACGATAAATATAAAAATTTAAGCTAAGTTTCTTTTCATCAACTGAACCTGCCAAGAATTTTGTCTCTCGGTGAAATTAAATATGGTAATGGATATATAGTCAAATTTCTGTCAAAAATAGTTGGGACTCTTCCTCCCGAGAAGCCCGTCTAGCTCAGTTGGTAGAGCGCAAGGCTCTTAACCTTGTGGTCGTGGGTTCGAGCCCCACGGTGGGCGTGTCTCCGTTTTTAGCTTCGAAGGGCATTTGCCGATTATGACTTTTTGTCATCTACTAATTTCTGCCAAACTCAGACTGAGTCAATCTTTGACTTCAGCTTTTGTCTTTTTCTTTAATGCCTTTGGCCACCAAACTAGAACGCCGACGTCCTCTCCCAAGTCATACCGTACGGTCAAATACTCAGATAAAAAGAAGTTGGAGAGGAGAAGCTTCTTTGCATTTGCATTTGTGAGTGAGGAGTAAATTTATTTAAGGGTGGGGTTACTTGTTAAAATTTAAAAATTTGTTTGATATTTGAGAAGGTTTAGATATAAATATTAAGTTTGAAAAATAGATTTGAATAAAAAAAATTAAGTTCGTTTTAAGAATGAGCTGAGCCTTACGTATAACATTTTTTCCAAGTTCAATTTGACCCGACTTATTTTATTATTAATTATATAAATTTTTGAGAGAATTAATTTTTTAAGACAAATCGATCATTTTAAGGAATCAATCCATCTGTATAAAAATTTGGACAAATTTATGTGTGTTTGGATAGTATTTTCATAAACCGAATCGAGTCAATGCATAAATTTGACCCATATTTTGTGTTTAACTAGGCTTACACAATCTCAAATCTTCTTAATACCCTGTTTGGATTCGATCCAAATCCGACTTGATTCATGAATAAATTTAGTGTGAAGTTTAGCGTTAAACTTAAAAAATCTAGGCATTGACACAAGAATAACTATATTTTCTTCTTTAAAATTTTGGCAAACTAAAAACAAATTCGGTGGAATTTTAAAGCATATTTTTGTACTATAACATCACATTATTCAAAATCATACAAATTAATATATCATTTCTTTTCGTTGGAAATTCAGTTGGTCAGCACTTCTAGAAGTTTTGTGCCTCTATACTCACAAGGTCGTAAAAAAAAAAAAAAAAAAAATTACGATAAATGGACTAATGACTTTTACATGCCTTGTCAAATGGTCATGATAGAGATATATAGTTTTAACTAACATGAAAAAAGATGTAAGATGTTTTCTATGTGATCACTATATATGTCATCACTCTACTACTATAATCTTAATCAATAAACAAAATTATAATACTATTTAATTTATGAATCTAAGCTCAAATAGATTAATACTTTTGGTATAGCTCTTTCATTAATCAAGCTGATTTTTATATTTTGATATAAAATTATATAAAATATTATTTAAATTATTTTAAAAAATGCGTCCGATTGGATCTCCAACTTTTGCTAGACTTTGGTTTAGATCCAGAAATAAACCTTTCGCACTTAAGCTAGAAGTAAGCATCTTGTTTAATGTGTGAAGCTTTATATTTCAATTTCTTTTGGCGGAACATTGGCTTAGGAAAAGTAAAAAAAAGAGAAGGAATTAGAAAGAGAATGTGGCAACTCACCAAATTCAAAGAAATTAATACCTTTTGATCAGGCTTTTCATTCAAGCAATATGGATCACGTACTTAGCCAAACAATATGAAGAGGCATGCAGCAGCTTAATTATCTCTATCTTAAAGTGTGAAAAAGATGAGCAGCCAAAGACGAAGTACTTCAATTAAAATGTCAGATTGCAATAAGACCAGTGGACTGATGATGATGATGATGATGTGGTCGTCACAACCTTTGACTGTGTACTAATTTCTTTGTTTATTTGGTTGAGGTTTACTTGGACAACAACACACCTGGCAATGCCTAATTGGGTTAATTGGCTTGGTAGTTTTAAAAAATCTCTAAAATTACGTTTGAAATTTTGAATTTTAAAAAATAAATTTAAATTTAAAAAATAATGTCAATTGTGCAATAAAATACATGTAAATATAATATTAATGATTATTTTTCAAATTCATGAATTTATTGGATGTCTTTTTTATGGTAAATTTAAAATACTTATAACTATTTGCGAATTTAAAATTCATATTTTTATACCTTTTAAATATATAATTATATTAAATCTTAACTAATTTATACATAATATATTTATTTCATTCTCATAATTTGTATAGCAGAAATTCAGAATTTCAAATTTTTATTTTCAAACATAGCATAATATCAAATTCAAAAGTATTTTTTGTACTTTGAGGAAGAAGGTTCCTTGAAAGTTAAACTGGAAAAAAACTTGGGTTGGTTTTTTTCGTTATTCCATATTAGTTCCTGCTGGTTTACAAGATTTGTCTGGCTTTGAATAACAAAAAACACATGCGTAGTGTTTAAGATGATGAAGATTCTCATACATTGTACATTTGATTGGAAAACTGCCATAAACAAAGTAAATCCGTACAATTTGGGATTCATTTGTGTTTGTTTCAAGTCATTCTATATTAGTATATACGAAACATATATGATTGATTACGCCTCGACCTCAAAACTGCAAATAAACTATTAATTAAAGAATTATTAGGCCAACAAAACAATAAAACATGCAAAACGCCGTCCCTTTCATCCGCCAAACTGAAGCTTCAACAGCCTCTGCCAGTCACCAGAAACTATACTCTTTTTCTTGCGCATACAACAGTGAGAAACCGGAGATAAATAATAAGTGGTGGAGTTTTGAATTAAGAAGAATTAATTGAATTGAAAAAGAATTGTCTCACCAAACCAAAAAAAAAGAGAAATAAAAGAAAGAAATACATCTAAAACTTAATTCCTACAGAACTAAAAAAAAAAATCTAGTAATTGTTTAATTGACTTCAATTTTGTGTGGCATCCGCACCAAGAGACGTGACTTCTTAGCAGGGTGTGGGCTTTCCACTTCATCATCACCGCCAGAAACAAAGAAATTGGCCGGTGAGAATTCTGGCAAAGCCGGCAGGTTCAGGTCAAACTCCCGCTGGCTGATGTGGCCCATGGTATTGGTGGAGCCTACTCCTTCAGATGTCGTCACGCCGCTAGCGGTCGCGCTATTCCCAGCCCCACCATCATAGTGCAATCGCTTGTGGCCTCCTAAGGCCTGTCCTGTAGGGAAGCTTTTGTGGCATATGGAACACTCGTGGGACCTACCGCTTGGGTTCGACGCGGCGGAAGTGACTCCACCGGCGGTCGCAGAGATGGTTGTTGACGTTGATTGGTCGTCGTTGCCGCCTGACTGCTTACTATGGCTGGCTTTGTGGCCACCCAAAGCCTGATAAGAGTTAAAGGCCTTGTTGCAAACGCTGCACTTATAGCTATTTTTTTGCTCTGTTGAGGTCGGTGCTGGTGGTGGTGTTTGTGCAGTGGTTGGAGTAGGAGAGCGGTGGCGATGTGGGATAGTGAAAGTGGAGGTAGAAGAAGTGGCTCCACCACCACCACCACCACCGCGTGCTAGCATGATAAGGCAGAGAGCAAGGTATTCTTCCTCGGTGGGAACATGGTCGAAACGTGGTCGCTTAGAACGCTTACGCTTGGTAAATGACTCCAGGCAGTTTAAGTTGCTATCTACAAAGTGAAAAGGCGCCGTGGCAGCTGTTGGAGAGTTAAGAGCTTCTAAAGCCATTTGATTCAAACACTGAACAACAACAAAAGCAAAAGCTTTTTGATCTTTTGAGTGGGTTTCAAGCTTTTTGTTGAGCCAAAGCGTGAAGGGCAAATTGAGGACAAATTGTGAGTTGAAGAGTGAGTGAGGGTGGAGGGGGTGTTTTAAAGGGGGAGTGGAGGTAAGGAAGTTGCGTGACAAGTGGTGAGAAAGTAAAGAGAAGGGAGTGGAGCACGTTTTGTTGAGTTTTCTTGGTGGGTGAGCTAATGGCTATTGGCTAAGAGGCGATTCCTCTCAGAGTCGGTCAAAGAAAGGTGATTGAATCTAAGAATAGTAAGAACTGAGAAGGAAAAGTAGAGTGTGGGTCCTTCCTTTTAAGAGAGTTCTGAGTTTCTAAAGTGAAAAGACTCGGAAGGAAGACAGCTTCAAAGTCAACTACTAACAAATCCCAAACAGAGTTCAAAATCAAACGCGGTGCAATTCAGGAGCCAGGTCCTCTTACAAGCTGCCAGAAATCTTATTATTAACTATTGAACGTAATATATTAAAGATATTTTTAGAGTAATTTTTAAAATTAATTAATATATTATTTATAATAAAAGTAGTGTATTAATTATAAAAATTGATAATTTTATTTATTATTTTTAATGTATTGAATGAAGATATTATCATATATAATAATTTTAAAAAATATTCTTAAAAATATTTATTAACAAAATCCTATATTAAATACGACTATTTTTAAAAAATAACATACGCTATATCTATATCAAATTGATGCCAAGATTTTTTACTTTTATCATTGGGGACCGACTCATTTCGATTCCAACTTTTGTGCGGGAAAAAAAAAAAAAAAACTGTTGGTAATAGTAACAAATGAAGGCGGTGAAATCTGTCATACATGCAGGTGGACAAAGAGCTTTGAAACAATTTCGATGAATTAAGGATTTGATTTTGTTCCTGACTTTCCACTCGTTCTGACAGGAAACTTTGTTGGCATTGGCGGATGAATATGAATCCGAAATCAAATTGAACTATATATTGTGTGTGAATCAAGTCTTAAGTCTCTTAGCTATCATGTGTGAATGAAACTTAATTGAACATAATAGTCATAATAAAATTCTGGATTTTGGTTTAATAAGGCCCACACGGTTTTGGTGATTAATGAGCATAAATTGGCAATTAAATTGGGAAAACTACAATTTGGTTGCTTTATTAGTCTTATAATAATAATAGTAGTATGCAAGAAATGAAAAAAAGTCGGTTGATTAATCAGAAAAGAAAATTCTTTTATTTTTATTTTGACTTAATTTTCTAATTTGTACTTGAGTATTGGGTCTCTAGAAACATCGGAAGAGTCAGGGGAACAGCCGCGCGCCGACTAATGGCTGAAGGGTCCATTTGGGCCCCAACTAAATGCGTAATAAAAACAAATCAAAGTTTTACCACCGAAATCCATAAAGGGAAAAAGATTACTATATTAGCCCAAGGCAAGGCAAGACAAGACAAGGAAAAGAAAAAACATTCCTCCAGATTCCAGCATGTCAGATCCACTCTATTAGGAGCTGTAACGGATCAACTAAAATCAATAATTCGTATATTTATATCATATTATATTATATTATTTTTATATTATATTATATTATGTTTTACAATATTATATATTTTATATAATATTTACAACTGAGTCTCAATCAACATATGAATTTGGACCAGCATTTAAACCGTGACACGATGGCCGCCTTAAGTCATTGCTTACATAATAAAAACATAATTTATTGTTTTAGTTCAGTTTCAGCCTATCTGGGTATCTGGTTTTAGATTATCCAAAGCAGTAAGTGTAGAGTCATTGAACTGAACTTATAACATACTTTAGAACTCATCACTGCAAAGTTAGTTAAGAAAATAAAAGACATGTGGGTTTTTATAAACTTTTTCAAGTTAAAAAAAAAAAAAATTCTGCACGAAATCGATAATCTAAACAATAAATTAAAGCTATCCGTAATTGAATCTAATGCTTCTATTTGTGAAATTGAAGCGTAATTTTTGGTCATAAATGATGATTTGGGATTAATTGAGGTATTGAGCTAAATAATTTAGGTTGAATTTGACTTTTAATTAATTAATGTAATGTTGATATTTTTAATTAGATCTATAAACTCTGTTTTTTTTTTTTTTAATGTTCTTTTGTTGTTTTATTAGATAGTCATCGCTGGCACAAAATGATGCAAAGAGTTTTAATTTTCTCTTCTTCAAACCCAATCTCTCTTCAATTGTCAACACCGACCTCTCCGCCTATCAACGCCGTGTTCCCCAAACGAAACCGCCGCTGGATCTCCCCTTCCTCTTCCTTCCAGCCACCGGTACTTCGCTTGCAAAATTACCAACATACCCTCCCTCCTCTGCTCTGCTCTGGTAAATGTCTTAACTATCACAATAGTGTTTGTTGAAAGGCTATTAACGTAAAATTGACATAGGAAGAAGATATTTATGCAAGTAGTCTGTTCCAATAAACATAAATAGATTACGATTGGTTTTTTTTTGGATCAGTCTGAGTGTCAACTGGGCAATCTTTCTCTTTCAGTCATATCGTCTCTTTTTTTTTTTTCTTCTGGCAAAACAAAACCCAAAGTACTGATTGGGTGTGTCTTGTGTTGAGTTTGAACAGCGAGTGACTCAGTGACAAATCAACCAAAAATGTCGTCTCAAGATGAACAAGACCCTCGGATTTCCAAAATTTCTTCTGTGATTCGTGTCATTCCGAACTTCCCAAAACCAGGTAAAAAAAAACTACCCTTTACTCTTCTTTGCTTTTTGCTTTTTTTTTGTTGCCTTAATTAAATTCTTTTGAGTTGCTCTTCCTTTTGTTCAGGGATTATGTTTCAAGACATAACAACTTTGCTTCTTGATACAAAGGCATTTCGCGATACTATTGATTTATTTGTTGAGAGATACAGAGGGAAAGATATCTCTGTTGTTGCTGGTAATTTCTTTGCTTAATACATAGTATCAATCTGATTTGAACATGTGAAAGAAAATCACTTGATCGGCTTGGTTACACCAAGCAATAAGTTCAAGAATCTAACAAGTGAAATTATAATGCTTCTTGGAAACTGATCAAATTTCATTAATTAGTGTTGTCTGATTTTTCTCTTACTTTAATAATGTCTGTTCTTTTTTTTTTCTTCCTTTTTATGTAACTATTGTGTCTGTGATTTTGTAACTGATGTAATATTGATGGCAAAATGTAGGTGTAGAAGCAAGGGGATTCATATTTGGTCCACCTATTGCATTGGCTATTGGGGCCAAGTTTGTTCCTATGAGGAAACCCAATAAGTTGCCTGGTATATCTTCTGCTTCTTATTTTATCTCTTAATGATTTGTACGTTTCTGTCGCCTCAAGTTGTTATTAGCATTGAAGCTTCGATTAATTATTAACGAATCACAATCCGTAATTGTTATTTGTTTATTCCAGCTCTACCTTAAGTGGCTCCATTCTTAATATATTATATCTATTCTATTATAGTTAGTGTTTACCATAGTCTTATACTTCATGAATGACTGACTCTACATATATGATAATGTGGTTCAGTATTGATAATCTTGCGTTTGTTCAATTCCATTAATTGCCAATTTCTCCTACAAATTTAAGCACAGTACAAAGGACAGTGATCTTTGTATTAATTGTTAAATGTTTTGATCTATATTAGGGGAGGTTATATCGGAGGAGTATTCTTTGGAGTATGGAACAGACAAAATGGAGATGCATGTTGGTGCCGTGCAAGCAGGAGAACGTGCTTTGATAATAGATGATCTTGTTGCCACTGGTGGAACCTTGTGTGCTGCAGTCAGGCTACTTGGTAGTTCAATTTAATTATGAATGTTGAGATCTTGCTTATTTTCACCTTTATGTGCCATAATATGCTAGAGTGTGGCTTTGCTTGGTCACAGTCACTTTCACGGTCAGCTATAAGCAGGCCTATGACTTTAGAGCTATGTTGCTGCGACTCTTTATTTTTCTTGACACCCGTATCCGACCCATATCCAGACATGGGTATGGGGACATGATCTTCCAAAGACCCTCCAAATACATGGAAATCTAGGAAAAAATTGAAAATACCCGTGTCAGACACTTACATCTTAGTCCGAGTAACATAGCTTTAGGGAAGAGAACGAGGGAATGCCTTGGGATTGTCTTCTCCTTGGGTTGGAACTTCCTCTTCTCCTGTTTATCTTATTAGAGCATTGCTGTTTACATAATGTTTCTTTTGCAGAGCGCGTTGGAGTGCATGTTGTGGAGTGTGCTTGTGTTATTGAATTACCAGAGCTTAAGGTATGTTTTCCTACTCTCAGACCAATCTGCTGCATGTCAATCTCTAAGCTATTAGGCTTCTGTTTCTTTTACCTTCCAAATTGGTCTTTGTGACAATGATGAGCTTTATACAGACAGATTCATGTTTTGGAACTATTATGACCAATAAAATCACAGGTTGAGCTTATTAACTTGTAAATAAATGTGCTATGGAACAGTTTATAGTTAGGCATGTCAAGGGGGTAATAATAACTATTTACAATTGTAATTTAGCTTTAGAACGACATAAAAAAAAACAAAAAAAAAACATGTGTTACAGTATTGTAAAAGGAAAAGTCTGCCAGATTTTGCTTATGGTGATTAGAACTGATAGCAATTTTTTTCGGTGCCATACTAGGTGAAAGAATGAACCTCATCTGTACTCTTGTTTCATTTTGCAAAATGTAATCTTCTTTTTTCAGCCTATGCCAAAACATGTTAGGCTGGACAATCAGTTTTTAAAGATATAATAGTTTCAATGTCATTTTTAATACAACTATAGTTGTTCTTTTATGAACATGATACAGGGTTTTAAAGGAGCTTGACTTCTTATTCTAAATGCTTTCATTCCAACGTGGTCGGTACCGTACCGGCCGGTACGTATAAAAACGTAAATCGAAATGGTACTAGTCTAGTATCGTTTCGGTTTTGTACCGGCCCGTATCTATTGTATTGGCCTGTACCTGTCAATATCGGTCCATACTGGTTGGTACAAAATTTGATTTTTAATTTAAAAAAAAAAAATCACTTATTTGATTTTTTAAACCAATTTTAATATTTTTTGTGTCATGATCATTTTTTTATTATTTTAAATTACATTTAAAAATAAAATATGTTCATTAAATTAAGCTATTGAACATAATTAATCATAATTTACTATATATTTTTAATATTTTAATATTTATTTTACTTATTTGATGTTTAAAAAATTTTAGATATTAAATATTTAAAATTTATATTTGCATAAAAAGCATATATATACATGTAATGGATCTATATTTGCATGTGTATATAATATATATTTTATTAAAAAACTTGAAAATAGACTATATATATATAGATATATGAAAAAATATTTGAAAAATGCAATAAACCCGAAACGGTACTAGGGATGGCAAAACCCGATCCGACCGATGGATTTCGAACCGATCCGATCCGAATGGAGAGGTTTTTTTTTTTTGAACAATGGAGGCGGGGCGGGGCGGGGCGGTTTTTTTTGTCTGAAAGGCGGGGATGGAGCAGTTGTGGTAATTGCCTGCTCCGCACCGCCCCGCCCCGAATAGTGAAATTACAATTTTACCCTTACATATTTAGCTTTTAAATGAATAATAAAATAATATAATTAAACTTATTATTTTTATGTTTATATTTAATTTATTTTTAAAATGCTTTATTATTTGAAAAAAATAAAAATAATTAATAAATATCAAATGGGGCGGAGCGGGGCGGGGCGGTTATGGATGTAACCGACATCCATGGAGGTGGTAGTGGTATTGAAATTTCAACATCCATGGCGGAGCGGGGCGGGGCGGGGCGCGGAGCAGTACAATGGCGGGGCGGGGGCGGATACTGCAAAATCCGCCCCCGCCCCGCTCCATTGCCATCCCTAAACGGTACGCCGAAACACATTAGTATCGGTACGTACTAGTATCAAAACAAAAACGGTACGTCCATCGGTACGGTACTGACTACCTTGATTCATTCACTAGTTTTTGTCTTTTTTCTTCATTGGAGGTTTGTATGGTAGTATTTATGTCTTATGTTGTTTCAATTTTTTATTTTTTTTAAAGTATCCGTGTCCGACGCATATCTGAACTTGGATATGGAGATATAATCCCCCAAGGATCCTGTAAATACATGAAAATCTTGAAAAAAATTAAATATACCCGTATCCGACACTCACATCCGAATCTGAATAACATAACCTATATCTTTTCTTTTAAAATAAAACTAGCAAAGTTTATGGAAGTAAATTTCGTGTAATCATTATGTTAATATCAAATTCAACATGGAAACTTGGGCCTGACTTGACAGTACGCTAATAACTTCGACTATTAACTGCATCTTCATGACAGTTTTTGCTATATATCTTTTTTGCTGTCTTCTCTATTCCATGTATCAAGTAGTAGAGCTTTGAAATTACTGAGTTGTGTTTTCTGTTGGTTTCTTACTTCTCATGTGCTATGAGTCATTCATAAAGTATATTTCTTCAATTCTTCTTGTGTCATTTATGCGTTGCCGTTTGCTTTCTTTTTATTCTTTCCTCTATTTAATATATTTCAGGGCCGGGAACGGTTAGGAGATACACCACTGTTTGTTCTTGTAAGCTCCGCTTGATCTCACAAGTTTTTTGGTGGAAGAGCATGTTTCTTGTCCTTTTTGAGTTTGCAAAACAGCTAGAACTTTGCCCAAAGCCTAACAAAACTACTTTGTTGAATAAAAGGGCTACATTTGATAATTAAGGTCAAATTCTTTTTCTTTTTTTTGGATAATTTGTAATTAAGGTCAAATTCGATTGAACTAAGAACTGTGAGAAGAAAGTGTGGAGATGAATGTTTACTATTTATTTGTTTGCCTTTCCAATTCCATCTACTCAAAGGGGGTTGATTCAAATTTCAGAGTTTAGTTGCCCGTCTCAGGCATTTTGAAACCTTCTATCTCTTCTTATAGCTATTTGCAATAAACATGGTATGATCATAAATAGGGCATAGGCTATTGGTCGAACTTTGGCCGCTTGAGAATTGTGATGTGGAAATTTCAAATGACAGGCAGAGTCTTTAACCCCATGGATAAGTTATTAACACTTGTAAATGAGATATTTGTACTCGCAAGTTATTCAGATGCAGCTTGAAAAAACTCGAATTCAGCTCGATATTGTCAAGTTGAGCTCGAGCTCAAACTATCGAATTTAAGTATCTTAATGTTTGACTTGAGTAACTCACGAGTCTAATCGAATTTTTTTTATTTTTAATATATATATATATATTTATTTTTAATTAATATTATATTTTTTCAATTCGAACTCGAGTTCTAACACAAATAATTGAGTTTGAAATCGAGCATGAAAATCGAGCTCATTTTTTACTAAGTAAACGAGCTTAATTGAGCCTAATCGAGCAAATTCAAGTAATTCAATCTTTATTTCAGATCGAGCTCAAGTTTTGAAAATAAAATTCGATCGAGTTCGAGTTAAACTTTCGAATTATGATCGAATTTGACCTTCTTACAATTTAAAGATCAACGTGTGGAAGAAAGATCGGGAGAAAAGCGGAAAGGAGAAAAACAGTATTCAATTTCAATCCCATGAAAAGAACAAACTCAAGTAACTTTTCATTGATGCCTTAAAATAATAAGCACATAAGAGTACTATCAACGTTACACAAGTGCAACTAGAGTAACTTTATCTATATGTGAAGCCATCGCGCCCATATAACTAAAATGTGTTCCTAGATTATCAGTTGGTAAAGTTTTGGATTTCAATAAATTGATGTATGATTAACAACAAAAAGCAGCACCCTGCAGAAGTTTATGAATCTTCATCACCTACATTGATAGCAAAGTGCCCAATATTTCTACCCTGAATACAAGAACAACAAACATTAACCAGGCAATTCACTAATGGTACATTTGGTTGTAAAACAGTAAAATCAACTTTCCATGGAAGCCACTTACCTCAGACTGCATCCGCTGCTTGCTCAGGAGCTGGGTTCTTGCTTTGTTGAGGACTGAATTTGGTGATTTGTACATTCTCTGTATCACAGAATCCGAACAAATCAATATTAATTACATACCTTTGGATAAGTCAAGACCTATGTTGCTCCGACTCTTCATTTTTTCGCATCTGACACATACTCGAACAAGAGTATGGGGGATATGATCCTCCAAATACATGAAAAAACTTTAAAAAAAAATTGAACATATCTATGTCGAATATATATCCGTATCCAACACTCACACCCGAGTCCGAGTAACATAAATCAAGACACATATATATCAAAATGATTGCAAACTTGGAAGGAAAAAAACTGATAATTAACAGAGCATTGTTCTGTAAAATTGTTGTAGCTCACAATGTATATAGTTCATGCCTCGCAGACTGGATATAGAGCTTAAGAGGTATGATGGCAAAACGAGTCACATAGGCTTAAATCCTACCATTACAATCATCATCAAAATATAAAAGAAAGAACCGACAGGTAAACACTTAAGTTAGCATGGTTACAGAAATATTCTGGTAGAGATAAACATGTTAATACTAAGGTAGGAACCAACCTTTTCACTGTTGGATATATGTTCACTGCCTAGAAGATTCCTTCTTTTTGGCGTGAAACCAAAAACATCTTGAAGGAACTCATTTTCCTGTACAAGTGAAACAAAAAAATGTTATCTTAATCAACCAGCAAATAAAAGACGAGAAATTTGCATCAACAGGTGCCAACTTCACTGAAAGAAGACCAACCTGCATGTGTTTAGTGAAACCTCCACCAAGAAAGCGCCTCAAAAAGTTCAACTGTTGCATTGAAATTTTATACACTATTATAAAAATTCATGGCATGTAACTAACATAGGAAACTGGAGAATTAGAAGAGGAAGAGAAACCTGAATCAACTGAGACCATGTTGACGTCTGTAGTGAATCCCCGCCAATCTTCGTTGATGTCTCGGGACAATAACCATACTAATATCACCAAGATAATAACAGTTAACACGAGAAGTCCCGAGAATCATAAATTCATGAAAATGAAAGACAATAATACGAGTACCTCAAGGAACTCCAAAACATCCTTAAACAAGTTCCTCTGGTTGTTAAGATCTTTCTTGGCAGAACCTTTACCACCAGCTTCCACAGAGAGGTCTCTGACTTGATTCAGAAATTTTCCTTTCAGTCCTTGTATATGTGAGAATCCTTCTTTAGACTTATTTCCTTCTGAAACTGGGCCATTATTCGAACCTTTAGCTTCAGCTGCGAACTTCTCTAAGCTTCCCATCTCAAAAATTACTGCCAGTGCTTCTCCAGCAGCAATGCGCACAGATCGGTCATCCTTATCTAGCAAACTAGACAAATATGTAATGGACCTGCATAATTTTCCAAGACTGATCAGTCTCTTAGCCCATTCATGATGCCCAGCTTTGTGTTTATACTTTGTCGTTCAGTAGTATCTATATAGTGGGAGCATCAAATCTCAAAAGGTTCCTCAAACTACTTTTCTTAGATATAAACCCAACAATTGGTTTAGCTGAGATACATATGGATGGAGGGATTTAAAGACAATAAATGATCAGAAAAGAAGGAGAATAATTTAGGATCCATAGAGATCGCTCACTCTTGCCAAAGTTTGGGACTGAGTCTCCATCCGTCCAAAGTTGTCAAAAGAAACGACCAGGCAGACACAACTGCTGTTATTACAACAGCCGAAGGTTTGACCGTAATAACCTACAAGTCAAACAGAAGCACTTAATCCTCAAATAAAGCAAAGAACTATCCGTAAATAAATCATCATGTTTTTTCATTAACAAGATCCAAGCAATAACTGATACAATGAACCTCAATACATTATCAGATGCTTTTCAATTAGTGAAAATCAGGCATACATACTTACATTAGAACCTAGTTTAGGATGAAACAATTGCCACATAATTTGCATTGATTTTTCTGTTTCCTCTGGATCATTCCCCCCAACAAAAGTAATGATAGCCAAACACTCCAGTAACTACAATAAGAAACCAGATATTGTGAAACAACAACTGGTTGAGCATCGTAATACCAACAGAATATTAGAGGTAGAATGTATTCCTATTCAATTTCTTACATACCGAAGCTATCTTAGAAGATTCAGAACCAGATTTAAAAGCCTGTGAAAGAGGAGTGACTGATTCTTCCAATATTTCCCGTGCATTATCTCCTGGACCGACAGTTAAAGCCAGCAAACCTACCAAAAGATATTATCAGCTTGAATACTGAAGCCTTGTGGTTTCTTCTATGCGCGTGTGCATGAAAAATTGCAAAAGCATTCAAGACTAACCAATGGTATGGGATGCTAAAGATATCTCTTTGCTGGACCCCTTTTTGATAGAATTCAGACACTGGTTCAGTAATGTAGCAAATCTGGACAACAGCCGAAGATAATGATATGACCATCAGAAGCATATGGATTCAAGTACTCGAACCATATACTTTGAATCTTAAGAAACATTTTCACCTACACCTGCAAATGCGCTTGGCAATAGAAAATAACAATCTAATACTATGTAATTTCAAGTATGATTAATTGCTCAATCTCACTAAAAGAATTTTATTCCTAATTCTTTGCATGCCAATTTTTTAACGAACCAACTAATGGATCCTAGCCAGCCCATCACAGCTCCATGAAATCTCATAGAACCATGATCCTAATAAATCACAACCAAGATAAAAAAAAAAAGACTTAGAAAAACAGCAACTTACTTCTTGTCCACGAATTGATGCTGCAAGTTGCTATTGAAAGCCTCAATAATTACTGCCAAGGCCTTCTCTCGTGTAGAACCCCTTCACCAACAAAAGAGAAAAACACCAATTGAGCCACATTCAACTCCGAAGCATTATTATCCTCAAAATTTTGTAATTCTCAAAAGCTTAGCAAAGTTACTGATTTCAACTAACCAAACTGTTGTTCCCTTAACCACAGTGAACAATAAACCATTCAAATGCATCATATTTTGATCCAAAAAATAAATAAATAAATAAATAACTAAATCTAACCTCTTTTCGTATAAAGCATCGAGAGCTTCATCAAGTAAACTATCCTTATTAAACTCTACTTCTTCAGTACCAGAAACCGACATTCGATCAGAACGCATGGTTGACGATGAACTTACACTACTATTATCATCGTCGCTATCTAACGTCGCCGAATTCTTACGCTGAGTTTTACCTGCCAAATTCAAATAATTCCTTTTATTCAGCTAAAAGGACAAAATCCTTAACAAAATAAAAATAAAATCAACGCCAACACACCCTAAAACAAATATAGAAATTTGACCCAGCAATCAATAATCTACAATTATTAATATCAAATTGGAAAGATAATAACCTAATAGCAAAACTAGGGAAAAAAAAAGCTAAAGACAACTAGTTAATCAAATTAATTAGCAAAAATTACCCCCCCAAAAAAAAAACCTTAGGAACAAAAATTCTTACGTTTTCCCATGTTGGTGATGACTTCGCCTCTGTTAGTTTTTATATGTCAAAAACAGGTACAAGGATGACTAAGAATCTGAGAATGAGATGGCTTTGAAATTAAAAAACGTTCGGCAAAACAAAACTGAACTGAACAAGAAACCAAAAAGAACAACAAAGACGACAACAAAAGTGAATGGAAGGACGATGCAGCCATTAAAATTGTTTATATATATATATAAATAATTTTGTTTGGATTAGAAAACCTTTTAGATTATAGAGCCAAGGAAAAGAATTGGGTGTAAAAAATTAGAGAATTTGGGTTTGGAAATTGGGTAATTTATACGACCTATGACGTGGCAGTTTGGTGCCGCTGTTTGGGGAAAGGTTGGATCTGATGAGGATTGGGGTTGTCGGCGTCACGAGCCGAGTGGGACACGAGGCGGGTATAGGGACAGAGCACGTGGAATTAGGATCAGACACGTGAGATTTAGCCGATTTACTTTTGGAGGTGAGTTCAGTTCAGTTCAGAGTTGCTTTGGGAGTTTGGGTTTCGCTAGACTCTTGGAGAGGTTTATAGATTTTTTTTATTAATATTTTTTATTAATTAATTTATATTATTAGTTATTAAAATAAAATAGAATAAAAATTTTAATTATATTTTATTTTTAAATTATTCGAAATCAAAATGTAGTATGAAATCAAAATTTAATAAAATTCAATTAAATAAAAATAATATTAAAATTTAATATTTAATTAAAATATAACAATCAATTTACTCTTAATCAAAAAATAATCGAGTTTATTTGTTAACCAACCTCTTCTTTATTTTGTATGTAGACACCGAATTTTATCCGGGTTTTAATTTTGTAATTTGAATTTTGTTTATTTTTAAATTAAATTAAAAAAAAGAGAAAATAAAAAAAAATAATAATAAAAAGAAGAGGAGAAATTCAAAATAAAAAAAATGAAACCAAATTTGGGTTGAACTAAGACTCTTTTTTGGATTAAACTTGGACTCTAGGTGTTGTGGTTAAAACAAAAATCTCTTCTGATCAGATTAAGACTTCTAAGTAAATTAAAATCTAAACTCTTTTCTTATATAAACAACCTAGCCTCAAGCACAAAAATCACAGGAGAAAAGATACAATTTTTGGAATAAGCAAGCGAGATCAGTAGAAGAATTTTTTTTTTCTTGGTGAATCTCGAAATTCTTGATTCTTAGTGTTAGGAGTTGTTTCGAAAAGTGTTTAGTAGTGAAAAATCTTGGTTTTAATTAGACGAAGCTTAGGTTGAAGTTTGGTGATTGTTCGGCGGCCAACGGAGGAGATCGGAGAGGTTGAAGTTGCGACTTTCAAACTCAGATCTAGGATTATCGGGTTAGATTCGAGAAAAACTAATTAATTTTTAATTGAGGATTAATTAATTTTAAATAATAAATGGAGATCTTTTTCAATGATGAAATTTGAAGAGATCACGTTTGGTTGATTTCGAGAAATTTCTAGGTGAAAAAACTCTCTTAAAAATTCTCCAAAATGAATGGAAGGATTTTTTAAGGGATTATTTTCGATATCAATAAAGGTCAAAAATTATTCTTTTGAAATAATTAATTTTCAATGTTTTTTTTAAGATAATTTTCCATAATAAATGCCTAATTAAAATTGAATGATGAATTAAGATTTTTTTCGATGATTAAATTCAAGAGAGTCGCGAATGGTTGACTTTTAAGAAATTTCTAGGTGAGAAAAATTCTCTTAAAAATTCTCGAGAACAAATGGAAGAATATTCTAAGGAATAATTTTCGATATTAAGATCAGAATTTATTTTTCGAACAAACATTAATAAAATGTGGATTAATTTTGGAAGATTAATTTAAGAGAAATAACTTTGTTAAATAATCTAACTTTTCCGACGACGGAGCCTCTTCAATAGAACGAATGGTTTCTTTTGAATACTCTCGAGGTGAGGAAACGTTTTTTTTAGTAATTTCTCCGGAATGAATGGAAGGAAGACCTAAAAAACTGATTTTCGAGATTTCTAACTTTAACAATTAAAATGAGATAGGATAGACAAAACCATTTAATTAAGACTTTTTAAGTATCACAGGACTAATTAGGTACTATCTCTTAGATAGGCGTTGTGAGGATGCTAATTTTTTCTCACACGTAACCGTACCCCCGAACCTAGTTTTGATAAGTAGACCAGAACCTATTCTTTTTAAGGTGCCTTAGTCAAGCTTAGAATTACTTTAAATAGGATATATTTATAAAGATGACTAATCACACCTAGATTAGATGATTAGTGACGACTCCATTGATTTGCGTCTAGCATACTGAATTCGTATTCGGCATGTTATGACATTGTATAGAACATATTTGTTTAAGCTTAGCTTTTTTTTTTGTTCCCTTCTTCTCATTTTCCTCTCCCACCTTTTTCAGCCTTTTAACACTTACGTTTTTTTCTTCCTAATCAAAAAGCATGCAGAAAGCTGTAAATATTCATGAAGAAATGGATGAATAATGAAATTGCATTTTATGAGGTTAATATTGCATATATAATAGTCCCGCTCCTGCATTCGACCACCTTTCCTCTACATCCTTGCTTTCAGTCATTTTCTTCAGGTAAAAGGAAGTAACAATGCCAGAAGTATCCTAATATCCACCATGTGATTATTGCCATCACCAAAGATAGCCTAAGATCCAGACAAAATGCAAGTGATTCAGTCAATACTCAAGATAAAAAGCTGCCTTTCCTCTTGTCTGAAGAAACCATATGATTCGATCACAAACTGATATATAGACTGCCCTAAAATATTCCTCCACATTACATTACTCATGAAGTTTCCCTTCCTACCAAATGCTGATCTCTTCATCAAGTCATCCTTAGGAGGCTCTGTAGCTAATGCAAGTGCCCCCAAATAAGGTATCCGTGATCATGTTGACCCATACAAGTTGAACAGTAGTGGGTGAATTGCATTCCTGAGAAACGATAAATCATATTGTTAAATCCAAGATACAATAGGCCTCCCAAGCATCACAACTATTGGGCTCCAGGCCCAATTAATCTTAGACCTAATAAATAGTTGTACCCAAGATACAATAGGCCTCCCAAGCATCACAACTATTAAGCCCTAGGCTCAATAAATCTTAGACCCAACGAATACTTGGCGCAAGGATCAGGGCAAAAGACCCAAGAAAGGGCTCGTCATGACTCTAATCGGCAAGGGATCACCTAACTGGGAATAGTCAGGCGAACCCCTACCACCTATCACCTATCACTTCAGGAGAGATCATCAGCCTGTCACCTCAAATAGCCATGTGACTTCTCCGACAGCCGTCTTACTTATCACATCGCCTCCCATCACGTCACTTCAGAATCCACGTGGGATCTCGACGTGCTTAACTAAGTCCTAACACATGATATATGGCGACCCGTCAGCAAAAACTATAAATAAGGCTTCTAAACCAGTTAAAAGACTCTAGATACCCTCAAACTAAAAACCCACTCATGGTTGCTCTGACACCATCCTCCTTTCTCCTTCCTGCCTCACAACCATTCCCTCTTCTCCCTCTTGCCTTAGAACCATCCAATACCAAAAACACCGTCAACACATATCAAATCCCAAAACCTTAAGAGAAAGACAATATTGTCAAGTTCATGTCAAAGAAGTGACAAATCCATATCAAAGTGACAACAACAGGGTCTCTTACTGGTCAAACAGGTTGAAGAAAAGTCGACAATTAGGGCAACCACGTTGACAGTCAGCTGAAACTGAACAAAATTTTCGGTATTTATATAAACTGAACGTCCCCATTTAGCCACAGTCACAATTGTGGAAAAGTTATCATCTAGGATTATGACATCTGCAAATTGTAAATACAGTTTTAAGCATATGACATGCCTTTTTAAGGAGCTAAGAAGATTTCAGAACAGTGATAAACAAAACAAAAACTACAATAAGTGGGGAATACTGGATGATAAAAAAAAAAAGCTTCATGTTTAGATTGAGCTGCTGCATAACTGACAAAAAGAAAAGACCCTTCTCCTTTATGTTGAAGTAGCTACATTAATAATGATAACCTACTCATGCTCATGGGCAATCTTCCAACACAAACCCTTGAAAGCAACTAAAGATTGAGAATGTAAAATTATATATATGATATTTCTAGGATTCAAATCTAAGAAAGGCTATAAAGAAATGAGCAAAGAAGCAGCACAAGGAATTCCACACCATAAATTTTAGCCGAAATTCACTCCATCTTTGATAAAATTGAGCAAGAAAATATATATAGTAAAATATATTTTGGAAGTTATTATCTTTCCTGAAAGATAATTGAAGGAACAGCATTTAGGATATACCTCAGTCCCAGCAATGCCCATTGCAAGCCAATATCAGCTTCATGAAGTGCTGGAGCATCATTTGTACCATATATGGTCACAGCAACTACTTCTCCAAATGTGGTTCGTAGGTGTTTGTTTCACAAGAGTATGTTTATCCATAGGTGAAGATCGAGCCATTACCTGCAAGACTTTCACATAGTTGGTAAACAGTTTCTTTTCATTATGAGCATCTAAAAGGAAAACCCATCTATTGGCCCACCACAATTGGTAAGAGACTAAGCTTCTTACTGAAAGAACAATGAAGGTTATAGTTGAGAAGAAAGAGATGAGAGTTTCAAAGAGAAACACTGGTTTTGATTCTCCAATAGTTGGATTACACTATTTTCCTTTTTGTTATGTGGCTTAGATATTAGATCAAAGTAAATTTCGTTATAGTGCATACCTTTTAATTCTCTGTTTTTCCTATTAAGCATAAAGCTTATTCAAGTATGAGATGATGAGGTGCAGAATCTATTAAATTCAGTGCATCTGTCAATATCAATAGTGATTAGACATAATATATGGTTAAGTTTCAACAATTTATTAGCACCAGAAACTTTGGGTTTTGTTTACTTTTTAAGATTTCATGAAAATGCTAACCTAAATGCATATTGTTTACCCATCTGTCATTCAACTAGAAAGGAAAGAAAGTCGAAGCTTTTCTTTCTCTACAATCTTATCCCATTCTTTACCTAGACAAGGTCGAATATGGGTAGATGCTAGACTACAAAGTAAAGCAAAGAAAAGAAAAGAAGAATCAAAAGTGTGGATAAGATAAGCCCTGTGAGTTGTGACTCATCAAACCAGTTAAAAGACCCTAAGGAAAATTTGCCTCCACAAGATTGTAACAAAGCAAATGAAACCAGATCCAAATAATGTACACATCCTCTCTCTCTCTTTCTCTTAATGTCATTTTTTTCACAATATGCCGGTATTGGGCATTGGAGGGGGCCCAAACTCCATAACTTATCTGCAAACTTTCTAATTTCATGTCCTCACATGCCTTTAATTTCTTTTATGGGAATTGGAAGCCTACTAGCTTAATTAGCTACGCCTGCCGAAGATGACAAACAAAGCTGGGTTTACGCTGTTTTGATGCTTAACTTGTCTGCTCGTCTCCTCATGGATGTCATTTCCATGGTCCCAATCCTTAGGTTCTGTCATTACGTTTCCAGCAAACTAAGGGAAAATTAGGGAAAAAAAATAATGTGAACAGAGAGCAATGCTTAGTCCTGTCAATTAAATCTACAGCTTCGGGACAAATCCAAATGTCATATTATTTGTATATATCAACATCCCGATTTCATTTGCATGCTTATATCATTCATATCATAAACCATAAGAAACCATGTAAAAGCAAAAAATTAGCAAGAATACAGTAGTGTATTGGATTAAATTATGTCAATTAAAATCTGGTCCGTATTTTAAGATCATATATATAATTAACGAACTAGTTAGTATGCCATTAAAAATGAATGAGGAAGATGTGTATTAGAAGTGACAAGTGAGATGTGGGAAATGTGCATGTATAATTGTTCATTGAATTATCGATCTAGATGATGGTTGTGTGAGCCACGTGGGTGGAAAACTTGCTAAATATATTGATGATATTCTTATAGCAATCGAGTGCTTCAGTGCTTGTAATGATGCCCTGATCTTTTTCTTTTTCCCCTTTTCGTGGAAGCACCACTAACAAGAGAAGATTAAATTTGACAATTTTGGACCCAATACAAAATACAATACAAATATAATATGTTTAATAAACATAAAAATAATATAATAAACACAATTAACACGATACGTTTAATACACATATTGTATTCGTGTTTAAAATTTTAATAAATTTAATAGTTTGTTTGTAATTAAATATGGAGTTAGTGATTAAAGTAAATTTGGTAGTTGGTACTATTGCGGTTAACTTGGAAAAAGTAGTAGATATTGTGGAAAGACAGAAGAAAAGCAGCTTCTTATGCTTTGGGATGGCCAATCTTTGTCAAAGAGGAGCAAATTTTCTAAAGAGATGCAGAGAAAAATATAGGGTTGTCAATTCTGTGGCCAATGAGTTGGATGCGGCAACAAGAAAAAGATGGACCATTCAGTATATGTTTTAGGTGAAGGCTACTCCCATTGAATCAGATTCCAATGTGACCCTACAGAGCCCCTCATGCTCATTTACCATGTGTAACATTCATAGTTTCATACCCAACATAATCTCAGCAATTTCAATGACACAATCTGATCATTGGTAAGAATAAATTTTCAATTTTTATTCTAAGTTCTAGCTAGATTAAAGGTGAAAGAGGCATAGCATATCTAAATCTCCTGCTTCATTTGTCATCTTTTATGCAACTGCAGGCTGCAGCCACTGGCTCCATAATAATCACAAAACATAGCAGATCGATTAATGGTGAGAAATATTAGCATATCTAAATTGAAACTTGAAAGTACTCATCAACATTACTGAAGATAAAAGAGAAATTAAAACTTAACATTGATCATAGTTATCATTTTTCCTGCAGTGAGGGTTTATTGTCCATCAATTGATCAGCACATGGTTCAAAATACAGAAATGAAAATTGAAATCTCCGTTCCATATTATATTCATTATGTAACGTTTGCGATATTATCATTTATTTTTTTTTGAAATATTACCAAATATATGTCCGTGACGCGTTGCGTAACACCCACGACACTCACAACTGTATCCAAAACGAAATCCGCGATCGTAATTTATAACTATAGATCAGCACGACAATATGGTAAAATCCATTTTTCTCATGACTCTGGAATATTAGATCCCTGATAAGTGATAACCCTGTGTCTAGAAATTAATCCAATGATTCTTTTGTCGTTATCTTCTATAACGGGACAGGGGATTGAGTTTGACATACCATCTCTATCAGGCTTGTCACTTCTATAATTATATTCTGGAGGCCTGAAAACAGCTAGATATTAAAAACTTTCCAAAAAATACTTCATTTTTTTTGTTGAATTTATAGGCATGTGGGAGATAATGTTAGAGATAGAGGCCCTTTTTTTCTGGAAAAGAAAATTGACCGTTATTTGCTAGCAAAAACAATTCTTGGTTTAGCTTTAACTCCTCACTATTGACAATATGCTGTTATACAGGAATCAGGATATATACCAATTAAAAAGAAATGGCACAGAGGAGCCGAATGAAAATAGGACAGCAAAACAGAGTGCCGATTAGTTCTGGCAGAGTCCTGCTACATTTGGTCCAAAAACTATGTTTCAATGCCCAAAGCTTATAAGAACCTTTTGTTGGTCCAGTTCAAAGTTTGGGATGAAATGAATGGTCCCTGGTGGTACTTTTACATATGGAAACCAACCAACAACAGTAAGATAAATTCATAAATCATAAAGTAGAAGTTTGAATGCAGATTCTCTCTTTAATTTCACTTTAGGGTGGTTGCATTTGCATTATTCACAAATTTCAATTATTTTTATCTCCAAATGATTCACACCAACGGTTAAGAAAGGAACTCCCTTGATTGAAGGGAGCCCTTTTAGTCTTCTAATCTCCTTTCAAGGCCAGGTAGGGATAGCAAAATCCGAATCATTCGATGGATTTCGAATCAATTCGTTTCGAATGAAAAAGTTTTTTTTTTTTTTAACAATGGAGGTGGAGCGTTTTTTTTGTTTGAAAGGCGAGGATAGAGCAGTTATGGTAATTGTCTGCTCCGCCCCGGCCCGAATACTAAAATTACTATTTTATCTTTAAATATTTAGCTTTCAAAAGGATAATAAAGTAATATAATTTAACTTATTTTTTATTTTAAAAATCTAAACCTAATATTTTATTTTTTTATCTTCCTAGATTAGAAACCCTTTTATGCTAAATTTATATTTAAATTTTTTTTACGATGCTTTATTATTTTAAAAAATAAAAATAATTAATAAATATCGAATGGAGTGGAGCGCGACGGTTATGGATGTAACCGACATCCATGAAAGTGGTAGTGGTATTAAAATTTCAACATCCATAACGGAACGAGACAAAAATAGGATAGAGCAGTTCAATAGCAGAGCGGAGATGAATACTGCAAAATCTATCCTGTCTCGCTTCATTGCCATCCCTAATGCCAGGCATCTAGTCCACTTAGCCTAGAACAAGAAATATCAGCAAAAGTCAAGACATCAAAACATGAAGAAAGAAAAGGGAAAGAAAAAATGACAGTTCAAGAGAACTTCCGACCCAACAAATCATCCCACTTTTTCACCCGTCTTGATTATGACCTTCATACAACAAAATATTGGAGTTAGATTGCATGAGCCAATTAATTCACTTAGATAAAACCATCACTATCAGAGTCATTAACCTGCCACCAATGAAGAACCGTTTTAGTTTGTAAAGAAGGAAAGATCCTTCTTGCAGACTAATATAAATATCACTCCAAATCTGCAAAAGACTTGTAAAAACAAACCTACCCAAACCAAACACATTTCTGGTATAAGTTTTAAACAGTTCCTCCGTCTGATAGTCATAGCATTCTCCAAAAAAAAAAAAAAAAACTTATGGGAAACATCCTTTTAGAAGCTTTGAACGTCCGAGTGCTTGGCTCCGGCGAAAAAATCCTGGTGCTTGGTCATGGATTTGGCACGGACCAATCGGCCTGGCAACGCATTGTCCCACTTTTCACACCTTATTATCGTATAATTCTATATGATCTCGTTTGTGCTGGAAGTGTCAACCCTGATTACTTCAATTTTAGAAGGTACACAACGCTTGATGCCTACGTTGATGACTTGCTTAATATTCTTGATGCTCTTGGCGTTGACCATTGCGCTTACGTTGGTCACTCCTTCTCCGCCATGATTGGCATCTTAGCTTCCATTCGCCGCCCTGAACTCTTCTCAAAACTCATCCTCATCGGCGCTTCTCCCAGGTTAAAAAACAAAAGGAAAAAGAAGAAGATTGGTCTTCATTTTTTTTTTTTGTTATAAGTTTGCCTTACTGATGCAATAAAGTTAACTGGAAATCAAATTTATGGGTTCCAGGTTTCTTAATGACAAAGATTACCACGGAGGGTTTGAGCAAGGCGAAATTGAGAAGGTTTTCTCAGCAATGGAAGCGAATTATGAAGCCTGGGTCAACGGGTTCGCCCCACTAGCGGTGGGGGCTGATGTGCCGACAGCGGTTCGAGAATTCAGCCGAACCCTTTTCAACATGAGGCCAGACATATCCTTATTCGTTTCCAGGACCGTATTCAACAGTGATCTGAGAGGGGTACTTGGCATGGTAAGAGTACCTTGTTGTGTAATCCAGACAGCCAAGGATGTTTCGATTCCAGCTTCGGTCGCCGAATATTTGAGCACCCATTTAGGGGGACGAACAACGATCGAGATTTTGAAGACTGAAGGACATTTGCCGCATTTGAGCGCACCAGCGTTGCTGGCTCAAGTGCTCAGGCGAGCCCTTTCACGGTGAGGAAGAAATGTAACAAGTAAGAAGCGATGTTGTCGACACCTGTCGAATAATTTGTGGACATTAGGATAATATTTATGATTATGATCTTTCTTTTTCTTTTCCAAAGGGAAAGAATACCCACGTGATAGTCACGTGATGACAAAAATGTTTTTGGCTTTCTTACTTTGTTTGTTTCTTTTCTTTTCTTATTTTGTTTTTTTACTTTATTAATATTTTTGTTTTTTTTTTTTACTATTTGGTTTTTAAATTTGAAGTATCCTTCTTTTTCTTTATTTTTGATATATTTTGACAATTGAATTCGAACTTAATTCTATAGATTCGTACAATTATTTTTAAATAATGATATTTAACAAATTTAAATATGAATTTTAACATTTGATTTTTTATTTTATTTTGGGTTGTGACTTTTTTTTATAAAAAAAAAGATATATTTTGACGAGTGAAGAAGAAACGAAAACGTTTATAGTGTTGGTACTTTTCGTTATGTTTAAAAAATTGGATCAAAAATCAAATCGATAAGATATTTGATTATCGGTTCAATCGATATGATTCGATTGGACCAATCAATTGCATTAAAAAATTTTAAATTTTAAATATTAAATAAATAATTTTAATATTAAATCAACATTAAATATAATAAATATTTAATAAAAATATATATTTAATTAAATGATATGATCTTTAATATATATTGTAAGGGGTAAAGGTTCAAATCTTATTACATAAAATAAAATTTATTAAAAAATATTTTAAAAAATAAGTTTAAAATCATTTTTTAAAATTTTTTATTAGTTTTTTACCAATTCAAAAAATTTCGAGTTTATAAATAAACCATCAATTTTTTATTTAATTGATTCAATTAATCGATCTGGTATGATTTTTTTATCACTTAATATTTTGGGTATTTGCAAGACTTTTTTAGTTTTAGTAGAAGAAAAATCGAGTGCGAGACTACCTTCGTCCTTTGGTTTGGTTGGTATCTGGTTACTAAGCCTGCTTGGATCCAAAACTGTACGCGGCCCGACAATTTGATGGGCCTTCTCCGGAGATCCTCTGTCCCATCAATGTTCTTTAAGTTTAAGTTTTCCTTCCTAGCCGTCCCAGCATCCCATTTTCACTTGCTATGGAAAATTTTGTTTGGATTTTGGTTACTAAAACATTAGGCATTCAAACGGGAAGTTCTAAGGTAAGCTCTTTATGGTGAGCTTATGATAAATTTTATCACATATAAATATGATAAAATTATATAAATTATTAAAAGATATTATCATGTATTTACGTAATTAAAAGTTGTCATGTAATTATGTAAATTTTTTTTTACATATAAACATGACAAATTACATATATACATGATAAATTACATATTAAACATGACAAATTATAGATAAACATGACAAATTACATAAATTATTAAAAAATATATCATATATTTATGTAAATTGAAAGTTGTCATGTATTTATGTAATTTTTTTTAGATATAAACATGACATAAATTATATATAAATATAACAAATTATATAAATTTTTGGAGCATATAAGAAGCTTATTTTAAGTAACTTTTTTTATAATTTTTTCAGACGCATACATGAAAAAAACTTGTGTGCATTACTTGTTTATAATACTCAACTAGTATGCATCCCGCGTTTCACGTCCGTTTAGCACCAATTTTCTAATATTTGGGTTTGGTTCAAATTTAGTTGTCAAAAACAGTTTTCAAAGCAAACACAATCTAGGATTGTGTTAGCTGCCAAAAACATTCCTGAACCCTTAATGTAGGATTAATGATTATAATAGTAATTGCTAGAAAGTTAGATTTGGTCCAAGCAAACAGTAATAAGTAGAAATTATTCAAACTTAATTGGTGCATAATCCTTTATATGAACTAATCATGAAAAGTAGAAAAAAAATACCTCTAGTCTTTAACGGTCATTCTCAGGATTTTTTTTTTTTTTTACAAAAAAAAATCGAAATAAAGGAAGAGTTGCACATATTAAAATTCGAATCTCAGACTTATTAGATGTCACTTCTTAAAGATTTTCTTTGTTTTTAATATTAATCTTAATTTTTCTTATATATAATTTGAGATTCATATTATGATTTTTTTTATATACAAAAGAGATTGTAACTTGAAAATAATAAAAAAAAATTGTAAATGTTAAAATTTTAATCCCGAACCTATTGAATATCATATGTTAAATATAATATTTTACTAACATATCATACAACTATTGTGTGACCAAGCTGCTAAAGGCTAAGTGTACTAAGGTGTCCCCACAGTTTTAGTTTTACTCTATAATAGTAATATAGGAGGAGCTTACTCTAAGTTAACTCTTTAAGATGATCTTAAAATAGATTTTATTACATATAAATATAACAAAATTACATATAAACATGACAAATTATATAAAATTGTCATGTTTATATGTAATTATTTTTACATATAAACATGACAAATTACATATATACATGACAAATTACATATAAACATGACAAATTATATATAAACATGACAAATATGTCATGTATTTATGTAAATTTTTACATATGTAATTTTTTTATGTATAAACATAACATAAATTACATATAAACATGACAAATTAAAGTTTACGAAAAACTCATTTTAAGAAGCTTTTCTTAGAATTTTTCATATGAAAGTCATAACCAACTTTCTATACTCTTAAGCTCAACCAATCTATCAGACAAAGCAAAGCTAAAAAACTTTTATGCAAAGACAAAGGATGACACAGATTTTCAGATGTTGCCACCTCTGGTTTTTTTTAGACATACAAAAACTATCTCCTCCTATTTACATTGAACAAAACATAGATACAATCTTCAGGCTTCATATATAAATATATAAATAAAATATAATGATGGTCTAACCAATCATCATGCAACATATAAGTAACCACGTTAAAATGAAATTACAAAAATACCCTTTTTCCTCACGATGTTGACATGGCATTTAATTATTGAATAATTCCATATAGGGTACTCTAGATTTTATTTGGGAGAAAAGGGGACCAATGATAATCAAAATGAATACTATGTGGTATCCATAGTTAACATGTTTAAATAGGATCATTCTTTTTTTTTTTTAAGTCGTGGTTTGGAAATAAAAAAGGGTATTACAAGTATTGAGATTCGAATCATTAATATAACGATATGAACAAACTAAACTAAATTTTAGGTTCAAGACCAGTCTCCTTTATATCAAGAAAAAAACACAATGGACAGTGGTTTCAATTTTGGTCTTGTATGTTTAGCTGGTTGTGAAAGGGAAGGGAAGAGTAACTAATAACTACCAAGCAGAACACAAAGGAGACATCGTTTTCGATGGCAATATTATTCGTCGGGGTCTTTAGAGGAATCCGAGATTATCATGTTCTGGATCATTTGACTTGTCTCTTCCTCGGACATTCGTTCTTGTTTGCTTTGAGATTGTGCATATATAGGCTTCAAAGAATTCCTTGTTTTCCTTTTCTGGTTCATTCCAAACTGTCCATAATTAACGTATTTCTTGTTACATATAAAACATGATCATATATGCTACTCTTGACGTAAAAACCAAGAGAAAATCAATGGGAAAAAAAAGAACAAACTAATTCACAATTGCCTGTTCAAGATGGTTGATGAAGAAGTAAAAGGATTGGAAGATGTAATTCTGTAAGGTGGTGTTTGGTAAATTATATTTATTTTATATTATAAATTTTTATATTTTCAAACTAATATTCATTTTACCAAGTTCAAAAAATAAATTTAGTGCTAATTTTTTTCTTTTTAAAAAAAAAAAATTATATATATATATACAACAAATCTTTTTTGTTTTCTTTAATTATAATTTTAATAGATATAAGTGTTAATATTTTTTAATTCAAATATTTTTTTACATAATTTATATTATAAATATTAATTTATTTATCAATAAATATATTTGTTAATTTTATAATTAATTATAACTAATTATAAAGTAAATAAAAGATTACTAATATTTTACAAATTATTATTTTTGAATAACATTAAAATAGTTACTTGTGTAATTATTACAATATGTATGATTATTTTGATACTTTTAAATAAAATAATATTTGATTTTTAGTAATACCAAACACAGTGATATTTAATTTTAAAAACTTAATAATTATTAACCAAACAAAGTGATTACAAATCAAGAGTGATAAGATCACTCTAGTAATGAGATCATCTCGGGGATTAAATTACCATTACGATATTAAAAATGATACCAAACACTACCTAAAAGGATGTTGAAATTTTAGACCAAGATTTAGAGCCTGAATAGTTTTAGTGGTGTTTGTAAACTTGTTACTACAATGTTCCCATCCCGTTTCGCAAGGGACTTAAAATTTTTTTATATAATTTTAATTATATTAATACTATTTTTTTAATTAAATATTTCAAATTACATCTTCACAAATAAAAAAAATATTAAATCAATTTTAAATAAAAAAATAAATCTATAAAATTGAACTTTTTTTTTTAAATCAAATGACAAATTCATAAAAAAATAAAAATAAACCTTAAGTCGATTTTTTTAACAATCAGATTTCACTTTCTTCGGTTGTAAGAGTCCAAACTAACCAATTACTACTGCTAGTATTTCTTTTTTTTTTCTTCTCAAACGATAAAAAATAATTGTAAAATCTTTTTTCGCACATAATTTTTTTTACTTCCATATTAATAATTATTTATTACATAATAATGGATAATACATATTTTTAATTTATTTGTTCATTTTATAATTCTTTCAAAAAAAAATTCTATCTAGATTATACGCTTTTCAAGAAAAATTATTTTCTTTTCTTACTAATAATTATTTATTATTATGATAATAAATAGTAAATATTTTTCGTTTATTAGTTAATTTTGTAATTATTCTAAAAGATTTTGATCACAAATAGGATGGTAGCAGATCGGATATCAATAATTTTTAAATATCGGAATTCGAATTCGCTTAATTTATCTGAAATTTAAACCCATTTATTATCCGTTTATTATCTGAATATCACTATCTGAATTCGCATCCAATTTAAAGAGCAATATCAGTCGGATATCCGAACTAACTAAATATCTGAATTTATTAAATCATTTTTTAAAAATAAAAATAAAAATATAAAATAAAATAAAATAAAAACTAAATATGTAAATGGATATCGAATTTGGATATCTGAATCCTTTATTCGCATAAATAAAGTGAATTCGGATAACGAATTCAAATATCTGACACTAACCGAACCAAAATCAAAGTGATTTTCGATAACGGATATCCAATGATTTATTTTTGAATTTGCTACGAATCTGTTGCGGATAGTAAATTCAATATCCGAATTCAAAAATTATCCAAATCCACAAATAACGGATCGAATAATATCGGATATTTAATTTTTTACTATCACTCACAAAACTAAAAAAAAAGTATTTACAATTATTTATTATAATAACTATAAAATATAAATATTTTTATTTGTAATTTTCCACAAAAAAAAAAAAAAAAAAAAAAACAGTATCCCTTAGGGGATACTTTTAACATAATAGTTTAAAGTTTAATATTATACGTATAGATATAAGAGTTTATTTAACTTAGGAGCCCATAATTAATACTATACACTCATTAATCCCAAATTAACTGTTGTTTATCTTTTTCAGCAAAAGCAAAATACAATAAACATAAACATGAAAAATATATATGATCATAAAGACAGACTTGCCAATTTTTCTAATTGTCGTATGTCCAAATCGAGGTGAGGCAAACAAGGCAGCATTATCAAATTTATATTTTTGGATAAAAATTAGTCCTTGTGTATTGAAAGTAACGTTAGTTGGTGATAATTTTTTTCGTTAATAATATACAAATTTCATATTTATTATCAGTTTAAAATTTAAACCAAATGCACACGACCTTTACTTATTAATATCATCAAAGGCATGATAAAATAATTAATAATTAAATTTAAAATAAAAACAAAATAAAATAAAATCAATCCGGAAAAATTCCTATTTTTAAAATGATTGGTGAGGATTTTTTGACCAATGCATATAGGACAAGCATGGATGATTTGAAAGTTTTTTTTTTTTTTTTTAGTTTTGAATCTGATTTTTTACAGTACAAAAAAAAAATTAGAGTTATGAGTATTAATAAAAATTAATTTAGTATTGTAGAGTGTATGATATTTACTAAATCATGAAATGGCATGTTTTAAATGAAATCCTAAAAATTTATATTTTAAGGTTATCCTAATATAAATTAAACTCTTTAAACTATACTTATCTCTTCTTTTTATTTACGTCAGCCACTCAGCCTCCTCACTTTCTTCTTCTTCTTCTTTTTTTTTTTTTTTCACGTTTTAAGTTTAATATAACAGGTATAGATATAAACTTATTTGAACTATTACTTTTTTTTTTTTTTTTCACGATCCATAATCAGCCACTCAGCCTCTTCCACTTTATTAATTATTTTTAAATGATGTATTTAAAAAAATTGATTTACATGTTAATTTATGGATCGATTTAAGATTTGTATTCGACTGGTTCAAAAAAATATATAATAAAAAAAACTTTTTTCCAAATAATTTTTTTTAAAAATGAAAAAACATGAGTTGAAATCAAAGAAACTGATAGAAAATTCGAAATTTAGTTCAATTAGTTCATACAATCATTAGAGTTAACATCCAATAAGTTCAGAATTCGGATCCTAATATTTGCAACTATTTTTTCTTATCTCCAAATTAAAGATCTTAAAAATTAAAAAAAAAAAAAATTGATAGAGAGACGAGTTTGAGAGATTTACCAAAAGAAAAAAGTAACGATTTTACAAGTCCCCTAAGTTATAGACGCTTTATTTACCGACTAAAAGATAATAAAATGACATAGGTTATGACTTGTTTTGGAAGACAAACATCCTTAATCTTCTATACCTTACCATTAAAAAAATATTTTAATGGAGTCTTTACTCGACCGGTGTTGAACTCCTTTGCTTGACATGTGTCAAATTTTTTGCTCGACACGTGATGAATTTTTTTATGTTTTAGTTTTTTATTTTATTTTTAAATAATTTATTTAAAAGGGTTGGTCTGCACGTTGACTCGCGGGTCGATTTAAAATCCATACTGATTCACTCGGGAAAAAAATTAATTTATTAATTATTTTTAGTTTAAAGTTTTTTTTAAAAGTGTTAATCTACACGTTGACTTGCAGGTCGATTTAAGATCCCTACTCAATTCACTCGAGAAAAAAAGTTATCTTATTTTATTTTTAAATGACGAGTTTAAAGGAGTTGGTTTGCACATTGACTCGCGGGTCACTTTAAGATCGTACTCGACCCGCTTGAGAAAAAAAGTTAAAACAAAAATAAATTGAATTTGCTATTAATCAATGTGATACACGTATGAACTCCTTTGCTTGACAACGTGTTTTTTTTTTCAAGTTTTAGTTTTTTTATTAATTTTTTTTTTTTTAGTTTTAAATCGATCCAATGAAAGAATAAAATACAAAATATAATTTTATTTTTTATTTTTTATCTCTTATAAATAAAATATATACTATACAATAAATTTTAAATATTTTTTAAAATTTTTTATAAATAACATTTACAAATAAATTTGAATTACGTAATTTATAAATAAATAATTTTTATAAATTTAATTTTCATAATTAACAAAATATAACTATATTAATATTAATATTATTAGAATTTAAAAATAAAAATTTGTTATTTATAATATATATAATTAATTATTAATTAACAATTTTATAAAACCCGACTGAAGTGCTTATTTATTATATTTCTTATTAAATCATCTTAATCTTAGTAATTGAAACTTATTTAAAGTTAAACTATACCTAGATAAGTAGTCAGCCTCCTCCTCACTTTCTTCCTTTTTCTTTGTTTTAAGTCAGCCATGGATAAATCAACCATGTTTATCGTCGAAGGTGAAATTTGTCAAGATGCTGTATTCAGGTGGTACAACAACAATGGAGGTTCAGGTATGAAACGTGAACTTTCATTGCAAGCCAAAAAACATCTTTCTGCTATGGGATGGGTTTTTTGGTACGCACAGAAAATTAACGGGAAACAGGAGTTGCGGTATCAATCACCAGAAGGAAAAATTTACTATTCACTCAGAACGGCTTGCAAAAGTTATATCGAGGAAAGACGGGGAGATGGAAGAGTTGTGGCTGGTGACTTGGAGCCCAAGCAACCAACAAAAAGAAAGAGTTTGAGCCAAGAAAATCAAGCATTAATGTGTGAATCTGTTCAATCCCTGCCACCATATAAACGAAAAAAACAAGAAAATCCAACCAAGCCTCGGGTACAATCAAGTAAAAGAGTACGAGAGGATCCACTTCCTAATTCCTCTCATCGTAACCCTAAAACCGTTCTCTCATGGTTGATAGATAACAATGCCGTTTCGATACTGGCAAAAGTGTATTACCGCAATAAGGCAGGGAACCCATTGATGAAAGGACGGATAACTCGTGATGGGATCCAATGTGACTGCTGTTTCAGGGTTTTTACTCTCACTGCCTTTGAGGCTCATGCTGGTAGTTTCAACCATAGGCCCGCTGCTAATATAATCTTGGACGATGGCAGTGGCAAGTCTCTTTCTGATTGTCAAAGGCAAGTTCGTGATTCAATGATGATCACTAGTTCCAAAGTAGAGAGCCCTAAAACTGTGAAGGACAATTCGAATCCACATGAGAGTGATGAGGTTTGCTCAACTTGTCGCGATGGGGGAGAATTAATTTGCTGTGATCATTGCCCTTCTGCTTTCCATTTGAATTGCCTTGGCCTGAAGGAAGTTCCAGATGGCGACTGGTTTTGTCCATCTTGCTGTTGTGGAATTTGTTGCATTGGATGTTTAAGTGATGATAGTTTTCTTACTTGTCAACAATGTGAGCGTAAATTTCATGCTGGCTGCCTGAGTTTGAAGGATTCAAACGACCTGAAAATTTATCAGACTGGAAAAAACTGGTTTTGTAGCCATAGCTGTGAAAAGATCTTTTCTGGCCTGCGAAAGCTTACAGGAAAACCAATTCTAGTGGGGAACAATTTGACCTGGACATTATTGAAGTCTGAGGCCTGCTCTAATAGTGATGCAGATCATGCTCATAGCCTGGAGGCTTCTGCAGAGAATCACAGTAAGTTGAGTGTTGCACTAGATGTGATGCATGAGTGTTTTGAGCCTAGTAAAGATGTTTACAGTGGGAGAGATCTAGTTGAAGATGTGATTTTCAGCAGAGGGACGTCAAAGCTGAGACGATTGAATTTCAAAGGATTCTATACTGTGATCCTGGAGGAAAATGATGATCTAGTTTCTGTGGCTACTGTGAGGGTATATGGGGACAGGGTGGCGGAAATGCCCCTTGTTGCTACCAGGTTCAGGCACCGTCGCCGCGGTATGTGTCGATTTTTGGTGGATGAACTTGAAAAGAATCTAGCGAAATTCGGGGTGAAGAAGCTGATTTTACCTGCAGTGCCTGCTGCAATCGACACATGGACTAAAAATTTTGGGTTTTCTCACATGACAGATGATGAAAGATCAGAGCTTCTGCAGTATACTTTCCTAGATTTTCAGGGGACTATAATGTGCCAAAAACTCTTAAAGACAGATGGATTTGTGATAGACTGATATATCATATGCGTGTTTTCTGATACTTTTCAAAAGGTTCAAGTATCGTTCCATGTATTTTTTTTTTTTTGTGCTACATTTATTACGTATAAATATTAGTATGTTTATTGTCGTAAACTATGTTGCTCCGACTGTTCACTGTTTTTAAAGTACTCGTGTCCGACATCCGTGTGCGATGCATATCCAAACATGAGTATGGGGATATGATCTTTCACAAACTCTCCAAATATATGAAAATCTTAGAAAAAATTGAATATACCCGTGTCACATACCAATGTCCGACACTCAAACCCGAATCCGAGTAACATAGGTCTTAAATGCTACTTTATCTATGTTACCTGATATTATACATTCTACTCTTGCTGTAGCTCCTTAATTTAACTCACCCCTCAATAGGAATCTTAATGTTGCTGAGACAATTAATGATCTTGGTAATTAAGCAGACAGTTTCAGGTTTTCATTGTAAGATATATAATGGTTCAGTTCGACAAGTACTGGGGTTTCTATAGTTGCTATGTGGTCGCCCATTCGAAGTATTTTGCTCTTCAGCCTTGCACCATGGCTCGAGTTCTGTCTATATGGTGTGGATTCAATGGCACACCAGCAGTAGTCATTTGCTTCCAACGCAAGAGCTTATTCCCAAGTCTAAAATGGAAAAAGAAGAAAAAAGGTATTGCAGGGTTAAAATATCCTGATGATAATTATGGTGTTGCAGATGCGATTTGAAAGATGATATACTTTTGTTTGAGTTATTTTGATAGCATAGCTTGAGATATACTTTTGTTTGAGTTACATTGGTTGCGATGGACCTGAAAAACAAGGCTCGGATTGGCATATTTATGTCCCTTTTCGTATTGCTTATCGACCGAAATTATACATTTGTGTTTGGCAATTAACTCATCTCCTTCATAATTAGTTGCCCTTTGAATATCATAAACAGCAGCTGATGCATCAGATGCACCCGATAACAAAAATCTTCCCTCAGTCAAATCCACCTAATGTATATGATAACCCAAACACGGCCTTAAGTTTCAATTAAAAAAAAAGAAGAGGATTTTGATAATCTTAAAGAAAGCAGGCAATTGTAGGAATTGTAGAGTTAAAAGAGAGTACCTGAAGGGAGTTGATGGAGCCTCTGTGAGGAGAAACGATGAATTTGTAATTGGAGAGTTGGAGATTGGAAACCCGATTGGATTTGGTCCGACTTGAAAAGGAATACGGGCGGATTTTACCCGCTTATCTATCTCCGATTTTTTTCCACATTTTCCTAGCATCTCTTCGGCTTCAACTTTAAATAAAAAAAAAAACTCTCTGTTTCCCATTACAGCCTTTCTCAGTTCCAACTTGAACATTGATTTTAATTATGAAAAAATAGGCATAAATCCCAAAGTAGATTACTTCGCTGTTTGGCGGTTACCTTCCCTTCCTTCGAGTTTCTGATTTGTCTGACTCAGTCCCTTCCCCGGTTTTACAGAGCTTCGTCGTCTACTACAAGATAACTGGTCAGGGGGCAGCCCACATTCTTCATTTGATGGGCTTGTTGGGTGGGTTTATGGGTCCATGGATATGAACTTTTGGGTTTCTCCTTGAAGTCCTCTAACGTTGGACCATCAACCATGGGACTATGAGCCCCAAAAAACTGTCCAATTCTAGAAACATTATTTTCAGAGAAAATATGCTTCCCTTTATATAATTTTACTGTATGAAAATGGTTTATTTAATCAGCAGTGTGAAATAGTTAGTTTGACAAGTAGTGTTAAAAATTCTCAAATGTTGTTTATAACATGAAACTTTAAAAAAAAAAAAAAAAAGAGGATTTGGGTGAAAAATTAGAAAAATGATGCATTTCTATCGTATGTAAATTGAAGAAATTAGAACATGAGACCTAACATAGTTGGTTTATGTAATCACTCTTAAGAAGTGATATTCAACAGGTCTCTTCTTTTATTCTCACGTTGCGATCTCATTTATATCGAAAAAAAAAAATTGACCAAATTATATGCAATAGATAGTAGTAATAAGGGAAACCTTCAATAATTCTATGTAGTATAGTAGGTTTACAATATTATGTCAGCTGAAGTATAAAAAATTTATTCATGACGAAATAAGTTTTACGTGGATTGAATTTAGGTGATTAGCAGTCTGATAGAGGAAGGAAAATACTTTAATCTCTGCTGTGACTTGGTTTGGTTGGTATTAAATGCTTAAAGATTATCTTTGCCAACAGTACTGAAAATTTCAAGCCAATGGGTTTGTCCCAATGTCCCTTTCAAGTTCTTGAAAAATAAATTTTCATGGAGTCAATGGAGAGGTTGGGGACTTGAGGGGCTTCAATTAAGTCAGCAACCAATGGAGGTTCTATTCTATATATGTATATTGTATATATTCATTAAAATTCTACCAACCTATTAATTAAGTATATCTGGTGGGAAAATGGAAATCAATATTCTGAATTGGTGGGGGAGGGGAGGGGCCGCCGGGGGAGAGTGGGAATCCTCTCCTACAAAAGCAGTAAAAAAAAAAGGAAGGAAATGGGAAAGGAAATCTGAGCTCGGCATGTTAGAGTCTGTTTTGTAAGACACCAGCCCTTGCATGCTTTCCTTTTCTGTGATTCTCAACATTTTTGCTACAGAATCTGATGACATGAGAAAGAAAAGGGTCTTGTCTATCACGTGATGTCTTTTTCTCTTTTGTACAGTAAAGTATAAATGGCATGTTGTCGCCTTTCCATTCCCCAATTTTGTAATTAAGTTCCTTATATATGGTTCATCTTATCCCACCATGTTTTCGACCCTTTTGGTTTCTTCCCTTAAAAGCAACAAGGCAAATTATGACAATAAGCCATAAGGCAACTGAATGCGTTTGTATTACTATAGAATCAGTTTGTGAAATTGTTGGTGTCTTTTAGACTGTAGTTAATTATGACGAAATTCTCAAGGTTGTTAGATAAAAATTGGAGTTATTTTGCATGTACAGAAAAGATCAAAAAGGGTGTCGGAGGTTGGTATTTGATACGCGTTTTGATATTTAAATTAATATATGTTCAGGTGTTTGTATTTTCTCTTATATTGGACTAGCGTTTGATAACCTTTTTATATCTCGTTGTTGAGTGTTTTTGGACTTGACAGATGTAAGCCAAAGTATCTGTTTTTTCTAAAGCTACTGAACAGCTATAAGTCCGTCAGATGTTTTACATGTAAAGGTCCTAGTAGATATAACAGAAATTTCACCACTGATGATACCTTCCATGCCAAGTTAATTGTTATATCAGTGAAAGTGAAATTAACAGTTACTATTCTTTAAGTTTAATTTGTTCAGATGCATAGAGTGAACCAGATTTTTTACATAAATTGTGAAGATATTGAGGAAAATAAGAATTATTATCATGCTTTTAATTATGTTCAATTTGCTAAAGATTCAATGTAAATGGAACTAAGTACCTAACTTGATATAATTTTTATGTGGAAATTAACTTTTGCTGAGATATATAACTTGTAAATCAAAACATAAACGATTATTAATGAGAGAACATATATATATATGAATCAAGAGATGGTATCTTACACAATCATTAGTCTTTGACCATTTTCCTTAGATGAACAGTTAACTTTCACATGCAGTAAAGATAAGCTTCTAGTTCTTTTTTTTTTTGATAATTGGGTAAGGGGAGGGGTTGCTTGAGTTTGAACCCAAAACTTCATGCTCCCAAGACTCTTAGCCACTCAGCCAAGAGCTTGTTGGCTAAGCTTCTAGTTCTTGGGTTTTGCTTAAAATTCAAGTTCTCATTATCACTACTGCCTCCTGAATCCTGATAGGCTACCTGGAGATTCCTTTTCCTCATTTTGAAACTAGTCCTTTTGAGCTACTAACCTCCATCTATTTAATAGGTATTATGACAAAATTAAGTTTAGTTGATAATCACATTCAAGTGTACATCAAATTTTCAAAGATGAGAGAATCCAAAAGTTAATCTAGTTGGTTCATGGAGTCTCTTTCGACTTTCGAAAAATGATATCTAACGAGAAAGGATTGTATGAAACGGTTACTCCAGGTCAGCATATATCCCTTCCATTTAAATCATGCCACATAATAAGATTTTAAGAAAAAGTCAACTATTTATTACAAATTATATATAATAATTAACTGATAAATATTTATTTCAACAATTCATTAATGATTCTTGTAATAAATAGTTGATTTTTTTTTAAAAATTTAATGATTCTTGTAATAAATAGTTGATTTTTTCTAAAATTTAATTACGTGACATGATTTAAATGAAAGATATATGCTGACATGAAATAATCATTTCATACAATTTTTTCTCGACATCTAATAATTTTAATATTTAAATCTCAGAATCTGAAATCTTTTTTCAAAGATGAGAGTAATTATTGAGATCACTTACTTTGAAATTGATGTGAAACAGGTTCTTCTTGTTCAGTTAAGTTTGAACTATATATCCAATGTGAATTCATTAACTTTGAGGAGACATTGGAGGGTGAAATGAGTGAAATTGTGGTAGCTTTTTTCTCAATGCTAAAGCCTAAAGGATTAAAAAGCTAAAGGGTGTACAGAGCAGACATAAATCCGCTAATTATGTTGCATGATATTTGGATCTTTCGGTTCTGGCTCGATTCTTTTTGGACCCTTCACTAGAATTACAAGTAAAAAAGTAGAGAGTTAGGATTACAAAAATGTCTTTGAGGAAGGAGAATTAGTCAATAAAAGCTTCTCTTTAATGATGTTACCCATGATGTACTGTTCCCTTTTAATTTTATGATTAAAACTTGTCAAAGCTGCAGTATCTTTGTCTATTGGGAAACATAAAGTAATTCAATGAAAAAGGAAGAAGAAAAAGATTATGAACACTATTCAATTCAAAAGGTTAATCTTAAGCAATATTCAATTAGACAAAAAACAATGAACTTGATAATTTTTTCCTTATTAGTATTGCTTATTCATGGTTGGGTCGAGTCGCGATCCGAATTTTTTTTTTTTTTTACTCAGGTTCGGTTCAGTTTAGTGTTCAAAATAATAATAAAAAATTTAAATAAAATTTTTATATTTTATAATTAAATTTAAATAAAAAAAATATTTTTTAAATAAGTAAACAATGATTCGAATCAGGTCGATCCAAATCAATAAAACTCACGTTCAAGTCCAACTCAATACAAGTTGGATCTATAGGATCGAACAGATTATTCGACCACGAGTAGGTTTGGCCTTTGTAAAATAGAAGTATGTAGCTATGAATTCACTTTATCTTTTAATTTTTTTCAAGTTATGAATTAACTATCTCTTAAACATGACCACTTCTATAAACAAAAGACCCATTGCATGATGCAATTTATGGGGAAATTAATTCTATAAGACTCTTTACTCAAATATGTGACAAATTGTGATGGGAATTTTTTAAATGGGAAATGCCAGTTGGAATCATAAATTAAATGAAGAAAAGAAATGCCAACTCTGCCAATTTCTCAGTTCCCTTTTGCCATTATCAAACTTTGCTGTGCATTTATTTGAATTCAAAGTTTATTATGCTTTTTCCAACTTCTGGGTCCCTAATTTAAAATGCATAAAATGTACCTTTCCTTTCCTTGTATTTTTATTTTTTGGTCTGAAACCTTTCTTGCTCTTTCCTACTTCTCTATCATTATTTATAATTACATTATAGACCTTTAGTTTATATATATATATATATTTCCATATTTAGCCTTCAATACTTTATGTAATTTTTTTAGATATAAAAAAATCGTAATTTAAAAATAAAAAAAATATTGTAGATGTTAAAATTTAAATTTCAAAATTTTTGAATGTCATATCTTGAATCAATTGAATTAAGTGTAGAATTCTTGTGTACTTCTTTAATACTAGTACATAAATTCGTGATATGTTAGTTATGTACACGGATTTGTTAAGTATATGCATGGCAAGTGAAAACATCAATTCGGGTAGTTTTTATCTCCTAGACATTGTTATCTCTCAAAGCAATTATCTAGCTTAGATTATTATCTTTTCATTAATAATTTTTATCTTTGCTTTTAGTTATTTTAATCCAATTATGAGGATTGGGACATAATTTTTTTATCAACTTCTAGTTTATTACTTTATCTCTTGAAGTTAGTACAAAAAATTTCTTAATGAAAAAAAATAAAAAAATCAAAGTTTGAGTTCACTTCAAAAAGTTATTTTTTCTCTCATCCTTTTTCTTTTTAATAGTGTCCTCAACTTCAATGGCAGAAATTAGTAGACTAGTACTGTAATTTTCTTCCAAGCTAGTAGTAGTATAAATTTCGGATAGAAACTGAGGGAAAATTGAAGAGCAAAACAACCCTTTTTTTTTTTTACTCCAAGCTGTACCAATCCAATCAATAATTGTTTGGACCAAGAATCTATCTTTCTTCTTCCTAAAGTTTGGCAACAAATGTAGGGAAACAGGGGATTCAATTTCAATGCAGCAGCCGAAATTCTGGTAGCAGGAGAGGGCAGTTTTGGAATGCAATGGTGGGTCTGGCGTCTCTAAATGAAAGAGACAGAGTGAGAGAGAGAGAGAAAGAATTGATATAAAATTCCCAAAACCGGTTGGTTCCTGAATTAACAACCAAAGTTTTATAAGAACCAAAAATGGTCAAAAAATGCCACAGAAATAATCTCTGTGTATATATCTAGTAAGCCCCCTGGCCCTGCAAACCACCTTCGCATTGCCCCCATACTTGCACTTCACACTTGCAAAAAAACTATTTTCTATTATTAAATTAAGCAAAAAAAACAAATGCCCATATCTCAATTAGATCTCTAAAACCAGTTCAATATATTTTTTTTAAGTATTTGGTTTCAGTTGTCACCAACTTAACATTTTTTTTTTGAAGAGAAAATGATGAAATGAAATGAAATAAAATAAAACAAACCCAGAAAACAGAGAAAGAAGATTTTTTTTCCCGAGGAGAAGTAGCTTTCATGGTGTAGACGACTTCTGCCAGGGTCACGGTTTTTTTTTTTTTCTGGGTTTTTTGGTAAGTCCAAAGCTCTGCTCTCTTCGTTTGTCTCGCCTTTTTCATTTCCTGTGAACTTTGTTCTTGTTCTCTTTAAATACGCCTTGTCTTCTTGTTATTGGTCTTTTTTATAGCTTACTATTTGTCCCCCAAAAGATTTTTCCTCTATTTTTTATCTTCCTTTTGAGCTCAATCATTTTTATGAGGGATTTTTGCTGTAATCGGTACTTGTTTGTGGATTTCCATATCTGTTTTATTATCTTGTAACTGTTTCATAATTGATTTCCATAACGGTTTAACTTGCAATTCCATTATTATTATTTTTGTTTGCAAAAACAATAAAATTGTGATGTTTCAAATTCTTTTTTTTTTCCAGGTTTTGACATCCAAATTGTAGGCTATTGTTTCTTTAGAGAAGATGTTGTGTGCTTGCTCAGGTGAACAATTCAAGTTTGAAGATGCTCCACAGTCGCCGGAATCATTGGCAACCAGAGATTTCTCAGCTAGTGGACTCTCATCTCGGACCGGAGATTGGGAATCAAAACTTGAGGATGTTCAAGTGGATGAAGCTGAATCCACTCTCAAAGAAGCTCTCTCCTTAAACTATGAGGTGGGTTCTTTGCCAAACCAATCTATTCATTTATTGATCATTTGCAAGCGAATTATTTTGGTTTTTTGAATGAGTTTGCAGGAAGCAAGGGCATTGTTGGGGAGGCTAGAGTATCAAAGAGGAAACTTTGATGCTGCGCTTCAGGTTTTTCAGGGTATTGACATCAAAGTTTTGACACCAAGGATGACTAGGGCAATTGTTGAGAGAACCCGGCAACGAAAACCACGATCCAAAGGTCACATTATCGCTCCTAGTGTGATGTCGTTGCATTCAGTGAGCTTACTTCTGGAAGCAATTTTATTGAAAGCAAAATCGTTGGAGGAACTTAGGCATTTTAGAGGTATTTTAGTTTTCTCCCTGCAGGGAACTTATTAATAGCTTTGCTTCACAATTTACAAGAATCTATTTTGTGGTTTTTCTTAATTCAGTTTTAGAGGTAACTGATCTTATAAATCTCCGATTCCTTGATGAGAGTTCAATTATTGGATGGTTCAAAGTGATTGAAAATTCAAGTTTTATTATTGAAGATCAAGGATTTTATAAATGGTATTGCACTTGTTGGATGGCTTAGATTTAATATAAGTTAAAGTTTGAATGGTTCTGATGCTTTTTCAATTTATCAGAGGCTGCGAAGGAGTGCAATATAATTTTGGATGTAGTTGAGGCGGCACTACCTAATGGAATGCATGAGGGAATTGCTGAAGATTGCAAGTTACAAGAGATGTTTCACAAAGCATTAGAGTTGCTCCCTAATCTATGGACAAAGGCAGGCTTTCTCAGTGAGGCCATAACTGCATATCGCCGGGCTTTAGTCCAGCCATGGAATTTGGATCCCCTGAGGTTAGCAAGTTTACAGAAAGACTTGGCTGCCACATTACTTTATGGTGGTGTTGAAACAAGCCTCCCTCCTCACTTACAGGTATGGGGTTCAACTACCCCTAATGGTAATATAGAGGAAGCAATTCTTCTCCTCCTAATACTTATGCAAAAAGTGACTTATGGAGAAATAAAGTGGGATGCAGATATTATGGATCATCTGACTTTTGCTCTCTCAGTTACTGGGCAGTTTGAATTATTAGCAGGTCACTTGGAGCAGGCCCTTCCGGGTATATATGAAAGAGCTAATAGGTGGTATTTTCTTGCTCTTTGTTATGCTGCTGCTGGTCAGAATGAGGTAGCATTGAACTTATTGAAGAAGGTTTCTGGCCAGTCAGAAGCAAAGCACAAACCTTATATCCCTGCTTTACTGTTTGGTGCAAAGTTATCTTCTCAAGATCCAAAGCATGCTCATTGTGGAATAACTTTTGCTCGTAATGTGATTGATTTGGCAGATCAAGTGAATGAACATTTCAAGGGTCAAGCCCGTAAGTTCCTTGGTGTTTGCTACGGGAATGCTGCTAGAATGTCCATATCAGATTCTGAAAGAGCTCTCTTTCAGAAAGAATCTTTGGCCTCTCTTAACTCTGCTGCTCTCAACATGAAGGAAGATCCTGAAATGATGTTTAACCTCAGTTTGGAAAATGCAGTTCAGAGGAATTTGGATGTGGCCTTTGACAATGCAATGGTGTACTCTAACATGGTGACTGAAAACTCAGGTAGGGGTTGGAGGCTATTAGCACTAATACTTTCTGCAGACCGGCGGTTCAAAGATGCTGAAACCATACTTGAGTTTGCTTTGGATGAAGCCGGTAGGTTGAATCAGTTAGAACTTCTTAGATTAAGAGCTGTGCTTCAGATTGCTCAGGAAAGGCCCAAGCAAGCAATTGAAACTTACCGAATCTTGCTATCTCTGATTCAAGCACAAAGAGAACCTCAGTCTAATAACTCTGAGAATGCAAAGAGTTCTGATTCAGAGGTATGAGTTCTTTGGCCTTAAACAGCAGCATGGACCCACATTCATGCATTTGCAGATTATGCTTGTAATAACTTAAAATACCTGCTAATTTAACGATCTTGTTTCAGTGAAATAGAGAAAAAGAGAAACCCTACATTTGGTGAAAAAGAAAAGCAAGATGTTTTTCCACCTTGTTCATATCTTATGTCTTTTGCAGAATGTAGCAGAAAGAAATATGGAAATGGCTGCCTGGCAGGATCTAGCTACTATTTATACCAAATTTGGTTCGTGGCTTGATGCAGAAATTTGTGTAAACAAAGCCAAGTCAATTGAACTTTATTCACCCAAAAGTTGGCATACAAGGGGTAAAAAATCCCATCAATCCCTGCGTGCGTTGTTATAAAGCCAACAATGAACTTCCCTTCTAATTTCCAAGGCGTTTTTGCAGGGTTGTTATTTGAAGCTCAATCACTTCATAAGGAGGCTCTGGCATCCTTCTTGGTCGCACTGTCAATAGAACCAGATTATGTGCCCAGTATTGTTTCAACTGCGGCAGTACTTACACAACTTGGCGATCAATCATTCCCAATTGCAAGAAGCTTTCTAATGAATGCTCTTCGGTTAGATCCTACAAATCACGATACATGGATGAACCTTGGATTGATTGCAAAAATGGAAGGCTCATTACAACAAGCAGCAGACTTTTTTCAAGCAGCCTATGAGTTGAAGATGTCAGCTCCTGTCGAAGCCTTTGCATAATGGTGGAATTTGATAAGCTAGCACTTTGTAGGCATTATCTAGGGTTAAAGTATTTAGATAGTTCTTGTATTATAATCAAAAATGTATTTTAGTCTCTGTACTAAATCCTTGTACGTCTGAAATTAGTGCAAAAAAGTAAAATTGATAATGGACATGTGAATGGAATTTAGAAACTGATATAATAGATGATTTCGAAAAAAAATGATTACATATTTTTACGGGTAAGGAAGAGATTTGAGTAAAAAACAAAATTATATTTTTAAATTTCACTTGAGTAAAAAATTTTGACGTCATAATTGTTTTTTTAAATTATCTTTTATGTCAATTTTACATGTTCATGTTTTATAATACAAAAACTAAAATTCACTTTTTAACTATAGTACAAAAACTGTTTAAGTACTTTAACCTATTATTTAGTATTAGCTTTATTTTATCCATCATCTATAAAAAGTCAATTTTGCTGGTTCTACACTTCTACTCACTGTTATTCAGCAACGATATCCTATTAAAATGTACAGCAATCTCCTTGTTTGTGGCTTCCATGTTTTTTTTTGCTGCTAATATCAAAATTCTTATTTAAGTCACAGGTTTCCCTCCATTAAGATATTATTTTAAGAGCCCTATTAATGATGTTCTTTATATACCAAACCCCATTTCTGACCAATGGAACATCGCCACGTCATTAATAAAGGACTCCCCGGTCTTTTTACAAGAGCCCTTGCCGTTAACCGGCGGAATTTCGTTGGTATCTTCTTAAACTGTATGTTTCCTCTTTGCGTCGTAACAAAGCCAATTTTAGCGGTTTGAAGAGTAAACGACAGCGTTTTAACTTGATTTTCTTTTCCCCTTTTAAACCCTAATAACTAACAAGAAGCGTCTAAGAAATTGCAGACAAATTTCGAAACTTGGAAGATTATAAGATACGATTAAAAAATGCGATCGTTAGAGACACTGCCGCCGACGGAAACCCTAGAAATCGAGAATGGTCTGTCACTCGTTCCACGCGTGAAACTCAATCTCACAATCCACCCTTCCCTCCCTTCCGTTTCGAAACCCATCGACGAATGGCAGCTAAAGCGAGCCCTAATAGATTTCCTCAAGTCCTCACTCTCCGTCTCCATCACCGTCCCCGAAGAAGACCTCCAGATCAGACGGCTCAAAGAACTCAAGAAACGGAAGCGCGACGAGCCGGTCGCCCACGGCGCTCTCTTCATTCGTGACCTTGGGTTTTTGAATAGTAGGAAGAAGAGCGAAGAGAGTGATAAGGAAGAAGAGGATGTGAAGGAATTGGAAAAGAAGTTTTTTGATTGGAGAAGGTATGTAGCGGAGAAAATGGATGGGATTGAGCTTAATCTTGAAGGAATTAAGTATAATCTTAGTGTTGAAATTCCAGTTTCGGATGATTTTGAGAGAATGAGGAAAGATTGGGAGGAGTTATATGCTTTTCGAAATCGAGGTTTGTAAGCTTTTTAGTTCTTGAATTTGAAGTTTTTTTTTTTTTCCTAAATGAAATTTCATTTGTAGGTTATTCGAGAGGAGGAAGGCAAGAGCCGGATACGATTGTGTTGAGAGGGGTTCCATCACGGTGGTTCGCGGAGCCAAGAGTTTCATCCAAGCCTTCGATGCTGGTGACGCATACTATTTTTTCTACATTTGGGAAGATAAGGTAATTCCTTTTTATTTAGTTGCTTTGTTGTTTTGCTGTTTACTGAATTCTAGTAAATTATGTGAAGCCTTTGTTGTTGAATTTGTGGAAACTCTATCATGATTTGTGCCCTTGAGAAATGTTGTTTTCCTGATGTTTTAGATGGGTGTGAAAGTTTGGAGCTTTAAATATTTTTTGAAGCAAATGGCACATTATCTAACAGTCACATGCATAGTTTTAGCTGTTCTTTTACTTTTCTTTCTGTTAACATTGTTGCTGTTTTACTTTATTTCAGCTACCTGAGGCCTACTTCCATCATAGTTATACGCATAAGCTAGATTACTTTATATTAGCGTGGATTGCGGTCATTAAGATTGAAACATCGTTTAAGGATTGAGTAGAAATGAGAATCTCAGCCTCTGTAGCTTCTATTGATGAAATTGTAGGATTTCATTGCATATTGTTTTCATGGTGGTCATTTATTTGCTTACTCTTTTTTAGATTTAGGAGAATCATTGGTACAATGCTCATAAAATTTATCTTCGCTATGAAGAATGATGAATACATATGTGTTTGTAATAGACTGATATCATATTTCTGTACTCTAATACTTTTCATATTGGTTCAGGTATGGTTCCATGCACTTATTGCTACATACGTGTATAATATATTATGTTTATTATTGTTAATGCTATTATATGAATATTACCTGATTGTACAATATTCTTGTTGTTGCTCCTTTAACTTACCCTCAATAGGAATCTTAATGTTGCTGAGGACGATGATTTTAGTAAGGAGACAGATGAGGATGGCTTAGACATAATTTCAGGTCTTCATTGTAAGATCGTGGTTCAGTTCGAGAAATACCGGGATTTCTATAATGCACTTAAGGTGCTATGTGGTCGCTCATTACAAAAGGTATGAATTCCTTGATTTCCCTTTTTTTTTACTTATAGCTTGAGACGCCTTGATTGTATTTTACTCTTGAGCCTTGCACCATGATTGAGTTGTTTTCTGTGCTATGGATTCAATGGCGCACCACGACTAGTCATTTGCATCCTGCACAAGAGCTTATCAGTGCCTAAAGTTAAAATAAGAGAAAAAAAAAAGTTGATTGTGCCGACAATTATGGTATTTTCTGAGATCATACTTTTGTCAGTTATTTTGCTAGCAGGGCTAAACCTAAATCCTTGTAGGTTGGACAAAGTTTAAATTGCATTTATAAATTTATTCATTAACAACTATAACCAGTAGTTTTGCTGATATCCAATCTCATCTACCATTGATCAGCAAGGATCTCGATTAAGTTCTGATTATGAGGTTACATGGGACAAGGATGGCTTTTTCCGAAACTCAAGAAGTCAAAATCAAGAGAAGAGCAGCAGGATGCAGGAACCTGCAGCAGTACGAAACAGAGCTGAAGCTCCCAGACATGAACCTCTTGTATCTCAGTCTTCCAATGATACACGCAGAAAGAGGTTTAAGGTCAGAATTCAGCTTAATGATTGATAAATTAGGTGGTCAAAGAAAAAAAAAAGAATGATAAATTAGGGGTTAAATAGGCTGCTTCTTCTTCTTCTTGATTACGTTTTCAGCTAGATTCTGATCATCTTATTTCCTTTGAATGCAGGAATAAAATACTGCTGCACATTTTGAAAGACGTGTGCAGATTGGTCTACAAGACTGTACGAGGACAGAGTTGCGGTTAAATGAGGGATGGATTTTGCATTTTACATTTGGTTATCCTCATAATTTTATGTTTATTTACCCGTTTATGAAGTGATGCAATGTGGGAAGCTTGAGACTCATCAGTTCATTGGTTCTTGGAGAGGGTATGTTAAGGTTTTAATTTAGTTTTGGTTTCTATATTTTGTAAAAAAAGAAAAACTAACCCTATGTCTAAAACTTTTCTGACTAAAAGAAGCTAAAAGATTGGGTGGATTTAGCAAGCTTTATTGGGGTTTACTCCAAATCTCGGATAAAATGTCTATTAATCCTTAAAAATAAAGTATCATTAGAGCTTAACTTCTCAATTAAGTCTTAAATCTCTTAAAATTGTTAAAATAATGTCCTTGCTAGTGATTAAAATAAAATAGAACTGCTGAATAGTCAAAATGATGATATAAACATACACGTTAATGGAATTTTTAGTGAATGTATTATTAACTTGTACAAGACTTAAAAGAGATTTAGGATTTAAATTAAGAGGTTATGGATCAAAACGAAATTGTATCACATTGATACATTTATCAGTTGTTCAAACTTAATCCTATATGAAAATTAGATATAGTAATTTGTGTATGTGTGTTGTGTATTATGTTTTTTTTGCCAGTCGTGTAAATATAAACATAAAAAAATGTTAAATGTTTCAAAATCCTAAATATGATGTGTATTAAATATATCATGTTAATTGTGTTAAAAATGTCGTGTCATGTTTATTATATTGTTTCGTATTTATTAAACGTATCGTTTTTGTGTTATATTTTTGTATCGTGTTCAAAATTATCAAATTTAATAAAAACTAGAGTTTCAAGTTTTCTCAATCATTAAACAATTCAGTGATTCACCTTACACATGTAATAACACCCTTGGGAGCTATCTGCCTTCTTTCTTATTTTGGAAATTGCAATTTGCAATCTCTTTTTCAGTTTTCCACATCCACCATAAGAGCCTGCTTGTTATAACTTGGGTAAATTATTATTTTTATATCTATTGTCTGCAAATTACTTTTTTATTTACATACAGGAAATATACAAAAGTTTTAAACTTTGACATTTTTAGTCCACAGAATTCCTTCATTTATAAAAAAAAAAATTGTAATGCATATGATAAAAAATATTGTATAGAAGATACCAGTAGTAGCTTAATAATTAAAATATATAAAAAATTAAGTAATAGAATTTTTGCTATATATTGACTAAAAATATTCTATAGAAGATACTAGCAGCTTATTTCTAAGCCTTTCATCTAAAACATTAAAAGCAAGTTATCTCAAGTGAAGTATTTGAATGAATCATTCTGTTGTTACCTTATATTAGATCAAGGCAAGAATCTTGAAAATTGAAAATCAACATTTGGGATTCCCATAATCAAGTTTGATGACTAAGAAAATGTCATGAAAAGCAACCTGATATTCATTCATTCTCTCTAGTAATTCAGCTTACAAACAAGAATTTACACTGTTGAACATGTCAAAGAGTGAATGAATTCTTCAATCTTACCCCAAAACACAACAACAAAAGAGGCAAAAATTTACATTTATTAACACACAAAAAAAAAATCAATTCAAAAGAAGAAGAAAAAAAAAAACAAGATGATCAGATAATCTTCTTCATCAGCTTTTCCGATGGTGATCAAAAACCCGGGATGACTTGTCTGGGACAGCTCCGGATTTGTTTTCACTCAAATTTCTGACATAATCTTTCTTCTTAATTGATCTTGTCATCTTATTGGAACTCTCTCCTTGTATTATAGGAACTATATACCATCCAATACAAGTAAATAATATCGAAACTGATCTTCCGAAAAACACCAATAGCAACAAAATCAAGACTAGAAATGATGGTAAATAGTAAGAAGGCCGCCTCCATTTATGAAACTCCAAGCTCTTTTTCTTCTTCTCAGTCTTTTCACTAATTGATTCCAATCCTGATATCTTCTTGATTACTTCTTTCCCTTCAATATTTAAGGTTTCGATTGGGTGCATATCCAAGACTTTTGAATCAGCATTCATTCCAGGCCGATGATCTTTGGTGGTATTAACAGGTTTCTTTTTCTCTTCTTCTTTCTTGTCCTTAAGCTTTACAACGATTGGGACACAATCTGTCGAATTCTTGTACGTAAAACGAACGAATGATATGTCTTGTGAACCTGTTTGTGAGTAAATCTTTTGTCTCTTCTCTTCAAGTTCAGCTAAAAGTGCAGAAAACTTTTCAAGCCCACGATTTGAATAAGGGTTCTTTTCATCCTTGTTATGGCTCTTACTCTTACAAAAGCTGTTTCTTCTTGATTTTCTTGGTGTAGAATTAGGGCTGTTCCAAAGCTCGTGATCATCTTCTTCTTGATGAGTGAAAGCACCGCAGATACAAGGCTGAAACATCTGAAAGTTTGAGTTATGGAGAAATTTGTTTTTCAGGACTTCGGATTTTGTTTGTTTTTGATTGAAACAGAGAGAAAAAAGAGGGCCAAAGGACTTAATAAAGAGTCTTCTGACAAGATTAGATCCAAACCCAACTTAGTCAAATTTAATGATTTGAAAAAACAAAACAAGAAATTCCTCCTAGTAATAGAAGCTTGCTCATGGATTTCGGTCTAGTTTGACTTCTCTTAGAGAAAATAAATAAATTAGTGTTGGAAAAAGTTTAGCTTAAGTTTTAACGTACTATTGCTTGGAGAAGAGGGCTTGAAATGGTCCGTCTTTGGATTAATATTGAATTATCATCAAAACAATGATGCAATGATAGTGGAATTATTATTATATATAATAATTATTAAGTAAAAAACTTAAGATTTTCATTTAAATTTCACCTCACACTATACCAAGCTAAAGCTCAAATAATCAAAAGACTAAACTAGCTCTATAACCATGAGACATGAAGTACATTCAATTATTATTATTATTTTGAATTTTTTTTTTTATACAAAACAGATCGGGATTCGAATCAAATTTTACTTGATGTTACTTTTTAAAATGATTACATTAATCAATTGAATAAATTTTGAGTTCTTAGATTGACTTCTCATGAGTAAATAAATATATTTTCAACTTATTCTTGCTCCTTTTGCATAACTCCATTGATCAAGTGAACTTGAGATTAATAAAATGTTGTGTTAAAATGGAGGAATTGTTTTTTTTTTTTTTTTTCAATGCAATAGAGGATTTGATTTAAGAAAAAAAAAAGTAAGCCAGAAAAAAAAACATGATAAGAATGTTTGAAACTTTGAATGATGATAATGTCATTTGTAAATCTTCCTATTTAGATTTGTATGAGTATGACATCAGCAGTTTCACAAATTTAGGATTTTTGTTATTGTTTTTTAAAAACTGAATCAAGAATTCATCAATCAGCAAAATATAAAGACAAAAATATTAGTACAAATTTGGAAAACACGTGTTATTTATATTACTGAAGACGATGTTGCTAAGGATCAGCTACAAATGCCATTACATACGGAATTTCAGCAAATTCAGGAGAAAAAAAGAAAGAAATCTTCTGTTTTTGTAAAAACAAAGAGGTCTTGGAAGAACAGTCAAAACAAAGGACAAAATTGTGATGAATTGATGGTTTCCCCTACTCGGAGTTTCCTAGAAATCATTTCGGTCGAAACTAACAGACGACTTTTGGAATAATCAATTTTCCTGAATCTTATTTGCAAAAATATTTTCTTACTTAGCAGAAGTTTTGTGATTGGTTCCTGTATTCTCCCCGAACATGCTGATTTATAGATCACAATCAGGGACTTCGAATTTCAAGCCTTACATATATTTAAATTTGGATTTTATTGCTTAGAGATCAAACAAGAAAAAAAATTGAAAAAATAAAAATTACGTCACTTCTCTGTATAAAAAACTCTAAAATGAATATTTTTGACAAGGCAATAAATATGCAGACTCTAAGAAACTCAAAAATCAAAATCAAACTAGAACACGTACGGCTTACTTTTATTGACTTCCTTTTTACAACTCCAGATTATCTATGTTAAAACACTTGTTTGGAAGATCCACCTGGAAAAAAAGAAATAAAAGAAAAAAATTTGAAGTTAAAGAATTTATATTCGGATTTAAACAACAGGAAAAATAAAGACTATGTTACCTGAAAAATCAGATGTGAGTTTTACATACAAGTATTCTCAGTTTTTTCTATTTTTTTTTTTATATATTTGAAAGATCATACCTTTGTATTCATATCCGAATATGTGTCAGACACAAGTACTTTAAAAAAAATGAAAAATCCGGATAATATCATAATATAGAAGGAAGAAACAAAAGAAAATTTATCATTTCTGTAAATCCTCTTGATCTACTATCTTGATATTTCTTTGTAGGAAGACCAAAAGACCTACAATAAGAAAAAATCAAAAGCCATATAAACTTGAGAAAAATGAACAAAACTGGGAAAGAACATTCAAGGTAGCAACTAGCTTACCTTAGGCAATCAGGACACTGTTGTCTCACCAAAAAGCACTATCAACCATTATCATCAAAATTTTCATCATCCTTCATGTACTTCTCTTGCACTGCTGCAACTGTGAACTGATTCGTTAAGAGAAACTTCGGAAACCATCGATAAATTGACACATTAACAACTTTGGTAGAGTTAGAATTTATCTCAGGTCCAAAAACTTCTAGATTATGAATAGCTGCGAGGTTTCACAACTTGAAATGTGACAGACTGAATTGCTAATGAGAATTGATAGCATAATTGATCTAAGATATTTCACAATACATGCTAGGTAGATTCTTGTATGCTACATGAATAAGAGCATATATATACGAGATAAAAGGATATCTGTAATAATCCCAATCAACATCTCGTATCGCAATCTTACTGAATTCAACTGTACTGGGATCTATACCAGTGAATATGTATCCATTGCTCTTGTCAATAAGCTTCACAAGATTCCCAACACTCTCTTTATCCTGAAAAAAGAATCTGCTTAACAGCAAATCTACGTAAAACTATGAAATGAAGCGAAGAAGAACAATTTAACTCAAGAAAGCTACAGTTACTAGCATGCCTGAATATCTAAGGTTGTGAAATTGACAAGATTAAAGTCTTCGACTACGTCACAGAGCTCCTTTGTAAGTTTTCAGCAAGAAAAATTCAGATGACTGAGAAGAGCTCAAAAATTGGGGGGAAGCTCCAAGATTTAGGATGAATACAATTACACCAACTAGCCTAATTATGAATTGTCAACCAAATAAAACTTCATGACAAGCACTTATGGTTACATCTCATAGTAGCATATCATGTCAGCCCTTGAACAATCCAACCTTTATGCAATATTATGTCCTCAATGCTATGCATCTTAGCATCCAGATGTAAAATTGAGGATAAGTACACGAGTCCTAGTTCAGATCAACGCATGAAGGGATAGAAGTTTAAACTCATAATCAAAACCTCTTAACATGTGAACTTATCAAACAAAGAAAACTTAATGTCTTATGCATGGTGAAAAATGAAAAAGTAAAAGTCTGCCACAACAAACCTATACTTATCAGAGTGGGGATCCTGATCAAGATGGTGCTGTAAATATGATAAATCTTGCACATCTGTGTAGAAATCCAGATTGAAAGCTGCAACACATGATGATTAACCATGAATACTAGCACATTGAGGGTTTAAACCATTGGATTTAAACCAAATAAGATTATAGCTAATTTTTTCAAAGGGCAAATCTTTCCAATATACTATATATCCAAACTGGAATCAAATGGAAAAACTATAAGATTATAGCATAAACAATTGGATTTAAACCAAATAATTTTATTGGGATTCCTAAAATGCCAAATTTGTTTTGCTCGAACTAAACAGGCTCTAAAAGAAATCTTTGTTTACAGAGGGAATTTCCAAGTTGTTAAGTTGCTTCTTTTGCGACAAGTTACAGTAGAGGGTTTTGGGTTTTAACGTTTGACATCGAAACAGATTAGCAGACGATGAACTAGAGAGTAGAACGTTCCAGAAAGTGAAAGCCAAATGAACAAAAGAAAAAATCAATTGAATGATAGGGGCGCTCCGAGAATCGAACTCGGGACCTCTCGCACCCAAAGCGAGAATCATACCACTAGACCAAGCGCCCACTTGATGTTCTAAATGGAAAATTATCTTCAACGACTGTATTAGTACTTATGAAACACCAGTTATTACTCTTCTGAAAAAAGATTTTTATTTAATATATATACATATATAAAATTCCTAACACTTAGTAGTTTGATTTTTGGGTTATATATATATCATGGCATTTGCCAGCAAGGTCAATCACAAAGTTCTGCCATAGCAACGAGGCCACAATTTTGCTGCAAGTGGCTCCTGGTTTCATGGTTAAAGTCATCAGGTGTCCGACCCAATTAAAAAATAGTTCACAGTAGGATGCATGATTACAAGCTGTAATGCTAAGTTGCTAACTGGCACATGAAACTTTGGAGATTTTCTTTATGGTCTTTTGGTTCAAGGGGAAAGGAACTTGCTAATTGCCATTTATGAATATGTGGGTTCAAGTTTCTGGAAATTATTTTAGCCCAAATTACTGTATTATTGTGCTACAGTTTAGCTTGTAAATGGAGTTTTGCTCGGCCCTTGAGCTTAAATTAGGCCCTTCAGTTAATACTTTTTTTATGCTGAAAAAACAGTGACCTGTAAGAAACCTGAATTATGCTAGTCAAATGCATTTGCAAATCATATTAACCAAGTGCAATTGCAAACCAAGTTGAACCATCACAGTAGAATCCTAAGGCAGTGCCTCCAGTCTCTATCACTTTATGCTGATATCCCCAAAATGATGTTTATCAAACAACACACATGCTTCTACTGCGGTCTACACCCTGAACAAACCATATTACATTAGATAACTGCCTATTCTTCCAAACATTTCTTTTTCATATTGGTACTTTGTTGCATAGCCTTGTCAGAATGTCGTACATATTAAAAAATATCAATAAAAAAACAAATGCCAAAATTGTTGAAACTTGAAAGAAAGCCAGAGAAAAGAAGGATTGATCAGTGTCTAACATGACAGCATGAACTGAAAACTTGAATGAACTAAAATGCAACTGTCCAAATCTAAAGCAAACCTTCCCAAAAAAACATCAGAAGGCAGATTTAGCTTTTATAAGCATTCCTATTTTCCTACCAATTCTACAAGTCACACAATAACTTCAATTCCACTGCCCTACATATTTACACATGAAAGAAAACTACTTCATTGATCAGCAACAATATATTTACAAACAGAATTTTTAACCCGACAAGAAACACAATTCCAAAAACGAGGAGTTTTCAGAACACCTTCCAAAGACCCTGCAAGGGCTTATTTGGAGTTGGCAAGCAATCAATAACTTTAAGAAAATGCTCAGGCTCCCATTTCCTCCTCCCTTGTCTTTCCTTCTCCTTCTTCCTTTGTCTCCTCCACGCTTTATCCCCACCCGGACTCGTCCTATTCGCGAAATGTGTATACATTTCCGATACCAAACGGTCCGGTAAGCTCCCGGGGTTCCCACTCTTAGCTCCAATAACAATAACTTCCTCACTATCTTCTATCAAATTCTTTGAACTTGAACTCCTTCTAAACCCATCTTTACTTTTACTACTATGAAAAAAGTTTGAATTTTCTTCAACTATAAAATGATCGTTACCCAAGAAACTAACATTGACTGGAACCAAATTTTGGTCCAAGCAGACAAATTCCAACCAACTATCGAAACCCCCGGATGGTATTTCAGTTTGACCTTCTAGATCGAGAAAGTTTACGATTTGCCCATCTGAGGATATCCCCATCCACAAAAACGGCGCTTTGGTAACATGATAGGTGCCGTTTTTGGAAGGACAAACCTTGGAACCAGAAACAAACGATGGGCCCCACTCGAAAATGATCAATCGCGGACACTGACCTGAGAGACCGGCTCGACCGCAATGGCGCCAGAAGCCGATGAGATTCTCCCACTCGGTTAGGGTCTTGTAAAGGAGCTTGTAAGTGATGTTGCCACCGCCCCATTTATTGATCTGGGTCTTGGAGCCCCACCGGCGTTGGCACATGGTGAACCAGAGTTTGGTGTCGCTTCGACATAGCGAAACGAAGCGTTTCGAGGTGCAAGCGAAATTGGCGATCTCTGGTGGGGACAGGAAGGAGAGGATGCAAAGCTGGATGTCTTCAGGGAAATCAGAAAAGGAAAATGAAAAGTCGTTTGGGTCCTTGGGATTAGCCATAATAGCTTCTTCTTTTTTCAGCTCTGGGACAACTTTGTTTTGTCGGGAAAATTTATGGTTGTGTTCTCAGGAAAGTGAGATGAGAGTTTGGTAATTAAACAGGTGTGGTGGTGGGTGGTTTGGTAGATTCTTGGAGAGGAGGGAATGATTCTTTGTCAAAGACGAGAGTTGTAACAGGTTTCCACGAAAGTGTTTTGTCTGAAATTGTGGCAAGGAAGTAAACATTGCACAAACGTCTGCTACTTTGGTTGGAAAATTTCCGTGCGGTGCAATATTATTTTTGGGTGGGCTTGTAAAAGTTTGGGCCTCTCAAAAGTCAAGACTGAAAGGTAGAAGAAGAGTTAATTAGGATGTATAGTTTATCATATTCCATTGAAGTAAGCAAAATTTTTATTTCACTACTACTTCTTTTTTAGTTTGGAAACCTTGATAACAAATGAATGTTAAAAGTCAATTTTTTCTCTTTAGTAGTAGTTATATTAAGAATCGTCTAATTGATAGATGTTTATAAACATTGATTAAGGATAATTAAGTTATTATTTTAGAAAAAATTGTATTTAATATATTACTTTCATCAAATTCAATAGAAAACAATACATTAATTGTATATTTCTTTGTCGTTGAAGCCTATATATTTCGTTTGAGAGACATTTCACTTTATATTTCGACTGAAGAATCCCCCCCCCCCCCAATATTTCTGGTTAATTGACTTGTTTGAAAACATGACAAGTTGGTTAGTATCTAGAATATGCCAAGTTGGCTAGTATCTAGGATATGCTTCTGCCTTGTGCTCAAATCTTAAAACCAATGCATGTTGTTGTGATTTTTAAGGGCATTCGTTTCAATTTTAAATGCCTCTCCTTTTCACAAATGAAGGAAAACTAGGATTTACTAAGAATTGTTCATTATCAAGAGTATTCAAGAAATTCTTCCATGGGGGGATTATTTGTTTTCTCCATATGCAGACAATTTCAAATGGAAGGGCCCACCCAAAAGTGAAGATGATTAAAATTTTGATTTCTCAGAAGAACTCGTGAGGATATGACTTATTAGATTGCCTTATAACTACATCAACATTGTACTTCGCTTCTGATACATATCATACATTTAATGTAAAGGGTGATAAATAAACTAAAGATCAAATTAGATATTGTCATATGACAGAAAGCTTATATTTACAGCTATATAAGAAACATATTTGTGGATCCATGGAAGATAAATTCTATGATCTTAACTTTTCTTTTTCTTTTTTTGCAGTTGAATCATATACAGTAATGGCAGAACTTTGTTTTAAGTCAAGATAATCAGCTTTGCCAATATTTATCCCTTTCCAACCATTTTTTTTGGTTGCTAGAACTAATTGCAACAAGCCAGGCACAAAGTTGAAGTAAATGGAGTAAAAACTTGGCATATATATAGGCTACACAGAAGATACTGACAAAAAAACAACTACAGCGTATACTAATTACTAAATATATGTCTCATATATACTAGCTAGCGAAGGGGCATTTTTTAGTAAAATCAGCTGTGTACATTTTCAAATTTCAAACATTGGAGCTAGACTGAGATGCTTCCCTGTTGTGGGTATGGAACCTCCATGTGAAGAGGTAGTCCTTTGACTGACATGATAATCTGATCACATCACAGAAAGCTTTGATTGAGCTCTTCTTCCCTTCACTACTTCCCCACTCAATCCTCACCCAGCATGAAAACCCGTTTGATTTAACTGGCACCCTCGAATCAGTCAGATGAAGCATCACTTCCCCACAGATTCTCTTGCATGAGTTGCCTCCAACTGATCTTCCTTCACCCGTTACCATAGAATCGAGCCATGGGCATTCTGGTTGACCAACCATCTCTTTATAAGCGGAATTTGCCAGTCTGACTTTGTTTTTTGAATCAGATACCACTGCTGGCAAGGCCTCAGACTCGACCTCTTCTTCTACCTCTTCTGGTTTCTTTGGAACTTGCATTGGTGAGGTTAGGCCACTTGGGTCCTCGTTGATGCACCCAACACTGATGCTGGAGCCTACTGGTCGAATTGGCTGAGGTGCTATAACGCTGCTAGTGGGAAGACCTTGGAGTTGCTTCAACAGATCTTTCTCTTCTGGAATTTCAGCCACTGCGTTCAAATCTATTACCTTTTCTCCTCCACGAGATTCCATGCAATTGAGTGCAGGTACTGTTGCCTGGTTGGAAACAAAAGGAACCGAGGGAGGACATGGAAGAAGGGGAAGTGTCACCAAACTTGCTGCTGGTGGTGTAGAAGAACTCTCCAAGACGCCTCCACCAGCGGCTACAAAGTTGGGAACAGAAAGCTGAGGAATCCCATTCCCATGAGAAAAACCTTGCAAAGAGAGGTTTTTAGAAGGGGATGTTAGAGGACTAGGTGAAGATAGGACATGGGTTCTTGCTCTCTTGAGTGTTGGTGGTGATAAAGCAGCTCTACCTCTCTTTCTAGTCCTAGTAGGTCTAGCCTGCAGCTGAGGCCACAAATTCCTCAGATAAGGAGACTGCCTAATCTTCTGAGACATTGAGCTCTCATTCATGGAGTTTGAAGGCACCTCAGGCTTCGGAGCTATAGGCCTGTACCTGGACATAATTTCAGCTGTTTTAGCTGTGGTGGAGTAAGGATTCAACGTCTTAATCATGGTGCCTTCTTCTTCCTCTCAATTTTCACACCCAAAATTGAACCAATTGTTGAAGTGAAAGATCTTTAACAAAGAGTATCTCTCAACACTCAGCCAGCAGCAGAGGAAGAAGAGGAGGGATTAGAAATTATGAATTGAAGAGGTGAAAGGCTTTTGAAGGAGGTGATTTTAAAGAGCAGAAATCACCCAATGAGTGCCAGGCAACATGAAACAAAGAGGCAGGAGACGTTGACATTTGGATATTGAAATGATGGGTACGTGTTTGAGGGGCTTAGAAGAACAGACATGTGGGATTTGCAGTAGCAAGTGGGTCCATGCATGCTAACACATCACACTTAACCCGAAACTCTAGATACAAACAAAGCAATAGGAAAGCAAAAACTTTTTTTACAAGCGAGCCTTTGAATTCGATTGTCCCACACTCAACTTTGAACCGCTCTTACACCAATCAAAAACGCCCTCTGGTTACAACGCGTGTGCCCACTGGCGGCCATGCGTGGCTACACGCCTACACCTATCAGGATTGGTTTGGTCGTTTTATGTCCTTGGCCCTTCCATATTACGACACTGCCCCCCCCCCCCTTTTGGCTTTGGTTTCAGTCGGTTAATTTTGGCGGTCGTCCACGTGTTAGCTGGTCGCCTCCTATTGCATGCAACGGATGAGTTAGAATCTGATTGGAGGCTTGAAGGCCTTGAGAGGTTAAAATTAAATTAAATCGGATAATATTGGATACTATATAAAAAAAAATAATTAAAAATATAATATAAATAAGATACGATATGAAAAAAAAGTATGAGCACGAATGTCTTAAAATTTATCTAATACGAATTATTAATATATCAAAATTTATATAAAATATAAAATATCTTAAATACGATTATAATATAATAAATATAATACGAATTCACGAATTGAGTAAACTTACACTAAAGATAGCATGAGGGGGTAAGGTTCCATTCCAGGTGGCTGATTGTTCAAAGAGGTTTGATAAAACATGGTCTTTGCCTTTTAAACCGTGCTCTCTTTATGTTTTTTTTTTTCCCCCACAGTTAGCGGTGCTTTTGGCGCTTGCCACGTTAAGGAATTTGAGCTCCCTGAAAGGTCCGGTCATGGAGATGGAATCATGTTTTACTCTCGAACTGATGGTGATCAGACCCTAAGTGGCCAAGTTACAGCTTTTCTTGGTTATCAAGCAAAGAATGGGATTGTGTTTCCTGATTTTTAAGTCGATTAATGGAGAACGGAGTTAGCTTTTGTGGATTGCTAAAACCAAGTGAGTTACCAAAGTGAAATTGAAGGTATTGGGCAGAGATGGTAATTTGAGTGGTTTAAGTACCCACATAGTTTATGTATTATAATAAAAAAATAATTTAATTTATGTACTGTAAAAGTGAGTAATTTAATCTATGTACAATTGAAATAGATGCAAATAAGTAAAATTGATAGAGGTATTAATAAAAAACCGTTAAAATGCTGACGTTGACTCGTAAAATCTAACAGATTTAGAAATATTCCAAGTCATTAATTCTATTAAATTTTACGAGTCCATCTCAACATTTTAACGGTTTTTCATTAACATCGTTATCAATTTTACTTATTTGCACCTATTTCAATTGTGCAAGAATTAAATTACTCACTTTTACAATACAAAAACTAAATTACTCTTTTCACTACAGTACAGAGACTATGTGGGTACTTAAACCCAATTTGAGTGGGTTGGATGGGATTAAGAAAATGGTTAATATGTAAATTTATCAAATTATATATTTTTTAACGATTTAATATTTTAAAAAAATTCATGATTACAAACACGAATTTATATTCCGTTGATCAAATTATCTCAATATACTAATGTCATTACATAAATATTGACATGGCCTAATTGACCATTATTATATTATCATGTGTTAGGAGAATGAAACGTCATTACATCATTATTATTATTATTTTTTTTTAATTCAAAAAATTTTAATTATTTTTTAAAATGCTATCTTGAAAATTGTGACGTGGTGATCTAAGTATCGAATAAAAAAAAATACATCATTACATCGTTAAGTATTGAACTAACTTGATTGATGTAGTACAAATTCAAATACTGAATCTTGAATTTTTGTATTTAGATATCAAACCGTTAAAAAGGATATAATTCAAGGATCAATTTCCATATATTAACACTTAAGAAAATTATTAAATGGGCCTATGATAACTGGTCACTCATTCAAAGGACATAAAATTGGGCGAATTTCACCCTTCTTGGCTTCAAAAACAAGCCCAAAAGATAAATAAAGTGAAGGGCCCGAGTGGGAGAGACAGGACTTGACCCAAAAATCACTTTTTCAGGTTAATATCCTCACCCATGGGCCAACGACAGTGGCAACTCCTATTTAATGACAAATGCGATGCCATTTTATGCTCCCCAAAATGAAAAAAGTCGCCAGTCAAAAAATCCTGACAAGTGTCCCCTGATTCAGTTCTTTTCCTTTCTCAGCAAGTAAATGAAATCCAAATCCTTTATCTAATTTCTCTTTTGTTTATGGTTTCTTCATTTAGGGCTTGAATTTGTTTTTTTTTTTTTTTTTTCTTTTCTGCTGCGATTTTTTTTTTTCTTCGATGGAGGAGTCTGAGAAAATTAACGGGAAAAAGAAGTTGCCTTCCATTCCTTCAAATTACGTTACTCTCCGTCAATTGCAAGAGAGATGGATGAAAGAGAAAGAGCAAGAGCAAGAGCGAAAGCAGGAGGAAAAGGAAAGGGAAAAGGAAAAGGAACGGCCGCAACATGAACTAGAAGAAAAGGAAAAACAAGCTGAAGAGCGAGCTAATGATGAGGTAGCGGGAAGAGAGAGCCGTAAAAATGGGCATTTTCGTCGATATGATCGGGACAATGGGAAGCGTGTTGCGAAAGGGAAGCCCAAGGAAGAGGAAATCGCGGCTCTTTTTGCGGTTAATGAAAGCAAGGATGTCGAGAAGGAGAAGAAAGTCGAAGAATTGAAGAATGAGAACAAGAAGAAGAAAAAGAAGAAGACGAAGAAATGGAAAAACAAGATAAAGAAGGAAGAGAAAGGTAGGGCTGAAAATGAGGGGGAGGAAGTGGTTGGACCTGCTGTGAACGCGCCGCTGCCTGCGAGTGTGGAGAACAATAAGCCGGAAGAGGAGGTGATCGGACATGAACTCCACACCCCGAAGCAAGCGAGTGTAGCGATACCAAGATCGGATGGTCGTACGGTTGAGATTGGACGGAAATTTAGGGCAATGTCAATGAAAGGTGAAATTAGAACAGGGGATTATTGTAGATACGAGAGGCAGAATGGTAATTTCAATCACCGTGGTGGCAATAGGGAGCTGAATAGGAGATATTATTATGGGATGTTTGATAGGCGTAGAGAGCAGAATCAGAGAAATGAAGGGATGATTTGGGTTAAGAAAGGGGAAGTTAGTGATGGCAAAATCGTTGGAATTCAAAGCTCGAGTTGCTCCTCCAAGGAATTAGATTGATGGGATTTTAATTTGGTAATTTTTTTTTTATGAAACCCTTCCTATTTGTTTGTTAATTTCTGATGACATGCAAAGTTGTATCATGCATTGCATTTGCTTTCATTGTCACAATGAAACTGTGAAATTTCGTTTAAATTGAATAGTTAAAAGTTAAAACAATTTAGTTTAATTTACTGAGCATTTTGGGTAGTAAAAGCATTAAATTTAGTACTGCTTCAATGTTTTGCATGTTTTAAAATGTGATGTTGGAGTTTAATGAACTGTGAAGTAGATGATTGAGAAACAATGAATCATGATGGGATGTGGTGAAAGATTGTATAAACTATGCAATGGTTTGCTAATGTGTGGCTCTCAGCTGATGTGAAATTTTCTGAGGGCCTCACTTTACAACCTTTGCAGTTTGCATAGCACTAATTTCCCATATTTTAGGTAATTGAATGATTTCTAAAAGGAGGCACCGATAAAAGCCATTCTTTGTCTCCCTGTAAAGGAAACTGGGTTGTGAACTATGCAAAAGATTATGTGGAATTTGGGGTCTTCAGTCATTTAGGGCAGAAAAAACAAATTGAATGACTGGTAAGATACACACTTACATGATTGTTTTACTTGAATACATGGCAATTACTGGGAAAAATAAGGTTTGTACCAAGAATTTCCCTTTAACCTTTTTAGTGAATATTTCAGCGGATGAATATAAGTTAAGTGGCTAAACATTACTGACCAAGAAGCCATTAGAGATTCTTTGTTAGAAATGTTGAGAATCAATCTGAAAATTGCATTTCTGGAAGCTTGTTCTAGTCGTTTTTACTTTTGACATTACTGTATTCATTTGTATTATATAATGTTAGACTAAAGCACCTCTCTTTTCCAGATCCTTCCCTGTTCCCTAAACTTGTGGATAACATAAATGAACCTTCACCTCAAGGGCTCAAGGTTAGTGACTTAATTCTAAGACTGATAAAGTTGAACTGCTATTACATATTATCATTAGTTTTTCAGTATTTTTCCAACTACTCCTTATCAGTTGTCTAGCATATATTTATTTATTTTTAAGATTTATTATGACATACGCATAAGATCCTCAAAAGTTCTTTTCTTGGGCTCTATTGAGAACCTCACATTCAGTTTTATCTTTCCTGTTTACCTTGTTATCTTGGATGAGGTAAAGTTTGAAATAGTGGTGTAGAAAATGGAAAAATTCCATTACCTAGGTTATAGAAGTTGCTCTGCTTGTTTTCTTCAAAGTATTATTCTAAAACGTAGGATAGTGGGATGTACAAGGAGGCTTGGTCAAAGTATTTTTGGCCTGCAAGACTTGGTAATGTAGCATGACCAAAGTCGCTAAATAAGCGGATGCCTGTTCCTAAGACAAGGTCCTTTTATTGTAAATCTAAAATCTGCTTGGATGTGTTTGGTACACCAGTTTTTGATTAAGTTCCTTGAAATATGGAGCCAAGAAACAGAAAAACTTGGAAAACATTGAAAAACAAGTTTCTGCCTTCATTATGCTGAACATAAAACAGAGTAGATGAGTTTTCCATTATGGAAAACTTCAGTTGATACAGTGAGAAAGAACTGAAGCTTTAGCCATGGCGGAAGCATCTTTAAAGCAAAGCCATCAGCCCTTTTGTTATCCACAGTTTTGTTTTTCCAAATCAACAAATACATGTTTTCATAAGTTGCAGATATAGGGAGAGGTCCCCTAAAGTTCTTTTTCCACTCAAATCAATGTTAGAAATATGAGATTTGCTTTCAGTTTTTGTTTGTAGCGCTTGCCACCATGACCTGATAATGTCAATTCTTTCCTATTTTTCATTTCCCCAAGTTCAATCTTCATCAAAGATGAAGAAGGATTGAAAACAATTATTAATCTTTTAAATAGAGCTGCTTATAAGTTAATTTGGCCTTATAATTTTCTACCTACCTTAGACTGGATTTTTCGAATGCAAAATTGATTGAAATGCATGAACTTTGTCTATACTAATGTTTTCTTATGTTTCTTTTATGGAAGCCAGTGAATTTTGTGTGCAGATTTGCTAGAAGCAGCTGAGATGGGAATGAATGCACTCCTTGCACTTGCATTTTAAATGCAATGAAACTAGAAAAATGCTTTCTTTTTTTTGGTAATATTATTTAGATTCCCTCTCTCTTTTGGCATTTTATGCTGTACTTATTAAAACTAACTTTTGCTGGATTATATTTAGCCCCTATTTATATCATGATTTAATAAATTATTAAAAAAAAGGACAGAAAGGAGAAAGATAATGAAAAAAAAAAAGTAACTTTTGATTAAAAAGAGATAATAGGGGGGCAATAGTTTATTTACTAAGAGAACATAGAAAACATTTTTTTTTATAAATTCTAGATTATAACACATCTATTTTGTGAGTGAAAAAAATAAATTAAAAAATATGATAAAAAAATAGGTAAAAGAAAAAAAGCTACTTAATTATATCTATTGATTTTTCAAATAAAGAAAAAGTATAATTATTGATTTTTCAAATAGACAAATTTTAACTACAATCTTGGACTTTCTTTTAATAACTCCAAATCCATTTCACAATCTCTTTAAAATGTGATAAAAATAATAATTATATTTAAGATCTGGAAACGTAAGCATTATTTTCATTTATTTTAATTAATTAATTTAGATATTTTTCTAAATTCAAATTTTATGAAGACTAGTAATTAGTCGCATGCAAATGCACATGAATAGTAGTTTTTCAATAGCAGTAAAATATAATACGTATATGATTAATTTACTATTTATGAAGACTTAATTTGTGAAGTTCATTGCCCTCACATTCTTTTGATTTATATACTTTCTTTTATAGATAGGAGAGCACTTTTTAATTATTTTTTAGCATGAACTTTGTACATTTTTTTACCTATAAATTTTTTTTAAAAAGAATTTTTAAACTATTTTATGATTCACTTTTTTAGGTAAACCAAGAGTTTTTCTAAAATAATATATAATTGGAAGCATTAAGTTAATACTGCTTCAATGGGTAAAGTAAAAATACTTTCCAGTTTCCTCTGCTTAAAAAACAGTAAAATTTTCATTATTTAAAAAAAATGATTAATGTACTTGCAATTTTGAGCTATCAATTGTTTTAAATATTTTAAAATAATTTAGATTTATCTTTATAATTAATTTAATTAAAATCATTAAAATATTATTATGTCATAAATTAGTTAATATATTACAAATCTATATAATTTAATTTTTATCTTTTAAAATTGAAGTAAGGAGCTAAAATCAGTAACAACATCAATGTTTATCATGAAAAATGATGTAAAAAAATCTTACTTTTTAAAATGCCACGTGGCCTCATACTATTGGACCGTTCAAATCTTTGACCATCTCAGATTACCTGCAAAATGAAGAAGAAAAAAGGATTAAAAGAAAGGTTAGATTGAAAGAAAAAAAAAAACCCGAAAAGAAAAAAATCAAAGTAAACGAAAAAAAAAAAAAAGAACAAAAGAATTTAACACCTTCATTTGAGTAAGCAACATTGGAAGCCCATATTTATTTGGCAAAACTTTTTTATGGATAAACTTCTTTATTTGGCAAAACATTGGAAGCCCATATTTATTTGGCAAAACTTTGATTGTACAGAATGGTAAACAAAACCATTTTATTTTTTTATTAATCATCACTCTCTTTACTCCAAAAAAAAATAGCTTGAGAAAAATCAATAAGAAAACAAGAAGAAAAAAAAAAAAAAAAAAACCTAGAAATAAAGGTTCACTCATCTTTACCTATTCGCCGCATATATTGAAAAAGAAAAAAACAGAATCAGCCAAAATTTCTCAAAAACCTCACAAAACCCAACAAAGGGTAAAAGTAAGAAAGTTATGCTTGAGGAATCACATTCACATGCCAAAAAACTCGCTTACGATTGCGGCTGAGGCGCTGAGCCTCGAGGAGTAATTATATATTTGGCAACTGTTTTTGACGGCATTCGACGACTTCTACGATCAAAATTTCTGTTGTATATGAAAGCATCAAAATAATTGATAAAATCAGGGCAAAAGAGAAACTGGAATTGGGAATTAAGGAATTAGAAATTATGGTTTGGATTATATGAATATGAATATGAGTGATGAGTTTTCAAGAAATAGAAAGAAATAGAAAGAAAAAAGGAAAAAAAAAATCACAGGGCAAAAACCAAAATCCTTTTGTTTTTGATTATTTTGATTTTGTTCTTTTCGTTTTTTTTTTTTTTGTTTCAATCTAACCTTTCTTCTAATCCTTTTTTGTTTTTCATTTTATATGTAATTAGAGATGATCAAAAAGATTTGGATAGTCCAATGATATGACGTGATAAAACAAATGATGTTAAATTTAAAAAGATAAAATAATTTTTATGTTATTTTAAAATAATATTTTTTTAATGATGTCACATTAAATTTTTAACTATTAACATCACACATCAAAATTTTAACTATATTTAAACGCTACATCATTTTTTTCACGATAAATATTAACGTTATTATTGATTTTATTTTTTTAATTAATTTAAAAAATAAAAAATTAAATTATATAAATTTATAATACATAAATTAATTTACATTAGATGATATAATATAAAAAATTTCCTAATACATTGACAATTTTATGTCAATTACCATTGTATAAAATAGTGATATTTCTTTTTTATCTTTTTTAAGTATCCATTCGGCAGACGTGGTAAGATAGCCAACAATTATAGTTATGATATTATTGATATCTAAGTGCCCATAACATGGCTTACAATTTTGGAAACCGAACCGTCTATATGGTAAATACTTTCCTTTAAATTTTTTTTTCCTGCAAGTCCACTTTGAAGTTTGAAACCACCTCTTATCTATTCTTCGCCTGAAACTTTAATTCAGATCACTTATCCTTTAAAAATCTTAAATCCAACTATTTAATAATTAATGATATGGGTTGTTATACCCATAAAGCCCTAAGAAAATTTGAGTAATTTTATTATTTACAGGCTTTATATATATATATATATATATATATATATATATATAAAAAGTGATGGAGTAAGAAAGGACACTCTTTTTATCTCTATACCTTTCATTTACATTGTTTCTCTCGATTTATTGAACTATGATTGATTTGAGCGTCGGAGCGCGTGCCGAAGTACAAACTCCGACGCCCCCTAACCGTCTTTATTTTACAGATTTTTTCATCAAATGACCACAATCAATTTTGGACATCAACATGAGTCAATATTATAAAACCCTCAGTCTCAACTATTTAATTATAAGTAATATGGGTAAATGTTATAAAATCGAATCCAAAACCCCAAAAAAAAATAATTAAAATAAAATGTTATGTGTATTATTAATCAAATTAAAAATTCTATTTGGACAATGAACAAATTTTAGTAAGTATTGCCTTAATTTAAGTAATTTATAAATAATTATAAAAATAAATTTAATTAATAGTGTTGAATCAAGTCAAACCTAGTTGAAACTTCTAAAAATTTGTTAAAAAATTAAAATCGTCCATTCATTTTAAGGTGGTTCGTCTTTGATACACGGACAATGAAGCTTTTTATTTCACAAACATAATTAAAAAATTATCACATTATATTTTCTTTTATTTAGTTTTTATTTTTTTACTATACTTTAAATGATATGTGTCACTCTTCTAACGCTGATTATATAGTCTAAAAACTCCGTTGGCCACGTATTGAATAATTTTTCTTTAATTTAAATGATTATTATCCTGAACACCAATAGTGAAATTTTTAAAATCCACAAGCGGAATTAAAAAATTACCACAAACCCTTAAGCTATATTTAAAAACTACTGCCATTGTGCAATATTATAGTCCTAATTTAAATTTATTATTAAAATAATTCATTTTTGATACACCGATAGTGAAATTTTTAATTCTACAATCTAGGTTAAAAAATTATCACATACATTTTTTTTAATATATTTTTACTATACCTTGAAAAGAATAGTATCACCTTTTTGACTCTATTTGTGAAATTTAAAAACTCTACTAATAATATATTAGATAATTTATCTTATTAAAATATTAAGAGTTAAAATTTGTAAATATAATTTAGAATTAAAATTAGATTATAAAAACTCAATGTCAATAAGGTAAAATTATACGAGAAAAAATAAAAACCGAGGAAATAAGAATAGGGGAGAAAGCGTGACGTAAAAAAAGAAGATGAAGAGAATGTCGCTTCGATTGAGTGATACGGGCTTTATGAGTGAGATTAGGACTGCTGACGAGGATTGGATGGCTACGTCGGAATCCGACGTGGCGGAAGACCTAATCGGTTGAAATTGAATTGGGTTTTACGTTTCAACCCGTGAGCCAGGTTCGTTCCTTAGTCGTGGTTACAAGATGCCACGTAAAAGAGCGTGACGATAAGGTGCCCGTCTGAAATTTCTTTAGTATCCCTTCTTTATTAACCCCGCTTCGTGATATGGATGTTTCTGAAACGGAAACGGCTTCATGATCGTCGCGTCGCGTGGGCAGGTTCGGTAAACTATCCTTTCGATTGTCTGACGAAAATACCCTCATTTCTGGTGTTGATACTGACTACACGACAAAACAGAAGAAGAGGAAGCAACAAGAAAAAATAACAAAAAAAATCGAAAATTAAAATTTCGTTCCTGAAAATAAAAAATGGGGAATTCCTGATTGGAGGTGGAGCACGTCTCCCTCTCCATTGGACAACCTAGACAGCTGTGAAAGAATCCCGCTGCACCTTTGTACGGCTGACCAGACCAGCATAAGGAAGAGGAAGCAACAGAAAAAATACAAAAAAAAATCGAAAATTAAAATTACGTTCCTGAAAATAGAAAATGGGGAATTCCTGATTGGAGGGGGAGCACGTCTCCCTCCCCATTGGACAGCCTAGACAGCTGTGCCTTTGTACGGCTGACCAGACCAGCATAAAGGAAGAGGAAGCAACAGAAAAAATAACAAAAAAATTCGCCCAGAAAATACAAGGCTTTTTCTTAAGGGTTTCGGAGAAAAGAAAATGGAAAAGGGGAGGGTTTTGGGTTTTTAACGTCTCAGATTAGTGGGGTTTTGAGTTTTTCTTCTGATCACTGAGTTGAGAGAATACGGGTAGATAAAGGAGAAGTGAGGGGTTGTTTCGCGCCGGCCGTGGCTAGCTGTTATAGGAGAGAGGGTAGTGTGAGAGAGCTTAAGAAGAAGAAGAAAAGAAATGATGACCAAGGGTTTACCGTTATATGTCGTTCCAAAGAACCGCGTCGTTTAGAATATCCTCTCAAGACTAAACGGCGACGTTCCTGGCTAAATATATATAAAAGAGACGGGCTGACCCGACCAGATCTGCAAATCCTCCTCAGTTTTGGACCTCTGTCTTCCTTCTTTTGGGCTTGAAATCCAAGAACAAGGAGGTATAATCTCTTCTTTCTTTTAATTATTTTAGATTTGCTTGTTTATTTAGCTTTTTTTATTGGCCAATACTTGTTTATTTAGCTAAATGCTCAATTTAAAATTAAAATTTTTGAGTGTTGTTGTATGAATCAAGACAAAATCTATTATTTGTTTCAAATTTAAGATTAAATATCTTTGAGATGTGTCAAATAAATTTTTGGATAAATCTGAAAAACATACTTTTTATTGAAAATAATTGTTCAAAGGTCTAATGAACAAAAATAATTTGAAAAAAAAGAAATGAAAAAAGATGTAATTGTTAAAAAGAAAATTACAAAGATAAAATTACCCTGAAATAAACTTTCCTTCCTCTTCCCATTCTCCTCTGACCCTTCCCCCATTTTTTTACTGTGTCATTCTCATACTCTATCTCAAACGCATTTACCCTGATTTAAATATCAGAGAATGTTCATGAAGCAACCTAGTCACTGGTCAACAACTTCTGGAAGGATTTTCATAGTCAAGTTAAATATGTTATTTACATTTTCTTTTGAGAAAAATAGTAGAGAAACAAAAGAGAGAAAAAAAAAATAAACAAGTTGGAACAATCAATATCGTTCCTAATCTGCTTTGAAAAGCCTAGGTTGAACTACTTAAACACTCGAAAATGAATAACACGAAAATGAATAACATTTGGAGTATAATATATGTATTTAATTATGCCTTTGGCTTTGGGGTATACAACAATAATTATAAATCTGTCTCTTAATTTCCAATAGTAGAGGGAAAAAATCAAGATAATTAAATATATAGACTAGTTAAGAGAGAAAAAATGGAGAAAGGAAATGTATTTAATTAATTAAGTTCATGAAATAGCAATTGCCTTCCTTATCATGTTGGGATTCTTAATTTTAGGGGGAATGAATTATTAATACTTCTTGCTGAAATATATATGTATATTTAAGCAGAAATGATTTCATTTTCATGGTTATGATATCAAGACAGCTAGTTGCTGCACTGTCTGCAAATGCAATGCTAGATATCATGCCCTTTATAACTGGATATACTAAAAAAATTCAAATAGGATTTTGATTTTTGGGTATTGGGTACGATGTTGGCATTAGCTGGGAGTCTGGGTCAGATGGTTTGAAAATGGTCTGTAAGAGAAGGGATTCGGATGAAATGATTGAGAGAAAGAGAGGAAAATCTGAAAGGAGAAACTATTGAGGAAAAAAATAAAAAAGGAATAAAGTTATCTCAATAAGGATAATTTTATCTTTATAACTTCTTTTCTAACAATTTTTTTCATTGTTCATTTTTTTTAAATTATTTCATACTATTGAACCATTGAACAATAATTCTACTTTTAAATGGATGTTTTTCAAATTCTCCCTAATTTTTTTTTGACAAAAACAATAAGGCAAATTACATGCACTGTTAAGTAGTATGATAGGTTATATTATGTGTCATATTTGTTAAAATGGAGGCAAGTCAAAGTGTCACTTATTAGTAACATGGTATGACTTTTATTAAATGTATAATTTGCACAATCAAATTTTCTTTCTAAAAAAACTAAGTTTCTATAGAGTTCCATTCATTTCTTGTTATCGTTTTCTGTAACTAACTTGTATTTCATTCTAGTGCGGACAATGGCTACTTTAACCGACATTTTTCAAGGCGTCCAAGGAGTCTGTCATCATGTTTGTCAAGGCGTCCATGGGGTCTGTCATCATGTTTTTCAAAGCATTTGGGCTTGTATAATGGCTACTTTAACTAACACTGTCCAAGAGGTCTGTTATCCTATTTGTCAAGGCGTCCAAGGGTACTATCATCATGTTTGTCAAGCTCCCTGTGTTGAGATTATTTTTCAATGGGTATGATATCAAAATTTATTATTTTATTTTTAATAATTAAATATATATTTAGATTGTTAACTTTATTTTACAAATGATTTGACAGATTATCACACATTGGGAGGTTATTATTACGGGATTTTTGTTATGTTTGGAACTTGCTGGCTGCGTGCTTGATATTACAGCCCAATATTATCCAGGAGTGTCCTCTGCTTCCATAATATTATCAGCAATCTTGATTAATATTTTGTATAATAGATTGATTAGAAAGTCTTGCGCTGAAATCACTATAGAGGAGATCATACAGGTTGTTGTATCCGTTTTGCTTCTTGCTTACAGTGTATTTGTGGTTTCGTCCAAAAATAAGTGGAAGTTTTCTCTCCCACCGTCTGCCGTTGCTGCGGTGTCAAGCCTAATAATATTTATATTCCACTTCATGAGGAGAAGACCTACACACATACAATGTCAAGGTCAAGTATATAAATTGGTTGTGGTTGTGCACCTCAACAGCAACATCAAGCACTACTTCAGCCTCAAGGACCAGTAGAACCTCCTGAAGCACCACTTCAACCTCAAGGACATGAAGAACCTCTAGCACCAGCTCAACATCAAGGACATGAAGAACCTCCGGCACCAGCTCAACATCAAGGACCAATAGAACCTACTCAAGGACCATCTCAGCCTCAAGGATCAGTAGAACTTCAAGCACCACCTCAGCCTCTAGCACCACCTCAACCTTAATGACCCAGAGAACCTTCACGCATCAACTCAGCCACGAAAACAACAAAACCTCAAGCATGAAGTTCGCTTTTTAGTTTAGACTAATTTAGTTTAATTCGGCTAATTAAGGATCATTTGGAATATTTTTATGTTCCTAATTTTGTTTTGGTCCATTAACCCATACATAGTTAAGACTTTCTCTCTCACTCACCAACCTTTTTTTTAGATTGATAATTTTGAACATGACACGATATCATGACACGATCACGACACAAAAAAAATAACTAAAATACTATACAATTAAAAAATAAACGAACACGGCACTTACTCAAATGTGTAAAAATTTAATAACACGGATTATTAGTATGTCAAATTTTATATAAATATATAATACCTTAAACACGATTATAATACGGCAAAATGATACGAACACAATAAGAATACATGGATTGCTAGATTTACTTTTCTTACTCTTTGTTTACTCTATTTTTTTTTTTTACTTTATATTTTTGTGATTTTTATAATTAAAGAAAAAAATTTAAATTTGATTTTCATTTCTTTTACAAAATTATTTTTTACATCCGTGTAGAATAGTTAATTAAGTAGAGAGGGAATCTCTCTATTTTTATCATTTAACATTCAATTCTTGTGGAAACATTCCGAAAGCACAAGGTCGATTAAAGCGAAAATATATATTTTTAAGTCATAAAAAGAAAAATTACGTTTAAAATAAAATTATCTTTTATCATATTATAAAAAAATCTTTACTTAAAAAAAAAAAAGAAAAAAAAAAAGCACTCCATTTAGACTGTTAGAGTTTAAAATTTCATTTTGGAAACCACTGAGTTAAAATCTTAAATGAAGAAGATGAAACTATAATGCTAGAAAATTATCTCAATATGTTAATTTAAAAAAGGATAAAAGTGAAATAGCATTTTTTATAATCAAATCCTTAAACAATTTGAAAGAACAAATATTGCATAATGGTCTGCTTGGTGTTGAGTCTTATTTTGTGATCCAATGCATAACACTCACATAGTCAGATTCAATAATAAGTTTTCTTCAACTGTATTCAGGTAATCTCGCCAAAAAAAAAAAAAAACTGCAGACACAATTTTATGGCCATATCTCAACCATATGCAACTAGCAGACCCCACCAGGCATGAGAATATGCTCAAAGATCTGCCCTCATAGTCAAAAAGGACCCTCCGCAATCAGCAGACCCCATGATTTTTCTATCGATTCCATCCATGATTAACTATAGTGATTCAAATTCAGGAGACACCCACATAATAACCCTCATTCCACCTTCAGTTTTCGAACAGGCAACACATATTGATGTCCTTAAGCCACTATTTGAGCCATAGCTTGCATAGTGTTCTCCTCTGTAAACTCTATAAAAAATTCATCTGCTGATATTCTTTTTGCATAAACATCGAAAACTCCTTGTGAGGTGAAATTTTCTTGGAGCCACTCCACGCTGAAAATCCCTTTAGCTTTTCCCACTACACATTAAATCCATCCCTTGAAGAACTTCATTATCAACTTTCACCGTGCATGACTTTCTTTTGGCATTTTCAGTCACTTTATCACAATCTCCAAAATCCAATAACCTAGAGTGTTCACCTATCTGATTTGTTTTTGCTCCCTGATTCAACAAAACTTGCTTGAAAGATCTCTGACATTTATTTCCTTTTCCCTAAGCAATCTCCCTCCCTAGCGCATCACCTTCTAACTGATCATTTTTTCCCCATGAAAGACATCACGCAAACCAGATACACCAAACGGTCTGACTCTTCTCCAATAGTATGATATATTATTAAATCTTGACAAATTTACTCGGTTTTTTTATCTAAATATAGCTAATTTTTTTTTTTTTACCAAAATATCATTCTTTTCAGATTAATTCCCAAAATCCGCTCTTTTTAAATCAGTTGGGAAATCGCCATGGCCCATGGCGATTTCCCAACTGAAATTTTTAATTTTTTTTAAAATACCAGTTGGGAAATCGCCATGCCACATGGTGATTTACCAACTAAAATTTTAATTTTTTTTTCCCATTGGGAAATCGCCACCCACGGTGGCGATTTCCCAAGGTAAGTTTAATATTTTTTTTAATAAATAATAAAACTTAAATAAAAATTATATAATTTAAAATTTTAAAAAAATAAAGATTTAATAATTTTAATATATAATTTTTATCCATGGTGGTAGAAGTGTTCATGGGCCGGGCCGGGCTCATGTATGGTATCAACACTACATTTGCTTGCCCGAGCCACGGTGGCAATTTTTCAACATTTATTTATTTATTTTTTAATTTTATAAAATTATAAAAATTATATAATTTTTAATTTTAAAAAATAAAAATAAAAATATAACAATTTACCAAAAATTAAAAAATTATATTCGTAATTAGGCCTGCTCATGGGCCGGGCCGCGACCCGAATTTTTTCAATTTCCTTGCCAAGGCCCGGCTCGCGGGCCTGAATTTAATTATTTTAATATATAAATAGTGATCCGGGCCTGGCCGGACGGGCTGCCCAGCCCATGAGCAGGTCTATCCGTAATGTCAATCGAATTCTTTCAACTTGTATTCGTAATAAATGGACCTTCGGGAGAAAGGCCAACCAGAGTGTCGTATTAGTCCGGGCTTGGACAAGTGTTTTTGTAATTTTATTAAATAATAAATTTTAAATAAAAATTATATAATTTTTAATTAAAAAAATTAAATAACAAAATTCAAAAAATTATAAAATATATAAAAATATATTTTTAATAGTGAAATAGGCTTTCGCGTCGGCACGACTCGAAATGGGCTTGGGCAAGGGAAAAAATTTCGGGTCGCGGCCCTGCCCATGAACAGGTCTAATTACGAATATAATTTTTTAATTTTTGGTAAATTGTTATATTTTTATTTTTTAAAATTAAAAATTATATAATTTTTATTATTTTATGAAATTAAAAAAATAAATAAATAAAGATTTAAAAATTGCCACCGTGGCTTGGGCAAGCAAATGTGGTGTTGATACCATACATGAGCCGGCCCGACCCATGGACACTTCTACCACCATAGAATAAAAATTATATATAAAAATTATTAAATCTTTATTTTTTAAAATTTTAAATTATTTAATTTTTATTATTTATAAAAAGAATTAAAAAAAAAAAAAGAGAGAATGAATATGTGATTTTTTAAATTTTAAAATTATTCTACCACGGTGGCGATTTCCCAATGGAAAAAAAAAATTTGAAAATTCTAGTTGGGAAATCGCCATGGCCGATGGTGATTTCCCAACTGATTAAAAAAAAAGCGGATTTTGGAAATTAATCTGAAAAGAGCGGTATTTTGGTAAATATTTTTTTTTGGCTATATTAATATAAAAAGACCAATTTACTCCAGTTTTGAAGTCTAATAACCAGGTCCCATTTAAACTTCTCACTGCTCGCATGCTTCATTCCGATCAGCGAACCAGACGAATCCGAATTTTCTACCTCTAGCACTCCTCTTTTTTGGAATAAAGACATCGACCACCTTTCCATGATGTTGAAAAATTGTTAATAACCATTTCCAGTGAACAGGAGGAGGAAGATTATTCACAAACACCGAAACAATCGCCATTTTTGAACAAAGCTTATTGTCAACTGATCTATGCTGATCTTTGGAACATCAGTAACTCTACACTTTAAAACCATGAATTATATTGGTCAATTCTGGATATTGGAAACCTTAGATATTGTAGGTCCCCGGAAAATGATAATTTAGCATTACTAGTCAGAAAAATTAGCAGTACTAGTCATTCTCAATTAGAAAGAAAAATATGGATTTGATGGTTTTTCAAATTTAAGAAAGATTATATAATGCTTTTGATAGTTTGTGCTAGTAATTTAGGATTTATTATGAAATATTTATGGATTTAATATGAAACAAAAAAGATTTTTTTTTTTAAAAATTTAAAATACCGTACTTATTTGATAGTTTTTCAAATTTAGGATAAATTATATAATGCTTTTGATAATTCGTGCTAGTATTTAGAGACTTAATAATATAAAAAAGTCTTTGCTTTTAATTTAAAATCCCGTACATATTTGATAGTTCGTGCTAGTATTTAGAGACTTTATAATATAAAAAAGTCTTTGCTTTTAATTTAAAATCCCGTACATATTTGATAGTTCGTGCTAGTATTTAGAGATATAATAATATAAAAAGGTCTTTGCTTTTAATTTTAAATCCCGTGCATATTTGATAGTTTGTGCTAGTATTTAGGGATTTAATATGAAAAAGATCTTTGTTCTTTAATTTAAAATGTTGTAAATATTTGAAAAGTGAGTGAAGAGATAATTTTTATTAGATATAGGAATAGAAATACTTGGATAAACTTAATCTTTGCAATTTTAAAATAATGAATAATTTATTGAATATATAAGATTATTTGATAAACGAAAATTATCTTACGTTCGTGAACTTTTAAGTTGTACACATATGCATCCGCATAAGCATATCCTATTAGGTCTTTTTGTAATTGTAAATTGTAATATATATATATATATATATGATTTCTTTTATGAATGCAGATATATTTATTTATTTTTAAGGTTTATTTTGGTATATGCATATGTCATCCCAAACATCCAAAGATAGACATGTGCAAGATCCTTAAAACTTCTTTTGCGGGCTCTCCTTAAAACTTCTTTTGCGGGCTCTCCTCACAACCTTACATTTATCTTTCATGTTTATGTAATTATATATCTTGGATGAGATAATTAATTAAGGATGGTGGATGGATATTAACCAGTTGAGTTATAAATTTTCAGAAAAGCAAAACCTAAACAGGATTTTTTTTATGAGAAAAGAGAGAAAGGAGGAACAGAAAATTATTATTTACTAAAAGAATATAAAAATTGTCACAAATAATGCACTAAAAATGGTGTTATTATAAGCATATATATACTAGCTAGAGAGGTTTGAAGAGAATGCCTTATTTCTTGTTTTTGTCAATAGGCTTCTACGATTTGAGTTGAACGTTATCAACATCTGACGATTTGGGTTGAACACTCTCAACCTTTGAAGATTTGGGTTGAACGTTCTCAACATCTAAAGATTTGGATTGAACGTTCTCAACATCTGAAGATTTGGGTTGAACCCTCCCAACATCTAAAGATTTAGATTGAACATTCTCAATATCTGAAGATTTAGGTTGAATGGTCTCAACATCTGATATTCGAGATGTTGAAGTTTCTAAGCATTTCTCGCTAAATTTCTGAAGGTTACAAAGTGAAAAACCAATAGCGGAAGCAAAGGGGATGGTGAAGCCCAAGGAATAAAGAAAAACGAGGGGCTCGTAACGGGATGTATCACGTTCTTGTTGTTGCATCAAACGAATCAAAATTTTTTCCAAACCATTATCTAACAGCATCCAAGAAATCGGCACCAAGATCCAACACAAGATGCATGCCGGAGCCGTTAACCAAATCGGAAGTCTAGTTTCTCGGCCCTGACCTGCATTAATCTCACTACTATTTAACTTCTTTAAAGGCCAAGTGTAGTTAAAACAATACGTAAATGAACGCATGCTCCCTGTAATGAGCAAGGGAACAAGACAGCCGATTGCAATGCCATAAAACAATATTGTGAAGAACACCGATAGAATTTGATGATCTTGCTTCTCTCTCGGAAGTTTCGGGACACTTAATATGTAAAACCACGTTATACCCAAGAGTTCGGAGGATAACAAGTATAAAAGTAGGTCCACAAAACTAAGAGGTGATTTTTCAATCACCTTTTTGAATTCAATTAACCTGGAAAAAAAAAAAAAGTAATTATAACAGTAAAATTATACATTTCAAGTGTTTAATAGTTAGATTTCTTCAGCAGGTTTAGGAGTATTCGCATTTCGCAGCACTAACATATAATAAACAATAAATTTCAAATCCAAGATTTGATTCAATTGGTTTATTATGCCATATCTTTAACAGACGGTATTCATCAAGTTTGCAATTTAAATTCCGGTATCGACAACGCTTTTTTTTTTTTTTCGGGATTGCGAAATCTATAACTTTCTCAAATCATCCAGAATATTAGCTCATATTTATACTAAGCAATCATATTCGTTTTTGAATGTTAAAAGTAACAAAACGCAAAACCATCAAACCATGCTGCATTATAATTAACTTGCAAATCCCAAAAGTTATTTTGCATAAAAAACAATTCTAATTGATATAAAGTAAATCGAAATATGGAAAACATACCTGCTAACGATGGAAACACACCGAGTCATAATTAGTAAAGATGCAAAAGATCACTTGTTGAAACTCAAAACCACCCCTTATCTATTTTCGCTTGATTTTCTAGATAATTTATAACTGAGATCTTGGAATTTGTCAGCAACTCAAACTCTTCCTTTTAGCCGGTTAAGATCTTTTGACTAAAGAAGGTTTCTTCCTTGGACTTATTTTTGCTTGGTGATCAAAAACCCCAGTCTAGGTATAAAAATTTATCTTAAATTTAAAAAATATTTTTATTATCAATATAATTTTTTTATAAAAATAATATTGATATTATAATAATTTTATTTTTATTTTTTAACTATTTTGTACAAACGAAACATTTAATAATGTATTATCACTTTAAATATATTAAATCCCAACTATAATTGTAGAATTTTTTAAAATAAACGATGGCAATGCTTAGAGATGGGAAAATAATCAAAACTTAAAAATTCGTCTGAAAAAGTTCGAAATCCGAATCCGTTCAAATCCTATTTAATTAAAAAAATTCAAAGATTTGAATTCGAAAAAATCTGAATTCGAAATAGTCCGAATCCTTTCACTTTTACAACTTGAGTTGAGAAATTGGAGAAATCCTTACAGTCTCTAAGGTTTTCTTACAAGGTTAAAAAAATCGAATCGAAAGTCAAATCGGTTAGACTTTCGATTCTTAGTTCAATCGGTTAAACCGGTCGGTTCATTTAAAAAAGATTTTAAATATTTAAAAAGTAATTTTCATGTTAAATAAATATTAAATATAGTAAATAATTAATAAAAATATGTATTTAACTTAATGATATGATCTTTAATATATAACTAAAAGGTTAAATGTTCAAATCTCATCAATTATAAAAAAGAATTAAAAAATATATCAAACCAAACTTTTACCGCTTTAACTAAAACTCGGTTTTCTATAATGTACCGAACCGGTTAGACCTCCAATTTTTAATCTATGTTTTCTTGCAAATTTCCTAATAGGTACAGAGTGCAAAACAAATTAATGAACTATTAAGTGTTGGATATCATAGTATATATTAAGTGTATACATACGAAATACTTTTTCTAATACGTAGGTTGTTGTAGCTAGATACACGATGTACATTAACGTACACAAATGATATCAAAGTGAATGAGAAATTAGTCTCATTATGTACCCACTTGAAGAGGAAGGAAAGTTGGTTGAAGGTATGTGTGGTAGTCAATCCCACATAGGACTAAGAATGACTTTAGCTTATAGTTTATATAAGTTAGAGTGTCATGATGGGTTGGGCCTCAAAGGCACCCAAGTTTTTGTGGAGGGTAAGGACCTACACAACTTAGGCTGGACCACACGTGCGTCGTGACCACCAGGCTGGGATGGATTTGGGTCAGTAATTAATTTTTTACTACTCAACCAACTTAATTTTTTGTCCAAGCCGAACCAGCTCAACACCAACCGGCTTTATGTTTGTCCGAATAATTCTTCTTCTAGCATGTGTCTTTTGGTTTATTCATTCTGTTATATCTGTTCATTTCAGTTGCGTCCTTTGCCTGTTGGTTGAACCGGTTCCTTGCTACAGACTTGTCTGTTGACCGAACCGGTTCTTGTCCAATAGATGTGTCTGACCAGACAGACTTATTTTTCTCTATAAATAGGAGTTTGTTGTATCTGTTTTGACTCACTAATTCACCGAAATATTCCTGTCTTCTGAGAGAGAGACTTCAGTATTTTTCTGTTCGCTGTGTTGCATCCAAGTGTGCACTCATTTGCAACGTATATCGAGAAAACCTGGGACATGATTTGCATCGATACTGTAAACACCTTAGACAGACAAAAAATGTCTTAAGGTTAGAGGTCCAACCTTGACTCGATATTGATTTTTTCAAATCAATTACTGTAAGTATCTTTATATTCGATTCTGCATATTTATTCGTATATATATATATATATCCAGTTTTCTTCTTCTTCTCTGTTTACATTTTACTGTATATAGTATCTATATTATCCAACGTTCTTAAAACGTTTTTCTTTTATTTGATTTCATATATTTGTTATATACTTTTGTTAGAATATTTATATATTCTTTTCGATACTGTATGTTAGAATATATAGATTTATATATTTAGTAACAGAATATCCTTTCTGACATCTTTTGGTAGTATTCGTTTTTTATTAGACTTTTACAGCAAATTTCATTGAACTACTGTTTGTGCTATTTCTTTTGTGAGATTATATATATATATATATATATATATATATATATATATGATGGTAGTACGATAGTTTGTAGTTTTACTGACTGTATTAACCCACAATTGCAATATGACATATTTCCTTTTTATGAGCGGGTTTCTTGTACAAGTCAGAGATTTGAAACCCATTGTTCTTGGGTGGGCCTATGCCTATTGCTTGTGGTTAAGAGTTTCAGTAAATGAACTATGACTATTGTTTAAGGCATCTTTTGCATGACGATTGGTAATAGAATATTCTTGCTTATCGTCTTTGTTAATATTTATTTTTGTACAATCAGTTTGCAATTTGTAAAGACGGTATGATACATATATGTTTTACATTCGTAACAAGCATGTTGGGTTTGAAACGGCGGCTTTGTTTTGTTTGTAACCGAAACTAGATGAGAAAGATTAAAAGGATATATTTCTTAACCTTGTGTTGTTTCGGTTATGGTTTAATAATTTTTGAAGCTGCCGCTTTCAGGCTTAGTGTATTTGGCTTGTTGAATTTCCTGCTTTGTTTCGGTGGTTGTGTATTATATATTAAGAGATGTCCTTTTCATACTTTATTGAAAGGTAATATTATATTGTTGTTAAAGCATATATACGTACTTTGTAGAATATATATAGTTTTATCTATATATATATATTGCTTCTGTTTTTGGATATATATTATTTACAAATATATATTATATATTTGTTATAATATATATTGTTGATTTAGTATATATATATATATATATATATATATTTGGTGAACATATATATTTGTAATATATTTTTTATATATATATTTGGTGTACTATTTTTTTTTTTGCATATATATATATATATATAATGTTGTGTAATATATAATTATATATATATGTGTTTATATATTTATATTTACGTTCGTGATATATATATATATATATATATATGTAATATATATTCTGTATACGTAAAGTTGATCCTGTTATTTTTAAATAACAAATGGCCGAACTATCTATCAGTAATGCTAGTGCGCCTGTAGCGCCACAATCTCTACATGTTACACATGGTGAGAGACCTGAGAAGTTCAGTGGTCTGGACTTCAAAAGATGGCAGCATAAGATGTTGTTCTATTTGACCACCCTCAACTTAGCCAGGTTTTACGGGAGGAGAACCCGGTTCCAATTAAGGGAAAGATCGATCCTACGACTATAGCCTCGGTGCAAGCATGGAAGCATTCTGACTTCCTATGAAAGAACTATATCCTCAACGGATTGGACAACACGTTATACAATGTGTATAGCCCGATCAAGACAGCGAGAGAGCTGTGGGAGTCCTTAGAGAGAAAATATAGAACCGAGAATGTCGGCACAAAGAAATTTGTGGTTGACCGGTTTTTGGATTTCAAAATAGTGGACTCAAAAACCGTGATTAGTCAAGTCCAAAAGTATCAATTGATCCTCCATGATATTGATAACGAAGGAATGATTCTTAGTGAGTCATTTGAGACGGCTGCTTTGATAGAGAAATTGCCACCTTCGTGGAAGGATTAACTATCTAAAGCACAATAGTAAGGAGATGACTTTAGAGGATTTGATTATCCGGCTAAGAATCGAGGAGGATAACCATGATTCAGAAAAGAGGGTTAAAGTTTAGACCATGGAAGCCAAGGCAAATGTTGTTGAACATTTGCACATGACCAACAAGAGGAAACATGTTTGTTCTAGTTCTTCCCAAGCTAATAAGGGAACGAATTTCAAGAAATTAACGAAAACTTGTTTTGTATGTAACAAGCCCGGTCATCGATCGAATGATTGCTATCAGAATAAGAAAAGAGCTCAAGCCAACTTAGTTGATGATAATAAGATTGAGCTCACTATTGTTGTGTAACAAGTGAACATGGCAGGAAACCCTAAGACATGGTGGGTTGATACTGATGTCACTTGTCATGTTTGTTCTGATAGAAAGAGTTTCTCCGAGTATAAAGAAGCTGCTATTAATTAGCAACTATTTATGGGGAACTCTTCGGTCTACAAGATACTAGGCTGTGGAAAGGTGGTGCTCAAGATGACATCCAAGAAAGAACTAACTTTGAACTATGTGGTTCATGCTCTTGAAATTTGAAAGAATTTGGTTTCCGGCTCTCTGTTGAGCAAGAACGGGTTCAGACTGGTATTTGAGTCTAATAAATTTATACTCATTAAATGTAGTATGTTTGTGGGCAGAGGATACTTAAGTGATGAGCTTTTTAAGCTCAATGTAATGGCTGTTGTGCCAAAGAATAAGGAATAATAATGAGATTATTTCTTCTATTTATTGATTGTGTTCTCTAATTTATGGCATGGTAGATTAGGTCATGTGAATTACAAGACCTTGCAAAAAATCAGCAATTTGGATTTAGATTTGGATTTGCTTCCGCAAATTGTTATGGATAAAAATAATAAATGGAAAATTTGTGTGGAATCCAAATTGGCAAAGGCTCCTTTCTATTCGGTAGAAAGAAGTAGTAAACCTCTAGATTTAATTCACATTGATATATGTGACTTAAAGTTTGTGCAAACTAGAGGTGGTAAAAAGTATCGAATACTTTTATTGATGATTGCACAAGTAGGGTATTGCAGGATACTCTTAATGAGCAATCACCTATTATGAGTAAGAAATGTGAGCCGGCCCAAAATCACTGTTTATAATATTAAAAAAATATATATTTTTTTATTTTTTATATATTTTTATAATTAAAATTAAATAAAATAATATTATTATAATTAAAAAATACTGTCCTGAGCCGGGCCGGCCCGGATTAAAAGTATCCTGCCCAATCTAATACAGGCCGGGCCTACAGGGCCGGGCGGGCTACCCGACCCATGAGCAGATCTAATCTGGTGCACTGATAGTATATAAATTTATACACTGTCAGTGTATCAAATATAAATCCAAATTATATAATGCTTTTGATAATTCGTGCTAGTATTAGGGATTTAATAATATAAAAAGGTCTTTGTTTTTAATTTAAAATCGCGTATATATTTGATAGTTTGTGCCAGTATTTAGGGATTTAATATGAAAAAGATCTTTGTTCTTTAATTTAAAATGCTGTATATATTTGAAAAGTGAGTGAAGAGATAATGTTTATTAGATATAGGAATAGAAATACTTGGACAAACTTAATCTTTGCAATTTTAAAATAATGAATAATTTAATGAATATATAAGAATATTTGATAAACAAAAATTATCTTACGTTCATGAACTTTTAAGTTGTACATCCGCATAAGCATATCCTATTAGGTATTTTTGTACTTGTAATATATATATATATATATATTATTTCTTTTATGAATGCGGATATATTTATTTATTTACTTTTAAAGTTTATTTTGATATATGCATGTGTCAAGCCAAACATCCAAGGATAGGCATGTGCAAGATCCTTAAAACTTCTTTTGCGGGCTCTCCTCACAACCTTACATTTATCTTTCATGTTTATGTAATTATATATCTTGGATGAGATAATTAATTAAGGATGGTGGACGGATATTAGCTAGTTTGAGTTATAAATTTTCAGAAAAGCAAAACCTAAACAGGATTTTTTTTATGAGAAAAGAGAGAAAGGAGGAACAGAAAATTATTCTTAAAACAATAATTAATATTTACTAAAAGAATATAAAAATTGTCACAAATAATGCACTAAAAATGGTGTTATTATAAGCATATATATACTAGCTAGAGAGGTTTGAAGAGAATGCCTTATTTCTTGTTTTTGTCAATAGGCTTCTACGATTTGAGTTGAACGTTATCAACATCTGACGATTTGGGTTGAACACTCTCAACCTTTGAAGATTTGGGTTGAACGTTCTCAACATCTAAAGATTTGGATTGAACGTTCTCAACATCTGAAGATTTGGGATGAACATTCTTAACATCTGAAGATTTAGATGGAACGTTCTCAACATCTGAAGATTTGGGTTGAACGTTCTTAACATCTGAAGATTTAGATTGAACGTTCTCAATATCAGATATTCGAGATGTTGAAGTTTCTAAGAATTTCTCGCTAAATTCCTGAAGGTTACAAAGTGAAAAACCAATAGCGGAGGCAAAGGGAATGGTGAAGCCCAAGGAATAAAGAAAAATGAGGGGCTCGTAACGGGATGCATCACGTTCTTGTTGTTGCATCAAACGAATCAAAATTTTTTTCTCACCATTATCTAACAGCATCCAGGACATCGGCACCAAGATCCAACACAAGATGCATGCCGGAGCCGTTAACCAAATCGGCAGTCTAGTTTCTCGGCCCTGACCTGCATTAATCTCACTACTATTTAACTTCTTTAAAGGCCAAGTGTAGTTAAAACAATACGTAAATGAACGCATGCTCCCAATAATGACCAAGGGGAGAAGACCGATTGCAATGCCATAAAAGAATATTATGAGGAACACCGATAGAATGTGATGATCTTGCTTCTCTCTCGGAAGTTTCAGGACACTTTTGACACTTAATATGTAAAACCACGTTACACCCACGAGTTCGGAGCATAACAAGAAATAAAGTAGGTCTACCAAACTAACAGATAATTTTTCAACCACCTTTTTGAATTCAATTAACCTGAAAAAAAAAAAAAAGAGAGAGGTAATTATAGCAGTAAAATTATACATTTCAAGTGTTTAATAGTTAGATTTGTTCAACAGGTTTAGGAGTATTCGCAGCACTAACATATAATAAACAATAAATTTTAAATCCGTAATTTGATTCAATTGATTTATTATGCTATCATTTTTATATAACATATAATAAACAATAAATTCCGGTATCGATAACGCTTTTTTTATTTTCTGCGAAATCTATAACTTTCTCAAATCATCCATAATATTTGCTCATATTTATACTAAGCAATCATATCCATTTTTTAATGTTAAAAGTAACAAAACGCAAAACCATGAAACCACGCTACATTATAATTAACTTGCAAATCCCAAAAGTTATTTTGCATAAAAAACAATTCTAATTGATATAAAGTAAATCGAAATATGGAAAACATACCTGCTAACGATGGAAACACACCGAGTCATAATTAGTAAAGATGCAAAAGATCACTTGTTGAAACTCAAAACCACCTCTTATCTATTTTCGCTTGATTTTCTAGATAATTTATAACTGAGATCTTGGAATTTGTCAGCAACTCAAACTCTTCCTTTTAGCCGGTTAAGATCTTTTGACTAAAGAAGGTTTCTTCCTTGGACTTATTTTTGCTTGGTGATCAAAACACCAATTTAGGTATAAAAATTTATCTTAAATTTAAAAGATACTTTTATTATCAATATAATTTTTTATAAAAATAATATTGATATTATAATAATTTTATTTTTATTTTTTAACTATTTTGTACAAACGAAACATTTAATAATGTATTATCACTTTAAATATATTAAATCCCAACTATAATTGTAGAATTTTTGAAAATAAACGATGGCAATTGCTTAGAGATGGGAAAATGAATCAAAACTCAAAAATTCGTCTGAAAAAATTCGAATCCGAATCCGTTCAAATCCGATTTAATTAAAAAAAATTCAAAAATTTGAATTCAAAAAAATCTGAACTCGAAACAGTCTTAATCCTTTCACTTTTACAATATTCACTCATTATTCGTTAATAACCCTAGCGATTGTATCTAGTATGCGTATTCTGATAGGAAATACAATATTCAATTGATTTTTCATCGAATGACTATTCATCTATTATACTTTCATGTAAATAGAGGCAAGAAAGCTCTATGGAAAAATCATGGTTCAATTTGATATTGTCTAAGGGGGAATTAGAATACAGATGTGGGCTAAGTAAATCAATGGATATAGAAAAGTTGTATATATCTATATTCTATATAATAAATCTATATCTATATAATAAAATTAAGAATCTATATATCTATAGATTAATAATACTCTATATAAATAAATAATAATCTATATAACAAAGTAAATATAATTAAAATATAACACAGAATATGAACACGATACGAATACAAGAACATGTCAAAATCTATATAAAATGAATTATTAACATATCAAAATTTATATAAATATAATACTTTAAACACGATTATAACATATGAAAATACACTAATACAATACGAATACACGAATTATCATATCTAATTAAAATTAGCAAAAAGCAAAACCATGAAACCATGCTGCATTATAATTAACATGCAAATCCCAAAAGTTATTTTGAATAAAAATCAATTCTAATTGAAATAAAAGTAAATCAAAATACGGAAAACATACTTGCTAACGATGGAAACACACCAAATCATAATTAGTAAAGATGCAAAAGACTTGTTGAAACTCAAAAACCACCTCTTATCTATTTTTCGCTTGATTTTCTAGATAATTTATAACTGAAATCTTTGAATTTTGTCAGCAACTCAAACTCTTATAACCCTCACTTTTTTAGCCGGTTAAGATCTTTTGACTAGGTTTCTTCCCTGGACTTATTTTTGGAGTTTTTTCTCAAACCAAAACATTTTAAAATCTTTATTCCCAAAAGAAGGTAATTTTAATCTTATTTCCCAAATTAAGGTATTTAAGCCATGTCAACATGCCACATCATCTTTTGTAATTATTAATTTAAAAAATTAATGAAAATTTTGAATTTATCTCATGTTTAACTAAAACTTGTGTCCATTTCGATATGACTGGAACAAATGAACCAATGCTGAGAGATAAGTACGAAACCAGAACTATCGATTAGGCTTTAATTATATTTTTTTTTTAAAAAATTGCAGATGATTGACTAGAAGGGTATGCCCTTCATCTGGTCGTTGGAGGGTACAAAGAAAGAAAAAAGCCATAGTTTTATCTAATCAGTTTCTAAGTAATAAAATTGATCATTCTTATGGCCAGCTTCACTTTGGAACATCAATAGCATATCAAGGGCAAAGAGATTGCTTTGATTGACAGCATTTACATCCAACAAGCCCGAAGTAATCTTGTTGTTGTCGAGTAACAATTCTATAACGTGTAATGATGGTCAATTTGTTCATTTCCTTCCAGCGTGGGCTAAATGAAAAAGATTATAAAGGATATCATCAGTACTATTTCCAGGGATGTTGTCTCCCTAAAATACTAAAAGTTTCAATTGTTACTTTTTTTTTTTTTCTTTTTCTTATTTAAACTTTTTAATTAAGAATTAAATATGCCAGAGAACATGAAACCACATTTACCTTTCGTTGTTTTTTTTTTTCCAGGTTGCTAGGTGCAGAACCGTATTGGTCTGCTCATCAATCATATTAAACACATCTTCTTTCTTCAGTTCCCTAATCCGATGCACTAAGACACTAACTACTTCAAACTGGCTGCACATAACAGCAAAGTGCAAGGCAGTCACATCTTCAATAGACTCAGCACAACCTGAAAAGCATTTCATTTACCTTCCTTTGATGGCTGCAAAATGAAGGGAAATGTTATGAATTTCCTGCTGTAACCGTCAAAGAGAAGATTGAAGGAAAGAGATATTGACGTGGAATAAAATTCTGACGTGTAATTTAATTGAGTGAAAATACCCATCTAGGAAAATAAGTTTAACATTACCTCTAAAAGGGAATAAAGATTTTAAAACACCCATATGTGGGAAAAAAAACTCCTTATTTTTGCTTGGTGATCAAAACATCAGTTTAGGTATAAAAATTTATCTTAAATTTAAAAATATTTATTATTATCAATATAATTTTTTATAAAAATAATTTTGATATCATAATAATTTTCTTTTTAATTTTTTAACTATTTTTAAAAAAAATTATAAATTTTTTTTATAAAACTAATAATGATATCATAAAATTTTCTTTTTAATTTTTAATTTTTTAACTATTTTGTACAAATGAAACATTTAATAATGTATTATCACTTTAAATATATTAAATCCCAACCATAATTGTAGAATTTTTGAAAATAAACAGTGGCAATTGTGTAGAGGTGATTAGACCTGCTCAAGAGTCGGGTTACTTGTTCAAATCCGAAAGTTTGCTCAAATTTTGGAAGGTTTAGACAAAAATATTAAACCCGAAATATGAGTTTGGGGAAAAAAATGAAACTCATTTAAAAAACGGGCCAAGCCTTGGCTCCAACAATCAAGGCCCGAGCCCGGCCCAACCCATTTTTTATTTATATAATATAATATATTATTTTTACATTTTATATATCATGTTTTAGAATTTAATAAAAAAAATTACTAAAAGTTAAATAATAAAAAATATTTGTTTAAAGTTTTTTAGAAAAAAAAAATATAGACGGATTTAAACGGGTTTGGATTACCCATTTACAAATATGGATGAATTTAGATAGAATTTGAGACTCGTATTTCGGGCTATACCTAAGCCCGACCCATGACCACCTCTAAAGGTGACAAAATGAAACAAAACTCAAAAATTCATCTGAAAAAATTCTAACCAAAATCTATTTAAACTTGGTTTGATTAAAAAAAATATTAAATATTTAAATCCGAAAAGTTTGAACTCGATCCGAATCCTCTCAACTTTTACAATTTACAACTTGGGTTGAGAAATTGGAGAAATCCTTGCAGTCTCATGTTTTCTTGCAAATTTCCTAGTAGGTACAGAGTGCAATTGTGCAAAACAAATTAATGAACTATTAAGAACCAATTTAGAGCTTCTTTCCAAATTGAAACAAGGCATACAATTACAAAGACAAAAAGGCAAGTAGCTTTATCGGGGATAAAGTCAAAAGAATGGGTTGTCAAAACAAATACTCATGCAAGTAAATATCTTTTCCTGCTTTTTTAAGCTAACCACCAAAATCTGAATAGGGCCAATCAGAAAATATAATGTGGGTGAAACACTATGCAAAATCAAGGGTCGTCAGCAGATCAAAACCTACTCTGATGGAACATATCGAATATGGTGGCAATTTTTAGCCATTTTGTTGTCCCCTCGCTGATCATATTTGTAAATCCCTGAAATAGTACCACCACCGACTGAGAGCTGGATTTCAATCCCAAAAACATGGCGAGTTGTACCCTCTTGCCGACTTAATTTTCACCACAACTTGCACCTTCTTGCACTAGTGAAAAATGGTTTATGCCCAAATTCAGTGGGCTCAAGATATGCTATTCTAGATCCTTGCAATTTGCTAATTAAGCTGTAAAATTGAAGATTTCAAGCACCTAATTATAAAGTCAAAATACAGAATAGAAATCCTCTGCCTTCATCTCTCTTTCTCTATCCATGCCTCCACTCTCGTAATGAGTAGCGCATTTAATTTTTTGGTGTCTCTTTCTTCCTCGTTTGTTTTCAACTGTTTAACGGGGATTACGAAATATAAATACGACTGATTGGTATTTTACCAGTGATCAATTAAGTGAATTCCACGACATCATTTTCTTTATTTGCATCGTCTTTGTATCCGTTTTTTTTTTCAAGTGAAATCATTTTTTTATTAGATAAAGAATCGGGTTAAACATTAAAAACGAAAAGGTACGAAGAGAACAAAAAAAGCAGACGCACAGTTCATTACGAGAGTGAGGACACGGATAAGGGTAGGAAGGGGACAGAAGATTTGGATTCCAAAATACATGCCTTCCCAATTTTATTTAGGATTTTGCTAACAAGTGCCCTTAGCCTTGTTAAGGTTATTATATATAGTAATATATCTATTCAATGCATCGAAAATGATGAATAAAGTTGTTAACTTTTGCATTTAATACAATGTTATTACTATAAATAGTATATTAACTAACCTTAACAAGTGCCCTTTTATTTATTAACAAAGTTGAAAAAATCGGACAGGAGGTCAAACCAGTGTGGCCTCCGATTCTCGGTTCAACCGGTTAAATCGATTGGATCGGTTGGACACTTTAAATAAGATTTTTAAATAATTTAAAAATATTTTTAATGTTAAATAAATATTAAATATAGTAAATAATAAATAAAAATAAGTATTTAGCTTAGTGTTATGGTCTTTAGTATATTTTTAAGAGGTTATGGGTTTAAATCTCATCGATTACAAAAAATAATTTTGAATAAAATAATTAAAAAAATAAAAAATAGTTTTTTCCCTTTTTTCCTGGTTTTTTACCCTTTTTTTTTGGTTTTTCATCGATTTTTTACCCGTTGAACCGGTTTTTGACCGGTTCGATCAAATCTGATTCTATTGCACCTACTGGATTAGATAGACCACCGTTTTCCGGTTCAATCGATTCGATCGGCCGATCCGGTCCAATTTTCTATTCACTGTTTATTAATAATGTATACTTTATACATGAGTTGACGATGATTTTTTTTATAATAGTAGTATAATATAAAGGATACTTTTTTATTATTTGAAAATGAAAAGATTTGAAATATATATATATATATATATATATATATGCATCAATTATTGAATCACACACTTTAGAATTAAGATGGGTTTGAGATGAAGTTATTATAAAAAAATTATATTTAATACACTTTTAGTGTCACTGTAGTAAATCACATGATATCACCTATTAATAAATAAAGTTATATAAATTCGAAGCTTTGGCTCATGCAATCACTTTAAGAAGTGACATCCAATAGATATGATATTCGAAACCGAGCATTTGCAATCTTTTTTTATTTATTTTTAAGTTGTGATCTCTTTTGTACAAAAAATAATAAACAAAGTTATATGTATTTATTTTTTAAAAAAATAAAAAGTTTCTATTTACTTATTAATAAGATGATATCATATAATTTATTGATTGTATATATATTTTATACAATAAAAATGCATCAAATATAAACCCTTATTATTATCCTTTATGATGGGTTTCAGAATTAAGACTTCTTTTTTCTTTAGAAGTTGCATTTTGTAAAATGTAGCTACTATTATTACATTATTATTTTAGTCACATGATTTTGATAAATAGTAAGTTATATATTATTCATAGTGATCTTGAAAAATTAATATATAAAGATAAATCATGTCAGTTTGAAACCGACCAAGCTTATGGGGAGCTTGAGCTTCTCTAATCTTTTATGCTATGGACGGTCGTCAGTCTGAGAATGACATTTAAGTTTTGTGGTATTCTATTAGGTCCACGTCTCAAATGGGTTTTTTCCTTTTTGTTTCATAGCTTGCATTATTGGGATTATGAAGACTTTGAAGCATGCACGCTCGTTGCGATTTCTTTTCCTTTTTTTAGTGACAAAGACTACGAATTGAAACATCTCTTTTGATTTGTATTTATGCCTGTCCTCAACCTCCCAATTTGTCAACAAAAATAGTCTTTGGAGACATTAATTTGCCTGTTAAATCTTTGTACCTTTTCTCTTGCAGGACCAATGAGACATTAAAGATCATGTTAAAAAAAATTAATTTCAACCATCGTACAGTATAGCTGTCTTGTTATGCACATCAAGATTTCAAAATATCAGTACAAGAATTAGCTTGGAGGATTTAATATGATACTGCTATAAAGAAAGGCAATCATCGAATTATATATTGTTATCTAGATTTAAATGAGTGTCGAATATAAACATGTGTCCGATATAAATATATTTAATTTTTTTATTAAAATTATATATTTAAAAGATTATATTCTTATATTTATATTCAAATATGTAATGTCGAATACGAATATTAAAAAAAAAAAAAATTTACAATCATTCGTGCAAGCCAAATTAAATATGACATAGACGTATGCTTTAAAGGGATTCATGTGCGCTTTTTATGGGAAAACTATTGTTTTTTCTTTGGAGGGACAAAAGGCAATGAAGGAGATTTGACTTTGGTTTTTGTTTGATGGGGACTTGAGTTTGTTCGCTTTAGCAATTGAAAGAGATTGAAAGTAGAAAGTAATTAATTAAGGGGTTTCTTCTTCAAGGGGAAGCAGAATCTTGGCTTGGGTGAGGGTTTGAAATTTTGCGAGAGAAGAGTGGGAAGGTGGTTGTGTTGCCGTAATCATTAAGCAGCAACTGGTAATTTGCTTTGACTCTTCCCTTGTAGGGGACCCTTGTTGCTGTCTGCATTTTGCAAAGCCAATACTGTAATGGATCTATATCCTTCAATTATGTTGCTCTGACTCTTTATTTTTTTTTAAATATTCGTGTTCGATATCCGTATTCGACGCATATCCGGACATGGATAGGGGATATAATCCTCCAAGAACCCTCCAAATACATAAAAATCTTGAAAATTTGAATATACCCGTATCGAATATATATTCGTATCCGACATTCACATTTGAATCCGAATAACGTAGCCCTTCAATAATTGGATGCTGATATTTGCCAAAGGCTTACTATTTGTAATCAGGGGAGTAATTCAAGTTCACAATGTTAACAGGTCAGTTCAAGGTTATAGTCAATTAGATTCTTTTTCACAATAATTTGCTTATAAATCGGATGAGTTTCAAATTCTCACCCCTAGCTAAACCTTCAATACAGAACTGTTAATTTCTAAATGCAACTATATAACCTATGTTACTCGGATTCAAGTCAGTATCAGATATAAATATGTGTTCGACATGAGTATATTTAATTTAAAAAAAAAAAAATCATATTTGAATGATCATATCTCATATCCATATTTATATATATGTACTGAACGCAAGTCTCGGATACTTTAAAAAAAATAAAAAATTCGGATAATTTTTAAGTGTATAACTGATAGTTTTAAGTTCAAGGTCAAGAAACAAGCGATTAAGATTTTACAAATACAGGGTTAATCTAACTAACCAGGTTTTAATTGCGCTGACACATTTAACGATTAAAATTTGATAATCATGAAGTAAAATGAGAATCGTTTTCAATCAACAGGAGAAAACTTTATAAAAAAAAAAAAAAAAAAAAAGTACAGAATTAAAGCATATGCAAGAACACCAGAAACCCAAATGCCAAACTGATTTCTTTTACGCATAGATGACAAAGTCATGGACTGGCAAAGGGCCACAAACTACCAAAGGACATGTGCACATGAGTTTAATGTCTGGGACCATTTTGATCCAGAAGAAGATCCTACAGCAGCCCCATGATCTTTTACGTGGCAATTTACAATCATTGTTTCTTAAATCAAGCATCGGCTTTTGGCCTAATTTAAGAGCCACTGATTTCTGTCATTTGTTTTTTCATAGTCTGAGCTCTAATTAAAACAAATCTCCGCCTCTCAGTTTCCCTTGAAAAAGCTTCTAAAAAGCTGAATCCCGGTTCTTTATATTAATGTCTTGCAGCTTCTGATTCATTGTATACAGTTTTTTGGGCAGGCTATATATAGTTTATTAAACCAATGCACGAATGATAAAGAAGGAAATCTAGGTTGCTTTAACAAAATAATGATCTCTAATAATAAAATAACACTCGGATAAGAAACTATACAAAGCCGTACGTGGTTTTTAGTAGTTTGATATCAGTGTATCATATTTTGCATCAGTGGCAACCATGAGGATCCAACATTATTAGTAGGGTCCAAGAACAGCAATTTTGAACGTACTAGGATCGATTTTCTAACTTAAAACCGGAGAAAATATTGTTCCTAAATGCTCAGGTCAGGTTTACATCATGTTGGGTTTCTCCCAATCCTAACAAAACTGGTTCATTATCATGCCGATGATTACGCCAAATGTAGCTTTTGATCTAATATTTTTGAAGACAGCTTTTGATGTGATGGCCAGGTGATCAACCTGAATCGTTAAGAAGTTATAAGCTTCAGGATTAACAGAACTTAAATCATAGTCAATCACCCAAGGTTCAAATTTCGAACACCAAAGAAGACCAAAGTCTTCTCAATCTTAAAGACCGAGTCTCCCAAGTAAGAGGCATTCAGAATTTCAGTACGAATAGTCAAAGACTTCAGGGAGGAGTGATTAAGGCCCCCCATGTGAATTAGAACAGAGTGAACAGTGAAAAGTCGAATTTCTAGTGTGCAATCATCAAATACCAGGCATCAATATTCAATAGTTCTTGACTTTCATTTTTTTTTATCTCCTCTCTCTCTTCCAATCACCTTTGAATTAGAAGTCTTTCTCAATTGAATGTGTAATGTTGCTAAAGAATACAGCTAGCCATTTGCATAAATCATAGTCTTCATAGTCCAACCGAAAGATGCTTTGCTGCTTTTGCATAAACTTCAACCAAAAAAAAAAATTTACCTTTCGGAATACATATTTTTTAGATGCCGGATATTTTGCAATGATCCAACATTCATGGGGTCACTCACTCACAACGGCGGACCGTCGTGGGAGCCAGGGGGCCAAGCCCCCCAAGAATTTTGAATTTTTTTAATATATATATATTTATATGTATTTATATAATAAATAAAATAAAATTAACTCCCTCAAAATAAAATTTATATTTATTTAGTTTTTTATTTTTGTTTACAACTTAATTTTATGCATTATAATTTTAGAAAGTTAAAATTATAATGTTATTTATCTTTTTATTTTATCCACTAATTATCATTCATAACTCTTCAAATTAATTGATTTGTTATATATATTAAGTCACAATAATGTGAACTTAAATTAATTTTCTAAATGTTAGCTTTCTCAACAAGACTTCAACAAAATATTGTAAACTGTAAAGTCAGATTTTTTTTCTTTTACTGCATGTTACCGTTACCCCCTGTAGCTTTTCTTCTTCTATTCTTTAGTTTCAAATTCAATCAATTTTGTTTGTAAATTGATGCTTGTCTTTGAGTCATCAAGTTTAAAAATTAAGAACATGCTAAGATTCCCAAAAATCTTCTTTTACTAGTTAGTAGTTATTTTAACTTTTATCTTCATTTTTAAATTTTTTATTATAAATCTATTTATTTTTTCTGTCACTGTCGACTTCCTTACAAAGCAAAAATAATAAGATTCTTGTTAAGATTGTTATTTTATTTTTTAAAATATATGTTTATATGATCTTATTGCTTATATGCATGAATAATGTTAAAACTTTTGTAATTAGTCAAAAATTTGATTTTTTTTATTATTAATTTTTGTTATAGTGCAATATTATATTGATTTGCCTTAATTATTTATGATATATCTCAAATGAAATATATATAGATTTAGTTTTTTAATTGGCTCCCCCAAAATCAAATGTCAAGATCCGTCACTGCTCACTCAGGATCCCGCCATTTAATGCATTCCAACTTCTAACTTTAGATTCCAACGGTGGTAAAGGAAAATAAATAAATAAATAATCTGTTGTCTCGATTTAAATTACGGTCGCGGACGCATTTTCAGTCGTGTTGCGTTTATCGTGATTGCGAACATAATGAATGCTATCGCGATTAATTACAGTAAATATCGACCGTGAATATCGACAACGGAAGAAGTCAAAACCGCTAAATAGCGGCCGCTATTTAAATGAGAAAAAAGGGAACTGATCAGTTTACAATAATGTCTCAGTTACTACCATATTGAGTCTGCAACAAGTCAACAAAGGAACATGTATGTCCGTTTCACATTTGGTGTATTTGGTTTAAACAAAATGTGAAGGATCTTCTTTTGAATAAAAGGGTATCTTTCAGCCTATTTAATTTCATCAGAATCTTATATATTCAGTAATCCCTTGTTTTTCTGGCACATTCTCTACTTGCTTGTTGATCAATAATCTCATCCCAACTTTAAATGATGGTTATTTAAGATTCTAGTTGGTGAAGAGTTAAGAATTTGCAGTTTTTTTTAGTTAATAATCTATCCTTAACTTTATCAAGTAAACTCATTCGACGTATCTAAGCAACCTCTTAAACATGCATGTCATCTGCAGTTTTGAAAGAAGAAAAAAAAAAAGCCCATTTAGAGAATCCTGACAGTAAAAGAGTATTAAAGACATAAGAGAGTATTAATTATTTGGTTCCCATATGTAATGGGAGAGGAAAGGTGAAAGAATTTTAAAGATTAGAAAATAAAAGGAAAAAAATGAAACAGACTGTTGAATTGTCTATTTAAGTGGCCAGCTTGATACATTCTTTTGGAAGTGATATTATTACCCTGTTTGTAGCCCATCTATCACTTCCAAACTAATCAGAGACTATTTATAAACATCAAAGACTTGCAGGCAAACAAAGGTATAGGCTATTAAATGAGCAGTAAAATACATTCACTTTTTATTGAAAGGACAGCAACATTGTTGTACAGGCTTCTGTATTATTACATTAATACATGATTTCATAACCGGTTCCCTTATCACCACTGTTACCAATTGCTCTCTCTCTCTCTCTCAAAGCCAACTGGCAAATTTGATTGATTCACATAAGAAAAAGCCAAGAGGGCGAAGAAAGGATTGAAGAAAGGACAAAAGTAGTCTAGGATTTGAGTTGATTCTTTTGGTCTTATCCCGCTCTACCCTCTTTCTATTCTGTTTACAAACACAACAGCTTCAAGAGTTTGCATATATATATAATATATATATGTGTGAAAACCCAAGAGGGAAAAAGAGAGGGTTATCAAGAAAACACTTTTTTTTTTTTAGTCTGGTTGGAGAAAAAAGAGTGTGATAATGAATGTATCAGCTTCACATTGTGGTAGTTGTTGTGAGTCTGGTTGGACTTTCTACTTAGATCAATCCTCTTACTCTCAAACTCGATGTCAAACGTTTGGTGGGAACTTTGATGAGGATTATAGAAGGAAAGTAGCTAGATTCGTGGTTGAAGATGAGGAGGAAGAGGACTTATCCATGGTGTCTGATGCATCTTCTGGCCCAAGACATTATTGCGAAGATTATGTGGAATGCCTTGACGAAAATGGGAGCTTTTGTTCTGCTCCTGCTGCCCCTGAACCAGCTAAGAAAAGCAGCAAAAATAAAAAGAAGATCAAAGAACATGGTAGCAATCAATCGCATTCTTATCTTGATGACACTGCCAGCTCCCCTGTAATAAGCTTTTCAGAGGCAAGTTCTACATCCTGACTAAAATATTCTTACTGTCTATATATTCATTTGTAACAAAATAGAGTAATAATGGGTGTTCTTTGGTGTATGTACAGAAGAATTTCGAGAAAGAAGCTTCAATAGATTTGTTGGACTTTTCACAAGGCTTCTCGGGTACACATTTTAAGGTACTAAGTACTAACTTAGCTATTATATATATATATATATATATATATATATATATATATATATATTCTCCTGAATTGAAACTTAGCTATGCCACCACCTGTGAGATTCTTCCAGGGTAAATCAGCATTCCAGAAAAAAATTGGTTTCCTGAAATCTGGAAAAGCAGGTTCAAAACATACAGGTTAGTTAGTCTTTTCTTTCAACTTCTCATAGATATTCATATTCTTCTGGGGAAATTTTGGCATTTAGAATACGATGCATCTGTGGCCTAAAAAAGGAAATTTGATGGTTAGATTAGATATGCCTAATTTGTAAATCTCTTGGAACAGGTGGTTTCCAGGAAAGAAACAGGGAATGACAAAAGGGTAAACTGTAACAGCTTTTGTCTCTACTACTGCAGCTGCTCTGGAGAGAGAAATGGGAGGAATGTGTAAAAAGAAAAAAGAAAAAAAAAAAGCCTTATATCTCAAAAGGTTCTTGTTCCTTCCTTTTTATTCTTGTTTTTTATTCTCCAAATCTAGTTTTCATTTCTTCCTGTCAATGCAGTGGGAAACAACCTAAGAACATTACAAATAAATTAAATTTCTCTGTCATTGGTGTATATATAATTATATATATATATATTATCAGTGATAGTATTAGTCACTTGTGAGAATTGTATGTTTTCTCCAGTTTATTTTCTTGACATCATCATGCATAGACCATGTAATTGATGGTGCCCCATGCTGTAGAATCTGGTTTTATTTAGCAAAGAATCTATTTCTTCAGGTTTATCCACTGTAGAGTGTAACATTTAAAACTAGTAATACTCTGAAAGAATGTTCTGCCGACCATAGTTTTCCACTTGATTGCATTGAAGACTTGAAAATTTTGAATGTTGAGTTGAGAATTTGCGGTATCCACTTCAACACTGTCAGAAAGCTAGTCTATCTTCTTTTTTTTACCCTTTTGTCAGAATGATAGAAAAAGGCTTATATAACTGAAAATTGAGAGTAGCGGTTCGATATTTTTTTTTTTAATATTTAAATTTTAATTTGTAAAATTATTTTAAAATTTGAATTCGTTTATTATTCAGATTAAATTTAAATATTATTATCTGAATTAAATAACATTATTCGTTGGATATCTGAATCTGTTAAATATTCGAATTCAGTAAATAAAAAAAATAAAAAAAAATATAAAATCAAACAAAAATTAAATTTAAATTCAAATAAACGGATAATGGATTCGGATATCCGAATCCGAATCCGCAAAAGTAAGTGGATTCGGATAGCGGATTCGGATATCCGAATTCATTATCCGCATAAGTAATGCGGATTCGGATAATGGATATCCGAGATTTTATATTCGTATCCGCTCTGAATTCGTTGCGAATAATAATTATAATATCCGAATCCAAATTTTATCCGAATTCACAAAAAAAAAATTATAAATATCTAAATTCGCATTATTTATTACCATTTTTGTGAAAACAAGGAAAATAAAATTAACCTTGGAAACTTCATAAAAATATTAAAAAAAAATATTAAAAAAAAAAATTTACTAACGAGTGTCCTTACTCTTTAAGATTACTATATATAATAATATCTTCATTCAATACATTAAAAATTATGAATAAATTATCAACTTTTGTATTTAATATAACATTTTTACTATAAATAATATATTAATTAACTTTTAAAAAAAAATCTTAAAAACACTAATTAGTAAAACCTTAAAAAAAAAAAAAAAAAAAAAAAAAAAAGGGTGACCACAGAAAATAGCTGTGGTCCTTGGATGGACAGGTTGCCTCTGCATTTGCCATTAATCAGGCGAGTACTTTGTAGCCCATTTGCGCCCATTTAACCACACAGCTAACACAAAATTTGAAGAGACAGTACAAGGCCATCATAAAAGCATACCAATCCGGCAATCCCAGATGGCAGCAAAAAATTATCCACCATTTTTCCACTTCTGCAATTGCCAGCCTAGCTTTAAAACTAGGCAGGGTTGGTAAATTTGGTAACCTATGCTTATCCAGATTCAAAACAGACAAATATTTCGGATGGAAGGAAGCAATAGGCAAAAGCTTCATTTTCTACCAAAAGGGTCCCAAAAGCACCCCCCCCCCCCCCCTTTCAGCCTTCTCTGATAGCTACCTACCAAAAATGTGATTCATACATAATAGTGGTGCAATTATTGAATTTTGTTTTGGTTGGTTTCACTTTAAAATCTTTTAGTCAAGGTATTTTCCCAAGGCCATCCTGAGAATTTGGCAACCAAATATTGGAATGGGACTTGGATCTTTGGAAAAGGACAATACTTTCCCCTCTTTGTCCTGTAAATCCTTCTTTCTTGTCCTTTTTTACTTTGATAAAATAATCTCGTAATATATTCACTTCTAAGGTTAATGTCAACTACAAAACATGATAAAATCAACTTGTCGTTTTCATTTGCAATGTTATTTTACGATTTTGATATATTTTATTTTTGATGATAAACTGATATTTTTTACATTTGATCATAATAACATCCATACGACCACAATTAAAATTCGTGATCTTCACACAGTCAGATTATGTTTGCAATATTTCACATTAAAATCCTACTTAGCATGGATTTATGGTCGACAAGTCGACAATTTTCTTTATTTTATGAATGAAAGACTTCTCAAAAACATCTGCAGTGCTATATCGTCATGTTAGTAGCTTTCAGAAATGAAGACAGGAACTGCTAGGGGAGATGGGATATATTGGGAAGAGGGTTTTGCTGTTCCAAAACTCGGCTGCAATTGGCTTGAAATTCAGAATATCCCATTTAAGCTTATATAGCTCCCACCAACATCTTCTGCAAGCTGGCAGAGAGATCTCCAATTTAGGAAATGGGCAGCTAGCAAATTAGGAAAAAAATGACAGGCATGAAGGATAACAACACCATAAGACCAATGTAGTACAGTAACTAATAGGCCTTTTTTTTTCCCTTCTATTTTCAACTTAATTTGAACAAATCCAAACAAATAAGGAGAAATTGAACCTTAAATCCTGAAGGTTCACTGACAAATACAATGAAGACTACATAAACATGAGAAAAATCCAGTGCCTGCCGGCGAATCTACAAATATGATGTTGGAGATCTGAAAATAATTTACCACTATCCAACTTAATTATAAAATTAAAAAGAAAAAAAAAATATGAGTATGGATTCAGTACCAATGTAGGCAAGCTTCCATTGAATTCCACAACAATGAAATTCATTAAAATTGCGTTTGAGAATTTGAATTTCAAAAAATGAATTTGGATTTCAAAAATAGTATAAATTGTGAATAAAAACATGTAAAAGTAACAGTGATGATTATGTTTCAAATCCATGGATTTATTGGATGCCTATTTAGTGATGAATTTGAAATACCTATAACTATTTGTGAATTTGAAATTCATGATTTTATACATTTCAAATATATAATCATATTGAGTCTTAACTAATTTATACGTAATGTATGCATTTCATTTTCACAATTTATACAGCAAATGAAATTCAAATCCAAATTTTCAAATTTATGTTCTCAAACATGACATAAGGGTAAACTAACCTTCATCTGTGATAAATTCCAATGGCTGCCCTCCACCAACTCCCTTTTTTCCCAAATATAGTACCATCTTCTAACCTAGCCATGTAGCTAACTGCAAATCCAGAGTAAAAGTAATTATAGAAGAAGAACTAGTAAAGAAATAATTAGAGCATAGGAATTATGCAAGGCCATGGCCTCATGACATAATATACTCTGATTGAGCCACCTCATTGAAACAATCACTTATCCCAAATTTCAGTAGATTTGCTTTCAAGAATTTCCTGACAAGTTGGTCAACAACTTTTTCATGTTAAATTTTCTTTCTTGCTGAAAGAGCAAGCATAAATTATATTGCTCCGATTCTTCATTTTTCTTAAAGTATCAGTGTTCGACATCCGTGTTCGATGCATATTTGAACATGGATATAGAGATATGACCCTCCAAATACATGAAAATCTTAGAAGAACTGAACATACCGTGTTGAACACATACATGTACTCGACACTCACATCCGAATTCGAATACCATCCAGTATCAATCCCATTCCAGGTCTCAGTGGAAAGTGGAACAAAACCTTCTACTTCTGAATCTAATTTACTTTGAACAAACACTGATAAGATATCATTTTGGGTGAATATACTTACTAGTTACTGCTCCACCTTCATCTGCAACAAGAGCACCAGTAACATCAATAACATACTTGAAAGACACCAACTCCAATTCGATGTTCAAAACTGAATTTGGTGGGACAGTTGGGAACCCATCAGTAGCATCGCTCCCCTTCTCTCCAAAAGCATCTGAATTGAACTCTACACACTGTAAAATTGAAAGTATTGGTCTCTTGGAATAGAAAGTCAACAAAGATTTGAATTGCACTCTGCAAATTCCATACTTTGGTTTATCTGATGATCAAATGCATGACTTTATTCAAATGGGCAAACAACCTCCATTAAACTGATAAACTGGAGGCATTGCTATCGCTGGATGAGTTTGCAATATCTCAAGAGTTGGACAGACCAAAATCTGAAATAGAATCACTTAGATTCCTCATTATAGTGTGTTCCATTGTTGTACAGAAGAAAATCCTACTCATCGTCCAATCGCTGAAGAACTCTTCGAAATGTTTCTTGCACATGCAAGTAACTTGGGAAGGTATGAAGAGGTTTAGGTTGGTTTTTAGGTGCTTACCGGCTACCCTTGTAAACCATTCTTTTTTATTAAAACAAAAATAATCAGTGATTACTTTCTGTTTTAAAAGATGAAGCTTCAACTTAATGCCCTTGTAAGGGATTCAGCTTGGCATAAGCTCTGCTTATTGGATAAAAGATGGAATCGAAAGGTCATTTCATTTGATGTAAAACCCGGGTTTATGTTACCCGAATGGGTGAGTGTCGATACGTGTATATTTAATATTTTTTAAGTTTTTTCATATATTTAAATGATCATACTCATAATTATGTTAAAATATATATCGAACATAAATATTGAATACGAATATTTAAAAAAAAAAAATCGAATAACATAACTTGAGGTTCACCCCTGGATGCAGGGTGTATTTTTTTTTTTAATCTTTCTGCAAAAGTTTTATGTAATAAGATGAGATCATGATTCATGAGATTGGATTCTCATATTTTCTACTATATAATATATGTAATTAGATCCGTGGAAGGATCATGAGCTTTTAATTCAATTCTGAGATGAGAATTATTCGTTCTTGAAATCTGGCTTCCTTTTCTTTTCACATAATTATTAAAAATTACTTAATTAATGTGCTTTAAGAAAAGCTCAAGATTTATAAAAATAAAATAAAATGAAATGAAAAGCCCAAGTTGACTTATTATTATGTTTTATCCAAAAAAAATTTGTTTAAAAAACAAATTGTAAAAGATCATGAATCAAAACTCCTTCAACAAAATCTCTATTTGGCAGATCATAGAGAAGCTCAAAAACCAACATAGGAATATTTATATCCTTGTTTGTGTCATACCAATAACTATTAAATTCACAAAAAAAAAATTAAAAACAAGTTTGTTGTACTTGTTAGCGTCGTTTTATATAAAGAAAACAAGACCCCCCAGCTCCTTGGAAAAATCAAGCCATAGAAAGAGGAAGAGGAAGATTCTCAAAACCTGAAATATCTGGAAAAAGAAAAAGGGAAAAACGTAATTGCCCTATTGTTTTTGTCAATTTGATCTTCTCTTCTCCTTTCTTCCTTTCTCTCTCCCCTCTACATCCAGGTTCGTCTTCTCGCCATCCTTCTGCAAATCCAATTTCTCCATAAAAAAGGAGAAATTCTCGCAATTCAACACCAAACTAAAAAAGGGTAAAAGATACTGTTTTATTCACATAATAGCTAACCTCTTTATCTACCCTTTTTTAATATATCTGCTCTTAAATTATCTTATCTACTTTTACTTTGAAATGGAACGCTAGAATTCTCAATCTTTGAAACCTTGTCCAAACCATAAATTTCTGGGGTTAATAGCTTCTTTCTTTTTAGTATTTGAAGAGCCCTGGGTTCTATTGTGTAGCTCTTGGGTTTTGTTTTGGTCAATGGATGTGCAATTGGTGAACGAGGTGTTGACTTTTTCACGTAGGAAGAAAAAATGGCTTATTTTGTTAGCTATATGTGGAGTGTCTGGTTATGGGGTTTACAAGGTGTTTAATTTACCCTCTGTGGAGAAGAAAAGGAAGAGGTTTTTGAAGCTCTTCGGAGCCCTGATTTCGTTAGCTGAATTGGTCTCGGAATCCGCGGAGACGATCAATGTTGTCTCCAAGGACTTGAGGGTGTTTTTACAATCTGATCCTGATCAAATTCCTAACAGTTTGAAGCAAATTTCAAAGATTGTGAGATCAGAGGAATTTTCCCAATCTTTAATTAGGGTAACTGAGGCTTTAACAGTTGGGGTTTCAAGAGGGTATAAGTTAGAATCAGGGGATAAGGATGAATTGGCAACGGGTCCGGAGAATTCCAGCTTTACTGATAGGGTATTGGATAGGGTTTTTTCTAATGCTGGGACTGGCTTTGTATCTGTTGTGGTCGGTAGCTTTGCTAGGAATCTGGTGCTGGGGTTTTACTCAAATGGTGAAGAAATTGATGGGTTGAGTAGGAATGGTGGGTCATCTGATGTGCCCAAATGGGTTAACGTGCTTTATGATGATAAGTGTAAAGAACTAATGGCTGATTGCATACAAAGATTTGTAAGCACTGCTGTTGCAGTTTATCTTGACAAGACGATGGACATCAATACTTATGATGAAATGTTTGCTGGGATGACCGATCCAAAGCATCAAAACAATGTGAGAGACATTTTGGTTTCTGTTTGTAATGGTGCTGTGGCAACGCTGGTGAGAACGGCACATCAAGTGTTGACAAGTTCAAACTCAAATTCTAAGTCGAGTTCGAGTTCTACTTGTTCGATTGTTGATCAGAGTGAGGATGCCGGTGGAATTAGAGATGGTTTCGAGAAGAAAGTATCTTTTGGTGGGATTCAGAATAATGGGTGGGTTGATAAGGTCTCATCCACATGGGCAGTTTCCAGCAATAGGAAGTTTGTGCTTGATGTGAGTGGGAGGGTGACCTTTGAAACAATAAGGTTTACATTGGAGTTTCTGTTATGGAAGCTTTCAGAGGGTTTGAAAAGAAGCATTCTTGTTGTCCATGGGGAGGCTGTGGAAAGGGGACTGGATGTTATCAGATATGTTGGTGGGAAATCTTCCATTATTTTCACCATTTGTCTTGCTTTGTACTTACATATCCTGGGTGGTAGTAAGGTTGTCTTACCTGCTTGAATGCCTTTGTTCCGTCTTTTCATGGAAATACAATGAAATCTTACTGACATTGCTTATATCAGAAGGCCTTGTATGTTTATTTCTCCCCTGCAATTAAAATGTATAATTAAGCTCGTCGTTGGTCTTAGCTTTTGGAATACTTAGCTTCCTCCAAAGTTATTAGCATTATTCAAATGTATACTCAATAATCTCAGTGCTCTATACCACAATTAGTGGTATTTGTTGTTCTACGAATTAAATCCCTGTAAGAGATGGATTGACCAATCATACCAGCCAGACCCCATGAATGGAAGGGATTTATGCACAACCGTTTAGCCTATCTATTTTAGACAAGAACTAGTATGTCTTTCTCAACAAAAGTTTGCTTTCATAGATAACAATATTACTCCTAGAAGATTCGTCTTTGGCTTTATACGATCTAGTAGTAATATTACTAGTATTATGATTTTTCTCTAGTTGATAGGGATGAAACCTGGAAATTGTGTGCTTGAGACGTGCAAAACAGCCTCTAATTGGTATTTTTGTCAATCTTTATCACCCTGCCCACAAGAGCTCCCATTCTTGACAAAGCAAGATGATTATAATCTTTTATTGGCAAACCTGGAAAACGAAATCTAAGCAAATAATATTCTCTATTTTGTCTGTGAGAGGATTAAAAGTTTGGTTTCCATTGTCTCGCCATAAGATAGTGTCCTCTAATAATCCAAGGCCTTCCCTCCAAGACATGTTTAGCAAACCCTAAACTTAAATTAACATGAAATAATCATGACACAAATCAACAACCTTGTATCTCCCTTCTATCTGCCATAGCTGTTTAACCCGAGCAGAAAGAGTTTGAAATCCCAACACCTTCCCAAGTAGTTTAACACTTAGAGCATTAATTGCTCCAAGGTCTTCGCATCTCAACCTTTTCCTCGGAAAAAAAAAAAAATCACTCGCAAATAATGATCATCATTAACCATCTCATCATTTGAGATAGCATCTTCAAACTGCTTGCGATCAAGCGATCCTCAATCAAGCCAATCATTCCAAGTAGAGTTTGAACTGTCAACCATCCTTATTAACATGTCTCCATCTATGGGAGGATTTCCATTCTTGTTCTTTCTCCACATATTTTAACGTTGGTTCCACATCAATCATCAATCATCAGCACCGTTACGCAACCGTTTGAATTTTTTTCTTAATCCTTTTAAAAATCTACTTTCGCCCATACTTAAAAAAGCTATTTTAAGATTTTAACTAAGAACCCTTTTTTTTTTTCCAGCTTCAACGATACAATTAATCTCACTTTCTCTCTCTCCAAACCTAAAGTTAGGTTAGGTTTAGTTAAAGATGGGGACAGCCAAAGTGGGGTAAACTATTATTACGCTCACTTTCACCTTTGGGTCTCATCATTATCTTCATTTTCTTCTTTACTTATATTCGCTGTCTCGACCTTATTATAGTTATAATGCCATTTATTATCTTCATTATGCTATTAGTCTATTACGTTTCTAGTCTATACTTTTTTTTTTAATGATATTCGTATTATTTTATTAGTACATTAATTATGAAATATATTATCCATAATATATTTTTATGTATGATGGGTTTTGCCTTTTATTATTGCTTTAAGCTTGCTTCACACTGTTTCATCCTTTGACAAATTTGCCCCTTATCTATCAATTACCCCTTTGCCATTCTTATTTGATATTTTTTCATCACTTCATAGCTCGTTTTTTTTTTTTTTTTTTTTGGATAAGTAAGTGTTTTATATATCCAGAAAGCAGTTAAACTGCTACATCCAACATCATGTGCAACATGTACTTAAAGCTATACATACTTAAACAATACTTGAACAAAACTTAAGACCACTAATCAATCAGGGAACAATAGCAACATACTTCAGCAATACTTAAAGCTATACCAGAATGGACAAAGATCCTAGGAAAAAAGAGACAGTCCCCAATCTGCATCCAATCTTCGGTTCACTTCATCAGGACTAATGTTCTTGAGCCCCAACAATCGCATTCTGATGATCTCTTTTATCTGCTCAATGATGGCTCCTTGTGTGGATTGAAGGCGATTAAAACACCTATTATTTCTCTCCCTCCAAATCGAGTAAAGAAAGGCACTCCATGATAAACGCAAAATAACAGAAATGAGAGTTTTTCCTCTGATTTTGTTTACTGCCCATTGCAGCTCTGCTTGCCAGCTCCTTATGCTTCTATGAAGTTGGCATAAGCATAGTATATGCCCCCAGATTTCCTTTGAATAGTCACATTCGAAGAATATATGATTCCGGGTTTCTTGCTCAGTTTGACATAGCTCACATTTGCCATCCACCTCCATGCCCCATGACATCAATCTGTTCTTTGTAGGCAGTTTGTCCAATATAGCCATCCAAGCTACCAGTGCATGTTTAGGAATATGAGATGGAAACCAGATCAGTTTATCCCACTCCACCTTGTCCTGCCTAGGCCTGAGATCATTCCAGACCTTAGCCACCATAAATCTGTTCCCAGGGAACTTCCAAGTTAGAGCACCATTCTGGTTGGAGGTGAACCTCAAAGCCAAAGCCCTCAGCTGAAGCATTTTACGCCATGTCCAGCTGCTTCCTGGGGAAGTTTGAACCTGCCACACTGTTCTTCCTTTCAGCACATAGGCATGAAGCCAGGCAATCCACAATGAATCTGCCTGAGAGAGAAGTGCCCATAGGTGCTGAATAATGCAAGCCTTATTCCATATTCCCAAGTCTTTTAATCCAATACCCCCCTCTGACTTTGGACAGCAAATGGAACTCCATTTGACTCTTGCTCCCTTAGCTGAGTCATCTCTTCCTTTCCAGAAGAACCTGCTACATAATTGATTAACTCTTTTAAGAACAGCCTTAGGCAATACAAAGTGCCTGCACCAGAAATTGGACACATTAAAAAGAACAGATTGAATGAGCTGAAGCCTTCCTGCATAGGATAACATGCGTGCTGCCCAGCCATTGATTCTCTGAGTAATTCTGTCGATCAAAGGAGAACAATCCTTTTCAGAGAGTCTTCTTGTGACCAAAGGGACCCCAAGGTACCTAACAGGTAGTTTGCCAAGTTTAAACCCTGTCAACTCTTGCATCTCAAGTAGAGTGGTCCTACTAACACCAGAGGAGAAAACTTCACTCTTGGAAGGGTTTAATTGCAAACCAGAAATGGTATAAAAGTAATGGAGAATACCCTGTATGCCCACAACAGAATCCAAGTTACCCTTTGCAAAAATCAGCAGATCATCTGCAAAGCACAAGTGAGTAAGCTTGATTCTGTGACATTTAGGATGGTAGCTGTAAACTCCATGAAGAGCCCCTGCATCCAGGAGTCTGGATAAAACATTCATAGCAATGACAAAAAGATAAGGAGAGAGAGGGTCTCCCTGCCTTAACCCCTTTGCTCCTTCAAAGTACCCTACTAATCCCCCATTAAGAGAAATTGAGAACTTTGGGGAAGTGATGCATGCCTTGATCCATCCTATGAACTTATCAGGCAATCCATAAACTGATAGAACAGTGAGAATGAAGTCCCAATTTAATGAATCAAAAGCTTTTTGGAGATCAATCTTCATTGCAAAACGGGGGGATAAGGTTGTTCTTCCATACCCTTTGACCAGTTCCTAAGCCATGAGAATATTATCTGAGATGCTTCTCCCTGGTATGAAGGCACTCTGATTGTTGGAGATCATAGCAGGAAGGAGTGGAGTGAGCCTGGCAGTGATGATCCTGGTAATACATTTATAAATGACAGAGCAGCATGAAATAGGCCTGAAGTCCTTCATATGATTAGGATTCTGGAATTTTGGGACAAGAGCAATACATGTAGAGTTAAAGACTGATATCCTGCTCCCTGATTGAAAGAAGGATAAGATTGCTGCAGTGACATCCTCTTCCACAATAGGCCAAGCAGTTTTAAAAAACTGTGCAGTGTATCCATCTGGCCCTGGGGCTTTGTCCCCATTCTGCTCAAACATGGCTCTTTTCACCTCCTCTTTTGTAACAGCCTTAGCTAAATTGTCCTTAGCTTCAGCAGGCAAGGCGGGCTGAATAAGTTCAGTAAGAAGCTCCCTAGGGCAGTCTGTGACCTGTTTGTCCTCAGTCCCAATCAACTTCTGAAAGAACCTTACAGCCTCCTTTGAGATTTGGCCAAAATCTTCCAACTTCCTTCCCTCATCATCATAGAGGACTCTGATGGATTGCTTGCTATGCTTTGCTGACACCATTTTATGGAAATAATGAGTGTTCTGATCCCCCTCCTGTAGCCATTTTATCCTTGATTTCTGCCTGTAATAACTTTCCTCAGCCTTTTGGAGTTCCATCAATTCTGCATAGAGTCTTCTTTCTGTTTCAACAAGAGTACTAGATGGCCTTTGATGCAGATTGATCATCTGCATGCTCTCCAATTCTTGCCTTTTATCTTGAACCTTCCCTGAAATGTTGCCATATATGGCCAGGTTAAATGCCCTCAGTACTGCCTTTAATCTCTTCAATTTGTGGAATAGAGTGGTCATAGGGTTGCCAATGAAAGGCTCTTGCCAAGAGTTTTTCACAATGTTCAGGAACTCAGGATTCCCAGTCCAGAAATTAAAAAACCTAAATGGCTTTGGGGGAGAATGAGCAGTCAAGTTCATCTTTATGTATGCTAGGCAGTGATCAGAAACCATTGGAGCCAAAAACTCAACAAATGAGTGAGCAAACTGTATATGCCAGCAATCATTCACCAAAACCCTATCAAGCTTTTTAGCCAAGTAAGTATCAGTTTGGTGGTTGGACCAAGTGAATGCTGGTCCAGTACTGGTATGATCAAACACTGATAGCTGTGTCAAGCAGTCCTGAAAATCCTTCATATCAGAGGTAAGCATGTAGGAGCCATTGAAATCTGAGCTTTCCTGTGGTTTTGCTATAACATTGAAATCTCCAGCCAAAAGCCAAGGAGAGCCATCAATTCTGCCTTGAATGTCCTGAAGATGGTGCCAAAGCCTTCTTCTACTTATGCCTTCATTGCTTCCATAAATTGCTGTAATGTAGAACCTGGTAGAATTATAAGTAGTGCAGCATGTAATGCTCTGATCAGATGTTGCAATAAGATTAACCTGCATCTGATTTCTCCATAGGAACCATATTCTCCCATTATAAGCTTCTAAGTAGTTGTGATGTAGCTTCCATCCCTGAAAGAGCCTATCTACTATAGCTGGCATGTTTTGTTGTTTCACTCTTGTTTCCAGTAAGCAAACAAGGTCTGCCTTCAGGCAGTTTATTCTCTGTATAATACTTTTCTGCTTTTGAGGGTTGTTTAGCCCCCTAGTATTCCATACTATAAAATTCATGGAAGTTGAGGGGGGGTCACTCCAGAGGCAGGTAAAACTGCTTTACCTCTTTTCCCCTTGTCAATGGGCCCTTTCTTCTTATTCTTCAAGGCTTTCATCAAGTCTGCAACTCCTGCTGCTGCTGCCCTTTGCTTCTTAGGAGAGTTTGGAAGGATTTCCACCAATTGTTCCTCCTCTCTCCATTGCTCAGAGCCACTAGTTTGTCCAGGGTCTACATTTGTCCTCTCTGAGTCACTCAGGATGTCAAATCTGTTTTGGGAACCAGCTAATACTGACTTCTTGCTTTTCTGTATGCTTCTGCTTCCTCTCCCTTTACTGCCCTCATTAACTTCTGTTTCCTTCGTACTTGCCTCTTTCTGTTCTTGAGCCATAGGCAGGGCACTGCTTTCAACTTCTACACTGCTTGTAGCCTGTGCATCATGTTTTGACAGTTCTGCTTTAGGCCCCTCCATTGGAATCCAAACTTTGGTAGCCCCTACAGGCTGTTTGGTGCAATTTCTGTCTGTATGCCCAAACAAATTGCAATGCTTGCATTTTGGAGGGTACCAAGGGATATCCACAACAACATTTGCAATAGTGCCATCACATAACTCAACATTAATACATTTTGGGATGGGGACATCCACTGCAATCTCCACACATACCTTTGCATAGGCCAATCTCTGTTGGCTAGCAGTGATTCTATCCATATACAATGGAGTTCCTAGGGCACTAGCGATATAGCTGAGGCCACGTCTGGTGTACAATTCCAGAGGAACTCCTCCCAAATGGATCCAAACAGGTAATTTCTTCAAATTAAACTCTAATGATTTCATACCTGGCTCCCATTTCCTCAGAATGAGTGGCTTATTCTGAATGTGCCAAGGTCCCTGCTCAAGAACCCATTCTCTGGTGTCAGCATTCGGAAATTGAACTAGGTATAAGTTCAGGCCAGCAGATTTGATCACCACTGCTCCATTCTTTCCCCATAACATGTTGGCAAGTCTCTGAAATGTGCTGAAGTTTGGTGCCTTGCCAACAAACTGCGCCACAACTGAGTTCATCCACACAGTTGCTCCTTCTTCAAAAACCTCAGCTGGAGGTTTGACGGTGATCGATCCATTTGAGTGTTGAGGTGGGAAAAACAGCAACGATTGATCGGAGGAGATTGTGAAGAGCTTCTTCCAATCAAAATTGGTCTTGACTGATGCCACGTCAGCAAAGGTGGTTGTAACTAACTTTTCTGGAATGTGCAAGCACTCCGTAACTGTCTCACGATCCTCTCGAACATTGGATAATTCAGTATTTGGATCACCATTGATGAGATCATGAGAATCTGGTTCCTTGTTGAGAGCAATAGCAACCACTGTAGAACCTTCTTTTCTAATGCCAGGATCCATACTCTTCATCTGTTCCAAAAGAGCCTCAGCATCCTCTTTCTTGAAACACAACCCAAGTGATTTTTCAGTTGAAACACCCGAAACCAACGCGAATTCCTCCTCTGAAATACTCAAAGCATAAACCGGAACCCCAAGCCAATCTCTCAAGGCAGCCGCTGTTTTTTTTTTTTTTTTTCAAATCAATCTGGGTTTTGCTCAAATCAATCTTCCATAGCTCGTTTTGTTGCTTCTTTCTTCTTCTTTTAACTCATTTTGGTTACATATTTTGTCTAGAATTGATTCTCTTTATATCAGTCTAAAACAATCTTAAAATATTAGTTAGTATATACTCCCATAATTGTGAATTTTTAATTATTATAATTAGATTAATTGTATTTTCTAGTTCATTTTATACATTGACGGTAAAAAAAATTAAATTCACAAGTGGATTTACGAGATTACCACATATTTTACTTTTTTATTTTTATTTTTTGAATATACTCTGAAGGCATATGTCATCGTATTAACTCTGCTTATGAAATTTAAAATTTTTACTAACAATGGATAAGATAATTTCTCTTATAGTTATTAATTAATGTTTTTTGTTTATTATGAACATTTCTTCATTAATCCCAACTTATTAGTCCATACTCCATATAAAAATTGTAGTTTCTTTTTTTTTTTGTTGATGAAATTATATAAAATTTAAGATAATAACAAGGTGGAACTTATTATATATATTATTTAGTTATTTTACTACACTTTAAGTCAATTATGATGAGTCTAATAATTGAATGGTAATAACACCTTCTATCCATCAAGAAATCTTAAATTGAAAACTTTTCTCTGCCATTCATGTTTTCTTTAAACCAAATATAAAGGAAGAAAATACATCAAAACTCAAATATTTCAACAGGTTTATTAGTTCATTAAGAGATAATGGTAAGATTAGAAGATAACTAAATGGTTATAGTTTTCAATCACTTCCAAAAGATATTTTTGGACTTTAATGTTTAAGAATATATATTTGTACACTTATAGGAGTGAAGGGACATTTGTAAAGGTGGAATTTTTTTCTTTTTTGGTTGGATGGGTTTGGATTACAACACATGAATAGGCAAAAACAAAATCTTATCTCCTTGTCAATTACATATTAAAACTTGAATCCAATACCTAATTTTTTTTTTTAAAGTGCTATCATATTACACATTTTAATCAAAGACTAAAAATTAAAGACTTAAGGATTCAAAATAGGAAAATTAAAATTGAACACCAATATATCTTACTACTTACTCCATAATTTGATCTAATATATGCTATCATTAAGTTAGCATATCTATACTATTAGTAATACTTTTGATTGAGTTTAATATCACAGTCAAGTAACATCAATTCAGTTGCAAATTGAAAAGAAAAAACTTAGTTAAATTTTAATAAACATATAAAATAAAAGTATAAATGTAATTTAATATAAATTTTTAAAATATTTTTAATTAATTTTATTTTTTAAAATTTGCACTCATTCAATTTAAAAAGTTATCCATTATCTCTGTGTAACTTTTTATTTATTTATTATTTTACTTATTTTTTTCATCAACATCGTGATATGTCAAAATCTAGTACAATTGCCTGCATTTCTAAGAGTATATATCCAGGAGAATTATCACCTTAATCATCTTCCTGCTTCTAACTATAGAAAATCATCATAAATAGAACGTTAAAATTGGCTGAGAAAAAGGAAATTTGGAATTTCCAACAGTTTGCTATAGTAAAGGAATGAAGTAATGTGAAAGGAAAAGTGATTGTCTACCATGCCGGCTTGGGACACACACCCGTGCGTGCAGGCCAGGGGCGGGCCCTTCTCTACATATATTGAGATGATTTGAGGTGTTAATTATGGGGTAGGGGTAGATCTGTCCATGGGCTGTGTTCCGATATTTTTGTTTTGTTTTTTTATCTCAATTCGATTCGAGTTCGGCGGACAGATTTGCATATTTGTTTCATTATTTAAAAATATTAAAATATTATTTTTTATATTCATATTTTTATAATTAAATTTAAATTTAAATAATATTTTATTAGATGAATAGTAATTCAAACTAGATAAGTTTGAATAGAAAAAATTTATGTTTAAATCCGGTTCAATTCGAGTCAGACAAATAATTCGACCCTTGAACAGATTAAAAAAGAGTAATTTTTTTCTGATTTCAACTTGCTATTTTCATCGATCTAAAAAGTTACATATTTATTTATTTATTGTTAAAAATATTTGAGATAAATAAAATATTCATTCTTTCAAATGAAAAAAAATATATATATATATTCGAGATTAGTACCAACAAAAAATTAGTGTCAATGAGATTATTGATAAAATTCAAATTAAAAACAATATAGTAATTTTTTTGGGGGGCACAATTATGGATGATAGTAAAGACATTCACGCGAATCAGTCATGATCACATATTCAGACACACTTGTAATTCCACAATGGATTAAGGGCATATGTTGGAATTAGACTTATTGTAGTACACCAACTATAATTCAAGTCTCTTAATAATAACTTAAGGGACAGCCTGAAACTTTAGCCAAAACCTCTCTATCTCTCTCTCTTTCTTTCTTTCTTTCTTTCTTTCTTTCTTTCTTTCTCTGGCTACTTCAAGGCTTTCATTTTTATACCAAATTCATGGTAGCCACTACCTCAAGTACTAGTAGCTGCTCTGGTTTCTTCAATCTCCGATCAAATAACGTCGAGTCGAGGGTGGTACGGCGGCCCTCAACATCCACCCATGGCTCACCAGCTGCTGGGTGCGGCGGAAAGCTTGATGGTGTTGCTATCTGGTTCATCAATGGTGTAGCAACTGCATTCTTTGCTTCACTGCATCGATGTTCTTGCATCCGTATAGCCACGGAGGAGGACGACGGCGAGGAAGCAAACGACGTCCCATTGATTCATAGTGATGGGAATTACGTGAGGCATGGAGCTGGAACTACTAGCAGGAGGAGGACAGGGAAAGGGAAGAAAGGAGGCGGAGGAGCATTTCTTGAAGACTAAAAGTGTTGGAAAATACTTTTGTTTATTACTTAATTTGGTAAGTTAAATATGATGGGGTTTCTTGGATTTGTGAAAGTTTTTAATAGGGTTATGGCTTTTGGGGAGGATTTGGCAATGGCAAAACTGCAAAGGAGTTCAAATATTTTTACTTTTGTTTGAATCAGTGATGAATATAACATGAAAAATAAAATAAAATAAAATCTATAATGTCAATTTCCCAATCTTATAATTTTTTCACAATAAGTTTCCAGGCCATATTCTTCAGAATCAGATTGTTTATAATTATATAAATATTTTGCCAGTTGCTAGAAAGTTTTGCTAGAAACTGACCAATTTTTATCAATTATTCATTGAAGAAAATAATTGGAGTTTCTTTTTTTTCTTTACCTGTTCATTAATTCAGAAGGATTTGGATCTTTCCTAAGCACATGCTGCCAAATCATAGCATGTGAAAGTGTTCTGATTCTTCTAAATAATTCTACTTCCCCACTTATTACCTCAACACAAGTACACAACCAGCCTGGACATGTTTTTTTCCCCAAGAATTATTGTATATTATTTACACAATTTTGTAGGAGTTTCATTGCAGGTAAATCCCATGATTAATAAAGAATTAAATAGTAAACATTCAAGACCAGAAATTTGGCTCTGGCTGTATATTGTCAACGTTAATGATATTTTTCCTTTAAAGAACATTTTCTATCTTCAACCCTTTTTCCCTCCCATGTATAAGAAATTTGACAGTGCTTAACTTTGAAGTTTTGGCAATTTGGTAGTGCTTAAGGGTCTTTTTGTTTGACGGAAAATGGTTTTCGAAAAAAAAAAAATTTGAAAAACATAAAACATTTTTTGAAAGCTGAAGTAAATAAAAAAATATTGATCCTTTAAGTATAATGATCGATACCTTCTTATAAAAGTTAAAGCAAAATAAAATAAAAAAATCGATCTCTTAAGTTTTTTTGTATCAATGCAGATTTTTCGAAAAAAAAAAAAAAAAAAACCAAAGAATAAAAAATATTTCCACAAAATTATCCAAAGAACATAAAATATCAAATTTTTCAAAAAATAAATCTATTTTTTTAAATTTATTTTAAGTAAATTAATTTGTACGAAACAAACGTATCAATATAATATTTTCCTCTTATCAATGGAATTATATACTGTACTCCGCTCAGCTTAATCTGCATTTTTCTATACTTTTCAACCATATTATCTACCTTTATTGAACACAAGGCTAGAACACTAATTATATAAAGCTTGCTAAGCTGATATTTAATTTTATAAAAAAATACAAAGAGTAAAACAGGAAGTCAGGAACTAAAGGTGGTGCTTTAAATATTAAAAAAAACGACTCTGGTCCATGATTTATAGAATGATGTTGCCATTTTGGGGTATATATATGATAATGTTGTTTGTTGGACAAAGTTTCTTTTGCTTTTGTTTTTGTTTTTGTTTTCATCTTTTCTCCTAACCTAAGCTCGGTATCCAAAGATTGAATTTTTTTTTGTTTGTTTAACATCAAAATCCAATTTTTTTTCCTATTGCCCTTTCACCCTATAATATGTTGTTGACAAAAAAATATAATTCCCATAAAAAAAAAAAAAGAGAAATAATGCACAGCCTTAGGGAAAAAATAAAATAGTAGTAATTTTTATTTTTCATGGTGGGGGGTCAAATCAAACCCGAACAAATTTTGTTCCCTAATCTTTTTTAACCTTTAATTAGCTTTAACTTGCTTATCAATCATTTTGGTTATGCGTGCAAAATTTCAATCCAAGGAAAATGGTATTTTTTTTTAAGTTATAAGTATAAGAAAAATAATCATAATTAAATATTATATTTATATAAGAAATTATTGAATTAAATCATGTAAATAAATAAATTAATTAATTAATCCAAAATTGAATAAATTTAACGTAAAATTGAATCAAATTCATGTATGATAAAATTTGAATTTGAGACCTAAAGTTAAAGCTTCATTAGCAAGAAAATTGATACTTAAAGCTTCAGACCCGTACCAAATACAGCATGTTTTTTTTTTTTTTTCCGGATAATTCACAACATGGTTTATCGATTGCCTAAACTGAGAATTTTTGCAGTATGATAGTAATTGATGACTGTAATTCTTGTGTCTAATATTGTGTTTAAGGTATTAAATATTTATATAAATTTTAACATGTTCGTATATTTATATTTATAACGTATTTGTATTATTATTTTTCGTTTCGTATTGTGTTTTATATAGTATTTTAATTATTATTTTTTGATATGTTCATGTTATGCAATCGTGACGTTCAAAATTAACAGCTCTATGGTTAAGACATGTATAAATGAATTTTTTAATATTAATTTTTAAAATTATTTTTACTATACTTATTAAATATGTATTATCTTATTAATTTCGCTGATGGATATCAAAAACTACATGGGCTTTTTAAGGACCATACAAATGTTAGAATTGGGCTTTAAAGTGCCTTCCTACCAAACTATGCGGCATGTGGCTCTTATATTGCCAAGACTGGGCCACTAGACCCGTTCTATTGGGTCCGAATACCCACCCAATCCTCCATTCTAAGGGCATTTCCGTCAACCCACAACATTCAAATCCAATTCCTCCCCTTTCACAAAGCATAAAAATCCCGCCTCTGCTCTCTCTCTGCAACCCAACGTTAAAAAAAAAAAAAATAGAAAATGGAGAAGATCTGCGTAGCAGTGAGAGTAAGACCTCCGATTTCCCAAGAAACTTCTTCTGGAACTTTCTGGAGAGTCGAAGATAACCGAATTTCTCTTCACAAGCTTCATGGAACCCCAATTCCTGGCCTTTCTTACGCTTTCGGTAAATTTCATTTTCCCCCTTTCTTTTTCCTTTCTAAATCCAATTCTCACTCCTTGAAACTTTGTTTATTTGTTTCTAGATCATGTCTTCGATGAAATTTGCTCGAATTCAAAGGTTTACGAGCTTCTTACTAAGGATATTATTCATGCAGCTGTCGACGGCTTTAACGGTTTAATTTTCATCCCCTTTTTTAGCCCTAGTTTTGATGATCTGTAAAAAAAAAAATTGATCAACTTGTCTAATATTTACACTTTTTTAATGTTTTAGGGACTGCGTTTGCATACGGACAAACGAGCAGTGGCAAGACCTTCACTATGAACGGTTCATCTAACGATCCTGGAATTATTCATCGAGCAGTTAACGATATATTTCAGAAAATACAGATGGTAATTTAAAGCAATTTGGATCTTTCAAAAGCTGTTTATTTTTAGAATTGATCTTACATTTTTCAAATTTGAAGCTTTGACTTTGATTTTCTTGGTGTTGAATTAAATTCCCAGATTTCTGATCGAGAATTTCTCATCCGAGTTTCCTACATGGAAATTTATAATGAAGAAATTAACGACCTTTTTGCTGTAGAGAATCAGAAATTGCAGATTCATGAGAGTTTGGAGGTCTGATTAAACTTTGATAAAGTTTTAATTATTTATTCATAAAGCACAAAAGTAATTGATTTTTCTTGTTTGTTTTAGCGTGGGATTTTTGTTGCGGGTCTTAAGGAAGAAATTGTGAATACTGCTGAACAAGTGATAAAACTCCTAGAGTTTGGAGAAGGTCCTTTCAACTTTTTATTTTTGCCATTTGTTTTATATGGTTATTTTTAAAATATATATTTTGTTTAAATCATTTCTCTTACAGTTAATAGGCATTTTGGTGAGACAAATATGAATGCACGAAGTAGTAGGTCTCATACAATATTCAGAATGGTATGTTCTTTTAACGTATTGTTGAACATAAATATTACTTTTTTATTTGCCGAATTTTACTTTTAATATTCATTATATTTATTTTAGGTTATAGAAAGCAAGGGAAAGGATACAGACTCTTTTGATGATTATTCAAGCACTGATGCCATACGCGTCTCAGTTTTGGTTTGTATCTTATCATGCTGTAGAACTTTTTTTTATTTATTCTTTTATCTAGTTTTTATTTTGTTCCATTAATTTTATGAATATAATTTTATTGTATTTTATTTTATTTGAAAGTAGAATTTAGTAGATTTGGCTGGTTCTGAGCGGATTGCTAAGACTGGAGCTGGTGGAGTACGTTTGAAGGAAGGCAAGTATATTAACAAGAGTTTAATGATTCTTGGTAATGTAATTAACAAACTTAGTGATGGTGCAAAACAAAGGTACTTGCTTTTCTTATTATGTAAGAAGTAACTTTATTTGTATAGAATAGAATAAATATATTCTAATGATATAAACTATTGACACTTACAGGGTACATATTCCTTATCGTGACAGTAAATTAACCCGCATACTCCAACCTGCTCTAGGCGGGAATGCCAAAACTTCAATTATATGTACTTTAGCACCAGAAGAGGTAGTCTTCTAGTCTTCTTTCGAGTGTGGTTATTTTATGATTTGTTTTTGGTTTTTTTATCTTTTTCAGAAGTGAGACTAAAATGACATTTTCAATTGAGCATTTTTGTTTAATTTTGATATTATGTGTTTAGATTCACATTGAGGAAACGAAGGGAACTCTCCTTTTTGCTAGCAGAGCTAAGCGCATTACTAATTGTGCTCAAGTGAACGAGGTTTGTTAATTTTCTTATATTGCACCACATTATCACCTAATATATGGATCTCCATATCTAGCATATGAAATATTTATTACCTTATTTTTATATGACAAAAAGAGTAAGAATTCCATTTTGCTTCTCATCAATTTTGTTTTAATTGATTTGCTATGAGTTTGACATGAAGCTAATCTGGTTTAACTTGTTTCTAGATTTTGACAGATGCAGCCTTACTGAAAAGGCAAAAGTTAGAGATAGAGGAATTACGCAAGAAGCTTCAGGTGAGGAGGATCAGGTCGCATATACTAACATTAGACTTCAACACAATCTAAAATTGTTCAACTTTGTTCAGGGATCTCGTGCTGAAGTGTTGGAGCAAGAGATATTAAAATTGAGGAACGACATGCTTAAGGTTCATTATTTGTTTATTTCAGAACCTGGATTATCATCTTGTATCACCAATTATTAACATATACATATATTTTTTTATCCACTCATATTCCAATTTCAGTATGAACTAGATCGTGAAAAGCTTGAAACAGAACTAGAAGAGGAAAGAAAATCGCATAAAGAGCGTGATCAACACATTAGAGACCAGCAGATGAAGATTGAAAACCTAAGTAGTTTTGTTTCCGATGGTGATAGAAGTTCTAGTCAGGTATAACTTGTGCAAACTGCAAACTAAGAGTATAGAAATTCCTGTTTCTTTTAGGTGCACTTCTAAATTTTGTCCGCACTGTAATCTGATTGTGGTTCCTAGACTAGAAGATCACCACCTAGTTTGTGTATGTAGCAACATTACTTGGAAAACAACACATCTATCCATCTTTTGGAACACTTAATTTAGCTCTAGAAGTGTAGTTTTTCGTTCTGCTTTCTTGGCTGCTTCTTTCAGTAATACATGTGATCAAGCAATGTGTAACTTTTCATGGACAAATTTATATATGGAGTATAGGCAGTAACTGAATTATGGTTACAAATATCATTTTATTTTATCATCAGTACAAGTTAATATGAATCTAAACTTGGTGCAGAACTAATCATGATTAATCATTAATGTAACTATAATTTTTTAGCTCGTGTCCAGGAATTCATTCTCTAATACTGAAGTTTGGCATCGAAATTGAAGTTGACTGATTAAAGAATTATTCATTTTAGGGTCAATTCTTTTTTTTTTTTTTGCCCACTATTTTATAGCCATTCTTTATCATGCATTATTATTATTCTTTTTGCATTTATCTCTGTGCTGAGGAAATTTTATAAATTTACTTTTGGTGAGGGCAGGATTCCATGAAAGAAATCCCAAAGGAAGAATGTAATGATAGAGGGGATGAATTTAAAACCCCTTGTTTTAAAGCAGCTCCCAACGCCTTTGTTGCCAAGAGATCAAATTATTCACAGTTTCCAGATTTCAGTCCTCTTCCAGATTCTTTTAGCAATGTAGCTGATGAAGACACTTGGTTCAAAATAAACAAGGGTTACATTGCAGACCTTGATTCACTTCAAACAACTGCTGCAAGAAAAGTTCAATCCTTTCCACCGCAAGATGTAACTCCTGTGAGTTGATAATTTCAAAGTCATTTAATCTTCATCTTACAATTGGGTTTATATATGTTTTTTGTATTGTGTTTTTTACTCATAATAAGGACTGCAAAAATTAAATTTAATATATGGTTTCATTGTCAGGATTATATGAATAAGAATTACAAACAAGAACTTCAAAATCTCAAGAGACAGCTAGAACTTGCCACTGAAGAGAAGAATGAACTCCAGGTCAGTATATAGCTACTTGTTTAAGTTGGCCTTAGGGAATTGAAATTTTCACCACTTAATTTCTGGATGATTCATACTTTCGTTTTGATGCTGTAACTGTTTCAATTGTTACATTCACAGAGAAAGCATGCAGAAGATATACAATTGAATGACAGATTAAAGGGAGAAATATCTGAACTTAAACAAGAAGCATTGCTTGTTCGAGAAATGCCTCAAAGATTGTGTGAATCTGTGGCAAGTTTCAAAGATATTTATGAGGACGTTTTGTCAAAGATGCAGGTAAAAAATGCATTAAATTTGCCTCCTTCAACTTTTTATTTCTACTTTGTAAATATAATATTAACATACATGTTTCCATCCTTTTGAGCAATGGCAGAGTTTTGCATCTGATGGGAAATCTTCAACTGCAAAACTGCTCTGTGGTACAAGTGAAATTGGGAGAATCCTTTTCTCGACCTTGGAAACCCACATTTCAAAGGCAATGGATGGTCACAAATCTTCATCTGGGAATGATTCTCTAATCCAAGAATGCAACAAAGTGCTTTCTGAAACGCTGAAAAGCACAATTACATCCTTGATTCTATCCGAAACAGCAGGCAATGAGGATAAACAAGCGAAGACTCCTTTATGCAGCTGCAACTTTAAGGTAGCTGCCTGGTCACAGTTATCAGGATACCATTTCTCAGTTATGGTTTTATTCTTCGTTATGATTTTAGGATATTTTGTTTCCTTCTTCAGGATCCTGATTTTCTGAACTCTTTTTGCTATATATTCTCTCATATTTTCTTTGGTTGTCAACAAAAATTCATGACAACCAATATTTAAAACTACTTTAGAGTCTATTGAATAAATTTTAATACACAAATGAACCAAAATTAATGTGGTATGCTTATCAGGTGTTGGAATTGGTGTGCTTTTGCGTTAGAATCTTTTCTGTTGTTGGTATTCAACCAAAAGTAATGTGGTATGCTTATAAGTGTTCTATGGAAGAATAGTTGTTATATGCTTATTTAAATTAACCACTCAGCATCAACCAAAATCAAAACTGTGGAGAAATGGGCACCACCAAGAATGCATCATCTTAGGATCCTGAGTATGAAGCCATGACCTTTCCTATTGTTTGTTTGTTTTCTGCATGTGTGTCTGCTTATGCGCTGTGTATTTAGCTGCTTCCCAGGAAAAAAAAAAAAAAAAAAGGAACTACAGTCTAGTAGAAAACTGACTAGAGTGTGTAGATCTATGTTGCTCTGACTCTTTATTTTTTTTCAATATCCGTATCCGACGCATATCCGGACATGAGTATGAGTATGGGGATATGATCTTCCAAGAACCCTACAAATACATGAAAATCTTAGAAAAAATTGAAAATACCTGTGTTGGACACATACTTGTGTCCGACACTCACACCCGAATCCGAGTAACATAGGTGTAGATTGCTTCTATCCTGTTTTAAAATTTAGTTTTTAAATGTGAAAGGGCTGCACTCTGGGTGGAGAAACTGCTAGTTGGAAGGAGAAACTGATTGATGATCTCAACACTGTCAAGGAAAAGTATGAAAACTTGGAGAAAGAGTTCGATCTCAGTAACAAGTTCTTGGAGGCTTCTAAAGAAAGATATGGTAGCTTGGAAAGAGAGTTTCAGCTAATGAAAGAAGAACGAGATTCATTGCTGAAAATGGTCTCTGAATCATCTCAGAAGCTCACACTTGTAACTGATGAAAAGGAAAATGTTTTGAAGGACTTGAACGATGAAGTACAAAGAAGGAAAGATCTCGAAGTAGAGATTAAACAATTTAGTGTTGCTTTTGCATCTCGACAGAGATCACTTGCATCAATTCATGGTGAATTTAAATCTAAAATTGAGAAATTGAGAGCTGAAAAATCCAGTTTCAGGGCACAAATCTCTACAGTACTAAAACCACAACTTAATTATTCTTTACTGTAATGCTACCTAGTTCTTTGAATTTTTATTTTTCTCCTTTGTTTTTTCTGAAACTGGAATGATGCTGTAGTTACATAACAACATATGATTTATGGTCACTGAATTTTAGGATATTCATGGCACAGTTTCAAATCCTTGTGGTTTAACAAAGTTTTAGAAGAGTGTGATTTGAGAAGTCGATTTTTTTTTTTAATGTGCTAAAGACTAAAGGGCAATGTGAGAATCAAATTCAAACATTAAATCAGTTTTTTTTTTTTTCAATCCACTTTTCTTGAAGATTCTTCATTTGATCAGCATGCCTAAGAGCTCTGAACATGATTCAAGTTAAATCTTTAAGTTAGGGAAATTTTGCTATATGTAAAGAATGAAACTTGGGACACCACCTATTTGCTTATTTCAAATCAGATTCTTGAATTTTAAACTTTTTTAAATGTTGGTTGATCCAAAACATGGGTTTTGGCCTTTTGGGTTTGTTATTATGCACAAATCACAAAAAAAGAAAAAAATCTCATCTTTTTTTTTTGTGCTTAATAGCTAAAAGAGTTGAATGCTCAAAATTAAGTTTAATCATCGGACAAACGAGATTCACTAACCAGAAGAGAAAAATCCTAACTATTGTCAGTTGCACAAAATTTTAAATATAAAAAAAAAAGAAAGGTAAAGGCATTGAATTTTAAATTATATTTTCATTCTTCAACAGTTTTTATTCTTTAAAATCTCCTTCTTCCTTCTCCTCCCTCCTTCAATGGCCTTTGACTATTTGTTACTTTTTACAAATACTACTTATTCTCGAACAAATATCCATTCTTCGAACTCTTCTCCTACAACTTAAAAACTCACTCAACACTTTTCTTCAAACACTAAAACGAGATCACTGTTAACAAAAACAGACAATAAACAGAAGAGGAAAATCTTTCCTTTCAAGATGAGTCACAAAAACTGCTATGAGCAAAATGTAAAAATGGCTTGAGCTGAAAGATAAAGGCTACTCGGCTATTGCCTTCTTCATTGTATTAATTAGAATGTTATGGAAGAAGATAAGGCCACATATCTTATCCCATTAATGATGGTTTTTCTTAATAGCATGGATACCCACATGTTATAATATTAACCAAAGGTTACTACAAGAACCAACTCCACCATATATTGTCTATCAAATTTCAGTTTTTTTTTTTTCTTTTTCCCAATTCATATGATGTACTTATGACATTATGTTAGATAAAAGAATTGAAAATAAATAATTCTTAGATTGTGTGATTATTCTTAGACAGATTGTAATAAATAATAATTATTTTTTGTTTCTTGATTGTACACATGACAAATATATAAAAGGTAAAAGGTGAATCTGGTTAGGACCGTTAGGTAAGTGCAACAAAAAACAAGCCCTAAGGAGAATGAGAATTTAGAACAATCACATGGATGACCAGACCAGATAATAATGTCCAATTGTCCATGATTGTTGTAGGATAGTACAAAATTTGGTAATTGATGGGTTCTTTCAAATAAATATGGTTTCTACTTTCAGGTTGATTTTTATTGTATCATAGTTTTCTTTACTTGCTAACCAAACACACCAACTCTTAAACTTCGAGTTTAGTTTAATTAGTTCATACAGTCACCTTTAAAATGTGACATTTAATAGGTTTAGGGTTCAAATCTTAAGATCTGCAACTCTTTCGCTTATCTTCATATTACGACTTTCTTTGTAAAAAAAAAAAAAACACACCAACTCTTGTCAAATGGATATGCAAATCATCAAGCATGGGCTTGGTTGAATGGGTTCCAGGGTTTGGCCTAAGAGGTAGGTTTCCTTTTTTTGTTCCTTTCCCTTTTCAATTGCATTTTACTATATATTTTTTACCATATCCATCCAATTATCCAACTAATGTTTGAAATTTGAAAACCCTATCCTAAAATCAATAACAGAATCATTAAACAAAATGGAAAAAAAAAAAAAAACACAATTTCTTACAGAGGGACATGATGGGTTTGGAGGGTTAGAACTTTTTATTCCATTACAAACATATGTTGGTAGTGAACCCGGATTGATTCACGGAACTATTCTTAAGACGTGTCATCTAGCATATTTAGAATTTGAATTCTATTATCTACAATCTTTTTTCTATAATCATACTGTAACATCTTTTGTATTAAAAAAAAAAATCTGTCTATAGATACTTGACATATAAATGTTATCCAAGTAATTCCAGAACAGTATTCGGACACTGATTCACTTTCACCACTTATTCTCTCCCAATCCAATGCTGCTAGCAGGTACATCTCTGTATTTCTTTTCTAAAATTTTGAAACTACACCTTTCTCTTTCTGATTTCTTTCTACATTGCAATAAACCAAATCCCCAAGTAAAAGATGCTCCCAAGTTTGTGTTTGTTTTTTAACTTTTGTAAACAGAAATCATACAAATACAGTAGTACTGGGACCTCCCATTTCATGTCACCAACAAAAGAGAAACCGACATCAAGAACAGCACAACAAAAAAAAAAATTTGAAAGCAGCTATTTTTTTTTTTTTCTTTGTTTTTTTGAGCATTAAGTTCACAATTGAAGACTATAATATCATGGCATTGAACCATGATATGGATGGGTTGATTGTGTCATGGAGCCATTACTCTCTCTCCGCAAAACCGATTTGTTAGGACGTACAGCGCTCACGCTTATATAACCTCAGATTTTCTCTTTCTCTACTTATCCTTTTGGCTAGACGTAACAATTGCATATCCTTGAGTTCCTTGAGTTAGGGGAAAGGGAGAAGAAATCCAAGCTCATACACATAGATGTAAACATATTCTATTCACATATATAAATATAATTGAGATTAATTAGGTTTTAAAGTAAATAAATACAGTAGCCAATTTCAATCCATGAATTCTAGCATTCAATTTGCGTTTTGTTCCCATCTGCAATGTTGACTAGTCATGTCAGGGACACCACTTAGAAAGAGACAAGTCGGATCATATAAGTACATGTTGAGGGAGACAAGTGCTTTTCGGATCGTATATAAGTACATGTCCAGGGAGGAACAATCTCATATTAAGTAATCAAGGATTAAGTGTAATTTTATAAGAGTAATTTTTTCCTTACTAAAAGCGTATTCAATAATTTTTATATTATTAATAGTGTTGATCCATTACGTAAAAACAATTTTATATCTAATAAACAAATTGGATTATGACTTTATAATTAAGGATCACCCTTTCTCTATCGAGATATATTTTTTCAAAAGATAAAACCGTAACGGTGAACTTTTGAACTCCATAACGGATGCTATCTCATAGCAAGCAAAGTCCTGACAATTCTTGCATCAATAATGTTGTTGATCTGTTGCATCAACAACTGCACTGTTTATGAGAATCCGTACCGCTCCTCAACAAACACACAATTCACACTCCACACTCTTGGCTAAGAGCTAGTATCAAGGAAGAAATCTAATACTTAAGGATTTGATTGTGACTTTATAAGTAAAAACTATCATTCTCTTATCTAAACGTCTTTTTTCAAAAAATAATACTATGAAAATAAATTTTTGAATTTCTAAAACGAACAATATCTCATAATAAGTGCAATTATGTCACCTGAATTATGTATCAAAGTCTGCCAAGTAAAGACAGGCAATTGAAATGAACAAAACACTGGAATAGAAGATGCTTAGATTAAAACACTATATCACCTAATCATTGTGTAATTAAAATCTTGGGAAATCTGGGGTGGAGCAGTTAAAGCTAATATAACCTTGAGATCATTTGGACTATGTCTTTCTTCCTCTCTCCCTTTCATAGCCTTAAATACCAAATCTTCCTTATGTTTCTGCTAGCTCTTGTTCAGTCCCAAACTGACAGATATATATATATATATATATGTTTTTCCCATTTAAAAGCTAGCCCTGCACTTGCACCATCTCATCTTCTTTTTATTTCTCTCCTTTTTTTTTTTCACCTCCTTCTGATCAACAAGCTTAAACTTAAAACCTTTGAGCTTCATTTTCAACCCCTGCAACCCTTCAGCCTAACACTGCTCAAATGGCTACAATTAGGGCCACAGCATCCAAGCCAGTTGGACAACTTGGAGAACTCCTCCAAGAACAGCAGGAACCTTTCATCTTAGAGGTTTACCTTTCAGAAAGAGGGTGTGTGTGTTGTGCGGAACTAAAACGAGATTACTAAAACCGATAAAGACACACTGAAAAAACACCGATATTTTACGTGGTTCAGCAAGTGTGCTTACATCCACGGGAGGAGGAGCTTGAAGCTTTGTATTAATGGAGATGGAGTACAAACATATACAGAATTCAAGGTGCTATGCTAGCACTGAACTCACAGCTCAACAATACCAGAAAACTCTAATAAACTCAGAGTATTTGCTTCAACTCTTAAACTCTTAACTCACTCATTTTTCTCTCTCACTCTACATGGCCTTTTATAGGCACCATCCATGGTGTGAACACATAGCTAGTGGCAAACAAAGTAGCCACCATCCACCAACTATCTTGGTCTACCATCCACCAACTATGGTTGGTGGTAGCCTCCATTATTGACCTTGGTTGGTGGCTTTGGTGGAAGCTTCCTTGGTTAACTTTGAGCCATATTCAACAATCTCCACCTTGGCGAGAATCCACAGAGAGAATTCACAGATCAGAGCTTCCTCCTTTCTCCTTTAGGTGTCATGTACACCATTACACACATCAGGGCACCTACTGCATTGGCATGATCCATCAATGCACTGAGCCTGAGTCAATTTTTCTGTCTACTTCCCAAGAATTTTCTTAGCTTCTCCAAGATCATCTCGAACTCTGAGCTCAGTTGAGCCTTCAGCCTGTCGATCTCCACCTTGCCTTTTTCAGCAGATAGACAAATGATCCATCTTGAAGTTTCCGGAAATAAACACAGTGATCAAATTGACTGTGTGTGTACTTTTCATCTTGTCATGAAACAGTCCAACCGTTTATACAGCTGTCACGGGATTGTTTCAGACCATACAGTGACCGGTTCAACTTGCTTTTGTAATCTTTGCGACCGGGGACTCCAAAACCATCTGGTTGAGTCATATAAATTTCCTCCTCTAAGGAACCATGGAGGAATGCAGTTTTTACATCAAGTTGAACTATCTCTAAGGTTATACAGTGCTACTAAAGCCAACAAGATCCGAATAGATGCATGCTTAACAACAGGTGAAAATACCTCATTGTAGTCTATTCCTTCTTTTTGAGCCTAACATTTGGCTACCAATCTGGCTTTGTATCTGATGCTGTCTTTGCCGGTAGCACCCTCCTTATTGGCAAAGACCCATTTGCACCCAATTGATCTTTTGAGTGTTGGAAGTGGAACCAACTTCCAAGTCTGATTTTGATGAAGTGATGTCATCTCTTCATCCATCGCCTCCTTCCACTGGACATGCTCAGGGCTGTTTACAGCTTCTTTGTAATTGATCGGAACATCATCATCAATTACTGGAAGGGCGTATGCCACCATGTCTGTGTACCGAGCAGGTTTCCGAATATGTCTATTCGGTCTACTGGTGGCAACTGATTCAAATTGCTGAAAGGTTTCTGGTGATGACTCCTCCACTTCAGTTAAGGTGTCATCAGATTCTGGTTTAGATTCATCGGAATTTTGACCAGCATCTTCTGATTCAAACTCCACCTGCTTTAGAGAATCTTGGTTCACATTCTCTGGAGTTGACAGTTTCAGCATTACAGATTCGTCAAAGGCAACATCTCGGCTTACGATGACTTTCTTTGACTCAAGGTTCCACAGTCGGAATGCCTTTACTCCTTCACTAAAGCCCATGAAGACAGCTTTCTTGGCTCTAGGATCCAGTTTTGCATCCGTAACTACGAAGCCGATCATAATCAGTGGCTGAATGTCCGGACCATACCTCTATGGGAGTTTTCCCATCAATTACGGTGGAGGGTAGTCTGTTGATAATGTGGGAGGCGTACAATAAAGCCTCCGCCCAAAATGCTTTGCTCAAGCTCGACTGGGATAACATGCAGCGAACTTTATCAACCAAAGTTCGGTTCATCCTTTCTGCAACTCCATTCTGCTGGGGAGTGCCAGGAACAGTGAAGTGTCGAATTATCCCATCATTCTGACAGATTTCCTTCATTGCTAAGAATGCTCCACGTACAACCTTCAGGACTCCATTCTGAATGGTCATCTTGTAACCATTTGAGTCTAAGACCCCCAGTGATATGAGGTTCTTCTTGAGATCAGGGACATACCTTACATCTGTAAGTTGTCTGATTGTACCGTCATGCATTTTTAGTCGGATCGTTCCAATACCTCTAGTGTGACATCGTTGCCCATAAGGATAATTCTTCCATCAAGCTCTTGATAGCTTGAGAAACACTCTCGGTTCGAACACATCTGGTATGAACATCCGGAATCCCTTGATTGGAAGGATGTATCTCCACCTTAAACTGTGAAAGCAGAGTCTTCTTCTCTATCAGTCTTTTGAGCAACTATCACAATCGACCTCTCTTGTCAGGACAGCCTTTCCTCTAGTGTCCAACACTAGGCACACTCGTCCCTTGCAGATTGTCGATGATACTTTTCCTAGACAGGATCTTCATCCATCTATCGGTCCTTCGCGGATTAACAGGATTCTTCTCCTAGATAGGATATCCACCGCCTACTAGACTGGACTGGACATGATCTTCACCGTCTACTGGTCCTTCGCGGATTAACAGGATTCTTCTCCTAGATAGGATATCCACCGCCTACTGGACTGGACTGGACAGGATCTTCACCGTCCACTGGTCCTTCGCGGATTAACAGGATTCTTCTCCTAGATAGGATATCCACCGCCTACTGGACTGGACTGGACAGGATCTTCACCGTCCACTGGTCCTTCGCGGATTAACAGGATTCTTCTCCTAGATAGGATATCCACCGCCTACTGGACTGGACTGGACAGGATCTTCACCGTCCACTGGTCCTTCGCGGATTAACAGGATTCTTCTCCTAGATAGGATATCCACCGCCTACTGGACTGGACTGGACAGGATCTTCACCGCCTACTGGACGGGATCTTCACTGTCTACTGAACTGGACTGGACAGGATCTTCACCTTGATAACTCGTATAATTATATAGTTTTTAGTTATGTTTTATTATTGTTTTGTGTCAAATACGAGTTATTATTGTTTAGTCTAATTGTGTTTATGATCTTTTATATTTTTATGTAATTTGGTGTTTTTCACAAGTTTCTTTGAGTGATTTCAGATTACTAGAATTAAGGGCAAATCCAGTTCAGTTCCAGTTCCGACACCTTTTGCCATATCAGCTATATCTCGAGTTTCACTGAAGCAATAAGGCTGAACTTTGTATCCCTGCAAAGCTAAGAGGCATATCTATCTTTTTCATGTTTTACACTTCTTGAAACGGAGTCGTTTTCCCTAGCGAAATCGACCATCAAGTTGGCTGATGTGCAATGACGTCTGTTCTGCACCGTTTTGGTATTTTGACCATATCTTCCGATCCACGTGCGTAAATGATCTGATTCCAACGGCTATGGATCCGTAACTGATAGGGGTATATTTTTCTAGAAGACCATTTTATCAGATCGAGCCTCCAACATTGACAAAATCGACCATCAAGCTGGCTGATCAGAATTGTCATACAATATGACGAAAATTGTTAGAAAAATGCACCCACCTATTATACCTACCTTTGAAATTTGTAAAGCTTGTCTCTTGTCATTTAGCCCTCCAAAATGTGTATAAATAGAGGGCCTTGGATGAGTATTGGGATACATTATACATTGGTAGGATATTAGCCTTTGTAGTAAAATTCTCTAAGTTTTCTTCTTCTTTCCTTTCTCTAGTTTTCTTTTTTATTTACTTATGCTTCTTACATTTCTTTTCATTTTATTCATATCTAGTATGTGTTGCTAATCATATTGTTGAGGTGATGAGGTGAAGCTCTTGGTAAATGCTAAGGTTAGTCTCTTAAACATGAGCTAAAATGAATCATCATTTAGTATAGATAATATTTTCTTTTGGTTGAAAATCATACTTGCAAAGTAGGGATCTTGATTCATTATTGACAATGAAAATGGCACAGTAAATGCTTGGTTTCATAACCTTGATTTGTTGTAGACATATACCTTGGCATAAGGAATGCTTGGACTCTTTTTGTGAGTTTTGAGGACACCAAATGAACATAATATCATATGCTATGGACGTTGGACAATTTGGACTGAATTGCTAAACCTTCCGATTGGAATCTCCCTTATGTGTGAATTTCAATTGTGTAATAAAACAAGATTAATCTTAGCATAACACCAAGAGTGGATTCTCTAACCTCAACATCTTTTCTTATTGTTTTTATATCTTGTTTAATTTCTTTTATGTTATTTTGTTTATTTTGTTCTCTAATATCTTGTTTATCTTGTTTTGTTGTTGATTCCCTAATATCTTTTTTACTTTCTTTTTCTTATATATTTATAAACTTATACTTACTAATACGCTTCCCTGTGGTTCGACCTCGGACACCCGAGAATTTATTACTTGAACATAACCTGCACTTGGGTTTACAACTCTTAATTGAGTTACCATCAAGTTTTTGGCGCCGTTGCCGGGGAAGCAATACTAAGTATATAAGTTTATAAGTATATTTATTTTTATTGGCTGGTTATACCGCCTAATTTTCTATATATTTATATTTATATTGTATATTAACTTTGTTTATTTTTATTGGCTGGTTATACCGCCTAATCTGTATATTAACTTTGTTTTATGCTTGTTTGGCGACGTGATTTTAGATCTCGTCGTTTAGTTAGATTTTATTGTGAAACTTTTTCAGGTAATCTTTCTAATACAACTCCTAACATGGCTGACAATGAAAGTGTTCATGCTGAAGATGAGAACAGACAAGTACGCACCATGCGTGACTACTTGCAACCAACTCGAAGCTCATCACCCTCTTGTTTTATTTTTCCTCTCAATGCAAACAACTTTCGTTTTAAACCAGGTACGATAGCTTTGCTTCCAAATTTCCATGGGTTAGAATCGGAAAGTGCTTACTCGTTTCTAAAAGACTTCGAAGATGTATGTGTCACCTTTAATGACCAACAATGTACAAATCAAATTGTCAAGCTAAAATTATTTCCTTTTTCTTTAAAAGATAAAGCAAAAATTTGGTTTCATAATTTAAAACCAAGGTCAATTGGCACATGGCAAGAATTACAAACTGAGTTTCTAAAGAAATTTTTCCCAGCACATAAAACTACTGCTTTGAAAAGACAGATTCAAAATTTCAATCAAAATCAAAATGAAGCATTTTTTCAGTGCTGGGAGCGTTTTAAAGATTTGTTAAGTTCTTGTCCACATCATGGTTTTGAAAAATGGCGTCTTATTAGTTTCTTTTATGAAAGTTTAACTCCCGAAACTAAACAATTTGTTGAAACAATGTGTAACGGTGAGTTTCTAGAAAAAGAACCTGAAGAAGCCTTTGACTACCTAGACCATTTGGCAGATAACTCTCAAGCCTGGCACACAGATAATTCCTCTGAAAGTTCCAATATATCTAATCTTGTTTCTAACAGAGGTAAATATCATTTTAGTCAAGAAGATGAGATAAAAGCTAAAGTAGCTAATTTGGCTAGAAAGATTGAAGCCATGGAACTTAGAGAAGTAAAAGAAGTCAAAACGGTTAAAAATGAAGAAAGTTGTGGAATTTGTGAAATCATGGGACACCCCACTTCTGAATGTCCAAACATTCCCATTCTTAAAGAAGCGTTGCATGATCAAGTAAATTCCATAAACACATTTAAAAAGCCTTTTCCTTCTCCTTACTCTGAAACGTATAACCCTGAATGGAGAAGTCATCCCAACTTCAGTTGGCGGAATAATAATCATGTTCAGGTACCACAATCTCAAAAGCCGGGCAACACTTTTTCCTATCAACCTTCACGTGTACAAACCTTGGAAGAGACATTGCAAGCATTCATGCAAACACAAGCAAATGTGAATAGCCGGACTTCACAGGACATCAATGAGATCAAAAACACCTTGTCCACATTGACAGCTTCATTACGCACTCAAGAAAAAGGTAAGTTTTCTGCTCAACCTCAGCCTAACCCTTCTACTCAATGTCTTGTTTCTTGCTCCAATGAAACTCAACAGGAAAATGCCAGTTCTATCACAACTCTTCGAAGTGGAAAGGCAATTGACAAAAACATTCCATCAAAAGACCAAGATCCTTCTTCCCCTCCGAAAAGTAATGGTAAGGATGATGGTAAGTCTGAACTTCTTGAAAATTTGGACAAAGAAAAAGGTATGCATCCTGCTCCTTTTCCTCAAAGGTTGCAAACAATAAAGAATTTGAATCAAAATGCAAAAATTTATGAACTTTTCAAACAAGTTAAGATTAACATTCCTTTATTGGATGCAATCAAACAAGTTCCATCTTATGCTAAATTTTTGAAGGACATGTGCACAGTTAAAAGGAAACATAATGTACAAAAGAAAGCATTTCTGACGGAAAGTGTGAGCTCAATCATTCAGCACCTTACTCCACCAAAATTCAAAGATCCTGGATGTCCAACAATCTCATGCATCATTGGAAACACTAGAATAGAACGTGCATTGCTTGATCTTGGTGCTAGTGTTAATCTTTTGCCTTTTTCTGTTTATCAACAGTTAGGTTTAGGTGAACTCAAGGAAACACCTGTTACACTTCAACTAGCTGATCGTTCTGTAAAAATTCCTCGAGGGATAGTTGAAGATGTTTTGGTTCAAATTGATAATTTTTACTTCCCTGTTGATTTTATTGTTTTGGACACACATCCTGTTTCAAATCCAAATGTTCAAATTCCTGTTATATTAGGCCGTCCATTTCTTGCAACTTCTAATGCTCTGATAAATTGCAGGAATGGTATGTTGAACATTTCTTTTGGAAATATGACTTTAGAATTAAATGTGTTCAACACTTGCAAGCAACCTGGTGATGATTCAGAAGTACATGAAGTGGATTTCATTGAAGAACTTGTTCATGAACATCTCACCACTACCACATTCCATGATCCTTTAGAAGCTTATTTAATTGAATGTGAATTTGATAATGCTTCAGAAATTTCACACACTGATTCTTTGTTAAATTCTTTTCAGGTTAAGCATTGTTGGAAACAAAAGTTTGAGGAACTCAGAAATGATGCATATGAGAATCCTAAAATTCATAAAGAAAGAACTAAAGCCTTTCATGACAAGTTAATTTCAAGAAAAACATTTGATGTTGGGCAAAAAGTTCTACTTTATAATTCTAGACTTCACATATTTCCTGGTAAGTTGAGATCAAGATGGACTGGCCCATTTGTGGTTAAGCATGTGTATCATTATGGAGCAGTTGACATTGAGAATCCTCAAAATGGTAACGTATTCAAGGTAAATGGACAAAGACTCAAACTCTTTTTGGAAAATCATGTTACTCAAGAAGAGGTTGTTTTTCTTTCTGATCCTTGTTTTGAAAATAACTAGATGTAAATATAATTTTTACTAATCTTCAAAAAAAAAAAAAAAAATTTGATGTGTTTTAAGCAATTTAGAAGTATTCATTCTGAACAAGGTCTGAGTAAGGGAGACTTGAGACATACCTTGTCAGTTTGATTTTAATCTTTTTATGTTTACTTTTTAATTTTTGTTTAGTATTTTAGGATTAATTAGGTTGCATGAGTTTGTTTTGTTTTGAGTCTTAGTTATTCCTATTCTTATGTTATTAGTTCTTTTCTCTTACACATGATTCTTTCATTTGGGTTAATAGACTTACATTGAGGACAATGTAAGAATTAAGTGTGGGGGGAACGATTTAGGATTTCTTTTATTTTTGTCTACTATTTTTTTTTATGAGTCTTTATTATTATTATTATTTTTTTAATGTGTTCTAGTTCCTTTTTAATACAATGATGAGATATGAATTGCATAAGTCTAAAACAGATTTATTAGTAAGAAGATTTTCATGAGAATTGAGCTTGATGTCAACCTTTTTATGAGCCAATGTTAATATGATATGTTGATTGAGAAAGAAGCATGTTTAGACTTAATCTGACTTGTATAATCATCCTTGTGAGTTTTTGAGCCTATAATGATTGATGCATTATACAAATCAATCTAATTTCTTTCTTGAGTGCTCTTATGATTACATGATTCTCTAGAACTTGCTTTAAACCGTTTGATACTATATTGATACATGTGACAACATGAATATGATAGAGGCATTAGGATTATAACCAGAGCCAAACAGCCATCCCTTATTAATGTTCTAAGAGAACGTCCCCACTAGTGAACCAATTTGAGCCTACATTAAATATGCTGTTTTATTGGTAACCACAACTTACACCTAGCCTAAATATACTTATATCCTTACCCTTGTTCTAAAGATGAATTTTATATTTTGAGACATATTGCAAAAAAACAAGGGATATTTTTATTTGAAAATTTGGGTTAGAAACAAAAGATAAGTGTGGGGGAAGAAAAGAAAAGAAAAAGTCAAGAGAAAAAGAAAGGGATCATTGTCAAATACATTCCCATATTAAAAAAAAAAAAAAAAAAAAAAAAAAAATCTTCTCTTGAACTTCTAGAAAAAGATGTTACAAAGTTGGTTAGAATGATGCAAAGGCTCAACATGAATATTTAGCCTATGTTATTATGTGCTTTATAAGAGTTTTGAGAAGTTTTATTTGTATGATCTTATTATGTCTCTAAAATCTATGAACTCTTTGGAACCTTTGTGATATCTTTATCCTTTTGTTCTTTAACCACATTATAACCCTTTGGCCCCATTACAACCTTGAATAAAGACCTCTTGATTTATGAAGTTGTATGATCTAAATAGTGGAGAATAGGTGGACAAGCAAGCATATGGTAGAAGTGTTTTCATGAGATTGATTGAGTGTAAACACTTTACCACTACTTTAAAGAGTGAAAATCAAGAGAGTATCCCATGTGAGAAGTTGAGATTAATTTTGAATATACACTATTTTGATTGAAATATGTTATGTTAATATTGGCTTAACTCAAGCTATTTACATTCAAGCAAGATTTTTTTTGTGAATTTCTTTAAGCTATTGATTAGTTTTTAAGACTTGTCCAAATGATTATCTCTAATTTATATTGGAAGGATTAGTTATAATTATTATTTTTAGTTTTTCTTATGTCTTCAATGTTTGTGGGTATCGTCCTAGTAAACCCTCACGAGACTAAACTCGTCCACTAGGGACACCTAGGGGTTTAAAGGCTTGTGTCACATGCTAAGTGCCACCGTGATTTCCTACGAAAATGGATTAGATTAGATTTTCTTATTTTATTGAGTCGTTGCTAGGGACTAGCAACAATCTAAGTATGGGGGTGTGATAACTCGTATAATTATATAGTTTTTAGTTATGTTTTATTATTGTTTTGTGTCAAATACGAGTTATTATTGTTTAGTCTAATTGTGTTTATGATCTTTTATATTTTTATGTAATTTGGTGTTTTTCACAAGTTTCTTTGAGTGATTTCAGATTACTAGAATTAAGGGCAAATCCAGTTCAGTTCCAGTTCCGACACCTTTTTCCATATCAGCTATATCTCGAGTTTCACTGAAGCAATAAGGCTGAACTTTGTATCCCTGCAAAGCTAAGAGGCATATCTATCTTTTTCATGTTTTACACTTCTTGAAACGGAGTCGTTTTCCCTAGCGAAATCGACCATCAAGTTGGCTGATGTGCAATGACGTCTGTTCTGCACCGTTTTGGTATTTTGACCATATCTTCCGATCCACGTGCGTAAATGATCTGATTCCAACGGCTATGGATCCGTAACTGATAGGGGTATATTTTTCTAGAAGACCATTTTATCAGATCGAGCCTCCAACATTGACAAAATCGACCATCAAGCTGGCTGATCAGAATTGTCATACAATATGACGAAAATTGTTAGAAAAATGCACCCACCTATTATACCTACCTTTGAAATTTGTAAAGCTTGTCTCTTGTCATTTAGCCCTCCAAAATGTGTATAAATAGAGGGCCTTGGATGAGTATTGGGATACATTATACATTGGTAGGATATTAGCCTTTGTAGTAAAATTCTCTAAGTTTTCTTCTTCTTTCCTTTCTCTAGTTTTCTTTTTTATTTACTTATGCTTCTTACATTTCTTTTCATTTTATTCATATCTAGTATGTGTTGCTAATCATATTGTTGAGGTGATGAGGTGAAGCTCTTGGTAAATGCTAAGGTTAGTCTCTTAAACATGAGCTAAAATGAATCATCATTTAGTATAGATAATATTTTCTTTTGGTTGAAAATCATACTTGCAAAGTAGGGATCTTGATTCATTATTGACAATGAAAATGGCACAGTAAATGCTTGGTTTCATAACCTTGATTTGTTGTAGACATATACCTTGGCATAAGGAATGCTTGGACTCTTTTTGTGAGTTTTGAGGACACCAAATGAACATAATATCATATGCTATGGACGTTGGACAATTTGGACTGAATTGCTAAACCTTCCGATTGGAATCTCCCTTATGTGTGAATTTCAATTGTGTAATAAAACAAGATTAATCTTAGCATAACACCAAGAGTGGATTCTCTAACCTCAACATCTTTTCTTATTGTTTTTATATCTTGTTTAATTTCTTTTATGTTATTTTGTTTATTTTGTTCTCTAATATCTTGTTTATCTTGTTTTGTTGTTGATTCCCTAATATCTTTTTTACTTTCTTTTTCTTATATATTTATAAACTTATACTTACTAATACGCTTCCCTGTGGTTCGACCTCGGACACCCGAGAATTTATTACTTGAACATAACCTGCACTTGGGTTTACAACTCTTAATTGAGTTTCCATCACACCTCCTACTGGACGGGATCTCCACCGTCTACTGAACTAGACGGGGTCTTCACCTCCTACTGGACGGGATCTTCACTGTCTACTGGTCCTTCGCGGACTCACAGGTCCAGTACTTCGCACAGCCACATGCCAAAGTTACGTGGTGCCATCAAATTTCTCCACCTCGAACTTTGCAGTGGTCATCGAGTTCTTTCTGATGTAAGAACTTGATGGTGCGCTGCTGGTTGTTTCAGTTGTCTCTAATGATTCTGCCATGGTAATAAAACAAAATTACCAACTCAGAGTTTTTTCCCTTATCTGTATGGAAAAAACGGATACCGCGGTTGAGTCCGGAATAGTCGAAATAGCCAGGAACGGGTCCAACTGTGTAAATTTTGGACACACGGTGAATATTCTGCGAATATTCAGCTGCAGGTGACTCGAAATGGACTCGGTTTAGCTCAACCGGCTCGGAAAAGTCTCGGAATAGTGTTCTGAAACGGCTCCAAAAATGGCTCGGAAAAGTTGGTCGGAGCTACGGCGGCGCGTGGGACGCGTGCGGTGGCGCGTGCGGCGGCGCGTGGGCGCGTGCAGACTGGCGATGACCGGCGCGTGGGCTTCATGCGCCTTCAACCTCTGGAGCGCGTGCGGCGCGTGGGCGAGTGAGGCCCACTCGCGATTCTTCTGGCGGCGCGTGTGGGCGCGTGCGGCCTCCTCTGGTGCTCCGGTTGATTCTGCTGCACTCCTCTCGACGACCTCTTCAACCTGGTATTTTCAAAACACAAATTGGAGCACTTTTGAAAAAACGGACAGAATCGAACAAACTCGGTTTTACGTAAAATTTGGCTCTGATACCAATTTGTTGTGCGGAACTAAAACGAGATTACTAAAACCGATAAAGACACACTGAAAAAACACCGATATTTTACGTGGTTCAGCAAGTGTGCTTACATCCACGGGAGGAGGAGCTTGAAGCTTTGTATTAATGGAGATGGAGTACAAACATATACAGAATTCAAGGTGCTATGCTAGCACTGAACTCACAACTCAACAATACCAGAAAACTCTAATAAACTCAGAGTATTTGCTTCAACTCTTAAACTCTTAACTCACTCATTTTTCTCTCTCACTCTACATGGCCTTTTATAGGCACCATCCATGGTGTGAACACATAGCTAGTGGCAAACAAAGTAGCCACCATCCACCAACTATCTTGGTCTACCATCCACCAACTATGGTTGGTGGTAGCCTCCATTATTGACCTTGGTTGGTGGCTTTGGTGGAAGCTTCCTTGGTTAACTTTGAGCCATATTCAACAGTGTGGGAAAGAACTTAACTTCATCAGGAGCTAATTTCATCTGCTGCCATGGCAATTCAGGCAAGTTTCTAAAGAAGTTTAGTAGTCAAAACAAGAGCAAGAAGTGTGTTCCACACATCCCCACTGTACTTAAAGTTTTATGTAACAAGTTCTTTACAATTAAAGGCTTGAGAAACAAGAATTCCATTGATGAAGATGAAAAGCCTAGTGTCACTGAGATATTGGAAAGAAATAACCAAGAAACGGCAAAACCTGATAGATTTTCCTCCGCTAGCAGCACAACAGTGTATAATTCATGCTCAGATAGTGACATGGATGAACCATCCATGTTTGCTGACAATTCCAAGTCTAATTTGAAACTCTACGATGAAAGGGAAAAGAAGGTAGAAAAGCTTTATCTTTTGCATAAAACAAGATTCTATTTGATATTCTTAGGTTTGTTACTCATAAAGCTAACATGCAGGCTGTTGCAGATGCCAAGTTTCAATGGAGTTGCATGGAAGACAGTAAACAACACAGCCGTCAGTCAGTGTTAGAAGAAATATCTACTTCAACAGGCTCCCCACTCGATAACAGTTAGTATCTTTAAGCATTCTTAATTATTTTCCTTCTGGTTTAAATGAATTCATTACTTAATTCTCGTGAGTTAAAACAGCAAGGAGGGTTTCCAGCACAAGCCAGAAAAGCTTCTTCTTGCCTAAACTAATAACTGAAGACTCAATATTGTCAGCTTCGCTCTGGAATTTACTTCTTCAAACCACACCAGAGAAATCAAATTGTGCAGAATCAATATCGAAAAGGGTTTTGCAACAAACAAAGAAGCTTCTCTTAGATTATGTTAGGGAGTTGGTAGATAATAACCATGACAAGGAAGAAAAAAGGAAAGAGTTTTTAGGGTCTGAAGAGATTGGAAAAGTCATTGGTTTTGAATCAAACATAGGGCAATTGTTGGAATTAGATATAATTGATTCAACCCAGGAATGGAATGATTTTGAATCCCAGAAGAGGGATATCGGGCTAGTAATTGGAAACGCCATTGCAGAGGAGATCACAAATGAAGTTGTAATGGACATGATTAATGTCCCATAAGCTAATATGTAATTTGCTTGTTTTCGAATTTCCATTATTAATTATTTCACTTTCTTTCGACTGTTCTTGTTTTGTTCAGATTTTTTCCATGATATTGATGATAGTAAATTAGTAACGTACCTAACAAGGTAGAAAATTTGATCCACATCTTTTTCTCTAATAGTAAAATGGGAAGAAAGTTTTGATCTCTTGGCTGGCTTTATCTGGAAATCACGCAAATTTTGTTTTAAGAAACCACCATAAAAGTACCCATTTTTATATGTTTTAAGAAATGATGGATCCATTGACGTTGACGTCCAAACCACCATAAAAGTACCCATTTTTATATGTTTTAAGAAACCCAAAATCAAATAGGTTTCTTTAGTCAATCTTTTCATTCTATCTTGACTAATAGAACTCAATTTTTTATGTCATCTAATTATATTATATTAGATATATTATCAATAGAAAAAAATGACAAAAGAAGCATATATGATATATGTAAAACTAAAACATTGTATAAATGATTGTGATCATAAAGCTTGTTTTTTAAATGATTAAACTGAATTCTCTTAAAATAAGAAAAAAAAAATCTCTATTTTCAACAAAGTTAAAATTGAAGTAGATTACATTAAGTTGCTAGCATATGCGGTACATGTGTAAAAGTAAGGTGCGCCCATTACGCAACTTGAGTTAGTAATTTACAACATCGATGACCACCTCATGGTCTCCATTATATTTTATTAACATAATAATTGTAATTATGATTAAATTGTTACGTTTTAAAATTTAGAGATTAAAACAATGCTTAAAGTTTGAGGAATATGAGTGCTATTTACTTTCTTTTTATGTTCCAAACCTTTTTTCGAAAAGCAAAAATCAAATGTTCAAAGAAAATTGTTTATTAAACAATGTCAGAAGGAAATAATTTTAAATTATTGTGAAATTAGAGTCTGAATTTTTCTTATTTTTATTTTCATGTTTGTTTCCTAAAATTTCTCTTAAAAGTTTCTGATTTTCTGAACATTCATTTTCTATCCACTTGTTTTTCTCTTTTAGTATAAAAATCAAATTTCTCTTGAAGTTTCTTTTAAATTGAACTCCAAATTTTTTTTTATTAGATTTAATGTACCAAAAGAGTCTAAGAGTGTATTTGGATAAGGAATTTCAATGAAAGAATTCATTTGTAGAGAGATTTTTAAAATTCTAAAATGAAATTACTTTGTTTGGTAAAATAAAAATTCGAATTGTTAAAATTCTTGGAATTTGAAAGAGAAATTTTAGAGGGCTCAAATTCCACTCTAGAGGTGAAATTTGTGAAATTCTTTGATTTTTTAATAAGATATTAACATTTTTTTTACGTAATTTATATTATTTTTTTCTATTCTAACTACGAAAACTCATTTCAAAATTTATTTTTTATGTTATTAGTAATATCTAAACATTTTTACAAATCTAATGACACCCATATTGCATATTTTTCTTATTTTATCTCTAATATTATTTTTTTACCTCATCAAATTCCAATATTTATAATTTTTTTGTAAAAAATATTTATCCAAATAATACAATTATAAATATTAGTATTTTGAATTGATGCATTTTGAAATGCTAGCATTTCAAAATTCATCAAATCGAATGTATCAAAAGAGTTTAAGTATAGAATAAAATCAATTTCAAAATCAAATTCCTTATTTACTTTATATATTATTACTTTTTAAACATTATCTAACTTATCTTTTATTCTCATAATTTTGTTTTCAAAATTAATAAAAAAAAATGATTTTTTTTTTTTTTGTGGTTCAGAAAAGAAATATGTTTTATAGAGCATATATATTGCTAAGATCAAATGTAAGAACATCAAATGCAAATGTGTGAAGTAGATAAGTTTCCTTTGTTAACTTGATTATATTGCAGAGCATTGTTGGATATTTGGATTGGATAGGTAGTCGCAACTTGCAAGTGAAAATGCCCATCTAAATCCCGGCCGCTTCAAAGTTAGTTGGATACAGTTGCTAAGTTTGACTTAACAGTTAACAATTTCAATTTTCATGGAATGATGCCCCTGGAAATGAGTTCCTTTTTTGCTAGCCAATTTGCCAAGGAGGCCAGGCTTGTAGTTCTAAATAGTTAAATACTGACACTTTTTAGTTTGAGTTGCCTTCTTTCTTTCTGCTTTACCGAACAAGATTGACAATTCTTACCATGTTTAAAGCGTTACAGACAAAACTATGTTGTCAACTCAAGTCATTACCAAACATGTTCAAAGCTGAAAATCTAAACTTTATACTCCCATAACTTTAGACAAACTGGCGTTGCCTAGTTACTTGTAATAATTAGTTTAATCTCTAATTTTTAGCAACAAACCATGGCTAAAAAGTACAAATTACAAAAATTAAAGGGATTAACATAATAATTTAAGCTTTCATAACTAATTGTTCCATGTTTTGTCAAACAGAGATAAAATCTATGCTTCTATTTCTTCATCTTCTTCTTCTTCCATAACCTTTGGGATTTGTCGGTAGGTAAAGTGGTTACAAAGCAGGCAAAGAGGAAGAATGAACAAGGGTTGAAGTTGAAGCATTAAGGAGGTCATTGCAAAGGCTAGCACCTTTCATGAATCTTGTTATTATTCTCAGCTCTTGGACTGCTTCCAGCACTGCTATTAGAAAGAGAACCAAAGTTAGTTTTTTGTAAGACCCCAGTTGGAGATGATCCTAACCGAGGACTTTGATCCCAGCCCTCTGTCATAAGGTTAAGGCTGCTGTTAGTACTGTGCAATACCTCACCAAGAGGACCTCCCATGGAAGTCTCCCAAGAAATAGGAATCCAATTTGGCTGAAGCCTCCGTTTTGTTTCATTAAAAACACTGCCCACTCCCAATCCCATGTGAATTGGGTCAAATTCACATGATAATCTGAGAGGCGACAGAGTTGAATTTTCATTGTTGGGAGAGGAAGTGGAAGACATGAAATCTGAGACAGCCATGGGTATTGAAATGGAAAGCTGAGTCCTGTCTGATTGAACATCAACTTCAGGCCAGGAAATGGCTGAGCGATCAGACTGACTGCTTTTAGGCCAGCCATCCATGAACTGGCGAAGGGAATGATGGGGGGATCCAGTTTCTTGACTAGTAAGATCTTGAGAACAACCAAAATTTCTGCACTTAACCAGGGAAGAGCTTTTTTGGGAAGGGTTAAGGAGTGAGTCGGAGGAAACAATTCCAAACTGATCATTTATTGAGTTTTCTTCATAGGAGATCTGCTGCTTCGGTATCAAGAAAGGATTTTCTTTAGATTTCAGGTCACCGGCGGGGGGTATCATTGAAAGTCCTGGTGCAGTATCATGTATTATTTCACCCACAGTGTCTTTGTTCAGAAGCAACCTGCAAGAGCAACAATAATCAATAGAATTAGAATCCATCAATGACTAGCCAAAACATGAACGTAAAACCTATGTTACTCGGATTTAGGGTGAGTGTCGAATATGAGCATGTATCCGACAAAGTATGCTCAATTTTTTTCAAGTTTTTCCATATATTTAGAAGATCATACTCCATACCCATGTCCGAATATGTCGGACACGGGTACGTCAAGAAAAATGAAAGTCGAGTAAAACTATGTAATAGCTAACTTTTACTTCTATAAACCAGTAGCAGGTATTAAACAATCTTTTAAAAGAAGGAATCTTTGCTAATAGTAACTAATGAGAGCAGTCACTGTCAGGAATGCAGAAGATAAGTAGATTCTACAATTATTATTCTTTATAAAAAAAAAAGCAAGATAAGAGTAACAAATGTGAAGATAAATGTTATCAGCTGCAAGCTTACAAACAAGGAATAAATGCTGGGAGGATAATTCTATCACCTGTTCAGTGGAGCTGCCTCAGGAAGATTAGAAGTACCACCTGCAGGCTGCAAATTCTTGAACTGCTGCTGATCAATGGCGAGGCTGTTGGACTCGCCGCTTCCACTGATTGGCCCTACCACTGATGCTGAAGAGGATAAGACAGTAGGCTTCAGCTTGGTGGTAGTGGCGGTGGTGGCTGCGGCGGAATGGCCAGATTGGCCTTCCACAGGCTTTCTTGAACGATGGCGGCCCCTGTTAATGTGCCGCTCACAATACTTCTGGTCGGCAACCGCATCTCTCGAGCACCGCCATTTCTTTCCATCTGTTCTACGACACCTTCCTGGCTCTGGATCAGTGTTGTTTGAGAACCCAAGATGAAAAGCTCCCCATCCCACTGTTGAAACATCGTTAAAAAAAATGGAACACCCATGTCAATAAAACAGACTAACAAAGAAAAAAAAATACTACAACTAACAAATTCCAAATTCTAACTTCAAAACAAAATGTACCAAAGTTTTAAGTGGAAGATGCTGGTCAAAGCATGCATGCCCTGTTAGCTAATCTGTGTTTGGTACAAATTTTTAACTTTCTGCTTTATTATTTGATTTTTATCTTGATAAAACACACACTGCTTTACTTTAAAAAAGGTAGGGAGAAGTTGCCTAGTTAAAAATAAATAAAAAAACACCAAAGTAGCCTTGTCGCATATGGGGAGCAAAACAAGTGTGGCAATGTGCTATAGTTGACAATACATTTTAAGTGCCCTAACTGTGATGCTTTCTGATCGAAACAGATTATGGAGCAGCAAGTCTGAGTAACGCACGTTTAATGTTGAGGTTTACCTATGAGCGGAAAAAAAGCGAGATAAAAATGGTTATATATATATATATATATATATATGAAAATTTGAAGAACTTAATAGTTTAAAATTTTCAATTTAATTGGTATACAATATGTATATATGGGTTTTTTAGTGTGTTTGTAGCTCAAAATTTGACTTATGTTCCGACAAGTGGTATTAGAATCGAAAGTTTGATTTGGATGCGATGAATATGATGATGTAATATTTTTGAAAAACGCAAGAAAATGATCTGAGACAACTTGCGATTGAATGCAAATTTAAGGGTCATTAAGATTGGAAAGAAAAATAGATAAAATGAAAGCCGAGAAAGTACTTGTTGGCCAATAAGAAAAGAGAGGAAAATTAGAGCATTTATCTCAATATCAGTACTCAGCAGAAGAATAGAAAGTAAAGTGCAGCACTAATTCATGCCCAAATCTTTCTCAGTGAGATGGAAATTTTAAAAAAGAGGAAAAGTTTACTTTTCTTGCTTCTCTAAGAAGAGACAGAACTTACATGTATTGGGTCTGAGGAGTCCACCAGAAAAGCTAGAGAAACCAGCAGAATCAAGGGCTTTTCTTATAGGAATGAGAAGATTAGATGGTATTGGCACATTTGCATTTATGTATTTGTAGATCAAAGCTTGGTGTTCTAGCTCCATCCATTGAGATGGAGTGAATGTTCCTCCACCTCCTGCTAACACCCCATGCATGTTTGCACCATTAAATCCTCCAGTGTTGTAGCCTGAAACATAAAATCAAGAAAAACAAATAAGGTTAAAGAACAAAAAGACTGAACTAAAAAAAAAACATATGAAGGCAGAAAAGCCAAATTTTCAAGGCTTTCAAAGCAGCATAGTGGAAATAAAATGATTTGTAGATTTTACTCTGGAGTAAAAGGGAAAAAAAAGGGGTATAGAAAGTGGTTTGGCAGGTAACCCAAAAATCATAACTTGTCTGCAACATTTGAGGAGGCTACAAGAGTCATGGATTTGTTGTCTTTGATACAAAAAGAAAACAGAACACAAAAGGAAGATGTGGAAAAGGTAAAGATAAACAAAAAAAGAAACATAAGGATAACCCAAAAAACAATCAAAGGATGGACCATTTGGTTCTCTCACTCTTCACTACTATTCTTTCCTTCTTGTACAAATTTTCTTCTTTTATTTCCCCTAGTCACTGTTTGGTTTATTACCAAAAATATTTCTCTACTAGATCAGGAAGATGATTTTTTAAGGGGAAGAAAAATAGAAAACCTCAATTTTTATTGACAAGACTTAAAAACAAAGACCACTCATAGATTTCCATGAAAAGACCCTTCACCAGAACCATGGAATAAAATCAAAAAACCAATAACAAAACATGTCTAATCTTTGCTACAACAAGCAAGCATGCATTAACCAACAGGGCACAGCCATTTTACTCCTTTCATTTCCTCAAATGATGTTGAATAGTTAACAATGTTAGAACCTTAACATTGCTCTAATATATATAAATACCTGTATTTCTAGTATAAGCTGGTGATGTGAGGTGAAAGTAAGGGAATATGACATTTTGGGAGCTCCTATCCACTGAAAGAGCTTCTGATTTGGGAGCAGAAAAGCTAAGCATTTGTTGCTGTTGTTGTCCCTCAGAGAAGATAGAGGTATTAGATCTGAATAAAGTATTTCTCTGTTGAAACAGCATTGCCTTGGAGGCTGAAAAATCATCAATTTTGGCCAGTTTTGAACTCCTCCAGTCATCTTCACTATTGCAAGATCTCTCTTGCTTGAGGAACCCAGATCCGTACCACTTCTGTTTTGTCTCAGGATCTGAAGCAAGAGAAGTAAAACCAGTAGTAGTCTCTGAACCCACAAACCCCTCCAAACCCACCACCCCAAAATCCATATAGAAAAACACACCCCCAACCTACAAAAACTCTAGACTCAAGAAATGAAGCATTGGGTTATTACAAGTACTAAAGACAGGAGCTTGAGAGTGTGCAAAGAGGTTCATTTTAAGTTTTTGGTTAATAGGTGTTATGGTTTAAATTTTAGCTCAGACTTAAACCAGAATAGTTTTCTTTTAAAGATTTGATGTTGGAGAAAAAAAGATTAAATAATTGGAGAAAGAGAGAGAGTAAAAGAGGTAGGGAGAAAATTGACCGGACAAATTTACTCTTTAATAGAAAATATTATATTTAAAAATTTGTGTATTCCTATCGTGTTTATATATTTTATTATATTATAATTATATTTAAATTATTTTATATTTATATAAATTTTAATATATTAATAATTTATATTATATAAATTTTAAAATAATCGTTTATTCGTATCATATTCGTATTTTTTTTATGTCATATTTTTTTTATATATTTTAATATTTTTTTCTTATAATATAATTATATCGTGTTCAATATTATTATATAAAAAAATATCACTCTGTCTGTATATATATATATATATCTTAGACGTACTAATTTTTTAATCTACCTTTTTTTTAATACTCATAAGAAAACCTCAGGAATAAGAATAGGACTTGCCATTGTTTCAGTAACGATAGCTTTTTCCACCTTCAATATTTAAAAGCCTAGATAGATCATAGATCCCTCTTAACACGTTAAGTTAGCTTCATAATAATTTTCTCATGTCGGGAGTTCTAGAATTACTAAAACCTCCTTGAAAAGTTAGATAATTTACTGAGAGACAATAAAGTTCTTTGGCAGATACATGAAGGATTTATCTGTCATTTAAATATCTTCCATATGCAAACTTTGACACTTTCTCACTTCTCTTCTCTCAGTTCATCTTTCGGGACTTCTTTTTGAGTTTTGAGGTATACTTTAAGGATTTTGCTAATAAGTGTTTTAAGGATATTTTTTAAGATTACTAAATGTAGTAATATCTTCAATCAATACATTAAAAATGATGAATAAAGTTGTCAACTTTTACATTTAATATAATGTTATTACTATAAATAACATATTAACTAACTTTAAAGAGTGCCCTAAAGATACTCGTTAGCAAAACCCATACTTTAATATTTTTTTCATATGCTATATTTAGGTCGTTGAACTAGAAAGGTCTTGAAACTGTAAAAAGAAGAAAGGCCGAAAGGGGAGTTCTTTTTGTTTTCCCTTAGCTTAGTTTTAGTTGCCTAGTTTCCTTTCAATTTTTTTTTTATGGATTTTGTTCACGATTATACTTTTTAAAATTAATTAATAAATTATAAGTTTATATTTGATACATCACTATATAAATTTATATATTATCATTGAACAAAATGATGTGATTGAATCAAAAGGTTTTTAAAAAATATAAATAATTTTATTTTTAATGAGATGATATAATATATTTTATTGATAGTGCATAGATTTTTACAAATATAGTGCATCAATATAAATTCATATATTATTTATATAGTAAAAATTTTGCTAATGAGTGTCCATAAGATAATCTCTAAGATTAATTAAAATATTTTTTATAGTAATAATATTTTATTAATTATAGTTGTTGACAATTGTTTTAATCATTTTCAATACATTAGATAAAGATATTACTATATTTAATAATTTTAAAAAATATTTTTATAATACTCGTTAATAAAATCTTTATAATAATAATATTATATTAAATATAATAATTAATAATTTTATTGATCATTTTCAATATATTAATTGAATAACTTTAAAAAATGTCTTTAAAATATTAATTAATAAAATCTTTTTTTATTATCTATTTCTCTCTCATCTTAAAGTTAAAAGGCCAAGAAGTGGTGGGCTGCATTGCCCACAAAATTAAATTCTACTCTCTCCTGTCCTACTCTTCTTAACTCCTGTCCTACTCTTCTTAACTCTTGTTCATACTCTCAAAACATCCTCTTAAATTTCTACAAAATTCTAACAATCTCTTTCATCGAATTTTAAGACACGCTTTAATTGAAACACCAATTTAATATTATATGTACATGGATCCGGTTCATAGATGTTTATGGATACTTTTTAAATAATAATTTAATATATTATTTTCATTAAATTTAAGATAAAATAATATATTAATTATATATTTCTTCTTAAATATGATCTAATATTGATTAACATTTTCGATCTATCAAATCTAAAACTTCTAAGTCAATATCATTATAACCCACATAAAAAGGTTCTTTTTTTTTTTTTAAGAGTGTAAGATTTTTTTAAGATTATTATATTAAAAAATATCTTTTTAATGCATTATAATTTATCAAATTAATTATAATTATTATATTTAATATAAAGCATTTTTATAAATAATATTTTAAGACATGTTAGCAAATTTCTGTAAAAAAAAAAATCTAACTTTTAAAAGTTTAATTTATCAAAAAAAATAAAAAGTTCGACAGAGTAAGACAAAGAATTTGTATTATTTAGATAGTATATCATTATTTCTATATCCAAATCTAATTTGGCACAATTTTGCATGATTTAAATTTAATAATCAATACAGATGATTTTGATTTCAATTAGACGTGTATATTGTAAAATGGTGTTCATAATGAAGTTATATACTAGTATAATTAAGTGGGTCGGTTAACAGGTATTTATTGATATTGACTAAGATTAGTTAAAAATATTATTTTTATGATTTTAGAGTTTAATTCAATTAATTCATGCAATTAAATTACATCCAGTTATTCAACAGATTTAAGATTTAAATTTAAATTTTTTATTTTTTTTTTCAAATTGAAATCTCCTAAAAAAAAGTATTAACTAGATATCAATACATGTATAACATGGAAAGCTGAAAAAATGTAACAAGCTGATACTGTCCTCCATGGCCATTAACTTAACCAAATTGGTGAAGTTAGAAAAAGAAAGAAAAACAAAAAAGTCTGTTTTCAACCACGAGGCAAGAGGTAACATTAACTTACAATAAATAATTTGCTCTCTTTAGGTAAATGCAATAAATAACAGTCATTAAGACAGCCTCCTTGATTTTTATTCAGGACAACTTTAAAATTCACTGTGTTCAATAATTATTGATTGCAGTTTATATTGAGCCAAACTCAAAACATGTTGGGTGAAATTTATTAAACACTTTGAACAAAAAAGTTGCAGCTTAGTACTAACTTTGATCTATGTTATTCGTATTTTTTATTTTTTTAAAAATATTTATATTCGATATCTGTCTTCAATATATATTCAAACATTAGCATGGATGTATAATTTTTCAAATACATGGTAAAACTTTAAAAAAAAAATTGAATATATTCATATCGGACACATACTCGTATCCAACACTCATCTTCAAATTCGTGTAATATAGATTTTGATTAATGCTTTTGATTAAATGAAGAGTCAAGCACTTTTAATTTTTGCCAGTCAGATTAGTTGTTCTTTCTCGTTTGCTGTTTCATTAAATTTTATTCATGGTTCACTTCATATGCAAAGAGAAGAGACAGACCAGTTGGAACTCATAATCATAAGTAGATGTAAATGTAAACAGTAAATAGTAGATTTGGTTGCAAACATATTCTTCAAAATTATGATGTTTTGTGGCCTTAGAAACATTCAATCATGCATCAATAAATTTCTCAACCTAAAACTTTTATATGAATTAATATTTAACGGGTGTCCTGTCCTGTTGAATGATTCATCAAATTTCTTCATTAATGTTGATATTAAATTGTTGAATCTGTTTAGAAAATTTTTTGACATTTTATATTTCAACTGATCAAGCTGAAAATTTTGGCTAGCTAGAAGTTATCTATCCCAATCTTTTTTTCTTTTTTTAATTTTTTTTTTGGGTATATAGTTTGTAAATTGTACAGAATAAACCATAAATGCTAACAAACACAGTGGAAAATGTTTGCCTCAGTTGAAAATTAAAAATCATAGTGTAAAAATTCATGGTCTGAGGAAAGAAAAAAAAAAAAAACTGAGTTTGATTGATTAGTTGCCTGCAAATTTCAATGCTTTCACGTGAAAATAAGTCTATATACATATAGAGTGTTTGACAGTAATTTCATCATGTTTTACAAATAAATAGATCAAAATTTTGATTCAATCATGTATGCATGATTTTTGTTTAATGAGTAATAAAATTAAAATCCATCTTTCTTAAATATAAAAGAATATTCTATAAGGATAAATAAAGCATTAATCACTCAAATGAAATAGAAAGAAAGAAAAAATAATGGTAAAGGGGATATTATAGAACAAAGATAGGAAAAAAAAAAAGAGAAAAAATCTAAGAGAAGAAGAGATAATAATAAAAAAAAGGTTGGGAAAGAAAAGGATTGGTTTGTAGGGGCATGCATGCATGCTTTTGAAGCATCCTTATCAAGGTTGAAACTAGAAAGACTAGTTGAGGCACGAGGCAGAAACACTTATTGTAATTTGTCTTCTTCTGTTTTTTAATATTTAAAAATTTGAATGGAAGATTAAATCAATAAATCTCATTAGACCATAATGTCATTTTGAAAATTTTAATGATAAAACTAATTACGGTTTGGTACATTGTTGTTGGGTCTTTAAAAGTTATATTTTTATCTTTAATTTTTCATTCTCCGAATTCTAGGAGGGGAGCTTTAGAGAAATATCGAATTTAACTCAAGTTTAACATTGTTGTCCTTCACATAAACAGTTAAAATCCAAATTGACAATTTTACAATTACATATAGTTTAAACCAAAAATGGTAGATAATTCTAGTTTGTGCCCTACAAAATATAAAAAGAACTTTTTTAAAAAGTGAACAGAATCTTTAGCAGTGGACTAAGATTATATTTGAATGGACGATAAGATTGATTTCGATGAGATTAAAAATAACAATCGAGATGAGATTAATTACTGTAACGGTGAGATTGGATATTATAACGGTGAGATTAAAATCAGCGGTAAGATATGTGTTTGGATGCAAACGCAACGGTGACGGTGAAGTGAATTATAGTGAGAAGAAAAAATGATCATTAAAGACATTAGATAAAAATTAGTGTATAATAAAATTATTTAAATTATTTAATATTTATAAAATTAATAAAATTATATTTATATCAAATAATAATTTTATTAATAAATAATAAAAATTAATAAAAATGATAGTAATATCAAATAATATTTTAATATTATTTATATAATTATTTATTTTTTAATTAATTCATATTAAAATAATTTATTAATCATATAAATTAAATTAAAAAATATTTTAAATAAAAAAGGCAGGCACAATTTTTGTCCTTCACTGTTCCCTTAAATGTAAAAAAAAAAAAAGTTTATAATGGGTAAATGTCCTCCCACTGGAGGACATTATTTTTTACTGGAGATAAAGATTCAGTGGAGAAATGAAAGGCCATCCAAACAGAACGTGTGATCCGATTGGGATAAAAAAATATCTCAATCGGGCTGCACCAAAATTTCGTCTGATTTCAAACGGAGCTAAGTTCCATCAATGATTTTTTCTTTATTTGCTCTTTGCTTTTCCAGTTTTCCTTTCCCTCGAGAAAATGAAACACAAAATCCTCATTATTACTGCCGATAACCCCCAACTCAAAACAAAAGAAAATGAAAAGTTAAGATTAATTATTATATAATGGATTTTGTTAAGGATATTTTTTTAAGGTTATTATATGTGATAATGTTTTTTTTAAATACATTGAAAATGATAAATAAAGCTGTTAACTTTTACAATTAATACAATATTATTACTATAAATAGTATATTAACTAACTTTAAAAAGTACCTTAAGGGTACTCGTTAACAAAATACTTATATGATTAAGGATTAATTTAGCATTGTCGTTGAAAAAAGTTTGAGTTGAAAAAAGTGTATTTAAAAAATGTAATGAAAAACTGTGATTTAAAAACTTTTAAGTGTTTAGTATTGTTGTGAAAAAAGTATTGTAGGAGATTGAAATGTCAAAAAAAATATATGTTTAAAATAATAAAAGTATAGAGATGTGAGAATAATAAAGTCATTTTATCTAAAAGTTAGCTTTTAAATTCAAAAGCTATATTTTTTGACTTTTTGGTTTAACTTTTCAAACTATAATTTTAAGAGCAAAAATTAATTTTTTTTATCTATTTAACATTATATTTATGATAAAAAATAATTTTTAATCTCAAAAATTATAAAAAAATAATGCTAAACGAAATCTAAGTATCCCATGACTATGAGCATCTCAATGCATTAATTATTTTTTAAAAATTATCATTAAAAAGAAAAGGCTTTGGAAAAGATAATTCGAGGACTGCAAATTGCAATAAAAGAGGGAAGAGAAAAAAGATAGCTAAGGGAAAGAAACAAACAAAGAAAGAAAAGTTAAGGAAAAAAAAAAAAAAAACAGAAGCAAAGACTGAAAGAGCAATGTTATCTCTATCATATCATCTTGGATTCCTCACACATTTTTTTAATTAATTTTAATTTATTCTCTAAAAAAGAGAGAGGGGCGTGGGTACAATGACGTTGACGTGTCAGCAGAAGGAGTGGTCTAGATAATGCCACGTGGGCCCCAGGACATGGCCCATTGTGATTGTTTTCTTTTACAACAATTTAAGATTTCCTTTATTTTTTGCGAAATTAATTTATAACTTTATGTTTTGTTTTTTCTTTCGTTATATATTATAAGATTTTGTTAACGAATTTTTTAAAATAAATTAATATATTATTTATAATAATAATATTATATTAAATATAAAATAAATAATTTTATTTATTATTTTTAATTTTTAAATAAAAATATTATTATATATAATAATTTTAAAAAATATTTTAAAAATATTGGTTAATAAAATCTTATCTTAAGTATTTGATTTAAATCTTTCCCAGTAATGGAAAACCAAAGTGGTAAATTTAAAAAACATCTTATCAATACTATAATAATTGTTAAATAGTATAATGAATAAAAATTATTTAAAAAAATAAATAAAAAATTATTAAGAAAAAAATTATACAGATAAAATTATTTTTGATAAAAAAAAAATTTTCTCCCTTTTTCTTTTATTTTTTAATTTATTTTTCAATTAAAAAATAATTTTTTTTGAAAATAATATTTTTTAATTTCAAAAAATAAAATTTAAAATTTTTTATTTACTTTTTTTAATTATAAAATTTTAAAAAAATAAAATAATTTTTCTTTATGTTTTTTAATTTTAAAAAAATATATTTAAATATTTTATTTTTTAAATTTATTTTTAATTAGATTTTTTTTTAAAATAATATTTTTTTAATGAAAAAAATAAATTTTTTTATTAAAAACAAATTTATTTTTAGAATATTTTTTATAATAATTTTTAATTATTTATTTTTTAAAATAATTATTATTTATTAAATTATTTAATAATTATTTACTTATTGATAACATGTTTTTCATATTTTATCCAAACCAAAAGAGGAATGAATTAGAAGTGGGTTAAAATGTTATGATGTTGGGGTTTGGAGAGGACCGCCTCCCCTTTGCCGACAGCCCTTCCCTTGGGTCCCATCCCACATCCCTCCTTACTCCTTAGTCCTTCCTTTTTGTTTGGTTTTTTGTAACATATATATCACCTTAACATTTATCTTTTTAATATTACTTTATTTTTATTGCGAAACTTTATTTTGTTTTGTTTTTTAAATTTTTAACTTTTTAAATTTTTTTTATGGGTTGATTTGCCCCCACTTGCATTACAATTTTCGTACCAAATGAAGGGATTTGGCTTTTTTTTTTGGGCGAAAGGGGCCCCATAAACTCTGATATTTAAAAGAGGGTGGTGGGAAAGAGAAGAAAGTTATGGGCTGTGCTATAATCCAAAAGAGAAAGGGAATATATTTGTTTATGGCCATTAAATTTTTTTATTTAAGGTTTGATTCAATCTCTCCGATCTGAAAAACTAGTTTTATTATTTAAGATATTAAAAAAATTATTTTATATCTAAATTTAAATAAAAATAATTTTTATTAATTAAATAATAATTGAAGTAAAATCAAACTCGTGTTTATAAAATTATGTTCAAAACTCAACCTGAATTGGGTCAAAACTAAATCTATCGAACAACTCGTAAACAGGTATAGAGGGAAAGGACTGAACTCAAATTTTATGTGTACTTTATTTGGAAATTAAAATTATCATCACTGCCTTCTAGATTTTTATTTTATTTTTCTAGGGGCTAATGCATCGTACTCTTTCATTTTTGACATGATATATTATAATTATTTTTCTGTGAATTCATCCGTATATTTGTCATGAAAATATAATGTTCTGTCACACAAGTCAACAACAAATTTATCACATAAAATTAGATATTATTGAAAATGAAATAGACAAATTGTAGTACCTTTTTTTTTTAAATTTCTTTTTAATAATGGAATGTGAGAAAGCATTTACTGTATGTTTGATTATTTTTGTGGCTTGCGGTCATCTCATTCATATCTGAAAAGGACATAATCAATAGAAGGCGTTTCAATTCAATATTAGAGCATCAAAAGAGTTACTACTAGTTCCAAACAATTTCATTTTTTCCCCTTAGTTTTACCCTCTTCAAAATTAAGTCATGTATTTATTATATGAATTATGGATGAATAAGTTTTATGAAAAAAGATATAATGTATTGGAGAAATTGTTCTTATTGATCATTTATTAATAAATGAAATCATTTTTTTATAATTCGGATCGAGTTTGGACAATGTATTTTATAATTCAAGTCAATCCAATCTGATTCGAATTATTATTCATTAATTAAAAAATATTTTTATTTAAATTTAATTATAAAGATATATACATATTATGTAACAGTTTTACGTTGTTTGCATTAAACTTATTAAACAGTTTTATATTTTTTGCATTAAACCTATTACTGGTCCACACTTAAGTTTCTGTTACAAACTTATGTAACCTATGTAACCATTTTTTGATTTTATTGCATCATTAAAGTCTAGCCATTAAAGCTTGATGGGAGCTTGGCTATAAAACCATGGTTTGGTCCCTAAGCTCACTCACCTCATTCAGAAATTTGTACACAATCTTAAGAGTGTGTTTAGAGCTTAGAAGAGTCAAAATAGAAAGTGAAAAGTGAGTTTGTGAGTGTATTGCAATGGCTGGAGGTAATCTTTGCTTCATGGTTTATAGTGTTAGAACATTGTGTTCTTTACTTTATTTATTTAGAATGCATATAAAATGCTTACAATTGATATCAAAGCCTTTTATACCTCTACTTTGAAGTTTTACAATACTTTTCAAAACTCTCTTCCATGACCGTTTGAAATTTCTTTTTCAAAATTAAGTTTATTTTTAAGAAAAAATTAATTTTTGAGAAATATTACATGATTAAGTTATTTATTTAGTATGTATAATCTATTGTTTTATTATACATGCATTTTTTGTGTGAATAATTTTTAAATTATTTAATTTTGTTGTATTATACAATATTATGGTAAGTAATTTTGGTTATTCTCTTATGCTAAGATTATTTGTATGTATAAATTATGCTTATTATACATGCAATTAATGTTTTATAATTTCTATTATGTTAAAATTATTTTCATATGTTTAATTTATTAGTTTAGAATGTATAAATTATGTTTATTATACATGCCAAATTAAAGATAAATAGATTTGGATTTAAATGTTTTGCAAAATATCATATTTTAAATTATGCAATTACTTATGTTTATTTAGGAGAATTATTAAGTGCAAAATTTTCATAATATACATTTAATTATGATTTTAACTATGCTATATAGGAAAATTCTCATAAAATTCACATAAAATTGTCATCAAACTTAAAAATGTCTTGTGATCCATATAATCTTATTTAATTAAGTATTAGCCACAATATCTTTAATTAAATAAAATTATATATTATGTTTGTGTAGGATCACATAAAGAATTAAAGACATCAATTATAATTAATTATACTTAATATAATAAATTTTAACACACAGGAATTTTTGTTATATTTATATAATTAATTAGAGTAGAATATCAAATTATATTTCTTAATTTACTCACAGGAATTAAGAAAAGGAACATAGTTTGATAGTTTTGTCATAAAGGATAGGATAGAATATCAAATTATTCTCATAATACACCCTCTAATTATGAATTAAGTACATAATTTGATAATTCTATCATAAGCTTTACTTGAATCTACTAGAATTAAAATTTTAGCCCACAGGCAAATTTTATGTCATTAGATTCAAATTCTACATGTTTTGCATTTGGTAAAACATGTAATTTTTAGTTAGACCTCAAATTTTGAAATAAGCAATTTTATCCAATGCAGCTTCACAACCTGCAAATTACTTTGATATTCGTTGCGACATCCCTGAACTAAAAAAGGACAATTTTAAAGTATGGAAGGAGAGAGTTCTACTTCATTTAGAGTGGATGGATATAGATTATGCTATTAGGAAAGATGAACCACCAGCCCTCACTAATACCAGCACTCCAGGGGACATTGCGCTTTATGAAAAATGGGAGCGATCTAATTGCCTCATCATAATGTTCATTAAACCAAAATATCTGTTGAAAGCCATTGATGACCAATTCATCACTTCAAATAAGGCACTGGCAAGCACCTTGACCATGAATTTTTCATCCATCTAACTCACCAGCGTGAAAGGTGTGCTTGAGCACATCATGCAAATGAGAGACATTGTGGCTCAACTAAAGAAACTCGAGGTTGAGATGTCTGATTCCGGCCTGGTGCACTACATCCTGAACACCCTCCCACAACAGTACGGGCCTTTCAAAATCTCGTACAACACACATAAGGACAAATGATCTATTAATGAATTAATGACCCTGTGTATTCAAGAAGAAATGAGACTTGTGATGGAGCTTGGTGAAAGTGCAATGCTGGCAACAAATTGCGGGAAGGCAAACCTCAAGCCAATCAGAAGGGGAAAGCTAAAATAAAGCCCTAAGCTGATATAAAGAAAGAGGCCAAGTGTTTCTTCTGTAAAAAGAATGGACACATGAAGAAAGAATGTGCCAAATTTCAGAAATGGCTTCAGGATAAAGGTAATCCAACCTCATTTGTTTGTTATAATCTAATATGGTTGATGTTAATATTAACACCTGGTGGATTGACTCTGGATCTATAATCCATATTGCAAACTCCTTGCAGGGTATACAAAACCTAAGGAAGCCAGTGGGAAGTGAGCAAAGCATCTTATCCGAAAACAAGATGGGCTCACATGTGGAGGCTATAGGAACGTGTCTTTTAACTTTGAGTAGTGACTTTGTATTAAAATTAGAAAGAATGTGCCAAATTTCAGAAATGGCTTCAGGATAAAGGTAATCCAACCCCATTTGTTTGTTATAATCTAATATGGTTGATGTTAATATCAACACCTGGTAGATTGACTTTGGATCTACAATCCATATTGTAAACTCCTTGCAGGGTATACAAAACCTAAGGAAGCCAGTGGGAAGTGAGCAAAGCATCTTATCGAAAAACAAGATAGGCTCACATGTGGAGGCTATAGGAACGTGTCTTTTAACTTTGAGTAGTGACATTGTATTAGAATTAGATAGGACCTTTTATGCTCCAAGTTTCTCACGAAAATTTATTTCAGTTTCAAGACTTGTACCTTTGGAATATTTCTTTAATTTTACAAACACATCATTCAATTTATTTTATGATTCAAATTGTGTTAGGAATGGTATTTTTCTGATGGTCTTTATCGCATTAATTTACAAAACAGTACTACTTATAGTTCAATGCATGTTTACAATGGCACTAAGAGGTGTATTATTAACGAGGACTCCTCTACATTATGACATCAGAGATTAAGACATATCTCCATAGAAAGAATTAAGAGATTAGTGAATGATGGAGTACTTAGTACTCTAGATTTCACTGATTTTGAAACATGTGTGGACTGCATTAAGGGAAAGCAAACCAACAAATCTAAGAAATGTGCCAATAGGAGTTCGGACTTATTAGAAATCATACATACTGATATTTGTAGTCCAGACATGGACTTACATGGTCAAAGATACTTTATCACTTTTATTGATGATTACTCATGATATATGTATCTCTACTTAGTTCATAACAAAAACGAATCATTAGATGCGCTTAAAACCTTTAAGGCTGAAGTAGAGAAACAATGCGGGAAGCAAATTAAGAACTTGAGATCAGATAGAGGTGGAGAGTATTATGGTAGATATACTGAGAATGGACAAGTTCCTGCTCCATTCGCTAAGTTTCTTCAAGAACATGGGATAGTTGCACAATATACCCTGCCTGGTTCACCAGACCAAAATGGTGTGGCAGAAAGAAGAAACCGAACATTATTGGACATGGTGAAGAATATGCTTAGCTGCTCCAATCTTCCTAAGTCCTTGTGGACTGAAGCACTTAAGACGACTGTGTATATATTAAATCGAGTTCCAACCAAGGCTGTCCTAAAGACACCATTTGAGTTATTGAAAGGTTGGAAACCTTGTTTGCGACATATGCGTGTTTGGGGATGCCCGTTTGAAGTGAGAATCTACAATCCATAAGAGAAGAAACTGGACCCAAGGACCATTAGTGGGTATTTCGTGGATATGCTGAATGGTCTAAATGATACAAATTTTATTGTCCATCTCACAGCACTAGGGTTGTGGAATCAAGAAACGCCAAGTTTCTTGAGAATGAATTGATCAGTGGGAGCGATCAAATCAGGAACAAAGTTCCTGAACATGATCATTCTGGACCTTTCACTTCAAATGATAGATTGATTATAGTTCACAACACCCTTCAAGTTCAAACCGGTGTTGAACCACTCACTGAAGTTCCACAACCTGCTGATAATATTCCAGTGGATCAAGTAGTTCAGGAATTACCAGGACCTCCTGAACAACCAGTTGAACCACAAGCATCTCAGGAAAATAATGGTACAACATTAAGTAGATCACTAGAACTAAGAGGTCAGTTGTTCCTAGTGATTATGTAGTGTACCTATAAGAATCTGACTATAGTATTAGAGCCGAGAATGATCCTGAGTTTTTTTCACAAGCCATGAGTTGCAAGAAGTCAGAATTATGGTACGATGCCATGAAGGAAGAAATTAGTTCTATGAAGAGTAACAAAGTCTGGGATCTTGTTGAGTTGCCTGATGGTGCAAAAGCCATTGGATGTAAATGGGTCTTTAAGACAAAGAAAGACTCATTAGGCAACATAGAGAGATACAAGGCGAGACTCATTGCTAAGGGATTCTCTCAAAGGGAAGGAATCGATTATACAAAGACTTTTTCTCCTGTATCTAAGAAAGATTCCCTGGCATCATTTTGGCATTAGTAGCCCATTTTGACCTTGAGTTGCAACAAATGGATGTGAAAACGGCTCTTTTCAATGGAAATCTAGATGAGGAGGTTTATATGAAACAACCTGAAGGATTCCCTTCTAGTGATGGTGAGGACTTTGTCTGTAAGCTCAAGAAATCCCTATACGGTTTAAAACAAGCATCCCATCAATGGTATTTTAAATTCTATGGAGTAATTTCTTTATTTGGTTTTATTGAAAACTCCATGTTTCAATGTATATACTAAAAGGTTAGTAGGAGTAAGATATGCTTTCTTGTTTTATACGTGGATGATATTTTGCTTGCAACCAATGATAAGGGTTTGCTATATGAGGTAAATCAATTCCCCTCTGAACATTTCGATCTCAAGGATATGGGTGAGGCATCTTATGTCATTGGCATTAAGATGCATAGAGACAGATTACGAGGCATCTTAGGCCTGTCTCAGGAAACCTATATCAATAAAGTTTTAGAGAGATTTCGGATGAAAGATTGTTCACCATGTGTAATTTGAACCAATGCAGAAAAAATAATTTCGAATGGGAAAAGATGAAAAACATTCCATATGTTTCTGTTGTCGGAAGCCTAATGTATGTTCAGGTCTGTACAAGACCTGACATTGCATTTGCTGTTGGAATGTTGGGACGATATTAAAGTAATCCAGGTATAGACCATTGGAGATCTGCAAAGAAAATGATGAGGTACCTTCAAGGAACCAAAGACTACATGTTTATGTATAGGCGGACGGACAATCTGGAAGTAATCGGCTATTCAGATTCAGACTTTGCTAGCTGTGTTGATTCTCGCAAATCAACATCAGGATATGTTTTCATAATGGCTGGTGGAGCTGTATCTTGGAGAAGTGCCAAGCAGTCCTTGACTACTAATTCCACTATGGAAGCTTAGTTCGTTTCCTGTTTTGAGGCTACTTCACACGGTGTATGGTTAAATAGTTTCATATCTGGGCTTAAAGTTATTGATTCCATTTCTAGGCCATTAAGAATGTACTGCAACAATTCAGCTACTGTCTTCATGGTTAAGAACAACAAAAGTGGAAGTCGAAGTAAACACATCGACATTAAGTACTTAGCCATAAGAGAACATGTTAAAGAAAAGAAAGTGGTTATTGAGCACGTTAGTACTGAATTGATGATTGCTGATCCTTTGACTAAGGGCATGCCACCATTAAAATTCAAGGATCATGTAGAGAAAATGAGACTTGGTTCTACTATGTAATTGTATATAAAAATTATGGATAAAACTCTTATTTATTGTGATGTTTTCTCATATTCATGTGCACCTTAATTTTATTTGAGAAAATTCATCTGTAGAACCAAGAATAAGCATAGGGTTTATTTATTAAGTAAGGTTGCCTTATATGTAGTAAACTTAAGAAAACAAATGCATTGTAATACATGGAAGATAATACTCGTTATTAGAGGACCTGTCTCCATTATTCATGTATTTGTTTCTTAAGATAATAATGGTTTAATCGTGTGGATCAAGTGGGATAATGTAACAGTTTTACGTTTTTTGCATTAAACCTAGTAAATAGTTTTATGCTTTTTTGCTTTAAACCTTTTAAACTGTTTTATGTTTTTTTTGCATTAAACCTATTTAACAGTTTTAGATTTTTTGCATTAAATCTATTAATGGTCCACACTTAAGTTTCTGATACAAACTTATGTAACCTATGTAACCATTTTTTGGTTTTATGACACTATTAAAGTCTAGCCATTAAAGCTTGATGGAGTTTGATTATAAAAGTATTGTTTGGTCTCTAAGCTCAGTCACCTCATTCAGAATTTTGTACACCATCTCAAGAGTATGTTTAGAGTTTAGAATAGCTAAAATAGAGAGTAAAAACTAAGTTTGTGAGTGTATTTTAATAGCTTGAGGTAATCTTTGCTTTATGATTTATAGTGTTAAAATATTATATTTTTTACTTTATTTATTTAGAACGTATATAAGATGCTTACATATTAATATAAAAATAATTTTTTAAAATAATAAAACAACTTTTGAATAGTCTTGGTCTAGTCTCACCCAACTTGAACTTAAATAAAAAAAAATAAAAAAAATTTAAATTTGACTCGACTCCTAAATATTTTTACTTACAATATACGTTTAGTTGATTTAGAGTCCATGTTCTTGATTGCACGATAAAAATCCTTTTTCCACCGTACAATAAACATGTATCATTGGATTGGTTGATGGTAGAGTTTGAAACGTGCTCACATCTCAAGTCTAGCCGCAAAGTCTACAAAATGCATTAAAAACCAAAGGAGAAAACTTGCGCAGCCAACCTAGCTACTGCCTGGCTGCACGCCCCCTCAAGCTCTCTCACCACAGCCACAGGGTTTGGAAATTTGGATCTTTTGACAAATATATAGCGGTTAGGTTCTACAACAATAGGGACCAATGACCAAATGCACAAATAATAATGCAGAGACAGATTTATTACTTATATTAACAACTATCAACACTTGGATGGACGACTAATTAACCAAAACACTTAGCCAAACCTTTGAGTTAAGATAATGGATCTATTAACGATGCATATAGGTATCATCAATTAGAAATTATTTAATTATTATTTTTAAAAAATATATTTAATATATTATTTTATTTAATAAAAAATATGTTAAGTATATATGTTTTTATAAATATTATCTTAAGTATATTTAATGACATTAATTAACATTTTTTTAAGATAATAAAAAGAATAATTCGGTTAATTAATACTTATAAACATTGATTAAAAATTATTTAATTATTATTTTAATTTTTTTTGTATTTAATGCATTATCTGTATTGAATTAAAAAAAAATTTATTAATTATATTTTTTTATTCAAAGAAAAATGTTTAAATGATATTGGTTAAATTTATATATATATATATATAAAGAAAATGTAATTAATATATTATTTTGTTTAATTTAATTTAATAAAAATAATATATCAAATATAAAAATATTATTAAATAATTTTTAAAAGTGTTTATAAATATCAATTGAACGTTTTTTTAAAATCATTTTAATTAATATCATTGAATATTAATTAATATTTCCTAAAAAGAATTTAAGTAATAATAAAGTCTTTTCTTGAAAGAGTAACCAAACATGTAATAATTGGTGGGGTAAAAACAAATAATAGGTGACCCCAGTTGAGGTCATGATGCTCATGTGACTAGCTTTGTAGCTTCCTCACCTATTCAATTTTTTATCTTTTATGTCAGTAAGTAGAGAGAAGTAGAACTATAGGAATATAGCATATATATTATAATATATAAATTTTGTTAACAAATGTCTTAATATATATTTTTAAGATTATTATATATAATAATATTTTTATTTAATATATTAAAATAATAAATAAAATTATTACTTTTTATAATTAATATGATATTATTATTATAAATAATATATTAATTAATTTTAAATAATATCTAATAATATTTGTTAGCAAAATTTATAATATATATGCTGTTGAGTTTTGCTGACTCAAAAGAACATCCTTGGTCCCCCTCAGCAAACAAATTAGACTTTATTTAGATGAGAACATGATTACATTTATCTCTCTCTCTCTCAGTCTATCTCTCCCTCTCCCTGATCAGTTTGATCGACATAGAAACTTATGTGAGTTTCCATGGCAGAGGCCAGAGAGAAAGAGAATACAATTTGCATCAGGAAGTAGAGAGAGGGGGGTTTGGGGAGAAAGAAATACCAATATATATTTTTTTGTAAATGTAAATGAAATATTTTGTTTTATTGTATATAATATAAGTGTGTTTTTTGACAGAACAGTGGGTCATAAATGTCTTGTATAGGGATGGGTTTATTGGGTTTCAAAGCAAATCCTTTATATATATATATATATATATATATATATATATATATTTAAAATGAACAATAACAGCTAGATAGAGCCTAGAGGAATCAAAATAAAAAAAAAGGGCATGAAAAACAAGACCTTAATATAAGTTTTCACTTTCTGGGGTTTTGTAAGTCCAAAAGAAGTGTGTAATCCCAAAGGCATGTCTTATCGCCTTTTGTTTTCTTGTTCAAAATAAACTAGAATTAAAAATCTTCAAGGGACCAAACCAAACCAAACCTTGGCTGTCCTTGCCTTGTTCTCTTCCAGGTGCATCTACTTGGGTTAGGGCTGTAATCGAGTCGAGCCGAGCCGAGCCGAGCTCGAATACTGAGAAGCTCGAGCTCGAGCTCGATTCGAAACTCGAAGCTCGAAGCTCGGTTCGAGCTCGATCGAGTATCATTTTTTAAGCTCGAGCTTGGCTCGAGATAAAATCGAACTATTCGAGCTCGACTCGATTAGGCTCGTTTATATACTCGAGCTCGAGCTCGAATTAAGGGTTTTTAAGTATGTATATATATATATTAAGGGTAAAATAGTAAATTAATAATAAAAATATTATAAATAAAAAAAGCTCGATTAGGCTCGCGAGCTGCTCGAATCGGGTATTAAGATACTCGAACTCGGCTCGCTCGATAGCTCGAGCTCGAGCTCGGCTCGATAATGACCGAATCGAATTCGAGTTTTTTTCGAGTCGAACTCGAGTAGCTTGCGAGCACAGGTATCTCGTTTACACCCCTAACTTGGGTTGGCTGTCTCTCCCTTTGTTAAAAAAAAAAAAAAAAAAAAAAAAAAAAAAAAAAAACACCTAAGCTCCAAGCTTTTCTAGGGCTTGTCTTTCGATTTTTTTTTTTTTTTTTAAAAGGCTCCTCCTCCCATCTCGTTGGTATTGGTTCTCTCTTTCTTCCCTTTCTATCTCTCACTGTCCATTTTTTTTAATGAAAAATAAAAGATTGGAAGTTTGGAACTACCATTTTGTTCTCTTCCTTCAAAGATGGTTCATATGAATGAAAATGGCTACCATAAAAATAGCTGCCCCAGCCATAGAAATTGCAACTTAAATGAAGTCTCTAGCTAGTCGCACTTGTTAATCTCCATTTAATTTTTTTGGTTAAATGATATTATATGTTTCACGTTCATTAAATTTTAAATTAAATACTTAACACATTTCAGCTTTTATATATGTACACAATTACACTCATGATCAGAAAAAAAAAATGCTTAACATCATTTCATTCAACCTCATAGTTGGTTTTCATAAAATCAAAATTTAATCCAATTAATTTTTAAAAAAATAACATTTAATAAATTTAAAATTTAAATTTCTAACAACGTAAGTTTTTTTTATCCCAACTTACCAATTTTTTTATACCGAAAAAAAACTTAATTTCCATGTCTAATACTACTAGACTAGGTATATCTTGAACAAGGTAGCTTATCAACATGGTTCATGATTGGCACGTGCTTGACTAGGCTTTTCATGAGAAGTGCAAGCACGAACCATGAGAAAAAATTTAGATGAAGTTTTTTTGAAATTAATGAATTTTTTTTTATTATTAAAAATGATTAAATAAAAATTAAAACCGAATGAGAAGATCAATTAGATTGACAGAGTTAATTAATGAGAAGATCAATAATATGTAAAAGGTTAACTAAAATTAGCATCTAGTCACTATTTTCATTGAAGTTTACTGAACGGTGAAAAATGTTGTTAGAATTTTCATTAAAAATATCTATTTAAATAAAGTATTAAACCATATTCAAATCATTTGAAATTTTATATACTTCATTTATGTAATAAGATATTTGGAATTATCGATTTTGAGTTTCAAATTTAGTTTTTATTTAATTATTTTTTAGAAAAATCTAAGTCTTTCTCTTAAGCATGAACCTAAGCAATAAAAAAAGTTATAAAAACCTTGGTTAAACTCAAAATATATTATTCATGACGTTTAGGGTTGGGGGTTTGGGATCCATTCATAACGTCTATTTGCAATTGAAATAACTCAAGACCCAAGAAAAGAAAAAATATATACTTTTATGGAGAAAGAGTATTGAGTATTTTATGTGATGTTTTTGTTGGCAACGAGAAGGTGAATAAGATTAAGAACTTGTTTATTATTGTTTTTTACACAGTTTTTGAGATTAAAACTATTTTTTATCACAAATATAATGTTAAACAGATAAAGATTTTTAACTTATGCTATCAAAATCATGGTTTGAAAAATCAAATAAAAAAGCCAAAAAATATAACTTTTGGACTTTAAAAGCTGACTTTCGGATAAAATAATTTTTTTATCCTCACATCTCTACACTTTTATTATTTTAAACATATCTTTTTTTGACATTTCAATTTCCTACAATGCTAAACACTTAAAAGTTTTTAAACCATAGTTTTTCACCACACTTTTTAAATACATTTTTTTCAACCCAAGCTTTTTTCAACCCATATTTTTCCAACAGTAATGCTAAATTAGTCCTAAGTAAATGCAAGTGAGATTGGTAAAACGTAGAAATAGAAAGGATTTAATTTAGGGTTTTGTTAATGAGTGCTTTTAGAGCATTTTTTAATATTAGTTAATATATTATTTATAGTAAAAGTATTGTATTAAATATAAAAATTGATAATTTTATTCATCAAATTCAATTCATTGAATAAAAATATTATTATATATAATAACCATAAAAATATTCTTAAGACACTCGTTAACAAAATCATTTAATTTAATACAATGACACCTATTGATGCTTCTCAGATCGTCCATATCTTTGAATAGTTTAATTCTAAGGTTTATTAGGGCAGCTTAAAAGTTTGTGAAAACCAAAATTCGAGTTTGTCGAACATCGTTTAAATATGATTAACTAATGTTAATTTCGTCAATTAATACATCAAAACATCGATAACAAAAGGAGCTAAGATTTGAAAGAAAAAAAAAATACTAAAAAATATTAAATTATTCTAAATTTTTTTAAGTAAATTTTTATATTTTTATTATATCTAAATAAGTTTTTTTTTATTATTATTTATATTCAAATAAACTCTTGTTTCAAATTAAAGATTAATTTATGTTAAAAAATTATTTAGATATAAATTAAAGGTTAAGGGTTTATTTGAGTATAAATTAAGATTAAAAATTTATTTGGATACAAATTAAAGATTAATAACTTATTTTGATACAATAAAAATATAAAAATTTATCTAAATAAAATGATAAAATTAAAAAAAAAAATTCAAATTTCTACGAGAAGTTATCAGTTAAAGATTATTGCAATAACATTTTTTTTAAGACTTGTTCAAACGTAAATGTCACATGCAAAAGAATTTAAAAAGAGAGAAAAAAGATTTGATTAGATAAATATTAGATTTTGTTAATGAATATCTTAAAGATACTTTTATCATTATTATATATAATAATATTTTTATCGATTCAATGTATTAAAAATAATAAATAAAATTATCGATTATTGCATTTAAAATATTATTATTATTATATATAATATATTAATTAATTTTAAAAAATATATTTTAAAAATACTCGTTACCAAAACCCGTAACTAGTTAACTAATATGGATTCTTATGTTCACATATCCTTGATCGAAATAATATTAATAATAATAATAATTTGGGAGTGGAGGGCACAATTACCGAATATTCGCACGCATAAGAGTAGTTGATTATAGAAATGGATTAATTACTTTGGGTTTAGGCATTGAACTGCAACCCCTGCATGTGACCAAATCCCGGGATTGAATCCACATGCACAAACTTTGCAACAAATTTTTTTTTCCATTTTTTTTTTCTTTTCTTCGTTTTCCATCTTGCTTGATCCGATCTTACCTACCGAGAAAATTATAGAAAACAAAATGCAGTTAAACTTACTACTCTCAAAGGTATCTCATAATCATTATTGTAGCAGAAAAAAAATTTGTACGAAATCAAAAGCTAAGTTCAATGTGTCCATATCACTTGATTATTTCTTACCAAACAATGTTTTAGAATTTGGTAAAATATGATTGTTAACACATGGCATTCCCTTTGAGTGCATGTCTATTTAAATAGTAAAAATGATCAATTTTTAAGGAAAATCAAGGACAATTTCTATCATCTTTTTATAAAACGGCCAAAAATATTTTGGATTATTAATTTTCGCAAAAAATGATAAATTACACATGAAGATAGTTGGGCTGAGTTTGAGATAAGATATTTTAGATCATGGTCGATCAAGTTGGAATTATTATTTAATCAATAAAAATTATTTTTATAATTATTTATTTAATTATAAAATATATAAATAGAAATATTTTAAATAGAAAAACAAACTTTTCGAACTCACGGACCAAACCAAGCCTCGGACAAATAATTTTTGCTATCCTGACTCAATCCGATTCAATCCATTAACAGCTAAGCTAGCTCTACATGAAGTACAAGAAAGTTAAAATCAGAGTGGAAATAATAATAATAATATAGGAAGCTGCTGAAGCTGACATCAAAGGGACATAGTCCAACTTCCCCTTAATCAGGCCCGTGTTAATTGGATCCACAGTTAGCCTTTGGGCCAACTTTACCTATTAGTAACTTAAGCCCATTAAGTTGGGCCCATTAACATATTACTGAGGTCTTTACGGCCTTTCTGCAACAAGGGAAGAAAATATTGCATTGGGTAAATAATCTTTCAGTATAGCCCTTGTTGGGTCCCCTTCCATGTTGATTCAGATCATTGAGACATCCTTAAGGTTTTCACATACAATATGAATTGGGACTTTGATTTCTAGAGGCAGATGATGCTCGGGTAACTGAAACGTGGAACTGGACACGACATGTAAATGATATGAAAAAAATAATTAAAATACGTAAAAAAAAAAAAATGATATGACACGAAAAAGTATCGTTTGCAATGCCGTTTGCCATCCACTGCAAATAATATTATAGTTATACCATTGTGCCAATGACACTGTATTAACTAGACCTTTTCATGGGTAGGGTAACCCGTATGACCTGGTCGGCCAGGCCCGTATTGGGCCGGGTCTGGATATGGTTTTTTTATGATCCCGGCCGAGCCGGCCCGGATCACTGTTTAAATATTAAAATATTATTTTTTATTTAAATTTAATTATAAAATATATATAAATATTAATAAAAAAATAATTTTTTAATATTTTAATATATGTGAATAGTAAAATAGGCTTATACGGACCGACCTGGGCCCGACCTGAATGGGCTTCGACAAGGAAAAAAAAATTCGAGCCGCAGCCTGGCCCATGGACAGATCTAGTATTAACCATTTCTTTTCTTTTATTTTAAGAAGAAAATTATTAACTTGGAATAACACTACACTAGTATTAGTACTTTTGACAACTTGAAAATTACGAAAAATACACTTTATCTTCAAAACAAACTTCCCAAAGAAAGTTTTTCCTTGGGTTTCCTCTATTTTGTTAACTATATAAAAGGAGTATTTCTCTTTTTGATCAATAATTTTTATGTAATATAGTATTAAACAAATAATCTATAGGATAAATTTTGTTAGATAATGCCAAAGGAAGAAAAGGGTACTAAGTCCAACATCAACAAACAAGTTGGAGAAGGTAGAAAAAAAAACAGTGGTAAAATGTTAGCAAATGGACAAAAGAGTGAGCTCTTAGCATTAATTGCCTAATAAGGAGTTTTTAAATATGAAAGGGGAGGATGGATGCTTTCCTTTTCTTCACATTCCTTGCATGTCAAAGACATGTTTGCTCTTAAAAACCAACATTACTAAAAAACAAAAACATCCTTCATAGTTTTCTGCCATGTGAGTATATGGTGGGGGGGATGCTGTGACATGGGGCAGAAATCACTGCTAAAAAGGAAGCCCCACAGCGGCACACAGCCCTACCCACCTGTCCATATTTTTTCCTTTTGCGTTGAATTCTTCCAAGCACAAGTCTCTATAACCTGTTTTTTTCACTCTTTTGGGAATTAATAGAGTATAGAGGGATGTTTTAGGATGTGCTTTGTTTAATTGATTTGCTTCTGGCATTAAAAATAATCAGTAGTCTGTTCTAGAGCATTAAAACCAAGTTGTTTTGGATTATCTCTTAATTGGAAGAAGATGAAACCCCCTCCTGAGAAAACAAAGAGAGAGAGAGAGAGAGAGAGAATCTAAGCTGATTTTGACATGACATATGGGCTTAGATTTTGATATGTCATCACTGGTTAAAAGAGGCTAAAGTAAAGTAGTGACAAACAGGAAAAGGTGGGGAAGATAGGGGTTAAAAACGACTTTAGCTGTCAGGCATGCAAAGGGAAGACTCTTAATTAAGCCTCAAGGCTTCAGTGGGAGGCTGAGGAGTAATAAGGCATAAAGGACGAGGACATTCAACAGTTAAATAAACAGTGAGTTACAAAGTCACAGCTGTTGTTGTCCTTGTGAATTGGGGTTATCCATCCCTCCCCCTGTGATCTCATAATCCACTCTCTTTTCTCCATTGGCCCCGCTTATTGGCTATTGTCTCTTTTGTTAATCTTTCTTAAGATTTTGTTATAGATTCACTCTTTTTCACAAACAGGGCAGGCAACTTGGCTTGTCTTGTCTTAGGAACTAAACTTAGGAAAAATAATATTTAACCATATCAATGTTCTCATTGATTGATTGTTGAATACCTAAATATTTGGCCATAGATTCATGAACCAGTATTTAAACTGATTAGCAGCTTGGGATAATAGGGAAGGAAAAAAACGTGTCTGCTATTTTGTAGTTTTCTTTTTCCTCTTTTCTATATGCTGATATTGTTCATATCAGTATCATATTAATATTGCTGGCTAGAACTATATATAAGGATCGATATTCGATCCACTTCGATTGTACTCTCTTAAAGCAAGGAGGAGGTAAAATAGTGTAGTAAGCCACAAATCTATGGTGAGGTGGAGATTGCAGAGCCCCCCTACCCCACACCAACATATAGAAAAAACAACCTCAGCAAATGACAAAACCAGATAAAAATAAATGAATCAAATAATTTGTTACTTTGCTTTCCTTTTGCTAACTCCCTGTCAATACATGAAAAACAAAAGGAAAGACTAAAGAGAGAGTAACCCATTAATTAAAATACTGTCAATATTAGTATCCAAAAAAAAAAACCTGAAACAATATAGTATACCACTAGGAATCTGCCTCCAATGGTAGCAACCCTGTCTTTAATTATGTTGCCTTTGCTCACCAGTCACCACAAAACGCTAAAGTCATAGATAATATTGTTTAATTTTGCGTAATGCAAATGATAACTATAACATTATTTGGAACTTTTGAGTAAGAAAAGCAAGAGAGAGAAGAGAAGAAGATGAACGACAATATATAGCGGTGGCAGCAATAATAACTGGCTGGGTTTCTTTCTTTCACACAACATGAAAATGAAGTTAGCTTCTGTATCTAATGCTGTTCCTACAAGCTTTTACTTGTCTTCTCACCTCAATGGTTCTGAAATCTGCTATGGAGTTGGAGAAAGTGGAGGCTTTCACGCTCCCTTGTCTGTTATGCCAGTTAAGTCAGATGGATCTCCATGCATCATGGAAGTTCTCTGTAGACCACAATCAGAAGGTTTTGCTTCAGCTTTTTTGCATGTCTTCCTATGTATACTTTGGGATTTTCTTATTTGCATTTTTAGTAGTTCTAAAACTTATATTGTTCAATGTTTTTTTTTTTTTTTTTGTGTGTTAAGGGATTGTGCATACTTCATCTCCAAAACTGGAGGATTTTCTGGGCGGTGCAACTATGGAAACTCATCAATATGGAAGCCACGAAAGAGAGACAATGGCTCTGAGCTTAGACAGCATGTACTACCACCAAAATGCAGACCAGAAAACCAACAGGCAACATTCTCTGGACCTTCTTCAAGAACCGTTTAGGCAACAAGACCAAGAGTTTGCTGTTCAAACTCATCCATACTATTCAGGAATAGCATGCGAAAGCATGTATCAGTCACCATTGGAGGAAGAAACCAAGGATGCCCAACTTGCAGACTGTGATTCCCATATTCCTCAAATGGGAGAGAATGTAATGCCTTGCTTTAAAAACTGGGTAGCTAGGCACTACTCTACCCATAGTTCACTAGAACAGCAGATGACTAGTAGCATGGTTGATAATGGAGCAGCTTCTGGGTCTGTTTGTGCAACGAGTTGTGGGGATTTAGAGTCTCTCAGTTTGTCAATGAGCCCTGGTTCTCAGTCCAGTTGCGTTACAACTCCAAGGCCGATCTCACGTAATGCCACTGAATGTGTGGCCACGGAAACAAAGAAAAGAGGGCCTGGAAAAGTGGGTCAGAAGCAACCTGTTCATAGGAAGTCCATTGACACATTTGGACAGAGAACATCCCAGTATAGAGGTGTTACAAGGTCAGTTCATACTGTTCCTTAAGCCAGTACATTTCATTCTTGGTCTTGTTGACATAGTTTACTTACTGTTTTCATTACTACTGTTTAGTTATTCTTTATATAGTGCATCTTTTCCTGTATTATTCAATTCTGAAATGTCTTGATTTCTTTTCTCAAGACATAGATGGACGGGTAGATATGAAGCTCATCTCTGGGATAACAGTTGCAAGAAGGAAGGGCAAGCCAGGAAAGGGAGGCAAGGTTTGTCAAAATCATAAACAAAACACATTTACAGTATCCCTTTGGAAGTATTCCTTCATTTGACTGCAATTCTTGGTCCATCGGTCTTAATGACCTGACTTGTGTTATTTGATTCCTTCTTGTCATGTTCGTGCTCCTCGTGGATATGCCATTTTCAATCAACTCATGCATTTTCAGTTTATCTTGGTAAGCAATTTCTTAACCAATAGTTAATCAAGCATGCATTAATAATCCTGATTTTATATATATTAATGAAGCTCGCAAATGTATTTCAGGGGGTTATGACATGGAAGAGAAAGCTGCTAGAGCTTATGATCTTGCGGCTCTTAAATATTGGGGACCTTCGACGCATATAAATTTTCCGGTAAGTCAAATTATCGGCAACTTATATCCTATATTGCTCCCGACTTTTCAAGAAACCCGTATTTGACGCATATTCAGACATGAATATAAAGATATAACCTTGCAAAGACCCTCTCCAAATACTGTAAAAACCTAAAAAAATTAAACATATTTATGTCGCACACGTACCCGTATCCGATACTCGCATCCGAATCCGAGTAACATAGCTTATATTTGATATTTTAGTCGCTCAAAATGAAACATTTTCATTACAGAAAGAAACCATATGATTGCTTTCTTTCTTTCTTTTTTGTTAACTCGCCTGCAGCTTGAAAATTACCGAGAAGAGCTGGAAGAAATGAAGGACATGAGCCTCCAGGAATATGTTGCCCATCTAAGAAGGCTGGTTTCTGATTTGCATTTTAAATTCTGTTTTTTATTGTTTTTGCCTGCTATGTCAAGTTAATATATTCCTTTTATTTACAGGAAAAGTAGTGGGTTCTCCAGAGGGGCCTCAAAGTACAGAGGAGTAACAAGGTACTCTATTGCTGCTTCTTTTTTATTTCCTTTTATGTCATTGAACCTCATTATTTTTTTTAACCTTTTTTGGGAGATTTCACGTACTGATTCCTTCATTTTTTTTTTTTTTTTTTTTTTGTGTAGACATCATCAGCATGGAAGATGGCAAGCTCGCATTGGCAGGGTTGCAGGAAACAAGGACCTTTATCTTGGAACATTTAGTAAGTTCTTGATAGTTTTGAATCTCTTGCAAACAAAGTTTTTTCTTGAATCTGCTGGTAATTGTTTTCTTTGCTTTTTCTTGTCATTTTTTTCATTCCTAGTTCAAATTTATTGGCTCTTCCATCGCAAAAAAGAGCTTTTAAAGGGCTCATTTTTATGACATCTCTGCTCTTATGTTTCCACTAGAGAATAGTAATGCTTTTTTATAAAGCTGATGGCAGTTGCTTTAAAAACTGTACATTTCTGAGTTCAGTCACAATGAACTTTTTTAAGGCTGTTTTCTCTGGTGAGCTGATAAACAAGATGGGAAAAGAAAAGAATTTCTTAGGCTAAAAATGCTTAATCAAAAGCTTAATCTCTTTGGAAGTTAAAATCTTTTTCTTTAAGCTCTTCACAAAACAAAAATTGGTCAATTAATTGTTCTAGCTTCATTTCAGGCACCCAAGAGGAAGCAGCTGAAGCTTATGACATTGCTGCCATAAAGTTTCGTGGTGTAAATGCTGTGACCAACTTTGACATAACAAGATATGATGTTGAAAAGATCAGGGCCAGCAATACCCTGCTTGCTGGAGAGCTAGCTAGGCAAAACAAAGAGACAGATTCAAACAATGAGGCAAGTGATTACAATATACCAAAGTTAACCAATGGAGAGACCATTCAACCTGAAGTCAACAATGGGAATGGTTCAGACAAGAAGATGGTTTTGTATCAATCACCAAAGCAACAACCAAACGTTGGTGCTGTTGAGTCACTTGAACAGAAGTCAATGAGTACCGAAAACTGTCAAAATCTGACTTTCTCGATGGCCCTGCAAGATCTCATTGGAGTTGATTCAGTGAGCTCCAGTGTAAGCAACTCGAGAGAAGGCAGCCCAAATAAAACAGGCTCCAGAATGCTCTTTGCTAAGCCTCCCTTGGCATCAAAGTTCATTAGTCCAACAAATGGTGTTAGTTGGTTTCCATTAGCATCAGCTCAGCTGAGGCCTGCTGCTATCTCAATGGCTCACTTACCCCTTTTTGCTGCCTGGAACGATACCTAAATCCTTTTTCTCCTGTTACAGGAAACATGTTAAGTTTTGCATGAGGAAGAAAAAGGTAACAAAATCGGTGGAGTTAGGGGAAAAGTAAGATATTGATTATATCTTTTCTAGGAGCAGTTAGTGGAGGGAATTTGGGATTAATGTAAGACAAGGATATTGGGGGTCAGTAATGAGTCATCTGTCTGGTAAGCAAAGTGTAAGAAACTTTTTTTTTCAAGCTGTACTACTTTTGGCTCATATTGGAATGAAGATTTTTACAAAATGGAGGGAAGGGATTAAGAGAGGGGTCTAATGATTAAATTCTATAGAAATGATATTTGTCAATATTGCAGTGGCTGCTATATAATTGAATATGCTTTTTTCTACTTTTTAAAGGTGCTTCTGCTAAGTACAAAACCAGCTCAATGTTTCCCAATAATGAATATCTCATATTGTGCCCCCACAGTTTGTTCCTCAAATCTGGATTGCACATCATTACAATTCCATCTTCTTTTTTTTTTTCTTTGTTTATCTCAGCTTTCCTCATAGGAAAACAGACATTCCACTTCATTATTTCAAAAAGGGTACATGAGATTCTCAAAGGAAAGACTTTAGCTCCTTTTTATTTTATTTTAGGATTTAATAGTCATAATTAGTTAAGACTTTGTCTGCTAGTAAATATCATCAACTTTGTAAAGGGCTAAAGACATTTTAATGGTTAAAAATCTCATTACTTTTTTTTTTTTTTTTGTGTGAAGAAAAGGGTTAAAATGTCAAGAGCAATTAAATCAAACTTTGATTAGACAAGGAAAAAGAAAAGAGGCATATATAAAGGGGGAACACACTAACAAACCCATAACAAAGAAAAGGTCATGGTGGAGCGATTGATGGTCAAAAAAGTTTGCAAAGTTAACAGGTACTTCTTATTTTTAACAAAAAAACAAAAAACACTGATATGAATTTCTTCAAAGTTCAACCCTCCTTTGAGTTTAGTCAACGAATATGATTATTACATGCTTGTTGTTGACAGCTTGGGCTGGTGAAAACAAAGTTCGATTGCTGTAGGTAGGACAGCATTGGAAAAGTAATAATGTGTTAATCTTAGTTGCGCACGAGCTGTATCATAGCATCTTAATTATCATGATTTCAAGATTATATATTCTTCAGGTGTCTCGATTTTCTTTTTCTGTTGTTGCCAAGTAATTGAACTTTATAGTACTATATATAAGCAACTTCAGGGAGGGAAAATCTTATTTGAAATGTATGGAAAAGTGGAAACTATTATCTAAAGTGATTCATATTAGCCACTATATCAAAATCCCAAGATCAATTTTCTTTTTTCTTTTTTTAAAGAAAATGTTACTTACAAAAAGGTTGAAAACATTGTCACCTGTTTGTACCAATTTCAGAGGTGGGTAGATGAAAGTCCACCTAACCAGGCAATTGCTAGATAAAAAGGGCCATTGATGCACCATTTTCACGTCGGTCCCAATCTGTAACTATTATCCTTTAACATTTATGATTTACCCCTTTTAAGTTTCTGCATTTCTTTTGTTCATATTCAAGTTTTGAAATTTGGGTGTTTCAAAAACGTATGAGAAAGAGATGTAACAAAAAGGTGAACGGATGAGGTAGCAATTGTCACCATCCTCAGCTCATTCATTGCAATCACTTGCCTCTCGTTTTGCTGCTTGCTAGGAATTTTTTTGTCTCTTGAGCATACAATGCAAGTTAAGAGCACCAGGCTTTACCTTCGTACATGCACCCCTTTTCACATTGAAATGGATCGATTTCACTCTGGGTAGCTGAGGAATTCAAAGTAAATTATGAACTAATTCCATACCAAAGGTGAAAAAATTTGTAAAACTACCAAATGGAAGTATGACAATGATGATTAAATGAATGACTCGGACAAGATTGAGGTGACGGTCCGTACAGGTGGGCAGCCAGTTTCGGAGGCATAGCCCGCACAGTTTCAGATCATATCTGTACATCAGTTCCTGACGCAAATACTTACTACCAGAGAGAGAGTCAAAGGGTAATTTAACTTTGTTCTTAGGCCTATTTTGGATTGTTTTATTATCATGAGGCCCACTGTTTTCCAACGCATTGGGTCTTTCAATGTATAACCAAACTCCATAAGCCCAGTGTTGGTCCAATTCAGGTAATGAATTGCTGTCTTCCCTGGTTTTTTTTTCACACTTTCCAATAATTCCTTCCTGGGTTTAAATGGCCTTTTCATTTCATCCATTTATGCCTGACATTTTCTCTCTCTTTTTTTATTGTCATTATTTTTCATGTGACAAAGTTTTGAATAAGAAAGGAAGCAGATTACTTGAATTAAATTGCAAGCACTGAGGATTGAGAACTACAGATTATTTTTCATGTGACAGATTTGAATAAGAAAGGACCAATGTAGCAAATCAGGTAATGGTCACATGAAAAATTAGCTAGCTTCATTGGTCCTTATCATGGTGATCGCCTAAGGATTAAGTGAGGACCACCATTTTTGAGGCTCACAAAGTTTAGTCATAGTTTCATATTGAATTTTTCGATTAGAGTTTTCACTTTTCAATGAGTAAAGCATGTTTAATAAGATTGATGCCTCGACGAAGCAACCTGTCATTTCCATGATGTTATGGCACTGCCCATGTTTACTTTGTTTTGGGTCCATATTTTGTAAATGATTTGACTACGCTGGTCCCTGTTCATCCTGGCCAAGGTTTTTCCTTCTTTTAGTGGGTCACAATTAGGGGTGGTCATGGCCGGGCCGCGGCCCGATTTTTTTTCCTCTGCTCAGGCCCGGCCCTGGGTAGCCCAAGCCCGCCCGTTAGGCCCGAAACACTGTTTATTGGAATAAAAAATTTTTTTTTTATTTTTTATAATTAAAATTAAATAAAATAATATTATTATAATAAAAATCACTGTTCCGGGCCGGACTAGGCCAACCCGGAACATAAAATATCCTGCTCAGGCCCGGCCCGTATTGGGCCGGGCGGGCTGCCCGACCCGTGAGCAGGTCTAGTCACAATCTAATTATATGATACTGTAATCAGGATCTGACTTGAGTGCTCACTTTATTTAGCAACTTGGAAATTCCTTTTATGGTTTTGCACTTTTGCTTTTTCTTTTTTTCTTGTTTATATAGTTTTAAGTGCGGTAATGGTTGTTTTACTCCGTACAAATTCGCAATTATGTATATATGTGTGCCCTTCGGATAACCCTTTGCAATTCACTCATTTTTTTACAGAGATTAACCTTTGGTAAATTGCTTTAGATGTTGCACAGCTTTTGCTTATAAATAACTTAATGTTCCGAAAAGAATAAGAGAGATTAAGACTTAATCCTGCTCTAAAGCTGTCCTTTTTGCCGCTGCTGAGAAGTGAGATTGTGCTAGTCCTTAAACCTCAATATGAAGTTCAATGGCTGGAAACTCACTCTACGGTTGGGCAATGTCAAATATGAAATGACATTGTTATATCGAATATGGTTTCCTGTATTTAAAGTTTGTAGTACAATAATTTCCGTTTTCTGTTACGACATCAATCAACTTAACACTGTTGTCTTATGTTATTCGAATTCTTTATTTATTTTTTAAATATTCATGTTTGATACTTGTGTTGACACATATCCGGATATAGATACGGGAGTATAATCCTTCAAATGAATGATTTTTTTTATAAAAATAAATAAATATATTCATATCAAACACATCCGTATTCGATACTAATTTTCGAATCCGGATAACATGGCCGTTGTCAGGTAGGCAGTAAATTCAAAGTTGAAACATATGGAGCCAGTACACAAAGCAGAATGATGGGCCATTTTTTTTTGAAGTTTTAAACTTCATTCCTGGGAGAAATAACCATATTCTTATTTGAATAAGCTTAAATGAGGTCTTGAGAGACAAATCTAGTCTAGTAAATAAAAATAATAACCAGCTTGGCTCTTATCTAGTCCAGAAAGAATCCAGAGATCCAGCCAATTTGAGATTTTCTAATGGGGCACGCACGATTGTTCAATATCAAACCTACTATTTATTATTTGCTACTACATTTTTAATGACTTTGCCATAACTCCGGTAGTTTCTGAGGAATACTTACTAGTTAAGTGTCTATCGGAGCTTTCCTTTTGCAGCCACCCACAACCACTGCACTGCGTAAAAAGGACATTCTTCTTACTTAATATATTTAAATGTGATAACAAATTTTCACTGATGAAGACTAATGATTATGCAGTTTACTTTCAAAATCACCCATCATCAGTGTTAGGTACCAGAGTGACGGAATAGTGTCTCACAACTAAAATAAGAGATGAGAAAATAGGAACTGAACACACAAAATTTAACGTGAAAAACCCTCAATGAATAAAGGGAAAAACCACGGGGCAAGACTAGAAGAATTTCACTATGAGAAAATATTACAACACCTCTCTCTAAATACTAGGAGAGAACAACCTCACAAAGAATATAAGAAAGTATACAAGAGAGGAAGAGATAATACTTGGGATGGATTTAATACTTCTCCTTAAGGCTCTTTATATAGCCTTCAAGGAGGAACTCCTTCCTTGCTCCCACCGATGTGGGATAAGTTCTAACAATTCTCCCACTTGAAGATTTGATTAAACCAATCATATCTTCACACCACTCTTTCTGTCTTGCCATTCCATGTTGCTTACGTTTCTGATAGACCATAGGAGGATCGACACCAAATAAACTTGTCAGTGTTGATTGGCTTTGTCATAACATCTGCTAGGTTGTCTTTGGTGTGAATCTTTTGCATATCCACACTTCCTTCTTCTACTACTTCTCGAACAAAGTGATACTGTATACCTATATGCTTTGTCCTGGAATGAAAGGCTGGATTCCTTGCAATGTGCAAGGCACTCTGACTGTCACAATACACAATAATCTTCTGCTGCTTGTGCCCGAGTTCTTCCATTAACCTTTGTATCCATATTGCTTCCTTGCATGCTTGGGTAGCTGCCATGTACTCAGCTTCTGTAGTAGACAAAGCTACAACAGTCTGTAACTTAGATAACCAGCTTACCGCTCCTCCTGCAAGTGTGAACACATAGCCAGTAGTGGATTTCCTTTTATTAAGATCACCTGCAAAATCTGAATCAACATAACCCCTGACAACAAGTTCTGATCCTCCAAAACATAATGCAACATCTGAGGTTCCTTTAATGTATCTAAGGATCCTCTTAACAACATTCCAATGCTCTCTACCAGGATCTGCCATAAATCGACTGACCGCTCCCACTGCTTGTGCAATGTCTGGTCTTGTACATATCATAGCATACATAAGGCTTCCCACCGCTGATGCATACGGTACTCGAGACATTTCCATCCTCTCTGCTTCATTGCTAGGACTCATACCTGAGGATAATTTAGAATTGACAGGAAGTGGGGTAGATATTGGCTTACAGTCTTGCATGTTGAAGCGTCGCAAGACCTTCCTCAGATAATTCTTTTGAGAAAGCCAAATTTTCCTGTCTTTTCTATCTCGGTGAATTTGCATCCCTAAAATCTTGTTTGCGGGTCCCAAGTCCTTCATATCGAACTCCCTAGCCAACTGTGCCTTCAAATCTTGGATTCGATCTTTGTTGGGGCCTACCACCAACATGTCATCCACATACAACAGCAAAATAATGAAATCATTATCATCAAACCTCTTGTAGTACGTACAATGGTCTGAACTCAGTCTGTTGTATTCAAGGCTAATTATGAAAGAATCAAATCTCTTGTACCAACATCTGGGCGCCTGCTTTAGACCGTACAGAGATTTGGTCAACCTGCAAACTAAGTTCTCTTTGCCTGTTTCAACAAAACCTTCTGGTTGGAGCATATAAATTTCTTCTTCAAGCTCTCCATGTAGAAAAGCCGTCTTTACATCTAGTTGTTCAAGATGTAAATCAAATGCAGCACACATAGCCAACACTACTCTGATAGTAGTAAGTCTGACAACTGGAGAAAATATCTCGTTGAAGTCAATACCTTCTTTCTGAGCATATCCTTTTACAACCAATCTAGCACGATATCGTTCTACTTGATCATTGCTATCCCGCTTGATCTTGTAGACCCATTTGTTACCAATGGCTTTTCTGCCACGTGGTAATTCCACCAGTTCCCATGTCTCGTTCTTGTGAAGAGCTTCAATTTCTTCCTGCATTGCTGTCATCCACAGAGAAGCATCTGGGCTACTAGTAGCTTCATGAAAAGTTGATGGCTCTCCATCCTCTGTTAAAAGACAGTATGCAACATTGCTCTCCGTAACATACTCCGTGTGCCAATTTGGAGGCCTTCTCTCACGAGTTGACCGTCGAACTTCTACAGCCTCGGACTCAACTGGTTCTGGTACCTCATGCTCTGGTTCTGCTTCAGAAGAATCATCTTCTTGAGAATTTCTATCCATCTGCACTGTAGCAGTCTCTTTTGAAGTGTTGTCATTTGTTTGCTCACTTTGCAGTTCATTTTCTGCAAAAACTACATCTCTGCTGACAACAACCTTGCGGGCAGTGGGATCCCACAGGCGATACCCCTTAACACCGTCAGCATAACCCAAGAATATACATTTTCTGGATTTTGGATCCAGCTTTGTTCTTTCTTGGGAGTTGTACATCACGTACACAGGACATCCAAACACATGTAGAGAAGAATAATCAGCTGGCTTTCCTTTCCACATCTCCATAGGCGTCTTCAAACCAATCGCCGTTGATGGTGATCGATTTATCACATAACAGGTGGTTTTGACTGCTTCTGCCCAGAAAGATTTGGCCAATCCCGCTGTTCTCAGCATGGCTCTTGTTCTATCTAGGAGAGTTCTGTTCATCCGCTCTGCTACACCATTCTGTTGAGGCGAATGTGCAACCGTGAATTGTCTCATAATACCCTCTTTCTTACAGAATGCTAGAAAGTTACCGTCTACATATTCTCCTCCATTGTCTGTCCTCAAGCACTTGATTCTTTTCCCAGTTTCAAGCTCTACTTGTGCTTTGAACTCCTTGAATACTGGAAACACATCTGACTTCTTCTTGATTGGGTACACCCATAATCTCCTGGAATAGTCATCAATGAATGATACAAAATACTTTGCTCCACCTAGGGATATTTCTGGTGACTCCCACACATCAGAATGGATTAAGTCCAGTATGTGTTTGCTTCTTGTAGTTACTTTAGCAAACTTCAATCTATGCTGCTTGCTTATCACAAAGTGCTCACAGAAAGGTAAATTGACCATCTTGAGCCCGGGCAGGAGATTGCGTTTTGCAAGGACTTTCAAGCCTCGCTCTGACATATGGCCTAATCTGCGATGCCACATCTTCGTCGTTTCTTCTTGGTTGGCTGCTGCAACTGATGCATCTGCCTCTTGCAACGTCTCTCCCAAAAGCATGTATAGATTGCTTGTGATCTTCTCTGCTTTCATCACCACAAGGTTTCCTTTCACTACTTTCAATATTCCACATTCAGTGTGGATCTTGCACCCGAGGTCATCCAATTGTCCAATTGACAATAAGTTCTTCTTTAAGCCCTTCACATGTCGTACCCCTTGAATTTTGCGAACAGTACCATCATGCATTTTTAATCTGACGGTACCGACTCCAGCAATATCTAAGGCGTGATCATTTCCCATGAACACAGATCCTTCCGAAATAGGTTCATAAGTGCAAAACCAATCTCGGTGTGGAGTCATGTGCCATGTCGCACCTGAATCCATTATCCAGACATCATTGAGTTTCTTTCCGCCTTTAGAACTAGTCGCTGCTTCACTATACAAGATTTCTCCATCATCTGAGGTACTTGCAACACAACCTTGGGAGGTTGATGTTTCAGAATTCTTTTCTCCACCCTTCTTATTATGCCAACACTCCTTCTTCGAGTGCCCTCTCATGCCACAATTGTAGCATTTAAGATTCTTTCTTCTTCGAGATTTTGATCTACCATGATTCTGACTCCCACTGGAGCCACGTTCTGTTGATCTGCCTCTCATCACCGTTAAAGCCTCTGCTTGCTTTGAATTTTCTGACCTTTCCTCCTTATTCTTGCGCCTGGATTCTTCTTCAAGAATAGCACCGGCAACATCATCAAAGTGAAGAGAGTCACTAACATTGTTATTTGTGATGTTGATGATGAGTTGATCATACGAATCTGGTAAACTCTGAAGTAGAAGTTCCGCACGTTCATTTTCCGCTATTTTGAAATCTGATGCTGTGAGTTGAGCAAATAGCGTATTCAGAGTGTTGATGTGATCCGTTACCGACGTGGATTCACTCATTCGAAGAGTGTAGAGTTTCCTCTTCAAGAATATTCTGGTGTGAAGTGACTTCACCTCGTACAATTTGTTTAGAACATCCCAAATCTCCTTTGCAGTCTTCTTCTCTGCAACACTTGACAAAACTGAATCCGCCATTGCTAGGTGCAGATTGGCAACAGCATTGTCATCCTTCTCTTTCCACTTTTCATCAGTCATTTCTGTGGGTCTACTTTCAATTGCTTCTAGACAATTATCCTTCCTCAAAATTGCTCTTATCTTCAATTTCCACAAGGAGAAATTTCTCCCACTGAACTTCTCTATCTCGAATTTTGCTGCCATGGTTGTACACGAACTGAAGCGAGTTACACTATTTCACCGTGAATAGTACCGTATACGTGAACAGTATTGTACGTATGTTGTACACTAGAACAAATCCAGTATACGTTAACAATTACTGCAAAAGTATACAACCACACGTATGAATAGTAACCGTATCTGTGAATAGTACAGTACAATTGAATAGCCTGTATACTGGAACAGTGACCGTAGCCCGTGAATAGTGCACCAGGTAGGTTCCCAGGAAAGAGAGGTGGGTCACTGATAGACACACTTAAATACCAAGTCTTTCCTAGCCAGAACTTCCCTAGACACTTTCACACTACCACACTTTATTTCCAGCAACAAGAATAATTCTTTTCTGATGTGGAAGATCAGACAATACTGCAACCACAGAGCATACTAAGAACCAACACTTTCACTGCAGCGGAATAAGGACCACGAACCAATGGCTCTGATACCACTGTTAGGTACCAGAGTGACGGAATAGTGTCTCACAACTAAAATAAGAGATGAGAAAATAGGAACTGAACACACAAAATTTAACGTAAAAAACCCTCAATGAATAAAGGGAAAAACCACGGGGCAAGACTAGAAGAATTTCACTACGAGAAAATATTACAACACCTCTCTCTAAATACTAGGAGAGAACAACCTCACAAAGAATATAAGAAAGTATACAAGAGAGGAAGAGATAATACTTGGGATGGATTTAATACTTCTCCTTAAGGCTCTTTATATAGCCTTCAAGGAGGAACTCCTTCCTTGCTCCCACCGATGTGGGATAAGTTCTAACAATCAGGACATGTTTTAAATGGCTATCTTGAGTTATTTCTTAGCTCATTGGCTACTGGGGCATGAAGTACAAAGGTGCATATCACCTGGCTATGGCAGGGTCAGAGGGTACGTTGAAAAATTGCAAGTATCAGAATCGAAGATGTTTTCAGGTTATCCGGATTTCATTCATTCCAGAGAGACGCACGCATGAAGCTTAAAGTTTGGGATATGGTAAGATTTTGGCAAGAAGTGCAAGATACGAAATTATTTCTGACAGGAATATATATTGTCCTTGTAAATGCTATCAACAAATCTTAAAAGATTTGCAATATTTGGTCTTTAGTCTTAATTCTGGTATAGCTATAACCATCAGGAAATTAATCAAGTACCTGGTTTTCTTCCAGCTTCTGAACTCATCATTATGTCTCTTTATACAAATCTTTTTTACCATACTTATGATTATGTCTAGTACGCAGATTTTGTTAATGGTAATAGTTTCTGAAGTTGCCCTTTTACAAATAGTAGGTAGATTAGATCCATGCCTGTTAAACATATACAGGAAAGTTAAAAAGAGACCTTTGTCTGTTTTTGATGCCTGGAATCGCAGCTACTGATTTTTTCTTTTTGATAATGACTTGTGTTTGTGATATTTATTTTCCGACAAATTTTCTAGTCATTTTGATTTCACAGTGAAACACGGTTGAAACTTCTTTATGTGTATATCCACAAAAAAAAAAAACAAAAAAAAAACTTCTTTATGTGGAAAATATCTATGACTTGAAATAATGATTATTGCGCTGAGCCCGTCGTGGGTTCGATGAGTTTGCATAGAAAAGAAAGCATCATTGTTTTTCAATTTCCTTAACAGCAGCCTTTCTGCTTTAATATCAAAAGGAAAATTGATTATAATTACTTCTCCTATGCGCATGCTTCTCTCAGTTTTCTTTTTATTTTTTTTGGATAATACTTCTCTCAGTTTTCATTGGAGGCCGGCTATGTGAGATTTCACATTCTTTGCATGTTTACTTCCTCTTAAATCTTAATCCCCATTATCATATATATTTTTTTTTATAATAAGGTCAAGTTAGGGTTTTATTTTTATTTTTTAAATTTTATTTCGACTTAATCTTCTAGTCATCTTTGATTGATGCATTTGAAATTTTACTCATGAAATATTATCTAAATTGATTGATAAAAATAAAATTTCTCTCCTTACAAATCGAACAAATCTCTAATTGGTAACTAATCATAAAAAAAATTTAAAGGCAAAGTTGGCACTTGCAACTCAAGAGTAAAGCTTGAGTAAGTAAATGTGGCATGTTGAGTTGTATTGTTTTTGTACTTTCTAATTTCTACCATAATTGTTAATGTGGTATATAATATAATTCGATTAATACGTATATTAATTTTATAATGAATCAATAGCGTATGTATTGATACAAAAATGAATCGATATGTATTGCACAATACAATACACTTCAATACATTTGTGATAAATTTGGGTTAGACTCAATTACGTACATAAAATACAATTTTGATAAATTTTTTACCCTTCTTTAAAAGGTTTTTAACTTAAATAATATGAAAATTTTAAACTTTTAATTAGTAAATTAACATAAAAAAATAAATTAAAAAAACTTATATTAAAAATATATATTATTAATGAGTGTGTTGAGAGTTTAAAAAATAATATTTTTTATTTATGCCACATAAATCATTCAATCCTATTAATATATAATATATATTTTATTTATTTTATATATAAATATGTAAATATGTTATTTATAATTAATTTTAAAATTATTTATCGTATCTTACCATATCATACAATACTAGATATTCGATTTTCAAAAATAAAATTTCCATTCAGAATACATATATTGATTTAACAACTATGGTACTTCAAGAGACTGAGAATTCATTTTCTGGCTTTGTATAATTGGGAAAAAAGGAAGGTTGTGGCAATTTTGTGTAAAGAAGAGAAGAAAAAGCTTTTGAGAGAAGAAGGGGCGGCAGCATCAAGCATGGGCAATGAACTTTGTAAAGCAAAGAAAGCCCAAAGTTATATTTTTTTAATGGCTTAAGAGAAAATCTCTGGTGAGGCAAAATCTTTTGAGATTCTTCACTTACACTATGTTTAGTAAAAAAAAAAAAAAGAAACATGGACTGTATTAGAAAAAAAAAGTGAATAATGAAAAAAAGAAAAATATAAATTCACTCTTTTTTTTACTCATCGTATTTTTCTTTTATCAAACAAAAAATAAATAAAAAAAATACTTTTTCTTCTATTTTTTTTCTTTTTTAACAAACATACTTAACCCATCTCATTATTGCTAATTAGACAGCTCGGCGCATGCTGCACGCGTAATGACGGGGTCGGTTTTGGGTTTGGTTAAAATTTTAGAGAATTTAAATTGTATGCGTCTATTTTTATTTTATTCGTGTTTCTATTCTCGTAACGAATTATGAATTTATTTTTTTTTGTTTATTTTTAATATTGTACGTATTATGGCAGGGTTGGTTTTGGGTTTGGTTAAAATTTTAGTTGGTCCTGTCCTGTGATTTGGGGATTATGATGGAAATTATATTTATTATTGGAGAGTCGTCCTTTTGGTGACGAGTTGATATGTTTCGTGGTTCGGGTTTCAGTTAAAATGGAAAGAAGATCAAAGAGAGCTGAAAATTGATCTTGAATTGTCGAATCTGTTAACTTGATTTCTGAACTTAACGGATTTAACATCAATAATAATTAATTATGTTAAACACATGCAATAATAAAAAATCATGAATAAATAAAAGGATTTAAAGCTGTCCAATAAGAGCAGCCCACCACCGGTATTGGTGGGTCAATTGTTTTATTTTCCAATTTGATTATATTTCTAATGTTTACAAACATGAATTATTTTGATTGGATCATCATCAAATTAATCTCATATCCGGACTTCTATTTTTCTCTTTTTCATTATTATTATTATTATTTTGTTTCTAGTTAAGTCTTTTACACCAAGTCCCTAACTATCTGATAAGAATAATGTGAGGCTATAATTTGACTTGTCCAAGGATTAAATTTCGGGTATGATATTTAGATCCGAGCTTGAATCGACTTCAGTTACTTTTAATAAAAAAATATATTTTTATTTAAATTTAATTATAAAATATATAAATATTAATATGAAAATAACTTTTTAAATGTTTTAATGTATTTTAAACAATGAAATTGGTTTATCGAGTTTGTCGGGCTAGATCTTGGATAAGCAAATTCTTTTACTATCCAAATTTGATCCGACCTATAAACAACTATAATTATATAATAATTTTGGCTAAACATTCTTTTTATGACACCAACCATTTGTTTCCCTCTTAAAACAATTAACCTACGAGGTTATGCTCTTTTTTTCCACCTCATTTTTGGTTTTAAAAATTAAATACTAGTGATTTTCTTTTTATTTATTTATTTTCTTAGAATAGTAACTTTAATTATCTTTTTAACTAGGATTTGTGTAATTAGATGGTGCAATCTCAATACTTCAAAATCACTCAAATATTTTGATTTTAGTATCTTTGTTCTGTTCATTATGGTAAAGTGGTAATTAACTAATTGTATTTCATTAAAAAAGAAGTTTAACATGTTACATGCTTTTGGGATGTAAAGTCTTTATGATATGAGCATAAATACTCACTTTTATGACAATAAACCATTTTTCGTCTAATTTTTTTTACTACAAATCTATAATCTTCATTGTTCCAAAAATAATTTAAAAAAGAAGCATTCTAATTAAATTCAACTTCAAAACTTTAAATCATTGTAAAACATTTTGATTTAAGTCCATAAACAGTTAGTTTAAGATACTGTCAATGAATCATATCATATTATTTTATTAATAAATAAATATAAAATTTAAATTTTTTTAAATACAAATAATTTTATTTATTAAGAAATAATATTATATAATTTATTGACAATTTATACATTTATTCAATAATAGTACATCGAATATTTATCTTTAGTATAAACAAGTTTCATATTTTACTTGCTTCGGCTTGGTAAAGTCAATAAAATCATACTCTTTCCAATAATCAAAATTCCCCGTTTTTAAGGGGACTTTAACAATTAGAGTTCAAGACTCAGCTTGAAATTTGCGAGAGAAATTTATTATTATTATTATTATTATTATTATTATTGTTATTATTATTATTATTATTGTTGTTGTTTTAGCCTTCCAAAAAAGGAAAATCAAATATTGCCAATTCTCCAACCCCTCCAAGGTAAATTGCCAGCCCAACTCTTCATTGGTACCTAGAAGAATGATTTGGTGTGAGTACCCACATAGAGAAGTTAGGTGTACCATCTCAATCATACTATTTTTGACCTTGATGTGGGGTCTTCTTTCCACATCACGGTATGGAAAAATCACATCAAAAATCAAATCATCAATCACAGCACATTTCATGTAAAACGTTCATTAATAATGAACAAAAAAATGAAAAAAAAAAGTAAAACGTTCATTAATAAACTAAATTTTAACAAGGGGGGGTGTTGTACACTGGATAATTCTAAGCAAATTACCCGTTGATTTCGCCAATGATAGCTTTTCATTATATATATATATATATATATATGGTGTAATAACCAATTTTCGTCCGGGTCGGATTCGAATCCGACCCGGACCAAGTGCGAACCGGGCTACAAACCCTGGCCCATTTCCCCAAACCCAGAAAAACCCAATCCCAGGCCCAAGCCCAGGCCCACTGGCCCATTTCCCCAAACCCTACTCTACCCTACCCTAACCTAACCCTGAAACCCTATCCCATATCCCCTGCCACCAGCCACCCTCCCCAGTCCCAGCCGCCTCCCCCATTTCCCAAAACCTGACAGCCTCCAAGCCCCCACGCGACCCTCCTAAATAAAACCCCATCAGACACCAAAAAAAAAGGGGGAGGGGGGGATTCGAATCCCCATTTTCTTTTCTTTTGTGAACGGCCACCAACAGGAGAGGAGGGAGGCCCGATTCGGACCCCCCAGATCCGATCCTCCACAGAGGGAGCCCCCGAATCGGAACCCAAGGAGGAGGGGCTCAGCCAGTGGAGACCCCCACTGATTCAAACCCCAGATCCGATCATCCACGGAGGATCTTTTCCCACCAAAAAACCCCTCAGCCAGATCGACCTCCCCCAACAAAAAAAAAAAAAAAAACCCTCCACCGAACCCCACACACACAAGAAGAAAAAAATCCAAAACCCTGCAAAAAAAATCAATCAACCACCAAAACAGCAAACAAAAAAAAAAGGGAAGTTTTTTCAAAAACCTAGATCTACGGATCTCGGTGGGGATTCTGGCAAAACGGAGCCCGAATCCAAGAAGATGAGATCCGGGCGGTTCGAAAAAGGTTATTTTTGAGCCCACCGACCGCCGGCGAGCGGCGGCCGGCGACCGGCGCGGTGGCCAGACGCCAGTTTCTGGGCAGGGCTGAATTTTGAAGAGAGAGAGAGAAAAAAAAGAGGAGAGAGAAGAGAAAAAAAAAAAAAGGAAAAAATGAAAAAAGAAGAAGGAGGGTTTGGGGTTATTTATACGGTGCCAAAACGGCACCGTATAGGGGAAGCGGGTCGAGGTGACCCGCGCGTCGACCCGCGGGTCGACCCGGGGTCCGCGCGGGTCACCCGATTTTCTAAAAAACTAAACGGCGCCTAGACGGCGCCGTTTCGACCCAGGGTCCGCGCATGGACCCGCGGGTCGACCCGAGGTCCGCGCGCCCGACCCGGTTCAAAAAAAAAAAAAAAGCGCCGAAACGGCGCCGTTTCATGCAAGAGGGGTCCGCGCCTGGACCCGAATCCGACCCGAGTCCTCGCGGGTACCCGTCACCCGAAAAAAAAAAAAAAAAACTGGGCCATACCCGGCCCAGCAGGCCAGGCCAGGCCTGATCCTGGGCCAGAAAAAGAAGGAAAAAAAAAGAAAAAAAGAAAAAAAGAAACAAAAGAAAAAAAAACAAAAAAATAAATAAGTTTAAAAAATAAATAAATTGAAAAAGAATAAATATATATAAAAATAAAAAAGAAAAAAATATATAAAAAAAAAAGAAAAAGAAAAATGAAAAGAAAAAAAAGGGAAATTTAGAAATTAAATTAAAATAATAATTAAAAAAATTAAAAATTAAAAAATACATAAAAAAAAGGAAAAAATATATAAAAAATCAAAAAGAAAAAATTCACAATTATCGTTTTTGACTTTTTTGGATTTTTGACATTTTCAGGTGATTTTACAAAGATCAAGTACGGCATTTTAATTTTCGGATCCTCGATATTTTTCAGGTATGATTTTAATTTTCTTATTTATTTTTGTTTATTTATTTTTGCTCAGTATTCGACGTATTTTTTTATTATTTGGTTTCGGTTAAAAAAAAAAATTATTAAAAGCATTTTAACTTTCGCCAAAAAAAAAGATTTTTAATAAATGCGAATAACCGACGACTGAATTCGAAGGACGTCACGGTAGTGATTCCTAAGATATCTTGAGGTGCGAGAATTTCGTTAAATATCACCACGAGTGGTGGGAGTATTTAGCGACATGCTCGATACAAAAATTCGTTTTCGTTTTAAAAAAAATGGAAATAATCAAAATAAAGAAAAAATGAATAAAGAGCGAATGTTTATTGCGCTCGATATTTTGCCATGCTCGTGTTTTTAATATTACGATTCGCATGTTTAATTGTATAGTTATATGTTAAGCCGTATGCATCCGATATTTAAATATTCGCATCATACGCATTTAAAAAAAATGGATGTAAATTGCCGACGACGGAATTCGAAGGATATCACGGTTGTGATTCCTAAGATGTCTTGAGGTGAGAAGATCTCGTTAAATACCACAGAGAGTATCGGGAATATTTAATGAGTATTTTCAATAACAAATTTATGTTCACTTTCGATTTTTAAAAAATAAAAACAGTTCAAAAATTCAAAAAATAATAAACATGTTTTTTTAAATAAAATAAAATGAAAATAAAAGAGGATTATTTTTTAAATAGTGATGTCAAGTCCATTAAATCGAGATTTAAGATAACACGTGATCAAGTGGTACCGTTTTCTAAACGGGCGTTGCGGGGGTGCTAATCCTTCCCCGCACGTAACCGATTCCCGAACCCGATTTTGTTTACTCTCTGGTTCAAAGCGTAGACTTCGAAATTGGTTCTACAAAATGTTTTAATTAAGTTTAAAATATTTTTCTAAAACCGGTTTTAATAGGTGGCCAATCACACCTAGCAAAAAAGATTGGTGGCGACTCCATTTTTTGTGTTTTCATCAAAATCGTCGTAGCGGTCGAAAAAACCGTTATGACAGCTTGGCGACTCCACTGGGGACCCTTTGAGAGTCGAGCCACAAATTGATCATGTGTTATTTTAAAATCTCGAATTAATCGATTTAACCGATATTTAATTTTAATTCTCTTTATTCTCTTTCTTTCTTTTGTTTTTTGCTTGCAATTACATTTTGATATTTGTTAAATCTTTATTCATATTGTTTTTATGTCGTTTATTTTTTTATATAATTTTGGAATGTTTAGAATAAAGAGTCGTAAACAAGTAGTCGAAGGTTTGTCCGTTCCTTCTTATACACGAGCTCGTGCATTTCATACATAAGCTCTATACCCGAGCTTTATCCCTTTAGGTGAAAGTAAAGTACCTACGCTCTCGTGAGGCAATAACCTTCGCATGGGCTAGCGAAACACTTTCGGAGTAATAAAGTACCTACGCTTTCGTGAGGTGATAACCTCCGCATAAGCCTGGAAAATATACTTTAACAAATTGAACCCGTTTAAATCGGGATGCCTTACTAGCCTTCACGGGCGACAGTAAGGAGCAATTTGGAGCCTTTTAGAACCTAACTCAACCTCATGTAGTGAACTTGAGTAGAGCCATATCAAATTTCCGATCGGATATCCTTGAAATTTGGAAGGAACATGGTGATCTTTCGCTATTTGTTTACATTCCGAACAAGAAGTGTAAATCGGGTAATGATGAACGCACATCGTGCTACCCGCAATTCAGTTTCATTTTTAGCTCCGAAGGCATCGTGATGCTTAAATAAGTCGACACTGTCGGAGCAAATGTTCGTTAACTTTTTGAGTTTGTAAATACGAAATTTTTTTCGTACATCTCGTACATTTCATGCATTGATGCACTTGTAAATAAAGCATTTACATTTATAATTGTATTTTTGATTTCACGGTGATAATAATCTCATTTGATAAACCGCATAGACACTTGTTGTTGATTAAATGAGGATTGCAAACCGGTAGTGTTGAATAAATACTCGGACATTTGTGCCATAATAAGACCCACTACCACAAAAGTTTTCGATAGAAATTGATTTGTGAAAATAATATTTTGATTTTTTTTTCTCTTTTACGAAAAAAAAAAAGAAAACATTTTTCAAAAACAAAAAATTTGGCGGATTGAATTTGGAGATCAAAGTTTGTGCAATAAAATTGTTGAAATGATCAAGTTCAGTCCAAATCATGAATAGTTTTCTGTATATATTCGTGCGTTAATTTGTTTACTCTTTAGACAAATCAAAATTAGCATCATTTTGCACTCATGACATGCATGGTCATTCATTGTAGAATACATTAGTGACATCCATGATCGTTCTCTGTATATACCAGTACATCATTTTATTTATTCTGCACATGCATCATATCGACATCGTGATTGCATTCATTACAATAAGGTCTTGCATTCGTGACATACATGGTCACTCGTTGTACATACTCATGCATTAATTTGTTTATTCTTTACATGCATCATATGGGCATCGTGTTACATTCACGTCATTCATAGCTCATGCATCATGAAACACACTTGGAGAATAAAAAAGAAGTCGGTTTAGCTTTGCAAGGATTTCTCTTCAAAATCAGAGGTATAAGAATCACTGCATACCTCTATGACACAGGCCGGAACCATGGAGGATGAACAAAATAGACTGGATAGAGTGGAAAGAGCACAGAGAGAATTACAAGAACAGTTAGCCAGATCTCAGCAAGAAATACGAGAACAGATAGCAAAATCTCGAGAGGAGTCACGCGAGCAAATAGACAAGATGATTGAAATGATGACTAGACTGACCCGAGGAAAATGGGTTGCTGAAGAATCGATCATAAGGGGAGAACCTCGACCTCGAGCAAATGACAACGAAGATCCGATTTACCTAGCGAGTCAACAAGGCCAAGGACAATTTCAAGTGAACTCGGAATTTCACCACTCAGACTCAGTTGTTATTCCAAGCCGAGATGGTTCACTAGAACAAGAAAAGCTGAAAAAACATGTGGCAAAGCAAGTGGAAGACACAGAGGTGCAACAGAGGTATGATCTGTTTGAAGAGAGACTCAAAGCCTTAGAAGGAATAGACGTTTTCGGGAATACGGATCCGAATGAGCTTAACTTGGTCTCGGATTTGGTGGTTCCGCCAAAATTCAAGGTCCCTGAATTTGAAAAGTACGACGGATCGAAATGTCCATCAATCCACATCATAATGTTTTGTCGGAGAATGGCTGGCTACACCAACAATGACAAGCTGTTAATCCACTGCTTCCAAGACAGTCTAACAGGGCCAGCTGCAAGATGGTATAATCAGTTGGATCGAGACAACATCCGTTCTTGGAAAGATCTGGCAAAAGCTTTCAAGACTCAGTATAAGCACATGATCGACATGGCACCAGATAGGTTGACCTTGCAAAATATGGGGAAAAAGGCCACTGAGAGCTTCAAAGAATATGCTCAGAGGTGGATGGACATGGCCACCCAAGTACGACCGGCTCTGACTCAAAAGGAAACTACTGTCCTTTTTGTGAATACACTGCACGCTCCGTACTATGATAGACTCGTCGGCAATGCCACAAAGAATTTTGCAGATATGGTAACCTCAGGAGAGATGATTGAAAATGCTATCAAGAACGGAAAACTCGAAGGAGATGAGACATCCAATGCCAAGGGAAACGAGACACCTGAAAGGAAAGAGGAACACATCCAGGCTATGGGAGAATTCACTTCGTATCCCCGGGTCTCTCCATATCAATCGTGTTACTCTACCAATGTCTCTTCAAGTCATTATCCTTACCTTCCAGATATTCAAACACCTAATCCGATGTCAGCTCCTGCAACTAGGCCTGCTCCCCAGAAACGATCGAGGGGCAACCAAGAGAGGTTTTCAATCCCAATCTCCGACCTGTTGCAATTACTAATGAGGAACCGATACCTCACCCCTGTGCCTTTGAAAACAGCTCCAAACCCATCAGCAAGGAGCTATGACCCGAACAGCAAGTGTGAGTATCACATGGGGACAATTGGACATTCAACTGAAAGATGCAGACAACTGAAGGAAAAGATTGAAGGTCTTGTCCATGACGGCATTTTGACTCCAGAGCTAGTTGAACAGTGGAAATCCGCATTACCATGAATCCGTTTCTTCGCCACGGGTTTGGAGGATGAGAATGGTTACCTTTAAAAGCATGTTAACAAGCATTGAGGAATATGCATGTAGTTCTATGCCTCATCATGAAAGCACTTGTCTTATGTTGGCATCCTCATGAAATAAATAAATTTTGAATTTCAAAGGCTTTGTGTTTGTTGTGTTTTAAGTTGAATTTGCAAAAAATAAACATCAAAGAAATTCTTATTTTTGAAGAGCGCGTTCTTAAAAGAAAAAAAATCTTTCTTCACGTTAGGAAATGATGAGGAGTCTTGAGATTATTGATGATCAATGTTAGAAATGGCCCAATACCTTTCCCCCTCTCTTTCGGACTTGCCTATGCTTGAACCCTTTGAGTTGAAACAGTCAATGCTTCCAGGAACATATTATTGAATTTCAGAAACCATAGTCAGTGCAATAAAAAAAATGCAGATCCTAGTTTAGGATATGAGCAATGGAACAAACTTTTTCAAAAAAGAAAATCCAAGTTTTTTTTGTGTCTCAAACAAGTGAAACTTCTTTCAAGAATCTGAATTATGGTAAATTGATGTCTGTCAAGGTTATGCCAAAACCATTCACATCCCTTTCTGTAACCACAAAACAAGAGTTGCCCAGACGTCACTTCATGATTAACGTCTCGGGTAACAATGATTGAACCTGATTTTCTCGTGTTCCTAGAAAAAAGCTGTTTTCGAGCCATATTCTTTCTTGTCCCTTCGGAGAGCAAAAAAGATTTGAGGTGTTCATAGACATGATACGAAGTCCCATTTGTATGACCAATCAAATGGTGCATCATTTGTAGATACGGAGGACACGTGGTGAATAAAGATGAAGTAATTTTCGGAGCATGCATCAAAAAAAATATGAAAAAATGAAAAAATGAAAAAATGAAAAAATGAAAAATGAGTGTGACATCATGCATTTGTGAAATTCAAGATGGTTTCAAGGAAGAAAAAACCTTTTCATTATTTTTCTCTAGGGAATGACTCTTCGATTTACGTGCTTGTGTTCGAGATGAAAAATGGCCATCTTTCATCATCCTTTCACAAAATAGAAAATATCCTTTTGCTACCCCTTTTGAGCCTAATGAATACTTTCGTTCTTTCAACCCCGGTCAAGGATCACCCTCCACACTGGGGGGCAAATGCGAGAAAGGATTTTTTTTTAAAGGTCACAGATAGTGAAGTCTTGGCTCAAAAACGAAAAAAAGAATGTCTTGAATCAAAGAGAAATTTGAGCTTCCAAATGACTACGGGCTCACCTTGTCAAAATAGAAGTGCAAAAAAAAAAGGAGATAAAAAGAAAAATGAAAGCAAAAAATAGAAAAGGAAGAAAAAGAACGAATGAAAATCATCGAATAAAGAGAAGGCTCGGAAAAGACGAATGTTTTGAAAAGAATCCTCCTCATGAAATGATCCTTGATTTGATCACCTTAAATACATGTTTGGGCCTATCTATCTTTTTTTCAGAACCTCGAACCTCGGCCTACATTACGTACCTGGAAAAGACCATTTCGATCGAGCATGGTCATTTAAATTGATGAGTCTATTCTTAGAGAAATGCATGAGACTTCGGTCTCCTTTCTGGTTAAAAATCTTTTTTGGATAAGTCTTGATTTCTTGAATGCATGGTGAAACATTTAAGAAAAAAATGAAAAATGGAAAGAAGGAGACTCTAGGGTGAAAACCCGACATGGGCAGTCTAGAGTAAAATGGGAGAATTTCGGTGTTGCTTATGGTATCGTCGAGGCCATAACAAAAGAAGAAGTCGGTTTGAAGAAGTTAAGGAACATCTGAGAATTCCAAGATATCCCAAAACTGTCAACTCTCGTTTGGAGGTTTGACTTTAAAAACCGAGACCGTTTTCCTTTCCAGAATTAACTTTCCAGTTTGAACCTCCCAGCTAGTCTTGACGTTTGTCAAAGCGCCATAATTTGGAAACTAAAAGAAGGTTGAATTTGTTTGAGTCCAAAAAATCATGTTCTACAAAATCTGTTCCATTTGTGAGTCTAGAAAGGATATGCATTTTTCCTGTTGCGAAGTCTCCTTGGATCAACCAAAATCTTGTGGTACCAAGCTTTCCGACTCAATTTGAAAAATCCGAATTGACACTTAGAAAAACTTCTAACAGTGATCATCAATCTTCAAGAGATGTGGATATCACAATATCAGAGGATGACATTTTCAGCTCAAAAGTTTTCAGTAAATAAACAAACATTTTTCAAAAAAAAAAAAAGAAGCAAGCAAAAGCAGATAAATGAAAATATTTTTGGAAGAAACCATTTCCGATGTTGGCATAAGACGAAGGTTCTTCTGGCCCAGAGGTATGGAACTATTGAGGTAAAAGAAATGAACATTTGGCTCGGACTCCAGTTGATGAAAATTTGAAAAACTATCGGGGCAAGGAGATAGTTCCAGTGAAGAAAAGGGTTGATCTCTTACGAGGCGCGAGCGTTTCAGGATACACTCTGTTTCAAAGAGGAAGAACAATTTGAAAAGCTAAACCGAGATCAAGAAAAACAATTGGGAACATTCGCATCATTCATGAACATTCGCATATTTATTAAGTTTTGCATCTGCATCGTGTCGTAAAATGTGTACAGTATCCAAAGGTACTTGCACATGCATCATCAGGGGCATACGCATTGACATCGCATGACATTCGCATTTCATGCATGACATTGACTATTTGAAATTTTGACATTTGAATTCGAACATCCAGTGAGATTTTCTTCCAAGATATGATCTTCAGGTATGATCACCAAGACCTCCGGGCACCTCTTTAAAAAAAAAACCTCCGGGTTACCTCCTTTAAGTCCTCCGGGCACAGGAAAAGAATTTATTTTCAAAGTTGTGGAGCCTCTGATAAGAGGAGCAATTTATTTTCAAAGTTGTGGAGCCTCTGATGAGAGGAGCAATTTATTTTCAAAGTTGTGAAGCCTCTGATGAGAGGAGCAATTTATTTTCAAAGTCGTAGAGCCTCTGATGAGAGGAGCAATTTATTTTCAAAGTTGTGGAGCCTCTGATTAGAGGAGCAATTTATTTTTCAAAGTGATAGAGAATTAGAAAAAAGAAGACCTCCGGGCACCTGTTCTAAGACCTCCGGGCATTCCTCTTTAAATCCTTCCGGCACAACGAAAGAAAAGGAAAGTTAGGAAGAAAGAAGACCTCCGGGCATCGTTTTTAAAACCTCCGGGTTACAATCTTCAAGACCTCCGGGCACTATTCTCAAAAATCACGGATAAGACCTCCGGGCACCATTTTCAAAAAAGATCATTTTTAAAGACCTCCGGGCACCTGTTTTAAGACCTCCGGGCATTATTCTCAGAAGTCCTGTTTCAAGACCTCCGGGCATTATTCTCGAAAATCATGGATGAGACCTCCGGGCACCATTTTTCAAAAAAAAAAAATCATGTTCTCAAGACCTCCGGGCACTATCATCAAAAGTCATGGATAAGACCTCCGGGCACCATTTTCAAAGAAAAGACATTTTCAAAAAGACCTCCGGGCATTATTCTCGAAAATCATGGATAAGACCTCCGGGCGCCATTTTCAAGAAAAAAAAAACATTTTTAAAGACCTCCGGGCACCTGTTTCAAGACCTCCAGGCATTTCCTCAAAAGTTATGTTTTCAAGACCTCCGGGCACCTTTCTAAAAAATCATCGATAAAGACCTCTAGGCATCACTCTCAAAGTCAAGAATAAGACCTCCGGGCACCACTTTCAAAGAAGTAACGTATTTAGACCTCCAAGTATTTGCTTCCAAAAACCTCCGGGTAACATCTTTCAAAATGACATTTTTCAAAACCTCCGGGTACCATTTTCAATTCTTGCGAAGTCAAATTTGTTACTTTAAGAAAGGTCGAGCCTCGGTATGATTAGTCAAGTGGCGATATCTGAAGAATCTGACAAGGAATTTCAAAACAAAAGGAGAAAGAGATGGGATATCCAGAATGAGTCTTCACTTTCGTAAGACTAAGGTAGTAAGTGAAGTGATGATCTAAGTTGTGTTCAAACTCATTGCCAAAAATTCGAAGTTCGTTTTTAAATTTCAAAGTTTTGGAGCCTCTGATGAGAGGAGCAATTTAAATTTCAAAGTTGCGGAGCCTCTGATGAGAGGAGCAATTTATTTTCAAAGTCGTGGAGCCTCTGATGAGAGGAGCAATTTATTTTCAAAGTCGTGGAGCCTCTGATGAGAGGAGCAATTTATTTTCAAAGTCGTGGAGCCTCTGATGAGAGGAGCAATTTATTTTCAAAGTTGTGGAGCCTCTGCTGAGAGGAGCAATTTATTTTTCAAGTGATAGAATCTCTAATTAGAGGAGCAATTTATTTTTCAAGTGATAGAGCCTCTGATTAGAGGAGCAATTTATTTTCCAAATGATAGAGCCTCGCTAAAAATAGATCTCTACAACCGGACAAAATTGGTTATATCGTCTTTGCCCTATTCCTGATTCTCAGCAATGTGCAAAGAGGGGCAGCTGTAATAACCAATTTTCGTCCGGGTCGGATTCGAATCCGACCCGGACCAAGTGCGAACCGGGCCTGCTATTCAGCAGGCCCAATCTACAAACCCTGGCCCATTTCCCCAAACCCAGAAAAACCCAATCCCAGGCCCAATCCTAGGCCCAAGCCCAGGCCCACTGGCCCATTTCCCCAAACCCTACTCTACCCTACCCTAACCTAACCCTGAAACCCTATCCCCTATCCCCTGCCACCAGCCACCCTCCCCAGTCCCAGCCGTCTCCCCCATTTCCCAAAACCTGACAGCCTCCAAGCCCCCACGCGACCCTCCTAAATAAAACCCCATCAGACACCAAAAAAAAAGGGGGAGGGGGGGATTCGAATCCCCATTTTCTTTTCTTTTGTGAACGGCCACCAACAGGAGAGGAGGGAGGCCCGATTCGGACCCCCCAGATCCGATCCTCCACAGAGGGAGCCCCCGAATCGGAACCCAAGGAGGAGGGGCTCAGCCAGTGGAGACCCCCACTGATTCAAACCCCAGATCCGATCCTCCACGGAGGATCTTTTCCCACCAAAAAACCCCTCAGCCAGATCGACCTCCCCCCCAAAAAAAAAAAAAAACCCTCCACCGAACCCCACACACGCAAGAAAAAAAAAAATCCAAAACCCTACAAAAAAATCAATCAACCACCAAAACAGCAAACAAAAAAAAAAGGGAAGTTTTTTCAAAAACCTAGATCTACGGATCTCGGTGGGGATTCGGGCAAAACGGAGCCCGAATCCGAGAAGAGGAGATCCGGGCGGTTCGGAAAAGGTTATTTTTGAGCCCACCGGCCGCCGGCGAGCGGCGGTCGGCGCGGTGGCCAGCCGCCGGTTTTTGGGCAGGGCCGAATTTTGAAGAGAGAGAGAGAAAAAAGAGAGGAGAGAGAAGAGCAAAAAAAAAAAATGAAAAAAAAGAAGGAGGGTTTGGGGTTATTTATACGGTGCCAAAACGACACCGTATAGGGGAAGCGGGTCGAGGTGACCCGCGGGTCGACCCGGGGTCCGCGCGGGTCACCCGATTTTCTAAAAAACTAAACGGCGCCTAAAAGGCGCCGTTTCGACCCAGGGTCCGCGCGGGTCACCCGATTTTCTAAAAAACTAAACGGCGCCTAAACGGCGCCGTTTCGACCCAGGGTCCGCGCGTGGACCCGCGGGTCGACCCGAGGTCCGCGCGCCCGACACGGGTCAAAAAAAAAAAAAAGAAGGTGCCGAAACGGCGCCGTTTCATGCAAGAGGGGTCCGCGCCTAAACCCGAATCCGACCCAGGTCCGCGCGGGTACCCGTCACCCGAAAAAAAAAAAAGCTAGGCCATACCCGGCCCAGCAGGCCAGGCCAGATCCTGGGCTAGAAAAAGAAGAAAAAAAAAAGAAAAGAAGAAAAAAAAGAAGAAAAAAAGAAACAAAAGAAAAAAAAACAAAAAAATAAATAAGTTTAAAAAATAAATAAATTGAAAAAGAATAAATATATATAAAAATAAAAAGAAAAAAATATATAAAAAAAAAAGAAAATGAAAAATGAAAAGAAAAAAAAAGGGAAAATGTAGAAATTAAATGAAAATAATAATAATAAAAAAATCAAAAAAATTAAAAATTAAAAAATACATAAAAAAAGGAAAAAAATATAAAAAATCAAAAAGAAAAAATTCACAATTATCGTTTTTGACTTTTTTGGATTTTTGACATTTTCAGGTGATTTTACAAAGATCAAGTATGGCATTTTAATTTTCGGATCCTCGATATTTTTCAGGTATGATTTTAATTTTCTTATTTATTTTTGTTTATTTATTTTTGCTCAGTATTCGACGTATTTTTTTATTATTTGGTTTCGATTTAAAAAAAATTATTAAAAGCATTTTAACTTTCGCCAAAAAAAAAAAAAGATTTTTAATAAATGCGAATAACCGACGACGGAATTCGAAGGACGTCACGGTAGTGATTCCTAAGATATCTTGAGGTGCGAGAATTTCGTTAAATATCACCACGAGTGGTGGGAGTATTTAGCGACATGCTCGATACAAAAATTCGTTTTCGTTTTAAAAAAAAATGGAAATAATCAAAATAAAGAAAAAATGAATAAAGAGCGAATGTTTATTGCGCTCGATATTTTGCCATGCTCGTGTTTTTAATATTACGATTCGCATGTTTAATTGTATAGTTATATGTTAAGCCGTATGCATCCGATATTTAAATATTCGCATCATACGCATTTAAAAAAAATGGATGTAAATTGCCGACGACGGAATTCCAAGGATATCACGGTTGTGATCCCTAAGATGTCTTGAGGTGAGAAGATCTCGTTAAATACCACCGAGAGTATCGAGAATATTTAATGAGTATTTTCGATAACAAATTTATGTTCACTTTCGATTTTTAAAAAATAAAAACAGTTCAAAAATTCAAAAAATAATAAACATGTTTTTTTAAATAAAATAAAATGAAAATAAAAGAGGATTATTTTTTTAAATAGTGATGTCAAGTCCATTAAATCGAGATTTAAGATAACACGTGATCAAGTGGTACCGTTTTCTAAACGGGCGTTGCGGGGGTGCTAATCCTTCCCCGCACGTAACCGATTCCCGAACCCGATTTTGTTTACTCTCTGGTTCAAAGCGCAGACTTCGAAATTGGTTCTACAAAATGTTTTAATTAAGTTTAAAATATTTTTCTAAAACCGGTTTTAATAGGTGGCCAATCACACCTAGCAAAAAAGATTGGTGGCGACTCCATTTTTTGTGTTTTCATCAAAATCGTCGTAGCGGTCGAAAAAACCGTTATGACATATGGGTTTTGCTAACGAGTGCCCTTAGGGCACTTGTTAAGGTTAGTTAATATATTATTTATAGTAATAATATTGTATTAAATGTAAAAGTTGACAATTTTATTCATCATTTCCGATGCATTAAATGAAAATATTACTATATATAGTAATCTTAACAAGTGCCCTTAGAGCACTTGTTAGCAAAATCCTATATATATATATATATATATTTTTTTTTTTCAGCAAGATCACAACCAGGACTTAAAGTTGACGAAATAATCTGATTTGACTAGGTTCATTAGTTGAGTGACTTTTTTGATTAGGGCAACAGCTACAGCTGGAACCTGTACCAGGACAATAAGGTAAGATTGATGATTAGATTCCATTATTCCTTATGTTTCTACAAAAAAGAAAGAAAGAAAAAAAAAATGGCTGCAAGTATTAATTAAAAATTATTATCACGTACAGTAATTTTTAAATCATTTTAATTTTATAAAAAATAAAAATTATCATAGTTATATTTTAAAAATAAAAAATGTAATTGTTTTTTAATTTTATTTGTGAAATTAAAAATACTATAAACAAATATAAAAAATCATATTATGCTCCAAAGCTACAGTCTCTTCTTTGAGTTATCCAATCAAGACTAGACACCTGTCACAGTGGTTACTTTATTAGCTTGAAGCCCAACAACAAAATGGCATGGTATCTTTGATCCATGGAAGAGGGAATATGTATGATAGAACCCAATCCACATATGATATTTGATGGTTTAGAAGAGAGATTTGGTGGGGACAATGTGAATCAAGTGATGGGCAAAGGGTGGTGGTGCATGGAGAATGATGGAGCTTAGGTGTATAATTGAGAATTTCTCAAACCAAGAAATGAAGAGGGTTAGTTGGCAAGTGAGAGAGAAACAAGTGCGTAAAACAGCAGAGAGAGGTCTGTTTTTTTTTTTTTGAAAATTTGAAAGGAAAACTCTTTAAAATGATTTTTTTCATAAGTTATTATTATATAATTTATCATATTTATATATAATTTATGTTATATTTATATATAAAAATAAAATTATATATGTAATATAAAATTATACTATTTAAAAAATTATATATAAACATGATAAATATATCATATTTATATGTAATTTATCATATTTATATGTAAAAAAAATTATATATAAACATAATAATTATATATAATTGTATCATATTTATATATAATAAAATTTATTTTAAACTCAAATTCCCCATTCTTGTTAATTAGAATAGTTGGCAAAATGTGTCAGTCAAAAAAAATGAAAAAAAGAAATGAAAGTATAATGTCAAAGAAGCAAGCAAGCCAGCAAGCTTGACCCTGAAGGGAAGAACCTCTCCAATCTCATCTGAGATAAAAATTGTAAAATATTAAAAAGGAAAAAAGTTGTTTAAATAAATTATAAATAATAAAAAATAAAAATTTTCAAAAGGAAAAAGGAAAGGAGTTTAGGTTCTGTAATAATTTAGGAACAAGAGCAGTTGGCAGTAGTTAGTCTGTCTTTTAAAAACATACATACATGTCACCTGTAAGCTTGGGCAAGTTTCAATCTTTTATCATTCTTTCTTACTTCACTCTCTCTTATGTGCTTTCTCTCTCTAGCCTTATAGCTCTCGCATTTCTGAGAGGGTAAACAGAAAAGGTTGGAATTTGATGCTTCTTTTGCTGTTTTGTTCTATTCATAAATTGGTGAATTTGGTTTCCTCTTGTAGAATTTAAGCTTAGCATTTGATGCTTTTAAATGTACTGTCAAACACCCAATTTAGGGGACTGTGAATGAGACTCTGCCCCATTTCAGTTCTTGCATGATTCAAGTTAGAATTTGATGCTTTTTGGTCTTTTTTTGGACACCCATCTTAGAATATCTCAAAAGGGTTTCTCCAAATTCCTTTTCTTGATTGTTGGAGGGTTATTAGGTCTTCATTCAAAACTTTAACATTTGGTTACTTCCTTTGTTTAGCAATTTCTCCTAAAAACCATTTTTTTCATTCTACATTCATTTGATTGCAAGTTGAGGACTTGAGTTGATCCTTCCTCATTTGGGTTTGAGTTGAAGAGATTCAACTCTGTGTAACATAAATCAATCACATTGGTGTTTAATATAGTTCGAGATTGTGAAAAATATAGTTCTTCTCTAAGCTAAAAGGAAAAAATGGGAATCTGCTTTCCTTTTGTTACACTGGTGAGCTGTTATTTAGCTAATGACATCGTTTGTCTATGTCCACTTTATGCTCTGAAAGGTTCACTTTCTTGTCTGTGGGAAGCATTTTCTTTTTTGCCTTAGTAGACTTGATCCTAGGGTTTTTTGGAAGAAGAGGTAAATAGTTGGTGTTTGTAAGATTTTGTGCCTGATGCATTGGATTTCTACTTTTACTTTGTTTCTCTAGGATGCTGCAATGAGAGGGTTTTTTTTTTTTTACTTTAACATTCTCTCAGTTCTATAAAGCTGCCATGATCACTTGTTCCTTGTTTAGTCTGCAAGATATCCCCAACTAATTTTGGTCAAACCAACCTTCCCTTTATTTTTATGCTACTTCCCTTCTGTTAAATATCTATCTTATAGCCCAGGTCTAGGTTAGCTGTTGAGTAGGGATTGATTTCAAATTTGCAATTATAGATAGGTTGAGTTTCCTTAGAATTTTTGGGTGTTTTAGCTTTTGGAATTTAGAACATGGTTAGTGGTGATAATGATGATGTGGGATTTAAACACAGACACGAGAGCCTTATAAATTGTCCATCTTCACAGATGAAAACAAACCGCTTGTCTGACAAAATTGATGGATTGGCAATGAGTTCAATATCGATGTTTAACAAGCCTTCAAATGCATCAGATCCTTTCTTTGGTTCTGGTTGGGATCCAATTGTTTCACAGAGACAGAGTGAAAGTCTTGAAGGTTCTTCAATGGTTTCTCACAGTGAATTTGCCAATTCCCATTACTTTCCTCTAATGGAAAATCAGGGAATTAGTAGCACTTCCCACGTTTCCCAGTATCAATTTGATCCAAGCTTTGTTGAGCTGGTGCCAAAGCTTCTGGGTTTTGGTAGTGGAAATTTGTCAGAAATGGTTGGTCCCTTTAGTCTACCGCAATGCAGCCAGATTGCCAGCAGCAGATGTCCCCCAAATTATGCTCTAAACGCTGAGGGTGGCAATGAAAGGGCTTCAACAAATAGTACACGATCTCTTGATGAGCACCAAATCTCAGAAGAGGGAATCGTAGGCACTTCGACCAATGGAAAGAGCAGAAAACGAGCTCCTGAGTCTAGCTCTCCACTAAGATCATACCAGGTATATTGTTAATATGAATATATGATCACAATAGTATCAAAAAATTGAAGCAATATGATAAATTGGCTTTGTTTTTGCGTTAGAATGCTGATGAAGAGCCTCAAAACGATCCTTCAGGAGAGAGCTGTGATGTTCCGAAAGAACAGGACGGGAAGAAACAGAAAACTGAACAAAATACAGGTGCAAATTTACGTGGTAAGCAAGTTGCAAAACAAGCTAAAGACAGTTATCAAACTGGAGAAGCTCCTGAAGAAAATTACATCCATGTGAGAGCAAGAAGGGGTCAGGCTACAAATAGTCACAGCCTGGCAGAAAGGGTAACTTTCCCTGTTTTAATATTGAAAGAAACAGTTTTGTTGTGTTCTTAACTTTCATATTGAATCTGGAAATTTGCTGTTTGTAGGTGAGAAGGGAAAAGATAAGTGAGAGAATGAGATTGCTTCAAGAACTTGTACCAGGATGCAATAAGGTAAGTAGAGGTGGCATAGCATCATGCTAAGACTCTTTCTTTCAAAATAAAAGGGAATCTTGATTTATATGAGGTGGTTTCATTGTTTTAGATTACTGGGAAAGCTGTAATGCTTGATGAGATTATCAACTATGTCCAGTCATTGCAACAGCAGGTTGAGGTATGATACCATGATTGTAACTAGGTGTTTGTTCTTGAGCTCCCTTAGATGTTATTGGGGCATAGTTCTTTAGTCTACTCCTATGTTGTTCTTGAAGTACTCGTGTCTGACACATGTGTCCGACGCATATCCGGACATGGGTATGAGGATATGAATCTCCAAATACGTGGAAAAACTTAGAAAAAATTGAACATACCTGTGTCGGACATATACTCGAATCCGACACTCACACCCGAGTCCGAGTAACATAGGTCTACACTACAATCAATAAGCTAAACGAGAACTTTGAATCAAAATCTATGGGGAATTTTTCTTCCTTAGGATAATCAGCTTAACTTTGTCTTTCCTCGATAAGAAATTTAAATGGATTCTCATCCTTGATTGAGATTTCTATGATTTGGTCATGCCTTTTTTCTGGCAACTTTATTCTTACCTTAGGCTGCTAACTAAATATGGGTTCCTCCCTTGGGGATGTTACATTGCAGTTTTTGCAGTATTATACTAAAGGTTTAGGACATGAATTCGAGAACTCTGCCGTATTTACAAACATGAATGAATTTAGTGATATACTATCTTTTAATCAGTGCTTGTGACATTTTTACTTGGATCAAAATATGCTAAATTTCAATGATGTATTTACCTCCTTTTTTCTTTGCAGTTTTTGTCAATGAAACTTGCCACTGTCAACCCTGAGCTAAACCTTGATTTAGAGAGAATTATATCCAAAGATGTAAGTTATTCTTCCAATATAAATTGAGAAATTATACAATCAATTATGATTTCATATATTGGAAGCAATATAAATATCCTTACTCTACCTCCTATATAGATTTTTCATTCACGAGGTGGAAGTGCTGCAGTTCTCGGATTTGGTCCGGGGACAAACTCCTCTCAGGCTTTCTCCCCCGGTATCTTTCCCGGAACAATTTCAGGCATCCCAAGTACAAATCCACAATTCTCTCCCTTGCCTCGGGTATTAAAGGATGTCAAAAAATCATTCTTTCTCACCTCTTGCTCATCAGATTATATTGATTCAACACTTTTCTGTTGATTACAGACTGTACTAGACAATGAGCTGCAAAATCTTCTTCAAATGGGATTTTATTCCAGTTCGGCCATGGACAATTTGGGACCAAATGGTATTCGTTGAAGTATTTGAGTTAAATTTTCTAACTTGGTTTTCCATTTTCTAACCTTAAGCCTCTTTATCATTTTTCAGCAGGTCGATTAAAATCAGAGCTTTGATATGTGGAAGAAGTTAATGTAAAAAGGCTTTTAGTTCCTCCTAACCAAGCATTCAAATGTTTCAAGTTGAACTGCAGATAAACTCATCTAGAAAAGAAAATTGGGGAAAAAAATAGAGGGGAAACGGCAAAAGAAAAAAAAACCAGGATTATTCAGATGTATAGGTTCTTTTGGTTCCTAACTGTTTGTTTCCTGAATTTTTTGATAACTTGTTAGAATTACAAATTATGTATATTAAGACAACAAAGCAAGAGTTGGTTGATGGAATTTTGATTTTTAATTGGTATTTTGTAGGGGGTGTAATGCTTTGTTAAAGCTTGGAAATTTGTGTTAAGAAAATTATCTTGTAGATTGGATAAAACTTTCTTCTTAGGAAATTTTCATTATCCTTTGGTATATATATTTGTTTGTTACAAATAAAGTAGTTATTAATAACATAAATGAGAATTTAAAAAAAAAAAAAACTCAGTAGTCAATATCTGCCAAAAAGTAATCACAATTTTTTTTTTCATTTATTAATTTAATTAGTTCATATAATCATTTTAAAAAAATAATATTCGATAAGTTTGAGTTTGAATTTTAACATTCAAAATCACTTTATTTTTAGTCTACACCTTTTATATAATTTTTTTTTTGAATACCCTCTCCTAAAAAATATAAAATGAGATAATGTATTTCATCAATCAAAATTGAAAAGATATAATTTATTTATAAACAACTTATATAACTTTAGTAAGTAATCCAAGAATTGCAAAAAGCTTGTAAAGAAAAATAAATTATAAAACTAAAATCAGTATATAGAAATTCATAACTAAAATCGGACATCTAAAACTAATATGGAACATCAAGAACTTTTGAGTTACCACTAAATTTTTTAGTACCAAGACAAGACCCAACCAAAACTTACCTAATTGTTAATCATACTTAAATAGTGTCGAAAATGTTAGGCACCCTTATATCTCTTTTTATAATTAGGCTTGGAAGAAAGTATCAATTATCAAGCTTTAAGGTACAATTATAACCCTTTTCCTAGCTGCTTTTGTCCAAACATATGAATAAAAGATCTAACTCTATTTTCCCCACGTACCGTGGTTTTTTTTTTTTTTTTATATGTCAGTCGTGTAAATATAAATACAATATAAATTATTAAAGGTATTGAAATTTTAAATATGAATACGATGTGTATTAAAACGTGTCGTGTTACTTATATTTAAACCTATAGTACCGTGTTTATTACATTATTTTTATTTTTATTAAATGTGTCTTATTCATATTATATTTTTATATCGTATCTAAAATTATCAAATCTAATCAAGCGAATTCTTTACTTTTTGTGGTTGTGGGGCTGTTGGGGCAAAATCTTGAGCCAACAAAAGCCGGAAAGCCCGTCCTAAATGAACAAAATCAGCCCATTATGAGAAATAAACATTAGCATAACTGGACATTGAATCTTTTATCTGGGGCTTATTGGTCAATTACCAACATTTCTCTAACGGGCCCAAACAAGGCCATTTTCTTTTATGATATTTAAATTGATTATTTTTATTTGGAAAAAAGAATTCGAATTTTTTTTTTTATTTTATAAAAATCATGTATTGAATCCAATATTTGGGTGTATGGTTTTTGTTTTGTTGATATTATCTTAATCTAAAATCACGAGAAGTAATTAGAATGACTAGCTTGTATGAAAAATCAAACCAAAGAGGAGGGGGGGGGGGGGGGGGGAATTGATAAAAATAAAGAAAACATTTGGACCAACAATTATTTCTTTTGGGACAAAGGACCAAACAATTATTTTTCATTGGTATGAATAAAACTGGCAGACTTTCATATAATTGCCCTTTTTTTTTTCAATATTACTTGTATTTTACTTTCTTGGAGCAGCTGCAATTATTTTGGAAGCATGATAGCTTTTCAAAGTTATAGATGAGTAGGAATGGGATGTTAATGAACACAATTTCTTTTTAATTTTTTAGGTCAGTGTTACATTTTTTTTTTTATAAAAAAAATTTCTCTCTCAATTCTTTTCTCTCACTTTTTTTTAATTTTTTTTTCTGTTTTTAGTTTTTTAAAAATTTCCAGATTTTACTTTTTTTTTTAAATAATTTTTTTCTGATTTTTTATTTTTTATAAAATAAATTTAATTTTTTTTATATTTTAAAAATTAATGACACATGTACATTTTAAAATCATTTTAAATGATAACATGATAAGTTGATTTTAATTAAATATATATGTGTCAACATGTGATTGAATGGTAATCTTGTTAATCATTTTATTTAACGATGTTAATCTTAAATATTACATTAATAAATGAAATAATAATATAAATATCAGATTACACATTTTAAAAGTAACAAGATCATATTAACAAAATTTATATAATACAAGACTAAATATAATATTAACGTTAATTGATTAACCGAAATTAGGATTAATTCTATTTTAACCAAACTGAATTATGCACACCTTATTGCCACATGGCCATCAATTACAGATCTTGCAGCTGCTGCCTGCTGGACCATGGATTTCAGATTTCAATTCATGGAATTTTAAGTACCTTTGATAATTAATTTAAAATGTTTTATATTTATATAAAATTTAACGTATTAATAATTTGTGTTATATAAATTTTGACACATTCGATTATTTATATCATTTCATATTTTAATTATTTTTTACCGTATTCAATATTACAAGATACACGCCTCTCTCTCTCTCTCTCTTTTAATCTTTCTCTCCCTTGATAATGTAAAAACATTCTCCAAGTAAACGTTGATTGACAACACACAAACTTATCATCATCTATCCTCGGAAACATGTTCAGTTTTTCTTCCTTCAACGACATCAATTCAAAATTTTCTTTTTTTTTCTTGGAGAAATTCATTGTGGGAAAATATAACTTTTTTTTTTTAATATGTTGAGGGCCAAAAAAAAGATTTCAGGGGTTCCATATCCTAGTGTGGTCCAGCTGCCACCTAAGGACTTACTTTATAAGTAGTAATTTAATTCCAGGATAATGTTTCCATCTAAATTCTGGTTAATTTTAACTGTCAAGCTGAATCTGTTAAAAGGAAAGCTGAAAACTTTAGAAAGAAAGTAAATGCATAAACTACATTAGTACACTTCCATTTGCAGACCTTAAAGGTACTGAGAAATGGAAAAAGGGTTCATTCTTTAAGATCCTTTTCTTAGCTATTCCTCAAGCAACTTATCCAGGCATAATTAGAAAGCTGGTTTCTGTTTATGAAATCAGGGGGGGAGGTTTGTAGGCAAACAAGAGTGATCAAGGATCCAAGTTTCCTTACCAAATAAAGACCGCTATGTTTTTAACTTTTCCTGGATTTGGTGAAGCAAAAGGTTTAGATTTGTATAAGAATCACAATAGCTAAATGTGAATAAAACAACAGAAAAGAGAAGGTGGGTTAAATAATTTGCTTGAATGAGAATCAGCTCAATTACCATCCTCAAGAAAACAAGTGAAAAAAGAGAAGGGATCAATGTTCTACCTTGCCCTTAAATTGTAATTAAATTCCTGTTTGATGTTTGAACAACAATTTTTTCTTACAAAAGAATTAACAGAAAAACAAAAGAATCAAAAAGAGAAAGAAGGAAAGAAAAAAAAGAAAAAAAAAAAGTAAAGACCTTACATGTACTGAAGAGTATCACCATTTTCACATGTGCCTAAGTAACACAATTTCTTCTCGTATTTGGGTGGGAATTTGAACCAGAGTCTAAAGGGTAGAAGACGATGAAAAGCACTTTTAGCCCTTCAAATTTCCCGTAAAAGTTCATTTTGCAGTGATACTCAGATTTTATGTCCATTTTTCCTACAAAGTCCCTAATCTGTCCTTTACAGAACCTGCTCACCAATCAAGTCTAGACCAACCAGAAGGAAGGATATCCCTTGAAATAGCAAGAAATAGAAATGGATACCCTGTGCAGACAGGAGGCTCCTAGCTGAAGCTGTTAGAAGAAGGAATGCCAGAGCTAGCTCCTTGGTATATATCCTATTATGTTTCTTCTTTTTCCTAGCCTTTTGTTCTTGCTGAAGTTCTGCTTTGATTTCATCAAGATTGGGTTCTGATCCCCCACGCTGATGATGTTTTGGCTCTTTCTCAATCAAGGAAACAAGATCACCCTCAGATGATCGACCGGATTTTTTTGTAACAACCCACTCATATGCGCTACCGAGTTGGAAAAGACCCGAGACCATGGCATTGAACTTGGTCACTGACATGGTATTCTCAAAAAGAAGGTAAGGAACAATGAACGGGAAGGATTTTGGGGCTGGAAGGATGTTGAGGAATGACATTGTAGCAGGGATGTAACAGACAACCCATGCTGGAAGCTCCGCCTCCGGAACGAACATAGTCATGGGGAGAATTATGCAGAAAAGAGTGAACGAATAAAACGGCAGGATCAGTTTTCTAAGCAGAAAGAACAGAAAGATCATATTGAATTTCTTCCACATACTAATCTGCATCAATCAAAATACAGAATAAGAACAAAGTTAGGAACCAGAACCTGGTTTAAGCAAAGAGCACTTTGAAAATGTATTTCACCTTAGCACGGATAATATCGGGCAAACAGAGGCGGAACAACTGCATAGGTCCAGAGTGCCATCTGTGCTGTTGTTTTCTATAAGCTTCATAAGATTCAGGAAGTTCACACTGACACTGAACAGATAATAAAGACCAAAAACATTAACTCCCGGGAAAGCGAATGGCTGCTAAATTCAACTACCAAAATGACAGATTAAACTAGAGCTATACCTCAACATCATTGAGGAAAACGAACTTCCATCCTTGAAGATGAGCACGGACGGCAATATCCATGTCCTCAACTGTAGTCCTCTCCAACCAACCACCAGAATCCTCCAAAGCCTTAATCCTCCAAACCCCAGCAGTCCCATTGAACCCAAAGAAATTAATGAAAACACCATTCACTTGTTGTTCTACCTCAAAATGAAATGACAAATTTATGTATTGCAGTCTTGTTAGTAAATTCTCATCCTTATTCACAAACGACCACCTTGCCTGAACCAATCCTACATCCTCATTATCCTGTAAGCATATAACCAAAATAAAATTTTCATTTCAACTATTCCTAAACATACTAATTTGTGCTTGAATTCACTAAATTGCACCCAAGTCAAACCAGAAGCAGTTAATTTAGTTACCTTAAAATGGGGGACGGTTCGTTTGAGGAAATCGGGGTTGGGCTGGAAATCAGCATCGAAAATGGCAACAAATTCATAGTCTTTAACATAACTACAATTCATGGCAGACTTAAGATTACCAGCTTTGTATCCATCTCTAATTACACGGTGCCGATACACAATGTGGGCACCTTCTTGTTGCCATTTATGCACCTCCTCTTTAATAAGCAGCTGAGTCGTTGGATCATCAGAATCATCCAAAACTTGAATCAAAATTTTCGACTTTGGCCAGTCCAAATTACACACTGCAGCTATCGATTGTTGGTAAACCTGCAAATAAAAATTTAGAATTAAAACATAAGGGTTTCTTTTAAAATGATTAAAAAAAAAAAGGACTTTTTGTTTTGTTTTATTTTACCTCTTTTTCGTTACACATAGGGATCTGAACGAGAACCATTGGGAAGAAACTGTTTTCTCCAGATTCAAGATCTGCAACAGCTTCTTGCTTGGGAATTGGCTTGATTTTTTTGAAACGGATCCAAAAACAACCCAAACAGAGAACTAACCTATCAATGCTTTGGATAATGAAAAGAATAATGCAGACATTTGCGAGAAACTGAAGAGGAGGGGCGAGATACTCCACCCGAATCAAAACCCAGCGAAAGTATAACCAATCGAACAAATCTCTAACACCAAATGGCGCCGTAAAAATGTACTGTAATTGAAGCTTTGGAGCACCAAAATGCCAGCCTTTAACATACGCGGCAATCTCGAAACCGAATAACAATAAAGATAACCAAAGGAACACTTTGATGCAGTTATAGAAACTGGTTTTAACGGTTTTGTTTTCATTGGAGGAAGTGTTGTCGGTTTCATTGTCGTTGTCGGTTCGACCAGAGGCGACTCGGCGACGGATGGCTGAACCGAGATTGACCAATGTGGAGGCAATGGAGGTTAAGCAACCGGCAGCACGGTGCGCTTTTAAGAGGAGGACCCAAGTGAGTTGCTTCGCGTTTTTGCCACGCGCTTTTTCTCGCGGACCGGTTGGGGTGTTGCCGCCGATTAGGAAATCGTCTTCAGAAGGACCTTGAAGCTCGACCATTGACCAGTTTGGGTTTTCCATTTTGACAACCACCGGGGTTCCTTTATGACTGCCTTTCGCCCACCAATCAAAAGACGGCGCCATTGTTTGGTTTTTCTTATCCTTGAAACTTGGCTGTTAGGTTCGAGTTCGATCTTGGGGGGGGGGGGGGGGGCAAAGATTGAAAATGTGGGAGAAAAAAAGGCTAAAAGTTCAACAATATTATCAGATGACAAAAGAAGAAGAAGTAGAAGAAGAAAGCAAACAAAGGGGAAACGCAGACGCGTGGATTTTGCTAAAAGCAAAGAAGCGAGGGTGTCTCTCTCTAAATCATGCCGAACCAAACTTACACGAAAACAGAAAAAAAAAAAACTTTGGGTTTTGAAGAGGAGCTGAGAAGAGAGAGATAGAGAGAGGACCTTCCCAGTTCTGACCTGTTGAGGGGAAAAAATTAAAGAAGTTCCAAAAAAGCTCTTCTCATTCAATTATAGCTTTGAAAAGGAGATGGAATTGACAGATTAATACAGAAATATGTTCATAATTACAAAGAAAAATCTTTAACCTTTGTAGAGTTCCGACTTCCGAAAATAACAGATTGTTTCTTCTTTTACACCTACTGATTGTAAATTTTAATAAATCTCAGCAACGATCCACAATAACATGAACCCTAGCCCTAATAAAATCATTGGATGAATTTTACAGTGCTATAAAAACGAAGAGATTTTTCCCGCCTATAATTTTTTTTTTTTTCGAGAGGAGGAGAATATAAATGCTAATGAGCGTTAATTAATCCAGGGGTAAATCCCATTTTGTTGAGGTAAAAACTAAAAAGGAGAGGATAGGATAGAAGAGCAACAAGTCCCCTATTTTTACTGTAGTAACTAGTAAAATGGAAAATGCCCTTAATTGGAATTTTGAAGCTTGATTTGGAGTTCTTTTTTTGTTTTTCTTTCGTTAGAGTGCACCACCATTCACGCTCCATTTGGGAGCGTGTTCTACATTGTCCAACACCCTTAAACGGTGGTGCATATCAATTATCAAGTTTGTTTTATTTAACGTGATATTTTTAAATATTTCAGATTAAATATAAAATAATTAAATTGAAATATAAATGATATTTAATGTATCTGTCTGAGTATATTTTTTAATTAATGATTATAATATTTTTCTTTGAAATATTCATTTACAAGAGATTTTTGTAATTAAAAGAACACTTCAAACAATAGTTATAAATAAATAAAAATATTAATCGATCACTAATGATACTAGTTAATATTATAATGAACTCAATATTTAGATTTTCTCTATTATTTGGGTAATATTTGCTTTTCTTAATCAATGTTTAGTGAATTAATGATATTAAATTTTAATCGGTATCTTTTAGACGTTGGTTAACTGAATTCATTTTTTTTCTATATTAACGAAAAAAAAAAGAATATAATGTAAAAAAAAAAAAAAAAACACGCGCCATAAATGCGTGATTCCCTTGTGACGAACTGATGATCAAAATATATATAGTAATTTTTTGGTAAGAACAATAAAATAAGATAAAAAATAGCCAAAATTAGCCTTAGATTGAGACGTTCTCTAAGCCACCGACAATTTTGAGTCAAAGAGCGTGAAAGTCACGAAGGGTTATTTTGGGAAATCCGATGGACAAAGAGACAAGACAAGAGAAATTAATGAATACATTACACACATGGTGTTACGGTGGTACTTTAGAAAATCAATGCCGTGATCTAACACCCTTTATTTTTGTCCGAATCAGTGATCCAAAATCTTTGCCTTTGCCTTAACATTTAATTCTCTCTCCATGCTCATCAGCTGCACCGGAAAAAAATCTCCTTCTGTCAAAAATAAATGGGTCCTCACCGGTTTACACTATCTATATGCATCGATTAAGAGTAATTAAAATATTATTTTAAAAATTAATTTTATATTTAATACATTATTTTTTAAGATCCATCTATAGCTACGGTTTTTTCTGTACTGATAATTTTAAACTTTATACGAATGTAAAATGTTCAATAAATATAAAAATAATATAATAAATATGATATGATATACATACATAAATTATCATATTTAATACAGAAATTGTCTTTAGGGTTTTTGTTGAAGGCAAGGGCCGTGTTCTTCCTCTCATATTTACTGTTTTATTATTGTTGTTGATTACAGATCGTTGCTGGACGCATCACAAACGTAGAGTGCAACATAATTTCAGGAGGCTGGCTTAGATGAATCCTCCCTTGATTCCTCTTTTTTGTTGAGGAACCGCCTAATTGTTTGGTTTTTTTTGTTTTGTTATTATCTTATGTTAATAGGAATCATATTTTCCATAACTTTTTGTAGTAATCCCCTCCTAGGATACTGGTTTACTTTCAATGCAGGAAACTTTTAAAAATTATCAGACTAAAATCGGGTGAAGTTTGTAAAAACAGAAAATGTCAAAGAATATTGGAATACATTTTTAAAAATCAAATTCCAATAACCTCTAATATTTTCATCTTTACAAATTTCTCTTCTGTTATGTTTGGAAACATGAATTTGAAAATTTAGATTTGAATTTCATTTGTTATATAAATTATGAGAATGAAATGCATATATTATATATAAATTAATTAAGATTCAATATGATCATATATTTAAAAGGTATAAAAATATAAATTTTAAATTCACAAATAATTATAGATATTTCAAATTCACCTTTAAATAGACTTTAAATCTTTTTTTAAAATTTAAATTTTCAAATGCAACCTTAGTTTTTTTTTTTAATTCTATAACACCTTTAAGGTGGAATCCAAATCTAATTTTGAGGTTCTACCCCCAATCCAATGAAAAAGTCACCGCACTGTCCCTCCAGTTTTGGATCAAAGGGACAAGCGTCTAATTAGCAACTGGACGCGTGCGAGGTAAAACTTTCCTTTGCTATTTTTTTCAATAAATTTTTTATTATTTACTTAATTTTTTTAATTATAATATTTATTTTTTAAATTCTTTTAATTTTATTTTATTATTCACTAATCTCATTATTATCGTTATTTTCAATCTCATCACTCATCCAAATAAATTTTTAGCCTTAGCCTTAAAATTTTCACCCGCTTATCATTCAAAGACATCAACATATATCAATGAGTTCTCATTGAAACTCTTAGCAAGTTTAATGTGCTTAAAGAAAATAAGGTTTTTTTTTTCCCTTGTTTTTGGCCTAAATTTGTTATTTCATCATAAGGTTTGTGGTCAAGGACAATGAAAAGAGAAGAGAAAATGAAAAAAATAAAATAAATAATCAACAAATTAAAACAAAGAAAATTCATGGATGATGCGAGTGGATTAATCTTGGAATACAACCAATGTTCATGGATGACAGCTCTCCATATGATTGCTTTTGATTATTTTCCAATGAATCCAAAGGGAATTATAAAAGTTTCTTGAGTAATTATTATAAAATTAATTAACATAATACTAAATATTAATATATTTTTAAGACATAAAAATTGGAAAACTTGTAGGCCCTAGCATTTCTATTATATAATCACAGGGTTAGGTGAGAGGAAAGAAAATTGGTCATAATCATAATTGATCTCCATATACATTATAAATAATAAATGCTTAAAATAAATGGCAGGTTGATTGAATTCCATGATATAAATCATGGGCAAATGAATTTAATTAATTTGATTCAATTTTTTCTTTTTAAAATGATTTGAAATAGTGCTTTGTCTTGGCCCATTAGACAATGCCGACACTAGACTTTTTTTGAGAATCTTTTAATCACTACTAATACTTATGTAATCAAAAGATTTAGAGCTCAATCACTTTTAAATTAAAAATGGATTAGTCAATTCATCAAAACAAAAAATGTAAAGAGAAAAATAAGAAAAAGGTTTCCAAATGTATGGAAAAGAGAAGAAGAAAAGGATGGATTTGGGCGTCATGATGATGGTTGTATTAAATCAAAGAAATGACATGCTTCTATTAGGTTTGGACTTTTTTTCACTTAAAAAAAAAAAAAATTGGGATGAGATTCGATAATTTGTATATTTATATCGTATTTATATATGTTTATGATTTTTAATCGTATTTAAAGTATTATATATTTATATAAATTTTGACACGTTAATAATTCATATTATATAGATTTTAATTCATTCGTATATTTATATAATGTTTGCATTTATTTTTATATTAATATCGTACGAAGTCCAAAATTACTAAATCTTTACGAGTCATTAATTGAACCAATAATTTTATGAAAACGTGCAAACTCTCTAGGTATTTGTATGCTCCCCATGTTCTCTATGACAAAATTTTGGTTGTTTTTTTTGTCTCTCTTATCACTTGGATTATTCATTATTTTAGAGGGCTAAATGTGAAACAAGAGTAAATAAAATTTTAAATTGGTTTGACTTGATTTTTATTATAAAACATAACTAATTCAGAAGGTCTAAATAAGAAAAAAGAAATCCCCCCTTAGATATTTACTGAGACACTTCAAAAATTTCATGATTCAACTATGAAGTTCCATAATTGTAATAAGTAGTATCATTTTAATTAACTAGCAATACATGAAAAGGTGGTTTTCTCATAAAAGAAAAAAAAAATCCAAGTTTTTTAAAAAAATATTTGCCTTCCCATTGAAATTTGTTGTTAATAGATTTAATAATTTTGAACATAATACGAAAAAACAATATGAACGCGATGCATTTAATAAACATAAAAATAATATAATAAACACGATATGATACGTTTAAAAACGGTTGACACGACATGTTTAATACACTTATGATATTTATGTTTAAAATTTTAACAAATTTAATAAATTATATTATGTTATGTTTATATTTACATAATTAATAAAAAAAAATACGAGATATAATACGTATACAATATAACTAGATCTAGTTGTTAGCAATTCATCAATCCTTTTATGCCCGAAATTACCCAGGTTGTTACAGATGAAAAAATAGGAAATTAATTAAAAAAGAAAGTCCTTTATGCAAGGCAAGGCAAAAAAAAAAAAACAACCCAATTTATGCTGTACACTATATTTTAGACAATCATTTAATTTTATGATCAATAAAAGAGCAGTAAAAGTATGGGCTTATAATAAAAGGAGGAAAAAGAAAAGAGACAAAAAAGATGGCAAAGCTGCACTGGTTTCTTCTTTTATTTTATTTTTTAATTTTATTTGGGAATAATAAATTACCCAAATCCTAAGCTTTTTAGTATATTATTTGAACCGCAGGTTCAGGCTGTTTTTTTTTCTCTTTCTTTATTTCTTTATTTGTTATAATTCTCAATCCATAAATAGAACTGAACTTCTCATAAAAAATAAAAAAAAATAAAAAAACAGAAAGAAAGAAAGAAAAAGAACTGAAGTTTCTTTCTTTAACACCCTTTGAGCTATCATTAAGGTGATAATCAACAGTATTAAATTTTGAATACAAACATTAAAAAAATTATACCAGTAATTAAGCTGGCATTTTTAAAATTTTGTTTTTGATTTTGTATGAATAGTATTATTATTTATTATTATTATTATTATGAAACTGTTTTCTTTCAACAAGCCATGTGTGGGTGTGGGGGATGTGTGGCTTTCACCTAAAAGGCAAATTCTTTCAAAATCTCTCACTACCAAAGAAAAAAAAAATGCTTTCAAGAGTCCTTCGTTGAAATGTATTGATGGCTCCATGTGGGTACTTTTGTTCCCCATCAAAAATTAAATTACCATTTTTTAAGACATATGTATAAGACAAATCCAGGGTTTTTGATTGTGGCAATTAAAAGAATAAAAAATAAATCCATAATTTTTTTTTAAAATATTAATTAATGTCTAATGGTATTCTTAAGATAATATTTATAAAAAAATATATAATTAATATATAATTTTTTTTAAATTCATTAAAAATAATATATTAAAAATAATTTTTTTAAATAATAATTAAATAATTTTTAATTAATGTTTATAAATATCCGTTAATCGATCCAATTTTAAATTACATTCTCTTGTTAATTAATTTGAATATAATATTCAAAATTAATAGCTTAATTATTGTGGTAATCAGCATTACAGCTTTTATTATTCTAGAAAGAAAAAAAAAAAAAAAAAAAACTTTGATGAACATGACAATCATTTTGACGTAACACCTAACAGCTTGGAAATATGTACTTTGAACTTTCGTTTGAAAATAGGAACAATCCATCATGGTTTACACGGAAAAGAAAAGGCTAAATTTGGGATAACAATGTTATTGCCAATTTGCCATAAATTTCAACCCCTTTTTTCTCTCGTATTCAAAACCCGGCGCTTCCAAGTTACTATTCAAGTTTTTAACTGTCACAATGTTTCCTTTAAGACAACTTGGTGTAAGGCTGAAAAAAAAATCCGAGAAAATCAAAAATCGATCTGATCCGAATCGTAGTGTTCGGTTTGGTTCGGTTCTATTTCGATTTGGTTTCATTAAATTTGGTTTGATTTCGTTCGGTTACTAGTTCGGTTTATTCGGTTCGTTTCGATTTTCGATTCATAAGTCAAAAAATCGCAATTACCCGAACCGAACAAAATTCTATTTTTTAATTTTTTTAATATAAAAATAAATATTTTATTTTTAAATTAGTGAAAAAAAAACTTAGAAACAATTTTTAAAATTTTTAAAAACTAAGATACTTTAACAGTGAAAATAACATGTTAGGCATAAATAACCAGTTAAAATAGCATGTAATAAAGCCCAAAAATTCAAAAGCCCAAAATGATATAGAAAACAATAACCAAACCGAATCGAGCTATCACGGTTCGGTTATAATCGATTATTAAATTTCTTCGATTCGGTTTCGGTAACGAATATGAAAAAACCGAATTTCTCGGTTCAGTTTCTAAAATCCGAAAAAACCGATCAGAACCAAACTCACCCCTAATTTGGTGTGACAATGTTGTTACCATTTCGCAGTACAAGGATAAAAAATGAATTGTAAATGTTAAAATATCACATCTTAATAGTTGTTACATAAATCAGTTAAATTAAACTCGAGTTTGTTGCCGCTGTTTATACCAGATAATAATACCCATAAAATTCACCTAGGGCCTTAAAACCCAATTTTCAAAATCTCAATGGGTCCATAACTAAAGATACTGCATGCAGGGGCAAGTAGCAACCGACATTCTATTAGCTAAAAAGCGATTCTACTTAGCAACCAGAGATAGAATGTAAAATGTTTCACTGGCAATCCTACTTTCTGAGAAAATATGAGTGACAGTGAAAGACAAAGACAACAAACAAGACCGCAAAGTTTTGTTGTAAAGGTCCAAAAATGTTGGACTCATCAAAAGAACATACAAACCATATTACAAAAAGAAAGCAGGAATTATGATTATGAAACATAGGGGATGGCATTATCTGTCACAGGCTAATTAATTACAAAACAAAAAATACTTGAAGAGATTATCAGCAGTCAACAATGGATCCTTTCAGTATGTGATATTCTCCATCAGGTTCTTGCTATAAAATTCCATTCAAAATATGAGCTCTGTTAAACTTGTTCTCAATTTGGAATTAACAGTTTTTTCATCCAGAATATTTTATTTATAATATTAATGAACAAATTACTAATTAGGCACTAAAACTAACATTAAATTCTGTACAAGAAGAAGGCAAATAAGACACCAAAAAAAGGAGTCATTGAAGAAGTACGCTATAATTTTGTGATATTCCCTAAATATTCAGAATTTTCCTAATTGTACTCTCCAAAAGAATCAAAAACTAACAACTAAATCACCTGCATTACTTCATAGAAAAGGTCGTAGCAAACCTCATGAGATGCTGGAAGAGTCACTCTTTCCACAGCTTATTGCTCATATAAAACAGACTCCCTATTCGTCATGTCAGCTTTGAGGATAAACTCTGCATGAAAGAAGCCCAAATTGTTTCCTTGCCCATTAGCTTAAGTTTCCAACTATGCAATGCACAAGGAAAACCAGATATAGATGGAACCTTCCATAAAATCAGGTTATAACTCCTTTCTCAACACTAAAAATGCTATAAATGTCACTAGTGACAGCCACTGTGCTTGTTGAGACAGCAAGAAAGATCATCATCCATGATATTAGTCTATCATTCTTTGTTGCAATTCCATGGGTGTCCCTGCATAAGTGCACATCAGAACTATTAATTATTTGATTACCACATTTACAAAGAAGGTTGGAGCAAAAAGGTTCTTCAGATGATAAAACCCATATTTATTAATTGCAAACTTTGTTCTTTTCTTGGAACGGATTCCAGTTTTATTTGTGCTATCAAATATATCAATATTTTACCCAACAAGCTCTATTTAGGGCCAATTGTTGTATGCCAGCCCTTTTGCACAGCCCTAAACCATGATCTAGGACTGAGTAGCTAATCTTCAATACTAGTTTTCATGTATGGTACACTCTGTTATAAACATATAGTCTATGTTGCTCCGACTGTTCGTTTTTCTTGAAGTACCTGTGTCCGACACCCTTGTCCGACGCATTTCTAGACATGAGTATGGAGATATGATCCTCCAAGGACCCTCCAAATACATGGAAATCTTAAAAAAAATTAAACATACCCGTATCCGACACTCACACCCGAGTCCGAGTAACATAGCATATAGTCCTTTACCATCCAACATAATGTTGCCATTGATAACATCAAATCCAACAAACTGGCATGTAAAGTTCTTTTGACACTGAATTCAACAAAACCTGCTTATATAACTATTACTTACCTAAGGGTGATTGCAGCTGGAAAGATAAAACCAACACAAACCGCAGCAGTTGCTCCAGTGAATTGGAAGGCATCCCAGATACTAGGAACAAAGTTGGCTCCCATAAAGATAAAACCCATAAGAGCTACTGTTATTGAGAAGAACCTCCTGTTATCAAAAGCAATAGGAATGGCATATGGAAATAAAAGACCATCTACATTGAGACGAAGGGAGAAAAACACAATTGGGAAAACAAGCATCAAGTGAAGGCCATAGCTCACTCTGACCAAATCATCAAGCAATGAGCTATATGGAATACCAAGATCACCATCAAAATTGGCAAGCACGTCATCCAAAGTATGATCTCCAAAGAGAAGGACTCCAAAGAAGCTGGTAGCAATGTAGACAGAAGAGCAAAATGTGAGGGACTTTCTAACAATTGACTTCATCTGTGTAGGGTCTTTCAATTCATTCTCTATTGGGAGTACTGCAAGGTGAATTCAAGAGAGAAAAAAAGGGTTAATCAATTGTCATATAAGCAAGTAATCATACATTAAACATTTAACAATCTTTGCTAAGCAAGAATGAGGGGTGAGCAGGATAGTTGAAAACTGAAACATTTATTTTCAAAAAAAATGAATTTGCTACACAAGGAATGCACACAAAGATAGAAGTAAAAGGACTAATAATATAAACTGAATCTCTCTTAGTCTCATAGACAAACAATTTTGATACAGAATACATCATGTGATAGCTACATCAAAATACTAACATTCTTAACAATAGTGCATCATATTTGTAATTCTATGTAATGTTGAACGGTTGAACCACAAATGGTCGACTTGGTGTTTGCCGAGTTTTATGTATCAACATATTAAGCATCTCTTACCCTTAATGCACTCAACCAACTAACCAAGTGAAATAAATCAATTTTGAGCAGATTGGATGAAAATTAACTTGAACCAACAATTAAACAAAACCAAATTATGATAGTAAAGTACTAAACAGTATAGAAACAATCAATCTGTCATGACTTACTATTATGGTGGCATATATAAGCAGTAACTAGAACAGGAACAGTGGTGAAAAGCTTCCAAAACGATGCCTGGTTAACAAGTTTTGGCATTAGACGAGGCATTCCAATTTTCCCTTCCATCAACTTAACAATTGCAACTCCCGCTGTTATTGCCACAAACACAACCGCCAAACCAACTGATAATGCTGATGTGTATCTTAATGAATCTAAAATCACCAAAACCACAAAAACTTAACAAAAATAAAAAATAAAAAGTTAATACCTATTTTATACCAACAATTTAGAATTTTGACAAGTTAGTTACCAACGCGTTTGAATGAAATGAGAGGAGCAAAAACGAAAAGTGTGGTGAACAAGAGCAAAGCCGAACGCGTGGTCCACCAATGTTCACCGAACCATTCTTCAATTACTCCCCTGTGATGGAACCCATCCACCCATGTCCCCGATAACACATCACCTGCCAACAATTCAAATTCAGTCGTGATCGAACGGCTATTAATCGTTCCTCGTGGCTTAATTTTGGGTTCAAGTTACCTATGATGATCATGTAAACCACGAGCATGCCCAAGTTGTTGATGACGATGCAGGCTTGAAGGAGGTTACGGCCGGGCCCACCGAAAGCGTCGGCGGCGACGCCTGAATACGTGGCGGACTTGGAGGCTCGACTGAATCTGAGAATCATATCGATGGATGATTCCGTTAACATAGAGACAAATATGATTGTAATTAGACCCGGGATCAGGCCCAGTTGATTGACGGTGGCTGGGAGCGCCATGATTCCGGCTCCTACGACGGTGGTCGAGAGGTTGAATACGGCTCCTGAAATTGACGCCCCATCGAAGCCGGATTCGTGAGCCTCGAATACTTGGTAACCGAGCTTTTGAGGGAGGAGAGCCGTTCGGGGACTCCGTCGGTATTTACGGTCGAACGAGGGCATAATAGTCATTTTATCAGGTTGGTGGTTAAGACCGTTGAAGGGGGTGGGGTGGAAGAAAAGAGACTTGAAGTTGAAGAGGAGAGGAAGTCTCTTGGTTCGGTGTATAATTATATGGACGTTAGGGAGGTATTCACGCGGGAACTGACGTGGCGAATAACGTGTTGACAAGTGTAAATGCCGTGGAAATTTCAGGAGAAAAAAACGCAGCCAGGGAGCGGTCTTTGAAGATTCCGTCCGTTGGACGGCCTTTCTTTTTGGTGTCGTTTACATTATATAGACCAAAAGGGAAACTGGTCGAATGACAATAAGATTACGGGAAGTAGAAGCACAGCGAATGGCGACTAGACACCTGTCAGCCAACGAGTTCATTTCCTCAAAACGCCCCTCTTTTTGTTGCTTCAAATGGAAATTTCATTGCTGCACGTTTGGTGTACATTTTTTTAGTTTTAGAGAGCGTTTTAGCTTTCAATTTGCAACGGCTAGGGTATCCACTAAAGAGTCAGTAAGTAAACAAACTGTTGCCTTTCGGTCCACCCTAAAAAGGCCTAAAAGGTAACCTTCATTAAGGTGATCATAGGCCGCTTGCCCATACCCAGATCTTAAATGATCGAAGCCCAAAGAACGTTTCACCTTTCACACATTTGTTTGCCAAGTAACTATAAATGAAGGTTTGAGGCTCCACTAGGAATCAATTTCATGCTTATTTTAGTTGCGCAATAATAAAAAAAAAAATTAATAATGTCGAATGCGCATTTTACACTATAATCTCAATGATGGACAAACTGTTGCTTGAACAAGATGGGCATGAGAGGGTTAACTATATACCTCTCATCGTAAAACACAATTTCGACACTCAAGTTACTTCAAGGACGGAACCTGGTGAGTCGGCTTTCTACAGCGCTGCGGTTTGAATTTAAAGCACCTGCACTTGAACATTTTACCCCCAAGTAAATTACCATCATTAAAGTAGAGGGATAAAAAAAGGACTGGAGCCACCTCATAAGTTAAAGATGTATCAAGGCTTTCATCATATAACTTTATCTTTGACATTTTCTCAAAGAACTTTGTACTAGGTCCCTTGACACCATAGTATGCTATGTTAACACATATCCGACACGGATATGCTTAATTTTTTTAAAGTTTTTCAATATATTTGGAAGATCATACCCATGTCTAAATATGTGTCGGATACGAGTGTTGGGACACGGATACTTTAAAGAAAATGAAGAGTCGGAGTAACATAAGTAGTATTTTACTCTGAATATCTTACCTAATATTAATAGGTTAACCATATGAACTCATACAAGAAATGAATTAGTAGTAAGAAACTGGTCAAATCCAATGCAAGGTCCTTAAGCAGCCATAGCCCATAAATTTTGGCTCCATTCCATGTATGAATGCCAGATATATGACCAAGGCACCAACATCACATTGATAAAGTGTTAGCATCAGCAATAGAATATTTCTGCGGACCTGGAATTATTGCTAAGGGTAATAGTAAATAAATTCACAAAAGTGGCTTGATAGTCAGTATGGCCTCTTTTATCAGCATAGTAATTAATTACATGGGGAGGGAAAAGCATAAAAGAAACAAGACTAATAATTGGACAAATTAGAACTTACAGAAGTTTCCATCATCCAGTGCATCACTAAATCAATGCTTTCTCTTTCTTTTGTTGCTTCCCTTGATCTTGTTGTTCAGAACTGCCTGTGAAGATTGCAACTTTACCCCTACAGCTGAACTCCACAGAGCCCTTTCTACATCTGATGGCGTGAAGGAATCACCTTTTGAACTTAATTCCTGTAATAACAAACAGGCGGTACTTTGACCAATTGTAAGCTCATTATGCAAAGAAAATGTCAATATGCAAGAGCATTCAGGAATAGATTTTTGAATATACAGTATAACCGCATTGAATGTATATGAATCACTGATTGATTTGGGAGGTAGAAGAGTCTAATTATAGTTGATAACTAAACATAGATCATCCTTTCAGAAAGGTATTTCCAGGATCAGGCACATAAGAAAAACTGCCTACGCATAATTTAATGCTTCTTCTCCATGACAACATACATTAAATTATGAGAAGTTATTATTCTTTGTCCATGAATAGAGCCAACAAATGAGCCTAAAAGGGTCACTGATTAAGGACAACAGTAAAAAGGCTGTCACTTGTTAACATCAGGAATTGAGCATCTTTCATCAATCAATTTTATTGCTGGTATGCTATAAATTTTTGTTCATAAGCAGCATAGCTGAAACTCCATTGTCTTCTATACTGATTGAAAAAGTACTTCAATCAGACATCCAATGGGGCAAAGGTTTTAATGAATATTGCCAACTACAGAATATTAGAGTTGCCTTACTCCTTGAGACATGATGCATTTGCCCAGTCAAAAACATAATTAGCCAAGAAACACAAACAAGTAAAACCAGTAAAGGAACGATATCACCTACCAACAACATTAAACATTCAAAAGAAACAAACATATTACCACTAGCATCAGAAAGCTACAAATTTAGTGAGATAATGAAGCTTCAGAACAATATAAAACAACCCTCGATCAGCCATCCACTTTGGAAACAAAGAGTCCAAGAAAAGAAAGAATGAACCCTTGTGGTCCCGAAACTAAATTCTTGTAATGTAATTTCCTCTGTCAAATCATTTTTGGGGGACCATGCAAAGAGGTGCTCAATCAAAATAAGCTATGTAAAATAGAAATGAACTTCACACCATGAAAATGAAAGAAATTTAGTCAAAGGAAAATAGTACACATTAATATACAAAACCCAATAAGATAGCGAGTCATCACTCTACATTCTTTTCTTGAACCAAATAGCTCACAGATAAGAGCAGAAACAAATTCCAATGCATTTTTGGGGACCATGAAAAGAAAAAAAATAGAAATATTCATTCAGTGTTTTTTCCTGCGAAGTAATTCTTTGCATGAGAACATCATTTCTCAGGAACCATCTAAAGCAGTTCTGAATCAAGAAAACAAGCAAATAGTAAACATAGAAATAAATTCCACATCAAATGTACAAAATTTAACCCCCAATACCTCACCAGAATCAGATAATTAATTCATCACTCTACCGCAATCTTTTCATGGAACTAAAACAGGCTTCTAATACGAGCAGAGATCAATATCTTAAATAGCAAAGATGAACAATTTTAAGCCCAATCAATTCTATCAACAATAATTCATTAGTTTGAAATATTGCTTAATGAACTACCATTGCACTAACTGGAAACTACTAGAATATTTTAGTTACACAATCTTTAACAGTGATTAACAGCTATAATCATCAAAAATTAAATGCATGTACGGACCATGCATTAAAAAAAACACTCTAATAGAGTAAAAAGGAATCTCACCAACCTTAGATTTGCTCTGTAATTTATCCACAAATAACAAGTATTGCTTTAACGAATAATCTTTCGAGTTTCCAAGCGCAGCCTCCATAGCCTTGAATACAATAAAATAACCCATAAATAAATAAATAATAAAAATAATCAGGGGAAAAAGATTGGAGAAGAATTTACCTCGTCGGACATAAACGGCGCCGTTTCAGGAGCGTACGCAGCGAGAACAGCGGAGGCAGTAGCGGGGCCGACTCCTTTCAAAACCGTAAGCTCGGAGACGGCTTTGGAGATGTCGGGAAGCGACTGGAAAGCCTTTTGAGAAGCGGATTTTACTGAAGAGTCGTCCAAAGAGGAAACAAAATCTAACAAACGCGGCCTCCATTTGCCGCGCGTGAGCTTCCATTGCATGAGGCGGGAGAGTTCGGAGGTGGTAATGAAAGGGTTAGGGTTTCGTTGGCGGAGAAGAGAGGGAAGTTCGTCACGGTAAAATTCGTCGAGAGAAATTAGGTTTGGCTTGTTTAGAGATTCGATTCGAGATTTGTAAGAGGAGATAGCTTCTTTCCAAATACTCAAATTTGTGCACTCAAAATGAAGTTCCATTTGAACTTTTTTTTTTTCTTTCTGATTTGGCCGGAAAAGATTTTGAGGATTTTAGGCACTTTTCTTTTGGTTCCCGCTATTCGGATTTTTACTTTTAAAAATCAATTTAACTGGGCCTTTTGGGCCTAAAAGGTGGGCTCAGCTAAAACATATAAAAAGTTGACTTAATTAATTTGGCTTAATTTCAAATCAATTCGGTATTTTTGTTGAGAATAATATTTTTTTAATATACGTTAATGATTGAATTTTTTTTATTAAATAAATAATTATATATTTTTAATTAATTAAAATTTAACATGTATGATTTATATAAAATAAAACAAAATTAAATTAAATATAAAAAAACATAAAATTCAACGATTTAATTGATAAAATATAAATTATATAAAAAATACGAAATAATGCAAGTGGAGTGGATCCTTTCATATTTAGATATTATTTATTTTGAAAATAAATAAGAGAACATGGAATTAAATATGGTCATTTGTGTATATATGTCAATATCTTTTTTTTTTATCAGTATATAAATATAAATACAATATAAATTATTAAATATATTAAAATTTAAAATACGAATATGATACATATATTAAACGTATCATGTTTATTATATTATTTTTATATATCTAACTAGTCACAAGCTAATCCCTTAAAGGATAATTAAAATCCATATTCGCCGGCAAGCAACAATATTTATCGAGCTGTATCACATTCATCTCCTTTCTGTTTATTTTCTGATTTTATTATATTTATTTGTCATTTTTTTTTATCCTTTTTTTTTCTTTGAAACCATGATTAAAGATATAATTATGTATTTAGGAAAACTACCAATTAATTAAGTTGCTTACCGATATACTTTGCAAGTCGTGTATTTGTTTTATTTATATATATTTTTTATCGTATTTAAAATGTTATATATTTATATATATTTTAATACACGTTAATAATTCGTGTCATATAAATTTTAATATATTTATAATTGATAATTCTCCATTTGACTTAATCTCTCATAACTGACAAACATTACTTTCTCACAGAATTCTTCCTCTTCAATTAACTCAGTTTTAAACAATAGCTACAAATTTTTTTTTTTATTATTATTTTTATGCATGCTTGACTTAGTTCATAAATTGTGTGGAATTTTTCTGCGAAACACGACGTTGTTTTAGTCGTACTGAATCCGTTATTACCTACCAAAGCCATTAATTATTTTCTTTTATTTTTCCTGCTTTTGAACGTCCACTATCCTTTGTTAATTTGTTGCTTGGACTCGGTTTCACATTCATAAATGAATTAATTATCCACCAAAGTATATGATTATTAAACATATATATATAGCATCAAACTTTGAATAATCAATAAAAATCCAAAATCTTTTTGACGTAGAAATAATGTGATTTGGTGAATTGTGTGTATGTTCACAGAGTTACAAATATATATATTTTTTTAATATTTTATGGGAGAATAATACATGCAGTGCAACATGATTATTTTAACCAGTGCTACGAAACTTTGAAAATTATTTTTAAAAAAATGATTGGGTAAAAAAAAAGAATTAAAAAAACTAAAAAAAAATCATATTTTAAATTTATAACAATTTTTATTGAGTCGGGTCATAATTCGAATATTCCTACAGAAAAAAAAAACAAACTCCATAAAAAAAAAAACCCCTAACAAATGACACATCTTTATTATTGCTTTTAAATACAGTAGGATTTGTGGAATTTTTAGTGCTTGTTATTTTCTTTGAGAGTAGATATCACTAAAATATATAGTTATATATAAATATAACATTCCAAAATAGCACACAATTTCAGTTTCTATTGACCCTTGATTTTTGTTTTTGCTAAAACATTTGACAAAATATGCTCCTACTTGGTTTCTAACTGGATCATGCTTACCAAGTCCAAAGTACTTTTATAGACCCTCCTTTTATGAGTTTATCCTATATATATATATATATTATATATATATATATATATATTGACTAATAGAGTTTTTTTTTTTTCTTCCTTTTGGGCTAAAACTAAAAGAGACTTTTATACATTGTCTAAAGAAGTTCCCTTCATCCGAAGAGATGGGTAATTTGCATATTTGGTTTGTAATTCAAAAGTCTTCCATATGATTTTCTCTAATATTTAATTTTGGTTTTTAAAAAATTCTCATGTTTTTTTATTTATTACTTTTTAAAAGTATATTATAATAGGATATTATTTTATCTTGAATTTGAGTATAATTCAATTAGTTGCTTAAAAAATAACATTTAATACTAATATTAATATATGCAATTCGTTCTTTATTTTTTAACTGTGATTTATTTTGTAAAAAAAAAGTACTATTTAAGAGTTGAATAGCATACAAACCAGTAAAGGTAAATAAGCTTAAGATAATTTTTGTTAGAAGATAAAAGTTCAAAATTTTAGTTCAAAATTAAGGCGTACCATTAAACCAAGACTTTTAAAGTCCATAAAAAAAAAAAATAGCACAAAAGCCGGGGCAGTTAGAAATTAGACTGAGGAATGCGTAGTTTAAGAGTTAAGACCAACCTCATAGGAGTCGCAAGTTAGCAAGAAAATGACACGTAAGAGCTAGGCTGGTGACTTGTAAGTTGTTAACTCGTGTTCTGTGGACTATAAAAAGGCCCATCCTCTCTCCTGTATTTTCTCGCGTTTTGGTTTTTGAAACGTTTCAAAACAAAAACGTAAAAGCCTTTCTGAATCAAATCACCAGCTCCCCATCCCCAGGCCAAAAAAAAAAAACCAAAAAAAAAAAAAAAACCCAGCAATCCAAGAAATCAAAAGAGAAAGAGAGAAAGAGAACAAGAGAGAGATTCAAAACTTTCTTTCTCTTGACGTCGTCGTTTTGTTTTGGCGGAGCCTCGGTTTCTTTACGGGTTTAGCATTTGGTGGAGAAAAAAAGATGGCGGATTCGTACGTGTGGGGATGGATCTTGTGCTCCTTGATGACGCTGGTTGCGTTATGCGGTGTCGTTTTTAATAGACGGAAACGGAACAGAATCTCCGCCACGAGGACTGAGTCCGTGAAGAGCGTCCCAGCGATTAACGGAGAATGCAGATCCGCTGACGGCAGCGACGCTGATGTCATCATCGTTGGAGCTGGCGTTGCTGGCTCTGCCCTCGCTCACACTCTTGGCAAGGTGCTTTTTCACTTTTTCCATTTTCCTCTACTTTCTTTGCATTTTCTCAATAATCAATCAGGAACTAAAAGATTTCTTCATTTCACTATTTATTTTTGGCTTTCATTTTTCTTTTTCATTTTTGAAGAAGTTTCAAGTGATTTTCTTTCCTTTTGCCTTGGTGCCAAGCCTGCACTTTCACGGACCTTCCGCAGTTTAAAACGCTATATACCTTTCTCTTCTTTTCCTTTTTTTATGCTATTTTGTTATATAATTTTACAATCCTTTTTTTAATTTTATTTTTATGTCTCTCTTTTGAATATGTTGTAACTTTTAAATGCGCGTTATTAAAAAAAGCTTACGAGCTTATCCGACATAGATTCTGGGGGTGCTTTATGAGCTTTATAATTATAAATCAGTATTTATAAATTTATAATTATTGGTTCATATCTCTGCCTTATTTTTTTTTGAAAAAAAAAAAGCTTATCACTTACCAGTACCGAAATTGACTTAAAGAAAGTGAACCGTCTGTTGCTATTAGCAATTTTGCAGACCTCAATTTCTACATAATTAGCCACTGTCAATTAAATATAATCTTGTGTAGGAGCTTTAAAGGAAGATTGCCTAGGACAAGGTCGATAAGTTTTGTTGCTGTAAATAACAAATACTACTAGCCCTTACTCACAAATTTAGGTGTTCAGCCAAATTAACCTCTGCGCATATTCTCTATGCGCCGGTTTATTGTCTGATGTCCACTTTTTGTAGGTGATAGAAGTGGATTAATTACTTATGTGTACTATTTTTTTCACTGATATATGGACATTTAGCATCCAATTTTTTTTTTCAGGGATTTAACTTGCTTTATAGTTTTGAATGGGATGCTTATCTGTAAATTAAGCATCATCTCAGATAATAGCATTTTCTTTTTAATGAAGTATTTGTGACTATTCTTGTTGAAAGTTATTTCAAGTTTAAATTGATTATGCGGTATAAAGTACAGGATGGACGTCGAGTGCATGTGATTGAAAGAGACTTGACAGAGCCTGACCGTATTGTTGGGGAATTGCTACAACCAGGGGGCTATCTCAAGTTAATTGAGTTGGGGCTTGAAGGTAGGTGAACATTGAATTGTTTGACTACGTGTAGTCCAACCAAAAAAAAAAAGAAAAGACTACCTGTAGCTATGTTATTCAGAGTCGGATGTGAGTATCGGATATGGATATGTATCCGACATGGGTATATTCAATTTTTTAAAAGTTTTTTCATGTATTTGGAGAGATTTTTGGAGGGTCATATTCCCATACCTATGTTCTAATATGTGTCAGACACAGGTATCAAACACGGGTACTTCAAGAAAATGAAGACTCGGAGCACCATAGACGTGTAGATGTACATGATGTTAGAAGTTCTGTGTTCGATTATGAATTTGCTGATATTTTAACTATTAAGTGTCCTTGATTACTTTCACACGTAAAGGAATATGAGTTCAATGAGCGTTCTGTATTTCCTGACCGCAGATTGTGTGGAGAAAATTGATGCTCAGCAGGTATTTGGTTATGCTCTTTTCAAGGATGGTAAACATACCCGACTTTCTTACCCCTTAGAAAAGTTCCACTCAGATGTATCTGGTAGGAGCTTTCACAATGGACGTTTCATACAGAGGATGCGGGAGAAATCAGCTTCTCTTCCCAAGTATGTCTTTTCCCCTTTTTAGATATCAATCAATTGTTTATTTGTTATGTTCCTCATATTCATTGCTCAAACTTTTGAGTGTTTAAAAACAGTGACAATGATTCTTCAATATTATGAAAAATTGAACTGCCTAATGTAGCCATTATGGTAACAAATAGTAATTCATTGTTAAGGTAGTTAAACCCTTTTTTCCCATCTTTTGCCAGTGTGCGTTTAGAGCAAGGGACAGTTACTTCTTTACTTGAAGAAACAGGGACAATCAGAGGAGTGCAGTACAAAACTAAAGATGGCAGGGAATTGACAGCATTTGCACCTCTGACCATTGTTTGTGATGGCTGTTTTTCGAACTTGCGTCGCTCCCTCTGCAACCCTAAGGTGAGTTGACCCATCAACCCTTAGTTTTGATGGTCAAGAAAATGCAAATTCCCCATATTCTCTTTTCTTATTATTTTTTTTTTTTTACTGTTTAAATAAACTAGTAATTTGAGAAATTAAAAAGGCCTAAATTGTAATCTGCAGGTAGATGTACCCTCTTGTTTTGTGGGATTGGTCCTAGAGAATTGCAATCTTACATACTCAAATCATGGGCATGTTATACTAGCAGATCCTTCCCCCATTTTGTTATATCCTATCAGCAGCACAGAGGTTCGCTGTCTGGTTGATGTACCTGGTCAGAAGGTTCCTTCTATTGCAAATGGGGAGATGGCAAACTATCTGAAGACCGTCGTGGCTCCTCAGGTATTTAACTGCTCTTAGCTCTGCACGTCGGAACTCCTTTTGGCTTTATTTATTTTTGTAGAAGTTGTTTTTTATTATTTTGCTCCGACTCTTCATTTTTTTTTTGCAGTACTTATGTTTGACACCCGTGTCCAACGCATATTCGGACATGGGTATGGGGATATGACCCTCTAAATACATGGAAAAACTTAAAAAAAATGAACATATCCGTGTCGGACAAATACCCGTACATGACACTCACACTCGAGTCCGAGTAACATTGGTTTTTTTATTCGCATGATATCTGAATTTATGTTTAATGGTCTCTTGGATTGACAATGTGCTGCATTTGTATTGTAACAGCTTCCCCCTGAAATCTGCGATTCGTTTGTAACAGCCGTTGATAAGGGAAACATTAGGACAATGCCAAACAGGAGCATGCCTGCTGCTCCTTATCCCACACCTGGAGCCCTGTTAATGGGAGATGCATTCAACATGCGACATCCATTAACTGGTGGAGGAATGACTGTGGCTTTATCTGATATTGTTGTCCTCCGTGATCTACTAAGGCCTCTGCGAGACCTCAATGATGCACCTACCCTCTGCAAATATCTTGAATCATTTTTCACCTTGCGTAAGGTAAATTATAATTAATAAGCTGATTTCCTTTTGTTGCTGAAATTGATGTGCCGGGATTCCCTAATCACATTGTCAAAATGTTGAATTCAAAATTTAACTAAACTTTTTGTCGTTTAAATTATGGGTGTAATCGAGCCGAGCTCGAGCTCGATTGAATTTTACTTTTAAAGCTCGAGTTCGATTTGAAATAAAAATCGAATTGTTTGAGCTCGTTTGATTAAGCTCAATTAAGCTCGTTTACCTATTAAAAAATGAGCTCGATTCCCATACTCAACTTCAAACTCGGTTATTTGTGCTCGAGTTCGAGTTCGAATTTGAGAATTTTCAATACTAAGTAAAAATAAAAAAGCTTGATTAGGCTTGCGAGTTGTTCGGTTCAAGCATTAGAATACTCAAATTCGGCTCGCACGATAACTCAAGCTGCTCGAGCTTGATACGACAATGACCGAGCCGAATTTGAGTTTTTTTCGAGCCGAACCCGAGTAACTTGCGAGCACAGATGTCTCGTTTACACTCCACCCCTAATTTAAATGGTATAATTTGATATTACTGCATTGAACTCATTTTAATGTTACATTTTGCAGCCTGTGGCATCCACTATTAATACCTTGGCAGGTGCCTTGTATAAGGTGTTCTGTGCTTCACCGGATCAAGCAAAGAAGGAAATGCGTCAAGCTTGCTTCGATTATCTAAGCCTTGGTGGTGTATTCTCAACAGGACCTATCTCTTTGCTCTCCGGTTTGAACCCTCGCCCTTTGAGCTTGGTTCTTCATTTCTTTGCCGTGGCAATATATGGTGTTGGTCGTTTACTATTGCCGTTCCCTTCACCTAAGCGAATCTGGGTTGGAGCTAAATTGATCTCGGTGCGGATCCGATCCAATCCAATCCTTTTCATTTTCTTTAATTTTATCTTTTGAGAATACTTGATATAATAACATCATTATTATATTTCTCATCTGTTTACATTAATATTTTGTCATGCTGTTCCAGGGAGCATCAGGAATCATCTTCCCTATTATTAAGGCAGAAGGAGTGAGGCAAATGTTTTTCCCCGCGACTGTTCCTGCATATTACAATGCTCCTCCTGTTAAGTGAGATCCAGATAAGAAGTTTGGAAATATAGGAAGAAAAATTTTAGCCTTCGCCACGACAAAACTAGTTTGTAATCTCATTTGTCTTTCCCCCTTTTCAAAGTTGTGGGTAGAGGTGGCAATTGAGTGGGTTTGGGTCAGGCCATTCAGGTTCGGGTTCATTCATATTCGGGTTCATTCGTATTCGAGTTCATTTGGGTTCGGGTATGTTTTACATCATTTTTATTTTATATTAGATGTAATCATTTTTACGTAATTTAAATATTTATTTTTAAAAATAAATTAAATAAATTATTATTATTTTTAAAAGTAACCTTTTATTATAATATAATATAATATAATATTTTTAATTATATTTATTAAAATTAATATTTGTTAGCATAAAAAAACTATAAAATTATTTTTTTTTGTGGGGAAGGCAGGCAATTGCTCAACTAAGGATCTCATTCATTCTTAATTTTTTTAAAATTTTTTTGTACATTTGAAATATAACATTTATATTCGAATTTATGTCAAACACAAATATCGAATACGAATATTTTAAAAAAATAAAAAGTTTATGTAACTGCCTCTAGCAATTCATAATTTAAAGCAACCTAAACGCATGATTAGATTGGTGAATACATTATAAAAGAGAAATAAGAAATGCTATATTCAACTGTTTTGAGGCATAAATGGAGAATTTCATTGTTCATAAATACTTGATTGTGATATCAAGTTAATCTCTAAGATATCAGCACACATAATAGATCCATACGACAATTCATCTTGAGGTCTGTTTGGAGACGACCATTGGTCACTCTTATCCCGGTCAGCATCTTCTTCGCCTACCATTTAGCTCACTCTTATCCTTGTAATAATAATTCATTACATTTAATTATTTCTTCAATTAATTCAGTTAATCATACTAAAACTATTTTCTAATTATTTTGTTATTTAACAATGTTGCAAATGATTTTCTTTATTTGATTGGATTGAATCAGAATAGTTGAATCAGAATTGTCCTGGTACTTTTTTTTTTTTTGGGTTTGGTAATAATTTGCTACAAAATTGAATTAGAAATTATTCTTTCAATTATTTAGCATAGATAATTTCTTAATCTCCTTGTACATATAGTATATCATAATTCATCAATTTACATTAGCCTTTCAAGTTTCAAGCTATGGTGTGCTAAGAATATATATAGAATTGGGTCTTGCTCTTATAACTTACTATAAGGAATATGTGTACATTGCAAGCAAATTATTGGGTGGGCAATCGATCTGTTTAGTTATAAAAAATCGAAAATAGACTTAACCAATTTCTTTAAAAAATTTAATTGAAATCGATCGACTTCTTCTTAATAATTGATCCTAATCGAAATTGATTGAATTCGAACGATGCAATCGGTTCAATCGATTTTACTTTATTTCTTTTATTATCAATTTTGAACAATATTTTTCAACCATTTTCACCAATCAAATTCAGGTAACAGTTTTTACTTTTTAACCATTCAAAAGCCAATCAATAAATTTAATAATTTCAACAACATTTGCAAGAAAAAGGACAAGTAAAAATACTCATTTTCCACATCAACAAATGTTTAAAATAATTTTAGCTAGTAGGGATTTTGGATGAAAATGTCATATTTACCCTTAAAATAACAAATATTTGTTATATATATTTATATTATATATAATATATTTTAAAAATTTATTACTAAATTGTTGGTTAAGTGGATTGGTTAGATTTTGAATTTTGAAAACCGAAAATTAACCGACTTAGTTGATTAAATCACTATCACTAATCGATTCTCATCAAAATTGATTTGGTTGAATCGATTTAACCAAATTTAATCGATTTCGATGAGCTAAATCTATTATAACAACCTTCTCACACTAGCTATATATAAATTATTAATTTAGTGTATATAAACAATAACAAAATGCAAGTCCAAGAGAACTATCATCATCTCTCAATCCCACTTTTTGACAAAGCTAAATGAAAGGGTTTCGACGGCTATCTTACCTCAAAATAGAATTAATTTAGACCTACATTCGATTCTAAATTGTCTTTATTTTTCTATATCAATGCATTTTAAATAAATCCAAGACTGCTAGGTCTAAAATATAATGCTTAGTTAGTGTCATTATCACTATATATAAAAAACCAAAAGATAATCTGATTATTTAGTAAATATGGGTTTAATAAAAGAGGATTTATAATAAAATATAAAAAAAAAGTAGGGAAAGAAGTCGTCGTTTGGTTGTTGTCATGGCTAGGGGGAAGGGGAAGTCTTTCCAGGTACAGTTGCCTTAATCAAGGATGCTTTTGGGTTTATTATAATCATCGTTTGGCTCTCATTTAAGTCAAAATTTTGAAATCTTGGTTTCGAGTTTTGGACCTTTTCTGTTCTGCTTCTTCTTCACCAGGGATATTCTTGCTTTACAAATTGTTTATTGATTACTTTATTGATTCTTTTTTTTTAGTCGATTGAGCTGAGTAAGCTTCTGGATTTGTCAAGTTGAAGAAAGTGAGGTTCTGCATAAATAGAAAATTGTTAGAAGATTCCAAAATTATTTTTTCGAAACGTGTTTCGATATTTAAATCAATAACGAGTAAAGTTTCAGCAGATTCAATGTTTTCTTATCTTTGATCAACCTTTACTAGTTTTTTATCTTTATAGAGTCTCACCTGCTTCAACCTGATAAATCCAAAAACTTACTCAACTAAACCACCAAAAGACATCAACAATGGTATGGCACTTCCCTTTGCCTGTCTGGCCTATATAATAATTATAATATCACTCTACAAACTAAGTGCATGATAAGTAGGATATTGTAAATGTTTTAGTAGGCAAACCTGCAGGAACAAACTAATACTAAATTTCAAGCTTCAAGGACTAAGAAAAAGGGTGAAAAGATTTGTAAAAGCATGTCAAGGAAATATATATATATATATATGTATATATATTGACTTGCTAGTTGCTAATGCATGTCAATATTGTTGTAGTATTTATTAAGTACTAATTGGGTTTTGAAACTTGGTGTAGCTGATATGGGGCCAAAGGTTTTGAATAGCTTGACAAAGAACAGGTAGGGTTTTTACGAATTTGTCAACCAATTTTAACAGATATCATGACCATGGCTTACCAAACAAGAAAATTTGTCAACAAAAAAGGCATTATTTTGATCCGAATTGTTACAACTGTAATCAATTAGCTTTACTCATATAGTCAGCCCCAGAAGAGTCCATAAGGTTACATAATAATAAGGCTTTTGACCTTGAGATAATCTTAAGCTAACCTAAAGTATGGAGAAGCCGGAGAGTTTTTCTGATTTTTTAGAATTTGATGCAGTTAGATGTGGGTTGTAGCCAAGTTGATTTTATTTTATTTTTCTATCTACTATTTAATTTTTAGGCCAATTTAGCCCCTAGGGCTAGGAGCTATCAGATATATTCTAAGGTTGGAATAAGCAAAATTTCGATTAACCGAATAAATCGATCGAAATCGAACGAATTCAATTTATTTGGTTTGGTTTGTTCGGTTTCCATTTCATTTGGTTATCAGTCGGTTTGCGGTTTTTTATTTATAAACCGAACCGATCGAACAAACCTATAATTAATAAATAAATAATATTATTTTTATTTAAATATACCCAAACCCTAAACCCAACTCAATCTAATCCAAAAATAAACTAACCCAACCCAACCCAACCTAACAACCCATAACCCAAACCTTTTGAGTGAAACCGAAAAAACCGATCAAACCGAATCGATTGAATTCGGTTCAGTTAGTTCGGTTTTGGAATATTTTTTATTCGATTTGGTCGGTTTTACAAATTAATTCGGTTTAATTGATTTTCAAAATTTTAGATTCGAATCAATCTAACCAACCTAATGCTCACCCAATTTTGATGATCATCTATAAAATTAAGTTAGCAAAAGTACTGAAGTTAACCACAAAAAGTTTCAACAAGAGCATTAAACCCTAGAGCTGATCATCTATATATAGATGATGCAAATAGTTCTAGCCAGTAGACAATGCATCAGTCGGGCCGGGGAATAATATTTACTTGATCAGAAATAGCCTAGCTAGGATGGATTTTTAAAGGAATCTAGCATGCTGGCTGCGGCTTGTTTGGATCTCCAAGGAACATTGTAACATGTTTTAATATGACAACATGGATATTAATGTAAGAAAATGGATACCATATTTCATCAGTTAATCATCTGAGATATGTTGATCAACTAGCCCGCAGTCAGCAAAAACGAAGACAGTGAAGCTTCAGAATTCGCCTAGTTCAACATCAGCATAAGAAAATTGAGTATGAAAAACACAATTAAAGAAAAGAAGAATTCACAAAGATACAAATAATATATAGTCAGATAAATTACAGTCACTATTGATAGAGTAAGCATGAACAAAAGAAATCAAGCATATTAACTGAACCAGATTATTATTAGGGTTTTCTCTCTAAGAATATTCCAACATCTCCCTTTCCCTATTTCTTCCAACTTAATACATTAATTCCACTTACTAAAAGCATATTCTTGCAGCATGCCTTGTTGTATCCCTCCATATTCTGAAGCAAAAGGAGGGCAAACAAGAGAGCTTGTTGTATCACCCCAGCCAATGCTAATTTCACATGAATTCACAGCTCCATTATTGACCATGTCTTCCCCATATATGAACTCCATTCCATCTAATCTTTGTGCGTTGCTATATGCCATTTCCTGGAGTTCTGAAGAAAAACTGCTTTGTCCTTGCAGCATGTGCAGATTTGCTCCATCTATAGTTTTCTGGGAGTACTTCGCAAACTGAGTACCAATGTTATTGTTTAAGGCATCCATGGGAGAAGAAGAAGAGGGAATATGGACAGTCTGCTCATAAAGTTGCTCATCAGTGGAGGCCGATGAATCATTTGGAAACTGATGATGAAGAGTTGTTCCATCATTAATCACATGATCAATATCATCACAAAATCTTCCTCCAAGCTTGATTAGTAGTCTTCTCATTGAGGCTTGGCTGCTGTCATTGTCAATGCATTGTTCTTGACTTGAGTATGGTATGGGAGGCGCCGCCAGCACAGGCAGCTCCGGCCAGTAAGGGCTTTGATTGTTATCAGGAAACATGGATTCCCCATCCCCTGATCTCTTCATATCTAATTGCTTTAGGCTGATGCCTCTACGAGACTGTTGCTTGCCAAGAAGCTTCTTCTTAAGCCTTGTGTTCCAATAGTTCTTTATATCATTATCAGTCCTTCCCGGTAATTGTGCAGCAATAATAGACCACCTATAATAATTATACAGTTAGATATAAAAATGTTTGTTTAAAATGAAATCAAAATATAGGGTTTGGTAATAACTTTATGAATCATTTTAGGACCACAAATACCTGCTCCCAATACTAATATAGAGGCTGAAAATAATCTTATCTTCTTCTTCAGAGAATCCTCCATGCCTGATATTTGGTCGGAGATAGTTCAACCATCTGAGACGGCAGCTTTTCCCACATCTCTTAAGGCCTAAGATACAAAAACAACCCTCTTAAAATCGCACCAGACACCATAAAACTTAAGATTATACTTGATCGAGTTAAAATCTGATCATTAGTATTTCTACATGAAAAAGAGGGAAAAATAAAGCACAGCTGATTGATTATCTTTAACTATTATTACCAATTTTCTGAGGCAAAGCGGTCCAGTTTCCACCAGTACCATGCTGCTCAATATATGCCTTGAGCTTGGCGTCTTCTTCAGGTGACCATGGGCCTTTTTTGACGTTAGCTTTGTCACAGCAAGGAGCTCTCCCCATACTTTTCTTAATATTCCTTTTTGAGCTAATTTCTCTCTCTTTCCACTGAAGCAAGAATTATAGGGGAGAGAGAGACTGGAGAGGATGGGATTAATAAAGCTGGAAAAGGATAAACATGTTTCTAGAATATATATATATATATATATATATGATTTTTATTTAGGGTTTGTATTTGATACACTTTACGTTATGTTTGGATAGATATTAATAAAGAAAAAGAAAAGAAAGGAAAAGATGTATTTTTTCCTGTTTGGATAATCAAAATGTGTTAGGGAAAGGAAAAGAAAATAATGTTAGCCAAAGTATGAAAAGGAAAAGAAAAGAGAAATTATAATATACTTTTTCAATTATGCCTTTTTTTTAAATTAAAATAACAATATAAATATTATAAATCAAATAATAAAAAATAAAATAAACATTATATTAAAAAATATGAATGTAATATAAAAAAAAACAATAAAAAAATTTTGTTATAATTTTTAATATCAATTACATGAAGTATATAAGTTTAGAAATGAAAAAATTATTCTTTATAATATTACTTGTAATTTGATGAATGTAGAATGGGTAATATGGACATTTTATATTTAAACTTTTTTTTTTACTTTCCTTTCTCTTCCTTTTCCGCTAATTTGGGGTTTTGAAAAACTGGATATTTTAAGGGAAAATGAGGGGTAGGGGTGAGCGTTCGATCGAGTCGAGTCGAGTGAAAAAAATTCGGATTAGTCGAGTTGACGAGTCCTATTTTGTCAACCAAACTCAATTTGAAATTTTAGCGAATCGAGTCGAGTTAAAACAAATTCGAGTCGAGTCGAATAATTTATTCGAGTTAAAATGTTATCTTGTAAATGTTGATTGATTAGATCATGTTACTGTTATCTTGTAAATGCATGTATATCTATAATTTTGAAATTTAGTTCTATGAAATTACAAATATATATTTTTTTGTGTGTTCTATCTTTTCTTATAAATATAACTATCAAAGACTTGTCATACTAAATAAAGAGCCTACTATTGACCTTTAAAAAAAGAGAATTCATTATCTTTTGAATTTCATCGTTTGGTTAGCTTGGTAATGTGCATGATATCAACCAAAAGCTTCAATCTTTAACTGAATGAAGCATTGAGTGATAGCCTTCCCCTTTTGAAACTCAAAAAATTCAATGTAAACTTTCAATCTAGACTTGTCAATTTCAAAGGGAAAAAAAAAATGAATGATAAATTATTAAGACAATAAGTATGCAGTCAACAGCTCATGTGGATTTATTTTTCTATTGAATGGTGACAAACAACAAAAATAAATGACCCAACAAAAATGGGCTAAAGAGTAAAAAGGGAAGACGAAATAAGGAAAACACAAAACTCAAGCTTAGAATCAAACTCAAATGAGTAAAACGACGTCGTATAGAAATATCTTATTCGGATTTTTGAGTTATTCGAGTTGTATAAATCAAATCCTAGCTAAACTATATAACTCAAATTACTTAGTCGAGTTGATCCGAAAATCCAAATAACTCTAATAAACCGAACTATTTAATTCAAAATTTGAATTTTTTTTCGGTTTTTTCGAGTCGAGTCGGATTTTGCTCACCCCTAGTGAGGGGTGCTCAACTCCGTTTTTTTATTTCAATACTGATAAAAAAAATTATTTATCAAAATACCGAACTTTTCAAATTATTTACCAAAATGCGCTAGTTTTTTACCCGTTGGGAAGTTGCCATATCATATGGCGACTTCCCTTGTTCATTTTTCATTTTTTTTTTTTTGTAAATTGTTTTATAATTATATTAATTTTTTAAGCTTATTAATTTTTTTAATAATTTTATAAAAATGTTATTAATTTTATTTTTTATAAGCTTAAACAAATCTGAATCAGAACCAGTTTCAATGATGGGATATATCAGTAGATTTTTGCTGAGTCATTAATCAGTTTTTCAGTCAATGAAGAGTTTGAAAAAAATGGGAATCAGATTCAACACTTTTAAAGGATGGGACTTGTCAGCAGAAAAATGGGAATCAGAATCATCAGTTTCAAAGGATGGGATTTATCAGCTGAAAAATGGGAATTAGAATCAACAATTTTTCACCATGATAGGATTTATGAGTAAAAAAAATCCGAATCAGAATCAACAGTTTTTCACCATGATTGGATTTATCAGTTAAAAAATGAGAATCAGATTCATCAGCTTCAAAGGATGGGACTTGTCAGCAGAAAAATGAAAATCAGATTCAACAGTTTCAAAGGATAGGACTTATCAGCTGAAAAATATCAGATTCAACAATTTTTCACCATGATGGAATTTATGAGGAAAAAATAGGAATCAGAATCAACAGTTTTTCACCATGATTTGATTTATCAGTAGAAAAATGGGAATCAGATTCAACAGTTTCGAAGGATGGGACTTTGTCAGCAGAAAAATAGGAATCAGATTCAACAGTTTCGAAGGATGGGACTTTGTCAGCAGAAAAATGGGAATCAGATTCAACAGTTTCAAAGGATGGGACTTGTCAGCAGAAAAATGGAAATCAGATTCAATAATTTCAAAGGATGAGACTTATCAGCTGAAAAATGGAAATCAGATTCAACAAATTTTCACCATATTTTACTCAATAAATCATTATAAATATGATATTCCTTCCTCATTCTCTTCTTATTCTCAATCTTAGTTGTTATTTTCTGGTGTTAGTGATAATACCTTGTCATTCTCATAATTCTCTATTTCTTATTTCTTTTACTGAGTGATAATACCTTCGTTCTCATCCTTCTTACTTTCATTACTACACAACATGAGAACCATAGTGGTCGTATTGGTCTACTCTAATGGCCAAATTCATAATACTGATGAAGGTGCTACCTTTGACAGTGAACGTCCTAAAAGCTTTTGTGTTGGTGAAGACGTCACATTAGAGAAACTGAAGGTGATAATTCATACAAAAATCAAAGCTGCAAATACAAAAAGAGTTTCAGATATTAAGTATAGGCTTCCTCTTTCTATTGGTGAAGGATGTGTCTGATATAGGACTTATCCACTAGAAAATGATGATGATGTGAGAGGAATGTTTCATGCTCACGAGATATTTGAAAATGTTGGTGTACTTGAGTTATATGCTGAAATTGAGGATTGTGGGCTTCCAGAAGATGATGATTCTCAGTCGTTGTATTATGTTCCCACTTCATACAACGTTCCCCTAGAAAAAGTGCCATTTCAAGCTACAACGTTTCATAATTCATTTGTCTCACCAACAATTCCTACTGCCCTGGATGATGTGCCAGCTGGTGATGATCCCGTTCAGTCATGTGGAGCCCATGGTGAATATATTGGTGACTTTAGTGAGCAAGAAGAAAAGTATGCTAAATTCGCAAATGACAGTGATGAGAGCAATGATTCTGACCGAGACTTTGGCCCTGATATCAATACTTATAGAGTTCTTCCCCTTTATGAGCCTGCATCCCATATGCGCACCCTGGATCTGGATGCAATGCAAGTGCCAGAATTTTCTGAATATTGTCATACATTTGCTGCACCTCTGAGTTGAAATCCATCTACAGTTGATCTCTATGTTGGGTTACAATTTCCAACGAAAGAGGCTGTGCTTTCAGCTATTAAGCACTATAACATCAAAAACTCTGTAGATTACAGAGTTATTGAATCCAAGCCAACCAAATATCATGGCAAGTGTCCAATGTATGGGAAAGGGTGCAATTAGAGAATAAGGGCAACATTCATGAAGAAGAAACAAGTATGAGAGATTAGAAAATATAATAGGCCTCATACTTGCACATCGGGAAGAATTTCACATGATCATTTCAAATTAGATTCTAACATGATCTGTTCATGCATTTTGTCATTGGTCCAAGCAAATCCGGAGATTTTCGTTTCAGTTTTGATCGCTGAGATGCGAATCTAGTATGGATACATCACTTCTTATAGGAAAGCATGGAAAGCAAAGCGAAAGGCAATTATTCGAGTATTTGGCGATTGGGATAGATCGTACAATGATCTACCTAAATGGTTGGGTGCAATGCAACATTTCATTCCTGGTACAATTGTGGAATTGCAAACGATACCTGCATATCACGGTGATCGAATGGTCCATGATAAGAGAATATTCCATCGACTCTTTTGGACATTTATGTTGTGTATTGAAGGGTTTCCGTATTGCAAACCTATTGTGCAAATAGACGGTACATTCTTATATGGAAAATACAAAGGAACATTGTTGTTAGCTATTACACAAGATGGCAACCGAAATATACTACCAATTGCCTTTGCCATTGTGGAGGGTGAGACAGCGGAGGCTTGGTCCTTCTTTCTCACTAATTTGCGTACACATGTGACAACACAACCTGGCATATGGTTAATGTCTAATCGACATGAATCCATCAAAGCTGCAATCAGACGCCATGGTAGTGGATGGAATCCTCTAAATGCATACTCTGTGTACTGCATTCGACAAATTGCAACTAACTTCATGAAGAGGTTTAACAATAAGGAATTGTGTCGACAAATTGTCAACATGGGTATGGAATTGGATCATAGTTATTTTCTCTCTTATATTTCCTTTAATATATAAAATAATACTAAAATTAACAAGTTTTTTTTTATTTTATCAGAATACGAGTTGAGGCGACCCCATTTTCATTGGATGTATGAGATTCTTCGTGGAGAAAATGCAGAGGCGGCTAATTGGCTTGATAGGATTCCCAAGGAGAAGTAGGCCCAATCATATGACGAAGGAAGACGCTATGGGCATATGACAACCAACCTAGCTGAATCTATCAATTCAGTGTTGAAGGGGACGCGCCATCTTCCCATTACTGCTTTGGTGTAAGCAACATATTATAGGTTGGCTGAACTTTTTGTTAAGATGGGCAACAAGCAACAAATAATGATCGAGGGAGGGCACACATACTGTGAAACAGTCACAATGGCAATGCAAGAAAATCGTAGGAAAGCTAACTTCCACTCGGTTCATAATTTTGCGCGCGCAAATCAATCTTTTTTGATTAAGGAGTTATTGACCCACAAGAGGGAGTTGCTGCAATGAAGTACAAAGTAAATCTTAGTGAGATGTGGTGTGACTGTGGGAAGTTTCAAGCACAAAGGTTTCTTTGTTCACATGTAGTTGCTGCTTGTGCACATGTCCATGTAGATTGCATGCAATATGTGGACAATATCTATAAACTTGACACTATATTCAATGTTTATAGGCATGAGTTTGAAGCAGTTGCAAATGAAAGTTATTGGCCTCAATATAATGGATCAGAAATGTGTCCTAATCCAGAAATGCGAAGAGATCCACATGGTCTGCCAAAATCAAGTCGTATTCGTAATGAAATGGACCTCAGGGAGACAGGCTAACCAAAACGTTGTGGATTATGCAGAAATGAAGGTCATAGCCATCGAAAATGTCCTTATCAGCCTTGCACATCGGGGAGAGTTCGCATCAACAATGAACCAATTATATGTTCTGCACCTGTAATATTTACATATTTCACATTTCATGTTATATGCTGATTTATTCTTATTTACCATTACATTCTTATTTATCATTATATAAATAAATAATTAATTATATATACAAATAATAATATTATAAAAAATAAATTATTTAGGCTTTTAAAATAATTTAAAAAATAAATTTTTTAAAATTAAATTAAATAATTAAGTAATTAAATATTAAATTAAATAATTTAAAAAAAAGGTGTTGGGAAGTCGCCATATGATATGGCGACTTCCCAACACCTTAACGAAAAAAAAAAAAATTACACTGGGAAGTTGCCATATCATATGGTGACTTCCTAGTGTTTTTTTTTTGTTTCATTTTCAAGCTCGGAAGTCGCCATATCATATGGCGACTTCCGAGCCTAATTTTTTTTTAAAAAATAAAACATGAAGTTGGGAAGTCGCCATATCATATAGCGACTTCCCAACGGATAAAAAAATAACGCATTTTGGTAGATAATTACGAAATATAGGTAATTTGACAATTAAAAAAAAAATCAATATCTTGATAAATTAACTGCTCAACTCCCCTCACTTTCCTTTGTTAATTTTTTTTTTTTTACCTAAACAAGGGAAAGCAAGGGAAAGGTTTCTCATTCTCCCTTGCTTTCTTTTCTCTCTCCCTACCCCAATCCAAACATAGGTTTAGTGTATAGTTTTATACACTAACAGTGAATCCTATGTGATACTTCATTAAAAAAATAAATCTTAAACCCTAAACCTTAAACACTAAACCTAATTTTTAATTGATGGTATCATGTGGTGCATTGTCAGTGTATAAATTTATATACTGACAATGCATCAAATATAATCCTTTTATATAACCTACACATTAGCCTTGTTCAAGGGTCAGAGTACTCGCCCAACCACAAAAGTACATCCAATATTCGGGAGAGTTTGGATAAAAATATAAGGCTTGAAATATGAGGTTGGACAAAAAATGATGCCCGTTTAAAAAATGGACCGGACCTTAACTCAAACAATCAAGGTTTGAACCAGCCTGACCCGTTTTTTATTTATATAATATATTATTTATATATATATATATATATTATGTAATTTATATCGTATAAAAAATAAATATATAATATTATTGTGTAAACATTTAAAATATTTTAAGTTATTCATGATTTAGAACTTAATAAAAGAAAAAAATACTAAAAATTAAATAAAAATAATATATTTGTTTAAAATTTTTTAGAAAAAATAATATGAGTGGGTCTAAATGGGATTGAATTACCTATTTACAAATATGAGCGAGCTTGGGCAGAATTTGAGGTTTATATTTTGGGCTGGGCTTGGACAAGTATATGTGGTGTGATACCATACTTAGGCCCGACTCGGACCATGAACACCTCTACTACATATATAGACTTTTATTTTTTATTAGTTTATGCTACACATGCATGGATGATATAATATATCAATATTATTTATTTTATTTTATGTAATTCACTATTAAATATTTTTTTGGTTAATCTACATATTAGATGTTTATTTATTTATTTATTTAATTTTTGGTATAAAATTATATTACATGTTATCAAAATTATTATAAATGTTATCACAATTATATTAAAAATTGCTAATATTATTATAAAATTATATCAAAGATTATCGAAACCATCCCAAAGATTACTAAAGTTATATCAAATATTGTTACTAAAATTGAATTAAATACTATCAAAATTATATATCAAAGATTATCAAAAGACTATCAAAATCATATTAAAGGTTACTAAAGTTTTATCAAAAGTTATATTATATATTCTATAAAAGGTTATGTATTTATTGTTACTTATTATATATTTATGTCAAAATCATTCATGTTTAATCTCATGCGATAATATATATTATTGTAATTTAACAATAATTTTATAATTCAAGTGTTCTACTATATATATACTACCAATTTAATCTTAATCATCATCTTTGGTTGTATCTTCTTGTTTCAATTCTCATCAAGTAAATATTATTCTAACGTTTTTCGTAGCCTAATAGCTAGATAGATAGATAAGATCTTAATTCTTAACTAATAAATATTTTTGTAATATTCTTTCAAAACTTTGTTATTATTGTTCTTAACAATAAATTTTTTTAATAGCTAGATAAATTAATAAGATCTTAATCCTTAACTAATATATGTTTTTCTAATATTCTTTCAAAACCTTATTATTATTATTCTTAACAATAAATTTTAATAATTAGATAAATAAGATCTTAATTCTTAACTAATAAATGTTTTTCTAATACCTTTCAAAATTTTATTATTATTATTATTATTCTTAACAATAAATTTAGAAGTATTCTTCTTATAAATTAAAAAAAAAAAAAGAAATAAAGATAAATTAGTCAATATTTAATTTAAATAAATAAATAGTTAATTGAAAAAAGTTTATTTTAATCAGGATTTTAATATTTATAAAAAATAGTGAATATTTTATTTTAATAATAAAATTCATAATCGCGAGAGCAAAAGTTTTCATAGGGTATTGCTGAAGCAAAAAGTAATGAAGAGCTATAGGCAAGGGTTTGTCCATGAATTGGGTCGGGTTGCGGTTTGAATTTTTTTTTCTTGTTCAAGTTCGTTTTGGATTAGGTCCAAATTGGCTCGTAAGTCCGTTTTACTGTTTATAAATTATTAAAATATTAAAAAATTATTCTTATATTAATATTTTTTATAATTAAAGTAATTTTTTTTATTTAATTAATAATAATTCGAGCCAGATCGATATGAATAACAAGAAATCTTACCCCAGACTCAGACCCAATTTTTGCCCGACCCTTGGATATGTCTAGGCAAGGGGAGGCCATCACGAATCGAAGCATTAATATCCAGTAACTTCTAAAGAATTGATTCGAGAACTCATAAAACAAAATTAATATCAAATAAATATCTGGTTTGAAGATTTAAATTGATACTTATGACTTCCTCAACTACTAGAATTAGATGAACAAAAAAAAAACCTACTATTAGAATTAATGAACATTATAATTTAACATGACATCCAGATGAGTTGATTAAAAGTTCTTTTAACTCATCAAATAGCAATATTACTCTATAGTCCTATAGATTTTGTATGATAAAGAGTTAGGGAATGTTGATAATCCAGTCCTTCTTATCCTCAATCAAGCCTGTTTGAATGCCGACAAGAGTTGAGTCCAATTCTTGGCATACAGAGTTTTCACCCACTTTGAATTGAATTCTGTAGCAGTACATGTTAATTAATAGATGTTAGGTAATTCTAACAAGTGAAAGAGATTTTTCAGTTTATCAGACATTTAAATTTAATAGCAAAGATGGGGAAACAAAACCAAAAAAAAAAAAAAAAACTTTTAGTAGTAATCACCTTTTGCCCTGGTATGTAATACTGCCCACAGCAGCAACTCCCACAGCAGTTCCCGTGCAAAAGACTTCATCAGCTTCTATCAATTCATACACTGGTATAGCTCTTTCTTCAACCTGATTCAATTTATGAGATTCTTTTTTTCTTTTAATTTTCAGCATATATTCAGAAGAGCTATAGGCTTTGGTAGAAGTCTAATTTAATCATGTTCATGCAAAGTTTTTTTTTTTAAAATTTGAGGAAGAGAGGTGGTTAGCTTGTGGGAAGCTAAAGCTTATTCAGTAATGAACCTGGGATGCTGAAATGACAATCTTGACAATTATTACAATCAGAAAGAGACTACTAATTCTAGATATTTTTAAAGAAGAAAAGAAAAGAGCAAGTTATCAGCTATGTAATTCGAATTCGGGTGAGTATCGAATATGGATATAGATATACTTTACTTTTTAAAAATTTTTTCATATATTTGAAGGATCATATCTCATATTTATGTCTAAATATGTGTCGGATACAGATGTCGGATACGAATACGAATACTTTAGAGAAAATAAAAATTTCGAGATCAGATTAGGGAAACAAACGAAAGAACAGAAGTAGCCATATCAAAGAATAGAATGAGCTTAATTATGTTAAAAAATTAGCCACCTGATAACCAAAATCACTTGCAATGTCAATAATGCTTTTACGAGTAATTCCAGGAAGAATCGTCCCACTTGTAGGAGGAGTTGAAATAACATTCCCCTGCAAAGATTGGAAAATTTAGGTTAATGATTTTTATGAGAATAACTATGGTTATATTATATATCATTCTTGTTTTAGTCTTTATTAGTTTATCATTTTTTTTCTCTTCATTGACCAACTTCTTCTATTGACATTGATGATTTGAAAATTAACAGAAAGTTAATCTGAAGTTGCACCTTCAAAGTGAAAATGTTGGAAGCAGAGACTTCCTCCAAATATTTCTTATTTACTGAGTCAAGGTACAAAACGTCAGAAAATCCCAGGCTTTTTGCTCTAACTAGTGCTTTCATGACCTGTAAAATAAACCCAAAGGAAACCTTGATATTTCTCCTTGCAAGTAACCTTGTATGCTTTAATCAGTAATGAGCATTAAACAATGGAGAAATGGCTCACCGGCCCATAATTTGAAATAGATTTCACTCCTCCAGCTCCACCAGGAGAGGCACGAACCAGTTCTTCTTCAACATATAAGTTCAAAGGCGCTTTACCTTGCTGTGTATCAAGAATTTATATAACTCGTCTCATTAATTCGAAGCTAAAGCTGAGATAATTAGTTATAAGTATTTGATTTTGTTTAAATGAAAAGACCACCTTGAAATAGTTTCCAACAGGGGAAGCATATGTGAGGAACATGTATTCAGGTGCCGGAGCTACGCCCAAAACAGGACCGCTTCCGATGAGCAAAGGTCTAATGTAAAGGGACCCTTTTCTTGGTGGAGGAACCTGCTCAATCATGCCAATTGAGGTCATAAAAATAAAAAAAATAAGAAGAAGAAAAGGGTACTTAATTAGAGATGAATTTTATATATGAGGGAGAAGCATTATTACTCGGATTCGAGTGTGAGTGTCAGATACCAATATGTGTCTGATACAAGGACGTTTAATTTTTTCTAAGTTTTTTCTCATATCTTTATACTTATGTCCCAATATGCATTGAATACAAGTATTTCAAGAAAAATGAAGAGTTGAAGCAACATAAGAGAGAAGTTTCAAGTTTTTTATTTTCATAGACGGAATTGAATTTCCTCAATATCAAAGTTGAGGATCAATAGAATTGGAGTTTAACCCAGTTGATTCATGCAATAACCTTTAAAAGATTGCATCCGACTGATCTGAAATTCGAATTTCATCATCTGCAACTTTTCTCTTATTTTTAAGTTGTGATCTCTTTTCTATGAAAACAAATTGAGGATCAATACGTACCCAACGCTTATTAGCAAGAGCAGTTTGTTTCACTGCCTCGATAAACTGATCAATGGATGGAGAAGGCATACACATTCTTTCAGCACCAATCTTCATGCGAATGGCATTTTGATCAGGACGGAAAAGAAGCAGGCTCCCATCTTCTTTCCTGTTTGCTTTTAAACCTTCAATTATTGCCTGGATTGGATATCATATTTCATGCAAAAACTACAAGTTGTTTAGACGTTTCAAAATTTATTGTAGTTTAATCAAGAACCAAAGAACATTGAAAAGATTTATAGAAGTCTACAATGACTTGAAATTATGAAATTCATCAATTTAAAAGTTTTAAGGTTCTAATCTTAAAAAAAAAAAAAATTGTTCCATTAAGTATTCGTATAATTTTTTTTTGTATATAAGCTATGTTAATGGGAACATTTTGGACTACAAAATGGACCTATAAGTCCAATAGAAACAAGCACAAAGGGTCAATTAAGTTAATTTGATTCGTAAACTTATGAAATCTCAATATAGTAAGTGTGAACTAAAGCTCTTATTACTAAAGCTCTTATTCTCCTAATAAGCCTTAATCCAATATAAGTATGTTTTTTTTTTGGTACATTCAATATAAGTATGTTAAAAACTATACTAAATTTGATTAGATCCGACTTAGTAGTTAACACTTAGTTTCTACTTTTTTATATAAAAAAAATTAGTTCTCAATCCGAGATTTAATACAATTGATTTATATAATTACTTTTAAAAAATGACATCCAACAAATTTAATATTTTAATCTTACTATTTGTAACCCCTTTCTTTATTTTTAAGCTGCGACATCTTTTATACAAATATTTATTTTGTGCATATTTGGTCCTAGCTTAGGTTAACTTGTGAAATGGGGAGATAATTTATGCAATAAATTTTCATATATAAAAGAATAAAATAAAATAAAAGCTCACAATTACCTGACCATAATTTAAGACTCCTGCGAAAGGGCTCAATTCAATGTTTTCATAGTGACTAAGTTGTCCTTGTACAAAATTTTCATCTTTACAACATTTCATGATGTACATAAAATCAGTTGGCACCGGACTAAATCCAAGGTTGTCCCAATCCACTTCAGCATTCTTATTGTCACTGTATAAAAGGCATAATAATCTTATAAATTAATTCGATTAAAGATTTGATGCTCGAGTAATAATAATCTTATAGACCGGACAAGGATGAAACTCAAAGGTCCTAAGATTTTCTGATACTTATATATAATTTAAATTTAGATAAATTTAAACAAATAAAAGAATTATAATTTCATTTTTTTATTTCTTTTGTATAAAGAAACCGCAGTCTGAGAAAAATGAGTTACTTATATACTACTGAATGCCATCTTTAAAAATGGCTGTATAAAATAACTGAGTTATTGATAATTGACAGAATCTAGTTTTTTAAAGGGTTGGACCATTTATAGGAAGAAAAAAAGTTTATCCCCAAATATGTATATTCCTAGCCGAATGGGAAAAATTGAGAAATAAAATACGATTGCAAGTAAAATATTTACATGTAGGAAGAAGGCTTGCAGGCTTGCTTTAATGCAGACGCAGGCTGTGATGTGAAATAACGGCAAGTTTTAACCTGATCAGACAATACATTAAAAATTGATAAATTTTTATTTTACAATTTTGAGGAATGTCTCAAAGCTATAATCATATCAGACATAAAGGCTTGATTGTCGCAAAAATTATACAAATAATATCGAAAATCAAACAAGAGATTTGATCGAACAAAATGGGAAAATAAGATTGATACCTTAGAACAGCCAGGGCCGACAAAAGATTGAAGAAAATGGGAAAAGCATGCCCTTCTAAAACTCATATTTGCCCTTCTTATCGTTCTTTAAAAACGTTTATCAAACAAAATGTAAATATTTTTTTGAACAAGAAATGAAATTGTAATAGCCAAGAATATATAGAAAGTCTAGTGGATGTCGAATACATTTTCAACCTATCCGCCCTCTCTAAAATTTATAGGTGCCTAAGAAAGATTATTTTCTTTGATTTTTTTTTTTTGGAGTAATAACAAAGAACATTAAAATTTTTGGGAGAAGAATGTGTGGCTAAAAAATAGCATATGGCCTACGGTTTCCTGTAGCTTTCATGCTTCCAACTCCTCCAGGGGTTACATTTTCAACCACGACATTAATTGGTTTCAAATCATGACCCTGTCATTAAGGTTAACAGTAGGAAACTTGAGTTCTTGCTACTCAACATCTATCTAGAAGGAAAACAAGATGATTAAGGTTATGAGAAAAACAAAAGGGAGAATTACGCATGGAAATGACAAATCTTTGGGTATTTTAATCCAAGTTATAATACATTTCTCATTATCTTTTTTAAGTGTCATAGCACTATGTCAAATTTGACATATATAAGCATTTATGAAATGCTGTGAAAACTTAAAAAAAATATATTGTTGTAAGAGAAGACAATATTTTTTCATATGTCGTATATGTGGTTGTAACTTTATATCTTTAGTAGCATTTTTATATATGCATAATAACACTTATAAAAATAGTGCTATTTTTACTTTATAACAGTTTTTCAAGACCTTTTGCATGCATTTTTAATTGCTGCAAAAGATCTCAATGATAATAATTATAAGTGATGCCAAAAGCATTTTTATATGATAATATATATAATAACACATGTTAAATGTTTATAAAAATTTTAAAAATGCTGTAATTATTTGTCATTATAATATATAACAGAAATATACAAAATGCTTTCAAAATATTGTATTTATTATTTGTAACAACATTTAAAAAATGTTATAAAAAATATTGTTTAATACTAGTTTTATCGTAGTGTAATAGTTGGCAGCGGGATGAATCCACAATTAATCCACAATAACTTATAATACAAAAGATTGGTCAATTGTGATTAAACCAGATTAAGATTAAGTTGAACTAAAAGTTTATTCTTATATATGGGTACACTTTCAGGAAGAAAAAAAAAAGTTTTTTTTTCATAAAGATTTCCATAAACCCCGAAGAAAAAATTACTAAAAAAAGTCCTAAACAATTGTAAACAACACGGATCTGACAGTAATTAGAATTTGATCAACAAGAGCAAAATAAAGAAAATAGCAATTGGAGGCATCAAATCATGAGGAGGCAATAAAACTTCTCACCTTGTGAGCTCCGACAAACCCGCTCCTATGAAATGATGGGCCAAAATACGTTGCCTTAATCATGCTCTCATCTAATGGAAGTCCATAAGGATTGTATTTATGTTGCAGTGACTATAGCTAGGCTTCTCTTGTCCCATTACCAAATTGTTCCCTATAAATACCTCTCATCAAACTCTTAGAAACAAAAAATGTTCTTTTAAAGTTCTTGTTTACCTAAATTACAATATTTTTCAAAAGCTTATCTTACCACCAAAACCCATCGATTTACCATTCAATATAAGCTCTTCAATTTTATAACTAAGTTTCTAGGTAATTGGTGTTAACATAACATCGTGTCACTACTTAGGTCCCGTTCGATGATGGTGCTACTACTAAGTGCCGTTTAGCCTCCAATTGGGTTCGGGTTCGAGCTGCAGTACCAATGTCGTTTAGCCCCTAATCGGGGTCGAGAGTCCAGTGCGAGGAGAATGATTGCCGCCGCATTTGACACCCTCATCGAACATGGTCTTATTAATATTAATTGGGTTTTGCTAACAAGTGTCCTTAGGGCATTTTTTAAAGTTAGTTAATATACTATTTATAATAAAATCATTGTATTAATTATAAAAGTTGACGACTTTATTCATCATTTTCAATGCATTGAGTGAAAACATTACCACATATAGTAACCTTAAAGAGTGTCCTTAGTATACTTGTTAGCAAAATCCATATTAATTAATGGGTGGGTATGATGAATGTTTAAGATTGCACCGAATAATTAATATTAATGATTAATCATTTTACACACGAACACAAATATAAAATATTAATGTTATTCAATTTAGAGTGTGTTGATATTTTATGAAAGGTGAAGCTAGTGAGCTTCGGTAACTTGTTGGAGTAAAATGAGTTGGATCTAATAAGCACATAAAAAGATCAGGAAGATGTCGGAGTTTGGATTCTGAGACACTCTTTAATGCTAAGATCAATGAATATTCAAAGGAATGTGAAGGAAACTTGTTTGTATCAATGTTTACCTATCATTTTATATCTAGTTGTCAAAATCTAAGTTCCCCCATTCTTGATCTCTTTCTATACTTATCAGATCCAACTCATCTTATTCCAACAACTCTCCTAAACTTATCAACTTCAAACCAATTAGCAACATTGATAAATAAATAAAAATGGTTTCATGCGTCATGCTTCATGCATCAATGATCAATCTTTAATCTCTTTAAATAAATGTGAAAAAGTTTAGATGCCAATAATAATGCTTAAAGTGAAGCTAGTGATAACGTGGATTACAATCAATATAAAAACAAGCTGTGGTAGAAATGCAGACAAAAAAGTGATGGCTTCCTTGATATGGACGGTTGGTATGTGGAAGAAAAGCCAAACAAGAGAGCACAATTCCTCACTACCACTGGTCGGCTAATAGCCTTAAAGCAACACATTTGAAACCTTATCTCCAACACCAACTTCACCCCTCCCCCCCTTTCTCCATCCTTAGATGAAATAATTTTAGATACAATATAATTATATGTCACGAACATAATACGAAAAAAAATAATTAAAACATGAATATAACATAATATAAATATACGAATATATCACAATATATTAAAATTTATACAAATATATAATATCTTAAATATAATTATAACACGTAAATATACGAGAATTGGGAGGTCTATCCATCCCCTCAATCATTGCCTATTTCTTTTTGCTCCACAATCATCATATCCTTTTAGAATCGAATGCTCCATCATGCCAAATCATTTATAGGGTCCACCGTGTCTATCCATTGCCGCCAATCCTACGTGTTATTCCTCTCCTATCGACACGTGGATTCCCTCATAGAAGAAAACAATAAAATAAAGGAATCAGCCTTGTTTGTATTCTCGTGTCATGTGTGAACCAAGCACAAGTAGCTAGTTCTATACTATAAGCATCCTTTGTTTTTAAGCAATCCTTTTTTTCCCTTTTTTTGGTTAATGTTTGATTAAAAAGTATTAATTTAATGTGAACAAAGATTAGATATTCTTAATTAATCATGCCTTGGACTGAGTTAAAAACTTGGCTATGAAGGCTTGAATGATTCTATATCTTAATGCATGCTGAATTGTTTTTTTCATGACCTAATATGTTTTACTTGCAAGAAGAAAAAAAAAAGGCTTTCATGAATTTATTCTATTGTGAAATAAAGTATATGTTTTTTTTTTTTTTTTAATTTAGAGAAAAGGAATTCTTATCCGGCTCTTATATGTTTTAAGAAAAATATATACTGTTAAATGAAATCTTAGACTTTAATTTTAACACATTTAAGATCATATGATAATGACAGTGTATCCCCAAATTCCATTTTATAAGTTTTCTTTTAAAAAAATCATGACAATTCTAAAATTCTTCAAATTAATGGGGTTGGGGAAAAAATAATATCTTATTGCCTAACCTCTTTTTTATGATTGAAAATAAACAAAAAATAAATTGAATAAATGTATATGTATACGTATACGTATATCTAAAAAATACATGAATTAGTTGGAGACTCAACATCAACTTTCACTAGCAAGTTTGTGCTAAGGAATTGTATTTGGGTAGTATTATATCATCTTTGAAATTTATAACATGGAATCTTCAATATATACATATCCATACCAAATGTACAATGATTTGATGTAGAGAGGCCTCATATTGCCATTGACAACCTTATGGTGCACATCTCTTTTTTTCTCTTCCTCCAAAATTTGATTGAAAAGTGTGGTAGGTCATATCCTCTATTCTCTGCAAATAATTTCCTCAGTGCAACTAATAACGGTGCAGAATCCTCCCCACCCCATCATATAAACATGTTCTTAATAAACCCAAGAAAAGTTATACATTTGAAAACATGTACAGTAGTTCACAGCACTAGGAGGGAAAAAACAGTGGAAATGTTTGAGAAACATGCTTATCAGTAATCCATTTTCCCGCTCTTGATCTTGTTTAATTAGTACACCCACAATTTATCATTAATAACCATCTATGTTATTCGGATTCTTCATTTTTTTTTTTAAAGTACCCGTGTCCAACACCTGTGTCTGACATATACTCTGACATGAATATGAGAGCATCATCCTCCAAATATATGTAAAAACTTAGAAAAATTGAGTATACTTATGTCGGACATATATCTGTATCCGAACTTGAGCTATTGGTTTTATAGCTAGATTCAATTTCAATGGAATGAGGTAATTGTACTGTGACAATATCAGAAATTGTGTGAGCATATTTCATTTCATTTCTTTTCTGATCATCCCAAGTTGTCTGCTGTAGTTGCCTGCTTATGTCCTGAGGTAGGAATCCAAGTTAAGGTGAAGAATATTTGGATTTTTGGGCAAGTTTACAAGAGTCTATATATTGTTAGAGAAGTAATTAGGCATGTAATAGTGGGGGACATTTGGGTGGTCTGCGACTAGGTATACATACAAACACGTAGCTGATGATGGATCTCTATCTAATTCTATTACGAATTGTTGTCTCCTCTGGTTTACCTCACTAAAATCAACCCCTAAACCCAAAGTTATAATTGTGTATACTTGATCATTCAAAGTTTTAAAATAAATATGCTTTATAATCAAAGTGTCTAAAGGTGTGGATTTAAAGTGAAAATCAGAAGAAAAGTCCAAAAAGGAAAAGAAAAAAAAAAAGAAGGTAAAAAAGGGTCTAATTATTTTCTCTTTATTGTGCTCTTTTGTACATATCCTCACTTTCCATGTGGTTCCACATATGCAGCCCATTCTATGCATTTTATACATTGTATTCTTGGCTCTTGGAGGGACAGGGTGAGAAAGAAAAGAGAGTTTTATTATGAATGGTCAACCGATGAGGACAAAGAGAGATAGGAATTTTCATCATTCACAACCGGAAAGAAAACCCTTTTTTTTTCCCTATGAAGACAAAGAAAACCCTTGAAGAAGCTCCCCTCTATAAGTCCCCTAATTAACACTCCTCCACCTCCTCCATTTCTCTCTAAGAAAACCCTTTTTTTTTTTTGCCTCCTTAGCATCAAGATTCTGTGCTAGTTAGCAGTTTTGAGCAACATTTAGTTTTAACCACAATGGAATTTGATGATATTTGTAGCACTGGCCTTGATCTTGGTCTAGGCTGCCTTGTTAAGCAAGAAAACTGTTCACAGTCCGATCATCAACAAAAGAAGAAGAAATTGTTCTTGAAAAATGATCACTTTTTTCCATCTCTTACTTTAGGTCTATCAGATGACATATACCAACCTGCCACAAAGATTGATGCTAGAAAAGTACATGGCGATCAGTCGATTGATTTGCACCAACAAGCCTCTTCTCTCAGTGCAATATCTTCATTTTCTAACTCTAGTGTTAAAAAGGAGAGAGATTTTGGTGGTGAAGATGTAGAATTGGAGAGAGTTTCTTCAAGGGTCAGTGATGAAGATGAAGAAGGAAGCCCCAGAAAGAAACTTAGGCTTACCAAAGAACAATCTTCCATTTTAGAAGACAACTTCAAAGAACACAGCACTCTCAATCCTGTACACCATCTTTCTTTATCTTTATTTCTATTTAATGTTTTTTTGTATACTTATATCTGCATATATATGAGTTCTATCTTTCTTATTTGGTATTAGAAACAGAAGCAAACTTTAGCAGAACAGCTGAATCTAAGGCCACGCCAAGTGGAAGTATGGTTCCAAAATAGGAGAGCCAGGTTTAATTTCTTTACTGACCATATATATATATATATATATATATATATATATATATATATATATATATATATATATATATAGCTTGGAAGTTAGTATTTGATCTTTCAAGAATGGGTTTTTTTCCCCCTTATTTCTGATTTCTCCTTTTTCCTTCTTTTTTATGCAGGACAAAGCTGAAACAAACTGAAGTAGACTGTGAGTTACTGAAGAAATGTTATGAAACACTAACAGAAGAGAATAAGAGGCTGCAGAAGGAACTGCAAGAGCTTAAATCATTGAAACTAACAGCATCCTACTATATGCAGCTGCCTGCAGCTGCCACCCTCACCATTTGCCCTTCTTGTGAGAGGATTGCCAATGTGGGTGAAGGCCCTTCGACGAGCCCTTTTACAATGGGACAGAAATCTCACTTCTTCAATCCCTTCAGTACTCACCCATCTGCAGCCTGCTAGGCAACTTGTTGTGTCCATAGAACACTGCTAGTTTTGTCAAATACATATATCTGTATGGAGTATTAAACCTCTATGTTACTTAGACTCGGATATGGGTATGTATCCGACACGAGTATATTCAATTTTTTTCTAAGATTTTCATGTATTTAAAAGGTTCTTGGAGGATCATATCCCCATACCCATGTCCGGATATGCGTCGGATACGGATGTCGGATACGGATACTTCAAAAAAAAATAAAGAGTCGGAGCAACATAGATAAACCTTACTAGACTTATATCTATATATTTCTTGTATAAATTAAATTTTTGTACATACTTAGAAAAAAATGAGAAGGTTTTGTTCTTCTCATCTGTTTGAAAAAGTTAATTTACTATCCTTACTGATTTTTATTGATGTAGTACTGAAGCTAGGCTATATTGTAAGAGGCATAGAAAAATGGAGAATTATTTCCTTTTAAACAGATTAACGATGCTGTAATTTATGTCATAATTGCACTAGTGAAATTTATTGGCTGCTATTTTCTTAAATGTTATTCGTTCTCTGTCTTTTTCTTTTCTTTTCTTTTCTTTTCTTTCTTCTTCTGGATTGTTTTGCCATATATATTATCTTTTGAAATCTGCAATTAATCCAGCTTACAATTCCAGAGTTGGCACAAGCAATATCTTGTCTTATTTCAGTCTATGTTACTCGAACTTAAGATAAGTGTCGAATATGGATATATGCTTGACACCGGATACACTCAAATTTTTCTAAATTTTTTCATATATTTAGATAATTATATTCTCGTATCCATGTATTTGGTAATCATAGATTTCAGTCCCCCTCGATGGCTAAAGATTACCTTTACTCATGTATTGTTGGAAAAGGAACTCAATTGAAATTGCCTTAAGTTGCTTAATGACCCAGAAAGAAAAACATAGAAGAATGCAAGGACAACCACTTTTGCTCATAAAATAAACCCTTTTTTTAGTGGTTTAGATTAAGAGAAAGAGAATTCGGATTTGATTTTTTTTTTTAAATAAATGTGATTACCATTGAATTGCCTCAGACACAAAGAAAAAAGTTTTGTTTATAGACATGAGTGTAAAAAATAATTAATTTCAAGAAGACTTCCATAAAGATTAGGCTAATCTTTCCTTTCATTGTCTAGTTTTTAATCCAATAAGGTTCTTGAGTCCTGTCAACTCACTGCAGGACTGCAAGTCAAATGTTCTAAATTTAGGACGTTTATAGCATGAGTCCCATGAAAATAGATGATGGTAATATATATATATATATATATATATATATATATATATATATATAAAAGTGTGAACTCCTAAATGTTATAAGTGATTGACTTAAATACCCCTATTAATTTATTAAATTAAAATTATTATTTATTTTTATGATCAATTAAATTATTCATTTAATTTTATTTCTTTTATTTGTTAGACTCCTATTACAACACTACATGCTATTAATTTATTAAATTAAAATTATTATTTATTTTTATTATCAATTAATTTTTTTTATTTGTTAGACTCCTATTACAACACTACACACGCGGTCATCAAGTACAACTAATTCTATATATATACTAATAATTATTAATTAATTATATGGTAGTTGAGAAAAATCATAAAAAAGTTGAGAATTTAGGGAGTAATTATGAAGTATAGATAGTGGAAATTATGAATATGGGAAGGCCAAAAATTTGTAGAGGAAGTAGAAGATAGAGCTAATGTACCTACGGAATTAGAAATATACTTAGTAAAGAATATAGGAAGTAACTAAGTGAGGTGATTGTATAGTATGTATACGAAGGTATAAGATAGGAGTTGATAGAGGGAGAAAGCCTAAGAAATAAATTTCTATATTCTCTCACAATTATTATATCAATGAAATTAATGAAAATAAAAGTAGGTAGTTTAATTTTTTTTAGTCTCTTATCGGTAGCTAAATTATGATATTTCATTATCTTCGACCAATAGCATTCAATTAAACAACATTAGCTTTTCTTTAATTTAATACACTACTAAAATTGAATTCCTCACCCACATATTGGAGCTTTAATATATATCCTATTAATATTATGAGTTCGAGACAATATCAATAGTGCTAAAGGACTAGGCTTGCACCTTACAACATTCGGGGAGAATCAGGAGTTTTGATTCAAGTGGCATTTTCAATTCTATTCTTAATTAACCTATTGATTCTTCAACATTAGTAAGTTTGGGCTCCACTTTATTTTTAATTTTCAATTATTATCAACTAACTGTTTTTTTGTTAGATTCCTATTGAAATACACCAAATTATTTTTAAAATATCATGTGTTTTTACTAATCCATGAAAAACTATTTGTTTTAACATAGGATCAATATTTTAATTAAAACTTATTCTTTTTGTTACTTCAATTTTAAATCGTTATTTTCAATTAAGTTGCTAATTGAAAAAAAATATTGGGCAACAAAAAAAGTGTAACAAGCCCATAAATATTCCTAACGTTTTTTTTTTTTGGTTGATCGGAAACTATTTGAATCTGTCATATGTATAATCATTTACTATATCTCCAAGATGGGATTAAGCTATGAATCAAACCAATAAAAATCTAACAATTTCCAAGCTACAAAATCCTGAAACAATAGTTAGATCATTTGTTATGGCTAGAAGGATGAATCAAGCTATAAGATATTGCAAGGAGATCTTGGAACTATACTTAAGTAATTGAGACAACTCCTTAATCAAGAATTGTTTGATAGAATTTAGTTGTAATTGCTTGCTATTTATATCATACATAGGTAAAAAACTCATGTTCCTTATTTAATCTCACGATTGTATTTGATCCAACAAGATGCTATTAAACTTATGCAAGATGTTATTAAACTTATTTTTATAAGTTAAATTTTAGCTAATTAGATATATTTTTTAAACCAAATCAATGAGTCACCACTTTCATAAGCATACACTACATGATCAAATGCTTTTTTTTTTTTTCCCATTTTGATTAATTGAATTGCTATTGCATTTCAAATTCTTATAGCCATTAATTAGTACAGGTTAATAAATCGTCTATCCTTTTTTTTGTTATTCAATAACACAAATAAAATATCGATCCTAAACCAAATTAATAAACTTAAGTATAAGAACAATAATAAGATTAGACGGTGATTTTTCTCTCTTTATTCTTTTTCTTTTTAAATAGTATTTTAGGTCCAATATTATGTAGAAATTGTATGAGAATTTATTTAGATCGTTTTATTGCTAGCAAAATTCATATTAGTTGCAAGATTGATGCTTCTTGAAGCACCCAACAAAGATGAATAGCTTTTTTCTTGATAACTTGCTATGAATCACGTTCCATAGAATGACTATGTAACTCTTTTTTTCGCCAAAAAATTTATATTAGTTTGTTTGGTATGATTTATTCACTAAAATAAATACATACCTAATGTAAAAAGTATGATATTAGTTCACATGTTAAATTACATAATTTAAAAATAAATAAGCAAAAAAAAAAAATGAATATTGAGAAGAAAGTCAAAAGAAAAAAAGAGTGAAAATCATAAGTTTATATTTGACAAGTTAAAGAAACGATTAAATCATTAAGATTATCAAAATTAAGTTTATTACTCTATACAAATCAGTAATTGATTTTTTAAATTTCATAAAGGAGTTTAATTGACAAGTATTTCTTGAAATGATTGCCAATTTAATGAAAGAATTTTACTTAAACTATATTAAAGACATAGTTTTACATGTAATTTAGAGTCTATAATTACAATCATTTAAGCCTAATTATAATGATGTCAAGAAATCTTATAATGTAGTATAAATTAAAATAGAATTTGTTATCATTACTATCAAAAATTTTATTTTATTTTTTATAAATATTTAAAATTACACACACACACACACGCATATATATATATATATCTATATCTATGATAATTTATTAAATTGACTATTTGGTCTTTAATTAATGATTTTTATTATAAATAAGTTATAATATTGATTATTATATATCTAATTCCATATTGGTATATAATTTCTTATTAATGTATATGCCATCTGATTGATTATATATTTTCTTATTAGTATTAAACTTTTTATTATAGATTTTTTATTTTAATAGTATTTTAATACTTCTTATTATGGAATTCTCTATTATGATAAAATATATAGTTAGTATTGTTAGTTTATTTAACTTGAAACTCAAATCACGTTAAAAGTTAAGTTTTAACAAGGACCTTAAAAAAATTCATAATTGAATAGAAATTGCACTTTTAATTTGAAATATAATTTTATGTCGTTAAATAATTATTTTAGTTTCTATATAAAAGAAGAAATCAATGTAAAAAAAGTATTTTTAGTTAGACAAGCTAATGAACCTTTTCAAAAATATTTGACTATGAAATATGAACTCCACAAAAATGAAAAAATATGCTTCAATTTCAAAAGTTATCATGATAAATATGAATTTGATTTTTTTTTAGAAAAATATGAAGTGTAAAGTTTTTACGCGTGGGTAAAAATGATTGATAAATGTCAAATTTTGAATAAGATTTGAATAAAGAATAAAAATAACTTTTATATTTTTATGAATATCATTATTTTTATAATAATTAACTACAATTAAACATTTAAGTTTAGAAATTATGTCAATTTAACAAGTTAACTCACAATTAAGTCATTAAGCTTCATGTTTCTGGATTAAACACCTTATTAACCTAAAATTATTAGTAAAAAAAATTTACAATGATAAATAATATAGTAGCAAAAGATAAAAAAAAAATGAAATACTGAATGATTGATGATATAATGATAAATTTCATAATTATAATTGTAAAAAGTTATATAAGCTATTAACAAAGGATAAATTTTTTTAAATACTTCTACAAATATCTTCGTCTTTATAGCACATAATTATAATTATTCTTTTAAATTCTAAAAGTACGTCAACTTATCATGTAACTCAAAATTTATTCATCAAGTTGAATACTTCTAATTGAAAATATTATTAAAATGAAATTGTTAGTAAAAAATAGGGTAATTAGTAAATAATGAATAAAATAATAGTAAATGATAGATACTATTGTAGTAAAAATGGATAAAATAAAATAAAATAATTAATAACATAGTACTAAATTATGGTACTATAGTAGCAATTGATTAATAACATAATAGTAATGATTGATACAATAGAAGTAAATGAGAGATAATATTGTAGTAAATTTTATGATTATAATTTAAAAAAATTATATACGTTATTAATAAAAGATAAAATATTTTTTTATACTTTTATAAATATTATTATCTTTATAAAAGAAAACTGTAATTATGCCAACTTAGAAAGTTAACTCACAATTAAGTCAACTAATTGCATATTTTTATATTGAAAACTTTATTAAAATAATTTTTTTAGTGAAAAAATTTAGATAATTATTAAATGATTAATAACATATTGTAGTAAATTCCATAATCTACATAAGATTTTAATAAAGGATAAAATGTTTTTTTACACTTTTATAAATATTATCATCTTTATAACACATAACAATAGTTATAATTATAATTTATAAGTTTTGAAGTCATGTTAACTTAGCATATTAACTCACAATTTAATATCAAGTTCAATGCTTTTATATTGAAAATCTTATTAAAATAAGATTATTAATAAAAAAATTCAAATAATGGTAAATCATATTAGTAAATAATTGATAACATAATGGTAAATCATGAATAACATATTAGTAAATAATTGATAACATAATAGTAAATCATGAATAACATTATAGTAAACGATTAATAACATATCAGTAAATGATAGGTAAATAATAGTAAATAATTTATAACATAATAGAAAATTAAGGATCACATATAATAAATGATGGATAATATAATAGTAAATTCTATAGTTATAATTGCAAAAATTTACATAAATTATTAATAAAGGATAAAAGAAGTGTTATACTTTTACATATATAACCTTTATAATGTCAAACTTAATTATACTTTTAAGTTTTAATTCTATATCAGCTTAGTAAGTTAATTCACAATTAAGTCATTAAGTTGTATACTTCTTGACTGAAAACCTTATTAAAATAAAATTGTTAGTAAAAATTTTTGAATAGTTAGTAATTGATAGATAACATAGTAGTAAAAATTATGGACAACATAAGAGTAATTGACATAATTATAATTATAAAATTTTACATAAGCTATTAAAAAAGGATGAAAGAATTTTTGTACTTTTACAATTACCATCATCTTTATAATATTTATAATTATACATTTAAAATTTGAAATTATGTGAACATAGCAGGTTAACTCAAATTAAAGTCATCATATTGTATGCTTCTACATTGAAGACCTTATGAAAATAAATTTTTTAGTGAAAAATTTTGGATAGTTAATAAAAGATGATTAACATAATAGTAAATGATGATTAACATAATAGTAAATTCATGATTATAGTTGTAAAAATTTATATAAACTATTAAATGATAAAAGAATGTTGATACTTTTACAAATATCATAATCTTTATAATAACTCATAAACAATAATTATACTTTTAAAATTTAAACCTATGTCAATTTAACAGGTTAACGAACAATTTAGTCATCAAATTGAATGTTTCTAAATTGAAGATCTTATTAGAAAAATTATTAGTAAAAAATTTCATATAATAAGTAAATGATGAATAATATAAACTGCTAACAAGTAATTGATCGATTTACATATTAGTAGATGATGAATAATATAGTACTAAATTATTAATACCATATTAGTATTATGATGAATAACATGGTAGTTAGTAAATGATGAATAAGATAGTAGTAAATTTCATAATTAAAATTACAAAAATTTACATAAGCTATTAATGAAGGATAAAAGAATATTTATATTTTTACAAAATATCAATATCTTTATAACACCAAATATTAATTATACTATTAAGTTTTAAAATTATGTAAACTTAATAGGTTAGGTCACAATAAAGTCATAAAGTTGCATGCTTCTAAATTTAAAATTTTATTAAAATAATATTATTATTAAACAATTTCGAATAGTTAGTAATTTCATAAATCGAATAGTAATTATACTTTTAAATTTTAATTAACATAGCAGTAATTGATTAAAAATATAGTAGTAAATGATGGATAACTAAGTAGTAAATTATGAATAGTATAATAATTAATTAATAACATAGTAATAGTAAATTACGAATAACATGGTAGCAAATGGTTAATAACATAGTAATAAATGATGGATAACATAGTAGTAATACAATTAAGGCTAAAATACTAAAAAAGTTTATGAACTATTTAATTTATAAAAAAAAATACCTATACTTTTATTGTATCAAAATAAACTCTTATTCTTTGATTTGTACCCAAATAAGTTCTTATTTCAAATGAAAATTTGATTTATGTTAACGGCTTATTTGAGTACAAATTAAAAGTTAAGGACTTATTTTGGTACAATAAAATTACAAAAGCTTACTTAGATAAAGTGAAAATTTATGGGGTTTTTTTTTATTTTTTTATTTTAGGCTACAATTAAGTTATTATGTTGCATGCTTCTAGATTGAAAACCATTTTTAAAAAATAAAAAAATTATTGTTAGTGGAAATTTTATATAGTTATAAATGATAATAGCTATAATTATATATATATATATATATTTAAGTTTTAAAATTATGTTAACTTAGCATTAAATTAATGATAGATAATATAATAATAAATGATTAACAGTATATTTGAAATTTCACATAATAGTAAGTAGTTAATAAACATTATACTTGGACTCGACCGTGGCTCTTGAATTGTATTTCAAGTAACTTCTTATCATATGATGAAATAATTTTTCTCTTGGTGTATTATGTTAGTAATTTAAAAAAATAAATAAATAAATTATATGATATAAATATACTTATGAAATATTTAAACCTTTGATAGATAAATTTTTAATCATTTAATTATGAATGTTTAATGTAATAACCAATTTTTGCCCGGGTCGGATCCGAACCCGACCCGGGCCTTCTACAAGCCCACTTGGCCCAACATACCAAATTGGGCCTGCTAACCAGCAGGGCCTGCTACTCAGCAGGCCTAACAGGCCCGTTTTCATCTAGCCCAATAGGACCTGAAACCCTCCCCTGCCACCACCAACCCCTGACAGCCCCACACGCCACCAGAAATCCCTCTGCCACCACCACCAACCACCCAAACCCTCTCCCACACTCAAGCACCTACCCACTGCCACCACCACCCCTGACAGCCCTAAACCCACACACAAACACCTGCACACGCCACCCCCCCCATAAAACCCTAATCAACCCCCCTCCTTCAAAAAGAAAAAAAGGCAGATCCGGATCCCCTGCAAAAAAAAACAGACCCCCCTACCAAAAACCAGATCCGGACTCCCTCTAGGCAAAAACCCATATTCGAGATCCCCATCTTTTTTTTAAAAAACAACCACCAGCAAAAAAAAAAAAAAACCTCACCCCATACAAAACCGGTTCGAGCCCCCTCTTTCCCTGAAAAAAAAAACAACAACCACACAATAAAAAAAAAAACCAACCAAAACAGCAAACACAAAAAAAAAAAAACAAGAAAACCAAAAAAAACGTAAGGTTTTGAATCCTAGATCTAGGTATTTCGGGTGAGATTTGGGCAAAACGGAGCCCGGATCCGTGACGAGGGGGTCGAAACTCCCTCGGGTCTGAAATTTGGAGACCACCGGTCGTCGACGAGCAGCGGCCGACGGCGGAGTACGGCGGCCGGCACGGTTGTCCGACCGTCGAGTTCTGGGTTTGGGGTGTTTGGGGAAGAACAGGGAGAGAGAAGAGGGAGGAGAGAGAGAGAGAGAAAAGAGGAGAGAGAGAAAGAAAAAAAAGAAATGAATTAAAAAAAAGGGGCTTATATAGCCCCCTGAAGCGGGTCAGAAAGACCCGCGAGTCGACCCGTGGGTCGACCCGGGGTCCGCGCGGGTCACCCGTAGAAAAAAAAAATGAAAGGGCGCCGAAACGGCGCCGTTTTCGCAAGGGAAGACCCGCGGGTCGACCCGGGGTCCGTGCGGGTCACCCGTAGAGAAAAAAAAAAGAAAAAGATCCGGCCCAACAGCCCAGGCGTTTTTGGGCCAGGGAAGAAAAAGAAAAAAAAGAAAAGGAAAAAAAAAAAAGAGAAAAAAGAAAATTAAAATTTTAAAAAAATAATAATAATAATTAAAATTAAAAATATATATATATATATATAATAAAGAAAAGGAAAAATAAGTAAAATTAAAAATATATATATAAAAAAAAATATTAAAAAAATATGAAAAAGGAAAAATTAGAAAATATTAAAAATAATAATAATAAATAATAATGACAAAAAAAGGAAAAAAAATTAAAAAAGAAAAATTCACGATAATCGATGTCGACGTTTTGATTTTGTTTTTGATTTTTGACATCTTTTCAGGTGGTCGAGAAAGAACAAAGGATTTTACGAAAATCAGGTTCGGCATTTTAATTTTCGGATTCTCGACATTTTTCAGGTATGATTTTAATTTTCTTATTTATTTTCATTACTATTTTTGTTTATTTATTCTTGTTCAGTATTCGACGTATTTTTATTGTTCTGTTTCGGTTTTAAAATTATAAAAATAATTTTTCTAATTAATACATGTCTTTTAAAATTATATTCGGTAAATAAAATTTTCTAAAAACAGATTTCTTCCTCGGGATGGTCGGAGTATCAATCATTTTTTGAAATGGTCCGAGTAAGAATAATAATCGAAACATTATCGAAAATATCGGAGTGATTAGAAAATTATTCTTACATAGATAATTTCTTTTATTTCGAAAATAATTATTAAAAGCATTTTAATTTACACTTTCAAAAAAAAAAGGTTTTTAATAAATGCGAAATACCGATGATGGAATTCGAAGGACGTCACGGTAGTGATTCCTGAGATATCTTAAGGTGAGAGAATTTCGTTAAATATCACCACGAGTGGCGGGAGTATTTAGCGACATGCTCGATACAAAAATTCGTTTTAAAAAAAATGGAAATAATAAAATGAATAAATAGTGAATGTTTATGCGCTCGATATTTCACTATGCTCGTGTTTTTAATATTACGATTTGCATGTTTAATCTTATAATTATGTACTTAATCACATGTCATATATGCTAAGTCGTGTGCATCCGATGTTTAAATATTTGCATCATACGAAAATAAAAAATGGATATAAATTGCCGACGATGGAATTCGAAGGATATCACGGTTGTGATTCCTACGATATCTTGAGGTGAGAGGATCTCGTTAAATACCACCAAGAGTGTTGGGAATATTTAATGAGTGTTCTCGATAATAGATTTACGTTCACATTCGTTTTCAAAAATAAAATAATAATAACAATTCAAAAAATAATAATAAACATGTTTTTGAAAAATAAAAAAAATAAAAAAAATAGAATTAGTTTTAAATACCGATGTTAAATCCATTAAATCGAGATTTAAGATAACACGTGATTAAATGGTATCGTTTCCTAAACGGGCGTTGCGGGGGTGCTAATCCTTCCCCGCACGTAACCGACTCCCGAACCTAATTTTGTTTTTCTCTCTGGTTCAAAACGCGGACTTCGAAATTGGTTTTACAAAATGTTTTAATTAATTTTAAAATATTTTACTAAAATCGGTTTTAATAGGTGGCCAATCACACCTACAAAAAGATTGGTGGCGACTCCATTTTGTGTTTTCAAAATCGTCTTAGCGGTCGAAAAACCGTTATGACAGCTTGGCGACTCCGCTGGGGACCTTTGAGAGTCGAGCCACAAATTGATCATGTGTTATTTTAAAATCTCGAATTAATGGATTTAATCGGTATTTAATTTTAATACTCTTAATTTTCTTTCTTTCTTCATTTTTATTTTGCTTGCAATTACATTTTGATATTTGTTAATTCTTTATTCATTTTTTTTATGTCGTTTATTTTTTTTATATAATCGTGGAATGTTTAGAATAAAGAGTCGTAAATAAGTAGTCGAAGGTTTATCCGTTCCTTCTCATACCCGGACACATGCATTTCATACATAAGCTCTATACCCGAGCTACATCCCTTTAGGTGAAAGTAAAGTACCTACGCTCTCGTGAGGTAATAACCTCTGCATGGGCTAGCGAAACACTTCCGGAGTAAGAAAGTACCTACGCTTTCGTGAGGTGGTAACCTCCGCATAAGCCTGGAAAATATACTCTAACAAATTGAACCCATTTAAATCGGGATGCCTTACTAGCCTTCACGGGCGACAGTGAGGAGCAATTTGGAGCCTTTTAGAACCTAACTCAACCTCATGTAGTGAACTTGAGTAGAGCCATATCGAATTCCCGATCGGATATCCTCGAAATTAGGAAGGAACATTGTGATCTTTCGCTATTTGTTTACATTCCGAACAAACACTGTAAATTGGGTAATGATGAACGTACATTGTGCTACCCGTAATAAGTTTAAAATTTTGCCCCGAAGGCACCGTGATGCTTAAATAAGTTGATACCGTCGGGGCAAATGTTCGTTAACTGTTGAATTTGTAAATATGAAAATTCTTTCTTTTCGTACATCTCGTACATTTCATGCATTTATGCACTTGTAAATAAAGCATTTACATTTATAATTGTATTTTCGATTTCACGGTGATAATAATCTCATTTGATAAATTGCATAAACACTTGTTGTTGATTAAATGAGAATTGCAAACCGGTAGTGTTGAATAAATATTTGGACATCCGTGCTATAATAAGACCCACTACCCCAAAAATTTTTGATAAAAATTGGTTTTCTGAAAATAATATTTTGATTTTTACGGAAAAAAAAATATGTTTCAACAAAAAAACTGTGGATTGAATTTGGGGGGCAAGTTTTGTGCAATAAAATTGTTGAATAATTAAGTTCGGTCCAAATCATGTTAATCTAATTATTGAATAGTTTTCTGTATATATTCGTGCATTAATTTGTTTATTCTTTAGACAAATCAAATTAGCATCATATTGCACTCATAACATGCATGGTCATTCATTGTAGAATACGTTAGTGTCATACATGATCGTTCTCTGTATATACCGGTATATCAATTTATTTATTCTTTACATGCATCATATCGACATCGTGATTGCATTCATAACAATAAGGTCATGCATTCGTGACATACATGGTCGCTCACTGTATATGTTCATGAATTAATTTGTTTATTCTTTACATGCATCATATGGGCATCGTGTTACATTCACGACATTCATAGTTCATGCATCATGAAGCACACTTGAGGAAAAAAAAAAGAAGTCGGCTTAGTTTTGAAAACTTTGAAAAGATTTCTCTTCCAAAACAGAGGTATAAGAATCACTGCGTACCTCTATGACACAGGCCGAAACCATGGAGGATGAACAAAATAGACTGGATAGAGTGGAAAGAGCACAGAGAGAATTACAAGAACAGTTAGCCAGATCTCAGCAAGAAACACGAGAACAGATAACAAAATCTCAAGAGGAGTCACGCGAGCAAATAGACAAGATGATTGAAATGATGACTAGGCTGACTCGAGGAAAATGGGTTGCTGAAGGATCGATCATAAGGGGAGAACCTCGACCTCAAGTAAACAACAACGAAGATCCGATTTACCTGCCAAGTCAACAAGGCCAAGGACAATTTCAATTGAACTCGAAATTTCACCCCTCAGACTCAGTTGTTATTCCAAGCCAAGATGGTTCACTAGAACAAGAAAAGTTGAAGAAACGTATGGCAAAACAAGTGGAAGATGCAGAAGTGCAGCAGAAGTATGATCTGTTTGAAGAAAGACTTAAAGCCATAGAAGGAATAGACATTTTCGGGAATATGGATCCGGATGGGCACAGCTTGGTCCCGGATTTGGTGATTCTGCCAAAATTCAAGGTCCCTGAATTTGAAAAATATGACGGGTCGAAATGTCCATCAATCCACATCATGATGTTTTGTCGGAAAATGGCTGGCTACACCAACAATGACAAGCTGTTAATCCACTGCTTCCAAGACAGTCTAACAGGGTCAGCTGCAAGATGGTATAATCAGTTGGATCGGGGCTGTATCCGTTCTTGGAAAGATCTGGCAAATGCTTTCAAAACTCAGTATAAGCACATGATCGACATGGCACCAGATAGGTTAACATTGCAGAATATGGGAAAAGAGCATACTGAAGGTTTTAAGAAATATGCCCAACGATGGAGAGATATGGCAACACAGGTGCAACTACCACTCACTGATAAAGAAAATATTGTGTTGTTCATCTATACATTAACGGCACCTTATTATGACAGGATGGTTGGCAATGCCTCAAGAAATTTCGCTGATATGCTTATTTCTGGTGAAATGATCGAGAATGCTATGAAGAACGGAAAACTCGAACGAGATAAGACATCCAATGCCGAGAGAAATGAGGCACCTGAAAGGAAGGAGGAACATGTCCAGGCTATGGGAGAATTCACTCCATATCCCCGGGTCTTTCCATATCAACCATGTTACTCTACCAATATCTCTCCAAGTCATTATCCTTACCTTCCAGATATTCAAACACCTCATCCTATGCCAGCCCCTGCAACTAGGCCTGCTTCCCAGAAATGACCGAGGGGCAACCAAGAGAAATTTTTAATCCCAATCCCTGAACTGTTGCAATTACTAATGAGGAACTAATACCTTAAACCTGTGCCTTTGAAAACAGCTCCAAACCCATCAGCAAGGAGTTATGACCCAAATAGCAAGTGTGAGTATCACATGGGGGCAATTGGACATTCAACTGAAAAATGCAGACAACTGAAGAAAAAGATTGAAGGTCTTGTCCACGATGGCATTTTGACTCCAGAGCTAGTCGAACAGTGGAAATCCACATTGTCATAAATCGGTTTCTTCGCCACGGGTTTGGAGGATGAGAATGGTTACCTTTAAAAGCATGTCGACAAGCATTGAGGAATATGCATGTAGTTCTATGCCTCATCATGAAAGCACTTGTCTTATGTTGGCATCCACATGAAGTAAATAAATTTTGAATTTCAAAGGCTTTGTGTTTATTGTGTTTTAACTTGAATTTGCAAAAATAAACATTAAGGAAATTCTTGATTTTGAAGAATGCGTTCTTAAAAGAAAAAAAAATCCTTCTTCACGTTAAGAAATGATGAAGAGTCTTGAGATTATTGATGATCAATGTTAGAAGTGACCCAACACCCTTCCCCTCTCTTTCGGACTTGCCTATGCTTGAATCCTTTGAGTTTGAAAAAATCAATGCTTCTAGGAATATATTGTTGAACTTCAGAAATCATAGTCGGTGCAATAAGAAAAATGCAGATCCTAGTTTAGGTTATGAGCAATGGAACAAACTTTTTGAAAAAATCCGAGCTTTTTGGTGTCTCAAACAAGTGAAACCTTTTTCAAGAATCTGGATTATGGTAAATTGATGTGTGTCAAGGTTATGCCAAAACCATTCACATCCCTTTCCGTAACCACAAAACAAGAGTTGCCCAGACGTCACTTCATGATTAACGTCTCAGATAACAATGACTAAACCTGATTTTCTCGTGTTCCTAGAAAAAAGCTGTTTTTGAACCATATTCTTTCTTGTCCCTTCGGAGAGCAAAAAAAAGACTCGAGGTGTTCCTCATTATGATACGAATTCTCATTTGTATGACCAATCAAATGGTGCATCATTTGTAGATACGGAGGACACGTGGTGAATAAAGATGAAGTAATTTTCGGAGCATGCATAAAAAAAATGAAAAAAAAAGAGAAAAGAAAGAAAAGGAAAAACGAGTGTGGCATCATGCATTTATGAAATTCAAGATGGTTTCAAGAAAGAAAAAACCTTTTCATTATTTTCCTCTAAGGAATGACTCTTCGATTTACGTGCTTGTGTTCGAGATGAAAAATGGCCATCTTTCATCATCCTTTCACAAATTATAAAATATCCTTTTGCTACCCCTTTTGAGCCTAATGAATGTTTTCGTTCTTTCAACCCCGATCAAGGATCACCCTCCACACTAGGGGGCAAATGCGAGTAAGGATCTTTTCAAAGGTCACAGATAATGAAGTCTTGGTTCAAAGACGAAAAAAGAATACCGTGAATCAAAGAGAAATATGAGCTTCCAAACAACTACGGGCTCAACTTGTCAAAATAAAAATGCAAAAAAAAAAAAAGGAGATAAAAAGAAAAATGAAAGCAAAAAATAGAAAAGGAAGAAAAGAACGGATGAAAATCATCAAATAAAGAGAAAGCTCAGAAAAGACAAATGTTTCGAAGAGAATCCTCCTCATGAAATGATCCTTGATTCGATCACCTTAAACACATGTTTGGGCCTATTTATCTTTTTCAGAACCTTGAACCTTGGCCTACATTACGTACCTTGAAAAGACCATTTTGATCGAGCATGGCCATTTAAATTGATGAGTCTATTCTTAGAGAAATGCATGAGACTTCGGTCTCCTTTCTGGTTAAAAATCATTTTTGGATAAGACTTGATTTCTTGAATGCATGGTGAAACATTTAATGAAAAAAAAATGAAAAAATGGAAAGAAGGAGACTCTAGGGTGAAAACCCAACACGGGCAGTCTAGAGTAGAATGAGAGAATTTCGGTGCCGCTTATGGTATTGTCGAGGCCATAACAAAAGAAGAGGTCATTTCGAAGAAATCAAGGAACATCTGGGAATTCCAAAATATCCCAAAACTGTCAACTCTCGTTTGGAGTGTTGACTTTAAAAACTGAGACCGTTTTCCTTTCCAGAATTAATTTTTCAGTTTGAACATCCCAGCTAGTCTTGACGTTTGTCAAAACGCCATAATTTGGAAACTAAAAAGGTTGAATTTGTTTGAGTCCAAAAAAATCATGTTCTATAAAATCTGTTCCATTTGTGAGTCTAGAAAGATATATATTTTTCCTATTGTGAAGTCTCCTTGGATCAACCAAAATCTTGTGGTACCAAGCCTTCCGACTCAATTTGAAAAATCTGAATTGACACTCAAAAAAACTTCTAACAGTGATCATCAATCTTCAAGAGATTTGGATATCACAACATGAGGATGACATGTTCAGATCAAAAGTTTTCAGTAAATAAGCAAAGATTTTTCAAAAAAAGAGCAAGCTAAAAACAAATATAAAATGAAAATATTTTTGGAAGAAACCATTTTTGATGTTGGCATGAGGCAAAGGTTTTTCTCGCCCAAAGGTATGGAACTATTGAGGTAGAAAAAATGAACATTTGGCTCGGACTACAGTTGATAAAAATTTGAAAAACTATCGGGGCAAAGCGATAGTTCCAAAGTGAAGAAAAGGGTTGATCTCTTACGAGGCACGAGCGTTTCAGGATACACTCTGTTTCGGAGAGTAAAAACGATCTGGAAAAGCTAAACCAAGATCAGAAGAAAAAAATTGGGAACACTCGCATCATTCATGAACATTCGCATATTTATTAAGTTTTGCATTTGCATCGTGTCGTAAAATGTGTACATTGTTCGTGGGTACTTGAACATGCATCATCAGGGGCATATGCATTGACTTCGCATGACATTCACATTTCATGCATGACTTTGACTATTTGAAATTTTGACATTTGAATCTGAGCATTTAGTGAGATTTTCTTCCAAGATATGATTGTGAAAGATCTTCAGGCATGATCACCAAGACCTCCGGGCACCTCTTTTAAAAAACCTTCGGGTTACCTCTCTTAAGTCCTCCGGGCACAGGAAAAGAAAATTAAGAAAGAAGACCTCTGAGCACCTCTTTTAAAACCTTCGGGTTACTTCTCTTAAGTCCTCCGGGCACCGAAAAAAAAAAGAAAATTAAAAAAGAAAACCTCCGGGCATCTGTTTTAAAACCGCCGGGTTATTTCTTTTAAGACCTCCGAGCACAACAAAAGAAAAAGGAAATTAGAAAAAGAAAAAAAAAAACCTCTGGGAACCAGTTCCAAGACCTCCGGGCACCTCTTATAAAACCTCCGGGTTTCTATTCTAAGACCTCCGGGCACCGTTTTTGAAACCTCCGATTTACAATTTTTAAGACCTCCGGGCACCTCTTTTTCAAAAACCTCCGGGCACCGTTTTTAAAACCTCCGGGTTACAACTTTTAAGACCTCCGGGCATTTTTTTTCAAATACCTCCGGGCACCATTTTCAAAGAAAAGACATTTTTAAGACCTCCGGGAATTATTCTCAAAAATCATATTTTCAAGACCTCCGGGCACCGGGCACCACTTTCAAAGAAGTAACATTTTTAGACCTCCAAGTATCTGCTTTCAAAAACCTCCGGGCAACATCTTTCAAAATGACATTTTTCAAAAACCTTCGAGTAACATCTTTCAAAATGATATTTTTCAAAACCTCCGGGTACCATTTTCAATTCTTGCGAAGTCAAACTCGTTACTTTAAGAAAGGTCGAGCCTCGGTATGATTAGTCAAGTGGCGATATCCGAAGAATCTGACAAGGAATTTCAAAACTAAACGAGAAGGGGATATCCAGAATGAGTCTTCACTTTCGTAAGACTAAGGTAGTAAGTGAGGTGATGATCTAAGTTGTGTTCAAACTCATTCTCAAAAATTCGAAGTTCGTTTTTAATTTTCAAAGTTGTGGAGCCTCTGATGAGAGGAGCAATTTATTTTTTAAGTGATAGAGCCTCTGGTTAGAGGAGCAATTTATTTTTCAAGTGATAGAGCCTCTGATTAGAGGAGCAATTTATTTTTCAAGTGATAGAGCCTCTGATTAGAGGAGCAATTTATTTTTCAAGTGATAGAGCCTCTGATGAGAGGAGCAATTTATTTTTCAAGTGATAGAGCCTCTGATTAGAGGAGCAATTTATTTTTCAAGTGATAGAGCCTCTGATTAGAGGAGCAATTTATTTTTCAAGTGATAGAGCCTCTGATTAGAGGAGCAATTTATTTTTCAAGTGATAGAGCCTCTGATGAGAGGAGCAATTTATCTTTCAAGTGATGGAGCCTCTGATGAGATGAGCAACTCATTTTTCAAGTGATAGAGCCTCTGATTAGAGGAGCAATTTATTTTTCAAGTGATAGAGCCTCTGATTAGAGGAGCAATTTATTTTTCAAGTAATAGAGCCTCTAATTAGATGAGCAATTTATTTTTTCAAGTGATAGAGCCTCTGATTAGAGGAGCAATTTATTTTTCAAGTGATAGAGCCTCTGATGAGAGGAGCAATTTATCTTTCAAGTGATGGAGCCTCTGATGAGAGGAGCAATTTATTTTCCAAGTGGTAGAGCCTCTGATTAGAGGAGCAATTTATTTTTCCAAGTGATAGAGCCTCTGATGAGAGGAGCAATTTATTTTCCAAGTGATAGAGCCTCTAATGAGAGGAGCAATTTATTTTCCAAATGATAAGAGCCTCGCTAACCGGACAAAATTGGTTATATTGTCTTTGCCCTATTCCTGATTCTCAGCAATGTGCAAAGAGAGGCAGCTGTAATAACCAATTTTTGCCCGGGTCGGATCCGAACCCGACCTAGGCCTTCTACAAGCCCACCCTGGCCCAACAGGCCAAATCGGGCCTGCTAACCAGCAGGCCCAAACAGGGCCTGCTGCTCAGCAGGCCTAACAGGCCCGTTTTCATCTAGCCCAATAGGGCCTGAAACCCTCCCCTGCCACCACCAACCCTAACAGCCCCACACGCCACTAGAAACCCCTCTGCGACCACTAGGGCTGTAATCGAGTCGAGCCGAGCTCGAATAGTGAGCTGCTCGAGCTCGAGCTCGACTCGAAACTCGCTGCTCGAAACTCGGCTCGAGCTCGACCGAATACCATTTTTCAAGCTCGAGCTCGGCTCGAGATATAATCGAACTATTCGAGCTCGGCTCGATAAAGCTCGTTTACTCAATTTATGTACTCGAGCTCGAGCTCGAGTTCGAGCTCGAGCTCGTTTCATATACAATTTTTTTACATTTAAATAATAAGGGTAATATAGTAAATTATTATAAAAATATATATTATAAAATCAAAAGCTCGATTAGGCTCGCGAGCCGCTCGAATCGAGTATTGAGATACTCGAATTCGGCTCGCTCGATAGCTCGAGCTGCTCGAGCTCGGCTCGATAATGACCGAATCGAATTCGAATTTTTTTCGAGCCGAACTCGAATAGCTTGCGAGCACCAGTGTCTCATTTACACCCCTAGCGACCACCACCAACCACCCAAACCCTCCCCCACACTCAAGCACCTACCCACTGCCACCACCACCCCTGACACCCCAAACCCACACACAAACACCTGTACACGCCACCCCCACATAAAACCCCAATCAACCCCCCTTATTCAAAAAGAAAAAAAGGCAGATCCGGATCCCCTGCAAAAAAAAAAGACCCCCTACCAAAAACCAGATCCGGACTCCCTCTGGCAAAAACTCAGATTCGAGATCCCCATCTTTTTTATAAAAAAAACAGCCACCAGCAAAAAAATCAAAAAAAAAAAAAAAAACCTTACCCCATACAAAACCGGTTCGAGCCCTCTCTTTCCCCTGAGAAAAAAAACAACAACCACACAATCAAAAAAAACCCAACCAAAACAGCAAACACAAAACAGAAAGAAAAAAAAAACCAAGAAAACCAAAAAAAACGTAAGGTTTTGAATCCTAGATCTAGGTATTTCAGGTGAGATTTGGGCAAAACGGAGCCCGGATCCGTGACGAGGGGGTTGAAACCCCCTCGGGTCTAAAATTTGGAGACCACCGGCCACCGGCGAGCGGCGGCCGACGGCGGAGCACGGCGGTCGGCACGGTTGTCCGGCCGCCGAGTTCTGGGTTTGGGGTGTTTGGGGAAGAACAGGGAGAGAGAAGAGGGAGGAAAGAGAGAGAGAAAGAGAAAGAAAAAAAGAAAGAAAAAAAATGAATTAAAAAAAAGGGCTTATATAGCCCCCTGAAGCGGGTCAGAAAGACCCGCGAGTCGACCCGCGGGTCGACCCGGGGTCCGCGCGGGTCACCCGTAGAAAAAAAAATGAAAGGGCACCGAAACGGCGCCGTTTTCACAAGGGAAGACCCGCGCGTCGACCCGGGGTCCGCGCGGGTCACCCGTAGAGAAAAAAAAAAAGATACGGCCCAACAGCCCAGGCGTTTTTGGGCCAGGGAAGAAAAAGAAAGAAAAAGAAAAAAAGAAAGAAAAAAAGAAAAAAAAAAAAAAAGAAAAGGAAAGGAAAAAAAAAAAGAGAAAAAAAGAAAATCAAAATTTTAAAAAAATAATAATTAAACTTAAAAATATATATAAAATAAAATAAAGAAAAAAAAGGAAAATTAAGTAAAATTAAAAAATATATATATAAAAAAATAAAAAAAATATTAAAAAAATATGAAAAAGGAAAAGTTAGAAAATATTAAAAATAATAATAATAAATAATAATGACAAAAAAAGGAAAAAAAATTAAAAAAGAAAAATTCACGATAATCGATGTCGACGTTTTGGTTTTGTTTTTGATTTTTGACATCTTTTCAGGTGGTTGAGAAAGAACAAAGGATTTTACGAAAATCAGGTCCGACATTTTAATTTTCGGATTCTCGACATTTTTCAGGTATGATTTTAATTTTTTTATTTATTTTCATTACTATTTTTGTTTATTTATTCTTGTTCAGTATTCGACGTATTTTTATTGTTCTGTTTCGGTTTTAAAATTATAAAAATAATTTTTCTAATTAATACATGTCTTTTAAATTTATTTTCGGTAAATAAAATTTTCTAAAAACGGATTTCTTCCTCGGGATGGTCGGAGTATCAATCGTTCTTTGAAATGGTCCGAGTAAGAATAATAATCGAAACATTATCGAAAATATCGGAGTGATTCGAAAATTATTCTTACATAGATAATTTCTTTTATTTCGAAAATAATTATTAAAAGCATTTTAATTTACACTTTCAAAAAAAAGGTTTTTAATAAATGCGAAATACCGATGACGGAATTAGAAGGACGTCACGGTAGTGATTCCTGAGATATCTTGAGGTGAGAGAATTTCGTTAAATATCACCACTAGTGGTGGGAGTATTTAGCGACATGCTCGATACAAAAATTCGTTTTCAAAAAAAAATGGAAATAATAAAATGAATAAATAGTGAATGTTTATGCGCTCGATATTTCACTATGCTCGTGTTAATTCTGTACTTAATCACATGTCATATATGCTAAGTCGTGTGCATCCGATGTTTAAATATTTGCATCATACGAAAATAAAAAATGGATATAAATTGCCGACGACGGAATTCGAAGGATATCACGGTTGTGATTCTTACGATATCTTGAGGTGAGAGGATCTCGTTAAATACCACCAAGAGTGTTGAAAATATTTAATGAGTGTTCTCGATAATAGATTTATGTTCACGTTCGTTTTCAAAAAAAAAGAATTCAAAAAAAATAATAAACATGTTTTTGAAAAAAAAAAAAGAGAGAATTAGTTTTAAATACCGATGTTAAATCCATTAAATCGAGATTTAAGATAACACGTGATTAAATGGTACCGTTTCCTAAACGGGCGTTGCGGGGGTGCTAATCCTTCCCCGTACGTAACCGACTCCCGAACCTAATTTTCTTTTTCTCTCTGGTTCAAAGCGCGGACTTTGAAATTGGTTTTACAAAATGTTTTAATTAATTTTAAAATATTTTACTAAAATCGGTTTTAATAGGTGGCCAATCACACCTACAAAAAGATTGGTGGCGACTCCATTTTGTGTTTTCAAAATCGTCTTAGCGGTCGAAAAACCGTTATGACATTTAAAATGTCACTTTTTAGAAGAAAAAAAAAAGAACACAAAACAAAAGATATTATTTAGGAGAAACATCGGATGATAAAAACGGGAGATAGAATAATAATCTTTTATTTTACAAATAAAATTAAATTTTTTTTTTAAAAAAAAGGAAAGAATTAAAATTTTCAAAACTCCATTAAAGCTTTTTTTATTGGTTTAACATAAAATCATCTAGGTAAAAATAATCATTTATTAAAATTAAATAAATTTAATTAGTCTAATTATTTAACATAATAATTATTGATCTACGTTATGCTTTACATAAAAAATTACTTGTTATTCTTTTTTATTAAAAAATATATAACTTATTATTTTAATAAAAAATATTATTTTAAATAATAATATTAATAGATTATATATCTCACGTGCATAGCACGTGTAAAATAAACTAGTATATATATATATATTATTGCCTCTGTTCTAAATTTTTTTGGTCATTGTTTGATTTTTTGTGATCAAATTATTTTAAATATTTGAAAGAATTAAATTTTTAAAATATATATATATATATCTAAAAACTACTTTACTCAAAGTTTTTAAAAAGTATTTATTTCATATTTTAATCAATAATAAAAGGAGGTCAAAAAAAAAAAATCCTGAAAAGTTAAGCATAGTAATAACTTTTTTTTGAGATAAAAAATAATGTTTTTTATCAAAATAAATAAAGATACATAATATAATATCAATAATATATTAGAATTATTCATTAATCATTTAATTTAATTTCATATGTATGATAAAGAAAATTAGAAAGAGATGTTATGCATTAGAAGATAAGATAATGTTAAAAGTTCTAAAATTAAATGATGCAAATAAAAGAAATAGAGAGATAGAGATAGAGATATATATATATATATATATATATATATATATATATATATATATATATATATATATATATATATATATATATAGAGAGAGAGAGAGAGAGAGAGATGGAAAGCAACCTTTAAACTAAAATAAAATAATTAAGATATGATGAAGACGATTAGTGAGTCGATTAATCATGATTTTGATAAGTGATTATAAGTAAAATTTGACTTTGGATTGTCTTCAAATGGGTTAGTGTGTCAAAATAATCATTAATTTGCTTAGACATTTTTTCTTGGATTGAAGTGTATATATAGCCTTGTCTTTTTTCTTAATTGGGATTTTAAGCCGTTAGTCTTGAAGCTTCCAATAGGATATTCCTGTTGGATTTTGATTTTTGAAGTCGATATATATGGTGGTAAATCATCATCATTATCATCATGATACGATAATAAGAAGATTAATTTTTCTTGCAGATTTCTTACCGAACATGTTTGATCAAGTTGGGATTTTGGAGGTTTTCATAGTTGCTGACATGTTCCCTAATTTTTCAATTTATTAATTTACTAAAACGAAAACCAGAGACAAAATTCTAAGAATGCTTAGACATGTTTAATAATGTTTCTTTGCTTAGACATGTTTAATAATGTTTCTTTGCTTAGACATATTTTTTCTTAGGTTGGCATGTTTTAGCTGGTTTTGGGAAGATATTGAAGGCTCTTAAGGTTGATGGGTTCGGTCATAAAACGATATTAAATATGGTAAGATGTCCTTGACCCGACTCTCAAATGAAACCTAAGATGTTACCAATCTTACATGTAATATTTAATAATTAGCTAGTAAAGGATAAAGTTTAACGAAGTTGTTTAGGTAAATTTCCTAAAGACTCTCACTACGAAAAATAATTTAAACACTGATAATTTGTTGAGCAAAATATATATATATATATATCCAAGTTATTTCAATAAATTTTTTGCTAGTTTATTTAAAAGGTTATTTAAGCTAAAATGATAACTATTTATTTCACAATTCAATATCAAATGACTGAATTTTGTGTGTACATATCATCATCTACAATTGATTTTTTATATATTGTTGATCTATTTAATAAAATAGACTTTCATTTTTAAGTTGTATTTTCATTTAAGAGTATATTTACTCCATCTTAAATCTTGCCTATTTCATGCTTCCACCATCTCAAGGTTTCAGTCCATGTTAGACTTGGCACAAAAATAAGGATCTTTAACTAATTAACTTAGAGTACTTTATATTACTAACATTTAAAACTTTTTAAAATATTTTGTTCAATTATTTTTTATATCAAAAGTAAAAAATAAAAGTATTGAATTCTCAAAATTAAAAGATTTTTAACAATTTGAGACATTAAAAAGAAAAATGCAAATTAATGCTTTTGAATGAACTCACTCGTGGACCTTGAGCCTTTCAATTTTTGCAGTGGATAAGCATCTAAAACCATTTGAAATTCCTTCAATAATTTGATCATTTTTAAGATATGGAATGTTCTCACTTTTTTTTTTTTGTTGTAAAGGAGATAGTAATTTGAGGTTAAGAGAAAAAATTATAGGTGCAAAATTTAAATTTTAATTTATTAAATATTAAATCTTTAAAATAATTATATGAATTAATTAGATTAAATTCGAATTTAATTTCTAACACTTTTTGCATTAACATTGCGAAAGACATAATGGTAAGGACGAAATTCAATAAAGAATATAAAAAAAAAAAATCAATATTAGAGAATAAAAAATGCTTGCTTTTGTTAATGATGAGGCAATTGTGTGGGATACTATTTATTAATTTTATCCATTTACTTTTTAAAAGTTTGTACTTTTCAAAGACACCAATAGAGAGCAATAATTGAATAATTTTAATAGCCCCTACTTGCAAAAAGGTGCCAACTAGTGTAATTAGTAAATTTTGTATAAGTTCACTTTAAATTTGTGAAAATTGAACTTACTTTCATAATAAATAAATTAAAAAAAAAAAACAGAGAGATTTATAAAGAAAGGAGGATAATTAGCCATTTTGTATCCAACCATTGAATTTATATATATATATATATATATATATATATATATATATATATATATATATATATAAATTCACAATGTGCAAAAGCTTCTACTTACTCAAGGAGAATATAAGACACATAAAAGACTAAGGTCTTTTTTTTTTTTTTCTTTCTTTAGATAAGCTAAATTTTAATAATTGCATCATTCCACATGTTATTTTATATTCACATATAATTGTATGTTTATTATGATAAATGATTTATGTTATTGAAACTTAATACAATTAGCCAAAACTTAAAGTATACCCTAACCGTATTAAAAAAAATAATAATAGTATTCAAATTGGTATTTACATGTAAATATTTATCATTGTATAAATATATATTATTATCATGAAGTTCCATTTCACAAATAAAAAATGTCCTTAATAGGTTTGTAAAAAAGCCAAGAAAAGTTTATCTTTATTTGTGAACTTGATCTTTATATTGAGCTAAAAATAAGAACATAATCTATATAATCTGGTTATTTATTTTAGTTCTTGTTCAACTGAGTTCCTTAAATATCGAAATGTGAGCTTCTAAATAATTTCATTTTGCCAGCTGAAAAATGAGTTTTGTTTTTTAAGCTTAATTATAAACTAGTTTCATTTCACGAGCTACTCTCAAGTTTTGTTCCCAAATATAAATCATTAATTCCACAGTTTCGGTTTCTGTTTACTTCCATCCCTAAGAATGATCTGCAGGTTATGTTTTCATGGAAGAATTAATATGGACCGAAATGAAAAAGCTCAAAGTGGGATAGCTTGGTTCACAAATGAACCCTAAACCCAGTTTTAAAACGGGCTTTATATTTGGTCCAGTAATGGATCATCGTTCAAAGAAAGACGTTTTACGTTTCGTTCTCTGAAGAAGCACCAGGGTCCAGAAAATGATTCATTAATTCTTCGTCAATCCCATCCTTTCCATCACTTTTCCACTGGAAATGCTTAATGGAAGTAATTCTTAGACTCTTGAATGACCCTTCACTTATGTTACTCGGATTCGGGTGTGAATGTTGGATACGGATATGTTCAATTTTTTTCAAGATTTCTATGTATTTGAAGAATCTTTTGAAAATTATATTCTCATATCCATATATACGTTGAACACGGGATGTTGAAAAAGAATACTTAAAAAAAATAAAGAATCGAAACACATAACCCTTCAGTGCCCTTCAGTGCTTCGATTATAGTAGATTTCTATTTTTGTAGAAGAAACAAGAGAAAGCCACTGATTATTATACTTGTTGAAAGCTTGTAAATTTAACTAGTCAAAAAGATGATCTCTTCTCAAGATTCTTATTGCATTTTTACCTGCCACATGCCCATAGACGCCCCCTCTCAGGCGGATCGATCCTACGAGCACCAAAGGGACATAGGCAACTGCCATGCTTAAACTCCTCTTTTCAAGACCAAAGATGCCATTGCAATTTATGAGGGTAAAATATTGAAGATTGTAAAGAAAAAGGCAAATTGCAACCAGTTTTTCCATATATATTATATGTAGGTATATGGAAAAATTAAAGAGGGGGAACAAAAGAACCATGCATTAGAAAGTATATAGACACTTGCATTCACCGGCGATTGTAACCATACATCATGACAAACTCTAAGATATCAAGACAATTTTAAATAAGACACGAACACGAAAAAAGTAATTAAAACACGACACGATATAAAAAAAAAATAATACAAACACAATGCAAATACACGAACACATCAAAATCTATATAAAATGAATTATTAACGTATCAAAATTTATATAAATATATACTATATATTACCTTAAACACAATTATAACAACAACAACAACAAAATGAACACGATCCAAATACACGGATTGCCAGATCTAGATTCTGAATCACCAGGTTACATGAGCTGAATATTTAGGCCAAAAGAAGATCTCAAGTATTACAACTTCATGAACTGATCCGTACTTACCTTCTCACTCTATATACACTTAAACAGGTAGTACTGCCCCATACAGACGAGAACTTTAGATTACACGATTATATCTCTCTTGCAGCACTAGCTCCTTAAATACCCCTCACTTTTAGACAGCAATAAAGTTACAAATCGCAAAAGCATACATTCTAACATAAGAAACAAGGCAAACATCCTGAATCGATGCAGCTGATCATATAATGACAACAACGAAAATCCCCATCCTCAATGATCATGACATGCACAAAATTATAAGAAGGATGTTTTTTATTCAAAGATACTTAGATTATGTTGTAGGGGTTTGCTGATTTCTATCAAATGGAAAAAAAAAAAAAAAAAAAAAAAAATTCGGAAGACTACAAGATCACATATACTATGACTGCAATGTAACTAGACAAACACTTACAGATAATAATTCCTGCAGAGGCAGGTAATCTATAAAGCTGTATTGCATATTATCATGGCCCCAGACGGTAAGGGCCATCAGCCATGTAGTGACCATCCATATATAGAGCTGCATTATGTGGATGCAGACCATCCATCACCATGAATTGCATGTCTTCAGAAGGTTTCCAATGACGCTTCCTTTGATTTATAAACCAATTATTAATTTGTTTCTGGTCCAAACCAGTTGATTCAGCCAATGCCACCTTCTCTGTCTCCTGTGGGATTAATTAGCACTCAGATTTTTAGCAATGCCAAGATAAAAACTAAAAATCAAGTGAAAATTTCAATAACCTATGTTACTCTGACTCTTCTTTTTCTTGAAGTACTCGTATCCGACACCCATGTCAGACACATATTCGGACAAGGGCATGGGATATGATCCTCCAAATATATGGAAACACTTTAAAAAAATTAAGAATTCTTATGTCGGACACATACCCGTATCCAACACTCACATCCGAGTCCGAACACATACCAATTTACAGCAGCTGGTAGTAGAAAGTCAAGAATTTAACTTAAAAGAGGATATAAAGATACATACTGAAGGGTATGGCCATTTGTAGTGTAACTCCCACCAACTAAGCAATTTCTGTCTAGCTTCTTTGGGTAGTTTCCCTTTCTTCTTTTTCTTGGAGAGTTCTTGCTTGAGACTACTTAAGTACCCTCTATATTTCCTCAAAAGGTGGTTCTTCAGTTCTCGATCTTCAGCTCGTGGATCAATTTCAGGTAGTTCGGTTTCTCCACCACTATTGTCTTCATCCTCCTCAGATGAAATAACACCTTCACACTTCTCATCTGTTCAATTTTTAATAAGAAAAGTACATATATTGACTTAAAAATAAGCACTTAAAAATGGGTATTCTGATTTGTACATGCTGACAAATTTAGCAAATAAGCACTTCATTTTCATAGATCTTTTGGATAAGGTTAGTGACCAATTCAAACAGAAGTCCTAGCAAAGACAGCTATTAGAGAGATGGCAAACTATGTTGACTCTTTATTTTTTTTGAAGTACCCGTGTCCGACACATATCCGGACATGGGTATGGGGATATGATCCTCTAAGGACCCTCCAAATACATGAAAATCTTTAAAAAAAATTGAACATACCCGTGTCCGACACTCACATCCGAGTCCGAGTAACATAAATGGAAAATGTAAATCTACAGTCGCTCAATTTGCACAAAGATCAGGAGCCACAAATAGATAAGTCCGATAGACTGTAGGTTAGTGGAAAGAAAGTAAAAGAGAATGAATGCCTTGCCTATTCAATGTAGTGAAAGTTGACCAATTAAGATTATAGCTCACCAAACTTATAGTGAAGTGAAACTGTGTCCAATATAGCTACAACCCTACAACAGTAAAGTTAATAAAAGAACCATCTGGCATTGCCTAAGTGAAGAAAGAGAGGAAGGTTTATGAGTGGTGTTAGAGAAAGAACTAGATAATATCTGAATTCTATGATCATATAAATATATGGAAAAACTTAAAAAATTAAGTATACCCGTGTCTGACACATACCCGTATCCGACACTCACCTCCGAGTCCGAATAACATAGTTTGAATTAACCAATTCACAAGTTTCTTCTAAGTCTGCCCCATTCTTAAGATTACAAGGTACTCTCACCAATCTAAGCATGCACAGATGCTCCCATTAGCATAAGCAAAGCAAACCAACAAAGATCTCATAAATTTAGCCCTTACAAGGGAATGGCGTGAGTCAGACCTTGGGTCATTATATCCACATCAAGAGGCATATCAATAGTCAAGGAACCACTCAACCATTCCTTCCACCTTCTTCACTGCCTTATGGTTAGAATAAAATCCTATTCTAATTGTGTTAATTGGAATGAACAACCATCAGTTCCCCTCTTTATCTTAGATACAAGAGGAAACTTATGAGTTGTGACTGATCTAATAAGAATGCAGGAGAAAATATATATATATATATATATATATATATATACCAAATTTACCAAAAATTACAAAAATAATATGATTAAGAAGGGCAATATACTATTACATACTCAAATTTCCATTCATGTGGAGTTGTGGATGCATAAAGATCAGATTACACATCAATTTCTGAAGTGAGAAAAAAATAAGGAAAATCATAGGATAGTTGGGATGCTGATGATTGAAAAACGTCTAGAGTGTTAATGCTCTCAACTTGAATCAAAATGAAGTATTTATGATGTCAAATTTGAGACTTGCAAAGATGCACAAACCTCTGTGTCCCTCTCATGAATCATTTCATATGTAACTTGTTCAAAGTCTTATAAAGCTGTAACACCATCACAAAGCATTCAAACTCAAATTCCAATAGTCAAGGGTGTGAAAGGCTCAAAGCTATCATGCAAATATTAGGAAACTTAGCAGTACTTTCCAATCCATGGTGCATTCATGGTTTTAATCTTTTCAGGTTTCTCAAGTTGGGAAAAATTGAGTCAAACTTTTAGTAGACAAAATCTGGCACTAACAAACATAATCCAAAAAAACATCAGCTTGACAACTAACTTGCCAAAAGATTTGAAAATTTTAACAATAAAGATCAACCTAGAAGCAATGCATTTAGAATGTATGACAGACAAATGTTTAAAGACCATAAATTAATACTGATACAATCCAAAGAGAAAACAAGGCTATCCATCTAAATTCAACAGAAATTCATACATATCTTTAATGATCAACGATTACAAAACAATTCATGGGCAATTAACAAATGGTTTCACTCATATAGTTATAATCATAGTTCATCAACAAATGTTGACACAAATTTTACCATAAATGGAGATCTCTTGTGCACCATTCTGAAACTTATTTTCTCTCACAAAAACCAGTTGCTTTGAACCATTTTACTGATTCATCTATTAAGGTTAAATTCGAGTGAAACATGCTATAATGGCTCGAGCATACTTCCCCAGATATCAGAATCCTCCCACACTTCCCCAAAGAAAAACAAATGCTAAACAAAAAATTCCACCTAAGCTTCATATTAGTAACTAGTAATGAAGCTGATTTAACTAATATTCCTTCTAAGGTTTAGGCAGCTTTAAAAAATTAGAAGAAAAAAAAAAGACTCAACTATGAGTGACAAAACCCAAAACAAATAAAGAAAACCAATAAAGAAATATATATATATATATATATATTGTTCTGCCAAAACCGTACAGGCTACATAGGGTAGCACTGATTTGAACAGCATCCTATGTTCTCCAATTTTTCCTGACCTTTATGCTAATTTTTTTTCTCGAAAAAAAAAATACAACTATTGTTTTAAACGAAGAACAACTCGGGAAAAGACGACAATAATGATACCATTCATCTCTCGACGTATGTATTTATGAACAAAAACCCACAGAAACAGAATCAGATTTAGCAGAAGAATTTAAATATATAGAATAGAGTATCCAGATTTTGGGAAAGAAAAAAAAACCCTAAAATAGGAACGGCTTTGTCAGAAAACGTTTAGAATATAAAAGAAAAAGGTCCCTCCATTAGAAAAAAGCCAACGAATTTTATTTTGTTTTTCATCATTATTGTTTACAGCCAGTAATGGCATAAACCCAAGTGCGTTTTGTCTGTTCTTTTCAAATATAGATAGATTTGTTAAGCCATCAATCAATTTATTACTATAGACCCGTGATTAGCAAGGGTTTTTCCAAGCTAAATAGTTTAGCTGTTTTCTTCCACTGTTGGGTCTTCTTCTTCGTTTTTATGGGTTTATTTTTTGTGGGTTTTTTTGTTCTTCTTCATTATTGGAAGGCGTGATTTGTGTCAAAGTTATCTTTTTTTTTTTATCTTCACAGAGAAAGAGGAGAAGCAATGGCAAATGAATGAATGAGAGAGATATAGACTCGGGTCGACAATTTCCAAAAGGAAGCCTAGCAGATTCGACTATCGGTTTTTGTAGTGACAGTACAAAACGGCACAGTTAACCGCATCTCTGCAAACGTCGACATAATTTTTGTTCCAATCTTCTGTTTCCTTTTCAATGCTATTCATTAGGCAAAGGTAAGCAAAGCGCCAAAGCATCTTCATCTTCATGAAGTGTGTGAATATGTACAAAAGCGTGCGGAAATGGAAAGAAAAAAAAAGGTACCAGAATTGAAGATCCGCACGGGGACATTGCTGAGCATGTTAAGTTGAGCTTCGATCCTCCGCATGAAATCCAATGCTTCTTGTATTGGCCTCGTTAGTTCCTCTCGATATTTCACCAACATGTCATAGTAAGCTTCCTGGGTTGTGGATCCACAGTTTTTGAGTCAGAAAAAAAGTACTTAACGGAACAAGGAGTTGTCATTAAACCCCAAAAGTTGATCAGATGCCAAAGAGAAGAAGGTTCATGAAAACAAAAGATTCCGAGATTTAAGTAGGGTAAACTGGTAAAGAGAAACAAAATCACCATAAACTGATCGAGTTCCGGGTCTTTTGATGTGTCTCTCGATGTCACTGAAGATCGCTGCCTTGCCTCAAACTCTTGTCGAGCGACTGCTAGCCGGGCTACTACTTCAGGCGGAGCTCCTACCTATATGACCATAGTATATATAAAAAAAAAAAGATTGTGCGAGAAAGAGGGTCAATAAGCTAATCGAATTCTCTTGAGTTTGAAGCAAAGTTTTGTCATTATCGGATATACTTTTGTGGGTAATTTACCTTTTGGCAATCCATGTAAGCTTCCAAGAGGTTAGAGTACTGAGGATGAGCAATGATCTTGGATTTGATAGCTTCCACTTCACTTGAGCTTTCCTTCCCTTCTTGTTGGTGATGAATTGCTTGAAGCCCTCTCAATAAAGGAAAGTGAAATTTTTGGCCAAATTGTGAGGTGCTGGCTTCAGTTTTCACAATTGGGTTTGCCTCAGATTGATAACACTCGCTTGATTGAAGATAAAAGGAAGTTAAAGGCATCTGGGTGTGCTGATTACTCACGTTAGAACCGCTACTTGCTCTCCCATATGGAGAAGAATTTTGTGCAAGAACTGGAGATGCGTACAAGAAATTTCCCCTCGGAGTACTATTCTGGTTTAGTTGATTATATTCTTCCATTTGTTTTCTTCTTTTTTAAACAAACCCAGTTGAAAATTTTCTCTAGCTAGGAAAACGTAAAACCCTAAAGAAAGAGGTCGTGTAAAGGAATAGAAACCCTAAAGACCAACTCATTTACTGCAAAAAAAAAATTCCATTTTCATATCAGATCGAGTAAGAGTTGAACTTTGGGTTAATGGGAAAATATTGAAATTCTTTGCAGTTTTATGTCAAGGGGGCCTTGAAGTGAAATTGCACCAAGATATGTACATGTTAAGAGAAGATCAAAAAAGGGTAGCCAAAAAATAAAATCCGAAAAAAACAAGACATGCACTGAGAATTTTGAGGTGATCTAACAAAGGTTGAAGTAGGAAGAAAAGGAGAGAATGGGTAAGCTTAAGCCGGAACCGGCAATCGACTGCGTGGCTTTGGGTAGTTGACAAGACGTTCATTTGTTGAAAGAAAAAAAGAAATATTTGAAAATTAATAAAGGCAAAGGATGGCCAAAAGATAAGGCAATTGAATTGGTAGATTTTTCTTCCTTTCCTTTCTTTTCTTTATTTTTCTTTCCTTTCTCCTCTTTTCTCTCTCTCCTTTATTTATTGCTTTTCCTTCTCACGGACGTACCAATTTTTCACTCTATTTTTATTTGCTTTTTGGGTTTTCTCCTTTCACATCCTTTCCTCTCTTTGCTTGTTTTTAAACCAAAGGTGGCGCTCCTAATTTTAAATACGATATAATTATATAATATATATATATATTTTTATTAAGATATTTTTTAAAAAAAATTTATTAAAATTATTAATAATTTTAAATTATATATCAAAATACGTTTATTTTAAAAATAATTGAAAAATCATCGTATCATATGGTGATTTCTCAACTAAAACTTTTATTTATTTAAAAAAATTCTGCTCGTAAGTCGATATGGCGACTTTCGAGTTTTAAATTGTGTAAAATTAATAAAAATGAACTTGAAAGTCGTCATATCATATGGCGACTTTCAAATGCAATTTGTTAAATTTTTTTTTATAGTGTTGGAAAGTTGCCATATGATATGGCGACTTCCCAACACCATTTTTTTAAATTTTTAAATTTTAAATTTTGTAATTAAAGTATTTTTTTAATTTTAAAAATTAACATTATTAAAATATTTTTGTAAAAAAAAAGTAATTTTTTAAAATTATTTTAAAAGCCTAAATAATATTTTTTATATATAATTTTTTATTTATTTAATTATATATATTTTATGTTTTAAAACGGTAAAAAAATTAACATTTAAATTTAATTTTTCAAAATTAAAATTTTAAATAATAAATTAAAAAACTAATTATACAAAGCTAAAAAAATTTAAAAAATTTATAACGTTTTCCAAACTAATTTTTTTAATAAATTTAAAATTTAATAATAAAATTAATAAATAATTATTTAAAATTTTAAAAATTTAAAATAATGGTTAATTTTTACATTTAATAAAAAAATACAAAAAATACATGATTATTATACAAGACATACATTATTAAAAATATCTTGTAACAAATACATGATTATTATACAAAAAGTATGTTTATTTTAATTATTTAAGGAGGAGCTCCCGTATCGCGTGGTGTTGAGCAACAATGTCGAGTTCTCCTATTGCGTGCTGGTTGCACCCGTCGTTGAACCTCGTCAGTGGGACGTATTCGTTGTCGACCTCGACCTTGTCCTCGATCTACCGCCACTGGTTCTGGTTCTATGTGATCGGCATGCTCACCTACATCATTCGATGGGAATGCACTACTATAGGGATCCACATGTTCTGCATCAAAAAATGGAAACTCACACCCATAAATGAAACCTGACTACTAGATCAACCCACAAGTGATGTAGTACCAAATGCTGACGTAGGGATTCCAAACTAATACATTGTTCAACCAACCAAATGAAAAGTGTATGTCTCGGGTCTCCATCGTTCAACCAACGCACTAATTAAGTCCGGCAGAAGCATACATTGTCGAATTTGACTTGCATAATAAAATCAGGCACTCTTTAAGTGGCCGACAATAGATGGATGCGGATCTTCAAAAAAAATTCCTCGATCGTAAGATGCGAACGGGTTCTGTTCATAATTAATTAAATTAAATAATTATATTAATAATGCAATTTCTTTGAAATATAATTAATAAGAAAATTAATTATTATAAATAATTAATAAAAATTTTATAAAAATTAATAACAAAGTTAATCATAAATTAATAATCATAAATTATAAAAAAATATAAAAATTACAAAAAATATGATAAAAAATTATTATAAAAATTTACTAACCTCTTAATATATAACCGTGGATATGTGCTTATTTTGTAACCTCAATAACGATGAAACTATTTTGAAATCAATACTAAGAGAAAATTTTAGAGAGAGAGAGAGTAGTATTTGAAAATTTGTGTGAAAAAATGAAAGTGAGGGGGGTATTTATATGTGGGTGAGGGGAATTGACCGTTGCCTTTAAATTTTATTTTTTTATCCGTTTAAATTTTTAAATTTAATTATTATTTTTTTATCGTTGTACAACATTCAAATTTTAAATTTTTAACAAAATTGTTTGGAAGTCGCCATATGATATGGCGACTTCCGAACTATGTTTTCAAAAAAAAGTTTCAAAAGAAAGGTCAGAAGTCGCCATATGATATGGCGACTTCTGACCTATAAAATTGGTTTTTTTTTTTTTAATTAGAAGGAAATCGCCATATCATATGGCGACTTCCCATGGTATTTTTTTTAGAGCATTTTGGTAGTTAATTTAGAATTATAGGTATTTTAATAAAAAAAAATTAACAATATTATGATAAATTTGCCTATATATATATATATATATGATATGAAAAAAATAATTAAAAAATAATCTAAAATATGATGTAATATAAAAAAATAATACGAATATGGTATAAATATGTAAACGTGTCAAAATATATATAACACAAATTATTAACATGTAAAAATTTATATAAATATATAACATCTTAAATACGATTATGACACGAAAAAATAACACGAATATGATACAAACTACACGAATTGTCAGGTTTATCGAGAGGATTGAGGCAGACTTGTTCACGAATTAGATTATTTGTTCGGTCTAAATTGAGTTGAATTTGGGATAAATTTTTTATAATTCAAACTAATTTAGCTCGTCCCAAATTACTATTTAAATAAAAATATTTTTATTTAAATTTAATTATAAAAATATATAAATATTAATATAATTTTTTAATATATATTAAACAATAAATCAAACTTTCGAATCAAATTTGGATAAGTAAATTTTTTTTTTCTATTCAAACTCGATCAAGCTCATGAATATGGAGGGGAAAACTATTCACTTAATTAAGTATTCATCAATGTGTAGAAAACTTTATAGCAGTGAATTTTTACTTAAAAGAAACATTTTACATCAATAAGATTAGAGGTCCTTTTTTTAATTTATAATAAAAATTTTATATATTTAATTCAAGTAGTAATAATTTTAGTTGAATGTGATTATTGTAGATATAGAAATTTTGGAAAAGAGTTGGTCAAAATTGAGCCTAAATATAAGAAGAAACATTTTACATCAATAAGATTAGAGGTTTTTTTTATAATAAAATTTTTTTATATTTAATTCAAGTAGTAATAATTTTGTTTGGATGTGATTATTGTAAATATAGGCTTTGCATGTATAATTTATAAGAATTTCTAATAGCTCCCTCAGGAGATTTGAATCATGAATTTTTCCATATTCTTTTTTTATGATTCAAGATTTATATATATTAATCATGAATTTCCCTATTTGGAGAGTTTTATTAATCAATAGGACAAAGCAACAACTAAAATCATATATTATGAAGAAAATTTTCTTTAATTTCTTATTATTTTATATTCGTATGCTATAGCAAATCTATCATGCTTTTATGTCTACTAAGTGTGGAACAATGCAATATGTCATTTTGTTTTTGGTTACCCATTTTTATATTCCATAAGTGGTGGGTGGTTAGCCATTGCAACAATTTGTATTCAAACATCAACTACTCAGTCTCTATAGAAGAAACATACCAAAAATAGCAGTTTATGTTTATATTTATATTTATTGCTTCCTTTTTCAATAATTCATCTGATTTAAATATTTTTGGTTTAAGTATTAAAAAAACCTAAACTAAAATTAAGCAATCATCTAAGGTCTTATATTTTATTACAATCAATTGAGCCCTCAAACATTTATTTTTATTCATTTGAGCCATTAAACATCTATTTTCATCAATTTGAGCCATCAAACATCTATTTTCACCCAATTGAACCCTTGATTGGACGAAAATTGATGATGACTTTTAACCAATTTTTTTTTTTTCAATCAATGGCTCAATTGGATGAAAATAAATATTCGAGAGCTTAATTGATTGCAATAAGACGATAGGAGCTTAAATGATTATTTAGTTTTAGTTCAGGGGCTTTTTTATATTTAAGCCAATATATTTTTATAATCAATAAACATAATTTATAAAAAATGCACTTCAACATTTGATTCAACGATTAATATATATTTATTCAAAGAAAAAAATTTAAATCTTTTTATTTAAAAAAAAAAAGATAATAGTATTATTAATTTAAGAAAAAATCACCAAATTTACTTGCAGTAATACTTCACAAGTAAGTTAATAAAATGACACATATATTTTAAAATATAATAAAAAAATAGGATATATAACAACGTCTTAACACTTATAAAATGAAAAAAAAATTACCGTATATCAAATATGAACTCTTAATTTAATACATGAACTTTTTTAATGATGGCAATTGCATGATACATATCCAACTTCAATCCTTTTTCCCCAACCAGCAAAGTCTAAATTGAGAAATAAAAATTTTCTTGAAAAAGTGATTGGTTTATCCATGTGGAAGCACAAAAAGGGTTGTGGGTGGGTAACTTAGAAATTGAAAATGAAGAAGGAGAAGGAGACGAAGGGCTAGTTTCTTGTTGAAAAAGTTTGAGTTGAAAAAAATGTGTTTAATAAGTATAGTAAAAAATTATGGTTTAAAATTTTTTTAGTGTTTAGCATTATTATGAAAAAGTGTTGTTAAAAATTAAAATATCAAAAAATGATAAGTTTAAAATAATAAAAGTGTAACAATTTTAAAGCTCAAAAGTTATATTTTTTGATTTTTTGATTTAACTTTTCGAATCATAATTTTAATAATAAAAACTAATTTGTTTACTTATTTAATATTACGTTTATGATAAAAAATAAATTTTTACTCAAAAATTATTAAAAAATAATATTAAACAAGACCGAAGAACTTTAAAAGGAGATAGAAGATCCGTATATTGTTAATGAATAGTACGAAATAAATATTTTTCAACGGTAAACAGCGAAAAGGTAAGCTCCTCTGGCTTCAGTTCTGACCAAGATTGTACTGTTTTTTATGATCATTTATGCAGCAAAGCACGTGTGAGGTATGTTGCATAAAACCAGGAGTAAATATGAAAAATATGTTCATATTAATCATATAATTGTTAAAGGATCTAATGAATAAAGTTATTTAAAAAAATGAACAATTATAAATTATTATAAAAATATATTGTAAAGATAAAATTATTTTTAATGAAAAAATCTATTTTTTCTTTCTCTTTCATTAAAAAAATATTATTTTTAAAAATTTTAATTAAAAATAAATTTAAAAAATTAAATATTTAAATATTTATTTTTTAAAAAATTCAAAAATTTAAAAAATTTAAAGAAATATTAATTTTATAAATATTAATTGTATTTTTTTTAAAAATAAATAAATAAATAATTTTAAAATTTTAAAAATTGATTTTTTAAAATTAAAAAGATTTATTTTTTAATTAAAAAATAAGAAAAAAAGAGAGGAAATTTTTTTTATCAAGGGTAATTTTGTTTTTATAATTTCTTTATTAATAATTTCTTTATTTTTATTTTTCAAATAATTCTTACTCATTATACCTGTACACACAAATTTTATGTCAAAAATATGACAAGGAAAATTTGGAGTCAAATAAATAATTTTATTAATCAAACTTTGAGGTTACAATCTCTGAATATTCTTAAAGAAAGAAATCCTTTGATTCTTTTCTTCAGTAAAATTTTGATCCAAGGGTCTTCACGACTTGATCTTGAATCGGTGAGATCTGCTTCAAGGGTCTTCTAGACTTGGTCTTGAAAAACAGGAATTATCTCCTTTCCTTTGATGAACAAGATCGGAGAGCAGCTTCTTAGAGAATTCTCAAGAACAAGCACCGCGTTCTTAGAATTTCTCTAATTTCTTCTTAAGAATTTTGAGAGGATTTGGCTCTTCAAAATCTTCTTCTCTTTAGGCTTTCTGAGTTGTGAATTTGTGTTAAGAGGAGGTCTCTATTTATAGTGGTAGCTAGCCAGGTGAAAGAGAGTTTTAAAAGAACTTAATCTCCTTATTTATCTCTTAATTAATTTAATTTAATTAGAGATAATATCTTCTTATTTATCTCTTAATTAATTTAATTTAATTAAAGATAAAATATTTATTTTTTATCACTTAATTAATTAATTAAATTAGAGATAAAATATTTATTTTTTATCACTTAATTAATTAATTAAATTAAAGATAAAATATTTATTTATCTCTTAATTAATTTAATTTAATTAGAGATAAAAATTTATTATTTATCTCTTAATTCATTTAATTTAATTAGAGATAAAAATTTATTATTAATTTAATTTAATTAGAGATAAAAATTTATTATTTATCTCTTAATTAATTAATTAAATTAGAGATAAAATATTTATTTTTATCACTTACTTAATTAATTAAATTAGAGATAAAATATTTATTTATCTCTTAATTAATTTAATTTAATTAGAGATAAAAATTTATTATTTATCTCTTAATTAATTTAATTTAATTAGAAATAAAAATTTATTATTTATCTCTTAATTAATTTAATTTAATTAGAGATAAAAATTTATTATTTATCTCTTAATTAATTTAATTTAATTAGAGATAAAAATTTATTATTTATCTCTTAATTAATTTAATTTAATTAGAGGTAAAATAATTATGACACATGGGTGAAATTTGATTGGATAACCCATGAATCCTTGCAATTTGATTGGTCAAACCATGTGTACATATTTAATTAATTATAAAATAATTAATTATAATATGATATTATCAATTTCACATGATAATGTATAATTCAATTGAAAATTTCTTAATTAAAAGAAATTTCAATTAACACGTGGCAATTTGTAATTGGTTGCAAATTTTCTCCTTCTACAAATGCCCCCTCAAGACTTGGTTACGTACACGAATTTTTTTTTTTTTTTTTTTTTTTAGTGTAGCAAGTGGACAAGTCTTGAAATTTATCTAGATCAATTAATTATCTTCATATAATTTTATATATGAGACGAGAAAAATTGATTTAAGAATTTCTACAGCTTCAAAGAATTTGAGTTTGATCTAATCACTTCTTTGCTCAAATTAATTTCAATTAAAACCCAACATCCAGTTTTAAAGGAATTCTAATGCACTTAGAAGTTCTATTCCTTGACCACATGGGACTTGAACTATTTCCCCTATAAAAGCAAGGCCTTCTCAAGCTAATTTGCACATCAAATTAATCGTCAAAGGTTGCTACGTTGGAGAGCTTAACAGGTGAGTTTATTTATTTTTTATTTATTTATTATTTAATTAGTGTATATTCTCAGCAATTCATAGTTTAACAAAAGGTGTCAATATGCAGATTACACAACTTCATATTCGCGAAAACTCAAGTGGTGGCATATCATCCCTACGTTGGGTGAGTTACGGTTCCTCTTTTTTTTTTTTTTTTTTTTTTTTTTTTGTGTGGCTTTGTACCCATGCTTGGGAAAGTGACGCCAAGGTAATTGTGGGATCCGCCAGAGGCCACCTCTGGAGAAACATACTTGTGGGTCCCGAGATGTTGTGAATTGACAAACCTGACATTTGAGAATAATCTCGTGGGACCCATCCCCAGGAAACCAATTCGGCACTTTTGAGAATGATTCTTATTATAGGAACTTGGGACTATGCGGCTTCCCCTTGTTAAAGCAATGCGGCAATGATGAGGGACAAAAACCATATGCACCGAAATTTAATGAAGATGAAGGTTCTCCAATAGCCTTTTTATGGAAACTTGCAATGATGGGTTACGGATGTGTATTGGTGCTAGGATTGAGTACTGGATACATTGTGTTCATGACCGGAAGAGCCTGTGGAAGAGGCAGGAGAAACGTGTTGAGTGTGGACGAGTACAGGGCTGGTTCTGTTATTGAGTGTGTCTCAGCTCTTTTTTTTTTTTTTTGGAAAGACGAGAGAGAGAGCGAAATTTGGATTTTTTTTTAATTCTCTACCTACTTTGACATTTTTTTATTTGTTTTGTTTTTGTCTTTGTTTTTTTTTTTTGTAGAATCATCATGGTGTACTTCAAAGATCACAAAGATTATCTTGTGATTCTTTCCAAGGAAGATGAAGACATAAAAGAAGGATTATATCTCTCCATCGACAAGCCCATATCGGGTAGATATAAATCCGCTTGGAAATCATTTGATTTTCCCACCACTTTGGAAGATTGGTCGATAGAACTTTCTCCAACTTCACAATCTTCTCCAAAGGCGAGATCTCTTCAGTCTAGTCTTCACGTCAATACTTCTAATCATGAGAAGTTTGACACGTTGGGAAGTCGTATTATTTCCGAAAGATCATATTGGGGATTTTCCTTCAAGATTTTTGGAGAGTTTGGTTACATACCAAAGTACTGGGAATGGACTGAAGATGTATTGTACCATTTCAACAAAAATTTAACGACTGTTAGTATATATGATGCTGTTTATGCATCATTATACACTTATGATCACAACAAAGACGTCATTCGCGCTTTTTGTGAAGCTTGGTGCTCGGCTACCAACACTCTCCACCTTGCTACTGGGGAAGCTTCCATCTCCTTATGGGATTTGCATAAGCTAGGCGGTTTACCTATTCACGGCATATTTTATGATGAAGTCATTCCTTGTGCTGCCGAATTGACTGGCTTTGATAACAAGGGAAGATTCATCCCAAGATGTTGTGAATATCTATTTGCTGCATTCCATCTTTTGAAGCAAGGCAAGGAGGATAAGGTGTCTATTGAGGATTGGATCAATTTTTGGTTTCAAGGGAAATTGCGTTACACCAAACCACCTGCTCGAAAAACAAAGAAGCTTGTTCGCCCAAAAGCTACACATAATCCTACTGGAATTCTTCGAAAATACCAAGGTCGGGGAATGGCAGGAGATGGAGCATTTACTGCACTTGGAATCAAAGACAGTTTAACAACAGACACTTATTTAGCTGCCTTCCTTTCTTGTTGGATTTGTGTTTTCGTTTTTCCAAGTAAAGATTCAGAATTTGTTCGGCCAGAGACATTTAAGATAGCCAGCCTGATGGCGATTGGGAGAACTGTTAATCTTGCGGTCCCGGTGTTAGCCAATATTTACCATGGACTAAACCGAATTACACTTTCCGCTCAAGCGGGCTCTTCAGATGCTTGTTTTCCAATTCACTATATTTATGGGTGGCTAAGTTATTACTTCCGGACTCACTTTCAAAATCCAGATGATGTATATGGGCCTTTGATGAGCAAGTTTTCAGGAGAAGGTGGAGCCAAATACTTTGAGGATTATGACGCCCGCAAGTTAATTCATAGTGGCATAGTGTGGAATGCTAACTTATATCCCAGGAATAGAGATGAAGTGATTGTTGATGATGACGCTCTTAGTAAGATCAATCATGGCTACCTTGTTAATGTTCGTTCGAGCTATTTGCCTGCCCGATGTAACCAAGCCATCATTGTGGAACCTTACAGTCCTCATCGATTTGGGAGACAATTTGGGTTTTGTCAAGATATTCCTGGAGCTCTTAAGGAAGACATTCGTTCTGGATCTGTGGATGATCTATGTAGGTTTTGGAGAATTTGCACTCGTTCTCATACAAAGTCCAGATTGATCTCTCCAGCTCGTTCTCTAAATCCTAATGATCATGCAACCGCAAGATACATAGAATGGTGGTCCAAAGTTCATGAGCCATATCTTGAGCATTCTATTGATATTTTGATTTCGAGCATCCGTACATCACCGTCAAAGAGAAGAAAACCTCCAAAGGATGTTAAGAAAAAGTCTTTAGAGATTTCGCAAGACAAACCCAATAAAGCCAAAGTCTCGTCCACCATAGATTTAACAGAGGAGCATGTGAAGACTTCACAAGAAGTTCCTCGATCAGTATCATTAGTTGATGAAGGACAAAGGGTTTTACCGAAAGTCATCGAAGGAAAGCATAATGCGATTGTTGAAGATTCGATTGATGAGAGTGATCATGACAGACATTGGAAGCGAACTAGGCCAAGGGGATCCTTTCAAGGTGATATATCCCCCGCCAAAAGTGAAGCTTCAGTTTCTAGTTCGCATGAGTTCAACAAACTTGCAGCTAAAATCAGAAATAATGTTTCAAGTACCGTTTCCAACCAAGAAGATGCTTGCCCTAATGTGATTGTTAATAATACTTCCCCTATAGTGAAGACTTCCACAGGCCCTCTTGTTGAAGCTAGTCATCTCGCCCTTCCAGAATTTTCTAAGTTTAGTGCTGAAAAATTGATATCCGATAGTCAGTTGAAGCTTGCAACTATTTTGTGGGAAAACATTCAACCAAGGATTATTCGCGCTTCTTTTGATCGGGTTTCTTCACTTAGTGGTGATGTTCACAAGATCTTTGATGCAATAGAAGCAATCAAGTCCGTTGATTCATCCTTATTGAAAGGCATGGTGGAAGACTACTTTACACAAGTCCAAAAGTTTAATGAGCTTGAATCTTCCATTTCTTCATCCAAGGATAGAATTGAAAGGCTTCAAGGACTTGAAATTCGACTTAAAGATTCAATGTTACTTGAACATAAGACTGTTGAGAACCTTAACACCCTGCAGTCGAACTTGGCAGATATAGAGCATGAGTTCATTACTTTGCAACGCAAAAAACATAGACTTGAGTCTTCGCTCCAAGAAACTGAAGATGAACTGAAAAGAAGAAGAACCGACACCTCCAAGATTCGTGAAGAGATGAATTCTGTTGAGTCTATTACTACCCTTACTGAGGATGAAGCTAAGAACTTAGATTTGTTGCGAAATATGTTGGAAGCCTCTCGAGACGACTTGAAGAATTTCAAATGGAAGCCCTGACTCGACTTGAAGAATTTCAAATGGAAGCCCTGACTCCCTTTTAATGTAACTTTTTTTTTTTCAAATTTATATTAGTTCTTATTTTATTTTTTATTGTAAGTTCTTTTCAAGTTTGAAATGAAGTTAAATTTCTTTTTCTCCATATATCATCTTTCTTTTGCACTTTCTGAAGCATTTTTGCATCATGTATGGACTATAAATTAAATTCCCAAAGATCTTTAATTTGCAAAAGATTTGTTTTACTTGAAAAATAATTTGAATCATGAAATTTGAATGGAGAATTATCATGATACTTTCAAGTGAACCAAAGATAATATTTGAATCAAAAGAAAATTTTTTTTTTTGTTTGGACTGAACTTGGCAATGAAACCAAGCTGCCTACGTACCCTCGAATTTGAAGGATCAAGTCATAACGTAGTTCATCTTTTTTTTTTTTTTGTGCCCTAACTTTTGCCTAAGTTGTCCTAGAAAGGATTTTCAACATAGCGGGCTTTTTTTTTTTTTTTTTTTTTTTTTAATGTGCAGTTTAAGCTCGTGCTTAGGAGCAACATACGACAGTTTAAGCTCTTGCTTAGGAGCAATATCTTCTTTAAGCATAGTAACGCTTCAAAAACTTTCCATTGATCGGTCCAACTTTGACACCATCTTGATCAACGATTTTGTATGCACCATTGGTATAAACTTCTCGAACAACGTATGGTCCATCCCATTTTGAAAGGAACTTGTTGCCAATACGATGTGAAGTATTTATGGGTCTTCTTACAGCAAGGACTAAATCTCCAACTTGGAAAGATCGCTGCTTGACTTTCTTATTAAAAGCTTTGGATAGTCGAGCTTGATAGCACTCCAAGCGTTGTTGGGCTTCCAACCTTTTCTCATCCAGTGCTTCTAATTCTTCCAAACGTAAGCGTACATTGTCTTCACTAGAAAGATCTTCCTGGATTGCAATCCTTAATGACGGAATTTGTCGCTCAAGTGGTAGAACAGCTTCCACACCATAAACAAGTGCATATGGAGTGGCTTGAGTTGGTGTGCGATATGTAGTTCGATAGGCCCACAGAGCTTCTCCTATCCTTTCATGCCAATCTTTCTTTGAACGGTTAACCACTTTCTTGAGAAGATTGCACAAAGTCTTGTTAAAAGCTTCTGCTAATCCATTTGCTGGAGCATGGTACATTGAAGACTTGTACTGCTTGAAGTCAAACTGTGCACATAACTTGCTCATGTCAAACTGCTTCCCATTATCAGTTATGATGTGACGAGGTACGCCATACCGATAAATGATGTTTGTTCTGATAAAAGTTGCAACAGTTTCTTTTTTTGCTTCCCTGTAAGGTGCCACTTCTGCCCACTTTGAAAAGTAATCTGTAGCGGCAAGTATGTACATATGCCCTAGTGAACTCTTAGGTAATGGTCCTACCAAATCAAGTCCCCAAGCATCGAAGGGCCAAGATGTGACTGTCGGATGTAATGGTTCAGGAGGTTGATGGATGAAGTTTGCATGAAACTGACAAGCTTGACATTTCTTGGAGTAGTCCATGCTATCTTTTACCATTGTTGGCCAGTAATATCCCATTCTTTTAATTTGAAAGTGCAATTTAGCTCCAGACTGATGTGCACCACAAATTCCTGAATGAGCTTCTTGTAAGGTTTTGGATACTTCATCTTCTCCTAAACATCGAAGGAAGACACCATCAAAAGAGCGGCGATAGAGCGTACCTTTGAAGTAAATAAATCGAGGAGCTCGACGTTTCACTTCTGTTTTATGCCTTGGATCATTGGGTAGCTTCCCATGCTCCAAATAATCAATCAATGGTTGTCTCCAATCTTCTTTTTCAACTTCGCAAACTGAAACAACATTGGATTCCGTATTGCCATCTTTAAAATCAACTGGAGGTAAAATCCATCGTTTGCAAAGAGGGACTTTTACTTCTACACTTGGCATGGCAAGAGCTGATGCTAGATTAGCTAGAGAATCTGCTTGCTTGTTCTCTTTTCTTGGTACATGTTCCAAGCTTACATTGTCAAACCATTCCAAAATCTTCTTCGCATAGTTGACATATGGTAAGAGGTCTGGCTTCTTAACTTCGTAAAGTGAAAGAAGTTGGTTGATGACCAATTTGGAATCCCCAAACACTTTAAGTTGAGTGATCTTCATATCCACTGCCATTTCCAATCCAATGATCAGAGCTTGGTATTCTGCTACATTGTTGGAACAATTTTCAATGAGAGTAAATGCATAAGGCAATACATCTCCTTCTGAAGTGACAAAGACAACACCTGCTCCAGCTCCATCTTGACGGGCAGCCCCATCGAAGAATAGTTTCCATGGCCTGGGAATTTCGATGAAAAGAACATCTTCATCTGGGAGATCTTCAGAGAATTCCCAATCATCTGGAATCGGATGGTTTGCAAGGAAATCGGCAAGTGCTTGCCCTTTAACGGCCTTTTGTGGAATATAAGTAATATCGAACTCTTGTAGCAAAAGAGCCCATTTTGCTAATCTTCCACTGAGCACAGACTTGGACATGAGATATTTGAGGGGGTCTGCTCGCGAAATCAAACGAACAGAATGAGCTTGCAAATAATGCCTCAGCTTTTTAACTGCAAACATCAATGACAAGCAAGTCTTTTCGATGGGAGAATAATTTAATTCAGCGCCATTGAGAGTTCTACTAAGATAGTAGAGTGCAGTTTCTTTTCCTTCACCATTCTCTTGTGCCAACAAAGCTCCTAAGGAACGTTCTTGTGCAGCAATGTAAAGGATTAACGGCTGTCCTGGTATAGGTGCCTTCAGAATAGGTGGTTGTAACAAAAAGGTCTTAATGCTCTTAAAAGCATTACTGCAGGCCTCATCCCAGACAAAAGGGACATCTTTCTTCATTAGCCGGCTAAATGGTTGACATCGACCAGCCAAGTTTGAGATAAAACGTCGGATATATGCCAATCTTCCTTGCAGACTTTTAAGTTCATGCAGATTGCGCGGTTCAGGCATTTTCATGATTGCATCTATTTTTGATTGATCGATCTCAATCCCACGATGTCGTACGATGAACCCCAAAAACTTGCCCGAGGATACTCCGAACGCACACTTGAGCGGATTCATCTTCAATTGGTATCTACGCAATCTTTCAAACACTTGGCGAAGATCAGCAAGATGATCGGATTTTTTCTTTGACTTCACTACCAAGTCATCAACATAACATTCGACATTCTTGTGAAGCATATCATCAAAGATCTTTTGCATTGCTCTTTGATAAGTAGCACCTGCATTCTTTAATCCAAACGGCATAACTTTGTAACAGTATATTCCTTTTGGAGTTCGAAATGCAGTAAGTTCTTCATCTCTTGGAGCCATGCGAATTTGGTTATAGCCAGATGATCCATCCATAAATGACAAAGCTTCATGGCCAGTTGTAGCATCAACCATTATTTCTGTTATAGGGAGAGGAAAGTCGTCTTTTGGACAAGCATTGTTCAAATCTCGAAAATCTACACAAACTCGAAGTTGACCATTTTTCTTTCTCACTGGAACAATATTTGAGATCCAAGTGGGATACTTGACTTCTCTAATAAAGCCAGCTTTGATGAGCTTATTGACCTCAGCTTCAATTTGGGGGATCAAATCAGGATGGAAGCGTCGTTGAGCTTGTTTGATAGGTCGGACACTTTTCTTGACAGCCAGATGATGCATAGCTACTTTTGGATCAAGTCCCGGCATCTCTTTGTAAGTCCAAGCAAAGATATCTCGATACTCTATCAAAAGATCAAGATAGGCTTTTTCTTCTTCTGGTGGTAAGCAAGCATTAATAAAGACCGGTCGTGGATCTTCACTAGTACTGATGTTAACCTCCTTTAGTTCGTCAATAGTAGCTTGATTTCCTTCTTCAAAAGATGAAGGGGCTTCTTGGGCTTCTTCCTCTTGAGATTTTTCACCAGTTTCCTTTACAGATACATGGTTAGAAGTAAAGATTTCTGTTTCTTCAAGTTCTTCTTCCTCTGAGGATGAGACTGATTTGGTTATAACCACTGTGTGCTTTCTAGCCTTTAAAACTTCACCAGTAGTTACCTTCCATTCGCTTTGCCTTTTCATTCGAGAAGGAATTTTGCTGTGAAAATCTCTTGATTCCTTTAAAGTGGAAGATTTTCTTTTTCGGCCACAGTTAACTTCTTCAGAGTACGGACTTCCAAGCCTTGACTGAATGGAAATTGGTTTACTTACAGAAACTTCAATGCATTTTTCTCCCATTCGTTCAAAAACTGACCTTCGTGATGATTGAATGCTCAAACGATCAAACACTGAACATCGTGTTGAGCGTGCCCCCAAGCGATCAAACACTGAAAGTCCTGGTGGCTTCACTGCATCTTCTTGCTCCTCGGGAACTTCCTCCACATTTATGTACCTCGAAGTTTGTTTATGAATCTTCAATTTTAATGGAGAATACCCAAGCCCCTCTCTAGAAGTTCCGATGTGATCAATCTTCTTTTGCCAGACCTGTCGGATCTTGAATGAACTTTGCGGCTTTTCTTTGCTAGGCTCTTTTGTCTCGTGAGCCAATTTTATGACATCCTCTTGTTTATACCCAGCTTTGACAAGCAACCTATAAGCGTTAGGGTCAAAATCTTTAGCTCGATGAGTAGGAAGATCTTGATGTTCACAAAGAGGTTCTTCTATTGGCCTAACAAATCCTTGCAGTGGAGGTATAAGGCCTCTTGATTCTTCCAAGTTAGTGAGGGGAAGAGTCAGATCTTTTAAACCTTGAGCAATTTCATCTTCTCCGATTGTGGAAAAAGCCAAATTCTTTCCCTTTTGCTTTAATTCTTGCATCGGGTTGGACATTACTTCTTCAATAAATGTATCTTTGAGATAAAACTTTGCATCTGCGAAATGTGCTTCTGCTATAGTAAATGGCTTAGCGTCTGCAAGGATCGTCTTGACTTGACCGTTTCTGCAATACTTGAGACACTGGTGCAGAGTTGAGGAGACTACACCATTTTGATGTATCCACGGTCGTCCTAACAACATGTTGTACGTCGTTTTGGCATCGATTACATGGAAAAGTGGACTTGACTCCATATCTCCAATGAAAAGTTGAAGTCTAAGTTTTCCAAGAGCTCTTTGTCCCCCTTGGTTGAATCCTTGGATCATCAAGCGGCTTTGCATCAATTCATCCAAAGGAACTCCCAATTCTTTCATTGTCATCAACGGGAGTATGTTGACAGCAGAACCATCATCGATCAAGATTCTATTGATCTTCTGTTCCCGAGTATATCCTACGACGAACAACGGCCGATTATGAGGGGTTGACCCCAGCAACAGATCTTCATCAGAAAAGTTAATTTTCGTAGCACAAGAATGATCATCAACTTCAAATGCTACTGAGTCAATGTTGTTTTCATTTTCTTCATTGCCACTGTTATGGTAACAAGTCATGAAAACCAAATCTTCATCTCTAAGCTGAATTGGCATGAATTCGTTCAAAGTGATTGGCTTCCTTGACTTCCTCCCTACTGAATTTTTGCCCTGAGATGGCATTTTTGCTTCTCGAGGTACATTGGGCTTTGGAAATTCAGATGGTCGTTTGATCATCTTAGCTCTTGTAGGCACTTTCACAACTTTTGGAAGATTCTTCCTTTTGCTTCTTCGGCGTGTGACTAGAGTCCAACCATCGTAATCTTGATTTTGTCTTTGAAGCAAATAGTTGCCCCCACTTTCCTGAAGACCCTCCCTCGTACTTGTACTTGGAGCCAGTATGATAGGATCAAAAGAGCCAAATTTTATGGTTCTATCCAGCAAGTTGGATTGAGAAACCATATTGACTGATGCCAAATTTGACGACATCGTTTCTTCTTCAAACTCGATTTTTCCTTCTTCATAGAGTCGCATGATTTTATCCTTCAAAATAAAGCACTTCTCCAGAGGATGGCTAATCAAGCGATGGTATCTGCAATAATTGGGATCTTCTACTTTATCAGCTTCTTCAGGTCGCTTCATTTCTGGCAACTGAATCAGTTTAGTCTTTAAAAGTTCTTCAAGAATGCTTGAAACATCAGAATCAGGAAAAGGATACTTCTTTTCTTGCCTCTCCTTCAAGGTGATCTTGCCTTTACCTTTGTCTTGGAAAGGAGAAGATTTCATCTCTTGAGATTCTTTTGACTTGGGAGATATCTTAAGAGGTTTGGTAGTCACGGCCATAGACTGTTTGCTTTCTCCCTTGTTGGTAAAGGTTTTGCCCCCTTTGCGGGTATCTTGTTTTTCCTTGGCTTTCTTTGGCTCTTGCACCGGAGGTTCTTGATTTCCAGCAGCTGTCATACTCAACTCCATATCATGAGCACGAGTGGCTAATTCTTCAAAGGTCTTAGGCTTGATGCCTTGAAGAATGTAACGCAAGCCCCAATTCATGCCTTGGATGCACATGTCAAGGGCAGAAGACTCAGACAGTCTTTCTTTGCAGTTAAGGCTCAGATTTCTCCATCTGTGGATGTAATCAATGACTGGCTCATCCTTCCATTGACGTGAGCTTGTGAGTTCGATCATGCTGACTAAGCGACGAGTACTGTAGAATCGATTAAGGAATTCGCGCTCAAGTTGTTCCCAGCTGTCAATCGTCCCAGGCTCAAGATCAGTATACCAATCAAAGGCGTTGCTTTTTAGGGAGCGAACGAACTGCTTCACCATGAGATCCCCATAGGTACCAGCATTATTGCAAGTTTCCACGAAATGTGCAACATGTTGGCGTGGATTTCCTTTTCCATCGAACTGCTGAAACTTTGGGGGTTGATAGTTCCCAGGCATCCTCAGACGATCGATCCTTTGAGAATATGGTTTTGCATATGTATATGAAGGTTGAGTGATGCTTTCAACTTGATCTTTGATAGCCTCCTTTATAAGATCCTTGAGCTGACTGGTAGTGACGAGTTCATTGATCTTTTCTTCAGAATCCTTAGCAACTTCCTTGCCAGAGTTCTCACCATCATCTTGAAAGATTGATTGCCAATTCTGGTTTGAAGCTTCGTTCCTTTTTCCAGTGAGACCGGCGATCTTGTCCATCATGGAAGCGATCTGGTTATCCTTCTCTTTGATACTTGCTGAAAGAATTTCAACAGATTTTGCCAGAAGTGCAACTTGTTCTTCCAATGATGTGGTGCCAGTTGTCATGACAGCCATTACTCCAGAACTTGATTTTGGAGTAGATGATGGAATAGGCTTGTTGCTTGAGTAGCTGTCTTGTTCTTGGTATGTTAACTGGCGACTTGCACTTGATCCTCGAGGAGAATCAACTTGTCTAGCAGAAACTTCTTCTAAGTCTTGAATTGGAGAAGAAGTGTCATAGAGAGGGTTTTGATTGAGCACAGGAAGAGTTTGCTCATACAATTCAGCAAGAGTTTTGGTCTTCTTCCTAGTGCCATAAGGATGAGTAGGGACATCAACGCTTGATGATGAAGTGGGGTAGACTGCAGGATTAGCTCGAGCAGGCTTGAGAGTTGGTTTGTTAGCAAGGTTCTTCTTGGGAGCCATTGTAACTTGATAACTTGAGTTTTGAAGAAAAGAGATGAAAGGCAGAGATTGTCCCACCGGGCGTGCCAAAATTTGTACACACAAATTTTATGTCAAAAATATGACAAGGAAAATTTGGAGTCAAATAAATAATTTTATTAATCAAACTTTGAGGTTACAATCTCTGAATATTCTTAAAGAAAGAAATCCTTTGATTCTTTTCTTCAGTAAAATTTTGATCCAAGGGTCTTCACGACTTGATCTTGAATCGGTGAGATCTGCTTCAAGGGTCTTCTAGACTTGGTCTTGAAAAACAGGAATTATCTCCTTTCCTTTGATGAACAAGATCGGAGAGCAGCTTCTTAGAGAATTCTCAAGAACAAGCACCGCGTTCTTAGAATTTCTCTAATTTCTTCTTAAGAATTTTGAGAGGATTTGGCTCTTCAAAATCTTCTTCTCTTTAGGCTTTCTGAGTTGTGAATTTGTGTTAAGAGGAGGTCTCTATTTATAGTGGTAGCTAGCCAGGTGAAAGAGAGTTTTAAAAGAACTTAATCTCCTTATTTATCTCTTAATTAATTTAATTTAATTAGAGATAATATCTTCTTATTTATCTCTTAATTAATTTAATTTAATTAAAGATAAAATATTTATTTTTTATCACTTAATTAATTAATTAAATTAGAGATAAAATATTTATTTTTTATCACTTAATTAATTAATTAAATTAAAGATAAAATATTTATTTATCTCTTAATTAATTTAATTTAATTAGAGATAAAAATTTATTATTTATCTCTTAATTCATTTAATTTAATTAGAGATAAAAATTTATTATTAATTTAATTTAATTAGAGATAAAAATTTATTATTTATCTCTTAATTAATTAATTAAATTAGAGATAAAATATTTATTTTTATCACTTACTTAATTAATTAAATTAGAGATAAAATATTTATTTATCTCTTAATTAATTTAATTTAATTAGAGATAAAAATTTATTATTTATCTCTTAATTAATTTAATTTAATTAGAAATAAAAATTTATTATTTATCTCTTAATTAATTTAATTTAATTAGAGATAAAAATTTATTATTTATCTCTTAATTAATTTAATTTAATTAGAGATAAAAATTTATTATTTATCTCTTAATTAATTTAATTTAATTAGAGGTAAAATAATTATGACACATGGGTGAAATTTGATTGGATAACCCATGAATCCTTGCAATTTGATTGGTCAAACCATGTGTACATATTTAATTAATTATAAAATAATTAATTATAATATGATATTATCAATTTCACATGATAATGTATAATTCAATTGAAAATTTCTTAATTAAAAGAAATTTCAATTAACACGTGGCAATTTGTAATTGGTTGCAAATTTTCTCCTTCTACAATACCATTTAACAATTATTGTATTGTTGATTGTATTTTTTCAAATTTACCCTAAAACCAGAGAGCAAAATTGAAAAGAGCTTTTGTTTTAATGGCCTGGCCTTGCCTGGCAATCCTTTGGCTCTCTGCAACGAGGTAAACAGCTGGCGGCGGAGGCGACGGCGACCGCCAATGCCCCCTCCCCATCATCTATTTTGCTGCATGTCTCCACAAGAAATTACATTACTATTTGGTTTTTTTATATGTGATAGTAAAATACACAATAAGAAATGGGTTTTTTTTTAATTTCTTTTATTTTAAAATTTAAGTTCAAAATCTTAAAATAAAAAAAAAAAATTGAACTCTGACCGTTGAATGTCTCACAAAAATCATAAGAAATTATAGCATCCACTTACTATATTTTCTTGCATTACAAATAAATTAAATTAAATTACACAAATATCTATATATAGTACTCTACAAATTACAAATATAAAAGAGTTAGAGAAACAAAGAGAGACCCACATGCCATAACACAGCCTCCCCACGAGAGTCGCGCGAGAGCTGTCAATTTGGTTTCTGCAGCTGCTAGCTTAGCTATCTTTTGCTTGCCCATTCTTTTCTTTTTTTTTCTTTTTTTTTTTAATATATTGTAAAATTTTCTGAAGAAGATTGGACATATCTAAACTGAAACAGAAGCCTTGCAAGGAAAGGGGAACTTTACCCCCATATTCATTTGTCATTTTGGTATCACATTTCATGGAATGTGATTCCTGAGAATGTGATTCTTGAGAATGTGATTCCTATGAATGTAACTTTCCAGCGTTTGGTATACATAGGAAAGTGCTAATTGAAATCCTGAGAATGTGATGATAATTTCCGAAATTACCCTTATAAAAAAATGTAAATTTTATTAATTTTAAAATTTTTCAATGATATTTATTATTAAAAAAATATTTATACTAAATATTTAAAAATAATATTTTAAATTTGAGTTACTTTTAGGATAAAAAATATTTATTAATAATAAAATTTTGAAATTACTCTCATGTAGTTAAAAAATTAAAAGGCTGGATGCAAATTAAATATTATTTAAATATTTTAATGATATTTATTATTGACAAATATTTGTACTAAATATTTAAAAATAATATTTTAATTGGTAATTTGAGTTATTTTTATGATAAAAAATATTTGTTAATAATAAAATTTGAAATTACTCGCATGTAGTTAAAAAATTAAAAGACTATATGCAAATTAAATATTATTTAAATATTTTAATGATATTTATTATTAACAAATATTTGTACCAAATATTTAAAAATAATATTTTAATTGGTAATTTGAGTTATTTTTATGATAAAAAATATTTGTTAATAATAAAATGTTTAAATTACTTTTATGTAGTTTCAAAGTTAAAAGGCTGTATAAAAATTAAATATTATTTAAATATTTCAATGATATTTATTATTAACAAATATTTGTACTAAATATTTAAAAATAATATTTCAATTGGTAGTTTGAGTTACTTTTATGATAAAAAAATGTTTGTTAATAATAAATTTTTAAGGTACTCTCAAGTAATTAAAAAATTAAAAAGCAAAATGCAAATTAAATATTATTTAAATATTTCAATAATATTTATTATTAATAAATATTTGTACGAAATATTTTAAAATAATATTTTAATTGATAATTTTAACTCAAATAGAAAAAGGATAATGTTGTCTTTAACTTTCCAACTACATGGGAAAGTTACTTTCCCACCACTTCTCATGGGAATCACATTCCAATGCTTGTGGGAAAATAACTCTCCAAGGAAAGTTAAATTTCCAGGAAAGTAAACAGTTTTTAGTATACCAAACATGTGAATCACATTCCCACCAATTACTTTCCATGGAAAGTGATCACTTTCCCTCATACCAAACGCCCTCTTAATTCAAACGCCTCTTCCATATGCACTATATATTCTCAATAGTATATGCACTTGCTTGCTACTCCTACTAAGTTTCTTTCGATGATCAAAATATTGTAAGTTAATAATTATCATGAATTTCTTAGCATCAATTTTTCCATCATTAGGAAGTAAATAGTACTATGGGAAGATATGAATAAGTTTAAATAATTAATTAAGAGTGGGATTTGTCATGGATTACTTTGTCTAATCAGTTTTTCATGCCAATTTTGCAAGTTCCTTTCATTATTGGCTGAAGCCTTTGATCAGTTACCATTATTTTGATACATAAATATACATATATATATATATATATATATAATACTTTCCCTAATCAACTGAAATAAGATACAACAAAGCACACAGGCGGGAGGTTTTTGAGTTCATCATCTATAGTTCACTTATCTATAATTGGTGCTTGCCTTTTGCCGGTCAAATCACCATCTTCAATCATCATTCTGAATGAGCTGTTCCTGTCATGTCACCCAGAAGCAAGTTAGTGTGAGAAAGAAAAAAAATTACATTTGATACAATATCAATGTATAAATTTATACATTCACAATAAATTCTATAATGATATTTTATCAAAAAAATTAATTTCTAACCCTAATCACTATAACCTCTAACTAACATTAACCTAATCTTCATCCTACAACTTAATTTTTAATAGATGGTATCATAAGATGCACTGTTCGTATATAAATTTATACACTGATAATGTATCCAATATACGACAAAATTATCAGAATAATGTAATTTTTTTTTTATCAAATTACCCATAATACAAAATTAAGTTAAAAAAAAATGTCATGGGAAGTCGTCATATGATACGGCGACTTCCCATGACTAATTTATTTTTTTTTTGAAAAAATTAGAAGGGAAGTCGTCATATGATATGATTATTTCCCTTCTAATTTTAAAAAAAAAAAAAATTGTTTTTTATAGGTCAGAAGTCGCCATATGAGATGGCGACTTCTTGACCTTTTTAAAAAATAAAAATAAAAAAATAAAACCTTAGTTCGGAAGTCGCCATATGATATGGCAACTTTCGAACTGTATTTGTTTAAAATTTTTAAATGTTGTAACGATTAAAAAAAAATTAAATTTAACCGCTGTAAAAACAACGGATAAAAAAAATTAATTTGGCAACGATCAATTGAACATTACCACCCTTACCCTACCTATAAATACCCTATTCCCTTCATATTTTGCACACAATTTCATTTACTACTCTCTCTCTAAAATTTTTATTTACTACTCTCTCTTTCTCTAAAATTTTCTTTTAGTGTACGAATTCAATTGGCTTCATCGTTATTGAGGTTGCAAGGTAAGCACATATCCATGGTTATATATCAAGAGGTTAGTAATTTTTTTTTTTATCATATTTTTTATATTTTTTATAATTTATCATTATTAAATTTTTATTAATTTTGTATTAATTTTGTTATTAATTTTTATAAAATTATAAAATTATTATTATAAATAATAATTAATTATATTTCAAAGAGATTGCATTATTAATTTTTTTATGATTTTATAATTATTTTATTTAATTAATTATGAACAGGACCCTGTTCGCGTCTTATGATCGAAGAATTTTTTTTTCGAAGATCCGCATCCATCTATTATCGACCACTTAAAGAGTGCCGGATTTTATTATGCAAGTCAAATTTGACAATGTATGCTTCTGTCGGACTTAATTAGCGCGTTGGTTGAACGATGGAAATCGGAGACGCACACTTTTCATTTGCCGTGTGGTGAATTCACAATCACTTTAGAAGATGTTGAGCTCCAACTTGGACTACCAGTAGATTGCTTGCCAGTTACAGGCGCAAGTTTTCTAGATTGGAATGAAGAGTGCCAAAAAATTTTGGGCGTTATACCTCCAGAAGAGTGTCTGAAGGGCTCAATGGTGACAAAAACGTGGCTGCAGTCATTGCAAAATCTCTCCGACCACGCAAGCGAAGAAGAGGTAAATATGTTGCTAGAGCATATAATTTAAGTTTAATTGGAGGAATGCTAATGCTGGACAAATAGAGCAGTCGGGTACATTTAATGTATCTTTCATTGCTTCGTGATTTAGAGCAAACAACAAATTATAGTTGGGGTTCTGCATGTTTAGCGGTTTTGTATCGAGAACTATGTCGGGCTACAGTTCCCGACTGCCATGACATAGGTGGATGTTTACTGCTTTTGCAGTCATGGGCTTGGCATCGACTGCCATTTCTTACTCCGCGCGGGAATTTTCCGCCTGTATACCCCATTGCAAGCAGGTAATAATCTTGAATATTTTTATTAATTTTGTACGAACTTGTATTTTTATTAAGTATATTAAGATTTTATATGCTTTTTAATAGGTGGAGTCATCCTAAAGATTATAGCGATATTCCGCTCGACCTTCGAACTATAAGATCACGACTAGATCGAGAAGCATGTCAAAAGGTAAATGTTTCGATTGTTACATTCAAGTATTTTTGTATTTAATACATATGAAACTAATAATTTATAATAATTATTCGCAGTTTGTGTAGATGCCGTACTCTTCAAATCAAATTATGGCATGTCTTCCATCGGATACAACTAATAATTGCAATATATGGATAACAAACACAGCATTGATATGTTTTGCATATGCAAAGTGGCACGCTACTAACAGGGTGTTATGATAATTTGGGATGCAACAACCAATTCCGCAACCACCGGCGAACCTTGATAAGGTTCATAAGATTGATATGCATGGGCGCCACGAAATATTTTGGCTTACGAAGCATCGACAATGGATCCATTTGTGGAATGAACGTTCTGAACAAATTTCGACAGGTATACCTATTGTTCATAATAATTTCAACCCATCTGCTGATTACATAAAATGGTTTAAAAATGAAGGTCGGCCTTTTATTTGTCCACCATCGGAGTTTGAGGATTTTAGAAGTATGTCATTTCCCGAACAGACTTCAAACCAGTCCGTCCTACACACGAAATGGAAGTTCCTACACCTAGCTGACAACGTTGGCGGATGAGTCAACCGGCCTCATCACATGCGGTGGAGTTCACTGCACCGAGGATGTCATTTAGTCATCCTCATCCTCAACCTCAACCTCGACCAAAACATGGCGTAGCATCCAGTTATCGTCATTCCGTCAGTCACCCTGGATTTGATGTTGAAGATGTTTACCGACCAGAACTGCCAACAACAAGGTTAGATGACCAGCTCCTCACCCCAAGTCCAAGTTCAGCATATCTAACTTCAATGTATCAATTTGAAACCCCTACGTCAGCATTTGATACTACATCACTTGTGGGTCCATCTAGTAGTCAGGTTCCCTTTATGGGTGCTGACTCCTCGAGCAGTAGGTTTTCATTTTTTGATGCAGAACACGTGGGTCTCTCTAGTAATGCGTTTCCATCGACTGATGTGGTTGAGCATGTGGATCACATAGAACAAGAACCAGAACCAGTGGCGGTAGGTCGAAGACGAGGTCGACAACGAATACGTCCCACTGATGAGGTTGAACGACGAGTGCAACCAGATCGCAATAGGAGAGCTCGACATTGCTGCTCAACACCACGCCATACGGGAGCTCCTCCGCAAAATAATTAGAATAAACGTACTTTTTGTATAATAATCATGTATTTTTTAGAAGATGTTTTTAATAATGTACGTTTTGCATAATAATCATATACTTTTTGTATTTTTCTTTCATTAAATGTAAAAATTAACCGTTATTTTAAAATTTTAAATGATTATTTATTATTTTTGTTATTTATTATTTAAAATTTTAATTTTGTAAAATTAAATTTCAAAGTTACTTTTTTTTACCGTTTTAAAACAGTAAAAAACTTGAATGTATAATTAATTAATTATATATAAAATATATTTAGAATTAATAAAATAATATAAATTTAATTAATTATACATAAAAAAAATATTATCAAAAAATATTATTTAGTCTTTTAAAATAATTTTAAAAAATTACTTTTTTTACAAAAATACTTGAATTAATGTTATTTTTAAAATTAAAAAATATTTTTAATTACAAAATTTAAAATTAAAAAAAATGGTGTCGGGAAGTCGTCATATCATATGGCAACTTTCGAGCAGGATTTTTAAAAAATAAAATAAAATTTTCAGTTGGGAAGTCGCCATATCATATTACGACTTCCTAACTGATTTTAAAATGAGCGTATTTTGATACATAATTTAATAACATTGGTAATTTGGTAAAAAAAAAATTTAGCAATATCTAAATAAAAAAACCTCCCGTATACTTTTACGGTTTTACCACTACTAGTTCTTCTAAAACTAAAAAAAGGATTGTGGTTATAAGTGGTAACACAGCCCATCTATACATAACACTTTGTTAAGCAGTAAGCTAAAATATACTTAATCAAATAGTCAAAAAAATGATTTTTCATTTTCATTATACTATATATTTTGATTGAACACTTCAATTGAACAAGTGAAGTGACACATCAACCTCCAATATTTCTGAACATTAGTTTTGGGCGAGAGAGAGAAAGCTACCTTTGAATTAATTAATTAATGTACTAATCAAAATAGACATACCTTTTATTTATTTATTATTATTATTGATTTTTATCGATATTAACGTGTTTCGACATATCGATTTAAATTTATTGATATTTTTAAATATTAAATAAAGTTTATTTTTAAGTTTTTTAATAAAATATATATTATATATATGTATAAATATATTTCAATTATCGACATATATATGTTTATATGCAAATATAAAATTTTAAATATTTAATATCTAAAATTTTTAATCATAAATAAATAAAATAAATGTTAAAAAAAATACTAAATTATCATTAATTAGATTCAATAATTTAATTTTATAAATATATATATTTTTTGAATAAAATTATGAAAAAGTAAAAATTATTATGATTAAAAAGTATTAAGAATTGGTTAAAAACTAAAGTAAGTGAAAAAAATATTTAAAAAAATCAAAAAATCAAAATCTTGTACCAATCGGTACGGTTCGATACGTACCGGTACAGACCGATATAAGTCGGTGTTGACTGGTACAACCGGTACAAAAACCAAAACAGTACGATGTTGATATCGTTTTATTTTTCTTCAAAATCGATACTTACCGACCGATACAACCGATACTTATATGGTATCGACTAACATGGTACTAACGTTCCTTTGTTTGCCTATGGAAATCAAGCAAAAAGGCAAATGTTTAATTGACAATCTTGTTACCATAGCAATCTTGATAGAGAAAGTTCTTTTCTTTCACTTAGAAATATTCATAAATCGGATCATATTAAATCAAACTTGAATAATAAAAAATATGGATTGAACTTATTAAATTGGATGAATAATTTGTTTCATAAACAAGTTTACCTCCGATATTAATAAAAAAAATTGCATGCTCCAATGAATTTTGATATATAATTAAAGCTTGGTGAAAAAGGAAAAACAATTAATATATATAATTAGTTTTAATGATATGTTTAGTGAATTATTGAACTTTTAATATCAATAATCAAAATTCAATTCCTCAACCACCAGGTAAAAACACTTTTGGGTTGGTTGGAGAATTTGTCAAGAATTTAATATGCCATTAATTTTATTTCCTTACATTGCAAAAAACAAGGAAGAAAAATGTATATTTAATAGTACTATAATTAAATCCAGTTCTAAATTCATTTTCATAGGAGTAATTATGATGAATATCTTTCAACTGCATAAATTTATATGTCACCACTTATTTTTTATTTAAAAAGAAAAAAAAAATGGTGGCCTTAAAAAGTATGATAGATAGGTTGACGCAAAAAAAAAAAAAAAAAAACATTAATTAAATTGGGTTGAGAAATAGTACTATATGAATATTGCTCTTTGCAAACTCGATAGAGAAAATGGAGAAGATTGAAAAAAATATATATGCTTACAATTAATATACCACCAAATCTCAAAAGCAAGTCCAATTGGGCTCCAATCCGTTACTTTTTTTTGTTAATTATTATTCATAAATATAATTTTTATAAGTAAATTATTAGTGGATCTATATATATAAATAATGGTGTTGAATGTATTAATAAATAATGAATAAAATAATAATACTAATAATAATAATAAATAGGAGTTGAACCCAAGGCAATAACGGAATCGGGATTTTCAACTTGAGGAATAAAAGTCTTATATTTAATTTTTGGAGTGAAATTATAATTTTGATTGAATACAATAATTAAGTAGTTTCTTTTTCTTTTTCTTTTACCTTATTATATAGATAGATTTAATTACTACTTAACATTTTTAACATCATGCAAAACATTGAAATCTCCAAGATGACTGACCAAACAATCCATGAACATTAAAAGAAATGAATCACTGCAAATGGAAATTTTCGATAATATTGATCAAATTAATAACATTACTTTACCTTTTTTATGAATTTTTTACTATTAATCTTCTATACATGTTTCTATTTCTTAATCATAACATATTACGCGTTATTATTAATCTAATAAGTAGTAAAAATTTCTAACAATTTTGAATTAATTGTGTGTTTTTTTTAATTGCATATTAAATCATATACATAATCAATAACTTTAAGATGAATGAAGTGGTTAATAATCTTGAAATCGATAGCGAATTGATTGAAATATATAATGAAAAATGTTAATCAGTGTTTAATGATATTGATTAAGATGATATTTAAAAAAAAAAATGCGATGAACATTTTTTTTTAATTTAATAAAAATAATATATTAAATGTAAAAAAACTTTTATAAACTAACAATTAAAGAATCTTTATTCGATGCCTATAAACATTGATTAATCATACTCATATTAATAAACAATTATTCGAGCCATTATCTTGTAGAGTTTGTACATTAACAATAGAGTTTTTTAAATTCAGAAACGGAATTAAAAAACTATCACATGTTTCATTTATTTTTTAAATTATTTTTTAAAAATATATCTTAAAAGATATATGTTATCTTGTTAATTCGTTGTAAAATTTAAAACTCCACCATAAATAAGATAATTTCTCACCCTTTTAGCAAATTTTTTTAAGCAACCAATCAAAACTAAATGACAAGAATCCAAGGTGATAACATTTGACATCTGGGTTTATTGATTTGTGATTCCTAATCAAAAAGTTTAAATTGTCTCACGTGGAATCTTATGGAACACATATACTTAGATTTGATTGGTAGAGATAGCAAAATAGGATCATTAATTTTTGTCTTTGATCCTCCTTCCAGCTGCTTAGCATTTAATTTAATATTGGCAACAAAGCTAAGTGAACACAACTGTCATTTTTGCTTTATTACGTAACTATATTCAACCTTTATGTCTATTAATGAAACTAATTAGGATTCCTTATCAAGGAAAGAGGATTAGGGTTGTAAATCAACTTTTGCTAATAAAAGGTCCCTTTTTAATGAAAAGGGAATATATGGGGTTGTTTTATATTTAATCCCCTAAAATGAGGGAAATTAAATCACAATTTTGATCACTAATTTAGCATTGACTGAAGGAAGATTACGGAGGCTCTTAATCAAGGTTTTCGGTCTCGTATCAGTATCAATGATATCGTTCGATACGTATCAATTTTAAAAAAATCGATAAATTTAAAATATTGTATCGGGCTAAGTTTGAAAAATGAATGAACTATTAAAGTTAATTTTCAACATATGTATAAACGCACTATGTCTTCCTTGTTTTTGGTATAAGAGATCGAAAATCTGGGGAACAGAGAAAGAGGAACTGCAAATGCTGGGATCAAATCTTAACCTTGTAAGAATTCATCTTTAAGGTACCCAACCTTGTAAGAATTCATCTTTTAAGGTAGGTGAGTGAACTATTAATTGGATAAAACTCCATGTTCTTTCTTAATAGGATTCGATTATCATCGAGTACCTAAAACATTAGTTAAGGATAATTAAAATACTATTTATGGAAAGATTTTATATTTAATCACTGGTTTTACTAAATTCAATAATAAATAATGCATTAACTAATACCACTAAACTCAGATTAACATTTCCATTCTTAATAACTACATTTTATATATGCCTTCTTTGTATATCAAAAGCCTTTTTTTTAAAGTACGTACGTATACCTAATGATCTCTTCAAATATTCTTCCTTTTCTTAATTTGCACTTTGAAAATTTTTGAATGCACATCCTCATCATAAAATACAGTAATTATTTTGTGATGTCAATAGCCATTAGTCACAGCAAATTTGCACATATGGATATATACTTTCATATCATCTATAGAATAATAATAATAATAATATTCTTATTATTCTATATATAGTGGTACCCACTCAATCTTCATATTTTTCTCTAATTCTTTTTTAATGTGCTTTGCCTTTCATGGCAAATTGGCAATGCTAATAGTGGAGATAAGTTCGTTGATATGACTAATTCATCCATGTAGAGAGGAGTTCAAGAGAATAACGCACTTGTTAATTTATAACTAAACCATTATAATAATATAATACTTATCCAAATTGAGAGAGTTTATTTGAGATTAGGACAAAAGATCCACCTTGATTATCCCCTCCACGTATAATATTTTCTTTTTTTGGGGGGGGGGGGGAACCGGTTAATTAAAATAGCATTGAAAATTTTGCAAAAGCTTTGTTAATATGAAAGAAAAACCTTGTTTAGGTGGGTTTTGATTGAGCTAAAAGGTGGGTTTTGATTGAGCTAAGGATATGATAATTATGTAACATTGGGAATACTAGGAATTCAGGGTTGGTGACGTCATTGAAGGGAAATATCTTGAACAACTTGTTGTCATAGGATTAAATTTTCTCTCAAAATTTTGACCTTATGATGGCACTAAGTTGCGCACTTAGTCAACCAACTCTCAAATACAACGGAAAGCAATCAACAATCAAACAAAGACAACACAGATTACCGAAAGTTCCTAACCGTTTTATTGCTCGTCAATAACTCGGAATACAAAGTCTGCTGCAGGGATCACACACTCAGATTTCTAATTCTCTGTTGTGTTCTCTGCTTTACTTAACTAAGTATTTATAGATAAAAGAGTTGGCCAACATCCCTAACCAGTAAGACACGTTTTAGGCAACAGTTAGAATCATAGTCCATCACGAATTCTGACCACGATCTGAAGTGTGCCTTAAATTTTGGCCAACACTTCCTAAACTTGCGCTCCACGCAGCTTACGTGGGCCTTGGGGCTGTCCTGGTCCGAACATCTCGCCCCATGATCAGTTTCCCACTCGAACTCAACTTCTTCAAGCCAACACGTTTCTTGCACACTTCACGGACCACTTGCCCGCGTGCTTGCACCCAGACTCCTACTCGGATCTGGACTCTTAAGTCTTTCCCACATTTTGCACCCAAGTTCGCACCTTGGCTGTGCTAAGGACCAATCACCTCGTCGCAACTTGGCCCAATCGTGACCTGCTTGCGTCGACCCGCAGCAAGGCCTGATGGCTGGCCTGCTTGTGTCGATCCACAGCAAGGCCTGATGCTTGCGCATCTCAGGGTCTAACAAACCCACCCCCACCAGATGATTTCGACGCCTTCGTCGGAAGAGTTTCCGAGTAACGCTGGATCTCATCCTCAACTGCCAAAGGTCCATGTCCTTTTCCCAAGTAGCATCTTCCATGTTTCCACCTTCCCAATGCAATAAGTAGTAATCCCACCGATTCTTTCTACTAGCGCCTTCCCTCCGATGGTCTAGAATTCTCACCATTTTTTTTTCAAAGTGTTTTCGAACACTTGGAGGTGCCCGTCTGATCAACTGTCTTTCATTAACAGCATCTTCATGATAAGGCTTCAGGAAGCTTACATGGAACGTTGGGTGAACTTTCATCCGTTCAGGCAATTTCAACCGATAAGCAACATTACCAACCCGTTTGATCACCTCGAAAGGACCATCATACATTTGCACAAGGCCCTTATGGTAGCGTCTGTCAGTCACTTTCTTCCACATTTGAGGCGTAAGTTTCAACAGAACTTTTTCCCCGACTTGAAACTCTAGTGGCCGCCGATGCTGATCAGAATACTTTCTAATCCGCCGCTGAGCTTTCTCTAAGCTCTCCCTTTCCTGGTCCATCAACTTTTGCATTTCTCTAGCAAAGCGATAGGCTGTCAGGCATTCTCCCTGAGACTTAGACTTAGCAACTTCTGAAGTTGTCTCGGTTGTTGTCCCATAACCAACTCCGATGGACTCAAACCTGTCGCAGATGACTTATGCAAATTGTAGCAAAACTGAGCTGCATCAAGTAAACTCACCCAGTTCTTTTGGCTAGCCGTCACATAGTGCCTCAAATATTCCTCCAGCAAAGCATTGATCCGCTCCGTTTGGCCATCAGTTTGCAGATGGATTGCTGTGGAAATTTTCAATTTTGAACCCAACAACTTAAACAAGCAAGTCCAGAACTTACCCGTAAACCGAGCATCTCGATCACTGATCACGTCCTTAGGCAACCCAAAGATTTTCACCACGTTTTTCAGAAAGAGTTCCGTCGCTGCATTGGCGGTGCAAGACTGTGGTGCTGCCATAAAGACTGCATACTTAGAAAAGCGATCTACCACCACCAATATCGAACCCAAGCCACTGACTTCAGGCATCCCAGTGATAAAATCCATAGAAACAGACTCCCACTGTCTCTCCGAAATTGAAAGTGGTTGAAGAAGACTAGCTTGCTTCTTCCTCTCGGTCTTATCCACTTGACAAGTCAAACATGTCCCAACATACAACTCGATGTCTTCCTCCATCTTAGGCCAAAAGTATGTTCGAGATAGTAGAGCTATCATCCTCTCAACTCTTGGATGTCTAGCCCACTGAGGGTCGTGTATTTCCCTCAACAACTCCCTCCTCAATGCCCCTCCCGCAGGGACATAAAGTCTGTTGTCCTGTGCATATAACAGGTCTTCATTTAGCCAGTATTTGCGGACCAGCCCATCTCTGACTCTCTGTCTAAGCTGCCCATAATTCTTGTCCGTATCGGTCTGTTGCCTTATCCGTTCTAGGAAGTCCGACTGCACGGTTGATAAGGAGGCAACAAAGGTTTTCACCTCTTTCCTACTCAAAGCATCAGCAACATGGTTCTGACTCCCTGGTCGATGAACCCAACTAAAATCGAACTCAGCCAAAAATTCTTGCCATCGTGCTTGCTTGGGTGTTAGCTTTTTCTGAGTTTTAAAGTAAGTGTTTGCCACATTGTCGGTCACGACCACAAACTTAGTGCCCAGCAAGTAGTGTTTCCATATTTCCAAGCAATGCACCACCGCCGTCATTTCCTTCTCGTGAGCTGAGTAACGCTGCTCGGCTTCTTTCAGTTTTCTGCTCTCAAAAGCAATGAGGTGTCCCTCTTGGACCAGCACCCCGCTAATGGCTCTGTCCGAAGCATCAGTGAACACCTCAAAAGGTAACTCGAAATCAGGCAACCTTAGCACCGGTTCTGATGTCACTGCATGCTTTATTTTCTCAAATGCCTTTTGACAAACATCCGACTATTCCCAATGCTTGTCTTTCTTTAACAGATCCGTGAGAGGCCCAGCCATCTTCGAGTAGTCTCTAATGAGCCGTTGATAATAATTGGACAAACCAAGGAAAAATCTCAACTCAATGACCTTGGTTGGTGCTAACCAATCTAGAATGGCCTTTACTTTCCTCTCGTCCATCCGAATCCGGCTCTGACTCACTTTGTGCCCTAAAAACATGATCTCTTGTTGGCAAAACTCACATTTCTCCTTTTTCACTGACAATGAGTTCTTCCTCAATGTTGAGAAAACCAACCGCAAATGCTCGATGTGTTCCCCAAGAGTCCGGCTGTACACCACAATGTCGTTCTAGTACACAACGATGAAATCGTCGAGGAACTCATAAAGCACATCATTCATCAAGTTGCAAAAAGTAGCAGGTGCATTAGTCAAACCAAAAGGCATAACAAGAAATTCATACGAACCATACCTAGTCACGCAAACTGTTTTTGACTCGTCTCCCTCAGCAATCCGCACTTGCCAATACCCCGATCGCAAGTCCAACTTTGTGAAGTAAGTTGCTTTGGATAGTCTATCAAACAAGTCAGCAACATTCGAGACTGGGTACTTGTTTTTCACCATTACCTTGTTCAAGGCCCTATAGTCAACACACATCCGCAAAGTACCATCTTGCTTCCTCTGAAACAAAATCGGGGCTCCATAAGGGGCCTTTGATGGTTGGATGTAACCAGCATCAAGCAACTCATCTAGCTGTTTTCTCAACTCAGCTAGTTCTGCAGGGGCCATCCGATATGGGGCTCGTGCTGGGAGTCGAGTTCCTGGCTCCAACTCGATCTTATGGTCAATGGAACGCCTAGGCGGCAGTACCTTTGGCAACTTTGCAGGCATCATGTCCCTGAACTCATCCAGCACCTCAACGACTGAATCTGGGACTTCTACCACTTGATCTGGTTTTATCTCGACCAGTGCAGCAATCATGGTGGTCTCTCCTCTTTTGACACCCGACTTAAACTGAGAAGCACTTTGCATCAGTGGCTTCCCTGTAACCTGCCCCTCAATAGGTACAAAATTTGGACTATTCTCGCTTGCAATCATAATGCCCCCCAGATGGGGCATAGCCATAGCCTTGGCTTGGACAAAGAACTCAATTCCCAGAATTATATCAAAGTCATCTAAAGGCAAAGCCATGAAGCGGCACTCACCTTGCCAACTTCCCACTTGCAAAGTAGAAATAGCCGTACCTTGGATACCTTGAGCCTTCGAGTTCACTACCTTCACCTAACTTGTACTTTTGGTGACTTTCAAACCCAACTAATCAACCATTCTCAGCGACACAAAGTTGTTTGTAGCACCCGTGTCTAGCATAGCCCGCACAGCCTTGCCATTCACCCTGGCTGTTACATATATCAGTCCCTTCATTGGAACCTGTTGTTCCGTGGTCAATGCATTGAGCAGTTGAATCGGGTTTACTCTCGGTGTGCACTCACTGGAACAACCATCATCTCCCGATTCATTTGAAACAAGAGCAGACAACCGGTCTCTTTTGGGGCAATCTCAAAATCTATGAGGATCCGAACATAAAAAGCAACCAGATTTACCTTTGCTTTGGGGTGCATCCGAACTCTTCTGCTTAGGCAACTCCCCCTCTTTATGTTTATCTTTCCTCCAATCTTTTTCGGACTTTCCCTTCTTTCCCTCGTTTCCCTTCTTCTTTTCAGCAATTAATGAAGAAGGATTAAGTTTGTAGTCAACCAAAATGTCCGCGACTGCAATGGCCTGAGGCAAATCCTTCACATTCTGCCTCCTCAATTCAGCTTGTCCTCTGACATATTCTTCACGTCCATGAATGTGAATAACCTCAAAAACTAGTTTGGAAGATGAAAAATTTAATAAAATACAGGAATAATGTCATGAATAACTCTTGAAGTTTATCAAATTTATCAATATAGTATCTGTACTTTAAAAATGTCTATTTTGGTACTTAAAGTTTACACTCCGTGTGCTATTGTAATACCTGTCAGTAACACTGTTAAAAATTGATGACGTGATTTTTCTATCCAATAAAAACTTAACACGTGACACCATACAACGATTCGACGTGTACTAACTAAAAAATTATTAATTTAATTTAATTTTAAATATAAAATTATTTTAAAATATATAATTATGACATGTGGCATCATATAATGATGCCAAGTGTATTAACTTTAAAAAATTAATAAATATTTTATTAAAATTATAAAATTTTAAAAGTTTAAAAAAAAAAATTAATTTTAAAAAATTAATTTCATATTTAATTTTTGTAATTTTTTAATAAATATTTTAAAAGAATTAAAATAATTTCATAATTTAATTTTTGTAATTTTCAAAATTAACTTTTTAAAAATATATATTTTTAAAAATTTAGATATTGTAAATGATTTAATATTTAATTTTAAAATATTTTATATTTTAAAAATAATTTTAGTTAAATATTTTTATTTTGTTATTTTTTTAAAAAATTAATTTAAAAAATATAATTTAATTTAAAAAAATATAATTTTTTAAGTTTTTTAAAATATTAGATATTAATTTTTAAAATATTTTTTATTTACTTTTTAAAATATTTTTTCTTTTCTTTTTTTTACAAAAATTCAGATATTAATTTTTAAAAAATCAAGTGCTACCACGTGTCATCATCTGATTGGTCAATGCCACATCATCATCTATATTTAACGGTGTTAAGTCAAAGTACCACATTGATACACGGTTTGATAGTACAAATATCACATTAAATATTTTTAAAATACAGGTACCACATTGACAAATTTAATAAACTTCAGGAACTATTCATGACATTATCCCTAAAATATATAAGCTATACTTAAATACAAGAGGTAAATCGATAATATAAGATTTTTGACATTTTTTTTTTGACAAATACTTAATGAAATAGGCTCAAAACAACAACCTGACGTAACAAATAAAGGCCTGACTTTAATATCAAATTAAAAAAACTCAAATCAAACTTTAAGAGCTAACTTATAAAATCGAGAGTTCAATAAAATATATAAACCACACTTAAATACAAGATGTAAATAATAAAAAAAATTTGACACAAAAGATAAATAAATATGCAAACTTAAACTTAGTTCAAATGGTAAAGTAGATCTGTTTATGGGTCAGGCCGTGGTTTGAATTTTTTGCAACTTCTTTGTCCGTGCCAACCCGCGGACTCGAAAACACTGTTCATCCTATATAAAAAGTATTTATTTATATATTTTTATAATTAAATTTAAATAAAATAATATTCTTTTAATATATAAACAGTAATCCGAGCCGGGCTGGACCGAGCTGACCCAGATCACGAAAATATCTATCCAGATCTGATTTAATACGGATCGAACCGAATGAACTGTCCGATCTTTGAGCAGGTTTATGGTAAAGTAGTGTAGGGGGTTTTTATTAGAGATTTTATGTTAGAACAAAGTAATTTAAAGACAAATAATTAAGTCCAGTAGAAAATAATCAAACTTTTCACTTTATAACTTTTTATTACTCCTATTTTGTTTAGGTTGTTGGGCTATCTACATTTTACAAATTTCATCAAAATCAACTTTCATTAGCCGCCATCTGACAAAAGTAAAGGTAGTGGATATTAAAAACCAAAATTGAAGTTTTATGCATGAAAAAGAAAATGTCACACTGTTTCATGTTGAAAAACCTTTGCATATTATTTGTAGTGATGTTGTTATTCTATGGGACTAGAGCTAGGGCTATAGGAGCTTTTCTGATTTGGCCATTTAACTAATTTTGTCCCATTTGAGGATTAAAATCATTAAAACCCCAATCCGGAAACAAGATAATAAAAATCAAATCCTAATTAGTGCCAAATTCAGTTCAAGTGGGATTTTCATTTTTCTTTTCACAAACAAATTGGAAACAGCTTACAGCCCATTTTGCTTTGATTACTGATGCACCCAAAAGAGTGTATCTTATTTAACTTTGCACTAAAAAGATCAATTGTAAGTATAATGATTAGCAAGGGTCGAGTCCTCAGGGATTGGGTTTTAATCTATGAGTTATTAGTTTATAACTTACGTTCAAAGAAAACAATAAAAGAAAAGGGGTTTTTGAAGCCAGATTTAAACTAAAGTAAATAATAAGAATAAGATGCAAGGCGGTATAACCAGCCAATAAAAATATATATACTAAATTAGGCGGTATAACCAGCCAATAAAAATAAAACAAAGTTAATATACAAATTAGGCGGTATAACCAGCCAATAAAAATAAATATATTTTTAAAAATAAGCAAACTAGAAAAGTAAGAAAACAAGTAAGTAAGAAGAATCAAATATGAAAAATATGGTTAAGGTTTCATTCTCCACCACTAGACATCATTAAGAATCAATTTCAGATCTATCAATATCAACCAACTATCAAAGTTAACAACCGTAGATAACAACAAGCTCTGTTATCCCAATCTTTCCTTAGTTTGTCGTTAAATAGAACAAGCTCTCTATTTAATCTCTAACCATTAAACAACCTAGAATAAGCTCTCTAAATTCAATTTAATGGCAGCTTTATGATGAGAAAGATAGGTTGGTCTAAGCAACAAACACATAAGCTCGGATTGTTCAACTTAGGTTATGTTCCACTTTGCAATTATTGAAAACTTGACCATAATCATTAATCACAAATTGCCACTTATGAATAGGAAATCAAGACAATTACACGGATCAAGACTCCTAGACTAGCAATAGATAATTTTCAAGATCTATCTAGTTGTACACCTAAATAAATCAAGACAACATCATGAACAATTCTTGTAGAAGAACATAAGCAACTTTGATAGAAAATTAATGATAGATAGAATCTGAAAATCAATCACAAAACATGTCTAGGGCTTTGAAATCACCCTTATCCAAATAGAAGTTTAGCCTAGCATAGGCATTATAAACATAAAATTAAATAGAATCTAAGAAGAAAATAAAAGAAAGAAAGAAGAAGAAGAAGAATATTAATTATCCAACCTCTTGCCCTTTCTAAAGAAAAAGAAAACTAGAGAAAAGAAAGAAGAAGAAAACTTAGAGAATTTTATTACAAAGGCTAATATCCTACCAATGTACAATATGATCCTCTACAATCATCCAAGGCCCTCTATTTATACATATTTTGGAGGGCTAAATGACAAGATACAAGCTTTACAAATTTCAAAGGTAGGTATAATAGGTGGGTGAATTTTTCTAACAATTTTCGTCATATTGTATGACAATTTTGATCAGCCAACTTGATGGTCGATTTCTTCAATGTTGGAGGCCTGATCTGATCACATGGTCTTCTAGAAAAAGGTTCCCCTATCAGTTACGGATCCATAGCCGTTGGAATCAGCTCATTTGCCGATGTGGATAAGCAGATATGGGCAAAATACAAAAACAGGTCAGCACAGACGTCATTGCAGATCAGCCAACTTGATGGTCGATTTCTTCAATATTAGAGGCCTGATCTGATCATATGGTCTTCTAGACAAAGGTTCCCGTATCAGTTACGGATCCATAGCCATTGGAATCAGCTCATTTGCTGATGTGGATAAGCATATATGGGCAAAATACGAAAACAGGTCAGCACAGACGTCATTGCACATCAGCCAACTTGATGGTCGATTTCGCTAGGGAAAACGACTCCGTTTCAAGAAGTGTAAAACATGAAAAAGATAGATATGCCTCTTAGCTTTGCACGGCTACAAATTTCAGCCTTATTGCTTCAGTGAAACTCCAGATATAGCTGATATGGAAAAAGGTGTCGGAACTGGAACTGAACTGGATTTGCCCTTAATTCTAGTAATCTGAAATCACTCAAAGAAACTTGTGAAAAACACCAAATTACATAAAAATATAAAAGATCATAAATACAATTAGACTAAACAATAATAACTCGTATTTGACACAAAACAATAATAAAACATAACTAAAAACTATATAATTATACGAGTTATCACACCCCCACACTTAGATTGTTGCTAGTCCCTAGCAACGACTCAATAAAAATAAAATAAGAAAATCTAATCTAATCCATTTTCGTAGGAAATCACGGTGGCACTTAGCATGTGACACAAGCCTTTAAACCCCTAGGTGTCCCTAGTGGACGAGTTTAGTCTCGTGAGGGTTTACTAGAACGATACCCACAAACATTGAAAAACTAAAATATAAATAAACTACATATACTAAAAATATTTACTCCTAATCCTTTCAATACAAATTAGAGACAATCTTTGAACAAGTCTTATAAACTAATCAATAGCTTAAAGAATTTCACAAAAAATCATGCTTGAATGTAAATTGTTTGAGTTAAGCCAATATTAACATAACATATTTCAATCAAAATAGTGCATATTCAAACTTAATCTCAACTACTCACATGGGATACCCTCATGATTTTCACTCTTTAAAGTAGTGGTGAAGTGTTTACACTCAATCAATCTCATGAAAACAGTTCTACCATATTCTTGCTTGTCCACCTATTCTCCACTATTTAGATCATACAACTTCATGAATCAAGAGGTCTTTAATGAAGGTTGTAATGGGGCCAAGGGGTTTGTAATGTGGTTGAAGAACAAAAGGATAAAGATATCACAAAGGTTCCAAAGAGTTCATAAAGTTTAGAGACATAAAAAGATCATACAAATAAAACTTCTCAAAACTCTTATAAAGCACATAATAACATAGGCTAAATATTCATGTTGAGCCTTTGCATCATTCTAACCAACTTTGTAACATCTTTTTTTTTTTTTTTTACTTTAACTAGAAGTTCAAGAGAAGTTTTTTTTTTTTTTTAATATGGGAATGTATTTGACAATGATCCCTTTCTTTTTCTCTTGACTTTTTTCTTTCTTTTCCCCCCACACTTATTTCTTGTTTCTAACCCAAATTTTCAATAAATCTTCCTTGTCTTTGCAACTTGTCTCAAAACATGCTAATTCATCTTTGGAACAAAGGTAAAGATATAAGTATATTTAGGTTAGGGACAAGTTATGGTTACCAAAGAGATAGCTTATTCAATGTAGGCTCAAATTGGTTCACTAAGGGTGTGTTCTCTTGGAACATCAATAAGGGATGGCTGTTTGGCCCTGGCTAAAAATCCTAATGCCTCTATCATATTCATGTTGTCACATGTATCAATATAGTCTCAAACGGTTTAAAGCAAGTTCTAGAGAATCATGTAATCATAAGAGCACTCAAGAAAGAAATTAGATTGATTTGTATAATGCATCAATCATTATAGGCTCAAAAACTCACAAGGATGATTATACAAGTCAGATTAAGTCTAAACATGCTTCTTTCTCAATCAACATATCATATTAACATTGGCTCATAAAAAGGTTGACATCAAGCTCAATTCTCATGAAAATCTTCTCACTAATAAATCTGTTTTAGACTTATGCAATTCATATCTCATCATTGTATTAAAAAGGAACTAAAACTCACAAAAAAAAAATAATAAAGAAAAAAAAAATAGTAGACAAAAATAAAAGAAATCCTAAATCATTCCCCCCCACACTTAATTCTTACATTGTCCTCAATGTAAGTCTATTAACCCAAATGAAAGAATCATGTGTAAGAGAAAAGAACTAATAACATAAGAATAGGAACAGCTAAGACTCAAAACAAAACAAACTCATGCAACCTAAATAATCTTAAAATACTAAACAAAAATTAACAAGTAAACATAAAAAGATTAAAATCAAACTGACAAGGTGTGTCTCAAGTCTCCCTTACTCAGACCTTGTTCAGAATGAATACTTCTAAATTGCTTAAAACATAACATAATTTTTTTTTTTTTTTTTTTTTTGAAAAGAAGAAATCAAACTGACAAGGTATGTCTCAAGTCTCCCTTACTCAGACCTTGTTCAGAATGAATACTTCTAAATGGCTTAAAACACAACAAATTTTTTTTTTTTTTTAAATTAGCAAAATATGTCCCTTACCCCCTACTAAAATATGACATTGTCCCCAATGTCAAATTTTAAAGGTAGAATTTAGGAGATATTACCTGCAGAGGTTGCTAACCACTTATTATAACTGAGACACAACAAGCAAAATGTTAGATAATGTCACAAAGACAAAGTGCAATCCACTCCTTGCTCATCCATATCTCTTTTTCTTTTTCCGAGCGTTTGCGAAACAACCGTAGCAGATAAACACTCATAAGCTTGGAGCTTTTTGAGTAAATCTTCAATGGTTGTAGCAGAAATTATGGTTCTCATTGCCTCTGAAAACATGAATCCATTATGCACAGCATTATCTAAATATGAAAGCAAATTACTAAAATAACCATTAATATTAAGCAAACCAATGGGTTTCTTATTTGTGACCAAAGAAGACCAAGAAGCCACGCAAGCTATTTCTTCCAATGTACCCAGACCTCCTGGTAAAGCAATGAATGCATCGGCAGAATGGTACATGATTGTTATCCGTTCAGAGACACTCCAGACTTGTATTTCCTTACCCACGGTAGGTCAACAAAAACTTGTGAATAGTTTTGGCACGATTCCTAGAACTGGACTTCCTCCGGCGTGTGCTGCTGTAGCGACTGCTCCCATTAAACCCGTACTACTGCCTCCATAAATCAAGTGGATCTTTTGTTGGGCAAGTATTACTCCAACTCTTATGGCTTCATCAGCGAATATGTTATTTTTCCCTGGATAAGCACCTCCAAAGACACAAATTTTTTTAATGCGCTGGGATGAAGTACTTTCCATTTTTTTTTTCTTCGGGTGCCTGAAATAGAATGAGTACATGGTGTAATATATAGAGGACTGAGTAGTGAATCAGACAAGAGTAATAATGTCGCCGAAAGTGTATCTGACCTGTCAGAAGAAAATGTTAACCTAACAAAAGATTTTTGCGTGATTTCAGGAAGAAAATCAAAAAGAGAAGAAAAAATCAACCGTAAAAGACAAATAAAAAAAAAACGAGAATAATTACACAAATCGAACAACACGTAAATTAAACCAAAATAAAGTTATTGCAAATCAAACCAAAAGCTGAGAAGTCATTTATTGTAGTTGTGATTGTGGCTCACATCTTCCTCTGGTTTTACGTCCAGAAACGGCTTAAACGCCTTCTATGAGTCGAGGATATGCTTCCCATCCAGTTTTCTTACAAGCTGGCAAACAGGGTCTTTTAACATCAGATTCCCAAGATGTTGCCATTCCCTTTGGAATTGCGGCCATAAATCAAGAATTTCTCTTTGTACGTCTCCACTAGGATGCGTCTCAAGAGAAAGTTGGATATTACCCAAATTCTCCTTACTCAGTCCATCCTTAATGAATTCAATTTTATCATCTCGATTAGAGGACGGAATCCCAATAGAACGACATTTACCGTTACACGTCCATCGTGCACATTTGTGGCAATTTGAACTCATGCGCTTTGCTCGTCGCTTCTTTGCAAAAGTGCTTCTACCTGTACCTGGTAAATGCAAAACAGGAAGATATTCATCTTCACGTACCTTGGCTTCAATTATCCAACGTATGTCGTCAGGAATCCCTTTGTGCATAAGCATTCTTAATCTTTCAAATCGAACTTGGTAAAGCTTCAGTAAAATATTTCGAGGAAAAGGAGGAAATCGTTTCTGCAATCTTGTGAGAATATCATCCATCCTGAAAAAAAAAATTGAAAAAAAATTGAAAGAGAAATTGGAAGAGAAATTTATATACAATATCAGTTTTGTGGGTAGCTGATGGAACCGACTTAAATAATCACAGAGTACCGTTATCCGCCATTTAACCGGGGTTAAAAAAATTATATTTACATCTAGTTATTTTCAAAACAAGGATCAGAAAGAAAAACAACATAAAAAGACTCAAAAACAAAACACTCTAAATAAAATCCTAAATTCTTCCCCCCACACATAATTCTTACATTGTCATTAATGTAATGCTATTAATCCCAAATGAAAGAATCATGTGTAAGTGAAAAGAACTATTAAACAAAATAAACTTATGCAGCCTAAATGAACTTAAAAACACTAAACACATTTAACAAAGAAACATAAGAAAAAGATAAAGAAAAAGAGAGCAAATCTGAGGATGGCAGTTTGGCAATACTTTCACTAATTAGGCTGCCTCCCCCAATTAGCACTTGATTTAGTGTTTTGAACCTAACCAACACCCTTTCTTGGCATTTTAGGCTTGTCAGGCTCATACATGAAATTTCCCAAATTTATGCGTTTGAGAGGAAGCTTTCTTTGCACAACAGTGGATGCATTCTCCATTACAAGTATTATTCCATCATCCTTTGTGGTGGATATGTCATCGAGGAATGGAGCATATTTTGATACTTGTTGAATGACCTCCACAAACAAGTTGTTTAAGGTTTCCGACATGTGTTGTTCATGTTCTTCCTCCTTGAACTTTGCAAATCTACTAGGAAAAGGTGGAGAAAAAACATTAGTAAAAAGTGAAACCTTAAACGTTACCTCAGGTGCCGAAATACTCTTATTTGGATCTTTGGCTTCATTATCCTCAAGAATAGAATCCATCTCTAATTTTGTTTCATCCTCATCTTGTTCCTCATTCTTCAAGGTCACAATAGTAGCATTCTCCTTTGGGTTAACCATCGTTTGGGCTGGGAGTTCTTCAGATCTTTGTGCTACCCATCCCACCATACTACTAGCCAATTGGCTCATTTGCTTTTCCAAACTCTGGATGCTTGCCCTTGTTTCCTGTTGAAATTGCAAAGAATCAGTAACAAGAGAATAGACAAGATCTTCTAAAGAAGTACCTGAGTTTTGAGTCATATGTGGTGGTTGAAAAAGATCTGGTTCTTGAGACCATGATTGATTGAAGCTAGATGGATGAGTGTAATTGGCATAAGGATCTACTTCTTGGTAATTTTTCGAGTAGCCATAATTAGTATGATCCCACCATCCCTCATGGTAAGTGTTTGAGTAATGATCATACTGTTGGTCTTGGAACACTTGATGGCCTTGACATCCTCCCATGGCCAATTGTTGAACTGGGGAGGTGAGATTGGCTTGTTGATTCTCCATGTTCATGTATGCCACCAACTCTTCAAGTGTTAGATTGCTCAATTCCATTGTTTTTTTTTTTTTTTTAAATTTGAAAAGAAAAACTTGTATGTACAAGAAAATAAAACTAATTAGAACTGAAAATAAGAATAAACCAAGTAACAAATAAACTAAAGAAAACAATCCCCGGCAACGGCGCCAAAAATTTGATGCACCCAAAAGAGTGTATCTTATTTAACCTTGCACTAAAAAGATCAATTGTAAGTATAATGATTAGCAAGGGTCGAGTCCTCAGGGATTGGATTTTAATCTATGAGTTATTAGTTTATAACTTACGTTCAAAGAAAACAATAAAAGAAAAGGGGTTTTTGAAGCCAGATTTAAACTAAAGTAAATAATAAGAATAAGATGCAAGGCGGTATAACCAGCCAATAAAAATATATATACTAAATTAGGCGGTATAACCAGCCAATAAAAATAAAACAAAGTTAATATACAAATTAGGCGGTATAACCAGCCAATAAAAATAAATATATTTTTAAAAATAAGCAAACTAGAAAAGTAAGAAAACAAGTAAGTAAGAAGAATCAAATATGAAAAATATGGTTAAGGTTTCATTCTCCACCACTAGACATCATTAAGAATCAATTTCAGATCTATCAATATCAACCAACTATCAAAGTTAACAACCGTAGATAACAACAAGCTCTGTTATCCCAATCTTTCCTTAGTTTGTCGTTAAATAGAACAAGCTCTCTATTTAATCTCTAACCATTAAACAACCTAGAATAAGCTCTCTAAATTCAATTTAATGGCAGCTTTATGATGAGAAAGATAGGTTGGTCTAAGCAACAAACACATAAGCTCGGATTGTTCAACTTAGGTTATGTTCCACTTTGCAATTATTGAAAACTTGACCATAATCATTAATCACAAATTGCCACTTATGAATAGGAAATCAAGACAATTACACGGATCAAGACTCCTAGACTAGCAATAGATAATTTTCAAGATCTATCTAGTTGTACACCTAAATAAATCAAGACAACATCATGAACAATTCTTGTAGAAGAACATAAGCAACTTTGATAGAAAATTAATGATAGATAGAATCTGAAAATCAATCACAAAACATGTCTAGGGCTTTGAAATCACCCTTATCCAAATAGAAGTTTAGCCTAGCATAGGCATTATAAACATAAAATTAAATAGAATCTAAGAAGAAAATAAAAGAAAGAAAGAAGAAGAAGAAGAAGAATATTAATTATCCAACCTCTTGCCCTTTCTAAAGAAAAAGAAAACTAGAGAAAAGAAAGAAGAAGAAAACTTAGAGAATTTTATTACAAAAGCTAATATCCTACCAATGTACAATATGATCCTCTACAATCATCCAAGGCCCTCTATTTATACACATTTTGGAGGGCTAAATGACAAGATACAAGCTTTACAAATTTCAAAGGTAGGTATAATAGGTGGGTGAATTTTTCTAACAATTTTCGTCATATTGTATGACAATTTTGATCAGCCAACTTGATGGTCGATTTCGTCAATGTTGGAGGCCTGATCTGATCACATGGTCTTCTAGAAAAAGGTTCCCCTATCAGTTACGGATCCATAGCCGTTGGAATCAGCTCATTTGCCGATGTGGATAAGCAGATATGGGCAAAATACGAAAACAGGTCAGCACAGACGTCATTGCAGATCAGCCAACTTGATGGTCGATTTCGTCAATATTAGAGGCCTGATCTGATCATATGGTCTTCTAGACAAAGGTTCCCGTATCAGTTACGGATCCATAGCCATTGGAATCAGCTCATTTGCTGATGTGGATAAGCAGATATGGGCAAAATACGAAAACAGGTCAGCACAAACGTCATTGCACATCAGCCAACTTGATGGTCGATTTCGCTAGGGAAAACGACTCCGTTTCAAGAAGTGTAAAACATGAAAAAGATAGATATGCCTCTTAGCTTTGCACGGCTACAAATTTCAGCCTTATTGCTTCAGTGAAACTCCAGATATAGCTGATATGGAAAAAGGTGTCGGAACTGGAACTGAACTGGATTTGCCCTTAATTCTAGTAATCTGAAATCACTCAAAGAAACTTGTGAAAAACACCAAATTACATAAAAATATAAAAGATCATAAATACAATTAGACTAAACAATAATAACTCGTATTTGACACAAAACAATAATAAAACATAACTAAAAACTATATAATTATACGAGTTATCAATTACCAAAAAAGCAATTTCTAATATCTATATCAAGATTGTTTTTGCTCTTTATTTTGCTTTCTTTTCAAAGATAATAAGAAATTAAACATGCATTCTCAATTTCATATGTAAATCATAGTTTCTTAAAAAAAAAAGTTAAAAGACCATTTAATACAGTATATTAATGAATAGAGTTTTGGTTTCAGAAACCTTATTTTTACTCTATAACAATGACCAATTAATAAGTGATTATTCCTTTTAATATTTCATTAAAATGATTGAATATTTCTTTTACATAGAGAATCACAGATCATCTTTGATATATGACTCACAATTTTCAAAGAAAAAGTTAAAGCAATCACTCACCACCTAACATAAGTTCCATCCATACACTTTTTAGTACATTAATCATCACTGTTTGTATTTATAATAGACACATATTAATTATATATATTCACTCACATGTAAATGACAGAAAAAATGGGTACTAAAAATGTTCTTCATTTCTTAATTATCCTATATATGTAAAAAAAATTAAACTTTTAACCTTTTTTGTATTTAGTTAATTATACTAATTACTTTACCTTTCTTAAATTAAAACCCATAAACATTTCTCAATAATCATGAATTTTAGGTAAAATGCTCTAATTTTAATTTTAATTATCAAAATTTAATTTTTTAAAATCTCAAATTTATAATCTTCTATAATATATATAAAAACAAAACAAAAAAAAAACTTTTGAACTGATAAAAATGAATATTGTTATTCACTATATTTGTAAATAGGCATTGTAAATTTTTTTTTATTATACATAAAATTTATCCAATTTATAAGTAAAAAATTTAATTTTATTAAAATATTTTCTTTAAATAAAACTTATCTAATTTATGAGTAAAACATTTAATTTCATCAAAATAAAAAAAAAATAAAAAAAAATTTACATGTTAATATAAATTTTATTAATTTATTATATTTAAAAATAAATAAATGACAAATATTTACATGGGATGCGACTTACATGATAACAGATATTAATATTTCCTTTTTTTTAATCAAAGTATAAAGAAAATCTTTGTTCAAAGTTAGGCAATTAGAGTAGAAAAACACAAAAAGGCTAGGGACCCCAAATAACAGAGACTAGACATAGAGGCAAGACAGAAATAATACACCTGAAAGGAAAAAAAAGGAAACCTGAAAGTTACCATACGAAAACAACAGTACTCAGTCCACTGACTGACTGACTGACTGACTGACTGAATCACTCACTCTTGCTATATCTCTATTTCTTTGAATGTGACACTCTTTAATCCAACACTACCAGTTGCACTCTCTGTTTCTGCTGTGATTTAACCATATGGGTGGATGGTATTGGATCATCCCTCAGTCTCATCACTTCACTTCAACCCCCCCCTAACCCCTAAAAAAGAACACTCACTTTTTTTCCTTTTGTTGGCTCTTGTTTCTTGGGGGCCCTTTTGCGTGGTGTCGTTTCGTGAGAGGCGCGCGAAAACAGCGCGAGAGCTGTCTCTTCATGCACCAGACATCATAACTCCCAGCCCCCACTCTTTCTCTCCCATTGCAACAAATTTTTTCATTATTTTATTTTATTAACAATTTTTAAAGTTATTATATAAGATTTATTTAATCGATATCTATAAATATTAATTAAAAAGTATTTATTAAAAAATTTTAATTTGTGACTAGTGATATTAATTAAAGTTATATATATAAAAATAAAAGTATAATTAATTCTTTATTTTTTTAATTAAAAAAATAATATATTAAATGTAAAATATTTTTTTAAAATAGTAAGAAATAATTTTTAATCAATGCCTATAGATACAGGTTAAGCGAACCCTTATTTATTTATTATTTCATAAACTTTTTTTGTATTTAATGCATTATTTTTACTGAATTTAACAAAAAGTAAAGCATTCATTATATTTTTCTTTCTATAAATACCATGTTAACCAATACCATTAGGCACTATTTAATATTTTTCTATTATATATAGTAATATATTTCGTTCAATGTATTAAAATAATGAATAAAATTATCAATTTTTGTATTTTATTATTGGATCCACTTAACTAATGCCTATAAACATCAGTTCAGGATTATTTATTTAGCATTTAAAAAAAATTGTATTTAATACATTACTTTTATTAAATTAAAAAAATATATATTTATTATAATTTTTTTATAAATATCATTTTAATCAATATCACTAGACACTAATTAATATTTTTTTATTATTATATTTTCACTATAAATAATATATTAAATAATTTTAAAACATTAATTAACAATTTTTTTTATATATACTTGTTGGATCTGTCACTCTGTTGCCAATCACATCAAATGTTAGCTCCTTTTTTTTATCATTGGCAGACACCCATTTCCATCTCTCCTTTGTAGAAGGAAAGGAGGAAGGAAGAAGAATGGTTTTTACAGAGACCAAGGCTAACGTGCACATGGGGGAGGGGAGCCAGTAACCTACACTATACACCATGTGGGAAAGGGGGCCATTGGAACCAAGTATTTGAGACAAGGAATATAAACAGGTTAAAGATAAAATCAATTGGTAATAAATTAGAGATTCAACCTTAACATAAGAGTATAATTAATTTAGGATTTAATTAATGTCACAAATTCATCACATATAGGTGGATTTATGATTTAATTAATGTGGCATAATAATATTTAACAAGTTCATAATGTGTAGGTGAAAATAGAAGAACTTATCACGTGACAAATTTGAAAGATTTAATCGGTAACATACAAAAATAACATAATAAAATCTAAACTCTAATATCATAAGTCAAAATGAATTGTTTGAAAAAATTGATTGAAAAACTTATGTATTGATCTTATATTTATAAAATCAATATACAAGATAAGATAAATATTATCGTAATAATATGTACACTTAAAATCAAAGATAAAAATTAATCTCCAATAAAATAAAATAATTTTCAATTACTCACTTATCTTTATCACATTATCATTTATCAATTTATTTATTTTTATCCGAGAATAATTTATTATCTTGTTTATTTTGATGATTTGAAAGCATATTAAAAATGTTTTTTTATGAGACTGTTTTTGGGTCCAATCAAAAACAAACACACACCAAACCTATCATGGGGCTCTCAGAAGCCAAACACCAATGCTACTTCCAATCACTCACCAAACTTAGATATTCTTTCCATCTTAGTTGTGTTTGGATTTAGCAAAATTCTTCCTTCTTATATCATACATACATATTATATAACTATGTGTTTGGATTTAATTAGATTGTTATTAGTTGACTAAAAATGTTCATTCCATTTCAGCTTTATTTCAGTTCAATTTCAAATACAGCAGGTTTATTTTATTGTTTGGTTTAAAAATTGATAAAGAATGATCGTTCCTACCAAAAAAACTATTATGAGTTTTAACCTGAATAATCATTCTTAGCATGAAGTGAAGAATGCCTATTTATGAAGAGCATTTTAAGAATAAAATCTCAAAAATATTAATTCAATGGAGAAAATGTAGCTCTAAAATTGTTGGTAAAAAAAAAATCCAACAAGATTTGGAAACACCTTATTTATATTACAAAAGAAAAATCATAAATAAATACAAGATGTTGATTCTTACGCTTTCTGCAGGGGATATATATTGTAATAAGTGAACAGAAGCTATGCCATTATTATAGTTTTAAAACTGTATTTTGATTTGAGAGGGAAGATAGTTTTTTGGTTTTTTCACATCAGATTTGAAGGAAACGACCAATGGATTTTAACTGAAATGATGGTAGAATCCAATACAAAATCAAGAATGGTCCCCCATTTAGGCCAAGAAGAAGGCAAGAACTTCCATATTTCCCACCAAACTTCTTTCTTTTTTTTCTCTCTCAAGTTCAACCTAATTGGAGAGCTTTCTAATCCAATTCTTGTTCCTTTGCACTTTACTTCTCGGCTGCTGGCCACCTCACAAGATTTTCTCCCTTCCATTATTTTATTTATATATATATATATATATTATATAAAGTTTACCTCCTTGACTCCCATGCTACATTCAGTCATTTTCTCCTTCTATATATCAAAGCTTTTCGGTGATTTTCCTGATTTAGCCCAAACTATATCAAATAAAAGTGGGCTAGCTTGGACCATGTTTGGGCCAAGAGTAGCCGAACTATTTTGAAACTAGTATTCAAGGTGGCATTGCATATTGGAGTTTCTAACAACCCCTCGTTTTCTATGTTACCTGAACTCTTTATTTTTTCTTAAAGTATTCAAGTCCGATATTTGTATCCATTATATATTCGGACATGCATATGAGAATATGGTCCATCAAATATATGAAAAAAAAAACTTTAAAAAAAATAAATTCCGACACTAATCTGAAATCGAGTAACATAACGATTATTCTTATATTCCATATGGAAATTACACAACTTGAATATGTATAAACCAGTTTTTAGTTAGCTAAATAACTGAAAAGAAAAAAGATCATACTTTGATTTGTTTTCCTCTATGTTACAATGGAAACAACTGAATTTCTTTTGCAAAACAACCCATGTAATTTATAATCACAAGCTTTTTGTATGATGTATATTTTTGGGTTTTACAGAAATAATATGGATGATCCATGAAGAGAAATGTTACCTCCTTTATTACGTTTATAGCAGCCATAAAGAAGTTACAAAATCTATGGACACAACCGATGGAGAGTCACCTTTATCAACAACAAAAGTTTTCGAAACCTTCTTGGAGGCAATAAGGACTTCCACAGCATATGTCCCATGAAATGACAAGTGATAACATTCTAAGTTTTAGATAATTTTCCTTATTTATTGCTATTATATATTTATGGGTCTTACTTAGGTAACAATCCGTTATTCTCTCTTGAAATTACGAACAAATTATAACTGCGAGTTTTAATTAACGGTAAAACATTTTATCTGAATAAAAAAGCTATTAAATTTCACTTGAAAAATTAGTGACGGTTGTGTGTCCGTGATTTCTCAAGGAAATCACCACTACGTCAAAATTAGTTTTAAACAACATTTTTTATAGCATTTTTTAAATGTTGTTAAAAATAGCAAAATCAACACTTTGTCAGCATTTTGCATTTTGCATATTGCTGTTATATATTATAATGACCAATAATTACAGCATTTTTAAAAAATTTAGAACCATTTGACATGTGCTGTTATAAATCTTATCATAAAAAAATACTTTTGGTAGCACTTATAATTGCTATCATTGAGATATTTTGCAACAAATGAAAAATGCTTGCAAAAGATCATGAAAAATTGTTATAAAGTAGAAATAGCAGCATTTTGATAAGTGTTATTATACATATATAAAAATGCTAGTAAAAACATAAAGCTGCGGCCACATATATAGTACATGAATAAATGCTATCTTATCTTACAACAACAATTTTTTTAATTTTCGAAACATTTTAAAATGATGTTATATATCAAATTTGATGTAGTGCACGGACTTTGAGAAAAAGATTTTCTTATATTTTTTTGGTAATTGAAGAAATTTTTGTGATGATTGATGAGAAAGATCAAAGAAAGGGGATTAAGAAATACTAATGTGTCCAATAACGATAATGAACCATCCAATTACTAAAAAAATTAATCATGAATTTATTAATTATTTATTTTTCTTGTACTTTATTATGAGTAGTGCGTACAAATTAATTATTGGACAATAACATTACTTGGAATAGAATAGAATAAAGTATAAAGTTATTGAAAGAGTAGAAAGCTCCTCATCTAGATCTATGTTGATAACATTTGAAGAGTCTCCCTCTTGCCATTGACCAAAAAAAGGAAAGTAAAAAGATGACTTCTAGATAGCTTGAAATTAAAAGGCATAGACTTGGACCATAGAAATTTCACATGTTATGTAGAACATTAATCCATTTATTTTTCTTAATATTAGAGTTACTTAATCTTTTGTATATATATATATATATATATATATATATATATATATATATTCAATTAATACAACTTAACCTTTTATATGGTTTTAGAAAAAGTATGATAAAGTATTAAAGTTTAATGAACAAAACAAATAATTATTTGTTAACAACGTGTGATCTGTTGGTAAAATGTCGAATTTTTAATTTTAATGATTAAATTTAAATTTTGATAACTTTAAATAAAAATAACAATCACTCAAACCACTCAATACCAATTTTCAACTTTTGTCTTGTAATACACGCTTTCAAAGAGAAATTGATTCTGATTTGTTCTATCTATCTTATCTATTTTTTATTTTCTTGTAAAAGTAAACATAAACATAAATTAATTGCTTGGTTTGAAGAATAATATCATATTATTGCCAAATTTGTGCACCCAACCTAATTAAAACATATATAACAGCATAACATATTTGATAGTAATTAATAGCATAGGATTGCAAAAGGGTACATTGTTGGACACTTGGACATCTAGTCATATATGCATAATTTATGTATGCCTATTGAAAAGAACATTAAATTAGTATTTGGTGCTTGCTTGCTTTTGTTATTTAATATTTTGTGGTAAAGTGTTGGAGCAAGATCTTATAATTTAAAAAAAAAAATAATAATTAAAAATAACATGACAAGAATATATTATAATTTATATAATACAAATTATTAATATATCAAATTTTAAATATAATTATAACACATAAAAATAATATAATATAAATAAACGAATTATAAAATTTACTTACTTACAATATTATAGTTTAATAATAAAAATTAAAATAGACGGCGGAAAGATGGGTTCTCAATTTAAGAATAATAAATTTTATAATAATTTTGAAAAAAAAAATAGCCGCCTGACTTGAAAAACGACTTAAAATTTGGAGACAAAAAACGTATTAATTTCTGTCTCTTTCTAGAAGTAGAACCATGAAGCACAAAAAAAAAAATAAAAAAAAATAAAAATAAAAATAGTCCCAATTTTACCCTCGGTCAAGCAGCCAAAGGAATAAGATCATCCCGTAATAAAACAGAAAAATCAAGGACAAATACTTAAAAGCAAGAGTGGGGACCGGCGGGCCGCCCCATTTAGGTAACAAACCCGTAACTACAAAAACCGCCCTCACCTTCATTGTCCATTTGTCCCTTTCACTTCTTTAAAACCTTGGCAGAGTATTTTGACGACTCCTTTTTCTCATCAACAAAATCTAACACTTTCGACGAAAATCTCGCTTAATACAATACTTAAAGATTGTTTTTTTTTCTTTTCTTAGCTCTGTTTTTAGCTTCAATGGCGGATTTGGAGGGAGATTCAAGAAGAGTTCGAGAGGAGGAAGTTGATGATGCAGAAGAGATCAAGGTTAGAAACGAGAATAATACTAATAAGATAAAGAACCAGCAGCAGCAGAAGAAGAAGAAGAAGAAGGACAAGAAGAAGAAGAAGAAGGGAAGATCATTGAGTTTGGCGAGATTTGGATGCTTGAGAACGGAATCTGATGAGAACGGAGGTGTCGATATGGAAGTCCAGTTTCCCGGAGAGCGTAACGATCCTACTCATCTAGTTATTATGGTTAATGGCATCATTGGCAGGTTAATCTCGGTTAATCTTTTTTAATACTATTATTTATATGTTTGAAACTGCTTGATTGATTTTTTGGATTGATATTTGTGCAGTGCTCAGAATTGGAGATTTGCAGCAAAGCAGTTTTTGAAGAAGTATCCGGAAAATGTTATTGTTCATTGTGAGTTCACCGATACTCCGTTTTTTTTTTTTGGTATTAATCTGTGATTATGCGAAATACTAATTAATTTCAAGTTAATTATTTGATTATCTCACTTTTTTCTTCTTAAAAAATTAATTTTTTGCTCTGTTTCATGATTCATAAGTAGTTTGCAAGTAATTTAGAGTCTTAGACTAACTAGCAACTCCAATGCAAATTTGAATTAATTTAACCTAGGGTTTAGACTTTAGATCTATCAGAAGTTTATAACTAGATAAGTCTCACTAATGACTGATCCAGAAGATTCAAATTTTGATTGTTTATTCATTAAATTGTTTTATTTTCATATTTAAGATTTTGCTGGATGATAACCTTCCAAATTAGGAAAGTGAGCGCAAGACCATTCACTAAATGATTACTGATGATAATGATATTGTTGATGGGTTTCATGATGAAATAATAACTGAATGGTTAATGGCTTAATTTGCAATGCAGGCAGTGAGCGCAATTCTTCAATGTTGACATTTGATGGTGTCGATGTAATGGGCGACAGATTAGCAGAGGAGGTAAGAGTGCTATGAATTTTATTTTATTTTTATGTTCAAAAACTATCTTTCATTATCCATGATTGCAAGTTGCAACTCAGAGTATTTTCAATTTTGCAAACTACTGCTTACAATTGGGATCTAGGTATTGTTCTTTAGTGTGATATTGTCTGTACTTCCTTCTTTTTATCATTACTATTAATTCAGAATTTCAGATTTGAGGTTGCCATGCCAATAGGAGACTGCTGTTTTATCTTTTTCAGGTTAAATATGTCAAAAACCGTCACCCAAGTGTTCAGAAGATTTCTTTTATTGGTCATTCATTAGGTGGCCTTGTAGCAAGGTACGCCATTGCGCGGCTTTATGAACAAGATCTCACTCAAGAAATTTCTCAACCAAATGGAAATTGTGGAACTGATCATTTGGGACATTCATGCCCCGAAGGGCAATTCAAAGGCAAAATTGCTGGACTAGAGCCCATGAATTTCATTACATTTGCAAGTCCACACCTTGGTTCTTTGGGGCATAAACAGGTAGTTCATTCACCAGCTTCTTTGGGGCATGCTATTTGATGATGAGATGCATGTTTTTTAAAGTTAAATGAAGTCTTCAAATAAGTTCTGATGTAGACTACTAATTCATCTTTTGTGCGGGTATACAAGAAAATGCAATTGAGTTGCTTTTTACATTAGAGGTCGGTAATATTTTCCTTTTGGTGGCTTTGCATTATTCAGGTTCCATTGTTCCGTGGCTCCCATGCACTGGAAAAAATTGCTGCTCGCTCATCATGGTTGCTTGGTAGAACTGGAAAACATTTGTTTTTGACTGATGGAAAGAATGGAAAACCACCACTTCTTCTCCGGATGGTCAGTGATTGTGAAGATCTTAAATTTATGTGAGTTTTCATAAAATTCCTAGGTTAGTTTAAAGCTATGTTACTCGGACTCGGGTGTAAGTGTTGGACACAGGTATGTATCCGACACGGGTATGTTCAATTTTTTCCAAGATTTCCATGTATTTGGAAGGTCCATGGAGGATCATATCCCCATATCCATGTCCAGATATGTGTCGGACACGGATATTTCAAGAAAAATGAAGAGTCGGAGCAACATAGGTTTAAAGCATGTGAGAGCAGATGGTAAATTACGGACTTATAGACTTGTATCTTTTCTTTAAACTGCAGATCTGCTCTGCAGTCCTTCAGGCGTCGTGTTGCGTATGCAAATGCAAGTTTCGACCGTATCCTTTTATTATATCAGTTGATTCTGTAGTTAAGCTTTCTCTGCGACACTAATTCTTCAAGGAAGATATACTAGTGGATCTAACTGTTTCAGGCTTTAGGACAAAGACTTATTCCACATTCGTCAAACTGTTCTGACTGTTTAAGAACTTGACACCTTTCTTAGATATTGTTGGGTGGAGTACCTCTTCCTTACGGCGACGAAATGAGCTTCCAAAGGTAACCATCAAGCATGTTCTTGGAGGCTTTTAATTATATCACCTGCTATGAAGCTAACGCCAACGTGAATTTCTCTCCCTATCAGATTAAACATCTTCCAAGAGGTGACAAATACCCACACATCGTAAATGTAGAGACAGCAAAAACAGCTACCCTTGATGAAGTACCTTCTGAGGCCAAAATCAATGGAAATGAGAAGATAAACATAGAAGGTTTGCTTCTTAATTTATCTTTTAAAATTAGTAATCAAATCATTTTCTATCAAAATCTTTTGGAGATCTTCTTAAACTTCATTTCCTTTATTAGTTTGGTTTGTTGTCATCTTTTACTTCACTGGAATTGGTTTGTAATATTTTCATAATAATTATGGAGAGCTTTAGTAGATGTAAAGAGATTGAACAACAGCATAAGAACAGCACTCTTTTCCCAATTTCACTCAGCAATGTATATGGAATAGTTAGTAATGAGGTAGGATGGCATTAACTTTAAGTCAATAAACAATTGGATTCAAATAACTTTTATCTTGAAGTAGTAAAATGAATTCCTTTAATGTAACAGGCTCTTTATTCATTTTGAATTTGGATTAGAAAAATTTAATCATGATATCATCATACAATTTTCAATAGTTTATAATCTCTAGTCCGACTCCGTTCTCTTGTAGTGACAGGCTGAAAGTCATGATAGGTCTATCTTGGTTATAGCCTTATCTTTCAGGAGTTCTACAAATGTAAAATCCAAAGTTCTGATCTATCTTTTACAATTAAAGTACTTGCAAGTAGTTACTTTTAATTTTCTCAACTTGGCATTTTATGTTGTTGGAAGCTGCAAAATCACTCATCCATTACATATTTAAAGCTACAAGCTGAGGATTCAATTTCACTCATTTTCTTATCAATATTACAGAGGAAATGATCAAAGGTTTAACAAAACTCAGCTGGGAAAGGGTTGATGTTTACTTCAAAGGAAGCAGACAAAGGCTTCTTGCTCATAGTACCATTCAGGCAAGTTATTATTTACAAACTCATTGTCTTAGGGATAGAATTAGATGAGCTTAAAGCTTTCCAACCCTTTTCATTCTTTCTTTTCTACCATCCAAATATTTTGCATTCAGGATTTACCTCTCTGATAGATGCTGCGGTAACTAAGTGATACTATTTTATCACCTTATATCCTTTCAGGTTAAAAATTACTGGGTTAATTCTGATGGAGCTGATGTAGTCCAACACATGATTGACAATTTTCTCTTATAAGAGGTCTCGATTTGTCCTTTTTTTTTATTATTATTATATGTAAATTGCCAACTATTGGCGTGAGGTTAGAACGTGGAAATTTTAATTTACTTTGCAGGGTTTAAAAGAGTGGTGGCCATTAACACAGAGCACATGAAGGAAGGTATTAGAATTTAGAACATTTGCATGTAAATTTATGTATTGGCATATATATATATATATATAATCATAGCTGTCCTACATTTGTTGTAAACATTACTTAGTTCAGCAGCTCAACCTGCTTTATGTTTCACTTGTTTCTTTTTATTTAAGTAAATGAAAAAGCAATTGCTATTCCTTCTTAGAAAGATTAGAATTTAAGGATGGAATTTTCTTTTCCACTCGAGTTTTCTCATATATATATATATATATATATATATATATATATATATATATATATATATATAAGAATAAAAAGCAGGAAAATCTGTCCCAGATTCTCAGCCATTGAAGAAAGCTGCAAATTGACAAAATGAATTTTGAGGAAGAACCAATGTTAGTTTGATCAACATCGTGTTTCTTTTGAAAAAAAAAAAAGATTTTTTGCAGTAATATTTTTCATTTACTTGTTCATAGAATTGAAAAGCTCGAGATGCTTAAGTACAAATCAACTCGTCCTGTCAGATTGATAGAGTAGTAATTTTTTCAGCCATGGTAGTAAAACTTTAAAGCTGCCAAAGGGATAATCCCAAAGAGAAAACAAATGCCAACTAGCACATCCATCCATACAATAAATTTTGCATCTTGTGCATCAAAATAGTGCAGTCACGTCATCCCCCATTTTTTACATAAATTTTTTTGCAGCCACGTCTACCCTTTTTTGTGTGTGTGTGGCTCCTATTTCTTTTTTGAGTTGTTGGGTAGGGATAAAAAAAAAATTGATAGAAAGGAATGATAAAATTTTATGATTTCGTATTATTTTTTTTATTTAAAATATTATAAATTTATATAAATTTATATACGATAATAATTTGTTTTATATATATTTTTAAAAATCCGTGTATCCATAGTGTTGTGTTTTAATTATTTTTCTTATGTTGTGCTCGTAACGTATTCGTATTCGTTTTATTTTTTTGTTTTACAAAGTATTATAAATTTATATAAATTTTTACACTTTGATAATTAGTTTTATGTATATTTTTACACGTTCTTATATTTGTGTTGTGTTCGTGATATTTTTCGTGTTGTGTTTTAATTATTTTTTCATTTTTGTGTTCGTGTCGTGTCTTAATTCATCTTATATTTTACATAATTTGACATTTTGATTCAATTTAGAGAAAATTGTATGTTCGTGTCGTATCTCAATTTATGACATATTTTACATAATTTATCATAGTGATTCAATTTAATGAAAAAATAAAAAACGAATAGTTTTACTCGTAACGTAACGCGGATTTTTTTCCTAGTAGTAATAAATTACTGAGAATATTGTTTTCTTCAAGAATGCTATATATCTACACTGATGTTTCCCATGGAGAACATGTCATAGATAGGGATTTGGAATGTGGCACCAAGAAAACAATATCCACAATTTGGAGCATTCATGACAGATAATTTCAAACGAAGTCGTTTAAAAACCATAAATTGACAATGAATAAAACAATTGCAAGTTGTTGCCAAGTGTATTATATGCTGACATTTCTTAGTGTTTTAGAGTTTTTCGTTTTTCTTACATTCAATTCTCACTCTCAGCTCTTTGTCGCTATCCCGTTCTTCAAAGAAAAATCCCCCCACGTTGCTTTGTTTTGTTTCATTTCATATCCTTTCAACTACCTTCACTTCTTCTACCATTTCCTTGGAGAAAGATTTCCTTCAGAAATATTACTGTTGCTGAGTTTACATTTTATTTTATTAAGGATCTGCCTTTTCAAGAGGGTATCTTTTCTTCCCACTTTTTTATCTGACCTGCATTATGGTTTTTGAGTTTCTGTCAGGATTTTTTTTATTATTTTGCAATATTAGCTGGCTTATGTATCAATGTCTTTTTTATTCCTATTGTTGTTCTTTGTTAATTTCTTTGAGAAAATTCTAAAATTTGAATGGATTTGTCTGGTTTTTAAGTTAAAAAGAGAAAAATATTGGTGTCGGTTTTGTTTTCTGCAAAGTTGAATACCTAAGGAGGACTTGTAAGAGATAAAAGGGTTAAACTATGGTTTTTGTTGTTGTTGTCTTCACCATGGCCGATAGCCAAAAATAAAAGGAATAAACACAAATTGCAAACTAAAATGCTTCTACTACTTTTCTTTTAGGGAAAAAAAAAAAAGTTACTCTTGCGAAACTGGTTCTTAGTTCAATGATGCCGTGCCTCGTCCGACACGAATATGTTTAATGTTGAGGTCATACCACTTTACTTATGTCCGAATATGTGTCAGACATAAGTGTCAGATACGAGTCCTTTCTGTCTTATGTGAAAGCTCTATATCTGCATAACTTTATCACAATTCAATTGAACATTTGAACTTTTCAATGGATGGGATTCGAACCCAAGCTATCAATTTATCAATGTTAATCACAATCTACCCTTAGCTTATGATAAAATTAGACTATTTGCTTGTGCAAAAGGGAAAAAAAAAAAAAAAAAAAGTTCACTTTCTGTTTTGCAAACAATAACTACCCTGTTATTGCGCCTTGCCGGTCACTGGTTTCTGTAAGTTGGGAAACAGGCGAACAGATTCTTTAAATGTAGGGCATGAAACTCCACTTTAACATTAATTTCCTCTAGAAAAATATGGTAGGTTTACAATAGCATAGTAGTTTTCAAATCCCAGTTAGCTAGAATTCATGTGGTGGAGACAAAGTCTCATTAATGAAAGGTTATGTTGCTCCGATTCTTCATTTTTTTTTAAGTATTTGTGTCCGACACCCGTGTTCGACACGTATCTAGACATGGGTATGGGGTATTGGGGATATGATCCTCCAAGTACCCTCTAAATACATGAAAATTTTAGAAAAAATTGAACATATCCGTGTCGGACACATACTTATATCCGATACACTCGAGTATCAGTAACATAGATGAAAGGAGATTTTTTTTTAGAGTGAGACAACAATCTATACTTTGAGATTGATCTATTGTAAAAACTAGTACATCCCCTTATCAATCTTCCCCTATGAACTTTTTTGATTCTATCATCTTTGTTAAACCCTATGGAAAAGAACCCACATTTTTGTCTATCAAAAGAAATGGCAAGTTAAAAAGTGTTCAGCCTATGTTTCTGCTTATCACATTCCATACATTATTAAGTATTTTCATCTGTTTTTTTTTTTTTTTAATCCTACTTGAACAGATTAAGCTTGTTTCTTGCTTCAGATAGTAAATATATTCAAAGGTTCACCGTGCTAAAGAAATCAGCTACTAGAAACCAGAGGTCTAAAGGCTTCAAAGTAAAGCATGTTCTGCAAATATGTGCCTTGCTTGCCCTTTGCATCTGGTTTTTGAACCAATTTAGAAACACTTATGATAAGAAGGGCACTGTAATTTTCCAAGCCATAAAGCTTGGGAGGAAGGACCTTGATCCTCAAGTACAAGTTGAAGCCGAAGAAGAGATGGAAGAGAGTAAATTAGCTGAGGAAACTGAAGATGATGATAGAAGAGGGGTTGGAGATGATGAGATAGACGGACGTGATCGAAAGAAAGCGGAAAGAGAAGAAAGTGAAGAAGTTGATGATCTCATTGATGAAGAAGATAGAGAGAAAGAAAACCAAATTGTGGATTTAAGTTTATCAAAAGATGAAACCATAAATGAAGTGAGAAAGTAAAGTGTTGCAGAGAATTGAGTCTTTTTCGGCCTTAGGGATTCTTCATTTTACCAAGAAAATTTGATATGATTGATCAATCTCTTTTGCAAAATAACAGTGAAGTTGCAACAGAATAGGTTTATTTTGCCTAAGGAGATGCTGCTTCTTTCTTTTCTCAGAATATAAGTTTGTAGCTGAAAAACTGTACAAAATGGTTTAGCATTTGCCCACTGCTGTAGAAGAAACTTGTCAAGATTGCCAATGATTAGGAAGAAATAAAACCGCTTTGGAAACTTGTAAAAGTAAACAGTTCAATTGTTCAATGCATGCTTCTTTTGAGATTCAGAGAGTTTTAACCAGGGTAGTCGTACCGTACGTAAAACAAAACGGTACTATTAGTGTATCATTTTGGATTTTTTATTGGTCCTTTTTTCACTTATTTGATTATTTTAAATCAATTTCTAATGTTTTCTCTATCATGATCATTTTTTTTTTATAATTATATTTAAAAATAAAAATATTTATTAAATTAATCTATTGAACTTAATTAATAATAATTTACTATATATTTTTATATTTATTTTATTTAGTTGATGTTTAAAAATTTTGGATATTAAATATTAAATATTTAAAATTTATATTTACATATAAATATATATTTTATGTAAATAATTGAGGTATATTTGCATATGTATATGGTATATGAAAGTATAGAAATATAAAGAATGTTTTTAACATCTGACTTGATATATTGATCAGTGATTAGTAGTATATATAGAGTACAAAACAAAAGACTTTTTACATTTGGAGCATGTGTGTGCTTGTGTTAAGGACTTGATTGAATCAATTACAGCAGTTGACTATTACACAATTTGTGGAGATGATTTTGGTACAGTCAATGTTGAGATTGTGATTGCTAATGTGGTGGCTGTGATTGCTGTATTGTGGGCTGAGATTGCTGTATTGGTTTCTGATTTGTTGTTGCCTTATTATTCCCCCGCAAGATGGTGGAGCCATCAGCAACACCAATCTTGGATCGTAACAACAGAAAACGGTGTCTTGTGAGAGGTTTAGTTAAACCATCTGCAAGTTGGTCTTTTGTAGAGATGTAGCACACTTGGAGTTGATTAGTTTGAACATGTTGACGAACAAAATGGTAATCGAGTGCTAGGTGTTTCATTTTTGAGTGGAAGACAGGATTGGCACTAAGGTAAGTGGCCCCAATGTTATCACAGTACAGAGTTGGCTTGTGAGGATGAGTGATATGTAACTCAGCAAGTAAATTTTGAATCCAAACAAGTTCAGATGTTGTATTGGCTATTGCTCGGTATTCTGCTTCAGTGGATGAGCGAGCAACAGACCGTTGTTTGGAAGATTTCCAAGAGATAGGATTGCCACCTAGATAAATGACATAAGCAGTGGTGGATGAGCGATCATCAAGATTGCCTGCCCAATCAGAATCACTAAAAGCTGAGAGATGCAGCTTTGAATGTTTCTTGAGAAAGAGTCCATGGTAGATAGATCCTTTTAGATATCTCAAGATTCTTTTTAAACTGGTCCAATGACACTGACTTGGATTGTGCATGAACTGAGACAGCTTGTTGACAGAGAATGCTATGTCAGGTCGAGTAAGAGAAAGATACTGCAGAGATCCAACAAGTTTACGGTAGGCAGTGGCATCAGCTGGTGGAGCTCCATCGTGTTGATGAAGTGAGACATTTGTAGCTAGTGGTGTTGCAACTTCTTTAGCATGAAGCATGTCAAATTTTTCCAGTATATCTCGGATATACTTGGATTGAGAAAGAAACATACCAGCAGTAGTAGTGATGATTTCAACGCCTAAGAAAAAATTGAGAGGACCAAGATCTTTAAGGGAGAAACGGTGAGATAATTGTTGAACAAAGGAATTTATAGCTGCATCATTGTTTCCTGTGATCAGAAGGTCATCCACATAGACAAGAAAATATATCAGATCAGAATCTTTGGAGTAGATGAACAGAGATGCATCAGCGACTGAATTCTGAAAACCAAAGCCAAGAAGAAATGAGCTTAGTTCCTTATACCAGGCTCGGGGAGCCTGTTTGAGTCCATAGATTGCCTTATTGAGCTTACAAACATAATCTGGTTTGTCTTTGTCAATAAAACCTGATGGTTGAGCCATGTACACTTGTTCAGACAAGTTGCCTTGAAGAAAGGCATTATTTACATCAAGTTGATGTAGTGGCCAATTTGAAGTGAGAGCAATGCATAATACAGTCCTAATGGTTGTGGGTTTAACAACAGGACTGAAGGTATCTGTATAATCAAGACCAGGGCGTTGGTGAAATCCTTTGGCAACAAGTCTTGCTTTGTGTCTATAAATAGAGCCATCTGGTTTCCTTTTTAATCTAAACACCCACTTACAGCCAATGACATTTTGTGTGGAAGTAGGAGGAACAAGGTCCCATGTGTGATTTGTAACCAAGGCATTGTATTCAGAGAACAATGCTTGTCTCCAATTTGAGTCAGTAAGAGCTGTACTAACACATGTTGGTTCAAGTGTGGGTGGTAGAGGATGTTTGGAAACTTGGAAAGTATGTTTAGGCTTGAAAATGTTGTTTTTGGACCTGGTAATCATGGAGTGTGTGTTTGTATTATTTTGGGAAGAGCTGGGACTGACAGAATGAGTATGTGATTGAGTGAGGGGTGAAGGGATAATAGATAGGGCAGTACCTGATGAGGGAGATACAGAAGAGGTAATCTCTTGTTGGATCTGAGCAGAGGAATGATCAAGAACTGGAGCAGCATCATTCTGTTGTGTAGTACCTGAATTTGGGAAAGAGCTTGTAAATTCAGTTTCTTGTAGTGCACTGATAGGTTGATACCAGTTTGAAGTGTTGGGATTTGAGGTGTCATGAGGGATAGATTTAAAAGGAAAATTACTTTCATGAAACAAGACATGTCTGGAGACATAAACTTTTTGAGCAGAAGGATCATAACAGTAAAATGCACTTTGAGAGGTTGAATAACCTAGGAAGACACATGGCTTGGATTTTGGTTGCATTTTGTGACTGTTATAAGGTTTGAGCCAGGGATAACAAAGACAACCAAAAATCTTAAGTTTGTTATAATTAGGAGAGGTCTGAAATAGAACCTCATATGAAGATTTGAACTTAAGTAATGGTGTCGAAAGTCTGTTTATGAGATAGGCAGCTGTTTGAAAAGCATAAGACCAAAAAGCAATTGGTAGAGAGGCATGATGTAAAAGGGTTAGACCAGTTTCAACTAAATGGCGATGTCTTCTTTCTGCTGTTCCATTATGTTCAGGAGTATGAGGTGGTGTAGTAAAGTGGGAAATCCCATGACTAGCAAGAAGAGTGGATAACTTTTGATACTCACCACCATTATCTGAGTATATGGAAATAATGGATGTGCCAAAAAATTTCTCAACAGTAGCTTTAAAATCTGGAAAAATTTTGTAAACATCAGATTTTGATTTCATAGGAAATAGCCAAATATATTTTGTATAATGATCAACATAAATAACATAATATCTGTGGCCATTGATGGAGGCTGTGTGTGTTGGACCCCAAACATCAGTATAGAGCAATTCTAAAGGTTTAGAACTTGATAAACTGGATTGTGAGAAAGGCAATTTATGACTTTTATTACTTTGACATGAATCACAGACTGACAATGAATCTGTTTTGTCATGTGACAGATTAAAGGACTTAAGCATGTGATGGAGAACTTTGGAAGAAGGATGACCAAGTCGAGTGTGCCATAGGTTGGTGGAATTTCTGATACTGACTAAAGCTGAGGGTGCTGGTACAGAAACTGGAAGTTCATATAGATCATTCTTGCTCAGACCTTTTACTAGTTTCCCCCGTGCTGATATCCTTCACCAGAAAATGAAAAGGAAAAAATTCAACAGAAACATGGTTAGTTCTGCAAAATTGAGACACAGAGACTAGATTTCTTTGCATATTAGGGACATGTAAAACATTAGATAAGGAAAGATTGTGTGTGTTTGTAGAAATGGAAGAAGAACCAATGTGACTAATTTCCAAACCTGCACCATTTCCAACTAATAGCTCATCAGGTCCTCCATAATCTGTGTAAAGAGAGAGATTACCAAGATCAGTGGTTACATGATTAGAGGCCCCTGAGTCAATGACCCAACGCTGATTGTTTGGGGAGTGGGAAGTTGTGACATGATTGGCTATTGGCTCTCTGGCAGTAACATTATGTTGGCGACAAGTTTTGGCAGTATGGCCTTGTTTATCACACAGCTGACAGATTAGTCTTTGCTGAGAAGACTGGTTTGGAGGAAATTGTCTCCTCTTTGGATAGGAAGAATGATTCCTATTAAAGTTTGAGTGATAAGAACCTCGAGAGGAGCCTCCTCTGTATGAATGATGTCCTCTCCCTCGTGTGGAAAAACTGACATAGTTGGCTGTAGCAACGGTAGAGAAGGATTCTTCTTGTTTGATTGCTGTTTCGAAATCAACAAGTTTGTCATGAAGTTCTTCAAAGGAAATGTCTGATTCTCTGGCTCTAATGGCTGTAGAGAGTTCTTTGTATTCTGAACCAAGGCCATTCAAGATGAAGATGATAAGATCTTCTTCAGCCACTGGTGATTGTGCAAGGGCTAATTCATCTGCAGTTGTTTTCATTAGTTGTATATAAGCTGCAACCGATCTGCCATCTTGAGCTGTGATTGTCAGCTTCTTCTTCAAAGACATAATTCTGGATCTTGTCTTGCTTGCAAAAATTTTTGATAGTGTGTCCCATGCCTCATGACTAGTTTTGGCAGTTGCAATGAGAGGAACAATGGATTCAGAGACGGATGCTACAATAGCATGGAGAATAAATTGATCTTGCCTGTGCCAGAATGTATATTCTGGATTGACAACCTGCATGGAGTCAACTGTGATCATTACCTCTGGACTTGGATGTGATCCAGTAAGGTAGTTCAAAAGATCATAACCAGTAAGAAGTGATTTTAACTGGATTTGCCAAGAGGGAAAGTTCAAGGATGTGAGTTTCAAGGGTAATTGTGCTGCAGCGTTGATGGAGACAGGTCCAGTGGTGAGAGCTGCCATTGTTGGATGAATGAGTTGTTGAGAAGAAGGAAAAAAAAAAAAGAACAAGGATCGAAATGCTGTTAAGCTAGAGTAAGTCTGATACCATATGAAAGTATAGAAATATAAAGAATGTTTTTAACATCTGACTTGATATATTGATCAGTGATTAGTAGTATATATAGAGTACAAAACAGAAGACTTTTTACATTTGGAGCATGTGTGTGCTTGTGTTAAGGACTTGATTGAATCAATTACAGCAGTTGACTATTACACAATTTGTGGAGATGATTTTGGTACAGTCAATGTTGAGATTGTGATTGCTAATGTGGTGGCTGTGATTGCTGTATTGTGGGCTGAGATTGCTGTATTGGTTTCTGATTTGTTGTTGCCTTATTAGCCTTATTATGGTATATATTTTATTATAAAACTTGAAAATAGATTATATATATATATATATATATATATATGAAAAAATATTTAAAAAATATTGGTAAACCCGAAATAATATATCAAAATATATCGATACTGATACATACCAATACCAGAACAAAAACAATATGCCCTCCAATACGGTACTGAGTACCTTGGTTTTAACTATTCAATTATATCTTTAATAAATGCCAAGCTTCCTCAACCTCTCTGTCACCTGGAAGCTCTTCAACTATTTCTTTGAATAATAGATCACAATTTATCCCAATGATTCTTATATAACTTAATAGAGAAACCACCATCCTATTTTTGATCGCCATGAATTATAAAAACAGTTAAGCCCAACCTGAATAACTTGACTCGGGACAGGGCCACAGTGTGAGAAGAAAAGAGGATGGATGCCACCTTTGAGAATTCTTGTTCTGTTTGTATTTCCTACTTTTTGGGCCTTGGAAAAGTTTCACTATTCGTTTTGGGGCCTTTTTAAGTCTTTATCATGTTCGTCCAATTCAACTCTGCGATATGTCAGATTTGAAAGTTATGTCATATTTGAAGTGAGTATCGAATACGAATATACTTAATTTTTTTGAAATTATTTTTTATATTTGAAAAATCACCTTCATATCTATGTGAGACAGAAGTAACGGACCCTTGTTGTTGTACTCAACCACTATAAACACATCGAAGTTAGGCCTCAGAGTTGGATCAATGGCTTCAATACAATACAAAGTATCATCTGACTAAGCAAAAAAAAAAAAAAAAAGTGCCAAGATTGGAAAGGTTTGCAAGCTTAACACAAGGTATTTTGAACACCCACTATTTTCTTTTACCAGCTTTTTGTCTAAAATCCACCAAGTGTAAGCTCCTAGGATCTATAACTTGGTTCCAGGAAAACTAAAGATTCCAAATACCATCAATTAAGAAAGATACGGAAATTTAGACTTTAGACTCATGTCTCTTTTATTAGGTTTTAATGTACAATTTGCACATCATAAATGTTCTGAATTCTTTGTCAGTCTATTGGACAGAACCCCACGATTTAATTGTAAACAGCAGTTATCAGTTAGTACTGATTGTAGACATAAAATGAATACCCAGAAATCCCACTGTGTCAGCATTTAGATTAAAGCATCTGAAAGTAAATGAGTTCATTTTCAGGAATGCTTGACATGTCTTTGTTGATGTACATTCCACTGAAACAGGATCCATATAATCTATTCATTTTCAGGAATGCTTGACATGTCTTTGTTGATGTACATTCCACTGAAACAGCATCCATATAATCTATGTTACTCGGACTCGGCAGCATCCATATAATTTATGTTACTCGGACTCGGATGCGAATGCCAGATAAAGATGTGTCAAACACGGATATGTTCAATTTTTTTCAAAGTTTTTACATGTATTTAGAAGATCTTTGGGGGGTCATATTCGCATAACCATGTCCTCATATGCATCGGACACGGATATTTCAAGAAAAATAAAAAACCGGAGCAACATAGCATATAATTGATATAATTGATGTCCCTGATTTTGAGAAGCAAAAAATAATAATTAATTAATTCTAGGCAAGTTTCACATAGTTGTATGGTAATCAAAGTCCCATGGAAAATGATAAGCCAAAACATTTAAACCAGATCATGATGATTGGTGAACCAAAGACTTTACAATGAAAAATAAATATCTTAGAGATAAAAAGGTTGAATTCATGATTTGTTACAGATAAGGACATTCTAAAGAAGGGCCAAGAAAGATGCATATGAGAAGCCGAAATTTGGCATTTTTGCAGTCCTAAAAGCTTAGGACTGCCTTGGTTCAATATAATTCTATGCTGGTTGCAATTGCAACATAAAAGCTACACCGGCAATTATCGTAGAATATTAAACTAATTATATTTCTTGGTCAGTTATACAACCTACAATTTTGATGCAATAAAAACAGTAAAATGTCGAGTAAAAGATTTCAGCATCTTCAACAAAAATTCATGTAAAAGCAGTGCCAAGTAAAACAAACTCAATACGATGGCATGTTTCCTCACGAACAACATACCTGCAAATATGCCTACAGTTGTCAGATCTGAAAGGGCCATTGCGTGATAGAAGAGGTATTCAGTCAAAAGTGACCTGATATAGTGGCTTATTTTCCAAATTGAATGCACATAGAAAGCAGAGAGTACAAGTCAAAAGTGTCCAAACTCCGAATGTTCTACCTTGTTACTCGGATTCGGTGCGTCGGATACGGGTATGTGTCCGACATGGGTATGCTCATTTTTTTTTTTTTTAAGTTTTTACATGTATTTGAAGTGTTTTGGAATGTCATATTCCCATATTCATGTCCTGATATGCGTTGGACACGGATACCGGATACGGGTACTTCATGAGAGCAACATAGACCATGAATTTCAGTCGCTGCATATCATTAGAAACAAATAGGAAAGCCAAATTATCAAGACCTAGAATGACATATTATTCCTCAGCAGAAAACATATTGCAATCTGAGGTGGAAACCTTTTCAGAATTATAGTGATGTCAGAGACTCAGACTCTTCTTCCATTTTCTAATATTTATCAGCAAAAACTGTTCTTTTGGCCAAAAAGATTAAAAAAAATTTAACTGTTTTAACTTGTACATAGGATAGGAGTACAGAAGGAAAACTCAACTGCAAGGGTAATGAAGTTGCCATCTAATATAGAAATAAAATGGAGCATTAGCAAATTCATTAACCAAAACAAAATTTAAAAAAACCATATCCATGCCATAATTGACAAATAAGGTCAGGTTATCATATGTTTTCTTCTCTCCCCTCCCAGGTATGAGGTTGCAGTAGTTTAAAACAATTTAGAGCTTTTTAATAGCTAAAAAGCAACCTTTTCAGAGGAAATTAATTCCAATTTCATTTATATTGTTTGAAACAGATACTTGAAATCATCGAAAGAATTAACTTGAATGAGGCAAATCATAGCTTTAATTTTTGTCATGGAACACTTTCAGGATCCCTCAAAGAAAGTAAGGCATGCTTTTTTGCTTAAAAATAGTATCTCCATTGGATTACATACACAAAATATCATGCTCGAGCCATATCTACATGCATGCATTGCATAAGGAGTTAGTGCATTGTATTAACCTAAATTTTAGGTAACCCTTCCTCTTGTTCCCTTTCGCTAAAGCATACTCATACAGTTCAAAGACAGAAGCATATATGCATGCACCCAAAGACCATGAAAGGACCAGGGACATTTTCACATCGTACTAAGAGTACTAATTTTTCAGATATCATAGTCAAACTCTATGTTGCTCCGACTCTTCATTTTTCTTGAAATACCCGTTTTCGACACATATCCGGACATGGGTATGGGATACTATGATCCTCCAAGAACCCTTCAAATACATGAAAAAACTTAGAAAAAAATTTTAAACCAAAAATTGAACCCTTCAAATTGAACACTCCTGTGTCGGACACACCCTTCAAATACATGAAAAAAACTTAGACAAAATTGAATCCGAGTAACATAGGTCAAAATCCAAATTTCTGAATCTTTCTTGAGCTCTGGGCTAAATCTTATCGCCTTCTAAGCCAAACTCATCCCTTAAAAAATTCGCGATTTAGGTCCATTTGTTTCGCAGAAATTGGCTTTCAGAAAATATTTTTTGAAAAATGTGAAGATTTTCTGGAAAAGTATAAATTTTTTGTTGTTTAGATAATTTATTGAAAAATATTTTCTATTCTTTGGTTATTTTATGAAAAATCTACTTTTTTCAAATATCAATATTGACATAAATAATAAATATTAAACTATTAAAAATGATTTCTTATTAAAATATTAATATTTTAATAATAATATTTAATACTAAGATATTAGATTAATATTAAATACTTAAAATTATACTATTTATTACTAAAACGTTAATTATATTAATATTGTAATTATTGTAATTATTATTAAAATATTATTAAAATATTAACATTAATTATATTAATATTTAAAATATTATAATTATTATTAAAATATTATTTCTATTAATATAATAATTATTATAAAATATTATTTCTATTAATATAATAATTATTAAATTTTATTTATATTAATATAATTATTATAAAATATTATTTTTAGTTTTTCAAATAATAATATTAATATAAATATTATTTAAATTAATATAATTATTATTAAAATATTACTTTTACTTTTTTTCAAATAGTAATATGGCATAAATATTAAAATATTTATTATTAAAATATTAAAAAATAATATTATTATTTCTATTAATATTATTTATTATTAAAACATTAATTATATTAAAAATTACAATATTAAAATATGTTTATATTAATATATTAATATATTTTATAATTAAAAAATAAATATATTTATTAATATAATAATATTTGAATCGAGTCAAGTTAAGTTTCGATCTAAAATATAATGTCCAAATTTCGATATGACTAGCCCTACTCTTGACAGTTGTTTTCAGGAAATTGTCTTCCTCTTTTGAAAAGGGGAAGACAATTTCCAAAAAAGCCCTTATTTTCCGTTGATCAGCAAGCCATTTTCCGTTGACCAATCAATTTTCTATCAACCAAACACCAAAAAATGTAAAATTCATTTTCAGTAAATCATTTTCAGTGAAACAAACAGACCCTTAATAGTTCTTCCATGTGTTCCAACTTGGATCAAAATCCATGTGTCCTCATTATTAAGTTTTCATGCGGGAAACCACCAATGATCCCTTTGCTGCCAACAGTCTTTCACTTCAAATATGCAATGGTTTATACCTTATACAAGCACTTAAAGAACTATACTTGAAGCTGCCATGAACACATCAAAATTCAGATGCACCAAATCTGTTTTATGTTTGTTTACTCCAATTCCTACATCCTATATATTTCTTGGACAATGGGCCCAAAATTAACTGTTTCTGTTTGCTTACCAAATTCATCCACCATGTTATTATTCATAGTATCCACCATTACATGATAATTCTAGGTTTGTCTACTTTGACTGAAGCTTAACTATTATATCTGAAATCCACCATTGTGTATCTTTCTTGGTTTTGCTACTTTGACTTAGATAGAGATATGAATCTTGCACTCTCCTCAATCCTCATTCCTCCTCATCAACCAAGACAAAATCACAAAGGCAAATGGATCAAGATTTAACTTCAAGTAAGATGTAATGCATCATCAGCATTGGACTATTAAGCAAGAAGCTAAATTTCAGTACAAACAACAAAACCGGAAATTGGACCTAAACCATCATGTCTGATACCCACACCTATCCTTTGTAGAAAGGTTTCAATGAGAACTAGTAAATCTTAGATATTAAATCCAAAAGGCAAAAATATTCCATTAGTTTAAACTAAATAGTTTAAACAAAATAAGACAAACGGAAAATTAGAAAATCTTTATAAATCTGTCAATGTGAAGAAAATACTCCACTCAATGCATTATTCAATTAACCAAATTCAAAGTACTTGATGTTCTTTTTAAGAAGAAAAACAAATCAGTTCATTGCAACTAGCTTTCCAAAAGCATTGCTCTCAAAGCAATAAAGCTCACGTTTTTACTATAAGAATCTTCAAAATCTCTAAATTTTGGGATCTCAAATTACACATTTTCCCAATTTTTAAATCTGGGTATTGGAGCTAGAGAGACATAACCCAACACTTAGGCACGCACACAAAAATAACACCTTGTCTCCATGACCCAGAAAAACAAACTTACTTTGTTAAAAATTAAAGATTTGTTCTTGTAAGAGTGACCGATCTTTTCGAAAACCGTATCTTCTAATTCACAGAAAACAAAACATCGAAAACAATTAAAAAAAGAAAAGAAAAAGAATAAAGCAACCAAAGAACAAGTTTCAGAGAACGAACTTACTGTTGGTGTTGGAGAAAACGGCGAGACAAAGAGCCCAAATATCGAAGAAGCCGAACCAAACGGAGGCTAATCGAAGTGAACCCACCAGCATTAACCATCATCCCAACGCCTTCATCTTCTTGGGTTTTCCTCTTTCCCCCCTTTGTATGTATCTGCTTTGCTGACTTCAACTGGACTGTAACCAGTAGATCCATTTAAGTTGCACATTTTGGGTGCTCGTGGTTTTGACTTTTGACTGTTTTAGCACTTCAGTTTGACTTCCTATACCCATTTTTACGCTCCATAAAGATTTATAACAGAATAATTCTCATTGAAAACCACAAAAAAGAAGAAGTGATTTTCATCCTCTAAAGTGCCATTGTTTTTGTTAAGGTCTGAATTAGTGGTGGGTGCCTAGTTGGGGGAGTGGATAGCTTCGTAATTTTTTATATAATTTATATTTATTTAATTCGATTATTGTATTTTATATTTTATTCACGTAAATCATGCACGTCGAGTTTTGAATAAATTAAAAATATCTTATTATTTGTTCGATGTAAAAAAACTTTCAACCGTTATATATATATATATATATATTAAAAAATACAATATTTTCGATCAATATAATAAAGATATCGGATCGATTCGAAACTTTACGTGCACGACGAGCACAATTATATTGTTAGATCTAACGGTCAATTTGTTAAAATATAAATCGTATAAAAAGTTACGAAAATATTTAAAACTAATTTAATTTTACACTAATATAAATTGATCTTTTCTAATATATATATATATATATATATATATATATATATATATTTGTTCTTGTTCTTTCAACTTGCTGTGGCAAATTTGCATCCACTAATCAACGTCCAAAAGTTGTTTCTCTAGTCTATATCATCTTGATCATGTTTATTTACATTTTTTTTTTCTGTTTTCCAACCTTACATGTATCTAACTTTAAAAAAAAAGCCCTCACAATTGAATCTCTTATGAACAAATAATGCTAAAAAAATTTGTTTGTATTGAACATGGCTAGTAATAAGGAACAAAAAGAAGTTGGGAATTAGCTTTATAGCTAGTCTTTGGCTTCAAACAAGACATTTAATTATGTAAAATATAAATGTTGTAATTCTATAATCAAAACTTTTTCTTTTATCCTAGGGACTTTTTGGCATTGGGATTGTAAAAATTTACTTTAAGTCGTTTTCTTTAAGAGGTTGAAGAGAAAGAGATAAAAAGATTTAAGAATTAAGATCAAGTTTGTTAATTATTATATTATATTGAGATAATATCTTGAATATATCTTGAAGTTTATTAAATTTATTAATGTTATATATATATTTTAAAAATATTTATTTTGATATTTAACATTTTCACTCCGTTTGTTATTATAGTATCTGTCAGTAACACCGTTAAATATTGATGACATGATTTTGATATCCAATAAAAAATTTGACATGTGGCATCATATAATGATGCCACATGTATTATCAATTTTTTTATTATTTTAATTTAAAAATTAAAATTATATTTTTTTCTTTTACACGTGACACCACACAGTGATACCACGTGTAATAATAATAAATGTTATTTTTTTAATTTTTTTAAAATATATTTTTTTCTCTCTCCACCTTTTAATTTTAATAAATATTTTAAACAAAAATTAAAACAATAAAATTATTTTATTTTATTTTGATTTTTGTAAATTTTAAAAATATTTTTTTAAAAATTTTCAGATATTATAAATTTTTTCACAAGTAATTTTAAAATATTTTATATTTTAAAAATAATTTTAGTTAAATATTTTACTTTTTTAATTTTTAATTTTTAATTTTTGAAAATTTTAAAATAATTATAATAAAAAAGTATATATAATTTTTTAAAATATAATTTTAAATTTTTTGTAATTTTTAATATAATTTTTTTAAAAAATAGATATTAATTTTTAAAAATATAATTTTAAATATTTTAATATTTTATAAAAAAAATTTACAAAAATTCAAATATTAATTTCCAAAAAATCAGGTGCTGCAATGTGTCATCACCTAATTGGTCAATGCCACATCATCATCTATATTTTACAGTGTTAGGTCAAGGTAGCACAATGATATACGGTTTGATAATTCAGGTACCACATTGAACATTTTTAAAGTACAGGTACCACATTAAAAAATTTGATAAATTTAAGGGGTTATTCATGACATTATCTCTATTATATTTTAATTTTATCGGTTTTTAGACAAATACAATTAAAATATTTTGTTAACGAAAATAACATCTTTTTATTAAATTTTATCCAAAAATCAACAAAATTAAAAATATAATGGCAAAATTTTATAAAATTTAACATTAATATCTATGATTTATATCTCGTGATTTATAAAATTTATATTGAATTAAATAGTATCAATCCTGTTAAAAATGTTAATTAAATCTCAAAATGAACGAGTCATTTGAGTTTTCTTAAAGAATAATGATGTATTTTTGACTTTGGACAATTTTGTTATATTGGTGAGTATTGAGTAAACGTCATTCTTGATTTTCTTTTTCCTTTTTTTTTTCTTCAATTGTTAAAAGTATAATTTCTGCAAAAAGCAATAGGTTTCAAAACGGGGAAAATGACATACGAGGATCCAAGATGACAAAAAAAAAAGTATGATTAAGATTTTTCACCACATTGAAAGAGACATGTAAAAAATGTAAATGTTAGAAACTTTTTTTTTTTGCCTTAAAAATGTTATTGGTCTGAGGAAGGTTCTGGATGAACGTCGTACTGCTGTCTGGTGGTAGCAAAATTAATCTCCAATAGCAAAATTTTGATTTAAGTACTCACATAATTTTTTACTGTAATAAAAAAATAATTTAATTTTTGTATTATAAAAATAAATAATTTAATTTTTATATAATTGAAATAGGACAAATAAGTAAAATTGATAATGATGTTAATGAAAAAAAAATTAAAATGCTGATATGAACTCGTAAAATTTAACATAATTAATTACTTGAAATATATCTAAATCTGTTAGATTTTACGACTCCACGTCAGCATTTTAACGATTTTTCATTAACACTGTTATTAATTTTACTTGTTTGCATTTATTTTAATTATGCAGAGACTAAATTACTCGTTTTTACAATATAAAGATTAAATTTTTTTTTATTACAGTACAAAAATTATGTGGGTACTTAAATCCAAAATTTTTGCAACTAATAAAACCCAATTTGTTGAATAGAAATTCAATGCTCAAGTAGCTATAATTTAGTTGATATATATGTTGAGATCATTTTAGAAATTGAATAGACGTTTTGGAGGTTATCACACAAAAAATAAAATTGATTTGTAATTTTGAAATTTTGATATTTAAATCAATATATTTTAAAAAGTGTTAATAAGATGTGAGAAATAAATAGGAGAATTATAAAAAATATATTTTTTTTATTTAAATCAACGTTTATTTATTTATTAAATGTTTATAAACTCGAAAAAATATAAATTATTTATTTTGTCTCAAGTTAATGATTAGTTATGGACCACTCAATTTTTGAAAAAAATCTGATTAAGGGTTAATTTAGTATAGTTATTAGAAAAAATGTAGGTTGAAATTTTTTTTTAAAAAAATGTGGTTTAAGAACTTTTAAATATTTGACATTTTTATGAAAAAATATTGTGAGAAATTGAAATATAAAAAATATATATGTTTAAAATAATAAAAGTGTAGAGATGCGAGAATAATAAAATTATTTTATTCAAAAGTTAGTTTCTAAAGGCCCAAAACTCTATTTTTTTAACTGTTTGATTTGAATTGTCAAACCATAATTTCAATTGCAAAAATCAAAATTTTTAACCGTTTGTCATTGCAAAACACAATGTAACACAATTTTTGACCATAAAAATTATACTAATAGCAATACAAAATGGGGTCTAACTCCATTTTCAAGAAGACTTGGACGAGATCCATTGATCTTCCATGTATATAGTTTGGATTTGGGTTTGTAGATATGTCTGATAATAAATTTTATAAAGATATTTTATTAAAAAATTAATTTTTAAATTTTAATCTTAACTTTAATCTTAATTTTATAATTTAATTTTTAACATGTGATATCGTAAGAGATATTATTAATGTATAAATTTATATAATAATAAATTGATTGTATATTAAATATAAATATATAATAATTTGTGACCGAGGAGTGAGAAGCGAGGACCCAATTGGCACGAGCCCCAACTCCGATAGGGCAAAAGAAAGGGTGTGGAACTGTGGCCTGTGGGCGCTGCGCTGGTCCCCAATCTCACCTATTTAGCACGTCATGTGATAGTGATGCACTCTCTTGAGGCAAAATCAGAGTTATCGGTATCGTATCGATATCAATCGTAATTGATCGGTATATATCGTTTTTAAGATATATCGAAACGGTATCAGTTTTGTTTAGTTTTGGTTTTGGTATCGATCTGCACCGGTCTGTACCGACTAATACCGTTACGTATCGATCCGTACCGATTGATACAATATTTTGATTTTTTTAAATTTTTTTTAATTTAAAAATTCACTTATTTGAATTTTTAAACCAATTCAATATTTTTTGTGTCATAATCATTTTTATTTTTTTTATAATTATATTTAAAATATATATATGTTCATTAAATTAGGTTATTAGATATAATTAATAATAATTTACTATATTTTTAACATTTTAATATTTATTTTACCTATTTGATGATTAAAATTTTTAGATATTAAATATTTAAAATTTATATTTATATAAAAACATATATATGCATGTAATGGATGTATATTTGCATGTGTATATAATATATATTTTATTAAAAAATTTGAAAATAAACTATACATATAGATATATGAAAAATATTTAAAAATATCGATAAATTCGAAATGATACGTCAAAATATATCGATATCGATATATATTAATATCAAAATAAAAATAATACGTCTATCGATATTAATTTTGAGAAAAAAAAAAAAAAAAAAACCCACAACGTTTTTCTTTCCCCAATCCCCACCACCGTTTAAGCACCCTTCACTTTCCAATAAAAGCTGTGACAGTTCCAATGACCCTCCCCCACGCAAAAAACACACTCGAGCAAAGACATGAACGTGACTCGTAATTCTCGAGTCAACCAACAAAAACCTAACAACTGCCAATCCAACACAAGCCTCATAGGCCTGTTAGTGTGTGTCACATTTTGTTTAGCTTTTGGTCCTTTGTTTTTACAAACTGTAAAAAAGTTTAGCCATTTTGTTTTTAGTGCCCGGCAGAGTAGTGTACTACCAGCAAAGCACCACATGCCTCTCAGACTCTTTTTCACGTCCCTTCCTCCCCTTTTTAAAGTTGGAAGCTGAAGGGTAGGGTAAGGAAAGGTTTTGGATTGGTCCACGAATGTAAATGAGACATTTGTTTTCATAAATTATTCGGATTCGATTCAAAAAATATTCAAATTTGGTTCGATTATTGTCGAGTCGAGCTCGAGTAGCTCGAACAAGCAGAATTCGAGTATCCTAATACTTGACTCGAGTAACTTACGAGCCTAATCGAGTTTTTTTTTTTTTTAATTTTTTTTAATTAGTATTGAAAAATCTCAATTCGAATTCGAGGTCGAACATAAATAATCGAGTTTAAAGTCGAGCATGGAATCGAGCTATTTTTTACTAGGTAAACGAGTTTAATCGAACCTAATCGAGTGAGCTCAAGTAATTCGATTTTTATCTCGAACTAAACTCGAACTTTAAAAGTGAAACTCGATCGAGCTCGAACCGAACTTCAAACTCAAATTTCGAATTAAACTCGAGCTTCTTTACTCAGCTCGACTTGATTACATCCCTAATTAGTCCCCTTCCTTCGAAAACCAAATTGGCTACAATAGAAATTCAAATGGACCCAATCTATAAGCATTCGCCACCAAATCCAGGTCCTACCACTTGCCCTTTATAGCAATTTCATTCAACCAAAATAAAAAACCCATTTGGAATTTTTGTTAGCTAAAAAACTGTTGGAAGTCAGCTAATCTTCCCTTCAATAATTAATGGCACTAAAAAGAGAAAATTAAGTCATAACAAACCATTATTTTATGCATAAAGCATGCTCTAATCTCCTCTTTTTCTCTCTTTCTGCCTACTACTGAAAGCGGATTACAGCTATCATCCATAATAATTCTTCAAATAATAATCACATTGGAACTCTAAAGTCTAATCTAACAAAATAATCACATTAGAGCTCTAAAGTCTAATCTAACAAATATCCAGTAAGCAGTAGTAACGTGCACGCACATCTCCCAACAACCCAACCCTCCACTTTGTTCATCTTTGTTATGTTTTTCATGTGGATTATTTACGTAGTTAAATTAAAAATTAAAATACAATCACATGAAACATAACATTCATATAATTTTTATATGATAAAAATTTAAAAACACACCAATGTTGAAAATCATGATCAATAAAATAAAAGATTTTATTAACGAGTGACTTTAGAACACACTTTAAGATTAGTTAATATACTATTTGTAAGAATAAAATTGTATTAAATGTAAAAATTGATAACTTTATTCATCATTTTTAATGTATTGATTTAAAATATTATTATATGTAATAACTTTAAAAAATACCCTTACTATACTCCTTATCAAAATCATAAAATAAATTACCCTTCAAAATTTTTTTTGATTCGATTAAACTCTTCCTCTCTCTTTTTAAAAAAAAAAACAATAATTTATTATAATTAATTTGAATCCTCTCATTAAAAAACCCACTTCAATTATCAGATCTTAAATCTTTCATACCACACTCAATATTTAAACAAAGACAAACATAAACCCAATTATACAAATCACATAATAATTTGAGCTTTACCAATTTTTTTAATTCGATCCGTTTTTCACAAAAGGAAAAACAAAGATAATCAGAAATTGACAAATAAGCATTACATCTCATCAATCCTTCCACTCTAATTCAAATCGAAAATAGTAATAATAATTAATTATTACTACTATGAAGTCTCAAAAGAAAAAAAACAACGGAAGCCAGCCACACAGGTAAAAACAAAGCGTGCCTGTCTAATCTGATAAATCTCCTTCTCCGCTTCCCCTCCCTTCCTTTCACTTAACTGTACAGAGTTTTTAGATTGTTTGTTAGTAAATTAAAAGAGCCTCTTGCTTTCCACGATGGAACCTAAATAAAACCCATCCACTCAGGGGGGAAAAAAATACAAGGAAAAACGACAAAAAAAAAGGGGGGGAGATGAAAATGGGAATCAGCCAAGTAAATCCTGTTGATTACAGAGCTCTTTTCTTAACCGTTGAGAGAAAAGCCTGCAAGCATCCATACTCAAATCAATGGCAGCGGCTAAAGCCACGTAAGCAGCTGCGTCCTCCGTACAGTTCACGTGCTGCACACTCACTTCCACGCAAGGCTTGCTACACTTGCCTTCCCCTTCCACGTGAGCCGACATTACGAACCCTCTATACACGCAAAACGGCCATAATCCGTACCCGAAATCCCCGCTACTCCTCGGACTACACGCCGGAGACGTCGCACTCCCCGGCGTCGCCCGTCCGTTGGAACCACCGTTGTTGTTGCTTCCGCCGCCGCCCCCTAGGTCAATAACAAACTTCCCTCCCTTACCCGAACTCAGTGTCGACTCGGCTAGAACAATAGCCGCGGCGGCGCTCATATCAGGGATGAGTTCAAAACGGTAACCAAGTCCATCAGAAGACCCACGTTCGCGCCAAGCCTCGAGACGGCCCCAGGGTTTCCAGGTGCCATCTCCCGGACGAAGAATAAGCCATGAGCCGGGATTAGAACGACTGACTCGGTCCGAACCTGGTGAAGCCACGAAAGGAGTAACCATTGAAGCGGCGGCTACAGGTGAGCCGGATAAATCGTGGACCGTTATTGACCATCCTTTTCGTTCCTTTCCTGGCCTTTCCCTTACGCTGCCAAACGAGCTTAACCAACTCCGAGAGCTACTTGGCTCTGACTGTAACGACCTGTCAGATTTTAACTAAAAAAATTACTCTACAAGCAAAGAACAAACTAACTAAACAAAAAGGATAAACTTTTTCATGAAATCAAAAAAATTAATAATAATAGTTTTCAATTAAGGGCATAATTTTGCTAACTTTAACTTTGCTTTACCGTACTGTTTTACATTCAGTTTAGTAACAAACTTTACAAAAAGCCTGAAAAATAATTAATTAAAAAGCGTAAAAACCAACCTGGATTGATTCCGGTCACCGGTATTTCTAAAACTGAACTTGCAGGTAAAAACGGGTTGCCGTATATTTCCTCGGATCTGGAACACTTGAGGACTACATTCCGGTTCGCCGTCAAACTGAAAAACGAATCTCGGGTCGGGTTCCGCTTTAACATTCAAGTGAAACTGAGCAGAGGAACCTTTATTAGCTTCTTTCCCAACCGAAATCCAGCCATTGTGGAAGACGCAAGCCCTAGATTCAGTTCCCGCCAGATCCAACGGGACCGACACTTTCCCTAACAGACGCCCCGAGTTAACCCCGCAAGTAGTGCCTCTCCGGCCAGTGTAGATAGCGATCTTGAGGCAAGGCTTGGCGGAAAATATCGATTTCGCCGCGAGTTTGTCGATTTCGGCTTTGCTGAGGTGGAAAGTAGCGGCTAGGGTTTGTAGCTGGCTGTCAGGGAACTGATTCCCCGGCGGAATGTAGGGAACGACAGCGGTTTGTAAAGGGAAATTCTTAAGCTTAACCTTACAAAAACACGGCGACGAAGAAGGGTGAACAACGGACCGCGCCGGTTTAGACGCAACCGGAATTTTCAACGCTAGATTGCCAACGGTAACTCGTACGAAAGGGCAAGGGTCCATTTTTTTTTTTCTTTTTTGCACTTACCCTTTCTCTTCAAAAACCTACAGTATATATATAGCAATAAAAAGAAAGAGAAGGGTTTAAACTTGAACAAAAAATTGTAGAAATTGTTAATGGAGGTTACATGGGAAAACTTGAAGGGAATGCGATTTGGAAAACTGGAAATGGTAGTAAACCAAACACTGTGTTCATATTTTTGTTCTTTCTACTGAGTTTGTTGTGTTTTTGTTTTTCCACCCTCTGAATTTTATTCTAAAAACACCATTTCTCAGTATTTCTAAAAGGGTTTTGGGATTTGGGAGGGGATTAATGAGAAAAATGTTTGAGTTTAAGATTTAAAGGTGGAAGACAGCTGGGTACAGGCTGGCGTTAATTGCCAGAGGGGAGGGAAGCTGAGCTTAGGCTTAGACCCCTCTCCCTTTCTCTCTCTATTTCTTCTCACCTGACCATCTAAATGATAGGCTCCACATTTTTTTTATTTGCCATATGACGAAAATACCCTTTTTTTTTTTTTTCCTTTGCAATTCTGTTCTGGCCACCTATAACTAATCTCACTTCTTCTATTTTAAAAAATAATGTGTTTAAAATGTTAGCTAATTAATTAATATTTGGTTATAAATTGATAATGATTTACAACTAATTGAGTTTTTAAATTTTGAATTGAAAATGAATCCAATAATATTTTTAGTTGAATTATCCGAATTAAATTTATTTATTTATTTAAATTAAATTAATTTTAAAAATTTAAAAATTTTAATTGTATTTTAAAATTTAAATTGTAAAAATGATATAATTAAAAATAAATTTTAATTCAATTTAAATAATTATGATTTTAAATTTTAAACCAAAAATCAAACCAATTTAAATAAGTCTAACTATTCAAATTGAATTTTTTTCAATTTTTTTTTCCTCAGCGTTGTGACATTAACAGTTTTTTTCCTTTTTTGTAATTATTTTATTTGGTGGGTCCGAGTTTTTATTAGAATAATTTGGGTACGTCTGATCTGGAATAAGAGAATGGGGAATGTGGGGTTTCATTTTATCCAGTGGTTAGGATCAGAATTTAATTACTGATTTTGCATATAGGATTTGCAATGGTGTAGACACGTGGGTCATTGGGAATGATAATTTTTTTTAGAGAAACTTACCCATGTCATGCTGATATCATCTTCTTATTTTTAGGTGCAATTTATTTTAGTAGTATTTGTTTAAAAAATAAAAATAGTAGGAAGATTCATATTTATTTATTCAGTAAAAAATTAGGAAAAAAAAAGTTGTCTGAATTTTTTTAGTTCGAAAAAGAAAATTTCGAATCATATATATTCAGTAAAAAAATTATGCATCTATCAATAAATCAAATACTCTAATATTAAAAATAAATTATCTTAAATAATAAGTAATTTACAAACATTTTTTATTTATTATTTAACATGTAAATTTTATAGTAGCTAGCTTGTCATGAACTCAAACTGAAAACTAAAACTAACTTCTTTGTCTTCTAGTCTTTTTACATGTTGTTTGATTCATAAATGTGGACCTAAATGTACTACCATATATAATATTTTTTTCACCATAATTTTAAAATTACAATTAAATGCAAATAGTACTAATTAGTTTGGACATCATTATTTATAATTACAACCTAACAAAAACCCAAACCTTGTTTTTAGTTCCTTCTTATATAGTTCAAAGTCTCCAATACCAATTTTATCTCCATTTTTTTGTCTTTTTAAATATAGTATTAATTAATGGGGTTATGCCGTTGTTCTAAGGTATCAATATGGTTGGGAACCCATAATGGTGAATTAATCAAACAATAATCTCATTGAAGAATTGGATCTATCTATAATCCAATTCACCATTGAAATCGATGTATAGTTGTTTATGAATTGAATTGGACTGGGTCAGCTTCGAACGATAAACAAATTTATTTATTCAAGATCTGATTCGACGTATTTTTAAGATTTTTTTTAATATTCAAAAATTAATTTTAATATTTCATATTTTAAATATATTTTATAATAAAAAAATAAATCAAGATAGAACCCGAATTTGATAAGCCTAGTTTAAAATCCGACCCTTTGGTAGGACTACTAGCGTATAGCTATATAAGATAGCTGACATTAAGAATTCTTGCTTCAAAGTTTCGCCTTCGGCATCTAGTTTTAATTTCTGAAACATAAATAGTAGAGTTTTAAAGAAGCGGCGTTATCTCTTTTCATTAATAATAAAAATTTCAAAGTTTCAAGTTAAAATTTTCCTTAAAACCAAAAAAAAATGATTTACGCTCATTTGCCTCCTCTACCTCCTGATTGGACCCTGGTTTCGGACGGCGGTGCGGATGATGTTGTTGGTGATGTTGCTAAGGTTGCTATGGCTGGCTCTGCTCTACAGGCACCTGTTTCAAGTGGGTAGTTTCGTGTTTATCATTATGTCGGTTGTGTCGTATTTGTTTGAGGTTTTTTGTTTGGTTCTCTTGGTTTTTGTGCTTAGTTATGGGCTTCATGTTTAAATGATATGAAATTGAAACTGAAACTGAAATTTACTAATTTACTCTGATGAACATGTATGTTTTTAACATGTCTTAAATTTCGAGGAGAATTTGCCTGTGTTTATTTTATTTCCAGTTTTTTTGTAAGAAGTTACATTTTTTTTTAATTGAGATTCTTTTAACACTTTATTATTAATAAATCACACAAGGCTGTTGAAATTGTAAGAAATTAGATCTGTTTTCAGTTTGTTCTTGTTTGCTTTTTGTTTTTGTATTTTTCTCAAGTTGGGGACATGGAACTGTACGCTAACAGACTTTGCCAAAAGGATAGTTCTTGCTTGATAACAATCAAGCGCTGTCGTTTCACTCAAGTAGTTATGGATTTTGATTCATTAATAAAATTTGGGCAATCAGCTCAAGGAGTAAGAAGGATTTGAATTATCCTTTATCCTTTTTATGCGCAGCATTATCTGGCACCTTTATTTTAGTTCACATATGTTTTACACATGCTGAGCTCATATTCCTTTTGCTTCCAAAGAAATTATCTAAATATTCACCGATTTAAGTATAGAAAGCATCTCGAAATTTAAATTCCGACACTCTTTTGATTTTTTGTGTGCTTGTCAGATCCCATTCATCTTACTCCAACAGCTTCACCTCCTAGAAAATTAAACCCTCAACAATCCTAGATTGTACCATGAATAAAGAGAGCCATGATGCTTGGGGAAATAAAAAAAAATTACAAGAAAAAGAAAGATGATGTTTTGAGGGTTGGGACCAAAAAAAAATATCATTTAACAACATCAATTAAATTTTAAGTTCAGAAGGCAAAGGATCCTTCTTCTAATCAACTACTAATCTGAATACAAAACAGATATTGCAAGGAACAGAACAATGTGAATGTATTAAAGAAACATCATATGTTGGAACAGCATGCCATCTTCTGACATCCTGATTCCTTAAGGTTTTCAGAAAGTTACTAGCATCATCTTTTCTTGTATCCACTATGTGTCAAGTCTAGCGTCCAAAGGGTAGGCAGGGTGCTTCAATCCCACATCGGAAAGAAAAGAAAAGATCTTAAGCTATATAAGCGTGAACGCTATACATCCTAATAAGCCGGTTTTGCAGGGAGAGAGTAATGGTCTCGTGACATCTGCACAAAGCTCAAGAGAAAGTCTGAAAATATATGCTCATACCTAGGCATTTTCCCAAACAATTGCAGAGCAAGTCAGTATGTCTGCAAGGTGCTTTCAACAAAGAATAAAATGGGCTCTAAAGTCTAAACCAGGTCAAAAGCTGGCACCATGATGCTTATAGCTAGAGTAGAAGTTTCACTTGCCAGGAAAAGTAGTTAATGTCATATGACATAAAAAATTGCAGTTGCTAATAGTTCCATAATCTGAGAATCCAAAAATATATATTACCAATGACTGATATTTGCCTTTTTACATGGTCGGTTTACTATTGCTTGGCAAAAATGGATGATTAGCATGATTTAGCAAAGTGTCATTGTCTTGTGTTGGCCCCTTGAACAAGTGGATTAAAACCTGTGGATTGGCTTTCAGTGCAGATTTAATGAAGATTGATTCCGCTTCTAAATACAATTCAACATTGTTGTTCGAGAGATGGATAGAGGGAATTTTCAGCATGATATTTACACTAAATTTTAATATAAATTTGATAACTTTAGATATAATTTTGATACTTTGTAATAGTTTTGGTAATATTTGATATAGTTTTGATAATATTTGATATAATTTGAATAACTTTTATAATTGTTTTGGTAATTTTGGTAACTTATAAAATTATTTTGGTAACCCTTGATAAAAAATTATTTATGTTTAAATATAAATGATTATTTAAAAAATCTGACATGGAGTAAACCATTTAGAAAATAAATTTAAAAACTATCATATTAAGAAATAAAGATTTTAGCCTCTATGGAAAGAAAAAAAAAATCCTTAATGGGCCTAATCCTAACTCCTAAGTTGAGAAGAGGAGAGATCCGAAGTCCGAACCAAGACCGAGGTTTGACAATAGAATACCGTCGTCCGGTCCGGTCTGGTTCGACAGATTTTAGAGCAAAAAAAAAGACAGCCTCGCACGTGTGTACTTGAACTCCAAAACAACACGCTAAAAGAGGACATCATCGTTAAATTTTACCAACATAAATAAATACGTAAATTTTTTAAAATAACTTCTTTTTGTTTTGAAAGACAAAAATAAGATCAACGGATTCCATTTCCACGATATCTCTATATTTAATTTCCATTTCTTTTCATATTTTCCTTTCTTTTTTAAATTTAATAATATCTTTTTTCTGTAGCTATAACACCAAAAAAGCTGCAAACCCTAGGTTCGATTTTTTGTCGCACAAAAAAAATTTGCAGATCTGAGCGCAGGTTTGTTCTTCTTCTGTTTCTTTCTCGTACTTGTTTTTTTGTTCATCATTGGCTTTTTCATTATTTGCATTTATTTTAATTCAATCATTAATTTCATGTCCTTTTTGCTTTATTTTGTTTTATTTTTTGAGGTTGTCTATTAACTTCATGATTTAATTCTGAAAAAAGCTAGTTCCATTCTGTTAATAATATGAAAATTATTTTTTTCTGTTCTTTTTGTAAAAAAAAAAACTATAATTCCTAGGTTTAAACAGCAATGTTGTTAATAAAATAGCAGCCTTTAATGCAAAATAATCAAGTGTTTTATTAGCATTTAACACTATCATTTTTTTAATTCTACTTTGAAGTGCTGAAAAAACTATGCTGTTATTAATTTTGGATTGATTAATATTATTATGTTTTAAATTTCGTTTGTTATAATTCCTTCTTAGCAGCTATTGGCATTTATTTTATACAAGGAAAATTAAAGAGCGTGGATCGTTTAGAGAGCTTTTAGAGGCTTCTTTTATGTGTAGTTTCTTTGTTCTTTGATGATTGTATGAGAGTCTTAACACATGCGGTTTTGATGAGGACGCTGGATATTGTTACTTCAGAGTGAAAAATAAAGAGGGATGCGAGATTTGTGGATACTTGATTACGTATGTTACGACATCTTGGGTGGTTAATTAGTTTGAATAATAGAGGTGGACAAGCAAAGAAGTTACTAGAGGCAAAGCCACACCCGGCTAAAGTACAGCCGGTGGTCATGTTGGATACTGTCCAGGAGATTGCAGTTTACATCCATAGGTTTCATAACCTTGATCTTTTCCAGCAAGGGTACAGGGCATTTTTGTATTTTCTGTTTATTTTGAATTTTGCATATCATTGTTCTTATGTTTCTCGTGTGCTTAGATGGTATCAACTTAAGATTACCATGAGATGGGAGAATGATGAGCATGCTTCTGTAGGAACACCTGCGAGAGTCATGCAATATGAAGGTAATTTGTTGAAATTATAGTGGCTTTATCTTCTAATGCTCGTTATCCATTTGCCTCCATTCATTTGTAAAAAGTGTAATAATTGTCTTAAGGTTAAAATCAAGTAAATAAATTTTGTATTATCTAGTCAAAATATTATATTATTAACTTATAAGAATTAGAAATGTAGCTACATTCTGGCATTTTGTGTTGAAACTGGTCCTTCTAGAGATCTAAACAGGAACCTTGCAGTTTGCAAAATTGGGAAATGCCACTGCTGATAGAAGAATATGCTACATTAGTCGATTGATTGATCAAATATTTTGATGTAGTTGAAGCAAACAAATTTAATGTCCTTCATATACTTGATTAAACCTTGACCATTGGTTTTTGTCTTGTTCAATGGTGAATATATTTGGAATTATTTGTTGTTTTTCCTACTTATTGAACGAGTTTATATACTATACTCTCAAAGTGTAATGCAATAGTTTCAAGCAGCATTTTTTCTTAATACGACTAGAAAAATGTTGCAGCTCCAAACCTTGGTTCTGATGATGGATATGGAGTGTGGAGGATAGATGATACAGACAACAGTTTTGCAACACAGCCTTTTCGAATCAAATATGCAAGACAGGATGTTCTTTTATCTATAATGGTTGCATTTGATCTACCTCTTACTGAAAATGAGGTTGGCAATCTCTTTTTTTCTCTCTTTGCACATAACCACACATGCACGCAAAAAAACTCTTTTTAGCTGGGGAGCAAACCACATAATTGCCAGAACTTACACACCTCTAACCTCCAGTACCACTGATTCACATATTCATTAGTAAACATATCACTTAATGTTAGTCTATGAGAGGTTTTAATGCTTGCTCTTTTTATGCTAATAGATGCTAAAACCTCTACTGCAACCATATGGAAAATTGAAATGACATTGGGTTATACTGAAAGTTGTGACCTTCACCAGTATTTTCTCTTCATTTGATTTTGGTATTAAAAAAAGACATGCATAGAAGCTTTCCTACTTTGATTGGTTTGGCTTTTGTCGAGCCATTCAAGGTCAATACTTTTTATATCCTATTATGGTGCTGATGTAGCACTATCTGACAGGGTCCTCCCTCATCTGCTGTCATTTTGAAGTTTGAGCTTCTGTATGCTCCTATATTGGAGAATGGGTAAGTTGAGAAGTCGTGTTTTCGTATGATAACACGATTAATTTCAAGTTGTATTTGTATTCCTTGTGTGTGTGGGTATGTGCATGTGAGTTTTATTTCTCTCATCAAATTTTTTTTTTCAAGTTGAAAGAGCCCATAATATATTTGAATGCACTGCATTCAGTTCTGAGTTTCAGGCTTCTCCAGATGGTTGCCCTGCTGCTGTTCATGAATTTCGGATCCCTCCTAAAGCTCTTTTAGGACTGCATTCATATTGCCCTGTTTATTTTGATGCATTTCATGCTGTTCTTGTGGATGTAAGTGTTCACATCAGTCTGCTAAAAGCTGGTTCTCGCAAGGCCCCAACAAAGATACCCAGGTTTGTCACAGAATCTAGAACAACAATGGCTACTAACCTTCTCAATAGTTATATTCCTTTCATCTCCCCTTTTGAACCTTCTTTTGGGTGTGGCTGGGGGTGGTTCTTGGTGGAAATGAGATAAAGAGAGAGGGGTGGTTTCATTTATAAAGTAAATTGTGCTCTGTTGATATGAAGTAACTTGACCTGTTGAATTATTTCAGCGTTCCTTATACTACCGCTGATGATGTTGCTGGTGAAAGTATTGATGGATCTACTCAGGTTTGTCCTAAATATTCCATCCCTAATCACAGCTTGGTCTATTTGTGCATCTACTTGATTTTGGCTATACATTCAATATACTTTCGGTGGCACTAGTGGCAGAAAAAAGAATGTGGCCTGGGGAATATATCATATATAAATGTTTTATGGCTACAATGTAATCTCGGAATCTAGCATACAGGGTGTACGCATGAGACCAAAATTTAGGACCTACAGTTAAAGTTAATTAATATAATAATAAGATTGTGTGTCTTGTGGGGGTTAGTTTATTCATTGGAGTGGTGGAAATTGTGGGTGTGATACAGTGATTGGATTTATGAATATCATGAGCCTTGAGTATTTAAGATAAGAAAGTTTGATCCTTTCCAAAAAAAAAAAAAAAACAAGATAACAAAGTTTGATATAGCCTTTTTTGAGTCTTAATTTTAAGTTTTATGGGTTTAATAAAATTGTTTACTTTGGGGGATAAAATCATTAGAATTTCTTGAGGATTTACTTGAGCAACAGTGGGAATTCATCTTATTTCTTCAATGTGGCTTCTTGTTATCTTTGATAATCAATATTCTATGTATTGATAAGTTCAATTATGTGATTGACCAGGCACTGGATCAAGTGGCTTCTACTGACCTGAAACAGGTCATGCTTGTTAAGGCATTATTAGGTGCTCGTGACACACTGCTTGTAGAGCTACAAAAACTTGGCAATGCTATTAACCAAGCTATTGATTTGACTGAATTTATATCCACAATGAATGATATAAAGTTATTTGATTCCTTTCTGCAAGCAAATCAGGTTACTGCTGATGCTGAAGTTTCAGGACAAGGCAAGCCACAAAATGGTCTTGAGGTCCTTGCTTTATTTTATCCAGCAGCATACTCTTATTCCTACTTTTCCTTTTTATGGTTTTATAGTTTTTATTATAGATTAAAATTATAATACCTTCCTCTCTTTAACAGAGAGTAAATGACAGATTAGATTTTCGAAGTGATGTGTTGCTCAAGAACTTATCCAAGGATGATGTAATTAAACTGTTTAATCTATCGGGTGATCAAGTGTTATTTTTATGGAACACTTTTCTGAATTTCCACAGGTTAGCTTATACATTTCTTGCTTCCAGTTGTTGCTATAGTTAGTAGACACTTTCTCCTCAATATTGTAGGCTTGTTATGCTCTATATCCCTCTTATTAACACTTAGTCTTTTATATCATCTTAATAGATTACTGTAGGCATCCTATGTTTTGTACCTTTCAATTTGTTACACTTATATGTCTGAAATACTGAGCATTTTAAATTCCATGCAGTAATAGTAGTAGAGCAATTAAAACTTTGCAAGTTGGGTTCAGCTCACATGGTAAGGGTGGGGTAGCGTTTTGGTAGAAATCTTAGGTTCGAACTGTAGTGCTCCCCCTTGTACGAAAAAAAGAGTTATAATGGTGATAGATGCTTTTAAAAAGTCTTCAAGTTGGAAGAAAGATTTTTCTATATTAATGAATTAAGAGATCCCTTTGAATTGTAATTTATCTCAAAGCTAATTCTTCCTATGGACAGTTGATATTCCTGGTTGACTTGCACATGGGCATGGCATGCTTGAACTGATTTTTTGACTTCATATGTTGGTGATTTTTTTGGGGGATGTGATATGTTTGTTGCTGTACCTTGACACTATGTTGCTCCGACTCTTCATTTTTCTTGAAGTACCCCTGTCCGACACTCGTGTTCGACGCATATTCGGACATGGGTATAGGGATATGATCCCCCAAGTACCCTCCAAATACATGGAAAAACTTAGAATAAATCAAACATACCCGTGTCGGACACATACCCAAGTCCGACACTCACATCCGAGTCCGAGTAACATAACCTTGACATATCTCAAGCAATATGGATAGCATCAGGGCATTTACTGTGACCCTCTGACATTGTTGGGATTATCAACTTGATTATTCAGGATGCCAGTGTATTGAGGTGTGGTTAAACTCAAAGTAATTTTTCCGGATAATCTAAGAGAATAGTGTCATTCACTTTATTTTGCCTTCAAATATTTCTTGGACCTCCACCTATTTGAACTTTATTAACCGTTTCGTCCCTAATGAATAACTATTAATCAACTGAACAGATGAGTTGAGCCCCTTAATATAGCTTTCACAATATCTTTGCTTATTTTAGGTGTTGAAATTGCATTTCATTCCAGGGATAATAAAACACAGATATTGGAATTCCTACATGATGCTTGGGCTAAGGATCGAAGAGCTGAATGGTCAATATGGATGGTGTACTCTAAGGTTGAAATGCCTCATCATTATATAAATGGCGGTTTTGACGAGTCTTCCCACCATATTGTGCATAAGAGGGGTTCAAGTTTGTGGAAGTTAACTGATGATGTAAATACTCATTTATGTTTTCATTGTGTAAATGTGTTGCTTTTGGCTTACATATTCAGTAATGAACAACAATAGTTTTTTCACTTTTTAGTTTCTAATTTTGGAAAATTGATCTTGCTCAATGCAGCCTGCACAGATAGCAGCTATGCGGGCTGAGCTTCATCGGCGAAGTATTGCACAAATGAGGGTAAGTTCTTGTATTTAATGCTTATTGCCCTTATTTCCATATACCTTAGTTTACCGGCAAGGATTGTTTGCACACAGATTAACAATCGATCAATCCAAGACATGCAAATATTCGGAGATCTTTCAGGAATTCCTATTGTAATTATAGAACGTGTAATGAATGCACCTCGTCGTACTCTTAGTGATAACTCATACTTAAGGAATTTGGACATAATGGGTTCAGCGACCTCGCACGCTGTTAGTTCTGAAGCTGGGAAAAATCTATCAAGTACAAGTGCTGCACAAAATGGGCGTGATTTGAAGATTGTTGTCTTTGTGCATGGGTTTCAGGCAAGTTTTGCTCTACCACACTTGTTTCTCGGGTTTTAGTTTTGTTGCCTTAATGTGATCTTGTCTATTCCCAATGAATCATTTGACTGTGAGTATGTTTCAATAAACACCTGAAGTAATTTTTATGCACCTTGAAGAGCACATATAATTATGATTTCTCTAAATTAAAGATATGTGTCTTCTAATCAGTTTAGTGTGCAAAGCTTATTCTTTCTTTTCCTTGTTAGGTTCAGCATTTATGTATGAGAGGCAGATTGGAAAGTGAATTAATTATGTCTAATCCCAACTTGAATATGATAGGGGCATCATCTGGATTTGCGGCTTGTTAGGAACCAATGGCTTTTGATAGATTCCAAGATAGAGTTTCTTATGTCAGAGGTAAATGAAGAGAAAACATCTGGAGACTTCAGAGAAATGGGACTAAGGCTGGCACATGAAGTGATTTCTTTTGTTAAAAAGAAAATGGATAAAGCTTCAAGATCTGGATGCTTAAGAGATTTCAAACTAAGTTTTGTTGGGCACTCTATTGGAAACATCATAATAAGAACAGCATTAGCAGGTATATGGTCTTGTCAAGACTAAAGCTGTGTTTCCCACTTTTACTATTTTAAATTTCTGCTAGATATGTGCATTTCTTTCTGCAGAGAGTGTTATGGAACCTTACCTGAGATTCCTCCATACATACGTATCTCTATCTGGTCCACACTTGGGATACCTATACAGTCCAAATTCGTTATTCAATTCCGGGCTGTGGGTTTTGAAGAAGTTCAAGGGGACCCAATGCATTCATCAGCTCACTTTCACAGATGACCCGGATATCCGTAACACTTTCTTCTACAAACTTTGTAAGGTATTTGAGAACAAAGTCACATTGTGGTTTTGAGTTTGCCATTCTTACTTTTTATTGCCATCTATTGTCTTGAATCTTGATTGAGAATTTTGCTCAAGCATATGTCAAGAAATATATAATTGTTTTTTAAGCGCTGAAGTTCTGAAATGGTTTCTTTCCTTTCAGCAAAAAACTCTGGAAAATTTCAAGCATATAATCCTCCTTTCTTCACCCCAGGTATTCCATGCCTCTTGCAGATTATTTTTCTTCTTGAACTTGTTACCTATTGCTCCGGCTCTTCATTTTTCTTGAAGTACTCGTGTCCGACACTCATGTCCAATGCATGTCTGGACATGTGTATGGAGATATGATCTTCCAAGGACCTTCCAAATACATGGAAATCTTGGGAAAATTTGAACATACCCGTGTCGGACACATACTTGTGTCCAACACTCACACTCGAGTCCGAGTAATATAGCTTGTTACATTCATCAGGTTGTTTGTGAGTTTGACGAAAACTGAACAGTTCAATCTAGAAGTTTTAAGTGATAATATAATAACTGTATAATTGAAAGGTTCATTGGATGTCCATGTTTTCCCTTATACCTGTAAGGTTATTAACAGATTACTTGTCTCTCAGGATGGTTATGTTCCATACCATTCTGCCAGAATTGAATCATGCCGGGCAGCATCAATGGACTACTCGAAAAAGGGAAAAGCATTTTTGGAGATGTTGAATGACTGCTTAGACCAGATACGGGCTCCTACCACTGAGCATCGGGTTTTTATCCGTTGTGATGTCAACTTTAATACATCTTCTTATGGCAAGAACTTAAACACATTCATCGGACGAGCTGCTCATATAGAATTTTTGGAGTCGGATATATTTGCTCGGTTCATAATGTGTTCATTTCCAGATCTATTTCAATAATTATTATGGGAGTCTGATTTCTGTTGGTACACCGTCTCAATCCTGGTATCCATCCAGCTCGATTGCCAACTGCAGAGCCTGCGATCTCTGTTTCTCGTTTTCGACCATAGCAACATTGGCCGCGTTTTTTGGTGTAGGGTGTGTCTGTGTGGCAGCCACATTCTTGCACATTGGACAGGTGGATAGGCCGCTGTAAATTATCGGGTCGAAGATGCTTCGGGAGAAAGGTCGTTATCTTCATCTAGCTGGATTTTTTTTTCTTTCCCTTTACACACGAGTATTGTTGGCTCAGCATATTTTAGATTGAAATTGCGAGTTAGAATGGCCAAGCCTTTTACGGTAGATATTGTCTAGAAAACTAGCAATGTAGTTTATCCTGTAGTTTAGATTCATGTTTTTGGATTTTACTCAATGACTCAATGCATGTAAACAGGCCGAAGCATGGGAAACGGATTCAGCACACAATTAGTGCGGAGAGCTATACTTTTAGGTTGACATCTTCTATTTGTGTGAATATTATGCTGACTTACTCAGCCTCTCCAGCTGGTAATGCCATCTCATTTCTACTATTTTGTTGCATAAAAACTCTTTAGTAATGATTTGAGTGAATATTATGAGAACGAAGGAGATTTAAAGTGGAGAGGGTTTTTTTTTTTTTTTTTTTTCATATATTCCAATCTCATTTAGTGAATTTATTACTAGTATTTAGTAATGATTTGAGTGAATGGTTTTTAAGGTATTTCTATTTCCAACGGTTCATTGCAAAATTATGAGTCTCGGTATGAATGTTTATGAGTATTTGTTTGATACGAAAATATTTAATTTTTTAATTTTTTTTTTTATATATTTCAAAGATTATATTTTTGTATTTATCTTTGAATATGTATCTGATACAGGTGTTGGATATTGATATTTTAAAAAAAAAAATAAAGAATCCGAAATTATATATATGAAATTTCATTTCAAAATTTCCTAAAGAAGAGAAGATAAAAAAAATTAAATTATTTAGGATCCTTTTGAATTTCACCGCACCACTGATGCAGTGAAACCTTGGGACATTTTGTGGGGAAAACCCCCCACTAGAATGCACCTCTACTGGAGGTGAAACAGGACTGGAGTGGAGGGGAAATTCCCTTTTTACCCCCTCTATTATTTTTTTATAAATTTATAAATTATTTATTTTTTAATTTTAAGTTTTAAAATGATTTATTTATTAATTTATTTTTTTAACATAAATATATATTTAAAATTCTTTAATTATTATTTAATATAAATATAATTTAATATATATTTTATTATTTAATATAAATTTAATTTTAATTATTTATTATATATATACACATTTTAATCTAATATTTTTAATGATTATTTTTTTTCCATTATAATTCACCTACCGTCACCGTTGCGTTTGAATCCAAACACATATCCCACCACTGATTTTAATCTCACCGTTACAGTATTCAATCTCACCGTTACCGTTAGGGATGGCAATGGAGCGGGATGGGGGCGGGAATTGCCTTAACCACCTCCGCCCCACTCTTGCATGGATATTGGAAACATCCACCTCCATGGATGTCGGTTACATCCATAACCGCTCCATGGTGCTCTACTTCGCTACATTCCAATTTTTATTAATTATTTTTAATTTAATATTATAAAAAATTATATTATAATTTATTTATGAACATAATTTTAATACATAAAATTTTTAATATATATAATATACATATATATATATATTAAAAGTATATATATATAATATTAGTATATATATAATTTTAGTATATATATCTAATATATATATACTAAAAATATAAGAAAAATATAAAATATTTTAAAAGGTAAGATAGTAATTTCAAAAAACGTGCGAAGCGGATCAAGCATTTATTAAAATTACTCACGCTCCACCCCGCTTCGCTTTTCAAACAAAAAAAAAACCTCTTCAATTCGGAGCGGATCGATGCGAAATTCATCGGGTGGATCGGATTTTATCATCTCTAGTTATCGCTATTTTTAATGTTATCGAAATTAATCTCACCGTTCATCCAAATAAATGCTTAATATTTAAGCTCTTTTTATAAAAAAAAAAGATAAAATTATTGGGATAGTTGAGAAATAGGATTGGCAGGTGGTTCTTTACTTCTTTTAGTTAGATAAAGATAAGATACGTACACTTTATCATTGGATCAAGTAGTCAAGTGCAATTTAAGATTCATTTTAGATTTTCTAAAAAAAAAAATATGTAAATAATCCAACCTAATAGTTTTTGGCGATTCTCATATCCATATTATCAACTGTTCCTCTGCTTTAATTACCTTGCCTATTCAACCAAAACACCAGAGTCAAGCTAGCATTGCCGCTTTCTCTTGATTTCACTTGACGAAAACAAAGCTTTTGAGGCATTGGATTGCTTTTTGTTTTCAAAGATGGCGGATTTATCTCTTCCTCATGACGCTCTGTTCCTTGGATTTGACAGCTCTACTCAGTAACTCTCTCTTTATCTCCGTCTACTTTCATGATCCAATGTTATTAAGCAAAAATTAAAATTACCCATTTCGCCAAATTGTGTTTTCTGTACTTCTAATGTTCAAAAAAAGTTTTTTTTTTTTATTATTTATTTTAAATTGAAGGTTTAAAGGTTGAGGTTGTTATAATCAGGGTTTTAATCCTAAGCCAAAAACTAGAAGAACCCATGTCGCTAAATTGCGTATTTGTGCTTCTTATGCTTTAAAGGAATTGAATTTTTTAAGATGTTATGTTCAGGGTTTAATGCTTATCCAATTGGGTTTGGTTGGTATTTTTTTTTTTATTCTTGAGAATTAGGCTATTTAAGAAATTAGAATCTGTTTACGCTGAATTGACAATTTCAGATGCACCTTTGATCTTTTCTTTTCGCCCCATTTGTAAAGGTCGTTGAAGGCAACTGTTTTGGACTCAAATCTTGTTATTGTTGCTTCAGAGTTAGTTCACTTTGATTCTGATTTGCCTCATTACAAGACTAAGGATGGAGTTTACAGAGACCCTTCTGTTAATGGCAGAATTGTTTCACCCACCTTAATGTGGGTGGAGGCTTTGGATCTCATTCTTCAAAGACTATCTAAATCCAATTTGGATTTTGGGAAAATTGTTGCTGTTTCTGGTAGTGGACAGCAGCATGGCAGTGTTTATTGGAAGAATGGAAGTTCTGCTTTATTATCATCATTTGACCCCAAGAAGCCATTGGTTGATCAGCTTGGTAATGCCTTTTCTATTAATGAATCACCGATATGGATGGACTGCAGCACCACAGTTCAGTGTAGAGAAATAGAGAAAGCTGTTGGAGGTGCATTGGAGTTGTCTAAAATTACGGGTTCACGTGCTTATGAGAGATATACGGGACCACAAATTCGGAAGATATTTGAGACACAACCAGAAGTCTATAAGAATACTGAGAGGATCTCTCTTGTTAGCTCTTTCATGGCATGTTTATTTATAGGGGCTTATGCTTGTATTGATGAAACTGATGGTGCAGGGATGAATTTGATGGATATAAAGCAAAAGGTTTGGTCTAAAGTTGCATTAGAGGTTTGTTTGGCATGCTATCTAATTGGTTTTTTGTGGTTTCTTTATAAATACCTGACTCTTTTTAATTGATTTTTCTTATGTTAAGGATGTTAGCTTTCAATTTAAGCCTTTTATCAAATTAATGATATTGTTGAACTTCAATATTGTTACAGGCTACAGCTCCAGGTCTGGAGGAAAAGCTTGGAAAGCTAGCTCCTGCCCATGCTCTTGCTGGTTCTATAGCTTCCTATTTTGTGGAGAGGTTAGTAGCATATTGCCTGCTGAAAGTTCACCTTTGATAATCTGTTGCTAACATTTCAACATTATGTTGGGTTGAATTCGGTATTAAAATCATACTATTTGCATCGTGTGTGATACATACTTCCTTTTAGTGATAAACAACACTCGACTTTGCAATGGGTATAGGCCTTCAAATTGTTAGTGCTTATGTATATATAACGGTGAAGTATTTGCACCTATATTTATAATTGTGGCCAGTGGTTGTTTTTTTCATCTAGACAAGCTCTTAACAGTGAATGGTGGCATATATTCCCCTCAGATGCTGTGATGTTAATCAAAATACCTTTTTTATGTGTGATGATTTATGTGCATGTATATCTATAAGTATATGTTATTACATCTCTCAAACTACAGTATAGGGACAACTTGAAACTCATAAATGTCTTTTCAGGTATAACTTCAATAAGACTTGTCTGGTGATTCAGTGGTCTGGAGACAATCCTAACAGTTTAGCAGGTCCATGATACTCTTGATCTATTATAAATTGAATTCTTTATAAGACTGATATCTTTGCTACTCAATTATGCTGGTTTGTAATCAATCCCTAATGTTCTAGTAGGTTAGTATATACATGGAGGTGAAGACAGTGTAAATGTCTGTTTGAATACATCCATTTAGAAAACTCAGAAGAGTAGTAGAAGGGATAAATGCTAAAACCTACCCATCTTGATCTTTTCTTCAGTTTACAAACTTTCCCAAGTGTTTGACAAGCTTTGGAGTAAAGACATCCAGACAAATGCATGCATCTGTACCCAGCATCCATATCTGACTCAATGCAACATAGCTCAAAACATTAAAAGATTCACCAGGGTATGACGGGTGGAGACAATATGATTAAATTAAGAACTCATGTAATGGTGGGAGAAAAGTAAAAATAGACGAAAAATAAATAAATAACTGTGACAAATTAAATTATCTCATACTGCTATGGACAATGTAGAGCTGGAAGGATAGCATCTTATTTTGTAGAGAAATCACTCTAATGCTTGCTTTTCTTAAATGAGCTGGCTTATTCATGACATACTTATGAACTTCAGCTGCAACTTTAACACAAAATCAGTATCTTCATGAAAGTAGTCTCCTCTTCCTTATTTGTTGCTAGAGATTTGTTTTCAATTTATGCTAGTTCCTTGGGGTGGAAATAATTGCAATATAGGAATCGTTCTTGCTTCTATTCTATGTCAAAAGTAAGCATTTTCCTTGTCTTTTCAATTCCTTGAAAGCTCTACAATAATTTGGTTGCTAATACTTTCATTGTCTCATCTCTCTTGCGAACAGAAAATGAAAAGAATTAGCATTTATTGCATCACTTTATGCAGAACCATTGTAATGAAAATACACAATAGTATTTCCATCAATTAAAAACTTTGGGGCTTGCAGGTTTAACCCTAAACACTCCTGGGGATCTGGCAATCAGTTTGGGCACCAGTGACACTGTAAGTGCTATTTATTCCTCTTTATTTGATCAAGAACAATCTCCATGCTTGCTCTCATTCATGGGACTGCCATATGCAACATCAGTGAACCTTTAAGCGTGTTTAAGTTCCATGTCTTGTCAACAATGATTCCTATGTGAATCTTTAAGTGATAGGTCCTACTTCAAATTCAAAGAATGCATGTCTTAGACTCCCTTGAAGTTTTTGGTTGCTTTGTCTATGACAAAACAATTTAACCTGTGTTTTTTTGTTGGAAGATTTTCTTTTCAGGGTTCTTATTACATGTATTACTGGTAATAATATTTTGCTTTGTGTTTCTTGTGCTTCTTTGTTTTCAGGAATCTTCTGAAACTTTTCTATATTGTTTTTCATGAGATAAATTCTTCCTTTGGAAATTGTCAAATTCTTCACTAAATACTTTTTGCATTTTTCCTTGAACAAATTGAACTTAAAACACTACAAACTCTTTCTTTTATCACCAAGAACATATTCAGCAACCATCTAACAAATGGATCAAATAACATTTAGCAGTGGAACTGGTTTTCTATCTGAGAAATTGGATTTATTTTTTTGTAATATTTTTCAGCTTTCCTCACTAGGTGCAATTTGCAAGGCTTGCAAGTTGTCATTATTTAGTCCACTATGCAAATGAATTCAGATGTTGATCGTTAAGGTGCGCCCTCAAAGATAGATTCTAACTTGATTCTGCCCATGCTTATTGCAGGTCTTTGGAATCACTAAGGATCCTCAACCTAGTTTAGAAGGGCATGTTTTCCCAAATCCTGTTGATACAGAAGGCTACATGGTGATGCTGGTCTACAAAAACGGGTCTCTGACGCGTGAAGGTAGCAGAAATTTCCTTACTATTTGTTTGTGATTAAGCTGGTTGTCTATTTATCTAACATGGCCTCAACGTTAACTTAGATGTACGTAATCGCTATGCTGAGAAATCTTGGGATGTTTTTAACAAATTTCTAGAGCAAACTCCTCCACTAAATGGTCGGTATATATGTTCTTCTACTGACATTTCCTGTATATGAAAGTTATTTGTTCTTTATTTTCTCATTCCAGTTCCTGCAACAGGTGGGAAGATCGGTTTCTATTACAAGGAGCATGAGATTCTTCCTCCTCTGCCTGGTGGGTTTCGATTTTTTTCTTCTTGCATGTCAGTGAGGAGATCACCTGTTGAATAGGCCATTTATTTTCATAGTTTTTTTGCTACTAATACATGAAGATCATTAATTGGCCTGCACTTCAATCAGTTGAATAATGTAATTCATATAAAGAGGATAGGAAATTCTTGTGATAGGAAAATTTGAAATAGTGATATTCAACACACATGTAAGCTGGAATGAAGCATATTTACATGATAATTTAATATAGCTGAACAATCTTCAATCTGCTTAAGTTTGCTTATTTCCCAAGCCTTTAATAATCATCTAAAAGCTTCTTTGGACATACAGTTGGCTTCCATCACTACCTTATTGAAAATTTCACCGGTGAAACTTTGGATGGCTTGAATGTACAAGAAGTGCTAGAATTTGATCCTCCTTCCGAGGTAATTACTCAGAAAAATAGGTTTGGTGTTATATACTGATGAGTTTTTACTATGGCTCTTTTCTTGAAAAGCAATGGATTTACTTGCAGGTCCGTGCCTTGATTGAGGGCCAATTTCTCTCGATGCGTGCTCATGCAGAAAGATTTGGAATGCCTTCTCCTCCAAAACGAATCATTGCTACTGGTGGAGCATCAGCAAATCAAAGCATTCTGAGCTCAATTGCATCCATTTTTGGCTGTGATATTTATACGGTCCAAAGACCTGGTATGTTGTTGCCTATGTTGCTCCAACTCTTCATTTTTCTTGAAGTACCCGTGTCCGACGCATATCCGAACATGAGTATGAGGATATGACCCTCTAAGGATCCTTCAAATACATGAAAAAACTTGGAAAAAATTGAACATACCCGTGTTGGACATTTACCCGTATCCGACATTGATACCCGAGTCCAAGTAACATAGGTTATTTGCTATATGTTGCCATCTGCACTGGTTTACAATGAATTTATATGCAGTTTGGACCTTTCTTAAGGCAATGGGCTCATCCTTTCTCAGTTTTTGTTATATTATGATTTAGACCCTAGAGGCGTATCTGGTCCGAAATGTATGGCACATAAGGTCTGAAGTCTGAGTTACCTGATTACCTTGTACTTTGTTGCTTTGACAGACTCGGCTTCCCTAGGAGCCGCGTTGAGGGCTGCTCATGGTTGGCTGTGCAGCAAAAATGGCAGTTTTGTGCCAATCTCATCTATGTACAAGGACTTAGACAAGACATCCCTGAGTTGCAAGCTCTCAATGGCTGCCGGAGATCAGAATCTGGTTTCCAAGTATGGCTTATTGATGAAGAAGAGAATGGAAATAGAGAATCGCCTTGTCCAAAAGTTAGGCCGTTGCTAGAAGTAAAGTCAGTTTAATGAAGTGTGAGAAGGTAAAGCTCAGTGACAGCTTTCTGATAAAATGTCTACAAACAATTTATGTTAACTCGGACTCGGGTGTGAGTGTCAGATATGGGTATATGTCTGACACGGGTATGTTCAATTTTTTCTAAGTTTTTTCATGTATTTGGAGGATCTTTAGAGGATCATATCCCATACTCATGTCCGGTTATATGTCGGATATGGATACTTTAAAAAAAATATGAATTGGAGTAACATAGTAAACAATAATAGTAAAAGGTATTACCATCTTTCGGTTTATTAAGCACCTCAGAGTTCAATCTAACATGGTTGTGCTTTTCTTCGACCTTTTCTTTATCAATTGATATATGTCTGCAAACTTGAAACAAAGGGATTGGGAAAGCCATCCAAATTTACTTTTAAAGTTTATTATACGTAGATCCTTTGGTTGCTTTGCTATAATCTTTGCATAGACTTTTGATGGGGAAAGCCATGGGGGACATGCAGGAAAATACCATGTTTTTCAACTTAGAATTTTTGCACTGAAAATGAACGTTTCTGTTCTATAGGATGCTAAAAATGTAAACATTTAAATCAATACATACATACATACATACAGATTCATGCAGGCATATATATGCATGTATCAAAGTTGAAAATCCGTACCCAAAGAAAAAACCAAGATTGATGGAGTTTCTCTCATATAGCAAAGCCTTAAATCTTATTTATTGAAAATACCAAGAAGTGGAAATATCACCCAAAGGGTACAAAAAAACATTCAAAACCAAGAGATTCAACCACCAAATCTGCTGACATACATCCAAATCAACAAGATAAAAAAACATCATAGTAGCAAACATATAAAGGTATTAAGTACTCCTTCCCTCAGTACTCATCCCCCTCATCCCCTTCATCTCCTTCAGCAGACTCGGCTCCAACTTCCTCGTAATCTTTTTCGAGCGCCGCAAGATCCTCCCGAGCCTCTGAGAACTCTCCTTCCTCCATGCCCTCACCAACATACCAGTGCACAAAGGCACGCTTTGCATACATGAGATCAAATTTGTGATCAATTCGTGAAAACACTTCCGCAACACTGGTTGAGTTGGAGATCATGCATACAGCCCTCTGCACCTTGGCAAGGTCTCCTCCTGGAACAACAGTTGGTGGCTGATAGTTGATACCGCACTTAAATCCGGTGGGACACCAATCTACAAATTGGATTGTCCGCTTGGTCTTGATGGTGGCGACAGCCGCATTCACATCTTTGGGCACAACATCACCTCGGTACATGAGGCAGCAAGCCATGTATTTTCCATGGCGCGGATCACATTTGGCCATCATGGAAGAAGGTTCAAAAGCACTGTTGGTTATCTCAGCCACTGATAATTGCTCATGGTAAGCCTTCTCAGCTGAAATAACAGGGGCATAGGAGGAAAGCATAAAATGGATCCTGGGATACGGGACGAGGTTAGTCTGGAACTCAGTTACATCCACATTCAGGGCTCCATCAAACCTCAAAGAGGCAGTAAGAGATGATATAACCTGAAACATGCATTGCCAAAACAACACAATTAATGAACAATGATCATTACGTTTTGTAACATAAAAGACTATGGTAATTTACATTCAAGATCACTTAATTTAATATATCAACTTTCATATAGGTCACAAACGTTTAATTTCATTACTGAACTTTTTTTTATTATTAATAAATTAATTTATGCTATTTTCGTTAAGTAATTTTAACAAAAAAGCAGATTCAGCATTGAAATTTTTTTACCTTAAATGACAGTCAGACATTATCTTGATGGATGTAAAAAAATATATGTATGTTGAGTCAACTTTTCCCTTAGAATTACTCAACTGAGTTAGCTTAAGTGACCTAATCTATTAATAACAGAAGTTCAGTGATATAATTTGATGAAATTAAAAATTTGTGACCTATATGAAAGTTGATGCTAAATTCTGTGATTCAAAATGTAAATTACCCTAAAATACTACAACTTTTGTAAGAATTCTTAATCATTACCTGAGAGACAAGGCGGTTAAGATTGGTATAAGTGGGTCGTTCAATGTCTAGAGAACGCCTGCAGATGTCGTATATCGCTTCATTGTCGAGAAGAACAGCAACATCAGTGTGCTCAAGGAGTGAATGAGTGGACAGCACACTGTTGTAAGGCTCTACAACAGATGTAGAAACCTGAGGTGAAGGAAAGACGGTGAAACCAAGCTTCGACTTCTTTCCATAGTCAACAGAGAGACGCTCCAAGAGAAGAGAGCCAAGACCAGAACCAGTACCACCTCCAACAGCATTGAAAACCAAGAAACCTTGTAGCCCAGTACAGTTATCAGCAAGCTTTCGGATACGATCTAAGCAGAGGTCAACAATCTCTTTTCCGATTGTATAATGGCCACGAGCAAAATTGTTAGCGGCATCTTCTTTGCCACTGATGAGTTGCTCAGGGTGGAACAGCTGACGGTACGTTCCAGTCCTCACTTCATCGATAACAGTAGGCTCCAGATCAACAAATATAGCTCGAGGGACGTGCTTTCCGGCACCGGTTTCGCTGAAAAAGGTGTTGAAAGCATCGTCTCCTCCACCAACAGTCGTATCACTTGGCATTTGGCCATCAGGCTGAAAACAGAAATTTCAAACAAAACAAAAAAGAACTACATTTAGAAGAAAAAAAAATTACCACAATAATCTACCTTCTAGACCCTAGATCTCGCCTAAATTATCTAACATAAGGGAAATCGTTCAGCTAACGTTTCAATTGGTTCGGATCTGGTTAATTTAATAAGTTCGATTATAATCTACACCAACAGAATTCGAATTACCGCAATAAATTCAAATTTAATCGAACAAAATCACAATGTTGAAAGATTTAAACGAAAATGAGGAAAAGAAATCTAACAGCAGAGAAAGAAATCAATAAATTATCTACCATAAGGGAAATCGTTCAGCTAACATTTCAATTGGTTCAGATCTGTTAATTTAATAAGTTCGATTATACAACAACAGAATTCGAATTACCGCTAAATTCAAATTTAATCGAACAAAATCACAATGTTGAAAGATTTAAATGAAAATGAGGAAAATAAATCTAACAGCAGAGAAAGAAATCAATAAATTGTCTAACATAAGGGAAATCGTTCAGCTAACATTTCAATTGGTTCAAATCTGTTAATTTAATAAGTTCGATTATAATCTACAACAACAGAATTCGAATTACCGCAATAAATTCAAATTTAATTGAACAAAATCACAATGTTGAAAGATTTAAACGAAAATGAGGAAAAGAAATCTAACAGCAGTAAAAGAAATCAATAAATTATCTAACATAAGGGAAATCGTTCAGCTAACATTTCAATTGGTTCAAATCTGTTAATTTAATAAGTTCGATTATAATCTACAACAACAGAATTCGAATTACCGCAATAAATTCAAATTTAATTGAACAAAATCACAATGTTGAAAGATTTAAACGAAAATGAGGAAAAGAAATCTAACAGCAGAGAAAGAAATCAATAAATTATCTAACATAAGGGAAATCGTTCAGCTAACATTTCAATTGGTTCAAATCTGTTAATTTAATAAGTTCGATTATAATCTACAACAACAGAATTCGAATTACAGCAATAAATTCAAATTTAATCGAACAAAATCACAATGTTGAAAGATTTAAACGAGAATGAGGAAAAGAAATCTAACAGCAGAGAAAGAAATCAATAATTCGAGAAGAATGAAAAAGTACCTGAATGCCATGCTCGAGACAGTAAAGTTCCCAGCAAGCATTTCCGACCTGAATTCCGGCCTGACCGATGTGAATCGAAATACACTCTCTCATTTTCTTTCTTGAGATTAAAAAAAAAAAAGTAAATTCTAAGAAAATGAAAGGAAACGAAAACTTTTTTTTGAAAAAAAAAAAAAAATTTATTGTGGCGTGTATCAAGACGCCTTTTTTAATATGAGGTTTTGAAGTTCTTTGGAGGGTTTATATAGGGAGGAAGACGGGAAGAAGGAAAAAAAAAAAGATTGTGGTTGGATAAACTAGGGTTAGTTAACTGTGGTTAATGATGCCAGCGAGGAGCCGGTTGTCGTTAACCTGGCTTTCTCTAACAACCTATTAATTAATCATGGTTAATCTAATCTCCCGCCTAAATTTGATTTTTTAGTTCGTTTCTTATATATTAATAATAAATTTTATAAATAAATTAAAAAATTATCATATATTTTATTTTTTTAATTAAATTTTTTATCTTTTTAAATATATTTTAAAATGTATATATTATTTTATTAATTCTGTAAAATTTATAAACTCAATTAATTTTTTGCAAAAAAAATTACATTTTAAAATAAATTTTTTTAATAATAATTATATTAATCAATTAGATTAAATTTTGAATTAATCTAAAAAATCAATGATAGTAGATGAAATAAATTTTTTTAATTTCATATATAGAAAGGGCGACATGAGTAGATATGATAATTTGTGTATCCGTATTATGTTCGTTTATTTTATTGTATCATAATCGTGTTTAAGATATTTTATATTTATATAAATTTTGATATTTTAATAATTCGTATTATATAAAAATTTTAAAATATTCATAAATTTATATCATATTCATATTTTTTTGCATATATAATATTTTTATTATATTTTTAATTATTTTAATTATAATTTTATTATATTTTTAATTGTGGGTGGGCTATCGAAAGAAAGTGAATTTTACGTTTCTATCAGTGGGCCCATCTCCCAACATTCTTGTCTTGTCTTGTCTTTTGTTTACTTTTCCATTTTAATAATGAAAATAAAACTTTAACACAGTTCATCTGATTAGGATGTGTTCCCAATTAAATATCTGAGCTGAGGTGACAATTGATTTAAGCTGCATTTAGGGTTATTTGAGATCCAAGAAAATTTAAATCAGTTAGATTTGGGTTATTTGAGTTTAATATTCGAGTTTAGATTATGAAATTCATATTATTTAAATTTAAATTATTAGAATTTAAAATAAAATAATTTAAATTTATATCATTTTAAATAATTTTTTTAATTTATTTTGATATTGAATTGAACATATTTAAATTCGAATTAAATATAATAAAAAATTGATACTTTCGATTTCAAAAGTTAAGAAAAATGAAATGAAATTTATGTAATGGTATAAAATTACCTTTCATTTTTAAATTGATGAAAGACTTCTATTATTGGAGTTTTTTTTTTTTTTTTTTTTTTTTTTTTAACATAAGGTAAATTAAAAGGTACTTCAAGCCTGGTTTGCATCTGAGTTTCATTTTATTTATTTCTTTATTTTCCTTGACAAACTTTGGAGGAATTCATGGAGAAAGTGAACCTCTTTTTTATTCTTTGTTTTTAGATTTCCCTTTATTAGCAGTTAACAAATATTTCTTCTGGGCCGGGAAAGAGAAGTGTTAACTCCATGATTAGGAGTTCCAAGCAAAGATGAAAGAGAAAGGTCAGTCCCCCATTGAAGTTACAGTAATACATATAAATATGATAAATTACATATAAAATGACAATTATATATAAACATGATAAATTATATATAAATATGACATATTTATTATGTTGATATGTAATTTTTTAAATAGTGTATTTTTTTTTTACATATATAATTTGTTTTATATATAAATATGACAAAAATTACATATAAATATAATAAATTACATATGTAATTGAACATACAAAAAGCTCATAAAGAGTTTTTTTAGAATTTTTCACAAACGACAGACAACATAATTTCTTCAATGTTTTTGCCGCCTTCTCCAAAAAAACATGCATGTCCTGCATATGAAAATGTTATCCGACTTAATGGTTACTCATAAGTTTACTTGAATTTGGTTGGGAAAAAAATTAGACTTTGAATGTTTCAAATTGTCGAACGAATTAAATTTGAATATCTTAATGTTAAACTCGAATGGTTTGGTCTAATCGATTTTTTGTTTTTGTTTTTAATATATATATATATATATATTATTTTTAATTAATATTAAAAAAATTTAATTCGAATTCGAGTAAAAATAATTGAAATTAAATATGAGAATCAAGCTCTTTTTTTACTACATAAACAAATCTAATCGAACGAGTTTAAATAGTTTGATTTTTATCTTAAATCGAATTTAAACTTTAAAAATAAAACTCGATCAAACTCGAACCAAATTTTGAGTTAAACTTAAATTTCTTACGGCTTAAACTGAATCAAGCTCGAATACACGCTAATCCAACTTGGCCAAAAGCTAAAGCATTTAATCCAGCAAACACAGGCTACATCCTAAATACATGTGTATTATGGCTGACAAGCTTTCTGAACCTAAAACTACAGAAGAAATCTATGCATTTGAATAAGCAACAAAATTAAGCTTCAAGACAACACGTGTGGCATACTGGCATTAAAAAGATTCGAAACATGTCAAAGATTGAATTGATGTATGGATGAAAATCACAACAGTCAGTAGAAAAAAAAAACCATAACAATCCATTTTACAAGCTGCAGAATGAGAATGCCATATTTGCTAAATGTAATCAAAGTATAGGAAAGAAACTGCTAAATGTAATCAAAAATAGGAAAGAAGCTTAAACAGTATAAACTTCCCCAGGGATAAATTTTTTAACGATAAAACTAAGGATCATTGGATGGTATAGCAGTAACTAAACTTGGCAAAGATGATAAAAAAAATGGGAAAAGAAGTTTTGACAAAGTCCCAGAGGTGGGGGATCTACAGACCTATGTTGCTCGACTTTTTATTTTTCTTGAAGTACCCGTATTCGACATTCATGTCCGACACATATTCGAACATGGGTATGAGGATATAACCCTCCAAATACATGAAAAAACTTGGAAAAAATTTAACATACCTGTGTCGGACATATACCCGTATCCGACACTCACACCCAAGTCCGAGTAACATAGCTACAGACTACAGAATCACATCAGTGCACTTGGACATAGACTGGGTATAACAGGATATCATACTTGCAGCAAAAAACCATTTAGGCACAATTTACAGAGGTTTAATTCTTCAAAAATGATCTCAGTGCAAACTTGATGAGAAAAAAGTCAATTATGATTTCAAGTTGCATACAAAGCAAGGAAAGGAGCAGACTTGGCTTCTAACTGAAGAAGTAAGCACCAGTAATTGCATCAGAAAAATATACTGTGGTATCAAATTGTGAACATACATGTAACCAGCAAAAAGATACTTATTAAGCATAATACTCCATAACTTCCAACTTCATCCAGTTTGAAATCTAAATGACATGCCTAATATGCCACAGAAATGAGAACCCTGGTCCCTTGACCAAGGTCAAGCAACTGAAAGCTGCAAAGAAACAATATCAGCAGAAGTTGAGAAACCAAAAAAATACTAGAATATTGGAGCAAATTACTTCTCAAAGTGAAAGAATTACAAGTTTGGTTGCTACCTTGTTTGGCACACAGATTAACTCACATGTGGTTAGATGAAGAGATATAAAAAGGTTTATGCAACCAGTATGTCTTAATTCTTATCTCAACAAAACTCAAGGAACTATCAAGTAACAAGCAAACAGAAGATATTCATAACTGTATAGTTTGCAGTTCGATTTGCATGATTCTATTTTAGTAATGATCATGCTTCAGTTATACAGTAGCAGTTTATCTGCTTCTTTGGGTAATGAAATTTCACTTATCCGAAAAAAAGAAGATATTCATAACAGAAACGACAAAGGCAAACGTATATTGAGTCGATAATTACATTGGAAAGGGGACTTTTTGATGGGAACTACTGTAGCTTTACTTTGATTAGTTAGACAGGAAAAATACATAGATTTAACATAAAGTAGCATGAGGACACAAAAAGCATATCACATGACCTTTGTCATTAGATCTTCATATAAGGCCAGCAAGAAAAGTTGCTCTAATGAAGCATTGTTGCACATGTTTGTATAAGATCATAGAAGTTTGGAAAGAGTTCCAACCCATAGTACAGACATATCTCAAACAAAATTGAACTATGAATGAGGAAAACATTCAGTCATTGCAATTTACCGACTTTTTTCACAGGAATTTCAGGAAACCTAGGTAAGTTGGTTTCATATCCAAACATCCATGAGCATGTTATGTTGCACAGTTTGAAAGTAAAAGACGGTATTCAAACCAACCCCGTACAGCATACAGAGCTGAAATGTAATGTTTGATACAATATAACAAGGATAGCCAAATATGAAAGCATAAACAACTTGAGAATATTGATCAAATTCACTCATGTCATTTGCAGAAATCAACCAATGCAAAATCCTATAAAAAGGTCGGACCCAGTGCACAAGGCTCCCCCTATAAGCAGGGTCTAGGGAAGATCACAATGTACATAGAGAGGCTGTTTCCAGGGTTGAACCCGTGACCAAGTGGATAGCAAGTAGACACTTGACCATCACGCTAGCTAGGCACGGCCTTCCCATACAAAATCTTATCTCAGTATTATTTGCTTAAGATGCTAATATGCATTAGACATGAAGTTGTACTTACGTATCTCTTCATCTTTTCTTGACACAAAACCTCCTGAAATCTATCACACACACACACACACACACACACACATATATATATATATATATATATATATATATATATAAAGGTCGAAAGAAATAAAATGTGACAGGGGAACTGGCAAGCCAGCTTCGACATGGTTATAACTTATCAAATCATTGTTGTAATGTTAAACCACAAGGAAGGCACTCAAATTTCAAATCTCCCAATAATGCATCAACATAAAATAAACACATAAAAGTCAATCTCATTAGTATACCTAACCTCAGAATTGACAAATTAATTGTTCCCTTTTTAGCTAATAAAGAATCCAACATGAAGACATACCAATTTTCATATCAAAGACTAAAAGAAATGGTTAAAAATCCAAGCCTATTACATGCATGAATCAGATACAAAATGAAATGATATTTTTCCAGTTCCCCCCCCCCACTCTTCTGCAATTGATTTTCTATGGACCAATGAAATACTGATAGAATGAAGTCAAATGCAGCAATGAAACTAAAGATACAAACAAATTTCTAAATGCCATTAAAGGCAAAATGGAATCATTCAAATATTCAATCCTCAGCTGGCTTATGCATTTCAAAGACCCTTAACCCTTTTTCTTCACTAAATATCCACAAAAGTATATTGGAATCACCTACATTTCCCATATATATTTCATCTGGCAAGTAAATATTGAAAAATAAAATTTAAAATGCATGAAATAAAACGGAAAAATAAAATAAAATGTGGGCATAATCAGAAATAGAGCAACTGTATCTCTATATTTATAGAAGCAAAGTCAATCTATGGAAAATTGGGAAAAACATACATCATCATCATCATGGCCATTAAATACATTAAAACAGAGTAACATTTCACATACATGTGAAAAAAAATAATAATAATAACAATATTCATGAAAACTGCTTCTCAATCCCACCGTCTTCTTCCTCTGCATTTCAATGTAGGATAATGAATACCCATGATTGATGATGAACAGTATGCTCCTCCTCCACCTTTAAAATCTCATCAAAAAAAGAGGAAAAAAAAACCCAAAAAAATAAAACTAAAAAAAAAGGGTGTGAGATTTTTTTTTTTAAGCATGAAAGAAACTATATATAAAATTTTTATAATTGCCTGGCTCCATCCTGTCTGCCTTTTTGCACGCAATAAGGGAAAGGAGTGGTTTTACACAGGGAGAAACAGAGCTACATTGTAGTCTCTCTCATCTGTGAATGCACGAAAATGACCTTCGATTTACAAAGGTGTAGTGAGAGGGTACCTCTTGAAGACCAAGGGTAGCTTGGTCATAGAAGCTCTTAACAGCCATTACAGTAACAGGTTTAAGGTTTTGCTACTGGGTTTAAGTCAAGCCTCTGAGGAAACAAAAAGAAACAGCTCTTTCCTCTCTTTGAGGTTGTCTGGTTTTTGTTTTTCAGAGAGAGAAACGTGAAAGCAGGAGGAAGATAATAGGAAGGAAAAGAAAGTGGGGTTCATGTCTAAAATGGGAATTTCAATTCAGTGGAGTTAAAACAAATAAAGAAAGAGGTGGAGTACAATTTTTTTTTTTTTTTTTTTAAAAGAAGTTTGTTTTTTACACATTAATATTCTTCGTAAATTTTTTTAATTTTATAAGAAAAATTATGAGATTATTATGTATTTTATTTTTTCAACATATCATAAAAATATTTATCACTTTTTTAACTCGAATTATAATTTTAAATAATATAATTTCTTTTAAAAGGTTAGGTGAAAAAAGCCATTTTCAAATTTATCTTTGTTCCTCTTCTGGTAAGACTCACTGTTTTGTCTCTCAATTTCTTTTAATTTTGATAATTTTAAATATAACATGAAAAAATAATTAAAATATAATAAAAATAACACAAACATAATACGAGTACACGAACACATCAAAATTTATAAAATGTAAATTATTAATGTGTTAAATTTATATAAATATATAATATCTTAAACACGATTATAACATAAAAATAAAACAAATATAATATAATATGAATATACCTATCCAATTTTTTTAATTCCTCTTTCTTTACATAATATTAACCTTTTTTTCTTAAAAAAAACTTTGAAATCCATTTTTATAAGAATTTTGCTAAAATAATAATATATTCATCTAATACATAAAAAATGATAAATAAAATTATTAATTTTGATATTTAATATAATATTATTATTATAAATAATATACCAAACATTTCTTAACAAAAACTCCTTTTATAAAATTCATGAAAAAAAAAAAAGTGAAGAAATGCTAAAGCTACAGCAGCTGATTGGTGGGGATGAGGGTGATAAACATGAGCCAAGCCAAGCATCAATGAGTCAGACCACTCGCAGGGGCAGGCAGGCACAGGGCAGAGGGCAATTTTTTTACTTCCGACGGCCAGGAGAGAGTTGCAGCTTCAATCCTTTCTAAAATTGACAATTTGGTATAAAGCAAGATAGTCTATATCGTATAGATTGAATATATCGTTTTTGTTTTGATATTGATACATATTGATATCGATGTGTTTCGATATATCGTTTTGGATTTATAAATAATTTTTAAATATTTTTCATATATCTATATATATATATAATTTATTTTTAAAATTTTTAATAAAATATATATTATATATACATGCAAATATAAATCCATTACATGCATATATATATATATTTTTATACAAATATAAATTTTAAATATTTAATATCTAAAATTTTTAAATATCAAATAAGTAAAATAAATATTAAAATGTTAAAAAAATATAGTAAATTATGTCCAATAACCTAATTTAATGAACATATATATATTTTTAAATATAATTATGAAAAAAATAAAAATATCATAACACAAAAAATATTGAAATTGGTTTAAAAATTTAAATAAGTGAATTTTTAAATAAAAAAAAATTAAAAAAAAAAATCAAAATCTTGTACCAACCGGTATTGACCGGTACAGACTGGTATGGGCCGGTACCAAAATCAGAACGAAACGACACTGGTACGTTTCGGTTTACCTTGAAAACGGTACATACCAACAGATACGGTCAATACCGATACGATACCGATAACTCTGTTATAAACCCTAACCCAATTCATCTATTTTTCTTTTATTTTTTTATAAAAAAAAAATTACAGTCTAAAAATAAAAAAAAAATTACAAATATTAAAATTTAATTTTTAACATTTTTAAATATAATTAAAAAATCAATCGAAATAAATCTCAAAATTTTTTTTCCTTAGGGGATTTGTGATTTTGTTTTGCCACTTTTTGTAATTCACTTAATTTAAACACTTTAACTCTGATGTGATTTGAGTGTGTTTAATTGCAATTGTCAATCAAAGGAAAAAGCCAAAATAAAAGGCATTAACTTTGAAGAGTGTAGGAATTTAAAACACTGGCTGCAAATTAAGGCAACTGTGACCTAATAATAATAATAAGTCAGTGGCAACCAGAAATAATAAATAGAAGAAGGGATCAAGCGACTGAATTTCTTCAAATGCAAGGGAACATAATAAGACTTAAAAATCTTGTGGTCAGAACTATAAACGTTCATCTTTCACTGTATTATTGTATGCCTTTCAACTTGTCGGTACGCCTCGGTTTTTAGTCGGCACAATTATTCAAAAATGATATACTAACTAATACAAATAAAAAAAACTCACCAAATTATTATGATAATAATTCGTATATCCGTATTGTATTTATATATTTTTTATCATAATTATATTTATAATATAATATATTTATATAAATTTTAACACGTTAATAATTTATTTTATATTAATTTTAATATATTTATATATTCGTATCATGTTTAATTTTTTGTGTCATTTTTAAACTTATTTTTTTGTATGATATTTATTTTATATAAACGTATTGTGTTTAAAATTTGAATGTTCAAATTATTCTCGTTTTTCAGATGTTAGTATTTTATTTTGAAAAAGAATACAAAATACCCTGTTTTTCTTTTTAGGGTGACAGGACAGCAAAATTAGGTTTGTTCGGCCATTGCATTTTATTAGTCTGACCTCCATTTACAGTGCATCTGCAAAAACAAATTAATAGCAATAATAAAACTTTGTGCCCAGCATTTCATAGTCGATAATAATAGAGATAATTATATATTTTAAAATTTTTTAATTTTTGAATTTTTTTTGAATTTTTTTATATGATGACGTGACACTAATGATGTGATAGTTTTGCCACGTGTCAGGCTCTGATTGGGTGTTTTTTGCCTAGTCAGCTTTTAACTAAGAGGGCGTTTGGTATGATGGAAAGTGATCACTTTTCATAGAAAGTAATTGGTGGGAATGTGATTCCCATGTTTGGTATACTAAAAACTGTTTACTTTCCTGGAAATTTAACTTTCCTTGGAGAGTTACTTTCCCACAAGCATTGGAATGTGATTCCCATGAGAAGTGGTGGGAAAGTAACTTTCCCATGTAGTTGGAAAGTTAAAGACAACATTATCATTTTTCTATTTGAGTTAAAATTATCAATTAAAATATTATTTTAAAATATTTCGTACAAATATTTATTAATAATAAATATTATTGAAATATTTAAATAATATTTAATTTGCATTTTGCTTTTTAATTTTTTAATTACTTGAGAGTACCTTAAAATTTTATTATTAACAAATATTTTTTTATCATAAAAGTAACTCAAACTACCAATTGAAATATTATTTTTAAATATTTAGTACAAATATTTGTTAATAATAAATATCATTAAAATATTTAAATAATATTTAAGTTTTATACAGCCTTTTAACTTTGAAACTACATAAAAGTAATTTAAAAATTTTATTATTAACAAATATTTTTTATCATAAAAATAACTCAAATTACCAATTAAAATATTATTTTTAAATATTTGGTACAAATATTTGTTAATAATAAATATCATTAAAATATTTAAATAATATTTAATTTGCATATAGTCTTTTAATTTTTTAACTACATGCGAGTAATTTCAAATTTTATTATTAACAAATATTTTTTATCATAAAAATAACTCAAATTACCAATTAAAATATTATTTTTAAATATTTAGTACAAATATTTGTCAATAATAAATATCATTAAAATATTTAAATAATATTTAATTTGCATCCAGCCTTTTAATTTTTTAACTACATGAGAGTAATTTCAAAATTTTATTATTAATAAATATTTTTTATCCTAAAAGTAACTCAAATTTAAAATATTATTTTTAAATATTTAGTATAAATATTTTTTTAATAATAAATATCATTGAAAAATTTTAAAATTAATAAAATTTACATTTTTTATAAGGGTAATTTCGGAAATTATCATCACATTCTCAGGATTTTAATTAGCACTTTCCTATGTATACCAAACGCTGGAAAGTTACATTCCTAGGAATCACATTCCCAAGAATCACATTCTCAGGAATCACATTCCATGGAATGTGATTCTTTGGAAGGTACCAAACGCCCCCTAATGGTATGTGATTGACGGAATGAAAGTTCGAGTATCAAAATGAAAAAAAAAAAATTCAGATACCAAACAGACAAAAGATCTAAAGTACAAGATTAATTTATATAATAATTTTTTTTTTGGATGTGACATCATAACTCATAGGGATTTAAATACTTAGCTCTCCTTTGGACAATTATCATTTAAATTAAAAAAAAAAAAAAAAGAAAGGAAAGGAAAGGAAAGTTAACTTTTCTTTTTTCCTTTTAGGTAGTGGCACATTGAATAAACTCATAAGCCACATCCGTTAAAAAAGAAAGGAAAAGTAAGTATATATATAGAAACGAAATAAATAAGAAGCTCCTAATTAATACTTAGTAGTTGCAAAATTTTGAAGGTGAAAAAGCTTTAGCAACAGAAATGGTGGCAGTTGGCACACAAGAATTCATTTGTCGGATTATGTTTCCATTATTTTTGAAGCCTTAAAACCGTTGGAATATATATCTAGAAAAAGTGCTGTCTCCTTTTTGGTTGATTAGGAAAAGCCCCCCTTCTCATGGGATAAACAAGAAAGGAGAAAAGAAGGAAAGACTAATAATGCAACCACAAATCAGTGACGTTTAAGGCCTTTCCTTTCCTTTTTTTTTTTTTTTTTTTTTGCCTTCTTTGATTCTTCTCTTTCTCTTTCATTAGCTTTGGTGACAAAAGATAATGTTCTAGAAAATGTTTTTTTTTTCCTTTTCTGACAGACAGCTTTTTCATTTCCTAGCTAGGCTTAATTTCAGACAAACTTCAAAACAGACCAATCTTGCAGTTTTGGACAACAATTCTGTAGGGAATCTTTGATGGGCCCACACGTTTTTCCTGTTTTGTCTCTTGCAAGATTGATTCCCCCAACCAAAAAAAAACCCATAGGAAAATAGTAACTGTGCTAGTTTTTACCTTTTACACTTATTTTCCATGAAAAATAAGTGTAATATATTACGAGATAATTATAATTTTAATCTTAAAATATACATTTTTTTTTCATATCAATCATAAAAATTTTACTTCTAAAAATTTAATTTTAAAAGTTAGTAATATGTTAAAAAATATTTTTTTAATCGCTCTCCGAATAAAAACGTTTACTGAATTTTTTAATCGCTCTCCGAATAAAAATGCTTACTGAAAGTTTATATAAAAAACTATGTGACATATAATAAATCACATGTGAAGCTTATGTAACATTTCATTAATTTGTAAAATATTAAAAAAATTATTTGTCAAAAAAAAAATAGTTCCAAATAAAATATAAAAATAATTTCACTTCATTTCATTAAAGACTCTTGGTTTAGTGAGAAAGAGAGAGAAACAATTATTTTAATGAGAGAAGAGAAAAGTCTAAATTTTATTTTTAATAATTTTTAATATTTTATAAATTATTAAAATGACATCCACATATATTCATTATATGTCAGCTAAATTTTTCTGTAAGTGTTTTAATTTAAATAATAATTGAAAGACTAATTTTTAATATATTAATAATTTTTAAAACTAAATATTTACATCTAAAAATTTTAATACTGAAATTAAAAAAAAACCTCATTTTTTTTAAAAAAATTATAAAATAAAAATAAATTATAAAAATTGAAAACTTTATATATATATTTAAAAATCTCTAAAAATTAAAAAATAAGAAAAAAAATCTGAATATTTTTAATAAAAATGGAAAGAAAAACTATTTTTAAAATTCTATTTTTTTTAATTTCGAATTTTCATATATATTATAAAATAAAAAACCAAAAATCAAAACTAATTATAAAATTGAAAACTTTATATATGTATTTAAAATTTTGTAAAATTAAAAATTAAAAATAAGAAAAAAAATCTGAATATTTTTAATAAAAATGAAAAAAAAAGTTTCTATTTTTAAATTTTAAATTTCTATTTTTTTTAATTTCGAATTTTCATATATATTTTTTTAATTTGAAATTTCTATATTTGAAATTTTTTTTTTTTTTATTTTTAATTTTGAATTTTTTAGATTTATCTTTTGATTTTTTATAATTTTATAATTTCTAAATTTTAAAAAAAAAATTTTAATTTTGATTATTTTAAAAAAAAATCAGTTTTTTATTTTATTTTTATAATTTTTTTTAAAAAATGTAATTTTCAAATATTTAATTTTGATTTTAAAAAAAAAAATAATTTTTTTTGAATTTTTTTGGATTTTTTTCTTATGTGATGATGTCTGATTGGTTGTTTTTTTGTTTAGTCAGTCATTAACTAACAGTGTTAGGGCAAAGGGCTAATATGATTGACGGAATGAAAGTTCAAGTATCAAAGTGACAAAAAAATTTATTCATGTACCAAACGGACAAAAGGCATAAAGTATAAGGGCTAATTTATATATTAACCAAAAAAAAAAACTTGTCAAATGTTCAAACTCGACTCATCGGATCCGAAACATATTTTATTGTTTGAAATATATTATAATATTAAAAAAAATATTTTTATAATTAAATAAAATATTTTTTATTAATTAAATAATAATTTAAACCGGATTAAATTAGAAGAATTTTATCTTAAACCACCCGTGAACAAGTTTACGGTTTCCCTTAGATATTTTGAGATTTAAGAGAAAAATAACTTTTTTCTTCTATCTTACTCTCACTAAATGTAATTTTCTATCCATTTTATCCTTTCCTACGTCCAAAAGTAACGAGCCATCAGTTCCCAATTCTTTCCTTCCTAATTTCTAATTTTATTACTTATTTTTAGCAACAAAAAAAAAAAAAAAAAACTATTTTCTTGGCCACTTCTTATGGAATATATTTGCTTATGGTTATCTTGAAGTTCTTTAATTTACTCTTTTTTTTTTTTATAATTTTTTTAATCACATTGCTTCATGTTGGTTATATGCCCTTGCTGAATGATGGTTCTGGCTAGTCTTTGTTGGTGTAAGTCAAGAAACTATCATATAGTATCTTAATAATAGGAAGTAATTAAGGATGCCTGCTGCTGGTTCAAAAGGTGCACCTGAGAAACCAAATTTTTAGTCATAATATCATGATATATTTTAGTTTCACATCAATTTTGATGCTTATATATTCATTATAAACTGACCTCCAACACCAAAATATTGTGATGGATATCATCAAAACCAGAAGACAAACTGCAGAAATCAGTGGAGTTAGTATCATCTTAGGTGCTCAACTGCTCAAGAATTGATGGTTTGGGATCACTTTACAAGTAAAAACTAGATCTGACAATTGGTGTATCTGTATTGTATTTATGTATTTTTCGTGTCATAATTATGTTTAAAGTGTTTTATATTTATATACATTTTGACGTGTTAATAATTTATGTGATATAAATTTTGATATGTTCGTGTATTCGTGTCGTGTCTGTGTTTCTTTTTCGTATCGTATTTTAATTATACTTTGCATGTCGTGTATAATATTACTAGGTTTAATGAAAACTGCTGGGTGAAATAGCACTTCGAGCTTCCCTTATCTTTGAATGTGTATGTTGCTATTATAATAAAGATTTATATTTATGCATTGATAGTATATAAATCTATACATTGTTAGTGAATTAGATGATGTCACCTTATTAAAAATAAAGTTATCTTATAATAATTTTTTTTTTATATTTGAAGTTGTCAGGGTTTGAGCCCTGGTCACTGGAACTAAAAATTTAATATTTTACCAACATACCACATGGCTATTGAGTATTATAATAAATTTTTTTTATATTTGAAGTTGTCAAGGTTTGATCCCTGGTCACTCGAACTAAAAATTCAATACTTCACCAACATACCACACGGCTATTGAGTATTATAATTTTTTTTTTTTTTTTTTTTTGTGTGTGGATAATTGAAGTTTTATTTCAAAATCCAAAAGAAAGCAAATATCCCACTTCCTACAAAGAGAATTATTTACGGCATTTACACTATTGTTTAAAACTATACAAAAACGAGCTCTTACATCCGTTGCTATTAACTGAAACAAGTCTTTTGAAATCTTCTGCCTCTGTGGATGTTTCCTTGAGTTTCTCTCCCATCAGATATAGTAATTTTCACTTTAGCCTTCAAAATTTTTTTGATTCTTGATAAATTTGATCTATAAGGTGGTGTTGTGATCACTAATTTCTAGCACTTGGTATATGCTAATTGGGATTTTGGAATTTGAACAATTTTAAAAATAAATAAGAGTATATAATCAAAAAAATATGTACAAAAAAGGTTGAAATCTCATTAAAACAAAAGAAAAAAATATATTTAACTTTCCTCCTAGGTACATTTAAGTAATTTTTTCTTCAATCAAATTACTTTTGAGATGGAAAAGAAATATGATCCAATAAGAATATAAGATTTTACATATGTTACAACTAATCTAGTTAAATTATGAAATCCTTCTCAAATGGATACTCAACTTTTTGTTTCTTTGTTTTAAAGGCAATATAATAAAAAATATCATTAGGTAATTTTATATTTTTCTCAACCATATACAAAAAATTTATATTTCGGTCAGTTAAACCAAACGCAAGAATCTAACATTACTTGAAATCTGTCAAATAATATTGTTAGGGACTTAGAGGAGAATCAGATTACCAAAGGTAATCTCATTTCTCCCAACCAAACGCCTCTAAAGAGTTAAAAATTTTGTTATTTTTGAATCGGACCATGATTGTTGTTATAGGATTAAAGGTTTTTTTTTTTTTTTTTTAATATGAAAAGTACAAAAGAATAAAAAAAGAAATGGATCTGGTCAGCCCAAACCCGACCCTTTGTTTAAATGTGTTGGCCCAAGGTTATAAGCCCAAAATTTTTTAAAGGAAGAGAGTTAGATTCATTTTAATAGATCTGACAATATTAGATACAAAACGATTAGACGACGTGAACACAATACAAAAAAAATTAAAATACAACAAGAAATACGACACGACACAAAAAAAATATGAACACAATACGAATATACAAATTTGTCAAAATTTATATAATACAAATTATTAAGACGTCGAAATTTATATTAATATAAAATATCTTAAACACGATTATGACATAAAAATATATACAAATACGACACAAATATACAAATTGTCAGGTCTATATTTAGATATAAATTTCAAATTAATTATTTTAATGAGTTTATTTTTTATACATTGTGGAAGGATTTTAAAAACTCTATCAATATAATTAAGAAAGTGACAAATGTTCTTTTACATATGTCACTTTGTTAAATTACTGATAAAGTTTTTAAACTCTATTAAAAATGAATTAGATAATAATTTTTATTATTATGTATATATTTTTATTTATAAAATATTGTAAATTAATTTAATAATAAATAATTTTAAAATGTTATGAAAAATGAAGATTTAATTAATTAAATATTTTTAAAATGTTGTAAGTGATATAATTTTTTAAAATTTTATAAGTGAAGGAGAGTATACATACATTCATCATTTAACCGGGCAAATTTTCTAATAATATTTTATTTCAACTGTTTGGGACTCTGCCTGAAAGCAAGCTCAATCCCTTTCAATGGAGAGAAAGTAAATGTCACTATGTCATGTCAGTCTATCTTTTTTTTTCTTTTTTTTTTAATAATTTAAAAAAATCCTTTAAACAATAAAATTATTATTTAAAGATCCAATAAAATGAAATAATTTAAAAAATAAAATAAAAAAAATTATTAGGAAAAAAATTGTAAAGACAAAATTGTCTTTAATGAAAAAAATCTCTCATTCTCTTCTCTTTCCAAGTCAATAAATTTAAAATTTTAATTTCAAAATATTATTTTTATTATTTTCAAAATTTTTTAATTAAAAAATAAATTAAAAAATATAAATATTTATTTTTTAAATTAAAAATTTTTATTTTCAAAAAAGTTTTAAATTTTTTTAATTAAAAAAAGTAAACTAAAATTTTAAAAAATAAATTTTTTTCTAAAATGGGCAAAATTTCCACTTGAGTTTTTTCTTTTTTAACTTTAAATGATTCATTAAAAATAAAAATGTTTTTACAATTTTCTTAACAAATTTTTTTTTTATTTTTTTATTTTATTTTATAAATTATTATTAGTTATTATACCATTAAACAATTATGCTATTATGAAAGGCATTTTTTTAATTTTTATTTTTATGGAAGACATTGTAAAGTGCCAGCCCTATTAAGCCACTTCAGGGCTGAGCCACCATTTCTACACCATGAACCACTGTCATTACATTATCAGATAACTTTTGTTACTTGTACTTTTTAAAAAATACATATTTGTAATTGACATATATTTAAATATAAATATAATATTTTTAAATAAATTTAAAAAAATTAAATATATTCATACTCAACACTGATATCAAACACTCACTCAAATTCATCATATCATATAATTACTAGACTACTAGCACATCAAGTTTTCTTTATATATAAAATAATTAGTGGCATTTTTGGTGTTGCAATCAGTCATTGACATCATCATCTACCTTTGTTTTTTATTTATTTATTTATTTTTTTTTTTTCATTTTCCTGCTGTCAATTGTTTAGCCCACACTTACCAATTTACTACCGCTACTTTATCATTTCAGGCACAGAGTGGGCAACTCAACTAAGCAATCCATCATTGCAAAAAAAAAATAGGCATTGTCTCCTACTTGTCGAGAACTTTATTTTGCTATGTGATTCAGTAAAAGTCATCATTAGGTGTACTTATTTTACCCTTTTTTGTGAGCTAAAACCCTTCTAGAAACATTATTTTTTTTGAGAAGAATTCATGTAGTTTAATGAATAATTACTGTTTTCTGTGTATGTGTTTACCTTTTGCTTCCTGTATTGTACTTAAAAAGAGACTATCTCTGTCTAGACCTGATACTTAATGTATTCGTATCATATTCGTGTATTTTATTATATTATAATTATATTTAAGATATTTTATATTTATATAAATTTTGATACGTTAATAATTCATATTATATAGATTTTGAAACATTTGTGTATTCGTATCATATTCGTGTTATTTTTTCGTATCGTGTTCATATTATATTTTTAATTATTTTTTATATCGTATTCGTGTCGTGTAATCATATCGTGTTCAATATTGCTACGTGTATCTCTGTCATGGAAAGCAGCTTCTCAGATCATGACCAAGCTTTGCTTCCCTTTTTATCTTTTTTCTTTCTATTATTATTGGAATGGCCAAGCTTGCTTTGATACCATGTCTTTTTGGTTGAGAGAACAATTCCATTGATCATAGCTTACCACTTTTCTATATGGACTCTCCACCATGCCCAAAAAGAAAAAACTATTTTTCTCCAATGAATCTCATTCTCCTTCTGGGGACCCCTCAAACCACTCACAAAGTTGATACATCACAAACTCAATTGCCAAAGTATATGCACACTCATTTTTGCTTTCATTGATGCATATAACTCAATTATGTCAATGATATGAGTATAGATATATGTTTAATACGGATATACTTAATTTTTAAATTTTTTTCAAATATTTAAAAAATTATACCTTATACCTATGCCTGCATATATATCAAATACAAATGTCGAATATAAATACTTAATTTTTTTTTTCCGGCTAACGTAGTGTAGAGGTATGATCAAAACATTCTTGAATTTTTAAAAAGTGATTTTCAAACTAAAGACAAGAACCCTTATTTTTCCTTTGGAAAATGGATTGATGCATGTTATACAAGAATATTAATCAGTTTTATTTTCAGAGAATATTGATCAATTATTATTAGTTGAAACTTGAATCTAAAGCTTTTCTAGCAGCTGAAAACTTGTAATTAAGATATTTAGATGAACTTTTATTAGACAAATGGAGGAATAATCCTGTTTCTCCCTCAAAATACCTTTAATAAATAAAGGGGACCCAACTTGTGAGTGGATTTTCATGGCTCACTATCTACGGTGAAACAAGCTTGGAGCCTTTGAATCCTTAACGCCTTATACTTCAACCAAATAATGCAAACTTGCTAGAATTAAAGAGAAATCTGAAACAGGAAAAATTAGTAAGATATAATGGCTTCTGCTTTATTTTCTGTCCCTAACTTACATGTAAAGACAAAGATGCTCCTCAATCAATCAAAGCTAATTCATCTTCTCTCAATGGATAGCTTCGATGGAGTGGACCTGACCACGAGAATCATGTCTCCATTTTTATAATCAGAATCAGAAACCCCACTTCAGTGCAAAAGAAAAAGAAAAGAAAAGAAAGAAAAAAGCCTCTTACAAATCACATCTTCCCACCCACACTTCACATTGTGCCTTTTCTTTTAAAGTGTTATTTTCTCTATCACTCTCATGAAAGAAAAAAAAAATACCCAAGATAAAGAGGAGATGACAAAGCTAATCAAAAGCTATGCAATGATGAACTCGGGACATAGCTTAATTGGTTCGTACAATTATTTTTAAGAGATGACATTTGGTAAATTTAAGATTTGAATCTCAATATCTATAACTCATTTTTTTTATTTTCTAACTGCGACCTTTTTTATACCCGAACAAGAGTTATGCAATGATTTCATATAGATGCTGTGCATTACCAATCCTTAGGTCCTTACAAGAGCTAAAAACAAAATAAAAAAGAAGAAAAAGAGGGAGAGAATCTACAAGCCACTTATCAGCAGCTTAAGTTGGTTCTTTATGATTGGTCACTTTTGTATAGAAGCTATGTTTACTTTACCTAAAACTCCATCATATATATATATATATATATATATATAAATACCACTGATCTGATATCATACTTCTGATTGGTTCTTTATGTTTGTGACATTTGATGCTTCTTTGGTCTTACTTGATGACAACTTGCAAGAATAATCTAATTTGCAAGGGTCTGCTTTAATCAACAGCTGAACAACCTCATTCATTGTTGGACGTTGGGATGGATTCCTGCATGTACAACGCATTGCAATTCTTAGAACTTGAACCATTTCATCTCTAAATGACCTCGACAACTCCTTGTCTAAAGCCTCCAAAACCCCTTCCTTTGTATCCACCTTTGTTGAAACCCAATATACAATATTCTTGCTCTCTCCAAAATCTGTCTCCACTGGTTTCTTCCCAGTTATTAATTCCATCAACACCACTCCAAAGCTATAGACATCACACTTGGTTGTTGCTTTATTCGAATATGCACATTCTGTCAAATCAAAGACATCAATTAAATTTAGTTAAACATTTTGATCAAACAAAAAACTAAGATTTATATGAATAAATAATTAACAAGATGAACATGATAGCTTACAGTTTTCTATTATGTAGGAAATTACTATGATAATTTAGAACTAATATATATTAAACTACAGACTTAAACTGTCATATACAACTCATATTGGTCCTAACAAAGAGCAGTAACATAATCAAAATCTAAAGTCAAAGAGAAAGAGAAAACAGAATAAAGTTATAAAGAAGAGTGTATTAATTATAATGAAAATCTATGTTATTTGACTTGGGCGTGAGTGTCGGACACGCGTAGTTTTTATTTATTCTAAGTTTTTGCATGTATTTGGAGGGTCTTGGGGATCATATCTCCATACCCATGTCCGAATATGTGTCGTGTCGGACATAAATACTTCTAAAATAAATGAAGAGTCGGAGCAACATAGATGAAAATATCTTAATTGAAATTAATCGAGATGAATCAGAATATTACCAGGGGCTAAGTAACCATAGGTGCCTGCTATGACAGTAGTGGTAGAATCTTTCCCTCCTCTAGCTTGCAAAACCTTGGCTATTCCAAAATCTGCAACTTTGGGTTGGTAATTGACATCAAGTAGGATATTGGTTGACTTGATGTCCCTGTGAATAATAGGTAGCAACAAATCATGGTGAAGGTATGCCAAGCCCTGTGCAACTCCAAGTGCAATTTGATGTCGAATTGGCCAATCCAGATGGAGCTTTCCTTTATGAAGAGCATCCCAAAGGTTTCCATTCAACATGTACTCATAAACTAACAGGTTACAATCGAAGCTTGAGAAGTAGCTATATAGCTTGACTATGTTTTTATGTCTTATGCTTCCAAGTGTCTCAACTTCTGTCTTCAAGCCTTTGTCCAAATTCAACTGATCTTCTGAAGCAGAATTATCTTTTGCTGTCCTACTCCACAGCTTCTTCACTGCAACAACTTCTCCACTTCGTAATTCAATTCTATACACTGTGCCAGATCCTCCATGGCCCACGATGTTCTTATCAACCATTGCTTCAAGGATCTCATGTTGGTCAAAACATATCCTATGGAAGCTCTTCACATCATATGAAAAGAATGATGAAGACAAGGTCTCATCATGTTCCATTACAGCTCTTTGGTTACTAAAACGACGTTTCAGAAACAGGAGAGCTCCAATAGTAATGACAATGGCTGAAATTATGATTGCCCACATAGAATTTAGCTTCTTTTGGTTATAAGTACTGTGTGAACATATGGGGAAATTTTGAACATGGACTGGAACACAAAGACCTGGATTGCCTGAAAAGCTTTCAACCAACCCCCCTTTAATCAATGAGAGAGGAATTGGGCCAGAAAGTTCATTGTTTGAAAAGTTTATGGAGTTAGGCAACAGCTCACTGAGACTCTCTGGGATATTCCCAGTCAAGAGATTGTTGGAAAGATCAAGAACATTGAGAGATTTCAGCAAAGAAAGTGAGCTGGGGATAGAAGAACTGAGCTTGTTACCTTGCAACATCAGTAAATTCAGATTCTTTAGATTGCCAATTTCTGAAGGTATTGAGCCAGACAGGAGATTGTTACTGAGATCAATCTTCACCAGATTGATAGCTCGAGAGATTTCAGGAGGTAGAACACCTGACATCTTATTGTTCTGCATGAACAGTTCGGATAAGTTCCTAGCATTTCCAATTGAGTTTGGAAAAAAACCCGTAAAATTATTGCCAGCCAAGTCAATGATTGAAACATGAGGGAGACTGAAAAGTCCTTCAGGTATCGAGCCTTCCAAATAGTTATTACTAACTCGAAACCGTATAAGAGACTTGCAGTTTGCATAACTATCAGGTAACTTTCCAGAAAACTTGTTATCTAAGAGAAGCAAATACAGCAATTTACCTCCTCGACAAATCTCTCTTGGCAATGGACCTGATATATTGTTCTCCGACAAGTCCAAAAGAACCATAGGTGATAAATGCCCCAGATTTTGTGGAATTTGTCCCGACAGGAAATTTCCATAGAGTGAAAGGATGCTCAAAGTTGTTGACTCTGCAATTACACCTGGGATTTCTCCTGTAAGACTGTTGTTATAAAGCTGAAAGGCTCGAAGTTTGGGAAGTCGACATATAGACACTGGAATGTTTCCACTCAATCCATTGACTGACATGTCCAAGTCTCTGAGCTCTGTCAGATTTCCCAGTTCCTCAGGTATTTTGCCGGATAAGTGCTGGTTGTAGTATAGCTCAAGCTGCTGCAAGTTTTGTAGCAACCCAAGCTCTTTAGGAATCTGACCTGAAAGGAAATTTCCACTCAATTCAAGATCAACTAGCGATGTCATGTTTCCTATTGATGTTGGGATCCGACCATACAACATGCAAGTCGTGAAGACCATAACTCTGAGCTTCGTGAGTCTGGAAATGTTCTCCGGAAGTTTCCATAAGTTTAAATCACCATTTTCATTGAAGTAGAGCACCTCAAGATTGGTAAGATTAGTTATCGACATGGGGAAGTCACCTGTAAACAGGTTGTACGACAAATCAAGTACACGTAAAGAGGTCATTTTTGAGAAATCCGGAAGTGTTGCTCTTAGGTATATAGAACTCATATTGAACTCTTCCAAGAGAGAACAATTAACGATGCCGTTAAGAAAGCTTCCATGGAGATTGTTGCGGCTGATATCAAGAGCACGCAATTTTGGCAGATAAAAACACACATCATCTGGAAAATTGCCGGAGAGTGACCAGCCTGAGAAGTTAATAGTTTCAACATACCCTTCATCGTTGCAGCTAACTCCTGTGAAATTGCAATAAGTTTTCCCTCCAGTACTCACATCCCAATCAGACAAGGCCTTTCCTGATAGAGAGGCTTTCATTAGGGTGAAGAACTGCGACGACTGATCATGTCTTATAGCTCGAGAAGAATAAAACACAAAACCAAGCAACACTAGAAGGAGAGAAATAGCTTTTGGTGCCATTTCATAGACAAAATGAAAGAGAAAACTAGGAACTTATGTTAAAAAGAGAAAAAGAGGTGGTAGTTAAGGCTGTTGTTGCAGAGAAGAAGGTGGAGAAAAAGAGAGTATAAATGAGCTGATTGAGGGGATAATTTGATGCAGCATTCAGTGAATAGATATCCCTGTCCCTATTCTCTGTACTCTTTGATCCTCCATTATAATTTTGTCATATTTCAGTTAATTAATTATATATAAATACATATTAAAAAATTATTGAACGGGCACCAAAAAAAAAAAAAACTGAAAAGGCATAGAAAAAATTTGTTCGCAGTAATAAGCCTCGATGATGAAAAAAAAGCAGGTTCTCACTGTTAGAGATGCTCGTGGGCCGGTCTGGCACGAATTTTTTTTTGGTTTCTTTGTTCGGGTCTGGCTAGCCGGCCCATATTTACTGTTCATTATATCAAAAAAAGTTATTTATTTATTTAATATATTTTTAAAATTAAAATTTAAAAATATTATTTTTTTATTGGATGAATAGTGATCCGAGCCGACCTTGGGCCTGACGAGCTACCCGGCTTGTGAGCAGATCTACTCATTGTACTGCTGAGAGGGTTAAAGTGCCTAGCAAAATCCTGTATTATATCATTTAGTGCAAATTAGTCCTTCTATTATAAAATTGAGTAATTTAATTCATGTACTTTTAAAATTGAACAAAAAAGATAAAATCAACAGAAACTGTTAAAAAAGCTTACGTTGCATTTAACCTTGTGTTTATTTGATGGCGTTGATATCAATTGCTGACGTGGCACCAATAAAATATATTATTTTAAGCTGACGTGGACAAAATAACAAACTAAATTGGCAAAAATGCTACATCAAATTATTTTTTGTCAACTTAGTTTGTTATTTTGTCCACATTAGCTTAAAATTTTATATTTTATTAGTGCCACATCATCAAATAAACACAAAGTTAAATATCACATCAGTTTTTTTTAACAATTTTCATTACACTAGTTAATGATTTTATCTTTTTGTTTTAATCTTAAAAATATAAAAATTAAATTACACAATTTTATAATATAAAAATTAATTTATATAAAATAATATAATACAGAGAGTTTTTAAATATTTTGACTTTGATGAAAGAGATGAAAAAAATGCAGGATTTAAATTGCAAAATATTAATTGTAATATCGCATTCGGACAACTATTTAAATCCTTTATGTGTTGTTTATATCTTTTGCATAAAGAGGCTTTTTTTTTTCTATGTTTATACCCCACTAGCTCATGTAGAGGAATAAGATCAATGTTACTACTTTATACAGATTAGATGTTAGAATAATCATCTGCACTCGATCCTAGATCACCGCATGTCCTCTCGATCAGGACCGTCTTGATGTGATCAATCCTGCTGCTTTCTACAGCCCAAAGTTCTCCTTCTACAAGCTGATGGTAGGTTACCAATATTGCCACTTACATCAATAAACTAATTTTATTTAAGCATGACCATGTGTACAATGTTTCTGATTTATTTTTGTAATCAAAAGCAAATTTCATTTCTGGCATTACATGACAGATATTATGATTCGCCTATGCTGTACGTGGTGCATTAATATACAAACATAAATTATTTTATGGTGTCCTATATATATATATATATTAGTTCATGCAATGATATAATACGTCAATATTATTTATTTTATTTTATGTAATTCGTTCATTATTAAATATTTTTTATTTTTTGATAAATCTATATATTAGATTTTTTTTAAAAAAAGTTGATATAAAATTATATCAAATATTATCAGAATTATTATCAATGTTATCACAATTGTATTAAAAGTTACCAATACTATTACAAAATTATCGAAACTATTTCAAATATTACTAAAGCTATATTAAAAGTTACCAAAATTATATTAAAGGTTACCAAAAAACAAACTTGGACAACTATAAAATATGTTTGAATCTAAGCTGATCATGTTTTGTTATATGCAGAAATGGCAAAATGAATCTGAATTTAAAAATTCGTTCAAAAAAATCCAAACTCAAATATGCTCAAACTTGATTTGATTAAAAAAATCAAAGATCCGAATATGAAAAAAAATTCAAATCCAAAATAACTAGAGCCTAATATAATTAGAACCCGAAACAATTCAAATCCGAAACTAATCCGATCTGAATTGGATTTAGATTTGAATCTGATTTTCCCTCAATATCTTGTATATGTTCCTGCTGTACTTTTTTTTCATGTAGTTGTGGACTTCCATCTCATGATAAAAACTGAATTTTCTAATGAAAAAAATGATCTCTACTGTTTTCCTGTATCCCTAGTTCTTTTTGGTTTATGACCTGACTATGACACAAGTTGACATATACCCACAATTGGCCAATCATCCTTATTTTCTTCTTCTTTGAACCAATGCTTTCAAACTAGTGCATAGTTAGGCGAATCTTAATTGCACTCAGCCCATGATCAGCTGCACCATGGTTGAGTGCCAATTTTCACCCAACCAGATTATCCTGGTTAATTTGTACATGAAAAAAACCACACAAAGAATCATCATTTGTTGTCAAATGAAATATTGTCGGGTTGACCTCGTTGAGCCAATGGAATGTTAGCATCCAATTAGTTTTGACTTAAAACCTTCCCACCACGTGTATCGAATTTTTTTATTTTATTTATATTTTACTCATTTACTTATCGTTTCTTCCTCCTGTAAAAGCTAACAGAGGATTAGAAAATTCCTTTCCAGGATAAAAGTTGGATAAGTTGGGGAACAATATATATATATATATATTCTATTATATAATCTTGTTGGGGAATTTACATTATTCATGGCAGGACCATGTTGGAAAATTAATTGTTTAAGTGGTTTTTAATAGAGTTAATTAAGGTACAGAAAGAGTACAGTAATGCATTTTTTTTGCTTGTCAAGGGACCACCATTACTGAAACTTGTCTGGATCGGATTAAGTTAAAGTACCAAAGAATTTTAAGTAAGCTTCCATTTGCATTTCAAAATTTCATGAAAAATGCGAATGAAAGGATTCAAAGGAAAAGAGAAATGCTGGAAAAATGGTATGAGAACGATGCAAGATCTTTTTATCCTTTTTAATCCTTTTTTTTTTTTCTCTCTTAGGCTCTTAGCCTAATTCAGACCTCCAGGAACCATTGTTGTGGAAGGCTAAACATGGGATCAAACTGAGAAACAACAAAAATATGACCTCATAAGATGAAGATTATGGCTAATAAAAATAATCTATGAATGATAATCTTTCTTAATAAAAACTGGGGTTTGGCTTAGATATCTTTTCTTCCAACTTAACTAGAAAACAGTACAGTTACCCATAGTTTAATGAGGTTAATTTCTGTTGATATAAAGTTACCTTGATAACCACTCAACCCTTACAAGATGACAAAAGATTTGCAAATGTATGGAAATTAAGTTGGATGCTTGATCAACAAGCTTATAAATCATGCTAGTGGGAAAATATTCACTAGGCTTAAAATTTTTTGGATAAGCTTAGGGTTTTTGTTCTTGGCGGAGGTTTTTTTCCTTTCTTTTTTCACTCAATTTTCAGAGTCAGGAGATGAGAACAAGCTAATGGGCTGAGTTTTAAAGTCATATTTATTAAAAATATATAATTAATATATTATTTTTTATTAAATTTAGTAAAAATAATATATGTCAATGAATGATATTGGGAATCTCTCTGTTGGGTTAAACTAGAGAATAGAGATGTGCTCAATGATGAAGAGCAAAGCAAAGATGCCCACTCCTCAAAAAGGAATTTGGTGTTGATTTGGCAGCTTGGAATTTGCTGCAATCTGACTTGGCAATTCCTTATAAGCTGCTTTTCTCTCATTTCTTTTTTCTTTTTTTTTCTTCTTTTGGAGAAGCAAACAATTGTAATTGGTAAGTGCAAAATTAAAGCTTAAATAATTTCTTTGCTTTTGTGCTGAAATTGACAACCATTTTCTTCATGACTAAACAAACCAAAGTTGGTGATTAAGGCCAAGGGCCAAAAATTATCAGACAATATTTTATTTTAGCTGAGTTCAGGTTGCGGTAGGCCGCTTCCCAACACAATCTCATATTATTCCTCACCCTATTTTTTTATATAATAATAAATCTCCTTTTATTAAAGAAGGAAGAATAAGGTTATTCTTTGGAGGATCAATTCTTCTTTTATCAATTTTCTGGGATTATGATATCATTTGTTTCCATAGTATAGAATAGGGTTTTTGGTTTGCCCTATGAGTCAATTTATAATAAATTTATTGTTTATTAAGTTGCACAAGTGTTCTGTCATTGTAATTAAAAAAATTTATGCGTGTAATTTTTTTTTTATTTCATAAACAAAATTAAAAAACTATCATATTTTTTATTTTTTAAAATTAATTTTTTATTTTTTAATTATACTTTAAAGGATATATGTCATCATGCTAATTTTACTTATGAAATATAAAAATTTTACTCACGATGGATGAGATAATATCTCAATTATATATACAACAAATTTTAAATGTGACTTTTTTTCATTCAAAAATTGATCATGATAATGGACTGTAATAAAAAATGCATAATCAAAGTGGAAATAAAGGGTTTACCATAACATTACGTAATTATTATGTTCAGCCACTTCACTTTTTGTTTTTTATGAAATATTTTGGTTAGTGATCAAGTGTGACAAGAAATCCTCCTAGAAGATATAGTGAAAGTCTATGAGTTTAGAATTGTCTAAGAATCAGGTTATCCATTCGATCCGTATTAGATCGGGTTTGGATAGTAATTTTTTAATTCGGGTCGGTTCGATCTTATTCGAATTACTATATATTAATAAAAAATATTTTTTTATTTAAATTTAATTATAAAATATATAAATATAAATATAAAATATTTTTTTAATATTTTTTGAACAAATGAATGATTTTTCGAATCGACCCAATCCAAACTTGAAATAAAAAAATAAAAAAAATTTCGAACCGTGATCCGTCCGGTCCATAGACAAGTCTATCTAGGACTAACTTTTGGGGGACTTTGAACTAAATTGTCATTAATTTCTATTTGATTTTCTGTTTGCTTCCAAAAAATAATAATTGCCTTATTTTTTTTTTTTTAGGGAGGATGGGAATTATTGGAATGTGGGAATAATAAGAAATTTTGTTTTATTCAAAATTCTATCATTTTGTCTTTCCATGGTTTCTTATTAAAAGCTACAATCTATGTCTTCTAGCATCTATGTCCACAAATTGTTTTTGGATAATTATTTTAGCCTATAATAACCATCAATTAGTGGGTTTGTTTGTGTCTATATGCCCAAAGATCCAAAACCCAACTTAGACAGCTATTGTTTTTGGGTTAATATGTAAATTAGTCCCTGTATTTTAGACGTTTTTTTTGTTTGGTATATGAAAATTTTTTTTTGTCACTTTGATACTCAAACTTTCATTCCGTCAATCACATTGGCCCTTTGCCCTAACACCGTTAGTTAATGACTGACTAGGCAAAAAAATACCCAATCAGAGTCTGACACGTGGCAAAACTGCCACATCATTACTGCCACGTCATCATATAAGAAAAAAATTCAAAAAAATCCAAAAAATTCAAAAAAATTAATAAAAAATTTAAAAAATCAAAATTAAAAATTTGAAAATTTCATTTTTTTAAAAAAATTATAAAATAAAAATAAAAAACCAAAATTCAAAATAAATTATAAATTATGAATTATGAATTATAAAAATTGAAAACTTTATATATATATATATATTTAAAAATCTGTAAAAAAATTTAAAAATTAAAAATAAAAAATAAGAAAAAAAATCTGAATATTTTTAATAAAAATGAAAAAAATAAAAAAAAAGGTTTCTATTTTTAAATTTTAAATTTCTATTTTTTTTTTAATTTCACATTTTCATATATTTTTTAATTTGAAATTTCTATATTTTAAAAAAAAAGTATTTTTCTTTTTCATTTTGAATTTTTTAGATTTATCTTTTGATTTTTTATAAATTTTTTTTATTATTTTTATAATTTTATAATTTCTAATTTTTTTAAAAAAGAATTTAAAATTTTGATTTTAAAAAAAAATCATTTTTTAATTTGATTTTTATAAATTTTTTTTATAATTTTTATAATTTTTTTATTTATAATTTTTTTAAAAAATTAAAATTTTTATTTTTTAAAAAAAAATCAGTTTTTTTTTATAAAATTTTTTGGGATATTTTTTTGGATTTTTTTTCTTATATGATGACGTGGCACTAATGATGTGGCAGTTTTTGTCACGTGTCAGCCTGTGATTGGTTGTTTTTTGCCTAGTCAGCCATTGACTAACGGTGTTAGTCAATGGACTAATGTGATTGACGGAATAAAAGTTGAAGTACCAAATTGACAAAAAAAATTCTTCAGGTACCAAACAGACAAAACGTCTAAAGTACAGGACTAATTTACATATTAATCCATTCCTTTTCTACTACTACTTTAAGAAAAATGAAGAATCGAACAACTATAGGCTATTGTTACTTTATTGATCTATAAAATCATCATGATCCGAGGTTTTGTTTGCCAATTCGTTATTTCATTTGACATTTGAAACACTGATAGTCTAGGCTTAGCTTCATTTCCATTGGTTTCCTACAAGTAATTGAGCTGACGCTTTCAGCTAACAGTATCTTATATGTTGCAAATCGTTCACGAGTTACTAGACAACATCAAAAATTTTGAAGCTTTTATGTCTTTTAGAACTTTACACGTTTACAACTAATATTCAGAAACCAGAAACCTAAAACAAGATTGTTTCTAGAACAGTAACTAAGTTTCCAGAATTACTCATTGAGGCCTCCCTTTAGAATAGAAATGGTGGACACCACGTGGAACGGATGATGGAAAATGAAAATATTAATGAGGCATTATTTTTTGCTTACTCATGATCGGACCTATGTTACTCGAACTCGAGTGTGAGTGTTTGATACAAGTATGTATCCAATACGAGTATGTTCAATTTTTTAAAGTTTTTTTATGTATTTGGAGAGTCCTTAAAGGATCATATATATTTTCATACCCATGTTCGGATATGAGTCGGATACGGATATTTCAAAAAAAAAAAAAAAAGTCGAAACAATATAGATAACATCTCAAATGAAATAGTAACAGACATTGTAGCTTTCACTGAAGTTTTTCCAAAGCAAAAGGAAAGGTATATTGTAGCTTTCATTGAATTCTGGATGAGACAGTAGAGAATTATTTTTGATGAAATGTTGGTGAAAGCTGTTGAGTATTTTTGAGTCAAGTCCCAATCCCACATAGCTTGCTTATGTCAAGCCAAGGGGGCTTTTACCTTACAAGTAGAGAGCTTAGGCTTTGGTTGAACTCACCCACCACCCTTGTGAGAGATAGTCTATACTCTTGTATTAGGATTATCCGGTGGTGAGTCATAGTGTTTAATTTGAGGGTTTGTAGCTTAATTCATTCAAAAGCTACTTGTAAGAGGGTTTGTAGCTTAATCCATTCAAAAGCTACTTGTAAGAGGGTTTGTAGCTTAATCCATTCAAAAGCTACTTGTATGAGGGTTTGTAGTTTTATCCGTGCAAAAGCTACTTGTTGTAGTGATGCAGCTACTTGTAAGAGGGTTTGTAGCTTAATCCATTCAAAAGCTACTTGTATGAGGGTTTGTAGTTTTATCCGTGCAAAAGCTACTTGTTGTAGTAATGTTATCCTTATGGGATCGTGGATGTAGGCCAAGAAGGGTCGAACCACGTAAAAAATATTGTGTCTTTTTCTTTTCTTATTCGAATGCTTGTTGTGGGTGAATGCTTGCTTTTGGGTAACCAGATTTTATTTTTCCCAACAAAAGCCTCGAGTGTTTGATTCGAGAATTAGTCCCAAGACTACTTCCTTGGCACCAAGATAAGTTGCTGCTGATTGGGATCTATTCCTTACGAGAACATCAACTATTTATTTTGTTTTGGGTGAAAAGAAATTAATCTTGCAATTGCCCATTTCTGGTCCAATCAAATGATGGATTGGAATCTCATATGCATTTTATGCCCGAATTTGTTGTATGAAGGAGGTGAATTGTGCTTTGTGGCCAACAGTAAGTATGTCAGTTGTGCTGATTGAAACCTTGATGGAGACATGTCTTTTATGCTCTGATGTTTTGTTTTTGGAAAAATCTTGATTGATTTTTATGGAAGGGTGCTCTTTTTGCTTAGGATTTTGCAAACGAGTAAAGTTTTTATATATAATAATATTTTTAATTAATGTATTAAAAATAATAAATAAAATTGTTAATTATTATATTTAATATAATATAATATTATTATTATAAAAATATATTAATTAATTTTAAAAAATGTCCGACACTCGTTAACATAATTCTTTTAGGGAAAAGTATATTTACCTTCTAAAATTTGATAGAAAATACATTTATCCCTAAAGTTTAAAAAATGCCCATTTACCTTCTAAAATTTGACATAAAATATATTAAACCCCTATTCATTCGATGTTTCGCTTATTTGTATACTTTCTCTATACAAAATTCTTGAATGAGATTAAAAAATGATTGTAGTTCAAATGAATATAAGCAATGAAGGTATATGATTATAATTATCCGTAAACAGGAATTTCCAATTGTTGTTAGAAGTCAAATTATTATTTAATAGCATGCTGTATATTCATATGATAAATTTTGTATTTTTTCACAAAATTTGTGCAGCCATTTTTTGTGTGTTTGTAGATCCCACTTCTTTTTTGGGTTGTCAAGGGGTAGGGGTAAAAATAAAAAAAAATGGTAAGAAGGAAAGAGGAAAAAAAGAAAATTTTGTGTGTTCGTATTATTTTTTTTGTGTTTAAAGTATTATAAATTTATATAAATTTTTACACGTTAATAATTCGTTTTATATATATTTTTAAACGTTCGTGTATCCATATCGTGTTTGTGTTATTTTTCGTGTTGTGTTTTAATTATTTTTCCTATGTTGTGTTCGTGACGTGTTCGTATTCATATTCGTTTCATTTTTTTGTTTTACAAAGTATTATAAATTTATATAAACTTTTACACTTTGATAATTCGTTTTATGTATATTTTTACATGTTCATATATTTGTGTCTTGTTCGTGTTATTTTTCGTGTTGCGTTTTAATTTTTTTTTTTCATTTTTGTGTTTGTGTCGTGTCTTAATTCATCTCATATTTTATATAATTTGACATTTTGATTCAATTTAGAGAAAAATTTGTGTGTTCGTGTCGTGTATCAATTTATGACATATTTTGCATAATTTATCATAATGATTCAATTTAATGAAAAAATAAAAAACGAATCGTTTCACTCACAGCGTAACGCATATTTGTTTCCTAGTGCTGTTAAAAGTTTTAATAGGTGACATTAGAATGTGTTATTATAATACTTAAAAAGCATTTTTAAGTGCTGAAATTTGATGTTTTTGCAATAATTTTTAATTGTATTTAAAACATAAAGAAGTGTTGTTATAGAATAGAAATCATAGCGCTTTGACAGATGCTGCTATATATATCTAAAAATGTTGTTAACGGGAAAATGCCGCGGTCACATATAAAATATATTAAAAAATATTATCTTTACTAAATCTAGCAGACACGACACGACACGAAAAAATAATACGAATACACGAATGTCTCAAAATCTATATAATACGAATTATTAACTTATCAAAATTTATATAAATATAAAATACTTTAAACAAGATTATGACACGATAAAATACATGAACACGACACGAATACACGAATTACAAGGTTTAGTCTTTACCATATAACAACATTTTATAAAGTTTTAGCAGCACTTTTTACATGCGGTTTAATCTCCTTCTTGGCGTAGTGATATAGAACCATATAACCTGTTGTTGTGCAAGTTAAGGCTGCTCAATCTTTTCAGTTCCTCAATTCCATAAAGAGATTCCCTGATAACCGATTGTGTTCTGCTGACAGTATCTTTAATTCTTTTGCGTTCTTGAGATCATATGTAATTGGACCTTCAAATTGATTGTAAGCAACGTCAATTATAACCACTTTTGGTAATCCCCATATTCCAGCCGGGATTATGCCAGAAAGCGAGTTCTTACTGACTCTAAACCGCTCTAAAGTGGTACAACTTGCGTAAGTCGCCGGAATTTCACCGGTGAACCTGTTCTGAAGCATAAGAAGCCCTCTCATGGTTCCTTTCTTGCACATGTCCGGAGGAATTGGACCAGTCAAGAAATTCTCTGATACATCGATGAAGTTTAAATCAGCCAAAGAACCAAGCTTTTGAGGCAGAGGACTAGTCAACATATTGGCGTAGAGAGACAGGTTAACCAGTTTTTCGAATTAACCCAACTCGGCTGGCACTTCACCTGTAAACTGGTTCTCAAAGAGTTGCAGATTTACCAGGTTGGTCAAATACCTCACTTCTACGATATCTCCTTCAAGATGGTTCATTGAGGCATCGAAATATTCTAGGTTTGTCAGATTTCTCAATCCAACAGGAAGTTTTCCTGTCAATTCATTGTTATAAAGTTCGAGCTGCAAGAGTTTGTGAAGCTTTCCAATCTCCATCGGAATTTCTCCAGATAAATAATTGTCTTGGAGCTCTAAGTCTATAAGCTCAGTGAGATTTCCAATTGCTGGAGTAATCTTCCCCTCAATGCTGCAATTCGCCAAATAAAGCCAATTCAGTTTCTTTAGCTTCAGAATCTGATTAGGAAACGGAGTTCGGTCGAAAGGATTGTCCCCGAGGCTCAGAACAGCAAGATTGGTCATGTTTTCAAGCGATTTCCATGGAAAAGGGCCAGAAAATCCGCTTCCATTCAAATAAAGATACTGTAAATCCGGAAAAGAACCCGTAAAAAGATTGTTTCCAAGATCCAAATATTGAAGGTTTAAACAATTACTCAAATCTTCTGTGATTTCACCATACAATGAATTGTACCCCAAGGAAAGCTTATCCAAGGATTGAAGCTGGCATATTGAACCAAAAGGAAAGAACACCCATCAGCTTCTGACTTGAAAGCTCGATTTCCTTAACCGACCCCTCAGCGTTGCGAGTGATTCCATTGAAGCTGCAAACAGAATTGGCAGCCTCCCATGAATCAAGAAAATTGCTGCTTGATTTATTAAGAGCAGATTTCAGGTTCAATAATAGTTCGAGTTCATCAGATTTTACACAACAGGGTAAGGAGAAACAAAACAGGAGACATAAAGAGAGAACGATTTGCCGGTAAGAACAGACGTTCGACATACCGGACGTTTGAAACTGATAAAGAAAAGGGAAGACTTTTAAACACAGAAGAAGAACAACAAGAGCGTACTCAAGATAGTGGCGGGCTGGTGTTCACATTGATTTGCCTTACTAAGCAAAACATTTTTAAGAATAAGTAAATGTCTGGTTGCGAGAAAGGAAAATTATGATTATATTGGAGGGAGTTATTACAGGGGGCTTTCTTAACTTGGTATTGAAGCTCTTTTAGTTATAAATAGAGGTAGCAAAATGAACTCGAAATTCGTCCTGAAAATTCGAATTAGAATCCGTCCAAATTTAATTTGATTAAAAAGTCAAAAATTCGAACCCGAAAATACTCGAGACCAACCCGAACCCGCACCCGAATTTAATTCTAAAAATAAAAATTATTAAATTATAATTAAATAATTTTTTTATAAAGCAAGAACTTTATTTATCAATTTTATTCTAATATTTTTTTAATAATTTAATTAAAATTTACTTTATATTTTATATATATGATAAAATAATAATTTTATCAAAAATAAAATTATATTTTGTACTTATAACTTTAACGTCCCATATCTTGATGAATCTAGTACCATCTAAAGATTCTAAACTCGTGAAAATTTTAGAGATGTGAAATTTTTTTGACATAAAATATTACTTGTCCTTTGTTTATATTATTTTAAGAGCACCTTTATAATAGTATAATAGTTTTTCCTATATATTAAAATTAATTAACAGCAATTTATTCATTTTAATTTATCTATAGTATAATAGTATTTTTTGTATTAAAAAAATAGATAAAAACAACTTTTTAAAAAAAATGTGTTGCTCTTTGCAACATATATATAGTTTTCTTAGGCACATTATTAAATTAAGTTATCAAATATTGATTTATAAAAGTATTATGTCCTTTTAGAATTTAAAAATATTTAACATAATTAGCTATTTTAGTTTTGTAATTAATTTATTATTTATTTTATTTTGGATAAGTATTTTTTAAATTATTATTATTTTAACTTGATATAATTTAATATATAATTTAGTTTTAGAAACATATCATATCAAAGTTCAAGATTGGTTCACTTGGTAATATTTTTACTAATAAAAAAAAATAATTAAAAGAAAAGAAAAGAGAAGAGAAAAAGAAAAAGAAAGAAAGAAAGAGGAGGAAAAGAATGAAAAGGAAAAAGAAAAAATGAGAAAATTTATGTATTAGTATTCATGTTATTTTTATGTGTATTTAAAGTATAATAAAATTTTACACGTTAATAATTTATTTTATATATATTTTGACACGTTCGTGTATTCGTTTAGTATTTCGTATTGTGCTTTAATTATTTTTCCTATATATGTTCGTGTCATGTCTCAATTCATTTCATATTTTGCATAGTTTGTTATTGTGATTCAATTTAGAAAATATTTGTGTGTTCATGTCTTGATATATTTTGCATAATTTGTTATAGTGATTCAATTTAGAGAAAAATTTGTGTATTCGTGATGTGTTTGTGTTCGTGCTATTGTTTTGTGTGTTCAAAGTATTATAAATTTTATATAAATTTTTACACGTTAATAATTCGTTTTATATAGATTTTGACACGTTCCTGTATTCATGTCATATTATGTTATTTTTCGTATCATGTTATGTTTTAATTATTTTCTCATGTTTTTTTTTTTGTGTCGTGTATCTATTCATCTCATATTTTGCATAATTTATTATAGTGTTTCGATTTTAACTATAAATTCATTTATTTACAATATTAAAATATAAAAAATTATTTAAATAAATAATAATTATTTAATATTATTTAATTTAAATTTATTTATAATTATTAATTTAATTAAAATTTTATAATTATTAAAAAAATCTTCCTGCGAAGCAAAAAAATTTTAGTGTATATATCACCCATCATTTTTAGGGTTTTCCTAAGATTAAAATTCGATGTTTCTCAACTTTGGCAATTCTTTTTTCTCTTAAATTTAGGAGGCAGCAGATTTATAATTTTTTGAAGAAAGGGTTTCTCAAATTTTGAGTAACCTAATAACTTTATGATAATATCAGCTATCCATGCAATGTTTTTTACGCATGTAATAAATTTCTTTAAATTCATTGTTAATTTTTTAATTAATTAATATATATTTTTATAAATCAAGATTAACATCTAACAGCTGTCAATTATAAAAAATTAAAAAAAAAAAAAGATTAAAGAGGTTTGACCAACTTATCTATCTATAGTTTTTAAGCATAATTCATTTCTTTCATCATTATATATAGAAGGAGCTAGAATGTGAATTAGTGTATGTTCTATATGCATCCAATCTTATTGATTTTTTATTCAAAATTTTATTTCACTTTTATCGAAGATTTTTCAAGTTAATCTTCGTTAGAAATGATGAGATATTCTCCTCATCATTCAAGATAATAAATCCTACATTGATCACCACTCTATCTTCATATGATTCATGTTATAAATAATATTTATTTTATTTAGCATGTTTGGTTAGGACCATATAAGAATATTATTAAAACATAGCAGTTCTCATATAAAGCTAGATAATGATCGCAAGTCAAAGGAATATACTTATGCAACTATGATATGAGAATATTGCCATAAATGTTAAATGATTACCAAATAGCATTTTTATGTGAGTTATATTCAATGAATTTGTTTTTATAATAAGCATGAAGCATTTACATGTTTAACTCAAATGTATCCTTATTTCAATTTTTAAGATCAATTTTTTACTTCACAAGTAAGAACATAAATATATATCGATCTCAACAACTTATATCAATATCTACTTTTTGATAAAATATTGATTAAAAACAATTTAAGAATAATGTTTTTATGCAATAAGATCTCGTAATTATAACTTGTTTGCTATTGCTTTTACAAAACATGTTTTATTTAATGAACTTTATCTTATGAAGTAAATAAAGAATATAAACAAAACGGAAGATAAAGATTACCTTAATATATAAATGTAATAAGAAATTATTTATAGTCAATCCGATTGACCAAGAAGAGGCATATAATAACAGTTTCCTACCCATGAATCTTATCCTAAAATTGTATCTTTTTGATTAATTTATGCAGCTTCTTTTTTTGTCTTACTTGCTGTTACCTTGGGATATATCTATACAAAAATAGATTAAAAAATCCCGAAGTTTTTTTCGATACGTGACAAGATTTTTTAGTTTTTTTTTTTTTTATATATTTTATATTTTTAGTTTTTAGGTTTAAAATTATATTTTATTTTTAAATGATGTATTTAAAAGAATTGGCCCGTACGTTGAATTGCGAGTAGATTTAAGATCCGTATCATACTCGAACGAAAAAAATTAAAAAGTTATTTTTAAATGATGTATTTAAAGGGTTGATCAGCACGTTAACTCGCGGGTCAATTTAAGATTCGTACCCAACCCACTCAAAAAAATAAAAAATAAATTAATTTTATTAATTATTTCAGTTATTTTTAGTTATTTATTTTATTTTTAAATAATATATTTAAAGAGGTTGGTCCGCATGTTGACTCGCTGGTTGATATAGAATCCATACCTAATACATTCGAGAAAAAAAAAGTTAAGATAAGGAATTTATTTTATTAATTAATTTTTTTATTTTATTTTTAAATGATGTATTTAAAGAAGTTAGTCCGCAAGTTGACTCGCGGATCAATTTAGGATCCGTACTCGACCTATGCATTTAAAAGGATTGGTTCGCACGTTGACAATTCAAATGGAAAAAATGAACTTGCTACTAACCTATATGAGAAAATCGATCATACGAGAGAATAAAATACAAATAAAAATATATACTATACAATAAGATCTAAAAATATTTTTTAAAAAAAAGATATAAATAACATTTGAAAATATATTTGTATTACATAATTTATAAATAATAATTTTCATAATCAACAAAATATAATTATATTAATATTATTATAATTTAAAAATAAAAAATTATTATTTAATAAAATTTAATTTAAAATTAATTAATTATAAAAAATTTAAAAAACACCCCAGCATATATTTAACAAACATATCATATTTATGTTTAAAATTTTAATATATTTAATAATTTAATAAACATATCATATTATATTTAAAATTTTAATATATTTAATAATTTTTAGTACTAGATGGAGACAGAAAAAACAAACAAAAATCAACATTTTGAACAGGGGTAGGGATGACTAGGTCAACTGGTCAGTCCGTTTTGTAGGGAACCCAAGATGTCAATGGCTCTAATGACTTGGGAACATGGACTGATAAATAATGGAAGAGACAATCATTCAATATCTCAAGTAAGTTCTTTGAAATTTTGAAAAAAAAATAAAAGAGCATTCAACCTACTAATACTTGATTGACATTTGGAGAGACCTTTTATTATTAAAACATTTATATGTGCTAATTGAAGAAATTAAAGGATAAAAAAAAAAAAAAACCATTTTAATGTCATGTATATGCTATATTATATCGAATAGAAATTTTTTGTCTTCATTTTTTTCTCTTATCTTTGCCTCCACTCTCGTAATGAGCTGCGGATCCAGTGTCGTTTTTTTTTCTCGTTTATCTTTAACTTTTTTAACGGAGGTTACGAAATACAAATACGACCGATCGGTATTTTATCGGTTATCGAATAGGTGAATTTCACGACACAATCTCCTTTATTTGCATCGTCTTTGTATCCGTGTTTTTTTTCCAAGCGAAATCAGTTTTTTATTAGATAAAGAATCAGGTCAAATATTAAAAATGAACAAATATGAAAAGAAAAAAAAAAAGGACGTACGACTCGTTACGAGAGTGAAGGCACGCATAGAGGCAGGAAAATGGGGTAGAGGATTTGGATTCATAATATCATTTAAACATAGTTGTTCAATGTTGATTTTCGAGCCTCTTGGTAGCACTTTTACTTCGCTCTAACCAAAAACTCGATACCACTTTGTTGGATTCTGACTCTCGATATTAGGGATGGCAAAATCCGATCCGATGGAGAGTTTTTTTTTTTGGAACAATGGAGGCGGAGCGAGACGGTGCAATTTTTTTTGGTTTGAAAGGCGTGGATGGAGCAGTTGTGGTAATTGCCTGCTCCGCCTCGCTCCGTCTCGAATACTGAAATTACAATTTTACCCTTAAATATTTAGCTTTTAAAAAAAATTTAAATAATATAATTAAATTTATTCTTTTTCTTTTTAAAAACCTAAACCTAATACTTTATTTTTTTCTCTTCCTAGATTAGAAACATGTTTATATTGAATTTATATTAAAAAATTTTTACAATCCTTTATTATTTAAAAAAATAAAAATAATTAATAAATATCAAATGGGGCGAAGCGGTTATGGATGTAACTGACATCCATGGAGGTGGTAGTGGTATTGAAATTTCAACATCCACGGCGGAGCGAGGTGGAGGGCGGGGCAAAGTAGTGCTATGGCGAGGCAGGGACGAATACTGCAAAATCCGCCCCCGCCCCGCTCCATTGCCATCCATACTCGGTATCAATTGTAGTTTTCTGCTACAGTAACTTCCTCGGGATGCTACAGTAATTTTATCTCGGGACGTTATAGTAACTTTCGTAAATAACTTTATTAATATGGAGAAAGAATGGATACAATTGGTGATAACATCACCTTATAATAGACACAACCTTATACAAATTCTTTTCTCACTTTTTACTATTCACTCACACTTTTTTTTTTATACATTCACATACACCTAACAAATTCCTTTTGTTTATTATTCCCTGACCCACACTTTGTCTTTCTCTACATCTCACTTTTTCTCTCTTTGTTTTTCACATGACACCACACCACACCTCACATTTTCTTCTTCTTATTTTCTTTTTCTTTTTCTTTTCTTTTTTCTTTCTTTCTTTCTTTCTTTCTTTTTCTTTACTTTCTTCTTTCTCTATCTCTTGCTCTTCCCTTCACCTCCTCCCATACACAACACACACAATCTCTATTTATTTAGACATACTAAACTGACTTAACAATTTTCTAATTTGTTCTTACGATGTTCCAATATTTCAACTAGGCTGTAATGTTTGACTACCATTTCTAAAGAGAGTTCTAGAGGGAGAATATTAAAGAACAACCTAGAGATAGAAAACTCTAGAGAAATAGAGAAAAGGCAAAAGATAATTCTAAGAGAAGAAAAATCTGGAGAGGAGTCGGTGATCTTAACACGCCCCCTCAACGACTACTCTCTCTTGATGCTGGCTTAGTTATAATTCTAGGCTGTCTTCTAGACTCATCAAATATCTTCTCTTTTTCTTTCTCTTCTTAAAATTCATCAGCATCATTTGTTCTGCATCATCCATTATTGACTGCTTTCTTCTCGTTTGATTCTTGATCTTGTTTTCTTCCGCCTTTGCTTCAATACCATTTCTATCTTCTTTCTTCTTGATTTTCTCTGCCAGTCTATCTCTGACTTTGGTATACTTGACTTTGTCAACTACTATTAGTTTGTTGACTCCACAATCTATCTTCATATCTTCCATGCCTTTATAAGGCTTTTCAATGTTGGTGACCTTGTTGTCATCCTTTTGAACGTCATCATCAGCTTCAAGCTTCTTCTCGATTTCTTGAAATAGTCTTTCCTCTTCAAAAGTCTTTTTTGGTGACTGAACTATTGACTCGTTCTCTTCCTTTGATGTTTCTTCAATTGCCTCTTGTCTTTGAAGAATATTCTCAAAATCAGTTTCTTCTTCCACATCTTCATGAACATTTTCTTCTAATCGGTGGCGCACCTAGCTACGAGTTCTTCGTATTCTTCAATAGTAAATGCGGTTTCAAAATCCCATTCTTCTTCATAGTTATTCTCCTATCGTGAGAACACTATTGCACTGCCTTGCATTTGTTTATGTCGACATTCTCAAACATAGTGACCAATCTTGCCACAATTGAGACACTGAACGTTTCGACGATGAAACCTCACATTTTCGCTATCGTCTCTATCTCGAACAATTTGAGCTCTCCCGTGCTGAAAGCTCTTCCGTTGCCATGCTCCTTGTTTCTTTTGAGCTTTAATTTCTTTTATTCCTTGCCTCATCACAAATTTACCTCTTCTATTGCTAAAGAGTGCTTTCTCATAATCTTTTACTATGACTTTAGACATTTGATTATCTAAAGCCTCTTGATTTGCAGGGATATTTTCCAACTCAGTTAAAGTTGGTTCTTTGCTCCATCCCCGAGTTGTAGTAACAATCCCGTTGTATTCAGGTCGCAGGCCATGGATAATAGTTCTTCTCATCCTTGTGTCGGTAATGGCATTTTCTGGATCTAATTTTGAAATTTCATCACAAATAATTTTAACTTTGGAAAAAATACTCGCTTAACGACATATGTTGCTGCGAGATTGACAAGAGCCCATTCTCTAATTGTTGTAGCTTAGCATCATTTTTCCTTGTGAACAACGTTGCAAGTGTGTCCCACGCTTCTTTCGGCTCCTTTGCATCCTTGACGCACTGTAATACACCATCCTCGATGGTGACTGATAACACTACATATCCTTACCAGCCTTGATCTTCCATTTCTTCAATTCTTCGACATCGGTTGGTGGTGTCGTTTCTTCTTCGCTAACAATATCCCATAAACCTTGTCCTTGCATGCAAAATTGCATGCGAATACTCCACAGATTATAATTGTTGTTATTAAGCTTCTCGATCTTACTAACCGAACTTGAAAAATCTTCCATTGTTACTTGAGAGTACCCCGCACTTTCCTCAAGTTTTATTCTGTCAGTCTTTATATCTTCACGAACTATGATCCCTTATCGTCTTGGTCCCAGACCAATTAACTTCACAGTCACAAACTGTGCACCAACAGAATTCACGTCTTTATAGACTACGATCCTCGATCATCTTGGTTCTGATAATCTGGTCCTCAGGATCGTCTGGTTTTGATACCAAATTTGTTGATTTTCGAGCCTCTTGGTAGCACCTTTACTTCGCTCTAACCAAAAGCTCGATAACACTTTGTTGGATTCTGATTCTCGGTACCAATTGTAGTTTTCTGCTATAGTAACTTTCTCTAGACGCTATAATAACTTTATCTCGGGACGCTATAATAACTTCCGTAAATCAATTTTATTAATATGGAGAAAGACTGGATACAATTGAAATTAATATCACCTTACAATAGATACAACCTTATACAAATTCTTTTTTCACTTTCTATTATTCACTCATACTCTTTTTCTATACATTCACATACACCTAACAAATTCTTATTCCCGGACCCACACTTTGTCTTTTTCTACATCTCACTTTTTCTCTCTTTGTTTTTCACGTGACACCACACCTCACATTTTTCTTCTTGTTTCCCTTTCCCTTTCTTTCTTCTTTCTTTTTCTTTACTTTCTACTTTCTACTTTTTTCTCTATCTCTTGCTCTTCCCTTCACCTCCTCCCATACACAACACACACGATCTCTATTTATATAGACATACTAAACCGACTTAATAATTTTCTAATTTGTTCTTACAATGTGCCAATATGTCAACTAGGCTGTAATGTTTGACTACCATTTCTAGAAAAAGTTCTAGAGAGAGAATATTAAAGAACAATTTAGAGATAGAAAACTTTAGAAAAAGAGAGAGAAGGCAAAAGATAATTCTAAGAGAATTTAAATCTAGAGAGGAATCGGTGATCTTAACAATTCATCAATATTTAACATCATTTCAGAATATGGCATTTGAGCTAAATATTTGACAATTTTCCATTTTATTTCTTTTGGGGCTAGTACATAGATTATGAGATGTAAAGTAGGGGATTATTGGTTGTAGTGAAAGTCAGATAGATTGAAGGAAGTGGGGGGGCGGAGGATTAAAACAGTAAAAATTTCATGATAAGAGAATGGTGCGATGAAAATTGATGTGTTTATTATATATATATATATATATATATATATATATATATATATATATATAAGATCTAGTTGGTTGTCTTGTCTATGTCCCAATGGAACCCTCCAGCCACCCCCCTAAAATCGAACCCTCCAGCCACCCTAGCCACAAACGCCCTACACACTATCCCTTTCAAACCAAACCCAAACCCCCACGCCACCAACAGCAACCCCCAGCCACACGGCACCTCTCCCATAAAAACCCCCTATCGGACTTGGACAAAGGGGGATACAAAAAAAAAGCAGCAAAAAAAAAAATCCAAAAAAAAAACCTAACACTACCAGCAAAAACCTAACCTAGATCTAAAGATTCGGGGCTCTAATCCGGGTAGTATAATCGTCGTGAAGGAGACCGAGGTGAGAGGAGGATTCGTGGAAGTTTCAGCCGTTGGTTTCGGGAGATCGAAGGTTGAGGGTTTCGGATCTTTAGGCTTAGATCTACGAGTGTGGGTTGGTTTTCGGGCAAAATCACTGGGAGATTGGAATAGAGGAGGACGAGGAGAACGATTTTGGTGGATTTCGGGTCGCAAACGGAGCTCTGGCGACGGCAAAGGGCGGCGGAGCAGACGGCGACGGTGTGACCGGTTGGGGAGTTTCAGAGAAAGGTAGATTTTTTTTTTTTTTGAAACCAGTTTAGAATGAAAAAAAAAAAGATCCTTAAATAGTCTCTAGCGGGTCGGGTCCCAGGACCCACGCGTGGGTCCGCGCGCGGACCCGACCCGGATGTTTTTTTTTGTGTTATTTATTTTTTTTATATATTTATATTTATATATATGTATATATATATATATATATATTCCCTTTTTAAAAATACTAATAAAAAATAATAATAAAAAAATAAAAAATAATGATAATAGTAAAAATGAAAGAAAAAATAAATAATAAAATACAAGGATAATAGTGAAAATGAAAGATAAAAAAAAAACAATAATAAAAAATATGATAGTAGTAAAAATGAAAGATAAAAAAAATAATGATAAAAGTAAAAATGAAAGATAAAAAAAAGATAATAATAATAATAAAATAAATACAATAATAATAATAATAATAAATAATAAAATAATGAAAATAGTAAAAATGAAAAAATAATAATAAAAAACAAGGATAATAGTGAAAATGAAATATAAGAAAAACAATAATAAAAAATATGATAGTAGTAAAAATGAAAGATAAAAAAATAATAAAAAAATTAATGATAAAAGAAAAATGAAAGATAAAAAATAAATATAATAATAATAAAAAATAATGATAATAGTAAAAATGAAAAAAAAATAAAAAAAATAAAAACAAGGATAATAGTGAGAATGAAAGATTAAAAAAAAAACAATAATAAAAAATATTGATAGTAGTAAAAATGAAAGTAAAAAAAATAATGACAATAGTGAAAATGAAAGATAAAAAAATAATAATAATAAATAATAATAATAGTGAAAATGAAAGATTTTTTATTATTTATTTTTTAAAAAAAAAAGCAATGATACCTTTTCTTTTTCTTTTTCTTTTTGAAAATAAACAATGATAAAGGGTGCCAATTTTAAATACCACCATTGTGTTCCTTAAACCGAATTTTAAAATAATACATGGTCAAACGATTTAACTATAAGTCTTTGCCGGGTTTGCCGGGGGGATTAGAAAGTTAGGTACGTATCATGCGAGAAGATATATTTTCAAAACTTTGTCGGGTCTGCCCGGGAGTTCGGCAAAATATTTTGGCGCACGTCATTTATATGGTTTCATCAATAATTATCAAAAAAAAATATAATAATAAAAATAAAAAAAATACGTACACTTTATGCTCATTTCATAATTAAGTTATTTAATAATTAAGAGTTATTTGTCATCTTGACCTTGATCGCTATAATGCATGCTTACGAATTTTCCGTAGTAATTCCATGAATTCTTTGCAATGCCATGTGTGCCGTGTTGAAATAAAAATGTTTACCATTCCTCAATGATTATGCATTTTGCTTAAATTATATTTACATTTTAATGATTAGCATGTTCATTTTTAAATTATTTTATAAAATAATGATTTTAACAAAACAAGGTTATTTCCGAGTTAAGTTAATTCATGGGTTCTCTGCTGGGTACGTCGGGGAGGATACTATCAATTATCGTTAATAACGAAATATTCCTTTTTTTTTTAAAGCAAAAGTGATTCGGAGAGTTTCAAAATAAGTAAAAAAAAAAAAACTTTTCATGTTTTGCCGGGTCTGCAGGGAAATATGAAAAAATTTTGCATCAATAAGGTCTGGATCATTCTCAAATGACATAATCATTTCAAACGGGATTAATTTTTAAATATCCAAAATTAAAAACCAATTTTTACCGAGATTCGTGATAACACACGATTAATAAGGTACCATTCTACACGGGCGTCGCGGGGGTGTTAATCCTTCCCCGCACGTAACCAACTACCGAACCCGATTTTATTTTCTCTCTGGTTTAAAGCGTAGACTTAGAAATTGGTTTTAAAAAGATGTTTTAATTAATTTTAAAATATTTTACTAAAACCGATTTTAATAGGTGGCCAATCACACCTAAAAAAAAAAGATTAGTGGCGACTTCATTTTTGTTTTCAAAATCATCTTAGCGGTCGAAAAAACCGTTATGACAATACATTTATAGCTTTTTAAATGATTCTTATAATTTTTTTATCATTTTAATATACAAAATCAGTAACTTCAAATACATAATTATTTTTCGTAACTTTTATCTAATTTTTAATAACATTAAGCTTACTTGTTAGTAACTTTTATGGATTTATAGTAACATAAGATTTAAAAATAATAATAATAATAATAAATATGAAGCTACTGAATTTAAGAATATTTTACAACTTTTTAATAATCTTGCCGTATGAATTATGAAATCATGACCTCAAAATATTATTATTTTACGTAATATTTATATAATTTTTAGTAACTTTGATGTACTTATCAATAATTTATGTCGATATTTAGCAACATAAGATTACTAAAATATTAAATATGGAATTATTGCAAATTAAGATATTTTATAGCTTTTTGATAACCCTTATAGCATTTTTAATATCCTTTGCAAGTTTTCTTTTTTATAATCTTTGTACGTAAAATCAATAACCTCAAAAATACATAATTTTTTTAAATTTTTTTCTCAATTTCTATAGATATTCAATAATATATATATATATATTTGGTGCGTGATATTCAGTAATATATGGTTACTATAAGTTATTGAATATTCTAAGAAACTTTTATGATTTCTTTTATGAATTTTGTATTGCAAAATCAGTAACCTAAAATATGATTACTTAATGTAACTTTTAGTAACATTAGAATATAATATACATGTTATAGCTTTTCTTACAACCCTTATAACTTTTTTTTTTATAACATAGATATACAAAATCAGTAACTTCAAAATACATTATTATTTTACGTAACTTTAATATAATTTTTAGTAATAATTTCTATGAACATTCAATGACTATAAGAATACTAAAATATAAATTATAAAGTTACTAAATCTAAATTTTTTTATAGCTTTTTGATAACTTTGATTTGCCAAATCGATAACCTCGAAATATGATTATATTAAATAATTTTCATATTAGTCAATATTGAATTGTATTCTTATTACTAGGGCTCCAGCTCTTAGGACTTTTTTTTTTCCCTTTCCATAACATAACAATATAACAAAGCTCGTCTTTTTTGTCCGTACAAAAGATAAAAAGAAAGAAAACAAAGCACTGGCAAGATATGTCTAGGGCACTAATTTGTATATATTTAAGGAACTAATTTGGACAACCTCGTCATTTGTATTTGTTCATAAATTCATAAGATTAGTCCTGGACCGCTTCAATGCAAAGACAACATTATCTTTTCTAAACTTGGAATTAGATTTGGTAATTCGTGTCATGCTTGTATATTTTGTCGCGTCATAATCGTGTTTAAGTTATTTTATATTTATATAAATTTTGATACGTTAATAATTCGTATTATATAGATTTTGAGACATTAATGTATTCATGTCGTCTTTGTCTTTTGTTTTAATTATTTTTTCGTATCGTATAATCGTGTTATGTTCAATATTATCAAGTTTAGTTTGGATTTATTCTGACAGGAAAGATCCTCTTTTACCTATGAGTGTTCCAAACTAGTCAAGGGCTTTCCCTTTCAATTATATATAGTTGTACTTCTGTTTCAATAAAATATTGCAACTGGCAGTCCTTTGCTTTAACTTTTTTGAAATTAATATTTATTGGTATTTTTCTGTCTAATTTTTTATGCTAATTAACCACAGATTAATTTTACATCAAGGATTGGTAATTTAATGTTACTTTTATTGTGAACATCTAGTAGCATCATAAATTTTAAGTTTACATGTTCTTAAACCCTTAGTGAATGCAGATGAAAATTACAGTGGCAATTTTGATATGTTATTAAAGTATTTGTCCAATATGTCTCGTTTGCCACATCAACTATGTTCTTCTAAAATGTCTTCCATCTTTGGGTCTTAGAATTAAGCAAATATGCTTACTCAATGTCCATAATTTTGCTATTTTAAAACAGGTTGTGGTGAATGTGGGAAGTGGACCATGGGATCAACTATTTGGTGGTGGAAACTCACTAGCCGGTGTTGCACCTAGACCTGATCACGGGTCGGGCCGCGGCCCGATTTTTTTTCAGAATCTTTACTCAAGTCCGATCCTGGATCGGGCCGGGCCGGCCCGACAGACTCGAATTTATTGTTCATAATATTAAAAAAATAATTTTTTATTTTTTATATATTTTTATATTTAAAATTAAATTAAATAATATTATTTTAATTAAAAAAAATACTGTTTCAGGTCGGGTCGGCCCGGATTAAAAATATCCTGTCCAAATCCGGCCCAATACGAGCCGGATCTGCCGGGCTGGACGGGCTACCCGGCCCATGAACAGGTCTAGTTGCAGCCCTCACCAGTGGACTGATGGCAATCTTGGCTATCTCTCGAAGTAGTTCACAAAAAGCCCAAGGCCCTCCCATGAAGTATTCTGTTGTACCTTATTTTTTGTATGCCATCAACATGAATAATATTAAATTGTTCAGATAGATCTGAGGTTTTGTTTGCCAATTCATTATTTCATTTGACATTTGAAACACTGATAGTTTAGAATCAGCTTCATTTCCATTGGTTTCCTATTAGTAATTGAACTGAAGCTTTCAGCTAACAGTAACCTAAAACAAAGATTGTTTCTAGAACAGTAACTAAGTTTCCAGAATTACTCATTGAGGCCTCCCTTCAGAATAGAAATGGTGGACACCACGTGGAAGGGATGATGGAAAATGAAAACACTAATGAGGCATTATTTTTTGCTTACTCATGATGCCAAACTATGTTACTCGAAGTCGGATGTGAGTGTTTGATACAAGTATATTCATATTTATGTTCAGATATACGTCGAATACGGATATTTAAAAAAAATAAAAAATCGAAACAACATAGATGAAAACTCAAATGTAATAGTAACAAACATTGTAGCTTTCACTTAAGTTTTTCCAAAGCAAAAGGAAAGGTATATTGTAGCTTTCATTGAATTCTGGATGAGACATTAGAGAATTTTTTTTTGATGAAAAATCTGCTCACCTGCTGGAAAGGTTGGTGAAAGCCTCTAGTGTTTGATTCGAGAATTAGTCCCAAGCCTACTTCCTTAGCACCAAGATAAGTTGCTGCTGATTGGGATCTATTCCTTACGAGAACATTAAAAATTTTGTTTTGGGTGAAAGGAAATTAATCTTGCAATTGCCCATTTCTGGTCCAATCAAATGATGGATTGGAATCTCATATGCATTTTATGCCCGAATTTGTTGTATGAAGGAGGTGAATTGTGCTTTGTGGCCAACAGTAAGTATGTGAGTTGTGCTGATTGAAACCTTGATGGAGACGTGTCTTTTATGCTTCGATGTTTTGTTCTTGGAAAAAGCTTGATTGATTTTTATGAAATGGTGTATTTTTTTTCTTTAGAAGTTTGCGATCGAGAATCATAAATGCATTCTTTAAAATTACAATATATTTTCATCAATTTCATTGAAAATAATAAATAAAATTATCAATTACTACATTTAATAAAATATTATTACTATAAAAAAGTATATTAATTAATTTTAAAGAGTGTCCGACACTCCTTAGCATAATTCTTTTATTATTATTATTATTATTATTATTATTATTATTAAGATTTTGTTAATGAGTACTCTAAAAGCATTTTTAAAATTACTATATATAATAATATATTTATCTAATGCATTAAAAATGATGAATAAAATTATCAATTTTTTCATTTAATATAATGTTATTACCATAAATAATATATTAACTAATCTTAAAAAATATTTTTAGGGTATTCATTAGCAAAACCCTTATTATTATTATTATTTTTTTTTTTTTGTATTTTACTAATTTTTCCTCTCCTTTTTGTTGCTTGCTTGTCATCTGAAAGTTGGAATAAATGTGTTTATTGCACTTTATTATCAGTATCATTGAAAGACTGTTTTGCTTTCAATGCTCCCCAATAACACTTTCTATCGGGGCCAGAGAGCATTTAAAAGACCCTGGCCTGGCCTGACTCTTTTTTAAGAGTACAAAATTTGATCCAGAATGTTACAAAACAATCAATGCAAAAGAAAATCGTAGTCTACTGGCTGATTAACACTGTAAGATAGCTTTTCTAAAACTCCTGATTGAAGAACTTTCTACGCATAATAATGTGGTAAATATATATAAAGTAATTTGTACCATCAAATGTGCTTGAAAATGCAGTGAGGTAAATATATATAAAGTAATTTGTACCATCAAATGTGCTTGAAAATGCATTGATTTTGATGCCATTTGCATATGGATGGAACATTGGAAACAGGAAAACAGTCGTAGTAATGGAATATTTGTCACTTTACACTGTACAAGAAGAAAAAAAAAATCAAAAGCAGTGCATTCTTGTTCATTCAAGTTCCATCAAGCTATGTTTTTCTTACTAAGATTAAGCAAGCATCAAACTTTTTTTTAAGAAAAAAATATGAAATTTATGAATTTGTTCGAGTTCTTAGACAAGTAGTATAATATGATCTTTATTAGTGTCAAATCCTGAAAGGTATTGTCACTGTTGCATACAAAATTGTCTGAACTTCACCTCAATCACAATATAACATAAAAATAAATATTTTCGCAATCAAATACGATCGATTCGTTACTGTCTTATGCCTTACTTTATAGTAGCAAGAAAAGGAGAAAAATTGAATTTTGAAGCTGCTCAGTGGCGCAGAATGTGCAAAATGAGAAAACAAAAAAAATAAAAGTTAATCTCTGTTGTTGTGAGAAAAGGGATACAAATTAAATGGTTGGAATTGGAGCACGTAATTGTCTCTCAGTGTTCCCTTTTCTTCCATCTGCCGGTTTTCCATAAAGCCATATATATCTACTGTCATCTCCATTAACACACTTGGTGGTCCCATTCATGACACAGTACCTACCTCCACATACCCATGAAGATAACCTTTTTAAACAAACAACAAGAACCCATTTTCTTTTTCTTTTTTTGGTTTAAAGAAAAAAAGATAAACTGGATATGACAGTTTGGTCACTGTTTGAACCCCAAAATCCCCACATGTTGTTTAGTTCGATCATTTCCTTAAGCTCTCAAGTTTTCTCGCAAACAAAGTATGATTTTGTTCCCCCCAGTTAGAAAACAGGGAAGTTTCTTTGCCCCCATTTCATCTCTCAAATCTTGCAATCTTTGGAACCCAGCAATATCCCGATACCTGGCCGGGAATGAGCAACTTGCAGGATCAGGAAACTAAACTCGTCAGCTTATACATATATAAGACCAGACTGCCACCCTTGATTATTTTTCCTATTACTATATTAAACCCCCCACCAGCTTATAAAATAAACTTCAAAAAATAGTAGTAAATATTTTATTGCTTTAAGATGATATACTTTTGTTATGAGGCTAAGATTTTAGCATATCTCTTGATGAAGCAGTGAGCAATTCTTTTTTTTTTTATTAGCCATATATGTTAGATAAAGAAACTCAACCACAAGTTCATAGCAGGATTGAGTATATCTTATTTGCTTCAATGTGAAGCCAGTATTTCTGCTTCACTTTCTTACTCGTTGCCCTCAAAACGAATGTAGTCAAGAGATTGATGTTTGGTTTTTTTTTTTTCCTTCCAGTGATTGCAGAAAAAACCAAAAAAAAAAAGGTCGTGCTTGGAATGGGTTTCATCACATGGGTTGTGCGAAAATGGAACATCCATGGCTGCCTTAGAACATGCAAACAATTTTTTATCTGCCTACAAAGTTCTATACGTATAGCATTTAGCAGCCACGTTTCAATTTTTTATTTTTCTTAGAATATATTTGAATATTGGTATACGGATATGATTCTTTCAAATATATAAAAAAAAAATTAAAAATTAAATATATTAATATTCGACACATATTCATATCCGACATTCATTCAAAATCTGAGTAACATAGCTTATCATTTTGCCAAACGGAGGATCAAATTAATTTGCTTGTCAATCCACTCCCACTTGACAAATTCAAGATAAACTTCTTTATCTCTTTCAATATAGTAATATATACAATAACCTAATAGATGAGAGAATGGTTTTCAAGATTATCCACTTAATCAAAATGGTAATTTATTTTAACTTTTAAGAGTAAACCCACCATTTATCATTACAAAATGCAAAAAAAAAAGTCCCCCAGCCCCCATTATCAATATACCAAACAATTTCGTGGGGTTTCACCACATCTTTCTAGTGATATTGTATATTATATGAAGAAAAAATGAGAACAAGGCTCTATTTTGGTCCCCTTTCCACACTCAAAAACTTGAGTTCTTACTCTCTTTCTCTCATCAAAGTACTTTGCCTCTGTTGTTGAACAAAAGGAATACACATTCGAATTGACGAACCTTCAAATTCAGAGAAACAGAAAAGCTAAAAGAAGGATAGGATGGGCGGCCCCCCCTCCAACTTCCAAAGCATTTTTTACTACGCTTTTCCAGCATTTGCTTCGATATATTGTAATATTGACATGTTCAAGAGTAGGTTCAACAGTCGGATTCGGATAAGTGTCGAATATGAATATATGTTTCGATATGAGTATATTTAATTTTTTTTAAAAGTTTTTTCATATATATTTGGTGTATAATCCAAAGTGTCCCCTTTTATGATTGATTAAAGATTAATCCTTGTCGGCCGATACTATAATGGTAAAGGCCTCTCAACATTGAAGATTTCAGGATTAAAATATTGATTCTCATCTAGGGGGTTGAAATAAATTTTTTCCTATATTTGAAAGATCATACCGTATACCTATACTCAAATATGTGTCAAAGTAGAAACAAAAATACTTTAAAAAAAAAAAAATCCGGATAACATAAAGCACAATTCCCTCTATATAAATATCCCCATTCTCCCTTTCCAAACCCCATATCACCCTCAAAACAAACAAACCGCATAAGCACAAACAGGGTAGTTCTTTTCCCTTTGCAATCAATCTCATTTAAAATATCCATCCCTTACTTTCTTTTCTTGTCCCATAACTTCTAATTTTATCCAGAAATTAAGATAGCTAACCTCTAGTCTCTAGCTATGTATAACCCAAAGCCATCTTCTCCAACGTCCTTCTCATTTCTCCCTTCTAGCAAAACCCCTTTCAACAAAACTCTGGATCTTCCCAATGATGATGAACAACAACTACATAGATTGCCAACTCTCTCTGAGGTATAAAAACAGCTTAAATTATATAAACACAAACTAATACTTGCTTCTATATTATGTATATGTAGCCATTTAGAAAAGAGTATATACTTTTATTTATCAGCTTAATGGCTTATTTTGTTGCTTTGATTGTGTTTCAGGCCCTGGAAGAAATCAAAGCCATAGGGAAGATCTCAGGCCCGACAGCGATTAGTAGTTTACTTCTATATTCAAGAGCCATGATCTCCATGCTCTTTCTTGGCTATCTTGGTGAACTTGAGCTTGCTGGTGGCTCACTTGCCATTGGTGTTGCAAACATTACTGGATACTCTGTAATCTCTGGTTTAGCCATGGGAATGGAACCTATTTGTGGACAAGCTTATGGTGCAAAACAATGGAAACTTCTTGGCTTAACCTTACAGAGAACGGTTCTTCTCCTCCTCTCAGCTTCTATCCCTATCTCTTTCATGTGGGTCAACATGAAAGCTATCCTTCTTTGGTGTGGTCAAGACCAAGAAATATCATCTGTGGCTCATAAATATATTCTTTTCTCTTTTCCTGACCTATTTTTCCTTTCACTTCTTCACCCACTTCGAATCTACCTTAGAACTCAAAGCATTACATTACCTATAACTTACTGTTCAGCCATCTCTATGCTTCTCCACGTCCCGTTGAGTTTCCTTCTTGTTGTTCATTTCAAGCTTGGTGTTGCAGGTGTGGCTATAGCTATGGTTTTGACTAATCTCAACCTCTTCCTCTTGCTCTCTTCATTCGTATACTTCTCAGGTGTACATAAAGATTCTTGGGTGACTCCAAGCATTGATTGTCTTAAGGGATGGTCCTCTTTGCTTGCTCTTGCTGTGCCAACTTGTGCTTCAGTTTGCCTTGAATGGTGGTGGTATGAATTCATGATATTGATGTGTGGATTACTTGTTAACCCCAAGGCTACCATTGCTTCCATGGGGATCCTTATTCAAACAACCTCTCTAGTCTATTGCTTCCCTTCAGCTTTAAGTGTTGGAGTATCCACAAGAGTTGGGAATGAACTTGGCGCAAACAGGCCCGGAAAAGCTCGCATTTCCATGATCGTTTCTCTCTTTTGCGCCTTAGCTATAGGCCTGTCGGCGATGTTGTTCACAACCTTGATGAGACACCAATGGGGCAAGTTTTTCACCAGTGATGCTGAAATCCTTGAGCTAACAGCACTTGTATTGCCAATCGCTGGGCTTTGTGAGCTTGGGAATTGCCCTCAAACAACTGGTTGTGGGGTTTTAAGAGGTAGCGCCAGGCCAACCATCGGAGCAAATATAAACTTGGGCTCATTTTACCTGGTGGGAATGCCGATAGCTATCCTGATGGGCTTCGTGACCAAATTGGGGTTTTCCGGACTCTGGCTTGGCTTGCTTGCAGCTCAAGCAACCTGTGCATTCCTCATGCTATTAGTTCTTTGTAGAACAGATTGGATGGTTCAAGTAGAGAGATCAAGATTGCTGACACAAACAAGCAGTAATAAACCTCTTACATTGCCCATATCAACAAAACAAGAAGATTGCTCCAACCCTAAGGAAACTAAAAACAAGAATAAGGCTGATCATCTTGAAGGGATACTTTGCATTAATGATGAACTTGTGAAGTCTGCTTCACTTGAAACAGACCCTCTCCTATCTAACTCACACACTGATACTGAGCATTAATTAGAGTTCCTTCAGTTACTCCAATATTTTTGCCCCATACCTCATTAATGTGAAAATTATATTTGTTTTTAAGACTTTTCCCACTCTAATTTCTACTGTACAAGACCCCTTTTTCTGATCTTTTCTTGTTTATTAACTTAATTTTCTTTATCATTTTCTTGTCTTTTTTTTTTCTTTCCTTAATCCCATGTTGCATTAATAACAAATGTAGAATGAAATAGACATACTTAATTTACTTCTCCTTATAAACTTTGGATTGATTGAGAAGTGAGAGGAAAAATAAACAAAAAAATAAATAAATTTAAGCTGTCTGTTGTTTTAAAGACGTGTGGAACTGCCTGACTTTCTTGTTGTTCCCTTCCTTTTAAGGCAACAATCTATTGCTTGATCACTACCTAAAAGGGACAATTAGCATAAGTGCTTTTCCCAAAGGGAGAGGATCCTCTCCACTGCTTAATAAACAGCTGAGAGGTCCACTATTTTTTTTGTCCAATTATTTTATAACACATCACTTTTTTTCTCTTTTTATAAATAATATATATATATAAAACAAAGAAAAAAAAAAGCTGAACTTAATTCGATTGATTCATGCAATCACTTTTAAAATATAATATTTAATAAATCTGATTTTTAAATCTCAATAACTGCGCTGCGACCTTTTTATATTAAAAAAAAAAGAAAAGAAAAGAAAGCAAGCAGTGGAAGAGTGATAATAATTGGGAGGAGTAGAGAAGTATCTACTGAAGTCTGAAGAGAGGGGCCTTGGGGCCTGCTTCAACTGATGAAACAAAATCCAGCTATTATTACCTCTGTCTACTTCTCAGATGACAAAATTTGCAGCAGTGTCTCTAAATTTAGCAGTTCCCCATCCCCCACCACCTCCTCCTCCACTTGTTATATTAATTGCTTCTACAATTCTAACACTCAAAAAAATAATAATAATAAAAAAATCATAAAACTCTAACAAGAAAAAAAAAAAAAAAAAAAAAAACTAAAAGAATTCAATACTTAAAACAAATCATTTTTTATTCATATAAGATGTGCATGCAATGCAACACAGACAATGAGAGAAAGAGAGGATAATAACATGGAAAATGGCTCCATCTGAATTGCTGCTTTTGAGTGGTACACGTAACCCCATCTCATTTCCTTCACCCTTTTCTTATATTATATATATAAAATTTTTATTATTTTATCTCCTCTTGGATCGATCTCTGATCTCTACACCACCTTTCCTTTTGTTTTTCCCTTATCTTCTTATCGGTTTAATATATATATATATATATATATATATATATATATATCTCCATCTCTATCTACCTATCCTAGTGTTACTCCATAACATGCAACTGTGGTGGCAAGGATCGATATTGCCTTTGCCACACCATTTTTCCTTTACAATATTTTAAGTCCATGAATTAGGTTATGCTGCACAGTTTTTCTATTTCATTTATTCTTTTTAATATTTTTTTTCTCAATATTCTAAAAATTGTAGCTTTTAGGAACTTGAGCTTAATCCAGTTAGTACATACAACTACTTTTAAGAGATGTCATTCAATAAGTTTAAAGTTCGAATCCAAACATCTATATACCCTTCTCATATCTTTAAGTTACGACCTTTATTATATCAAAAAAATTATTGCTTTTAGACTTTTTGGTCATATGAAATACTACTTATAAAGTCATATTATACCATATCCTCATCATCTTGATAATCTAATTTAATATATGTTACATCTTAGTTAAACTACATGTTAAATTAATAAACTATGTGATTTTGATAATTATGAAGAAAAAATAAAAATATAATTATGGCCCATATGTATAAATGTGATCTTAATATGGCATATAATTCTAGGGTCATCGGGACTATTTTTTTTTTCTTTTAATTAAATTTTGTTAAAACTGAAAATGAATTCATAAAGCAAATAAATTTATTGTTGTACGTACTGATTGATGGTTAAATTATCTATTAAAAATATAATTTGTAATCAAAAGGTTATCATTTAATTTAATTTTATCCATAATTTATCATGGGTTTTGCTAACGAGTACCTCTAGGGCACTCTTTAAAATTAGTTAATATACTATTTATAGTGAGAGCATTGTATTAATTACAAAAGTTGAAAATTTTATTCATCATTTTCAAAATATTGGATAAAAATATTACTACATATAGTAACCTTAAAGAGTATCCTTAAGATATTTGTTAGTAAAATTCATTTATCATTAATCGCTAAATAAATAAATACATTATATTGAGGAGAAGATCATGAATATCGATTAAAAAAATTGAATAAACAAAAATTATCCCCGAACTAATTGATTAGGTTTTACCTAAATTTAGGTAAATTTTGTTTTAAGTCAAATTATAAAAAGTGCTGTATATTTTATCGAAAAAGTGTTTAAACGAAACTAATTACCTTTTAAGGTTATTATATATAATAATATTTTCATTCAACTTATTAAAAAAATAATAAAATTATCAAATATTGTATTTTATATAATATTTTTTTATAAATAATATATTAACCAACAAAAATATGTATATATTTATATTTGATGACACTGACAATGTATCACATTATGTCACTTGTTAAAAATTATATTTAGGATTTAGGGTTTAAGTTTTAGAGTTTAAGATTTATTTTTTTAATGAGATGTCACCCTAAGATTTACTGTTAGTATTTAAAATTATACACTAATAATGCATAAATATAAATTATATATATATATATATTAGCATAGTTAAATTATTATTTTGGGTGTTGGAACCTGCTCACAATGCCACCCCTTATGGAATATATCAATCAAGCCATTAAGTAGAGTATTTTTATGCCACGTGTCATTACAAACCATTTTGAATGTTTTATAAGACAAGTGGCCGTTGAATAAGTGACACGTGTCTCGCATCTCAACTCCACTAATTCAAAAGAGAAAAGAAAAAAACCCACAAATTAATCAAACCGCCCCAATTGCTTGAAATAGTGGTGTAAAGTGTTAATGCACCAAAAAACAAAAAAGAAAGCTAAAATAAAAGGGTTTAGGATTAAAGAAATGATTTATATTTGATGTATTATTAATGTATAAGTTTATATATTGACAGTGCATTTTACAATGTCACTTGTTGATAAAGGGTTAGTGGTTACCATTAAGAGTTAATAATTAATGATTAATTTTTTAATAAAGTATTATTGTATACAAACTCTTAAAGAAATGCTTTAGCAAAGTTTCATACTTCCCCAAACAAAATATAGCATTTTTAAAGTCTTAATCAATAACCTCATGTTTAGTTCGTTAAACGGAATAAAAGAAAAATAAAATATATATTTGATAGAATAGAATGTCCATTTAGTATGATGGAATAGAAAAACAATAGGTACATAATTTGGTTCATAGAATGAAATAGAGAAAAAAAAAATACTATTAAGATGTTTGGTTGATTATAATCATGTTAAGATATATATAAGAAATAAGTTTAAAAGTATTATTTTATACTTTAATTAAATAATAGGACTTTATTTATAAAAATTAAACTTTTTTATCTCTTATAAAATATTATTAATATATTAAAATTAAATAGTATTTTAAATATTATATATAAAAATAAATAGTATTTTAAATATTATATTTAAAAATAAATAGTATTTTAAATTTTATAATATAAAATATTACAATTATATTTAAAAATAATATTTTAATATATTATATTGAAATATATATTTTAAAAATAATAATTTAATAATATTTATATTTTTATATATAATATTTAAAATACACTTAAAATAATATATTTTAAACAACATTTTAAATATTTTAAAATATATTTATTCTTCTTATAAAATCCAATTTTTTTCACCTCATTTTCTCCATTCTCTCTCTCTCTACAACTCTAATATATTCAACTTAGATTCAAACCAAATCCAAAAACCACCACATTTTTCTAGATTTCATCGACGACCGCCATCGCTCGCCGCCAGCCGTTGCAGGTCGACATCCTTTTCACCTCAAAATTTTACCACAAACTGCTATCCGCATTTTCTTTTCGATTCTTCACTCAGTTTTTCCTAAAATTCTAAACTTAAAGCCCAAAAAAAACCCACCAAAATACCTACTTTAGTTGCTCAAAAGAGCCTGATTTTTTAGTATATTTTTTCCTCTTTTGCTCTTTCACCCCACCAATTTAAATATCTTACCCCGAAACCTTAAGAGAGAAAAAATCTCTCTCTCTCTCCTTTTTTTTTTTTTTTTGTTGAGTTAATCTTTATTGCTTTGCTTGTGTTGCTTTCTCAAAAAATTTTAAGGATGATATTAATTTTTTTTTTTTAATTTCATATTTTATTTTTCCGTCTTGAGTTGGTCGCTTGGCGTTGGCCCTTTCTATCTCTCTCTTGATTCTCTTTTATCTTTTTATTCTTATTTTTGTTTTTTATTTAAAACTTTAAAAAAAAAAATCCTTTTCTTTAAAATTTAGATGTTGAATTTTCCAAATTTTATTTTTTAAAAAAATTAAATTTTAATTTTTTATAAGAGCAAAATGGTAAAGAAAAATAGATTTTATTTCATGGGGAATTGAATACATCTATAATAGTGAGTTTTTTCTCCAACTAAGGTACCTTTTAATCTTAATTTCATAACTAGATCACTTTTAAATTTTATTACAAAACAAAGGTACTTTCACTCTTTTTATCTCCAGATCAGCATTTCCCTCCACGTCAGAAAGAGCAGCATCTCTTTCATTCACTCAAATCCTCTCCCTTTCCTTTCTTCCCTGCAACTATATTTGTTTTTGCTCTGCACCATCAAAAGCCAAAAACAAATAAAACCCAGATTGACACCATTCCGAAATGAATCGCCTCCATCAGCTGGCATATACATGCCTGAGATAGAAAAGATATCCATAAACCATTTTTTTTTATCAAATCAACGAAATTTTTATTAAAAAAAAAAAACTCTTTGACTTTGAAGAGATTGAGATGGAGAGTGGACTTGATCGAAGCAAGAATCTCAGATCTGTCGAAGTGGGGTTTTGTTTGTTTTTGGGTAGAGTGTAAAGCAAAATTTATTCAAAATCTCTTTTTTTTTTTTTTTCAAAATCAATCTCAAAATAACCAATAAGTATTACAAAAAAATAAAACACAAAGAGAGAGAAACCAATGTTCTTGCATTTTATTCCAAAAATTACCTGACACATTCACAAGAAAGAAGAAACACTCAAATTTGAAAATTTTTCCAATTTATCTAACCCTAAATATCCTCTTGCTTATGAAAGGCTGACACCAAAGAAAGTTTAGTTTTTACGAGTGTTTTGAGAAAATAACTATGTTTGAAGTAAAATAAAAAAAGTAAAATAAAAAAGTATAGAGTTTATTTTGTCACTTAAAAAAAATCAAAAACTTGTCCAAAGGACTGTAAACCGCTAAAAGTTTATCAATATGGAAAATACAATGTTTTTTGAGTTGGTAAGCTAGCTATCATATGAGTGGTTTACTCGTTTTATTGCGAGATAGATCAAAAACTCCGTCTAAATTACCAGAAATATTCTTACACTTATTTGAAAAACTTTCACGTGTAAATTTCTGTAAATGTATACTTGAAATTATAACTAATATATTTATTATTGTTTGAAGGCATTTTGATATTTTGAAAATGATTTTAAGGAAAGAAAAAACAAATTGATTTTGAAAAAAAAAAAATGAGTGTAGTCGCAGGAAAAAATATTTCAAAATACGAAAGTCTTTCAATCTTGTTTCTTCTACTTTTTCAATATTTTCTCTCCAGTTGTATCTTATTTTTTATGAGTATTTATTGGATATTTTGAGAATAATTTTGGAGAAAACAAAAGAGATTTTGAGAAAGATACAATCATATAAATATAATTGTAGAATTGCAAGGATGTAAGAAAAGATATAGAACTGAGGGGTGAAAGAAGGAGATGCTGACATGGAGGAAAATGCTGACATGGAAGTAAGAAGAGTTAAAAGTACTTTTGTTTTGAAATAAAATTTAAATGTAGTTTAGTGAAGAAATTTAGATTAAAAAATATCTTAGTTTGGGAAAAAACTGCTATAATAGTTATTCTTAAGTGTCTTCAAAATGGTTATTACAGGAGATGAGAAAATAGAGGAGAAATGATAATTATATGAAATGATCATTCTTTCAATCAAATTAATAATTTACTCTTTATGATATAAGAAAAATAAAATAGCTATTCTCACGACCAAATGTTACATATAAGTAAATAAAAAGATCGGTGAAGGCACAATAATACCAAAAATGGGTAAAGGTACATGTGCTATTTAGCCTATTTTTTCCTTCTAAAACGTCTTTTCAAAGAACCCAGTCTCCCTTTGGGGCGGAAGCTGTGGTGAGGCCCTTATATTCTTTGTTTTTTCAGTAAATGAAAGGGAAATTAGGAACCTATGCCGCAGGGGCCAGTCGCCACTATCTTTTAAAACCATAACAAGTGTCTTGAGGAAGTGTTTTGTGTCAAAAGTTCGAAAAGCCACCTCTTTTTTGGGCTAAAAAAAGGCTTCAAAAAAGGGTCTTACTCACTTATTCAAATCACTATTCTTCTCCTCAATGATGACCCACATTATATATTGAACATATATGCCTTTGCCTATTGTCACAGCTACACTTGCAAGAAATTCCTAAAGTGCTAATAATTTTGCATCGTTTTGGGATTGCATGCACCCTATATCTAATCGTCCTTTTGGTCTATGCATGCCATGATTCCTTCTTGATATAATATAAGATTGCGAATAATGGATGAAATGAAAAAGAAGAAGAAGTAGTTGTCAGAGCATTCTTCGGGGAAAAGGAATGTCTAAAAAGCTAAAAGGTTAACATATGGGGGGGGGGTGATTCTATATTATATAGTGAATGACAAGTATGCCTTGCTGACATAATAATGACTGAAGTTAAAAATTGTTTTGCTAAACAATACCCTTAAGGCATTCTTTAAGGTTAGTTAATATACTATTTATGATAATAACATTATCTTAAATGTAAAAGTTGACAATTTTATTCATCATTTTCAATGCATTGGATGAAGATATTACTATGTTTAATAATTTTAAAAAGGATTTTGCTAACGAGTGCCCTAAGGGCACTCTTTAAGGTTACCATATATAGTAATATCTTCATTTAATGCATTGAAAATGATGAATAAAATTATCAACTGTTGCATTTAATACAATATTATTACTATAAATAGTATATTAACTAACCTTAAAAAGTGCCTTAAGGGCACTCGTTAGCAAAACCCTTTTAAAAAATGTCTTTAGAACACTCTTTAGTAAAATCCTTAGAAATTAAGGGAAGCCTAACTATATTTTAGATCATGTTATTTACTCGTTCAAAGATACCAATTGTTTGGCATTAGGAGGGTCACTTAAGGACAGCAGAAAGCAGCAGTGAGCAGTTGGGGTAATGGCTTTTTCCCAAAAGGGTCCCTTACTCCCTTATAGATTGTAGAAGTATTGCATGTTGCAAATTTTTGGACCATTTTTGCTGCTTCTTCTTTTTGTAGGGCACATGCACAAAGGGATCGGCACGTTCCCAATGACTTTTAATTTCGTGTGGGGTGCCATGGGTATCACTAGGAGGAAACAAGAATGGTCATTTGTAGGGCAGGGGTGCTAAGTTTTGGGGTATTTTTTTTGTTTCAAAGGTTTGACAAATCAAGGGTATTTCTTGTCTCTTTGTAGAGAGCTGTAGTTTTCACTTCCTCTCAATAAGAACCGACCATTGATTACTTTGGGAATGTCCCAAAAACAAACTCTCAAAAAATATTTTTGTATATTATCCCTAGACTTGTTCAAAGACGAGTTACTAGTCCAAATTCGAAAGCTCGTCCGTTATTTGAAAGAATTTGTATAATATATTGAGCTCGAAAAATTGGCCTGAAAAAAAAAAAAAAAAAAAAAAAAAAAGCTTGTTTAAAAACTAGTTGAACCTTGGATTGATACAAATTCTTAAAAGGATTGATCCATTTTATCCGACTCGTTTTACTATTACTAATATAAATTTTTAAAAGGATTGATCTCTTTTACATATAAATTGATCCATTTTACAAAGAGATCGATCTCTCTGTTTATAAATTTGGGCAGATTTTTACGGATCTGAATAGTGTTTTACATGATGGGTCGAGCTTGGACAGAATTTTCTATTCATATTTTAGATCGGACCAAACTTAAACAAATAAAATATTTATTAATATGAGATCTAAGCCAAACACGAATCCAAATCCGACTCGAGCCGACCATGAACACCTCTAACTACCGTACTTTGTGTTTTCTCACTCACCCAATAATCCTTTTCTCTTTTTCTTTGTCATTGTTTTCTTCGTCTTAATAGCGCCCTACACAAAGTCAATCTTTTCACTTTTATGATATTTTTGTTAATGAAAGTCAATTAGAAAGCCACCTTTCATGGTCGAAGATAAGCCACGCCCACCACAATTAGAGTGCAAGGCTTTAGGATAATCGTTTTAATTTGTTGATTTCGGAAAAGAAAGTGAGGAAAATTGTATAAACTCTGAAAAACACGTGGATGACAGGGCTAAAAGGAGTAGGAGAACACTATGTTTTAAGTGCGCTTCATTAATATTGCAAAGTATTTTTGCTTTGAAGTGAAAGCCAAGCGGAAGCAAAGAGATGCGACTTCCTCTAACTTCGTGGTTTGACATCTTTGTTTGTTTATTATTTTTTGATATAAAAAAAGAGATTATAATGTTAAGATTCTAATTTTAAATTTATTAAATATTATTTTTTAAAATTAATTATATGAACTAATTAAATTAAATTTTAAATTCTTTTATTTATTATTTGATAGTGTTTGACACTTCGGCCGATTTTTCCATTTCTTTTATGGTTTGACTACATGTAAGCTTTAAGTGATTTTCAACTTCATTTCTCCATTTCTTAATTGAACAAACCAACAAATAAGAGAGGGAGGGAGAGAGAGAAAGAAATGGAGTCCAACAACCCATAAATTCTTTGTTTTTTTTTTTTTTATTATTATATAAAGGAGGTCGCAGTTTAAGGATAAAGAAAGGAGTTGTAGATATTGAGATTCGAACTTTAAAATTGTTGGATATCACCTCTTAAAAGTGATTGCATGAATCAACTGAGTTTAATTTCGAGTTCATAAACTCTTTGGCTTTGGAATCAAAGGAAAGATAACTAAAACTAATTTCCCTGTTAACATTGCCTTTTTGAGTGGGGTTTGCAAAAGTTTTTCAAGACTCTAGAGCGCAATGGCTGATGACAACGAGATTGTTCTCAGTCAAAAACGACTGTCAAATTTCAAAAACAACAAGACAAAGATTTGGGCCTTTGGGCATACAGTATTGTGATATGAATTTTTGAAAAACCACACTTAAAATTTCATATAAACTTTACAAGGAAGTCTTATTATTTCAATGTGGGATCATAACAAACCACCACGCTTGAAAGACCAACGTCCTCGTTAATCACAGTCACGTTGGTCACGGCTGACACCATTTTCTTTTTCTTTTTGTATCTATGCCATCACTTCGAGTGCTGGTCCCACAAAGGTGAAGCTGGTTCTGATATCAATTGATATGGATTTTTGAAAAATCACACCCTAAAAATTAACTATTAAGGTGAAAGAATCTAGGTCCATATAAACTTCATAAAGAAATTTTATTTTTCCAATGTGAGATCGTAATATATTGGCAATATGTAATACGAAAAGCATGCCAATTCCCATCAACACCAATCCTTGGAAAGTGCATATCCGGTTCAACTTCATACGTTGTTATAGTAAAGACAAGAACTTCGTTCAAGTAAATCAAGTACCAATGACTTGGGGTTTGGTCTTTAGATTCCTAGGCGATGGTCTTGGCAATGAGTAACACCAAAGTATCCATACAATCCAATTATAATCAAACAAATTATAGGCGGCATGCAAGACAAAGTTCAAGTTTGTAGCTTAGAAGTCAAGAAACATGTATACATCCATAATTGAGCATGCTAAAAGAGGATTCTCTAAATTTATAAAGATTACCGAATCCATATGAGATGATTGCATTTACATTCAAATCTCTGGAGTTACAATCATCACAATCACATTAATTTTGTATAAAATAATATATTTTTTTACACAAAAGAGATCGCAACTTAGGAATAAGGGAAGGGATTGCAGAAGTTGAGATTCAAATCCCAAGTATGCTGAATGCTACCTTCTAAAAATGATTACATAAATCAACCGGACTAAGCTCGGATTCAAAACAATGACATTTTACTAATAAACAATGATAGATTTCTTCTGTCAGGACTCAGGGATTTGTTTGCACATTTTCACCTCCAAAACTCAGCAAAACCTAAACTTGAAGATTCATATCATAAATTCAAGGGAAAACGGTTGCCAATATATCAGGAGCAGCACATTCTTTCCCCACTTATACCTGTTTAAATGTAAACTGAAAATTGCAAAATGTCTGCAAGACATTGACATGTTTGTTTTACATAAAAATAAGCAGGTAGAAAGTAGGCATATCAATTTTGAAGCCAAATAACTCTTTTCAAGAATCTAGAAACTCTAATTGACTGGACCATTTCAAATTAGGACAAAGAATAAGAGTAAAACCAACAAAATAGCCCAGATTGATAAATCTACAAAGAACTATTAGAATTGCACAGCTAAATCAATCAACAGTCTTCCTAGAAACAATAATAAACCCAGTATCAAGCCCCTAGCTAAGATATGGGGGAAAACTTCAGAGAAAAGTCATGATGCTTACTCAGAGTTCAGATTTTCACTCAAATTTCTACCCTAGTAATCTCTGCAAGCATTTTATATTCATTCACATTAATTACCACTAGAATTGTCTTTACTAATCACTATTCAAAGAACCTATGACCTAGAATCTGAATAATGAACACAACTTTTAGGCCCAACTCAGAAAACTCATGATATAGAGCATGCGATGCCACGAATAATTGCAGCAAGAGTGACACAGGTCCCTGAGAGATGAGAAAAGAAGAGGGATAGTGGGAGGAGCAGACAAGAGCTATGTTACTCTGACTCTTCATTTTCTTTGAAATACCCGTTTTTGACACTCGTATCCGACACATATTCGGACACGGATATGGAGATACGATCCTTCCAAATACATGAAAAAATTTAGAAAAATTTGAGTATACCTGTGTCGGATACATACCCGTATCCAACACTCACTCCCGAGTCCGAGTAACATAATAGAGATAAAAAAACATGTCTGCAATGTACAGAGAAATAAAAGCACACGAGCCAAAGCCATTTATTTACCACAATTTACATTCTGTCTACAGATACTCAAATACAATATTTATTAGTCATCAATTAACCTTTATAAATTTCAAAGACATCGAAGCAGGAACCAACGCGGTGCACTTACTATAAATTTCTTAACCAACCATATTAACTAAAGGCCGTTCTAAGGCAATCTGCCTCGATACATTGTCTTTGAGACCAGAAAAGAAAGTAGACATCAGCTACAAGCTTAGTATTCAATAATTGACATATTTCGCCTATGAAGGAGCACCAACTTGAGCCCACAGAGAGCTGGACCTAAATTATATAGACAAGTTGATCCATCAGTGTCAAAATCTTTTGCAAGAAGGCATGCAACACGTAAGTCATGTAAAGAAGTAGAAGCACATATCCCACTGATTTACCACATTTTCCATTCCATTCACAGAAACCCAAACAAAAATGTTCAAATCTGTCACCTTTTTAATCTTTTAATTTAAAGTAGTATGTTAGAAAAATGAAACTAGCTACATGTCCAATGCTATCTATGGACCTGTTTGAAATTCTTTTGAGAAAAAAATATATAATTGTTTATTTTCTTTTCTTTTATTCTTTCTCATATATATATATATTGATATGATTTCATGATTAAACACAAATTAGATGGTTTTTACTTAGATTGATTTTTTTTTCCTTTTTTTTTTGCAAAAGGCCGCAACTTGAAAGTAAAAAAAAAAAGAAATATTAATGTTAGAATTCGAATTCTAAACCTATTAATTAACTTGATCTTTAATACTATACTAATTGTTCTAAGCACATGTTTAGATTGAGGAGAGAAAAAAGAAGAAGAATCATGGTATGGATGGCCATATCTTGTCCAAATTCCCAACCACATTGGAATTGGTAACATGAGCCACTCACCTCCACATGAAACTCAATGGAAAATGCCAAAGAACAAACAGATCCTGTTATTAAAACCATCTTTTTCTTTGTCATCAGCATCCCTTTTTTTATATGCCATGTGCAAAGCTAGCTATATATACTTTGTTAAAATGTGCATAAAATTTTTATCTGTTCAAAATATTCAATCCTATCATCAATATTGGTGGACTGTTGGTTGGGTTGGTGACTAGGTGCCAATTTAAGGTTCAATAAGATCCCAAATTTAAAGAGAAGATGTTTTTCCAAGTCTTGCAAAAAGCATATTCCATAGAGATTTAATTTCTTCTATTCAGCATTGTGGTCCTTAGATTAAGACATTATAACTTTTTTTTTTTTTGGTTTTCCAAACAATCTTCGGGCTTCGTCTAGAACTAATCTTCCGAGATACTGTTGGACACCAAAGCGAGGATCTCTTCCAAAAAAAATTGCTGCATTCACAAAGATTGAGATCTCTTGCTTAAGCGACCAGAATTCTTTTCACTCAGACCAACCTTTGTTGGTAAGACATTATAATTCTTTGGCACCTTTAAAAAAACCAAAAAAAAAAAACCAAAAGTAGTTAATTGGTCTAATGTGATAAACAAATTGAAGTAAACAATTATGAAATACATTCTACTATTTTGGTGAGATTGGCCAGTTTTTGGTCAACCCCAATATTAAATATTTACACTCTACTTTTGCTCCTTAAGTCGGTTACCGGGTAGTTATAGGTATTTTTAAAATTAATTAAAATATTATTTTAAAAAAATTATATCAAAAAATGTTAATCAATTTTTAATGATATTGATTAAATTAATATTTAAAATATATAGATATAATTAACGTATAATTTTTTCTTGAATTTATTAAAAATAATACATTAAATTTTTTTACAAAATAAATAATGATTTACTTATCTTTAATTAGTGTCTAAAAATATCCTTTAATTAAAACATTTTATATTTAATGCATTATTTTCATTAAATTCAATAAAAAATGCATTGATCATAAATTTAAAATATCATTTTAAGTAATGTCATTAAACATTAATTAATATTTTCCTTACTCTTCCAAAGTCTAAATTCAATTTTTTTTTTCAAATATAAGCATAAAAGCAAAATAAGTAGGTAGTTTTATTAGGTAAGTACAATTAAACTATTACATTTTGATTTTAATTGGAAATATTACCACATGATTGGCAAAAATGCCACAGCACCCGTCAACAATAAGTACAGAAGATGCCAGCAATGCACTTCCACACCATCACTCGCCACGTGTACTCCGCATTACGCGTAATTTAAAAATAAAAAATAAAAATCAATAAAAATTTAACCCAGCCTGGAAGACGAAGTCGAAGACGAAGAAGCTCTCCGCCTCCGCGCTCAAAAAAAAAAAAAACAAAAAAAAAAAATTCCAGCTCTTCCCTTTACTTCACTAGAACTCAGCCTTTCCCCTTTCTTAAAGATCCGATTATGTAATTTTCTTTTTCTTTTTTTTTTAAAAAAGTCAACTAATCAGATGGCTTCGATCCGTCGAACTCTCTCGCCAGCATGTCACGACCGTTCGTACCAGAACGGCGCCGGATTCTCCTCTCCGTCTAACAAGTTTTTACCCAATGGAAACAGTAAACATTTCTCCTCGTCTACGCATTTACAGTTTTTATCCACCGCCGTAAATTTAGTGTACCGCAAAGGGTGGCGGCGATCTTTTTGCAGGTGTCTCTTCTTTTTCGTAATAGGGTTTGTTTTTGGAATTACTCCGTTTGGATACACCGATACCGATGTCCAAGCGAAGGATTTCGCTTTCCCCGAACTCAAACCGCCACATGTCAATCTTCAATTGGACGATCAGATTGTTACTTCTGTTTCATTGGGCGTTAATACGAGATTGCAAGAACAAAAGGAAGTTGCCGATTTAATCGAGCCGTTAAAGCAGTTAATCATCGCTACGCCGACTTATAATCGGGGATTCCAAGCGTATTTCTTGAACAGGTTAGGGCAAGTTTTGAGGTTAGTGAAGCCGCCATTGGTTTGGATAGTGGTGGAGGAGAAAGCGGCGTCGTTTGAGACGGCCGAGATTTTGAGAAAAACCGGGGTTATGTATCGGCACGTAGTGTGCACTCTCAATTCTAGTAACGTGAAGGACCGAGGGGTTCATCAAAGAAACGCCGCTTTGGAACATATCGAACGGCATGAGCTCGACGGGATCGTGTTTTTCGCCGACGACGACAATGTGTACACGCTCGAGTTGTTTGAAAGCTTGAGAACTATCAGGTAACTTTAATTTTAAATAAGATGTTTTTAAGAGAGTTAATGGGGATTACAAATTTGGGTAAAAGTGGGATTTTGTAATGTATGTGTTGGGAAGTTAATAATTTTTCAATTGTTTCTATTACCATTTTTGTTTTGGTGGGCTGTTAGTTAGAGATGGAGGCAGTGGAAAAATGGAAGCGATTTTGGTTTTGTAGTTGGCGATTCACTATCTGAAAATGATTGCCATCACCTAATGCATTAGTACTTTTCGTTTGTGAATCAAATCAGCCTGTTTTAAGCATTTCCTCCATCTTCTGTTTATTGCAGTATTGGTTGCTTATGAAATGTCATTTTTCCGGTTTGTCATGGGATGTTGAATGAGGAATTAACTTAAAACTGTTAGCATCTGATTAAAAGTTTTCCCTTTTCAAAAGGTTAATGAAGATGTCCTTAACTATTTACATGGATTTCTTAGCTTAGAATGATATAACTTGTCAATTGTAGATTGCTATAAATTGAATTCCGAGTTTGTCTTGTTCATCAGTATGTTAGAGACTGCTGAGAGCTCTTCAATGGTGTAACTATAAAGTAATTTTTTTCTTCTCCTAATTTTGCTAACATACACAAATTCATAATATGAATCTACTTTTTTTGTAGCCGATTTGGAACTTGGCCTGTTGCCATGCTTGCACAAAGCAAAAACAAGGCAATTCTGGAAGGTCCAGTATGCAATGCAAGTCAAGTAATTGGATGGCACACAAATGAGAAAAGTAAAAGACTCCGTAGGTTTCATGTCGATATGTCGGGATTTGCTTTCAACAGCACTATCTTGTGGGACCCAAAGAGATGGGGAAGCCCCTTTACAAACCCAATTCGACAGTTAGACACAGTGAAGGAGGGTTTCCAAGTATGAATCATACTATTGTTTTTTATACTTTCACATTGAAGCTATTGTGTAATTTCTCTAGAAATGTTACAGCATGATTCTTGGCTTTGCTTATTGTTTCTTCTATGCAGGAAACTACATTTATAGAGCAAGTGGTGAAAGACGAAAGCCAAATGGAAGGTATACCACCTGGTTGTTCAAGGATTATGAACTGGCATCTCCATTTAGATACTGGCAATCTTGTTTATCCCAAAGGCTGGCTACTTGAGAAGAACCTAGAGGTTACTTTGCCTATTAAGTGATGGAAGCTCATCTCTACAATTTTTTGATGCCGAGGGCATAAACGGGTACGAGATTTAATTCTGCATTTAATTTAAATTCTCCCTTTCTGTAAGTTTGACATCAATTATCGGACAGATTGGCCTGCATGAAAACAAGGGAAAACAGAAACACACATGAATATATGGCAAAGATAGAACTAATGAAAAGTTGTTGCTTTCTTTTGAATATGTTAATCATTTTTTTTCCCTTTGATTTTAGTATAGATATCTAAATAATGTTATGCTGAAGAGTTTCTGATTGGACTATTTTCCTATCACAGTTCTGCCTTTATTTTGTTTGTGCTGCAATCATGGTCATATAGCCTGCAGATATTCATCTGGCAGTGGCAAAGAAACAGAAGATTTGTGAATTTTTTTTTTTCTTTCTAGAATTTTGTAGCGTCAATATTCTTACAGAACAAATTTCTTGTAGAGTTCCGCTCTCCCCCACTCCACAAAATAGGGTGGTGTTTGATGGGGGGTTTGTTGTGGATATCCAGAGTCTATACCCTGTACTTAAAGCATTGTTGTATCGAAATCAAAAGCATTTTCCTTTTGCCTCATCCTTGTAAGTTCATGTTCTTTTGTTGTTTGTTTTATCCCGCAACTTGGAAGGTATCGCTCAGAATTGGGATGGTTGAACAGGTCTTATATGTTGACATATTATTTACTATATTGGAGAAAAGAAAGCTATTTATTCATTCCATTAAGAGGTGAATATAGTTTTTTTCATGAATCAAGGTTTAGTTCAATTGGTTTATAAAATCATCTTTAAGATGTGGTATCTAACAAATCTGAAATTCGAATCCTAACATTATATGCAATCTTTTTTACTATCTTTAGGCTGCAATATTCTTTGTATCAAATATATATATATATATATATATATATATAGTTTCTTTCATATACTCCAAGAAGGGAAAAGAAAAGGAGAAGCTAACATGGGTAGGAAATGTATATTTGTCAAAATATGGATACTTCCACCAAATTAATGGGAACATACCGGAAACAAAAGGAATATATATTCACAGCTCATCCGTAGTTATAGTATTAGGCTGGAGCCAATTGGTATATGGATTTACTTAATCGGTGTCTATAGGCATTGGTTAAGAATGATTTATTTATCATTTCAGAATTTTTTTTTGAACTAATTATTGAATTAAAAAAAAAATGCATTAATTGTACTTTATATATATATATATATATATCACCTTAATCAGTGCCTATAGGCATTGGTTAACATTTCCATTGATATATTGACATTCATTTTTCCTTTAAAATCGAACTGTCCTTGACCTTCAATTGTCTGGAATTCGAATGGTGACCTCTTGATAGAACTGCTATTTCATGACCAACTGTAAGCACGAATAAAGATACTTATAATAAATGACAAAAACTTTTCAAAGCTTGAATATTATATGCAAATTTCTTGAGGAATTGTTTTGTGTATTAAAATTTGACCCAATCATTTGTTCACAATGCCTTGTTAAACAGTAATTGCACTATTGCACAAGATTATAAGCATCCTGAAAGATCTATGAAACACTAGTTGAACCAAAAAGAAGAAAAAGAGTAGAATTGCTAGACTCAGCTGAGCTTAAGCTTATATATGTTTATATCTTTGTTTCCTCCTAAGTTGGGTTGGGTAACAATTAATTAGAATTGCTTGAACAACCCAAATCAGTCAATTTAAAGCCCATCTCCAAGAAGATGGGAAAAGTGTATAATTTTCATTAAATCCTTGTGGTATGGAGCTCGAGTTTAAATCTTGATAATCGTTTTTTTTTTTAATATTTTTTTATCCAATATGTTTTTTACCCATTAGATTATGCGTTGTTGTTTTAATCCTTTTTCAGTTTACACTTTTTTTATATATTTGGGTTCATGTGTAAGTCCGTTAATCATTCATCCAACGTTCATTTGAAAATACGCGTTGAATCTTAAATATAATATATCTCAACTTAACATTTAAAACAGCAGACTTAAATCAACCTAGTAACTCTAATTGAACAGCTCACTCATTAAGGATCATGCAAACGTAATCTAGTAATTGTAATCCTGACAGCAGCCTCCTTCTAGTTCCATATCATTAATCATTTTGCTTTTAGTTGAAGTATATATATGCAGCTGAAGTAGTACCGATCATAATATTAAGATTCCGCTTAATTGTTGTCTATAAACATTGATTTGGGGTTACTAAATTATTATTTTAAAAAAATATTTATTTTTTTTAAATATCACCTTAATCATAATCAGTATTAGATACGATTAACATTTCTCTAATATTAAAGTATTTGATCATTTCATGAACTGGCCAGCTTTTAACTTGGGGAAGAATCAGATTCTACTGCCTGGTGGAAGCTAATTAGTGGCAAGTAGAAGTTTTTAACCTAATATTTACCACTAACTTCATTGAAATTTGTACACATTTTCCTAGTTTTTGTTAGCAGCAATATTGCTCCAAGCTTTTGGAAAAGTTTTCTCAAAAAATAGAATAGTAATTCAGGACAAAAAGCTGGTTAATTTCTTGAGCATAGTGTTGCAATATTGCAAACCAGAACTCAAGAATCTATGGGCGACAACTTGTGCATGATTAATCTTGGAATGCACTACAATCATGTACTATAATGAAAAACAAAAGAAAATTTTCAAGCTAAAGCTTTCCTAGTTTTGGAAAAACCCTAATCTTTACAGTAAGTAAGCAAAATTTCGAACACCATTAAGCACGAGTCTGACTACTAATTGGACATCTGTTCTTGCTTTTGTAAAACACAATATTGTAGGTACTTGTCCCATGGATTTTTAAGAGGAAAAAAAAATGAAAAATATTTGCAAATTAAAGCTAATTAATTATATTATATTATAGGCATATCCTTTAGCAACAATGCAAGATTGTCGGATTAGATTTAGATCATTTGCCAGAAGGTCTTGAAATTAGATAGAAAGTACAGTTGTGAAACAATTTGCTTCAAGTTGGTTGGAAAATTGTGCAACTTGCCCTAATGCCAATTTTTTTTCCTTTTATTTCTTTTTTTTTAAAACGTAATTCTTGTTTTTTCAATTAAACTACCACAATAAAATATTCAAAAATATTTGAACATTTACCTTAATTTGTAAGTAACTTAAAATCAAAGACACAGTCGAAGCTAGAGCTGCTCAAGGGTCGGGCTTGGGTGAGTATTTTCATGATTTGGGCTGGGTTGGTCCGACCCTGATCACTATTCATATAATAAAAAATATATTATTTTTAAAAAAATTAATTATAAAAAAAATTTAAAAAAAAAAATTATATATGGTGAACAGTGTGTTCGATCCACCAAACCGGCCCGGGCAAAGAAGTTCAAAAAATTTCAGGCAGCGGCCTGACCCGACCCATGAGCAGGTCTAGTCGAAACGGATGTTAAACGCATAATAGTATAAATTTATTTTGATTTATTGTATTGTGAAACTTTTCGTACGATGTTTCAAAATATATTTTAATCAATTGAAATGTGTATATCTCATTTATATAGTATTATTTTATATATATATATATATATATATATAAAAAAAAAAACCTGTGATTGTTGTGCTATGTTATCCAAACTCAAAGTGAGTGTCGGATATATGTATATGTCTGACATGAATATAAACTCATAAATGCTTAATCATTCAATATGCATATGTAATTTAGTTTTGACATCCTTTACTAAATTGAAGTTTTCTATTTGTGCTCTTCTTCATAATATAAGAATATGATTGGAGCATAAAACATTCTTTTGATGTGATTAAGTAAGTTGCTTTTTAATGCATGTATCCCAATTAGATTACTAATATTTGCATATATAAAGGAAACATCCTGATTTTTTACTGATAAACTTTGATTGAGATTATGTATCATCTCAAAGTGTGGGCCATGTTCATAAATATCAATCATGTATTTTTCATGTGCCTTAAGACTTGATTTGTTATAGGTACTAAGTGATCAATTATTCTAAGGCCTTTGTAAGCAATGTGAAAGAATGTTATCTGGATTTGAATCAGTATGAAATATGGATATGTATTCAATTCGGATATACTTAATTTTTTAAAATTATTTTATATATTTGAAAGATCATATATTCATGTTCATATTCATATTGGATACAAATATTTTTTAAAAGAAAATGAAAAATCAAGTATTAGAATTAAACAAAATTTCTCTGGTGACCCTCTCTAGATATTCCTCCATCTCAAGTTGCTCAACGGTTCTGAAAATGTAAGTATAGTTGGGTGTCCACGATTTGTAAGAAAAGTTGTGGAGACTAGAGACCCTGAAATCTTAGAAACCCAATCTTTATCACACATGGCCGTACCCATATCTATCTATTTATCTATCTCTACACTTATGTAAAGAGAGAGAGAGATGGCCCTTGCCTAAACATGTTCATGGGTCGGGCTGGGCCGGGTCGCAGTCCGAAATTTTTTTTACTTCTTTACCTAGGTCCGACTCTGGATCATCGGCCCAGATGTACTGTTCATTCTATTTTTAAAAAAATAAATAAATTGTTTTTTTATTAATTTTTATATGTTTTTATAATTAAATTTTTTAAAAATATATTATTATTTTAATATATAAACAGGATCACGTCGGACCGGATCGACCCAGATCATAAGTATTCTTACTCAGATCCAATCTAATACGAATCGAATCAATCCGGTTGGACGGACTGCCCGGCCATGAGCAGGTTGGCCCTTAGTTCCTACAATTATCATCCAATGATCAGAAGAGGTCCACGAATCTTTAGTTAGCATTTGATAGGTCACAAGAATCTAAATGTAGACAAATTATAAGAATCGAAGGAATAATGATGCTTTGATACTCCCCTTTGATTTTAGTATAGGAATTTCATGTCATTATCCAATTTTTGTCTTCTTTAGGCCTATAAATATATATATATATATATATATATATATATGAAAATTTTAAAGCATGTCCGGCTATAAATAAATGGAAAATTATATGATATTTTGTCAATGAAGTTTAAAAACTTTAGTAACAGGATTAGTAAAATAACGCATATTCTTGTAAGATATAATAAAAAAACATATTAAAAAATTAATATAACAAAAAAACACAATTATCAATTTAAAAACTCTAGGTATAAAAATCAGATTATAAATGAACTTAGGGAGTTATTAATATTAAATTAAATATCAAAATGGATTTAATGGATTATGGAATAGGAAGTGTTGAGATACCTAATTGATGAATAGCAATGAAGGTTAAAGTAGTAGCTTTTAAACTTCACCCCTTTTCTTACTTTTGGTTACCATTGCATCATACAACATTGTATAAGGTTTTGTTTTTGTTGAACAATAGTATATATTATTAGTTTTTTTTTATAATAAAAGAGGTCGTAATATGAGAATAAAAAAATAGATTGCAGAGACTACGATTCGAATTTCAAATCTGTTTGATGTTATCTCTTAAAAATGACTGCATAAATAAACTAAATTAAACCATTAGTTTAATACATATTATTATCTTCACTTCTCAACTTGGCTTACTCCACCAAGATTGTTCATTAATTATGAATTTGATTTATTGAATTAAGTTAACAAATGTTTTAAAAGCGTTTTTCAAATTATTATATTAAATAATATTTTTTTCTGATACATTAAAATTTATTACATTGACTATCATTTAATGTAATATTATTATAAATAATAATATATCTTAAAAATATTCTTTTAAGATATTCCTTAACAATATTCAAATAAAAAATTGTGATAAAACTAAAAAGGATAAATACATCATGTAAGTATGTATTTATAGAGGTGACACTGACAATAGATAATAAAAAATTAAATATCCAACATTGTTTGATCTATTTTTTATGGATTCAGATATTATATTTAGTATATACAGTGGATTTAAATATGAACCCTTAGATATTCGTTATCTGAATCTATTTTTATTTTAATATAAATAGTATAAGATATACTATTTCATTTTATTTATACGAATAACAGATTCGAATATCCAAATCAGATATTCGTTTATATATTTAATTTTTGTTTAATTTTATATTTTATCTTTTAAAAAATTGACTTTAAAAAATTGGATGTTTAACGAATTCGGATATCAGACGGATATTGTTATCTAAATCAAATGCGAATTCGGATAGTAAATAAATAATAAACGGATTCAAATATCGAATAAATTAAATAAATTCAAATTCAAATATTTTTAAAAATTGCAAATATTATGATTCATGATTCACCAATGAAACAAAACATATTCCCTTTTTAAAAAGTTTATAATTTCATTCAAATTAAAAAAATTGAACTATATCCTTGCTTGATTAAAAGAAAAACAATTCAAAGCCCATGGTTTTAACAAATTGCAATCCCTAGCCCTCCCTTTGCAAAAGAAAAATGTACAGCTGAAAGAAAATAAAAAACTATTAAATTCTTGGTCCCCAAACAAGTACGAGTGGCCTAGCCATTGAGGGGAGCCTATAAATAGACGAAGACAAAGGGAAAAAGAAAGGAGTGTGGATAAAACGTATGTTCTTCCAACAGCCAATCAAAATTCAGAAAACAAAATCACAATCCTCTCTCTCTCTTTCCCTCGTAATCCCCTCCCTCAATCTCCCCAGTTAATATAACTCAAATTCCCCTAAATTTTTTTTTTTTTTTCAAACACAAAACTTGATTTGACCCGTCATTGTTGATTTTGGGTCAATTATTCCATACCGACTGCATCCTTCTTTTCTAGCAAAAAAATAACTACCCATTTAATCTCACGGTCTATTTCTCCCTTTAATTGGAGTTTTTTGGTTTTTATCTTTTGGGGGGGTTTTAGATTGTGAGCTTTTCAGTTTTGAAACCATGGCGGTTTCTTCGACTTTTTCCGGTGCTAAATTGGAGAGTTTGTTGGTGAATTATTGTTCATCGTCTTCGGCTTCGGCTTCTTCTTTGCGGGCTTATTTTCCTTGTCGGCAGCAATTGAAGGCTTTTTCCAAGCCTAATCGTGGAATGAAAAGTATGGTTCAGAGGAATGGAGGAGTTAGATGTGAAGTTGCTCAATCCAACGCCGCTTTAGAAGGTGAAAAAATCGATCCTTCAAAGGCTTCTGCACTCTCCGCTCTTGAACAGCTCAAGACTTCCGCAGCTGACAGTACGTTTATCTTTAATTTCTGCTAAATTTTCTTCTTTTTTCTCTCTCTCTCTCTCCTGCACTTGTTTTGGCTGAATTTCGTTTTATTCAGTTTTAGATTTGATTGTAAATTGTTATTTGATGAATGTGCTGCTTAATGTGTTTTAACTGAAAAGTTTCAATTTTTTGAAGCTGACCTGTTTGACTAGTTCATAATCTTTAGATACTTAGAGCAGCAATTAACTAGGAATCTTAATTGAGATTAAGAAACCCACAAAATAAATTATTAGATTCTTGTTTTTGGTATATTTGTATAGTTTTGTTCTGTATGAGATGAACAAAAATATTATAGCAAAAGAATTGTGGGTCTGTTATTCTACCTGCTATGCGTACAATTGCTTGCTTTTGCTTTTGTTAGTTGATTGAATGGAAAAAAAAATTTCAAACTTTGAGCTATGCCTTCAATATAGAATCTATTTCTTACTTAATATGTAACTTGGAATTGTATGATCGAAACCATCATAAATCTCTCTTCTCTTACAGTGTAATAATAGCTAGTTCCTTAAGTTTTTGTTTTGAATAAGAGGAAGGAAAGTGTCTCCATGAACAGACTCCTAGAATCGATAGTTGCTTGTAGGTTCCCTACTTTATGAACTTGGTTAAATTGGCATAATTTTATGGCCTTAATGTCTGGAAACTTCTAGATTTTAAGCAAAGAACATTTAGATATGATGCCATTCATCTTTAATTTAGAACTCAAAATATGCGAATCCTTTTTCAGGAATTTAATTAAATGTACAATGCAAAATCATTTTTGCAAAATATACATGTTAAAATTTTCCTGTTACAACTGTTTAACTGAAAATATTGCAATTGTTCCATGCCAGGATATACGAAGGAAAGGAGCAGCATTGTGGTCATAGGGCTTAGTATTCACACTGCACCTGTGAATATGCGTGAGAAACTTGCCATTCCGGATGCAGAATGGCCACGAGCCATTGGAGAGTTATGTGGTTTGAATCATATAGAAGAGGCTGCTGTTCTTAGCACCTGCAACAGGATGGAAATATATGTTGTTGCTCTATCCCAGCATCGTGGAGTCAAAGAAGTAACTGAATGGATGTCAAAGGTACATTACTCTTTGGAGTTTGGACTCTATAGTTTGTGATATTTACCTCTATAAAATTATATTCATGAACCAATTTATGTGGAAACTTTAAATCTGGCAGTAGTTGTTTAGCTATCTACAATTTGGTTGCAGACTAGTGGCATCCCAGTTTCAGAGATTTGTGAGCACCGGTTTTTATTGTACAACAAAGATGCTACACAGCACCTCTTTGAAGTATCTGCTGGTCTTGACTCTCTTGTTCTTGGAGAAGGTCAAATTCTTGCACAAGTTAAACAAGTTGTCAAAGTTGGGCAAGGTGTTATTGGCTTTGGAAGGAACATTAGTGGACTGTTCAAGCATGCAATTACTGTTGGGAAGCGAGTTAGAACAGAGACTAACATTGCAGCTGGAGCTGTTTCTGTTAGCTCTGCTGCCGTTGAACTGGCATTGATGAAGCTTCCCGAGTCCTCACATGCTACTGCTCGAATGTTGGTTATTGGAGCAGGAAAGATGGGAAAGCTTGTGATCAAGCACTTGGTAGCAAAAGGTTGGACCAAGATGGTGGTTGTTAACAGAAGTGAGGAGAAAGTTGCAGCAATCCGTGAGGAGATGAAAGGTGTTGAGATTATTTACAGACACCTTACAGACATGCTGGCTTGTGCAGCTGAAGCTGATGTGGTCTTCACCAGTACAGCATCAGAAACCCCATTGTTTTTGAAAGAGCATGTCAAGGATCTCCCCCTTGTCAGTTCCGAAGTTGGTGGTTCGAGGCTCTTCATTGATATCTCTGTTCCACGGAATGTGGGATCATGTGTCACGGATGTTGACGGTGCACGAGTTTACAATGTTGATGACCTGAAGGAGGTTGTAGCTGCTAATAAAGAGGACCGACTACGAAAAGCAATGGAAGCTCATGCCATTATTGCTGAGGAATCAAAACAGTTTGAAGCATGGAGGGATTCACTAGAAACTGTTCCTACCATCAAGAAGTTGAGAGCCTATGCAGAGAGAATTAGAGTTGCAGAGTTAGAGAAATGCTTATCAAAACTGGGTGAAGATATCCCAAAGAAAACAAGGAAGGCTGTCGACGATCTCAGCCGTGGTATTGTGAATAAACTTCTCCATGGTCCAATGCAACACCTGAGATGTGATGGTAGCGACAATCGAACTCTAAACGAGACCCTTGAGAACATGCATGCTCTTAACAGAATGTTCGGCCTTGAATCAGATATATCTCTTTTTGAACAGAAAATTCGAGCCAAGGTAGAACAAAGCCAAAAGTAAGCATCAATATGGTATCTCTCATATCAGAATTCAAATAAGAGAACTTCCTCACATTGTCATGAGTGTTGTGTCTGCTGTAAATCAAGTAACTAAATCAATTTGAGGTCTGTGGGGCATATTTCAATTTCATTAATTGGTTTTAGACACCTTTGCTTGACTCTCATTTGGCTTCACATTCCTACAGCATGTTTGATAGTGGTTTTTTCGGCTTTATAGCATGCAGTATGATGTGAGCTTGATCCTTTGTATCGATTCATCTGTAGAATTTATGATATCTATGGGAACAAAATTAATCATTGTGATTGATTTATTACTTATTTCAATATAGAGCTGGAATTTTCTGTAAATGTATTTCTTGAGATTTTTCTTATTTTTGTCAAGTGAAAACAGGCAATATCAAATTTGTGTTGGATAGTTGTCCACTTTGGCTGTCTGGAATACCTGGCTGTACTAGGGAGAAATAATCAGAAGAAACAAAGAAAGATCACATGATCCAGCAAAAAAGCTTGTTTTCTTTGTTTATCACAGAGTATGTTGTTCCGACTTTTCATTTTTTCTTGAAGTACCCGTATCCGACACCCGTGTCCGACGCATATTCGAACATGGGTATGGGGATATGATCCTCCAAAATTTTTCCAAATACATGGAAATTTTAGAAAAAAATTGAACATACCCGTGTTGGATACATACCCATATCCGACACTCACATCCGAATCCGAATAACATAGACCACAGATGTCAACAGTTAGACTGCTAGCAGAAAAACAAGAAAATGGTACATAATTATCTTGATGGGGAGTCCCAGCAGTCACAGATATTTGCTGAATCATCGATCAAAAACGTCAGGAACTAACAAAGAACTAGGCATTAAAACTTAAGAGGAAGCAATTTCTATCTCAAAAACTACTATATAATTAGCCAAGTCTACTGTAAGCAAATGCTTTCCAAGATTTTTTTTTTCTGGGCCTGAATTCTGTTTGCTCCAAAATGCAATAACCAGCAAATTTACTTAAGAAGTAAATGTATACATTTGCAAGGTTACAGTCATAAAAATTGTAAAACCAGTTTTTCATTCCCAATGCAAGTGATGTAGGGGAAGAAAATTTCTATGATGCTACAGGGAAATAAAAAAATAATAATAAAAAAAAAGCCTTCCTCCTGTTTTGCATAAAGAAAATTATTTTCGATAAACACTACTTTAACAAGCTTTTAAAAAAACAGAAAAACTTATAATGTGATAAACTTGAAAGAGATAATAAATAAATAAAAAAACATGTAAAAATAACAGAAAAAAAAAAACCTAAGCTTTGATACCTAAAATCAACAATAAGTGAAAAGATCCAACCTCACTATAAGATCACAAAACATCCAAAATTTTAATAATTTTCCAAGGTTTAAATGCATGATCAATCAGATGATGATACAGGGAAATTCAACCTCGAAATTGATCAAAGGCTCTGGTGGTTAGTTTGGATAAAATCTTTGAGAATTGACAAAGCTCAGCAGCTTTGTTCACCAACTTAACTGGCCCAATAAAAAGGGTGCATTGAATCATCACCTATTTACTTTTTTTTCATCCAAATGAATTAAACTTTACAGTCCTAACTCCTTAACCATGTTATTTATTTATTTATAACAAGAGAAAACAAATATTCAAATATAAAATTCTATGTGCAAACCATGACAATCCTTCACCATGCTTATTTACTTCATGAGGATATATTTCAGTAACTTTAAAAAATATTTCCTCCCAAATCTAACTTATTTTTAGAGGGACAGGCCAAAAATAGGACACCCTTTGTCCCTTTCCCATTTACTGGTTTTCTATTACCCGTGATGATAGATTAGTACTTTTGACAGAGACGGGAACATGGTCCGGAAAGAAACCAAACAAGAGCTACACTCAGCAAAGTTTACCAAACATTGTCATTTTCATGAACCCACACTAGGGACCTCAGCAAGTTAGAAAGCAGACAAATTTCATCTTATTAAATACTCTCCTACTTCCTAGGCCCCTACTCATCTGTTAAAGCATGATGAAAATAAATTTGCTTTTTAGAACCTTCGTTCAATGCAACATCTCAATTAATGGATTTGACATTCTCCGGATGTAATTTTTAAAATATTTGAATTGATTTCATTGAATTTATATGATATCCAAATACAACTACTTACAACTCACTTAATGGATTTGACATTCTCTGGGTCCCTTTTGTAACTATTTTCAGATGCCAAGTTGCAAAATCTTATCATCCAAGTGCACAAAGTGAAGTCCTTCTGTAACTAGCCACTGTTACTAGAAAATATGGTAAAGGACAATCTGTCCTATTAAAGGACATTGTGGTCTAAATATTAATTCATAATAAACACTAAAAAAAAAACATTTTTAACATAATTCAATTTTTGTTGACAAACATATTTCACTAAAAAAATATTTCAATTTGTAACTTTTTCATAGATAAAACTACAAATTTATTTTACAAATATTATAACTTTTACACGAATAAAACTACAAATTTTTTACAAACAAACTTAATCACCTCGCCGTAGCCCGTACCATCCAGAGCAAAACTAGCCTTCACCTTCCCTAGCCCCCCACTCCCCCAATTTAACATTATTTATTCTGAGCAAGCAAGCATGACAATAATGCAGTCTCTCACATGCTTGATAAGGGCTACTCTCCGACAAGCATATCTCAAGGGCTGGCATTATCTCTATAGTTTATATAAGAAGCCTTGAAGTTGAAACTTGAAACCAAACATATAATAAAACTCTTACATAATTCAATAATCCATTTGCCAGGGTTTACAAATAATGTCAAGGTCCTCTTTCAATCGGTTAAATTTAGCAGAGGTAGGGCAGCATACAGATCAAATATGTAAACAAAAATGCTTGCAAAACAATGGTTAAGCAGAATAACACAAGCAAGCAGCCGCACACAACAGAGTTCATACAATCATGTCAGGGTTACAGATAATGTCAGAGAAAACGCAAACAACGATAAAAGTTCGATAAACAATGCACTTAACGAACTAAAGATCCTTCGTGAGAGCAGGAACTCGCAAACGCTAGGTCTTTATGGTTTTTATAACTTTAATAGACTAAAAAAAACAGGCTTACATGATATGAATTCCCTCACATCTTCTCATCTCTTCAGAAAGAAATCTTTGAAAGTGCTTCTACATCTTCTCCAGAAAGGCTGCTGCATGGATAGCAAAAATCATGTATGATGCTAGCTAGTTTCGATTCCTGCATTTTTCCATGGCCCATGGGGCTGCACACCAAAAACGAAAACGCCATGAAAAGAGAAGTCAATGGATTTTAAACAAACTTAAAGGTGTAAACCTATGTTGCTCCGACTCTTCATTTTTCTTGAAGTACCCGTGTCCGACGCATATTCGGATATGGGTATGGGGATATGACTCTTCAAGGACCCTCCAAATACATGGAAAAACTTAGAAAAACTGAACATACCCGTGTCGGACACATACCCATGTCCGACACTCACTCCCGAATCCGAGTAACATAGGTGTGAACAATAATTAACATGAAACAAGTGCTCTAGAACCAGAGTATCTTCATATCCTCTAGCAGAATAAAGTTCATCTTGGACCTAATAGTATGATGATAGAGCACAGATTTTGCTTTGTTATGACAAATGGTGGCCCATTTTCAGAATTGAAAGAACCCGAGTCAACTTAGTAAAGCACTAATTCCGAAATACATTTTTTTATAAAAAGAGTAAAAAAGTAGTGGTACTTAGTGCTCCTGAAAACGAGATATGTAAGAGATCCGCAATGACTTGTAATCACATTGTTTACATATGCAAACCACTGTCTTCAAGTAATTAAGAAATCGGAGTCGCATAAATTCAACAGCGATGTTGGTGCAGTATTGCAGACAGAAGGGGCAAGAAGAAATTATGATGGAATTATATTCATGCATCATTTGCGTTTCTTAAATCTTCAAAGTTTGAACACTGCACTATAATTTACATGTCATAAAACATTGCCAAAATTTTATGCGACGGTTTAGAACTTTAGATGTCGTATTAGTAGGTTTGAGGCACATAAAAAGGCTTTTGTCAACATAAGAATACTCGTAGGAGAATTTTCTATACCACCAACATGAATATTAGGCATTTCTAAGAACAATATGTAAATTATAGAAATGGTTCCCATACTATCTCATGCCATGACACTCAGTTGATGGATAATAAACACATAAAAATAGTTACCGAGTCCAATGGCATCAGAGCTTTTCATGATCCTCAGCCTTTTGCAGGTACCAATAAACATCCTGAAACAAGTACAAAATTTGAATTAGGCAGCAGTGAACTGCCATTATTCCAGTAGAAAATTGAGCAATAAATACTAATAAGCTGAACTGCATAATGCAGCCACATGTTTTGACTCAGATTAATGCAGACAAACAGTAACATACTGAACTTTTAAGTTATTTGGCTAGAGTATTAAAATGTGAGTAAAAGAACCATTATACAAAAATTGGAATCTATGGGGAAAATTATTGCAGGTTAAGGAACATGAATTTTAATTTTTCCTATCTAGAGATAAGCATACATGTCTGGCCGGTGCAATTGTTTTACCTTTCCCATTCTGGCTGATGGTCAGCTAAATAAAGGGGGAAAAAAGACAAATTAGTGGTCAAACCAATTATTACATGCATCATCATTATTACACAGATTTTCTCTAGAGCTAATGAACAAGGGTTCCTTTCCTTTTTCAAGGGCTCCCACAAAAATCTTATAGATACTATATGAGGGATAGTTTTCACTTTATACTTATCCTTACTGATTCAAAGATGTCCTTACTTCTTAGCACTTCTTTAAAAACTCAAGACAGACCAGAAAGCTTAACAACAGATTGCTAAAACAGTATGGCAGAAACAATTTCTGTTTTGTGCATTACTTCAGTTTATTCCACTCCTAAGAGTGCATTTTGTATAATCATACCATCAGTTAGCATGTTTTTACTTCTTCAGAAGTAAAACGGCTGACATTTTTCTAATAACCTAAAATTACATTCTTATAACAGCGACTCGATTGCTAAAGTATGGATAGTGTCATAAATCATAATTATCGAACTGGCAGAAAGCACAAAATTTGAAGCAAAAATATAGAAAAGGGGGGCTTAGAGCTTACTCCCATGGGACATCACCCACAAGCATCCAGTCACCATCTTTATCCTCATAAGTAAGAACATATTCTGATCCATGCAGCAGATCCTTCAGCTTGCTTTCACTCAGCAGCTCCCTACCAAGGGTTCCATGAGATCCACATTGACCTGAAATCATAGTAAAATAGCAGTAACTGGATCCATGCAAACAAATACTAACAGTCTTTGAATAAATAACAGCTGCGCATGAATTAGTACATATAAAGTCCACAGCCTAAATCTTTATATAGAAATAGCTCACCTATGGTAAAACAGCTGAACATCTTCTCAAGAGCAGAAGATAGCTCCTGATATTTAGAGTAGTTTTTCAAATCTACTTTCCTCAAATAAGGAGCACCATCCATGCTGACCTTAACAAACAGAGCAACAAGCCCTACCTTTCCATCTACTTCATCAGTGCTCTTCGAAGTAGTGGCCAATGAGTTCTTCCTGAATGATCTAATAGGAGGCCAACCTACAACCTGTGCCCTGCAAAAGAAGGATGATCAGAGAATCTTCTCATGGTTAAACCTATGTTGCTCCGATTTTCATTGTTCTTGAAGTACCCGTGTCCGACACTCATGTCCAACGCATATCCGGACATGGGTATGGGGATATGATCCTCCAAGGACCCTCCAAATACATAAAAATCTTAGAAAAAATTGAACATACCCGTGTCGAACACATACTTGAGTCCGAGCAACATAGGGTTAAACCCAAATTTATAACAAAAAACCATGCACACTTACTTGGTAGCAGGTGCTCTACTGTTATTGTTTGCAGATGCATTAGGATCAGGCATGGTATTATTGGCAGCATGAGGCCTGTCCGGTACCACATTGTGGTTCGTGATCTCTTTGACTTTTGTTGGATGAGCCCCAAGGTTCTGAAGCACAGAACCTGATTTCAGTCCCAAGTTCGAAGAAGGCGGCCTGGGTGACAGCATCACATCTACTTTTGAATTAGAAAGAAATTTACCCTGCAACATAGATAAGGTACTTTGCATGTTAGACTTATTAACATTAGTCTCGCTTTTCATTAATTAGCATTAGTTCCTACCTCAGAGAACCCATCCATTGCATCGGAGAACCCTCTTTTGTTGCCTGAAACAACAGCCTTCTGTGATGCGAAGCAGTGACCATCACTTGAAGGATGCAAAGGAAAAAGAGGTTTCTCATCAAGTTGAGCAGAGCTTAACAAGCAAAGCTCCGGATTTCTTTCAGGAGACTGCGATCCAGGAAGCCCAAGCCTAAGCTCTGTTGCCTTAAGATTCAAACTAGCCTTGGTTTCCTCAGACGCAGGGCCAACAACAGAGCTATCCACGGAAGAACAATCAGACAAGCCCATGTAGTTGCGTTCCTTCAATTCAGCACTATTCTGGCACACACTATCCAAGGAGCCGGAAGAACCCAGTAAAGTTATATTGCTCTGACCCCCTTCCTCCTCCATGCCAAGCAGCGGCGGAGACATCAGAATTAAAAAAAAAAAAAAAAACTACACAGCCTTAATACTTCACAGCCTGCTAAATTTAAAGATAACCAAATTTATTATTTGAAAAATTAAAGAAGCCAAAGCTGCATATATACAGCATTAGCTGGCTTCCCCTATTTACAAACTATATTAACAACCGGAACCTATGATTAATTATAAACTATCTCCAACCAAATTAAACAGCAGAAAGTTTTAAATAGATCCTTAAGAAATTAGAGAAATTAAGGGATAAGATAAATTAAAACAGCGTGAATCTTAAGTATCAGAAACATCACCTTTTCTTTTTCAAATGTTAAAAAATCCTATGAAATAATTAAGAGCAGAAAATAAATATAAAAGAATTGGCTTATCCAAGATATAAACTTCAAGCATTCTTGCAAAATGAAATAATGATAAATAAACCTATAAAATATCAAACAAATTGTTTCACTGAAAATCATATAGCTGCAATTTGAAGTATTTTCTGCAAAGTGTTGACAACTGTAAATGCAAGAAAAAAAAAATAGAACAGTAACCATAGGCACGCGCCAAAAGAGGGGGGAAAAAAGGAAAGAGTTTCTAAAGAATAAATGATAGTATATAAAAGAAGCAAACAGTTGTAGAATGTTTGGTTGCTGAGAAAATGGCTAGAAAATTGGAACTTAAACCTAACCTTTTAAAGCTTAACTAAGACCAAGAAAGAGTCCAGAGATGAGCTAGCTTATACTCTTTAACTGTACGGAGAACTAACTGGAGCGAGATTCCTTCATTTTTCTCAGCTTTTCCTTTAATTTTTCCTCAGTTTTCTCGGGAAACAAACACCAGCTAACAAGAAAGCAAGAGCCAAAATAACAAAATAAAAATTTTGAAAAATAAAAAGCTGAAACAAAATTTTCTCTTAGAATATAAAAGGAAAAAGAAAGATAAATGGAGATTACAACAAAAAAAATAAACAACTACCTGATTGGATTGGTGGATGAGAAACTGAAGAAGAAGATCAAAATCAAAATCTTCTTAATTTTGTTTGTTTGTTTTGGTTTGATTTTTACTTGGAAGCAAGCAAAGGAGAAAGTATTTTCTTTTTTTAGAGAGAGAGAAAGCTAAGGACCCTCCATTTGTCACAAAGTAACAAAAAGCTTATTTGCAGTCCGATGTGAAACTCAAAGCATTAAAATAAACAAACTTTTAAAAATTATAAAAATACTTTTGTCTCATAAAAAAACACTCTTCTTTTTTTTTCTATACCTATAATATATTTTTGACTACGAATGCTTCATGTGCCGACACATGATATTTTTTCAGATAAGAGAGAAAGAAAAAGAAAAAAGTAAGAGAAAGAGAAAAAAATATGATAAAAATTTATGTGTTTGTATTTGTATTATTTTTTATGTGATTAAATTATTATAATATTTTACATATTAATAATTTATTTTATGTATATTTGAACACATTCGTGTATTCATTGAGTGTTCATATTATTTTTCGTGTTGTGTTTTAATTATTTTTTTTATCTGTATTCTTGTCGTGTCTCAATTCATTTCATATTTTGCATTATTTGTCATTGTAATTCAATTTTTTTTAAAATGTGTGTTCGTGTTGTGTCCCAATTCATGACATATTTAGCATAATTTGTTATAGTGATTCCATTTAGAGAAAATTTTATTTGTTCGTGTTATTTTTGTGTGTATGTAAATGTACACACAAATTTCGTGTCAAAAATATGACAAATAAATTTTGCAGTCAAATAAGAATTTTATTAATCAAACTTTGAGGTTACAATCTCTGAATATTCTTAAAGAAAGAAATCCTTTGATTCTTTTCTTCAGTAAAACTTTGATCCAAGGGTCTTCACGACTTGATCTTGAATCGGTGAGATCTGCTTCAAGGGTCTTCTAGACTTGGTCTTGAAAAACAGGAATTATCTCCTTTTCTTTGATGAACAAAATCGGAGAGCAGCTTCTTAGAGAATTCTCAAGAACAAGCACCGCGTTCTTAGAATTTCTCTAATTTCTTCTTAAGAATTTTGAGAGGATTTGACTCTTCAAGATCTTCTTCTCTTTAGGCTTTATGAGTTGTGAATTTGTGTTAAGGGGAGGTCTCTATTTATAGTGGTAGCTAGCCAGGTGAAAGAGAGTTCTAAAAGAACTTATCCTCCTTATTTATCTTTTAATTAATTTAATTTAATTTAATTTGAGATAATATCTTCTTATTTATCTCTTAATTTAATTTAATTAGAGATAAAAATATTTATTTTTATCACTTAATTAATTAATTAAATTAGAGATAAAATATTTATTTTTTATCACTTAATTAATTAATTAAATTAGAGATAAAATATTTATTTTTTATCACTTAATTAATTAATTACATTAGAGATAAAATATCTATTTATCTCTTAATTAATTTAATTTAATTAGAGATAAAACTTTATTATTTATCTCTTAATTAATTTAATTTAATTAGAGATAAAAATTTATTATTTATCTCTTAATTAATTTAATTTAATTAGAGGTAAAATAATTATGACACATGAGTGAAATTTGATTGGATAACCCATGAATCCTTGCAATTTGATTGGTCAAACCATGTGTACATATTTAATTAATTATAATATGATATTATCAATTTCACATGGTAATGTATAATTTAACTGAAAATTTCTTAATTAAAGAAATTCCAATTGACATGTGGCTATTTGTAATTGGTTACAAATTTTCTCCTTCTACAGTAAAGTATTGTAAATTTATATAAGTTTTTACACGTTAATAATTCGTTTTATATAGATTTTGACACATTCGTGTATTCGTGCCATGTTGATGTTATTTTCATATTGTGTCGTTCTTAATTATTTTCTCATATTGTATTTGTGTCATATCTCAATTCATCTCATATTTTATATAATTTATCATAGTGATTCGATTTTAACTCTGAATTCATTTACTTATATATTAAAACATAAAAATATTTAAATAAATAATAATTTGATATAATTCAATTTATATTTATTTACAATTATTAATTTAATTAAAATTTTATAAATATTATAAAAATTCCCCTAACCAAACGGAAAAAAAAATTCTAGTTATACTTAATTTCTAGTACGAGGGATTCCGAATTAATTTTAAATCCTTCGAATCGAACTAATAACCCATCTTAAACATATCTAACAACCATGATGCTTTTTTCTTTTTAATATATTAGAAAATATTGCTATATACAAATTTTGCCAATAAAAGAAAGCATTCAAATTTCAAAAGTGATAATGAGAAGCCAAAGAAAAATATAGGTATTGTTTAGCTAGATATATATAACAAATTCAACCACCCTACTCATTGTTCATCTTGTATATTCTTTCTATTTTAATAAAGTGAGATTCCCTTAACTTCTTAATTTTAATCTCACAATCACAAAAAAATATAAACTCCTCCACTCACTCACAGGAATGATCCTAGTGGATCCCACCAACTATTGTCATATATTGGTAGGCCACCCAATTAGGTCCCACAGATTTTACCCAAAGGGGTATGTATTGAATCACAGCCCCCATGATTTCCAACTAAATAATAACCTATTCATACCCTTTTTAAAAGCATATATATATATATATATATATATATATATATATATATATACTGAGATAAATAATTTAAAATTTTGATTATTTAAATAATAAAAAATTATTAGTATCTTAAAGAAAAAATAACTGTACATGTTTTTGAAATGAAAAAGAAAGTAGGAAGAAGTGAATAAGTTGATTTTAAAATCTAAATTTTCAATATATTTTTAAGGGAAAAAATTATTATAACCTTATTGATATATTTATTATATAACTTGTCTTTTTAATCATTTTTTTAATTGAATTGGTGTCACTGATTATCGAAATCAACTCAGTCAAGGTTTTAATAATAATATAAATATATACTAGATATTACATACTTACAATCGGGATGCAAAAAATAAAAAAATTACATATATTTTTTAAAAAGTAAAAAAACTATCTGATAATATCATGTGTGGTAAAAAAAAATTAATTAAAAAATATATATCCTTTATTGCATCTTATATTATAACATGAATTTGACTTTTAAAAAATTTCACACTAAATTGATATTTAATTAATTCGTCAACTCAATCAATATTTTTAATATAATATAGATAAATATACACACTTATACTTACTACATATTTCTATTGATCCTCTCTATATGCACTTTATTTGTCTTATTTTCTCTTACTATTAGTTATTACCAATCATACATTACTCTGTTTATTTAGGTTTCCTTTAGTTGTTGATTTTATCTGTACTTGCTTCTTAAAAAGTTAATAAAAAATAAAAAGTAACACATAGAAGAAAAAAATCAATTTTGATTAATTATAAATATAAGTAGTATTTAAAGTGCAACATATTTTCTAGTAATATTTATTGTTTAGTAAATCCAAATTTGTTTTTTATTTACAAAAACAAAAATAAATAGTAAAACAATAGTATCAATTAAACAAATTTTTAGTGCTTGATGGTTGACTTCCACAACAATTTATTTATTAGAGAGTTCAATTAATCTTATTAATTAATTCAATTTAGAATTTTACAAATAAATGTGTATTTTTTTCCAAAAAGAACTTTACTTACCTTGTATTAGAATTATGGAAAAATCGTACTTGAGATCACATCCATGAAAATAGGTTGTTTTGGTCAGTTCAATTAAAAAAAATTAAATATTAAATAAATAATTTAAAAATCAAATTTGTAATAAATATAATAAATAATTAATAAAAATATGTATCTAACTTAATAATATGATATTTAATATAAGACTAAAAGATTAAAAATTCAAATCTCATTAGTTACAATTTTTTTTAAATAATAATAAAATAAATCTAAAATTGGTTTTTTTATCAATTCATTAAATTTTTTATTTTAGATTCCATAACAAACCAGATAAGTTTTCAAATTTTCATTGAATAGATGCGGTTTATCAATCATGATAAAGTTTAAAATCACTCAAAAACAAAATTAAACTATATGTAATAATATGATTTCCAATTATTAGTTAAAATAATAAAAGGGTAGAAGAGAGCTTTTGTAAAAGAAAAAGAGAAAAACTAATTATTAAAGAAAAATTAGCAACTTGGCCAAAAAAAAAAAAAAGAGAAAAATTAGCAAAATAAAAAAAGAAATAGGGAGAGATAAATAGTGTAAGTTATGTAGGGAGAGCATAAAGTAGGTTTGAGAGGGGACAAAGAAAAACAGAGTGAAGCGATTATATAATGTGTTGGGGGACAATAAAGCGGCTTTTAACTTTGGTTTTGCCGGGTACAGAACACGACATTTAACTAAACTACCTTCACTACGTCTGTCTTATGCCTCACGCGCCATGGCTCGGCACTTATAAGCACGTACCAATCAATGAGGAAGTTAAGTTTGATGATGGTGTCCCTTGGAGAAAACACGCGCCGTTGATGTGTTTTTTTTTTCCTTTGTTGGAATATTAATCTGTTGGGGGCAGAGGAGATTATTTTTTTACTGGATATATATATATATATATATATGGATTTTGCTAACGAGTGTCCTTATGTCACTTGTTATGGTTAGTTAATATACTATTTATAATAATAATATTGTATTAAATGCAAAAATTGACAATTTTATTCATCATTTTCGATGCATTGAATGGAGATATTATTATATATAGTAACCTTAACAAGTGCCCTTAAGGCACTTGTTAGCAAAATCCTATATATATATTTTAAGGAGGGGAAGGATTTAGTAACCATAAGTAACTGCCTGCAACTATCTATTGCACGCTTTGCACTTAATCCATGCATACATGGCCATGGGGTAGCATCATGTACATGATTTATCGGCATCATTAACATCACTTAGGATTTGCTCAACGTCATTCACGAATTCAAATTCTTTGCTTCTATTTTACTATCTCTATCCGTATCCATATTTTCATAACGAGTTATATTTTTATTTTTTTATATTTGATTAAATTTTTTATTTAATAAAAAAATCGATTTCACTTTAAAAAAAAAAACACGAATGTAAAGACAATACAAATAAAAGAGATCGTCTCATGAAATTTACCTATTCGATTATCGATAAAATATCAAGCGATCATATTTGTATTTCGTAACTGCGTTAAATAGTTGGAAACAAATGAAAAAAAAACGATATCGAAAAAACAGATCCACGACTCGTTAAAATGTAAAAACACGAGTAAGAACAGATAATTTCTATTAGTCATTCACACAATGGTCAACGAAAGTTTTTTTTCAAGTATTATCCCATTTTTCGTTATTGAACCTTATCAATCGTTCAAATGAAATATAAACTTTTTAGTTTCTTGATTGATAAAATTTATCAGTTAGCTGTTATTAATCATTTATCGTGAGTTTTCAATTTGGCTTGATTAATGAAAATATTTAGTATTAAAAAACTATGTATTAGTAAAAATTAAGTGAATAAATCACGTTGAGATTTTACATCACTTCTCAAAAAATCAAGTTCATAAGATTAAAATTATGAAGGTTATTACTATTATTATAGTATTAGTATAGATAAAAAAATAAATAAAAAACTTTTAAGTGGTATAACTATCAAAATTAATTTCATTTGTGTGCTCTATACAGACAAAAATCTTGCTAGTGTGACTAACTATTTTTCTAATATGGATAATTAATTTGTTTTATAGGAGATGATTAAAATTAAACCATTGTAATGGGTAATTTTTTAATGATTAAACTTTTTTGAACTAATCACATATTTATTTAACAAGGTAACCAACAACACAAGGAAGTTTCTTGTTTTCTCTCAATCATAAAAAAGATGAAAAAAAAGAATCTAATATTGATAAGTTTTTTATTTTATTTTATTTTTTTGGATAAGCATGTATTTATTTATTCAAAAGTAAGCAGTAATCCTGCTACTACTCATAACTATAAACTATGTATGACTGAAATAATACTCTCTTCCCCTATACAACTGTATTAAGCCTCATGTGTCTATGAGTATACTATTTATAGTATTTTTTTTTAATTTGTTTTCATTTATTTTTTGTGAAGAATAAAATTTTAGTTAGATGCCATGAAGATCATGGATTTTTTTGGGTACTAGTTTAATTCGGGCCATTAGCCCTATGAGTCGAGCCAGGTATTTGTTAAGGCTTCTGGGCCTCTTAATTATTAAGCAAACCTCGTGGCCGTGGGTTTTGGTTCTTTTAATGATGTAATAATAAATAATAATATTATTAAGTGTTTTACTAACTATTGCTTTTAGAATATTTTTTTAAGTTTAGTTAATAGAGTTTTTAATTTCATACGTAATATTAAGATATTGTCATATATATTATTTTTTAAATTTTTTTAAAGAGGAACTATCTCTTTCGCTTTGATCAGTGAAATTTTTATATTCAATTAGATTAACAGGATGATACATATCCCTTAAGATATATTTGAAAAATAAAAAATTAAATTGAAAAAAAAGGCTAAAATACAAAAAAAAAAAAAAAACAAAAACCTAAACTATATCACTTTACTCAAGCAAACCCCTATATTTTTATTGTACCCAAATAAGTCTTATCCTTTGATTTGTATCCAAATAAACCCTTATTTCAAATGAAAGATTGGTTTATATTAAGGGTTTATTTTGGTATAAATTAAAGGTTTATTTGAGTATAAATTAAAAATTAAGGGTTTATTTAAGTATAAATTAAAGATTAAGAGTTTATTTGGATGTAATAAAAGTATAAGGACTTAACTAAGTAAAGTGATAAAGTTTAGGGACTTTTTTTTTTATTATTTTATCCAAAAAAAAAAAAATATGTCTCAATCTCTCAAGTCTTAACTCCTGTGGAGTTAAAAAAAAAAATTACTGCCATTATCAAAACCGAACTCGTTTTTAAATATACCGTACTAACCTCGCTTATGAAATTTAAAAACTCCAATGATGTTGGATGAGATAATTTATATAATAATATATTTATTAAATGTAATAGTTGATAATTTTTTTCATCATTTCTTATGCATTTAATGAAGATATTATTATATCTAATAACTTAAAAAATATTTTTAGGTTACGTGTTAGCAAAATTTTATTATTAATTATTTAATTATAATAAAAAAATATTATTAATTAAGATGATATTTATAAAAGAAAAAAATATAATTAATGTATTATTATTTTTAATTCAATAAAAATAATGCATAAAATAAAAAAATTAAAATAATAATTAAATAATTCTTAATTTATACTTATAAATATCAATTAACCCGATCTTAAAAGAAACCAAGAGAAAAAAAAAAAAAACAAAAATCTAAAGGAATGTGACCTGTCTAGTTCTTGTTTTTTCAAACCATTTAACTTAAGTCAGAAAGGTTGTTTTGTTCAGTCTTCATTGTAAGCCAGTCCCCATATCTGAAAGCACACGTGTCAAGGCAGAATTGGATAAAATTATTATTTATTATTATTGTTTTGAAAGCTACACTCTGAAAATATTTATTGTTTTTGCTGCTATTATCCCAACAAGTCAACATCGTTAGGTTTCAATGTAATTGATGATTCTTTCAACTCTTTTCTGAATGATCGAATTTTTATTTGGATATTTTATATTTGAATTTTGCTAACATTAAAGATATTCTTTAAATTTTTATATTTAATATAATATTATTATTATAAATAATATATTAATTAATTCAAACTCTTTATGTTTTTAATAATGTAAATGCCTGTGACTGAGCTTGTCTGCAATGTCTTCATGATTGTTTGGTAAATTGGCAGAGCCTGCTTTCAGAAAAAATAATAATTATTTTTTGAACAAGGGCTTGGGGGTAGATGGGCCTAAATTATAATTTTATAATGATATTAATAATATATATTTAAAAATATATATTTACGTAAGAAAAAATGTGATGATGTACTAATTTAAATAAATTATTCACATCAAAGTCTTTGAAAAAGGAAACCAAATAATCCCTGATTTACGTTTGCATGGATATTGGAATTAATATTACTAAGAATTAATATTACTTTATGTTAGGTACCAGAGTGACGGAATAGTGTCTCACAACTAAAATAAGAGATGAGAAAATAGGAACTGAACACACAAAATTTAACGTGGAAAACCCTCAATGAATAAAGGGAAAAACCACGGGGCAAGACTAGAAGAATTTTACTATGAGAAAATATTACAACACCTCTCTCTAAATACTAGGAGAGAACAACCTCACAAAGAATATAAGAAAGTATACAAGAGAGGAAGAGATAATTCTTGGGATGGTTTTAATACTTCTCCTTAAGGCTCTTTATATAGCCTTCAAGGAGGAACTCCTTCGTTTCTCCCACCGATGTGGGACTAAGTTCTAACAATTCTCCCACTTGAAGATTTGATTAAACCAATCATATCTTCACACCACTCTTTCTGTCTTGCCATTCCATGTTGCTTACGTTTCTGATAGACCATAGGAGGATCGACACCAAATAAACTTGTCAGTGTTGATTGGCTTTGTCATAACATCTGCTAGGTTGTCTTTGGTGTGAATCTTTTGCATATCCACACTTCCTTCTTCTACTACTTCTCGAACAAAGTGATACTGTATACCTATATGCTTTGTCCTGGAATGAAAGGCTGGATTCCTTGCAATGTGCAAGGCACTCTGACTGTCACAATACACAATAATCTTCTGCTGCTTGTGCCTGAGTTCTTCCATTAACCTTTGTATCCATATTGCTTCCTTGCATGCTTGGGTAGCTGCCATGTACTCAGCTTCTGTAGTAGACAAAGCTACAACAGTCTGTAACTTAGATATCCAGCTTACCGCTCCTCCTGCAAGTGTGAACACATAGCCAGTAGTGGATTTCCTTTTATTAAGATCACCTGCAAAATCTGAATCAACATAACCCCTGACAACAAGTTCTGATCCTCCAAAACATAATGCAACATCTGAGGTTCCTTTAATGTATCTAAGGATCCTCTTAACAACATTCCAATGCTCTCTACCAGGATCTGCCATAAATCGACTGACCGCTCCCACTGCTTGTGCAATGTCTGGTCTTGTACATATCATAGCATACATAAGGCTTCCCACCGCTGATGCATACGGTACTCGAGACATTTCCATCCTCTCTGCTTCATTGCTAGGACTCATACCTGAGGATAATTTACAATTGACAGGAAGTGGGGTAGATATTGGCTTACAGTCTTGCATGTTGAAGCGTCGCAAGACCTTCCTCAGATAATTCTTTTGAGAAAGCCAAATTTTCCTGTCTTTTCTGTCTCGGTGAATTTGCATCCCTAAAATCTTGTTTGCGGGTCCCAAGTCCTTCATATCGAACTCCCTAGCCAACTGTGCCTTCAAATCTTGGATTCGATCTTTGTTGGGGCCTACCACCAACATGTCATCCACATACAACAGCAAAATAATGAAATCATTATCATCAAACCTCTTGTAGTACGTACAATGGTCTGAACTCAGTCTGTTGTATTCAAGGCTAATTATGAAAGAATCAAATCTCTTGTACCAACATCTGGGCGCCTGCTTTAGACCGTACAGAGATTTGGTCAACCTGCAAACCAAGTTCTCTTTGCCTGTTTCAACAAAACCTTCTGGTTGGAGCATATAAATTTCTTCTTCAAGCTCTCCATGTAGAAAAGTCGTCTTTACATCTAGTTGTTCAAGATGAAAATCAAATGCAGCACACATAGCCAACACTACTCTGATAGTAGTAAGTCTGACAACTGGAGAAAATATCTCGTTGAAGTCAACACCTTCTTTCTGAGCATATCCTTTTACAACCAATCTAGCACGATATCGTTCTACTTGATCATTGCTATCCCGCTTGATCTTGTAGACCCATTTGTTACCAATGGCTTTTCTGCCACGTGGTAATTCCACCAGTTTCCATGTCTCGTTCTTGTGAAGAGCTTCAATTTCTTCCTGCATTGCTGTCATCCACAGAGAAGCATCTGGGCTACTAGTAGCTTCATGAAAAGTTGATGGCTCTCCATCCTCTGTTAAAAGACAGTATGCAACATTGCTCTCCGTAACATACTCCGTGTGCCAATTTGGAGGCCTTCTCTCACGAGTTGACCGTCGAACTTCTACAGCCTCGGACTCAACTGGTTCTGGTACCTCATGCTCTGGTTCTGCTTCAAAAGAATCATCTTCTTGAGAATTTCTATCCATCTGCACTGTAGCAGTCTCTTTTGAAGTGTTGTCATTTGTTTGCTCACTTTGCAGTTCATTTTCTGCAAAAACTACATCTCTGCTGACAACAACCTTGCGGGCAGTGGGATCATACAGGCGATACCCCTTAACACCGTCAGCATAACCCAAGAATATACATTTTCTGGATTTTGGATCCAGCTTTGTTCTTTCTTGGGAGTTGTACATCACGTACACAGGACATCCAAACACATGTAAAGAAGAATAATCAGCTGGCTTTCCTTTCCACATCTCCATAGGCGTCTTCAAACCAATCGCCGTTGATGGTGATCGATTTATCACATAACAGGTGGTTTTGACTGCTTCTGCCCAGAAAGATTTGGCCAATCCCGCTGTTCTCAGCATGGCTCTTGTTCTATCTAGGAGAGTTCTGTTCATCCGCTCTGCTACACCATTCTGTTGAGGCGTATGTGCAACCGTGAATTGTCTCATAATACCCTCTTTCTTACAGAATGCTAGAAAGTTACCGTCTACATATTCTCCTCCATTGTCTGTCCTCAAGCACTTGATTCTTTTCCCAGTTTCAAGCTCTACTTGTGCTTTGAACTCCTTGAATACTGGAAACACATCTGACTTCTTCTTGATTGGGTACACCCATAATCTCCTGGAATAGTCATCAATGAATGATACAAAATACTTTGCTCCACCCAGGGATATTTCTGGTGACTCCCACACATCAGAATGGATTAAGTCCAGTATGTGTTTGCTTCTTGTAGTTACTTTAGCAAACTTCAATCTATGCTGCTTGCTTATCACACAGTGCTCACAGAAAGGTAAATTGACCATCTTGAGCCCGGGCAGGAGATTGCGTTCTGCAAGGACTTTCAAGCCTCGCTCTGACATATGGCCTAATCTGTGATGCCACATCATCGTCGTTTCTTCTTGGCTGGCTGCTGCAACTGATGCATCTGCCTCTTGCAACGTCTCTCCCAAAAGCATGTATAGATTGCTTGTGATCTTCTCTGCTTTCATCACCACAAGGTTTCCTTTCACTACTTTCAATATTCCACATTCAGTGTGGATCTTGCACCCGAGGTCATCCAATTGTCCAATTGACAATAAGTTCTTCTTTAAGCCCTTCACATGTCGTACCCCTTGAATTTTGCGAACAGTACCATCATGCATTTTTAATCTGACGGTACCGACTCCAGCAATATCTAAGGCGTGATCATTTCCCATGAACACAGATCCTTCCGAAATAGGTTCATAAGTGCAAAACCAATCTCGGTGTGGAGTCATGTGCCATGTCGCACCTGAATCCATTATCCAGACATCATTGAGTTTCTTTCCGCCTTTAGAACTAGTCGCTGCTTCACTATACAAGATTTCTCCATCATCTGAGGTACTTGCAACACAACCTTGGGAGGTTGATGTTTCAAAATTCTTTTCTCCACCCTTCTTATTATGCCAACACTCCTTCTTCGAGTGCCCTCTCATGCCACAATTGTAGCATTTAAGATTCTTCCTTCTTCGAGATTTTGATCTACCATGATTCTGACTCCCACTGGAGCCACGTTCTGTTGATCTGCCTCTCATCACCGTTAAAGCCTCTGCTTGCTTTGAATTTTCTGACCTTTCCTCCTTATTCTTGCGCCTGGATTCTTCTTCAAGAATAGCACCAGCAACATCATCAAAGTGAAGAGAGTCACTAACATTATTATTTGTGATGTTGATGATGAGTTGATCATACGAATCTGATAAACTCTGAAGTAGAAGTTCCGCACGTTCATTTTCCGCTATTTTGAAATCTGATGCTGTGAGTTGAGCAAATAGCGTATTCAGAGTGTTGATGTGATCCGTTACCGACGTGGATTCACTCATTCGAAGAGTGTAGAGTTTCCTCTTCAAGAATATTCTGGTGTGAAGTGACTTCACCTCGTACAATTTGTTTAGAACATCCCAAATCTCCTTTGCAGTCTTCTTCTCTGCAACACTTGACAAAACTGAATCCGCCATTGCTAGGTGCAGATTGGCAACAGCATTGTCATCCTTCTCTTTCCACTTTTCATCAGTCATTTCTGTGGGTCTACTTTCAATTGCTTCTAGACAATTATCCTTCCTCAAAATTGCTCTTATCTTCAATTTCCACAAGGAGAAATTTCTCCCACTGAACTTCTCTATCTCGAATTTTGCTGCCATGGTTGTACACGAACTGAAGCGAGTTACACTATTTCACCGTGAATAGTACCGTATACGTGAACAGTATTGTACGTATGTCGTACACTAGAACAAATCCAGTATACGTTAACAATTACTGCAAAAGTATACAACCACACGTATGAATAATAACCGTATCTGTGAATAGTACAGTACAATTGAATAGCACGTATACTGGAACAGTGACCGTAGCCCGTGAATAGTGCACCAGGTAGGTTCCCAGGAAAGAGAGGTGGGTCACTGATAGACACACTTAAATACCAAGTCTTTCCTAGCCAGAACTTCCCTAGACACTTTCACACTACCACACTTTATTTCCAGCAACAAGAATAATTCTTTTCTGATGTGGAAGATCAGACAATACTGCAACCACAGAGCATACTAAGAACCAACACTTTCACTGCAGCGGAATAAGGACCACGAACCAATGGCTCTGATACCACTGTTAGGTACCAGAGTGACGGAATAGTGTCTCACAACTAAAATAAGAGATGAGAAAATAGGAACTGAACACACAAAATTTAACGTGGAAAACCCTCAATGAATAAAGGGAAAAACCACGGGGCAAGACTAGAAGAATTTTACTATGAGAAAATATTACAACACCTCTCTCTAAATACTAGGAGAGAACAACCTCACAAAAAATATAAGAAAGTATACAAGAGAGGAAGAGATAATTCTTGGGATGGTTTTAATACTTCTCCTTAAGGCTCTTTATATAGCCTTCAAGGAGGAACTCCTTCGTTTCTCCCACCGATGTGGGACTAAGTTCTAACACTTTAATTATACCAATCCAAATTAAACCCCTTCTTTCGGTCGTCCCAACTCTTTCCTTTGATTTCTTTTTCCTCGGTTTTCTGGTAAAGCTAGGCTAAGACTTGCAGTTGAATGATCAATTGATAATAAATATATATTTTCTTTCTGGGTTTTTTACGAAATCTGTATGCATTTTGAATGGTTACATTTTTGTTTTAATATTATTTTGCATCAAGGAAAATTATACTAGTATGTATATATATATATATATATATTCTATGTTATATGTGGATGAGTGTCGGATACGGATATATATTAAATACATATATATTTAATTTTTTTATATATATATTTGAAAGATAATATTTCGTATCTATATTCAAATATGTGTTCAATGGATGGTAAATTAAGATGAAAGTATGTGGAATCCGGATGGTCCTGTTTATGAAATTGGAACTCACAATTTTAATTCTTCAGAACAATCAGAAATAAAATCTTGGGCTGTCTGTAATTAATGTTCATTTCTGGGGAAAACAAAAGTTCTAGTTTATTACATTATTACTAATTCGTTTATCTCATATTTCAGGCTGTGGACAAGGCCAAAGCAGGAGACTGTTAGCCGTGGCATAATCCTTCAACATATACTTAGTTTAGCATTTATTTATAAAAAATATTAAAAAGTGTGATGAAAAATATAGTTTAAATTTTTTATTATAAAAAATTGAAATATCAAATTATGATTTGACTTCAGGGTGTGTGAACTTTATAAAAAAAAAAAAAAACAAAAAAGTTGTACAGTTTGCACTGTCTCCGCATTTGATTTCATCCCCCCGCGTATATAGTCGTGTCTGTCTGTCTGTTTGTCTGTCTCTACTTTCCAAACAAAAATCATACGGTAAATAGTTAAGATTATAAAGAAAGAAACACTGTGCACTACTTTTTCCTTCGCTTTTGACAACGTTATAATTTGGCTAATTTATCATTTAATTAATTAATTAATTACTACTGTCTTTTTAATCTTATAATAATAATAAAAATAAAAATAAAAGAGAAAAACATTAGCTTTCTTTCACGCTTCTTAATTACTACTCCCACATCGCTCTTTAAGTCATAACCAAACCTTAATTCTCCGCTGTTTTCCAGTTTTTCAATGGAACCCTAAAGGCTAACCCAAAAAACCAAAAGATAAAAACCTCTCAAAAATCCTCTGATGGAAAATCTCTCCTACTCTTATCGAGAAATTGACTGCGAAAAGCAGTCATTGGAGGAGCCGCCATCAACTAATACAACTGCTACTAATAATAATAATGCTAATTATAAGGTTAAGTTTATGTGCAGTTATGGGGGCAAAATCCAGCCGCGTTCTCACGATAACCAGCTCGCTTATGTCGGTGGAGATACGAAGATCCTGGCCGTTGATCGTAACATCAAGTTCTCTGCTATCATGGCTAAGTTATCTTCGCTGTACGGTGGAGATTCTGAGGTTTGTTTCAAGTACCAACTTCCTGGTGAAAATCTTGACGCTTTGATTTCAGTTACGAATGATGAAGATCTCGAGCACATGATGTTAGAATACGACCGGTTGCATCGAGCCTCCGCGAAACCGGCCAGGTTGAGGCTGTTTTTGTTCCCGTTGAATCCACCATTGGTGGCGTCGGGATTTGGTGGGAGTGAACCGAAGTCGGAGCGGCAATGGTTCGTTGACGCCTTGAATTCGCAGCAGATTCAGAATCCGGATGGTTCTTCTCCTCCAGCTGCGGCGGTGAATCCCAATTTCCTCTTCGGTTTGGATAAGGTGAAGTTGCCGGATTCGGTTCCTGCCCCAGTGGCGGCGGTTGTTCAAGAGGTGCTTGCCAAGGATGTGACGGCGGGATTGGACTGCGGATCGGAGGATCGGCACGTGAATGCAAACTCGATGGTGTCTCCGGCGGAGATCCAGAGGCAGATCCAGGAATTACAGAGGATGCATATTGCTGCTACTCAAGAACAAGGCATTTTACAAAGAAAAGTTGATGAATCAAATCCTAGAGCTTACAACACTCAAGATTATTATAAAATGTCAGAACAAATCGTCACATCATCACCGGCTCCAGGATCAGCTCCGTCGCAAACGCCGATCCCAACGGCATATTTTCCGGAACGGCATTTAACTACCGCTGACCAACCGGTTTACCTAATTCCGGCTCCCGCAGCTGGAGTTTATCAACAGCTTCCTACATTGCGACAGGTAACCGGACCGGCTGCTCAACCTTACTACGGGTTGCAGCGTGTTTTTCAGGACGTTTACCGGGAGCAGCCGGTTTACAATGCGGTGCAAACCGCAAAAGTTGGGGCTTATCCTGAGGGAATCTCAGTTATGCAGCCGAAGGGTGCTGTTCCTGAGCCAGGGTATGTACAGGTGGCTTATGATGGGGCAGGAAGGCAGGTATATTTCACGGCGACGCCATATCAGGCGGTGGCACCGATGGAGGCGGCTGCGGGTGGTGTTGGGGAGTTAAATCAGGATGGTAACGTTGCCGTGAATGCTAAGGCTCCTCCCCAAACTTCTTCTATGTGATTTTTTTTTTTTTTTTTAACAATTTGATACTATTGTTGAAGTCTTGTGGAATCTTTTTAAATTTGTTTATTTATTTATTTTTGGTGGTGTTATTTAGATATAATAATATTGGACAAAGTTTTCGATTAGATGATATGAAAAAATCATTAAAACATGATATGAAATACGACATGAAAAAACAATAAAAACACGACATAAATATATTAACATGTCAATTTATTTAATATAAATTATTAACAAATCAAAATTTTTATAATATAAAATATTTTAAACATAATTATAATACGAAAAAAATATAAGCAAATGCACATATACACAAATTGTCATGGATACTGTTACCTTTGACATTATTTAATGTGTATATGATGAGGGATTTTGGTAATGACTGTAAATTAGTGGTTGATTTACTGGTTAGTTTATTTCAACTAGGCAAGCTTTTTCCGGTTTATAGAATCCATAAAACCTGCTGAAATTAGTAAAAAGAAAATATTTTACTACATCTTAGAATTTCAAACTCCAATGTTGTCTGATCTTTTGGGGAGAATTGCTGTTTATGCTGGCTATTGTCTGATCATGGGGTTCCCGTTTGTATGTTGAACTTTGGCCCATGTTACTTTGCGATCTTTAGAATTTCCAGAAATTGCATATTTTGGACCTGGATTTGGCGTATTTGGGTGCCGCAGCCGGATCTAAACAATAATCTAAACTGATTCGGTCTTGATTACTATTGATTTAATAAAAAATTTTATTTATATTTAATTATAAAAATATATAAATATTAATATTTTTCAAATCCGGACATGATTAAAATTTGGACAACAAAAAAAAAATTGAATCTCGACCCGGCCCATGGATATAACATCTTACAGCCATTCTTGCAATTTCCACACTTTTTTCACTTATAAAATGAAATGATAACAGGGGTCCCATATGCACATCAATGTGCATACTTTAATGTCTGCCTGTTTTTCTGGCTTTATCCTGCAAATTGTCCTACCCAAGGGGTCCATATGCACATGTGAAATGCTAGTTGGTAGTTGCTGTAACTCAACAGAAATGACTGAGTTGCATTTTATTTGAAGGAAATGAACTGAAAAACAGCGCAGGAAGTAATTTTGAATACAAATGCAGAATGAAAAAAAGAAGCAGCATGCTCACTCACTTTCGACCATATTCGATTAATAATGGCATAAACATAATTCAAATCTTAACACAGATTCAATAGATTTCTCCACATGCACATATTTTATGACACTTAAGATACTGAATACAATCTGTGCATATTTTTGGCATTTCAGTAAGTTCTCAGAGCCATAAAATAAGATAGTTTTCCTCTAAAAAGATTGCATGCAACAAATAGGAACAGCATCTAGTTTTAGGCAGTTCTATAGAGCTGACAAACCTTGCATGTAAAGATGTCCTGCTTTAATCCTTGTATTTCATTGTTTCTTTCTCAAAACCAATAGTTGGAAATTGTTTGGCATACTCCTCAACTTCTTGTCGGAGCTTTGCAATTTCAGATTGAATGTTCATATCTGACTGCAAGGTTGCTACAAAATCCTTCAACTTCGTTCCTGGATTAATCGTAATTCAAGGGAAATAAATGACATACATTTTAGGTGACTAAATCCAATCCCACCTTTTCACAAAACATATAAAAATATGTCTGTATAGATGACTGATGAAGCAGAAGAAAATACCTGTTGTCTCAGCCTTGATTTTCAAGGCCAATTTGACAGCTGCATCGAAGAAGTCGGCTACTTTCTCAAAATCTTCCTCGACAAAACCCCTAGATGTGAGAGCTGGGGTTCCTGAATCACAAGAAACCACAGAATTTAAAATCTGAGGGACCTAGATAACCACCATAAGAAACAGATACTTCATGATCAAAGGTGTGAAGCTATGTTACTCGGATTCGGGTGTGAGTGTCAGACAAGGGTATGTTCAATTTTTTCCAAGATTTTCATGTATTTGGAGGATCATATCCTCATACCTATGTCCAGGATACGGGTGTCGGACATGGGTACTTCAAGAAAAATGAAGAGTCGGAGCAACATAGGTGTGAAGGTCCATACCCATGCGGATGCCACCAGGAACCATAGCAGACACATCCCCTGGAACAGTGTTTTTATTGGCTGCAATATGAACTGATTCCAATACCTTCTCAACTCTTGAGCCATCAATACCCTGTTGAACAACATTCCAGAAACAAGGAACTTATTCTTTTATAGTTCTATACACTTCAATTACCAATTAAATTGTTTAAAAGCATTTGGAATTGGAAAAATTCATTACAATCTAAAAGGTCAAAGAATTTTCTGTAAAACAGTTTTAAAGGACCAAGAACCTCATACCTTGTTTCTCAAATTGACCAAGACTAAATGGTTCTCGGTTCCACCAGATACTAGTTCATAGCCATTCTCTAGCAACCTCTACAAAAAAGGAAAACATAGAATTGCAACCACCACAGTTAAATCACTCAAGAATGGTGAGTGGATAAGATAATGCTGTTCATAATGGTAAACAAATGAATTCACATACGCGAAGTAGTGAACTTCCATCAATAGGAGTTGGATCATTCAGTATACCTGAGCAAATTTTGAGCAATTACTGAGAACTTGCTCTTGGTAAGCCTTGTACTCGGGTGTTCTGACCTATAATCACATATGTCAAACTCAAGAAACCTAAATACTCTTGGTTAACTTGCATCAAAATATTTTATGGCCTGAGCCTGGCATCAAGTATTTCACTTGCATAAACACATTTTTTTTATCAAAGAATACCTGCTTCAATGCAACTGCTAAACCAGTTATGGTGTGATTATGCGGACCACCTTGAAGTCCAGGAAAGACAGCTTGATTAATTTTGTCTTCCAAATCATACATGACCTGTAGGATGGAACTCAGGAAATTGAATAAGTCACTCTTTCCTTCTCTTTTCCACTCATTAGAGAGAGAGAGAGAAGCACACCAAAACTAACTTAGATCATATTTTGTACTCACCTCTTTCCCTTGTTTGTTAATCTCTTTGACCCCCTTCCTGAAGAAGATCATAGCACCACGTGGACCACGAAGTGACTTGTGTGTTGTGGTTGTTACAACATCTGCGTATTCAAAAGGAGATGGAATAACACCTGCAGCAACCAACCCACTAATATGTGCCATGTCAGCCAACAGAATTGCTTTCTGCTTGTCACAGACCTGTCCGTAAATCAATTAGAGTCTCTTAGTTTCTGAATGTTGAGTCAAAATTTTCACTGATATATGACAAAATCTTCTGACAGCAAGTCAAGCAAAAAGGTATTTACCTTGCGGATACGTGCATAGTCATAAAGGCGAGCATAAGCACTGGCACCAGCAACTATAAGTTTTGGTCTGAAAAGCACAGCACTTTTCTCCAACTGCAAACATTTTTATTAATCTAAATCAACTCTTTTAAAGAGACTTTCAAGTTTCACCTAAATTTTCCAAGAAAATACTTATATGAAAGAAAAATGTGCACAAAGAGCTTTCGACACAGAAAAGATCTTTAGCATCCACTCCACTGTTGAATTTGATTTAAGATATAAATGCAAGTTCCATACATCCGAAAATTCAAACCATTCAATTGAGATTTTTTTAACTATAAAGATATAATTATTTCCTATGAAGCACGGGTACGTGTTTTTTAAAGGTGTACCCGTACCTGGTACGTACCTGGTACGGGTACGCCTGGGGTACGCCTGGGTACGTACCAGGTACGTACCCAACTTTAAAAAAAAAAAAAAAAATTTGGGTACATCTGGGTACGCCTGGGTACGGCGTACCCAGCCAAAGAAAACCCAACGAAGATTTTCTTGTAGAAATGAGACGGGCAGGTGCCACTGCACCCCAGTTTTGCTTGTATCCCACATCTTTCATCATCTCTAAAATCGATAAAAAAGCTTATCAAGATTGGGTTTTTTCTTCTTTCTATTGAAATTTGCGTGGTTTTTGATGATGGGTTAAGGGGCTCTAGAGGGAGAGATTGATATTCGACGGCGTACCCAGCCAAAGAAAACCCAACGAAGATTTTCTTTTGATTATGGTTAGAAATTATTACATGGAATTATTAGATTTTATAAATAGATTAATAAAATTTCAGTTATATATATATAATATTAACGTACCCGTACCCTAGTTTTTTAGAATTTGCCGTATCTCGTACCCGTACCGGTACCGGGTACCGGTACCGTACCCGTATCCATGCAACATAGATTATTTCCTTCATATGTCAAATTATGAATAAAAGATACAGCATGTAGCAAATATTCACACAATGTTCCAGACGTGAATCTCGAAAGGGTTGTGAAAAGTAAAAGAAACAGTGATCAAATGTGTATCCCTGGTTTTTACAATATACAGTTACTGAGTTAGTTACTCAGGTTTAGATTATCCGAAATGCATACATTGTGTTTTTGAAGATGCACAAAATTAAAAAAAAGAAAAAGAAAAGTGGACATCTCTACCAACATAGAATAGAATAGAAGAGCTACCTGATCATAGTCGATATAACCTGTACTCTCGTTCAATCTATATGGCATTGTCTCAAAGAATATGGACACAGCAGATATCTTCTTTGTGTCAGTCTGCATGATGCAAAGAAAAATTGAAAACTTGAGTTTCAAACACTATAAGCACCAGTTGAATGGCCTTAGAGTAATGTTACTCGGTATGTTATTTCTTTAGAAAATAATCGCAGATAAAAAAAATACAACTAGAATTTTAATTAACAAGAGCGGACAAAATGTAACCAAGTTCAGCAGAAAAGCTCATGATTAATGGAATTGGTAAGCACCTGATAACCATGTGAAAGATGTCCACCATGGGGTAGATCTAGTGCCATAATTCGTTCATGAGGTTTCAACAATGCAGTATAAGCTTGAAAGTTAGCAGGAGATCCAGAAAGTGACTGCACATTGACTGCAATAATGAAACAGATACAGGATAAGCTATATGCTGCCTAGAAAGTAAATATTCGTATGCAAAATCCTTCGCGTGATCAAAATAAAGAGTAAAAACAGATATACAACTAAATATGAAAGGTATGTTGATATTTTGATAACATTTCAACATGCAGGTCCCAAAAAATTAACCTTAGCTCATAATGAAGAAAAAAAAAAGGTGTGCATGATTCATTCACCTCCCCATTTTGCAGGATCTAACCCAAAAGCCTCTAGTGCACGCTTTTGACACAAGGACTCAGCCATGTCGATGTACCTGATCAAATAAAAATTAACAACATTAGACATTCACCTCACCCTACTAAGAATTTGTACTAAAAAATAAACCACATATGCCATATATAGCAATACATCTTATTTTCCAATTCGATTCCTGAAAAACTACAATTAGCCTGAAATCAATTTTAAAGGACCTCATATCCATTTTCTAATTGATATTAGCAGTGAAACAAAATCAACAAAATACAAAAGCAAAGTAGATTTTCTTACTCATTTCCTCCATAGTATCTAGCACCAGGATATCCTTCACTGTACTTATTGGTCATGACAGAGCCTACTGCTTGCATCACTGAGGCGGATGTAAAATTCTCGGATGGTATAAGTTCTAGTCCCTATTACACATTAAAAAAAAAAAAAAAATTGATCTCTGAATCAGGCAATACCTAATTAAAGTTACAGAAAAGGAAAATTATTCTATTCTTTTCCAATGGATCAAATACCGATAGATTATTAAATTAAAACCAGAAATGCAGAAAAGGCTTGTAATTTGGATTTATTAAATACCTTCCATTGCCTAGCTTTCTCGAGTTCGATAATGTCAGCAATTTCAGGATCGATTTCCTCAAGCGGAGCATTCAACTGATGTATCCACTGCAAAACCAAACACGTTTTTTTTTTTTTGTTGCTATTAGCATAAATCACAATTCAAGATCAAAGATCTAAAGTCTAAACCTAGGCTTACGTTAGCCCGATCTTTCTGTTTCTCTGCCGCAGCTGTTGACTGCAAATGAAAATGAAATGAAAAAAAAAAGAAAGAAGAAGAGATAGATGAAATTTAACTAAAGAAGCAATGAAACAAACAACAGTTTAGATTTTGGACCATATAATAGAGGGAGCTGCCATTGAAGAGAGGTCTGATTGGAGACTTGACGGAGGAAGAGAATCTACGAAGGCTCATCGCCACCGCCATTACTCGCGTTTCGAAATTCCGAGGCGTTTCGGCTGTTAAAAAAAAAAAAAAATTGGAATGTCTCTAGGCTGCGAGTGGGTTGGTGGAGGACTGAGACTGTTTGCTTGTGATTATAGTATTATAGAAGTGCGGGCTGGCACTGCAGATCGAAGTTTGGTTTGTTTTTGGGGTTAATATGAAAAACACGCCCTCAATAAAAAATTATTGTTAAATGATTTAATTAATAAAAATTATTTAAAATAAATAAATAATTAAAAATTATTATAAAAGATATTATAAAGATAAATTATTTTAATTTTTTTTCATTAAAAAAATATTATTTTTTAAAAATTTTAATTGAAAATAAATTTTAAAAAATAAAATATTTAAATATATATTTTTTAAAATTTAAAAAATTAAAAAGAATAAAGAAAAATTAATTTTAGGCATATTATTTTTATTTTTTAAAATTTTTTAATTAAAAAAATAAATAAAAAATTTAAAAATTTATTTTTTAAATTAAAAATTTTTTATTTTCAAAATATTTATTTTTTAATTAAAAAATAAATTAAAAAATAAAAGAAAAAGAGAGGAAAAGAAAAAAAAAATTTATAAAAAATAATTTTATCTTTACAACATCTTTTATAACAAATTTTAATTAATTATTTTTTTTTAAATAATTTTTATTCATTATACCATTTAACAATTACTTATAAATACTTATTTATGGTGGACATGTTTTTCATATTTACCTTTGTTTTTGCGTGTAACGTCACTCTCGGAAACTACCACGTAATCATTTTAAAATGGCCGCGGTAGGTAGGTGACTGGATCGCAACGACGTCGTTTGGGAAAGGAGCCCAAACCTTTATTACTAGACCAATATTAGGTCGAGCGAGATCAACTTAGCATAGCCCGCTAAGGTGGCATTGGGTTACAAGGCTTAGCCCAATCTTAACTATAATACAGTATAAAACTATAAATAACAAATTGAAAATCTTTTTTTTTTTTTTTGTTGTTGTCTTTGAAACGATGCAATTTAATTGAATTGTGTATAATTCAAAGTTTCCATTCCATCCAAACAGATGAATTGAAAAATTGCAAGAATTGTGAACTGTCTTCTTTCTTGCTTTAATTTGATCCCCTATTAAGGTTAAGCATCGCAGTAAATAATCTTTCAAGTCCTAAAAAAAAAAATCACATTATAAACAGGTAAAAGCATTCAAGCAGTTTTCCTAACAAAATTGTACACAGATTTCCAGCACTTAAATCAACAAGGAGAACCTTCAGAGAGTTTCTAATGTCAGCCTGAAAACAGCCGCAATGTCTTTCCCAGTCACTAGCTGATTACTGTACTTAGGGTTCAATGTCAAGCCGGTTTCCTAACTAGGGCAACTCACAATCTGCTATGTTTGCCTTCATATAAACATCATAAATTTTGACCTGTACGAAGAACGAAGACATGAGAGGAACTAACTGGGTAAAGTGTGTTTAATACCCACGTCTCCTTAAATTATTGGAGCTAAGCCAATTGTAACCTTCTAATCTAAACTAGAAGGAATGTCGATTTCTATATCTGAAGGATTAGCAAGCTCAACCAGAGGTTCCTGCAGATTGCAAAACTATATTATGTGTCAGTCTGAAACGAATTAGTATAATCCCTTTTTTGAAGTTATTTGAGAAGATGTGAATGTAATCATGTGTTCCCATTTAATATGAACTTTTATTTGAAGGTGGACCAGAAAACAAAATGTTCCAATTTCTGATGTTGCTCTGACTCTTAATTTTTCTAAAGTACTCGTATCTTACACCCGTGTCCAACGCATATCTGGATATGAGTATGGGGATATCTATGTTACTCAGACTCGGGTGTAAGTGTCGGACATGGATGTGTTCTATTTTTTCCAAGATTTTCATATTTAGAGGGTCCTTGGAGGATCATATCCCCATACCCATGTCTAGATATGCGTCGGACACGGGTACTTCAAGAAAAATGAAGAGTCGAAACAACATAGGAGGATATGATCCCCCAAGGACCCTCCAAATACATGAAAAAAGCTTAGAATAAATCGAACATACCCGTGTCGGACACATATCCGTGTCCGACACTCACACCCGAGTCCGAGTAACATAGCATTGTGCTGTAGGAATTACGTTAGGATGAAACAAAGCTTTTTAAATTTCAAAAGAACATAATTCTTCGAACACGAAAAAGATGTTGGGCAGTGAACACTATTATTATAGACCTCTCTAAATAACTGTAATGTTATACCTGTTCATCATCATCTGCAGAGGGATGGACAATTCCCATAGGCAAAGAGTTTGTAAGATCTTCCGCACTTTCATGCAACTCCTACACCATGTGGAAATGCAAGTTACCAAGAAAGAAAATATATTACCTATTAGACTGGTTTAATAATTTATTTCAACTCTGAGGATTGTTTTGCTGAATCCTGGTCAGTTGCTTCAATATGTAAACAAATATCCAACTAAAACACAAAATATAAGATTTAAGAAATTCTCTACTCAGAACCTATGCCAATAAAATCCTACCCAGCAGGGATGGCCCAGTCAAATACAAGAAAGAATCCAATAGATATAAAAGAGGTGGCGGACAAGAATTTGGCCTTCAAGTCAATAATTATGGTAAAATATCCACCATAAATTGATAAATAAATGAAGTGTGACAGCCATCAAAAGTTAAAAAATCACATTTACATTTTATTAGAGAATGAACATTCAGGGACTACATTAGGAAAAATCTGGAGCCTTTTCTCTTAAAGCATACATTGTTCAAATAATTCTCTTTCAAGTCCACAAAGAAGAAAGACGTACATGACACGATTTTTTTTTAACCGTAAAAACATGTAAATTCAAGATAAGTTAGGATCTGAAAACATACTTTGTCATCTGGGTTGACAGAAGCATTATTGGATCCATCCGTGACATCCTTTGAAGGATTTCCCTGCATAAACTTGCTATCTTGTTAGAAGGAAGAAACATGTGACCACCTGAAAAAGCTTGATCATAATACAAAAGAAGAGTATGCATGTACATGTTCATCCCGGTTACCAGAGAAGTCCCCTTCCATAATTGAAGGCTTGACATCAATCGGTGTTTCCTGTATGCCATTTATATATATAATTCATTCAACCAATCTTGACCAAAGTAGCAAGTAGAAAAAAATAAAATATCTGTAAGTTGAAAATATTCCCATGACACTTACAGGCTCAGTCTGGTCCATGGAAATATTCCTTCCTCCTCTACTAAGATCTCTCAGTGTTCCCTGTACATTCAACAAAACAATTACCGAAAATGATAATCACAAAAAAAAAAAAAAAGTTTAGTTGAAAATTATCACCAAGATTAGCAACATTCCCAAGACTATTCTGAGGCATAACTACACAAGATGATGCTTAATCAAGAATACTATGGGGGGAAAAGCATGCAGTATCAACTGTTAAATAAAAATAATAGGGCACAAAACTACCAAAATCAAGCATCCCTAAGGAAAGCATCATTCAGAACTAAATTAAACAAACCTTATTTGCCCACATAAGCCCACAAGCGTTACATAAAGTCCTTGGACCAGCTGGGCCACGACGCATTGCTGGAGTATTATTTTCGCTAACACCACAATGTTGACATCTTCGGACACTAAAACACATTGAAGACAAAATTCTTCAAAAGGTTCATCATGATAAATATTTCCAAATAACCTGGTAACACGTGCAAGCTTGGAACTCACACAGTTTCTGGACGAGGTGTACCATCTTGAAGGCCAGTTTGTGAAGAATCCCAGCTTAAAGTACTAGTATTGTCCTTTAACGACGCAAACTGCCCATTTTTACGATGCATCCTACAAGGATAAAAGGAGAAGAAGATTACAACAGATTATCAGCTGCACCACTACTACTTGTATATATATAAAAGAAACAATGATAAATTTGATACTAATGTATATGGCTGCTCTCACCAACTCATCTCAATTCACTATTCTATTAGTCTCATAACAAAATAATCGGTACATAAAAATGTAAAATTGAGCCAATATAAACAGCGCACATCAAAGTCCCAACGTACTTTATGCCTGCCTCTTTCACGAGAGAGAACCATGAACACATGGAAGCTTCTTAAATTCAAAATTAAACAAGTGCAACTGCTCCCTGCATTAACCTCACTTCCCACAATGGACCTATGATAAATGCCTATTAACATTTATGCTACTACCAAAGTTTTTGGATAATTGATAGCTCTTCTCTCATTTCCATTATTAACTTCTATATCAAAGGACAACATTAATCCTGCCCGTTTCGTAAAGTTCAAAATTTCAAACTTCAAATGTTAATTGTAGATCTAAACAAAATAAGTACCAAAATATCATACCTCTGTGCAACCTCTTTCCGTATGGTATACCTAATTTTCTTGTCAAAACATCTCTCTTTCCTTTTCTCACGGAACCTAACCAACGATGCTATTCGTCTTGAAAGATTAGAGCGCTTTGGAAAATCACCTACACCCTGCCCATATGGTATATCAAACAAAAGCACAAAATACGAATAATTAATGGAATACAATTACTCATTATTTTAACATCAGCAATACCTTATTATTTTGATCAAAAGGTACTTCTATTGTTGGAACACCAGTGGGGATATTACAACCCCCTAGGAGTAACAGCACAGCTTGCACCTGTTGCATAGTTGCATACAATCCAACAAACACGTATACTTCTTTAGAGAAAAAGGGAAGAAACTCTAAACCAGTAAATCAATTTAAAGAACAGAATAGCTAAATAAATTACTTATTAATTGACCGATGAAGAAGAAGCAGGTATCAACAAAAAAAAAAAAAAACTTCCTCCAAAAGAAAAGACGGCGGTTAAAACTCTAATGCACAAAACCCATTGAAGACTACTATAGAAAAATAATAAATGGTCAATAACTTCACTAATGAAGGATATAATAAATTGAACAAGAAAAAACATAATTTGCCAATCAGATTGGGATTGGGAGACTTTAACTCAAGTCCAACTTTCCTACTAATTATCAAAATACAACTCCTAGCTAAGCAGAACAGCAAAGGATGAAATCAGATTGCATATCAAAAGCTCTCAGAAGTGATGATCAGCAAAGATACAGTTGTTTTGCTTTCATAATTCAGTCTATAACTGTTTAATAAAATTACTTTAACCAACTGTGGAAAGGATCATTAATTAAATCCATCAACCATATCCTAAGAAATGAATTCCGCCTCTGCATATTAAACTTCATATTTAAAGAATTTTTAGAAAACAAGGCACTTTATTACTCTTCCATTGACTTTTAAAATAAGAAAACATGGGAAAAAAGGAAATAAAAATCTAACAGTCCGAAATTCAAATTTACTTTGCAAAAACAAATAGAATAGCAGGAAAATTTATTTTATTACCAAAATCAAATTAACACGAATATAACTGAATAAAGATAGATTTTTTATTTGAAAGAGGATGAAAACCTTTTCAGGTGTAACAGCAGGGAACACGTAAACTTCTCCTTCAAAAGAGAGAGTAAGCTCGCTAGTTCTCGACGCCATAAAAACGCCTCCACCAGCTCCGCCACCGCCACCATTAACGCCGCCTACTACTACTATTCCATGCTCCGCCACATTCACGGAGTTGACATTCGCGTCTTCCACGTCATCCAAGGCGTCATCTTCGTAGTCTCTATCGTCGTCCTCGATCTGTATCGTCCCTCGCGCGTGCCCCTCAAACGAACGCGCCTGAAGTGGCTGTGGATTCGCAGCTGCCATATGTAAACAAAAAAAAAGGAACAACACCGTTCCAACTGTACCGAAAATTCGAAGCCCTGAGCTTGCGATTATCACCTGTTTCATTGAAGAGCCATAGCTTCCGACCGCTTACTGGTTACACAAAATCTTCTTTTATTATTTTTCATCAATCTTTTTATTTTCTAAACCCTAACCCTAGATAGAGTTTTTCTCAGCTTGAACAAGAAGAAGCATCGAATATGGAAGAAAAAAAAAAATTAAAAAAAAAAGGTTGAAAACTACCCTAAATAGTAAATAGCTAAAAGATTTGCAGGGGCGTGAGCTCGTGTTTCCTTAGAGAGACTCAAATTGGAAATTTCTTTCTCCTTTTTTTTTTTTTTTTTTTGTGATGGAAAGAGAATATGTCGCCTTGTCGACAATTACTATTTCCATAAAAAAAAAAAAAAAAAGAAAAGAAAAAGGGGATTTTTATTGTGTTTCGCGGGAGTACGGGTGTTAGGATATGTTGGCGATAAAGTGGGGTCCAATGGAGTTGATGGATCACATGGGGTTTGTGGGTGATGAATGATGGCAAAACTTTAGAAAAGGTGGGGCCCAATGATGGTGGCAATTTGGTAATTTAAAAAATAAATATATCCAACGCCAACGGTTCGATTGAAATTAGATCGTGTATGCGTTATCTTCTCTTGTAAATTTTTTTGGTATTATTCATGTATATATAAATATGATAATAAGAATTATTAAAATATTAAATAATTAATATAATACATATATTAAATATAAATATTAATTATATTCTATCATATTTATTATTATTATTTTTATTTTTATATCTTTAAACATGCTCATATTACTTATTTTATATTTTATCTAAAATTATCAGCTCTAATTCAAATGACAGCAGATGAGGCGTGCGGCGAGGATAATTGTATAATGGAGATAATAATAAATGATTATTTGAAAAAGTAGGAGTAACTATAATGATTATTTGCAATAAGGGGATTGAAATTTGGTAGTATTAGAATATGCTCTCGTTATGTAAAATATGAGACGAATGGAGAAATATGATATGAATACATGAACGTGTCAAAATTTATATAAAATAAATTATTACTGTGTCAAAAATTATATAAATTTATAATATTTTGAACACGATAATGACACAAAAAACTAATACAAACAAATTATGCAAAATATGAGATGAATTGAGATACGATACGAACACAAAATGAGAAAAATAATTAAAACACGATACGACATAAAAAATAATATAAACATGACACGAAAACACGAATGTGTTAAAATCTACATAAGACGAATTTATCGTATCAAAATTTATAATACATTGAATATGATAATGACAAAAAAAAAACACGAATACGAACACACACTTTTTTTTTTCTCTCTCTCTCTTTCTTTTTCTTTCTTTCCTTCTTCATCAAAATTAACAATACCCTAATTGATCTCTCAAACACACTTTTCTCATGCTTAATTGTCCCCGAACAAAACCCTCTAAAACTGAAATTGAACAATCTCCTTACTTGGAGATAATTTTTAATGTAGATATAGATTTCGAAACGCGTCAAATTGGATATATTTGATAATAAATTTTTTAAGTTTTGTTACCGATTGTTTTAAGTATATTTTTAAAATTTATTATATTAAATTATTATTTTTAATGTATTAGAAAATTTCGAATCCATCAAAATAATTATTAATTATTGTATTTAATATAAATATTATTATAAACAATAATTTAATTAACTTTAATAAGTACTTAATAAAATTCAGCTTCTTTAATAAGCACCTTTTTAAAATAAACTTTTTTTCATAGTTTCTCTATTGATAATAAGGAGCAATTTTATTTTAATTTTTATTATTAGTATATAAAAGTCTAAACTATAGTTGTATGATGATTAAAAAGACATGAAATGTGAATAAATATTGCTTTTAAAATCTTAATAGTCATTTAGGAAATAGTTGAATGTTTGAAAGTTTTTGTAGGGTAATTTATTTACACTAATAACTCTTTTACTGTTTGAATAAAGATTACTATTATAATTACCCATAAGTAGAATAGTTCTGATAAGTTTAATAAATCAATTGTGATAAAAAATAAATAAATAAATAAAGTAACGCATGAGAAACTGACAATGTAATAAAATACAACTTTCTTTTTTATTGAAGTATAGCAAGGTCAAATTAAATGTAAGTTTTAAACTTCATAATTTTGAACATGACACAATTATATGATACAAATATAATACGTAAAAATTAATTAAAATACAATACAAAACATGACACGATATGAAAAAATAACACGAATAGATTAAAATTAATATAACATAAATTATTAACGTGTTAAAATTTATATAAATATATAACACTTTAAATATAATTATAATATAAAAAATATATCATAAACATCACGCTTACACAAAACTTTCAATTCCAACCTCAACAGGTCAACCAGACAAGGCAGGGGAAGACTAGGAAGCAGCATTGCACAAGTAAGAAGGTCAAGGGCACTACGCTACTAAGGGGGCGTTTGGTACTTTCCCAGAAATCACACTTCATGTAATGTGATTTCTGAGAATGTGATTATTGAGAATGTGATTCCTGGGAATGTAACTTTCCAGCGTTTGGTATATACCAAACGAGAAAGTGCTAATTAAAATTCTGGGAATGTGATGATAATTTTCGAAACTACCCTTATAAAAAAAATGTAAATTTTATTAATTTTAAAATTTTTCAATGATATTTACTATTAAAAAATATTTATACTAAATATTTAAAAATAATATTTTAAATTGAGTTACTTTTAGGATAAAAAATATTTATTAATAATAAAATCTTGAAATTACTCTCATGTAGTTAAAAAATTAAAAGGCTGGATACAAATTAAATATTATTTAAATATTTTAATGATATTTATTATTAACAAATATTTGTACAAAATATTTAAAAATAATATTTTAATTGAAATTTGAGTTTTTTTTATGATAAAAAATATTTGTTAATAATAAATTTTGAAATTACTCGCATGTAGTTAAAAAATTAAAAGACTATATGCAAATTAAATATTATTTAAATATTTTAATGATATTTATTATTAACAAACATTTGTACTAAATATTTAAAAATAATATTTTAATTGATAATTTGATTTATTTTTATGATAAAAAATATTTGTTAATAATAAAATTTTGAAATTACTTTCATGTAATTTTAAAGTTAAAAGGTTGTATAAAAATTAAATATTATTTAAATATTTCAATGATATTTATTATTAACAAACATTTGTACTAAATATTTAAAAATAATATTTCAATTGGTAATTTGAGTTATTTTTATGATAAAAAAATGTTTGTTAATAATAAATTTTCGAAGTTATTCTCAAGTAATTGAAAAATTAAAAATCAAAATGCAAATTAAATATTATTTAAATATTTCAGTAATATTTATTATTAATAAATATTTGTACGAAATATTTTAAAATAATATTTCAATTGATAATTTTAACTCAAATAGAAAGAGGATAATGTTGTCTTTAACATTTTTTAACTTTCCAACTACACGGGAAAGTTACTATCCCACCACTTCTTTTAACATTTTTTAACTTTCCAACTACACGGGAAAGTTACTATCCCACCACTTCTCATGGGAATCACATTCCAATGCTTGTGGGAAAGTAACTCTCCAAGGAAAGTTACATTCCCAGGAAAGTGAGCAGTTTTTAGCATACCAAACATAGGAATCACATTCCAACCAATTACTTTCCATGAAAAGTGATCACTTTCCATCATACCAAACGCCCTCTAAATGTCAGGTAAGGTCAAGGAATAATAATCAAATCAAAGGAAAAAATAAAACAACAAAACTACTACTACAGACTTATCCACAGATCGAATATTCCGTTCGGCTCAATAAATCCAACTTGTATTGGACTAAATTTAGACAAAGTATTTTGTAATTCGAACTGGTCGGACTCAGCCCAGCCCAAATTATTATTTATTAAATAAAAAAATTATTTAAATTTAATTATAAAATATATGAAAATAATTTTTTAATATTTTAATATTTTAAAATAGTAAAATGAGTTTATACAGACTGACCCAGACCCAATCCGAATGAACTTGAAAAAAAAAAAAAAAAAAAATTCGGAACATGATCCAGGGACAGGTCTACTACTACAACTACATCAAGACATTCCATAGTTGATTGTCAGGTTGGCTGGCAAATGGTCGGCCTTATTGTTGCCTTCAAATCGACAAAACATAAAAAAGAAAAAAAGAAAAAAAGAAAAAAGTACTAGTAATAGTACTAGTATCTACAAATTTAACGAACTCCAACTCTCTATTAGTATCGTGAGGTAAATATTAATTTAGCCATAAGTTCACCATTAGGAAAATGAAAGAACAGAACAAGGTTTTGATAAACAGGGAATGAATGAAATATGGCCTATAAAATTTACCAAAGGTAGATAGTTGAAGCTTCAGGTCAACATACATCCGGAGTAGGTTTTTCTTAAAAGAGGTAATCTCATGCATGTACTATACTAACTGAAGAAATAGGAGGAGAAAACCTCGTATATTGATGAAGGCAAGGCAACTATGATATCTGTACATATATATATATATATATATATAGGACAAGTTTTAAAAATTTACTAATGAATACCTAGTCAGACACAATGGCCATATTGGCACAATCGATTAGTGCTCGGCAATTAGAGCCGAGCCATCACCATTTGAGAAAGAAACTACATTGCTTTGTGTAGGGATAGCAGTTACAGAATCTGAGTCATTTGCTTCACTTTCTCCCTATATCAGAAAAAAAAAAAAAAAATACAAAGCCACGTTTATGTTACCGTAAACTAAAACAGCAGGTCAAGAAGCCTAATAACAAGTTTACATGTTAAGAAACACACCTGTTCAACTGGAGTTAGGGGATAATCCTGAATTTTCTTGGGAATATCCCTCAAAGTTCCCTGCATGAAGTTCAATTGTATAGAACTCAAAATATGTTTAGCATGCTGAATGTTCAGCAGAGGGGAAAGCATTGATACACATGCAAAACTAAAAGCAAATTTAAAAATAAATGCTCATAAAGAGACAATGGATAAAACTTCAATACTGGAGAGGTAAACAATGGGGAGGGTTTAGTGGGAGGGAATGCATTTCCTGTCCCTACCACATTGGCAGACCTTTCGAACCCTATCTGTGAATCAGTGGATACAGTTTACCCCACCCCAGACAGTGGCAAGAGTTCTTATCCCTGTCCCATCCCCTAAAAATTGGTAAGAGCAAAATACTTTTCTTGATGGAGAATTTTTTGTGTGCATGCCATTTAAAATTTTTAATTGGAATATTAATTGTAATAAATCCCAATTGAGAAAATCTTCAAGGAGCAGTTAAAAGTGACTCGTACATCTAAAACTACCCAATATATGAACAGAACTATGATGGCAAGTGTAGCAATAGAATCATGGGGCAGCAAATTTTCTCAATTGTAAATAAGAAACATGGACAAAGTGAAGAAATGTGAAGTATCAATCACAGCAGAGACACCAACCTTGTTTGCCCAAAAAAGTCCACAAGCATTGCATAGAGACCTCGGACCAGATGGACCACGTCGCATCATAGGGGTGGACTTTGAGCTAATGCCACAGTGCGTACATCTGGAACAAGTGAGAAAATGACATTATACCATAACTCCAATTATTATAATTTATATTGAGATTTTACCAGGAAATTTTTAAAATGATGCTAGTAAATAGAATACCTAATAAAGGAGAGAAATGAGAAATCTAGTGCAGTACGTATGAAGGTAAAAAAGAAAACATATTTACCAGATCTTCATAGAAAGAAAATGCAAACAATAACACTCTGGAAGATGGTATAAAACTCACATAGTATCTGCTAGGTTATCATCATCCTGGGAAGTAACCCAGCTGTAAGCTCCATCGGACTTCTTGGAAGAGGTAAATTGACCCTTATTACGCTGCATCCTGATGCACTCATAGAAATCAGAAACATGAACTTACCAAATATGGAACAAATACAAAATTGTCAATAAGGACAGACCGTCCCTAATGAGTTTCTAGACTCCTTTTCCCTTAAATAAAGCACCCTAAGATAAGATTTTAAGAATTCAATTTCCATGAACTCAATTATATATATGTTCTTTTTCTAAATTATGCTGTTAATCATTGCTAGAGATGTAAACTTCCCTAAAAGGATAAAATGGGTATCCTCTTCCATTTGTCCATGTGGTTCTCCTATTGCACCTAGACCAGCCAATTAAACTTTGAAGGAAAATAGTATTCTTTGCCATTGTTTGAATTCTTTAATATTTTTTCCCTTCTGTGAGATCCTTATCGCACTTCATTAATTTCTTGTACATAAGAAGTATGTCTAACTGAAAAACACTTTAAAGAGAATCAGTTAAACTTGCCTCACTGTAACAGTTTAAAATTTTTGCTTCCAGTTTAGAATATAAATCCCCTAAATCACCAATATTTTTGGATATAATAAACTATTAGTGAATTGAAATTGCATTACTATACAGCATCCTCACTATAGATGATGGAATTACAAATATGAGTTTATATAGATTCCCCAATTGAAAATTGTATTCCAAAATCCAAAGTAACGGCTTCCTCTGATTAAATAAGCACTGCATGAACTTATAATCGGTTTTATAGACGGTGACATGAATAGACATGCCAGATCACTGCTTACTCCCTGCACATATTATGCTCTATCAAATTTTGTTGATTGAGTTTGATAATTTTGTAGCAAAATGAACAATGCTGAGGTCAGTCTCAAGCAATGAGACCGTCCATGAATTAATTATTAAACTTGGTAATACTAAACGGGTGAAAAATCATCCTTACACACTCTGGTGTTCTAAGAAATATTTCCTTGTAACACTGATTAGTTAGTCTCTCAGCACTATTTTTTACTCCCTAGATAGTTTTGCTAATAATTTTATGGTATATTAGGCCTTAGAATAGAGGACTTTGCAATATCTCATTAACAAGATTCCTAAAAAGTGAAGACAACTTTAATAAAAGCTTATCTATCTGGGCTACATGAGTACGCAACGATGATTATTTATCACCCTTTAGAATTGGACGATAATTGATTTTCATTATCTCCCAATGATGAAAACACAGTATACTCTTTATAAAGATCCTTGGATTATAACATTAATGTATAGCATGCGGGAAAACAGTGAACTAATCTAATATTAATGATGTATGCAGTAATAATAAATTAAAAAAGTGGTAAGATTAAAATGCAATGATCATGTTCAATAGCATATGAAAAGAGCAACATAACTTGCAGAAATACAAAAGTTATGATAAAAATCATATACTTTGGCTATCCAGTATAGCCAATATATCTCTCATAGTATAAACCATGCCGTCCTTAAAGTCCTAATTCTCAGTAATTCCTCAAACCTCAAAATCCCATTTAATACTAGTTCTCAGGCTAAGTTTTTAGCATCAATTGCAAGTATTGACTTTCCTAAGTCAAAATTTGATAAAAGTTTTTTTACAAGCACAGCCAGCTAAAATAACTGCATTTAAGGGAAGGAAAATGCACACCTAAGAGCAACTTCTTGGCGAACACCATATCTGACTTTCTTATCAAAGCATCGCTCTTTTCTCTTCTGACGAAACCTATCTAAAGAGGCTGCCCTGTGCGGTTGATTAGATCCTCTCGGAAAGTCCAAAACACCCTGAACAGAAAAAAGAAAAAAAAAGAATAGGTAAATTAAAAAAAACTAAAATAATTTCTAAAATCAACAAATTTAAGAGAATTACCCTTTGGTTCTGAGATGACATTTCAACACCATGGGGACCTGAAGTCAGTTCACATCCACCCAGCAGTAACAACACCGAATGAAACTGCAAAAAAAAAAAAAAATGCCACCAAAATGAAAATCTTTACAATGTGCATTTCATTGGGGAAAATATAGAAACACGAAAGGTTAAAAGTATGATTTCGAAGTTGCATTTTGCTTTGATAACTTAAAATAAGAGGAAATGAAGTCATATCTCTCTACAGTTTAAGCCAACAATTTTTGGTTCTTAAAAAATCAGCCATTTCAGCAAACCCTAATTGGCCTAATTAAAAAAGTTGAAAGGAAAAAAAAGAGGAAAAGATGATACCTTATCAGGAGTAATAGCATCGAATACATAGACCTGGCCACGAAATGAGAGAGTGAGTTGGCTGGCGCCTTCGACTCGTTGAACTACGGCTAAGTCAGAGGTGGAAGCAGCGGCGGCAGTGACGTAGATGGGATCGGTGGCGACGTCCTCGACTCCAACGCCGTCGTCAAGAGGATGGGCATCGTAACTAACGCTAAGGTGGTTATCGGCAGATGGAGAAGCTGAAACATCTTCGCCGATGTCGGCGCCGGCGATATGGGCGGGCATGTTCATGGGCTGAGACTGTCCGTACATTGATGAAATTGGGGATGTTGAAGCATTACAGTGAAACAAAGGGAAATGGAACTGGAAAACCCTAATTAATTAATTAATGAGAAGTAAAATAGTAGTGAAAAAGTTTTTGCTTTTTAGGTTTCTGGGAAAGTTTAAAGAAGAAAGAAGGGAATATATGCCTGAGAAAAAGAGAGCCGAGGAGTGGAGTGTTTTGTTTTTTTTTTTTTTTTCCGAGAGAAAGAGAGCAGAGAGTGATTTTAATGGGTTTTGCCCATACTAATTTCCATGTCCAATTTTAGTTTGGGCCTAATCTAAGGTTCTTGTTGGCTGGACCTTTATAAAATCTATAATTGTATTTTTTTTAGGTATATATATTATCATGTATATTGTTGATGGATTTTTTTTTTTATTCCAGACACGCTTTCATAATTTTTCATGCAATTTATATTTGTACAAACTGACCGTTAAATTTAACAATATAATCGTACTCGTCGTGCACGTAAAATTTCGAATTGATCCGATATCCCTATCATATCGATCGAGAATACTGTTTTTTTTTTAAATATATATATATAACGATTGAAGGTTTTTTAGGTCGGAATGAATAGTTAAATATTTTTAATTTACTCGAAACTCGACGTGCATAATCTACGCGAATAAAACATAAAATACGACGGTCGAATTAAAAAAATATAAATCATATAAAAAATTACAAAAACCCCACTTGAGGAGTTCAAAATATCCACTGACAGTGTACATGATAATAATCCATATATATATTTGAAGATGGATATATAAAAAGAGTTTTTTTTTTGATATATTGATACTAAATTTTTTTTAACTTGAGAGATGAAATTAAGAAACTATCATATATTTCATTTATTTTTTTAAATATTTTTTTCAAAAATATGTTATCTTACTAATATTTTTAAATATTTTTAAAAAATATGTCATCCTACTAATCCATTTAAAATTTCACTGACCATAAATGAGATATGTGTCAACTAGACAACTAGAGTATAACAGGAAATGACTAATGAGCAGGTTCCATGTTTTCTTGAATAAAATCATATAAAGAAAAATTTTACAAGAATTTAAGCTATTGTATTTGTACCAAGTTCTTGATCTTTATATGATTTGAATTGTATATTGTGAAATTGACAGCATAAGCATTCTTAATTTCCAATAGATCGGCTGCCGAAGAATAAGATGGACCCAACTGCAAAAACGAACACTTACCATGTGACATTTAAAGCCAATGTCAATCAAATTCACACAGCCTAATTAGCACCTGAATATGTTGCCAAGCTAATCTAGGTGAACCGACTATTAATATCCAAAGGTGGTGAGGGAGGGAAAATATTAATCTTTACCGAGTAGGCTTGGAAAGAATAATTATTCCTTTCACTTCAGAATCAGGCACGGTAGCCTATATGTACAAAGTATGGGTTCAAACTTTTAACATTTTGATATTATGAAAACAAAACTATGAGCTGAGAGATGTTGCTGTTGGTAATACAAAAGAATTGAAACCTAAGAAAATATTGTACACATATATGTGTTATTAATATCCTGATTTCTGTCTCAGCTCCTTGTTATGAACTAAAATAAAAACTTTAATTTCTAAAAGTTTGCATCTCTTACCTCCATATTTCTTACTGTTACAAAAGGGTAAGAATCCTGTGTGTTGGATATATAATGCTCAGAAGATGTTGAAAGATTAATCAGCATTCTTCATCTTCATGTGCTAAATATATAGATGAAACATGGCTCTAATATCGCTTTATGCGGAAATGGAGGAATGGATACAATTTTCAAAGGCATTCCTGTTAAAAAAGGAAAACAAACAAAAATGTCAGATGTTTGTTGAAATAAAGTAAAATGATTGTTTCTGCCTGTTTACCAGTTAATTATACCTTAAAATAAAAATCAAAAGGTTAGAGCAGAAGAATATTGAGCTCAACTTCTGAAAATAATTGCTTTCAATTTATTTGTTCTGGCTAAGATTTAGCACTGTAAGGCTATGTTACTTGAACTCGAATGTGAGTGTTGAACACAGGTATGTTCAATTTTTTTCAAGACTTCCATGTATTTGGAGGATCCTTAGAGGATCATATCCCCATACCCATGTCCAGATATGCGTCGGACACGAGTATTTCAAGAAAAATGAAGAGTCGGAGCAACATAAAAATCCCACTGAACTTTTTGTATGAATGAAGCAAATCCAGCCAACCATCTTTGCAACTCACAGATATAGCAGGTTGGCCCAGTTTCACATGTACCAATCTGATTGGAAGGAGGATTCATTTAATCCTTCATTGATTTTTAGACTTTGCCTAAGCAAAGACTAAGCTAACATGGAAGTCACCCACCTTCTCTCCTAACCACCATTGACAATGTCTATTAATACTGATAAGCAGTGAACTCTTTGACAAATTCCAACATATTTTAAAAATTCCTAGAAATATTTTCAAGAAAAATAATCACTTAAATTTGTTATGCCATTTCTTGAATGCATACAAATATATAGTATTAATATGAACATAAATTACTATCACGCATACTTTCCAAAACATGGTGGTATATGCATATTTAAAATATTTATTCTGTAATTTTCAAAAATATATACATTTTTATTCTGTAAAACATTTGAGGATTTAAACCAATATGTCCCTAGGTGTGTGTATGTAGGACCCACTCTGTGAGCATGGACTAGGGCATAAGGTCCACCTCATACCATGTAGTAGACTAGTATTTTAAAGAATGAAGTAAGTGCACTGAATTAACTTAATTATATTAAAATGAATGAAATGGCTAAAAATAAACATCAGTGAGCAGAATACCTGAGATCAGTGTCACCAATCAGACTCTAATTGTCAAAACAATCATTCACATCCTGAATCATAGCTTAGCCTGTTATAGAAACTTTGGTTTTCGGATTCTGGGGAACGCTAGCTTTGCGTAGTTGAGGATTTTCTATAGAATACACAAGAAGACTTCCATCTTTTGTCCCGGCCAAGAAGCATTCTTCTGGAGTTACAGTTAGGGATGTTATTATCTTCCCTACCCCATTATATCTTTTCACAACCTCAAGTGTGTTCATAGAGCGAACAACAATCTGTCCTTGGTCACCAGCACAAACCAAAAACTCACCGCACCCACTGAGTTCAACACAGTTAAGGCGCCCGTTGGATTCTGAAGAGGCAAGATGTTTTCCGTTAATAGAATAGAGGTGTAAACTGAGATCACCATCGGAATAAAGTACAATCTGTCCATGCCGAGAAGCTACAAGTTTCGACAACGCATTGCCAGATGGATGTAGTAAAGATCTTACATATCTTCCATCTCTCAAGGTATGGAAAACACAAGTTCCATCTTTTGACCCACTAATAACTATGTCAAGCTCCACACTAACATACAGGCATGTAATTATATCATCATGACCACACAGAATATGGAAGGGAGTTTCAGCAATGATACAGTCTTTACGGGGAACCTCTGTCTGCATATTTCGAACTCTCTTTTCTGGGACTCTGACACGAAGAACTTCCCACACCATGACTGTAGTGTCGTAGCTTCCAGTGGCAAGAATGCTTCCATCAGCTGTAACTGCAGTAGGTTATCAATCCTCAATGAGACAACAAAGACTCCAAGAAGCACTTATAACACAAACTAACAATTCATAAGAAAAAAACATTTAGCAGATACAGATCATCCTCATCTAGACTCATCAGAAGATAAAATTTACGTTTTATGTGCACGTATGTTTCTCTTTCTTTCCTTCTATGTATCAATAAGATCTGAACTTTGAATTACAGCACCATCTTAGCATCACTACTTGAATATTTTCATTTCTCATTATTGCTAGTGTGACCCACTTTTAAGAAGAAACATTGACAGCGAAAGAAGAAAATGGTAACTTTGAGCAGATTACAATTACCATTAGGAACTTGAGGTCATAATTTCGAAGAACTTGACATAAATTAATCACACAACAGATAATTCCAAAATGGAATATGCTTAACTTTAAGGAGTTCACTAGTAAAAATTTCGAAAAGGTTTCAAACAACTAAGAATACCAGCTGAGCTTTGTACAAAATAAAATCCAGCTTTACATTCCTTTCGTCAGCAGATTTAGGGCATTCTTCTAAAAAAAAAAAAAATACCTGCAACACAGCTGACAACATCTTTGTGCTGTCGAATGCTCTGAACCATTCTTCCATCACTCAAAGATATGACTTGGAAGCTGTTTTCCCAATTGCCACATGAGATTAAAAAGTTCTCAGCCGGTGTTTGCATTGTTGCAAAGCATTGTGCTCCAAGTTCAATATTTTCTGCCAGAGGACTCCCAATTTTCCGAGGGGAAATAATATCAGAACCAACTCCGAAGAAAGGATCCTGCGAAGTTTGAAAACTAGCTTAAACAAAAATACATCTATTGTAATTTGAAGACATCCAAATGAGTTAATTTAATAAAAGAATATATATAACTAAGAACTAACCTGAGAACCTGAGAAGGTGAAATTTACACTGGATTGAAGTTGGGTTGTCAACCACATCTTAACAGATAAAGTAAGCCCCTGGTTCACAATGACAATGTTCGAGTCCAGTAATCCGACATACAAAACAGCTGATGGTGGATAACTCATACAAGAAAGAACAGATGTCAAATTAATAGAAGCGGGTGCAAAATACAAAGGATGAGCAATTGGAATTGGAGGTCCTCTTCTTGGGTGTCTTTTACGGAAAATCTGGATTGGTGTCTGACCAAAATTTACAATTTGATCTTCAATCGCTGATCTCTGCAGCTCATCATCCATTGTGTCCAGATCAACAGCACCTTCATAAGTTAAATAATAGAAGATATTTGCAGCCTGCAACCCAGTTTTATTTTAACTGAGATCAGTTTGGAGCAAAAAAATAATAATAATATTTGGTTGTTGAAAGACATTCTTTCCACAGAATACCTCCACTGCTGGTTTTCCACGCTGCTTGTAACCAAATACCAAATCAATCCAGTGGTGGAGATTTGAGCTAACATACTCGCTTTCAAGGGCCTCTCTATTTTTACTTACGAACAATTCAGGTGAACCCTACAAAAAGACAAGCGGAAATAAGTTTTTTAGCATGGCATTTAGGGTTTAAACTAAATATTTAACAATGTACAATTTCAACTCAAATTAACAAGGATTCTTCAGCTCAGCAAATCAAGGACTCAATGGAGCTTAACTCCTAGAGAAGCAAGTCTTAAAAATGTATACAATGATATATATTGTAGCCAAATTTACTAAAGAAGTCTTAAAATTGGAGTTAAGAGATTTATTAGAAATTCAAACAATAGAAACATATTTCATTACTGAATATCTAGAATTGCATTAGAGTCTTGATAATTGTTACTTTTCCTATATTTCTCACGGCAGGCCCTGTATGAACAATATAACTATGTATCTACACAGTTAGAATCAGAATCAGAATGGAGGGTGTTAACGAATCTGATACGATAAGAACTATTACACAAACAAGCATGTGAAACATATTAAATAGAAACTGTTAGAAATTTGTTACAGAAGTCTTTATCACCTTGACAGAATTTAGAGACATTCTCCCCTGTAGCACAACCATCATACTCATTCCTCTTAAACAAATCAAATAATCTTACTCACTACCAAATAATTCTCAGATTGACCAAGCACTTTCATAAGGAGGGTCTCATCAATATACACAATATGACAACCATAAACTCCAAAAAATTCTTGAAGCCGAAAAAACCTATTTTGAAACCAAATTGTCCCTAGATAATTTCTGAAACATGATATCCTCGAGGGGAATTGACATACCTTAGCCCAAGGAGGGAGAGAAACATCACTTATGGGTTCACCATCTTGTTTCACCCCAAGATGATAAGAGTTCGAATTAATAAGAAACTCGGGCATGTAATAGAACTCAGGAATCAACTCCTTCACATCACTTGTATTAGAAAGGCAATTCCTATATGTGCCTTCAATACTTTGAAAAAGACGATCCGCATGGTCAAATTTACCGCCCTGATGAAAAATGATGAATTAGTGGAGCTTGTAGACTATGAATTGACACACCAATTAAGTGATAAACAAGGATAGAAAACCAAATTGCATATAGGAAATATTGAGTGAGGAAGGAATATTATTCATAAGTCTGGATTTAACCATATCTAAGATATTCATACCTCTGACCAGTACATACTTATCAGACTTTGTATGACTACTGCAATGACTTTTACAGCCTTCGTGTTTTGTTGGTAGAATTTTATGCAAAATTATTAATTAATAGCTAAAGTTCACACATAACTCTAGCATTCATCATGCCCTTGAAAAACTAAATGCTAATATCCATCTCATAACATTTATTCACAAAAACATTTGCTATATATATTTTGCAAAACCTAAGATTATGAAGTTTCCACCTGTGTTAAGTATTTAGGTTAAGAGATATCTTAGTCATTTGTACTACTTAATATTCTAATATAAATACAAAGGAGACTACCACATTGGTAGACTCTACTTTTTCCCCAATAACAACCTGCAATGAAAATTTTCAAGTAATGATAATTTCAGTGTACTCAACTGTCCTCCATATGAAAGAGTAAATAAAAATTATTTTAGCCACTTGCTACAGTCCCAAAAAGCGCATTTTGCAAAGATCACACCAAAACAAGTGCTTTCAAAACTGTTTTACCAAAGGTTATCAGCTGAACATCATTGCACCAAAGAAATAGTCAGATAATCACATATTCTGTCTTCTTTTTTCCTCCTTTTATATCAATTATAAGACAAGGTGGTGCATTTAAATACCATGTATCACATACACCTAAATTCATGATGCCATGAAAAAGATACCTGTAAATTACGGTGAAGAGACGTGAAAGGTTCTAATCGAAGGAGGTAATAAAGCACAATCCCCATGCTCGAGTAATGAGAACCATAATAGAAACTGCACTAGGAAGTAGAAGCACAGCAACACATTAGACAAATTGACTAAAGCAAACTCTATAGGAAAGAACCACTTAATGTCCTGAAACTAGGATTGAAGATTACCTGGGTATATCGGGATCACAGAAGTTACGATACCTATCTTCAAACACCTAAATCATGAAGCATAATATTGAGTTATTTGGAAAGTGTTAAGTGGTGTTATCCCACATCTATTAAGTCTTGGATTTCTTGTGGTCTTATACTCAAGTTGGATCTCTCCACCTATTATCAATTGGTTTTAGATTGGATGTTTAACATGGTATCAGAGCTTATGTTCTTCTTGCCTAACCCCATAGGTTGACCACCCATGTAGACCCTTGTTGAGCTACATGTGAGGAGGCGTGTTAAGTGGTGTTATCCCACATCCATTAAGTCTTGGATTTCCTATGGTCTTATATTTAGGTTGGATGCTTAACAGAAAGAAAAAGGTGATGTAAAGGAATCAGTATTAGGTATGTCATTCATTAAACAAAGCCAAATAAACTGACCTCAAACCGTTTTGAGTCCAGTGCTCCAACAGGCTTGGAGAGATCCCGAAAAGTTGATGACTTGTTAAAATCAAGAACCTCAGATGAGTAATCAGCCAAAATCCAAGGAAAGACGGGATACTGAGTCAAATCATTATAAGATCTTCCTGAAAGTGTGTTGAGAATCATCAGATACTCAAAGTTGGTTATATCCCTTCTCCTCCAGCTCTCCCTAGCAGTTTCCGCCATTTCCAGTGCTACACGTCTATCAACAAATGAAATAGTGTCACTCTTGTCCCTGCTACTTCCTCTTGGAAACAACAGCTCATTTCTGGTAGAGACTATCAGGGTTCCAATCTCCTTCGCATCCTTCTGTGATGCGAAGTTTATAAATATGGGAGCAACCGAATCACTGAAGAAAATCTTGATGGCAGTATATCTAAGCAAATACCGAGTCCAATGAACAGCTTTTATCTATGGTCAGCAAAGTAAACAAGAAGAAATCAAATGGGAGTTAAGAGATACAGGCAAAACAGCCCAAATAAAACAACTAATGGTTCCCTACCTTCCCAATACTCCATCTCCGATGACGCTTTACATTTTTTAATTGTTTTTTATGCAAATTTTCTGCCTCTAAATTGTCAGAAGTCCCCTTCTCAGAATTTATATCAAAATCAATGGACCACTTAAAAGACTTTGGCTTTTGATCAGCCCTTGCTGACTCAGAATGGCTTGATGCATTTAAGTTCTCGAAAACTGAAGACGCTACAGTACCTTCAACCAAAAATTCACCAAAGAAATGCAAGACATCTTTCATGACTGCCAATTGACCTGCCAATTTTCTTTTTGGTGTCACAAGCACACATGGAAGTGACATAACAACCTGCAATATCAAACCACAAATTAACAATTAAGTAACTCTAGCTGTTTTAATGAGAAAAAACACAGTTTGACTGTTCTTATCCCACCGATAAGATGTACCTCACTAGTTTCCGTTTCTAGAGAAGGTGATGAAAGCTCTTTTCTGTCTTGTGCAATATCCATCTGATCACTGCTGATTTCAACTACTTCCACACTGTGACTGTCTGAAGGATCCTCAGGAATAATCAACTGCCCGCCTGGTTCAGCACCACTCTCACCAGGGTCTGAGGTCCCCTCATCAGTTATCCTGCGTACACCTTTGAGCAGAAACTGCTTCATTTGCTCAGGAATGTGCCCCACAAAACTAGATTTGCTCTCACTACTGGGAAGAGAAGCCTCATTACTAGGGGAAGTGGAAGGAGGATGACATAGCTTTTCATCAAAATGATAATTCCGTCTTAACTTTGGTCTACGCCGCCATGTATCTTCCGTCTTGTCAAGTTTCCAATGTATCACAGAACCATTTGGAAATGGATTGGCAGACCATGGACCCCTTTCATCGATTAAAGTGCGAAACATGTGCATCCATTTTTCCTGTCAGAGCAAAATTTATTATTTACACACATATGAGCACAAGATTCAACATAATTAATAAAAGGAAGAATAGCAAAAGAAGCAAAGATAATGAGCCTATTAAAGAAGCTAAGGACCAAAACAATGAGCGTGTTCAACAACAGAGAAAGTTCTAACATACAGCAACATTTTGATGCTCCTCCTCATGGGCAAGCAGGAATGCAGCCCTTCTGCTCTCATCTGAAGCAAGAATAGTGTGTAAGCTACTTTGTATCTCATCTTCAAATGCCTTCTGGTTATTAATTTCTAAAGAGGAATTTTCACCCATCTTAGCACAAAGTTCCTGCAACTGTTTGCTACGGTCGGATTCCAACATCTTTACATACTTAGACTCATCAGAAACCTGAATCAAGAAACTAGAGAACTGAATCGTGGATAACCTGGAAAAAAGGGGAGCAGAAAAAGAGTATGGCAAGATGATTGACAAAATATCATAAAACATGCCACAACATTCACAGTGTTAGGTTATAATGCTTGCCTTTAGGCAATGACGGCATCAATAAAACATGCAATGCACATACGATATCTTCATGTGGTTTATATGCATTGACCCTTGGAGATATCTCAAAAGAGTTTTCTCAATTCAGAAAACCAAAAAGTTCATAAGAGAAAACATCAAAGCTGAACATCACATATCTCAAATCTCATTTTCTTTCTTCAATCAAAGTGAGACTTAATAGACTATCATATGGGTTGAAAATCAAAATATCACTTGGAACCATGTTTTATTTTTAGTAGTTGCCGTTCAGAGTCTAAATAAACAACACAAAATCTGGAAAACAAGAATAATCGGTCTCACTCTTGGAATATAGCAAAACATTCATGGAACTTCCTAATTCCAGGAGATTGTCCACCATTTGAAATATAAAGAATAAATATAAGATGAAAGTTTCATCTGACTAAAACAGTGAAACAACAAAATTTAATGAAGACAAAAGATGATAAATTTGAAGTTCAGAACAAACCGCAGAAAGCACTCGATCCTTCTGGATTAGATTCTTAATAGAGCCCGTTTCTTTAAAGAGGCTGCTTGAGTCGAATGAGTCATCCCTACCAACCATGCTAGTAGCAAGCATTGACTTTCCAGAGTTTACAGTTTCTCGAATCACGTGTGCTATTACATCGAAACGAACACCATCGTCTAACATTCCATACTTGGATCGTACAGCAAGCAAAGACCTGAGCACCATGTTATTTTATTGTCAAGCTTCATGAAACTAGCATAAGGCAAAGAAAAGTAATCCATAATCCTTCCTTAAAACTCAAGAAAACTAGTTGCATGACACACAATATCTGGAAACTTGGGCATAAGATAAACAATAATACCAGATGAAGAGCTGCAGTCGACTCTTGCTTTGCTCATCATCAGTGGCCAAAAAGGAAGGCAAAAGTGAGATGAACTGTTGGACACAGCTCAATGCTCTTTCTAGGGAAGATCTGCAGAGGTATAGGATTAAAAGTCGAAATACAATTCTTGGACACCTTTCCCCCCTTAAAGCCATGGCTTTATCAACATTTTTATTAGGTTTTCCACTCAATGCATTGCCAATGCCTCCAGATACAACGGCAGCCATTTCTGCAGCGGGAATGTTAAGAGATTCTACCAAGCCACGTGCTCTTTGGCCAAAAGATGGACCGACAGATGCTGAAATTCTAGGCCCCATCTTGCTTGGACCCTTTCCATTCATCTCACTAATAACAACCCATAAATTGTCAAATAAATTCCACCACTTATCACCATGTATGTCATCTTCACTTGTCATTGACAGCCTGGAAGCCCGCGGATTTCTGAGAATGGAAAGATTCACATGGAAAGATGAAGTTACTTTCTACTGGACATCTTATATGGTGGCAGAATACTGTCTTCATAAATGTCCACATGATGTTGTGTTCAATTATAAGGCTCACAGTAAAAATAACAGTACAAGATTCCCAACACCATTTTGGATAGTGTACATAGGTGATAAGCAGAAGCAGCAACTACTTTTCCAATATTGAGTACACTGTACACATGGAAGTCATGAACTTTGTACTTTAATACAAATATACATTTTTTATGAAATTCGAGCCAACTTGATATTCCTTATTCTGTTTGAGATATTATAGATAACATTTACACGAAAGAACAAAATGCCAACTGCTGGCACCCTAAATCATCACAAGAAAATTCTCAGCTTATATAAATCTTTTTAAAATTGTATAAAGTCAACACCTGCTTCTAATTCTCCTAATCATATCAATTGATATTCCTATAGATTGAAAATTCTATAGTGAAGGGTGGATTTTATGATTAGGATAAGGGTGCAGAATCTTATATACATCGTGCAGAAAACAAGGGGTAAACCTTTTTCACCTGAAAATTGGTACTCATGCCTTTTTAATATGAAAGTAGTTCATCATGACTTTATTTTCTTGTGGCAAGAGAAAGAAAATAAAAAATAAAAGAACAATTCCGAAGAGGATTTATGAAAAGAAGAGAAAGGCAGAAAAAGAGTAGAATAGCCAATTATCTCTAACTTTTCAAGTGATTTAGATGCTTAAAAAGTAAAGAAAAAAGGATTAAAAAACCAGCCAATGTCATACAAAATAAAAGCAAACCACATGCAGCGACTAGACACGCAGATTAGTATTTGACAATAGATGGAAGAAATCATTGAATCTCAATAACCAACATAGATTCCATCACAATTAAGGCACAAACAGATAATACAGAACATATCATTTTCACAGATAATTAGCGAAAATCAAGCTGGCAGTACCCAGATACTTTGTCATCAAATTCTCCTTGCAAGACCTCATGCAACACAGTGGTATAATCTTTCTGGCTTTCTACCTCTAAAGAATCCAGATAAGACTCAGAGCTATTAGCTGGAAACTGTAAGAAACAGAGATAACAAATTAATATCATTCTTAAGTTTGGAATAACAAACTACATAAGTAGAAAACAACAAGCCAAGTCATAGTACATACTTGAATGCTGTAAGATGTTTGTATATTAGAGTGAGGAGGCACAAAGACAAATTTTAATTAGTTTTTCATGGAAGGATAACTATTCCTAAATTTTCAAATGTTTGAATGTCCCAATTTCAAATGAAGTAAAAGAACTACAAGTTCAATCAATTGACTCTCACTTCATTCTTTCAAGACATGTATATAGAAAATCTAATGAGAAAGCTTTAAGACCACATGTGCCTTCTCTTCCCCATCGCATAACATAATCTTCCTCCTCTTATATTTCAATGCACGTATTTAAGGTGGGTATGTTAGGGATTTTGAGGCGATGGGATATAAGAAGAAAACATTTCCCATGACAGAGCAGGTAAACCAAGAATAAACATAATCCAGTCACATTCTCAAGTAAGTTGGTACCGGAAGTTTATTGCCAAATTCAGAGATAAGCATCTCATCAACCAGTCGCAGAAAATATAATGTATTGTCCCGACAAGGCTGTGAACTAAAAATATTCTCCTCAGCAGATAAATCTACCAGCCTTTGAATCAAGTTGTCATATATGTCACAAAGCATGTATCGGCATGATATGCCAACCTACCAAGGAAAAGAAATTAAAGTAAACTATCCATCAATGGGCTAAAAAACATCACAGAAAGAGAGTAGATTAAAGTAAATATGTTTAAGAAATTAAAGTAAGGAATTTGACATACTTGCTCACAGTGCAGAAGTAGAAAATTCACAGTCTCCTCTAATTGTTGCCAGCCACCTTTTATAAAATGTATATAGTGACAAAGTACAACTGAAAACACCCTCATCACAAGATTTTTCTCATTTATCTCATAGTCACCTTGGTATCTTGAATCAGACATATAGTTTTTTACCGCGTCAAGTTTCACAGAAGCTGTTAACCAAGCATTCCAACCATATTCCTAACCGCAAAATTTGAATAATTAGATAGCATTTTTAAAAGCATACATATGATATCATTAATTAATTGTATGCAGTACCATTAAAGCTTCTATATTCAGAGGATTTGAATCGAGAAGGTCAAGTAGATCACTAATTATTTTCATTCTTGCAGATGCATCTCCACACGCAGATAGGAATCTGAAAATCAAAAGCAAGATCTGAGGAAGGAAAAAGTGAGAATTATTTTCTCTGCTCCTCTGCTTGTCAACCAGGCTGTTTTTCTGTAACACCTGTAAACAAACATTTTCAAGAGACAGGTAAGGTGGAAAATTATCAAAGAATTACCACGACCACAGACAATCAAGAGAATAACAGAAAGAATAGCTAAAACATAATAAACTAACAGAAAAATGAAGGGAAATCCATGATTGGTTGATCACCTGTCTGGGGCTAGCACCACCTAGAAGAACATCAAACAAGGTTGCACACAAATTATCCGTCTGTGGAAAGTTAAACAACCTGTCAGATATAGCTGAGAAGAGTGGTTGCATCCTTGAGCTGATTTTCTTGCTGTTTTCTGAAAGAGATTTTGATCTTCCAACAGCAAGATTGAAAAATCTTGGCCCCTTTTTCTCTGATGGCAAACCGACCAAGAGTCTTCCTAGAAATTGCAAGCTAAGCAATCTGATAGGCTCATGTTCCCTATGCAAAACAAATTGTAGGGTGACTATAGGGACATTCACTCTTAACCACTGATTTAAAACAGATCAGTTTTACCAACTCCAGTCAAAGCAATTCAAGTTATTCAGAGGAAGAAAAACGCATTAAATTTATAGAAACTATAAGCTAATTAATCAAGTAAAAAAATACTCGAACACTCTTCTAAATCAGCACTTGGAACAATAAAAAATGGTTAAAAAGTTTTCTAACAAAATTCCAGTACACAACATTATGTCAGACCATAGTGGAAAAATAGAAACATATATTAAAGAGAAGAATATGCGGTTTTAAAATTGAAAATAAGAGGAACAAAATCCGAAGATTCTAGAGAAAATTTGTATGGTCTGTGACCAAAAGATTACTTCCAAGGATTCAACAGCAATATTCGTCTTTCTAAAAAAAAAAATTATAAACAGTAATAGTGAAACACAGAGCCAGGATAGACCAGAGCTGCACTCACCCCACCCCCCCCCCCCCCTTCCCAAAAAAAAATCCAAAACACAATTTAAATCCTGACCTTTCTCCTCAGAGAGGGAGTCGCAATAGGCCAAAATGGCTGACAATATTTTAAGAAAACTCACCCTTAGCAAAGAAGCATATTGGTAAAAATAATACATTATATGAGGATTAATGTGTAAGTTAAAGAAATATACAACAAAAGAAACCATTGAAAGAAAAATGCCGGAAGTCATTCTTCAATGAAACAGAGGTCACTGTTGTCTCTCGTGCCAAAAGTTCGCACATTTAACTCTTAATGCAGAAAGCATACCTCTTTAGGAGATTGACAAAAATGTGGCAGCCACCTATCAGATTTACTTGTTCGAGGAAGGATACAAGCAATGATTTTTGAGAAACAGCACGTATAACCATATGTAAAACATCCTCAATGCATGTCATATCATGGCTTGTTTCAAAAAATGCTATAAGAGCTTTTATATCTGCTGGTGCAATGTTTTGCCTGCATACAACATGCAACAGTTTTATTAAGAAAACTAAAGAAAATGATAATGTGCTATTTATGTCTATTAAAAATGAAATAGCTGATCCAATACTGTACATCTGGCAACATTAGATGCCCTCACCCAGTTGAGAATACATACCTGAGGCTCATTTCGCCGAGACTTAGTAAAAGAAGACGAATTTTATGTATTTCTTCCCTACCAGGTCTTTCTCCAATAACTTGTTTAGTAATAGGATGTAAAAGTGGTTGGCCTCCAATGGCAAACCGAGATTTCACGTTATCCCAGTAACACTGCCGTATAATGTCGATAACACGTGGGAGCCGGCACAAACTTTTAAGCAGCCTCGGATCATTATCAAATTGATCAATAAGAAACATATACAGCTCACGCTGCACCTTGTAAACTGTGTACAGCCAGATAAGGGGATTAAGAAAAATGGCAGATATGGCTTCTGTCATGAGCAGCTCTGCCAATCCTAAAGAGGAAACACAAAACATAAAAAAAAATGAGATATTTTCTCAAATGGGTACGAAATTAACTACAAAAGTTAAAAAGAAAATTTAGGTGAGCATATGAATATGAATACTTGCTACATAAATACAACTCGATATGGTCCATCATCCATACCAGAGGATGATACAACATTGAACAAATTCTTCAATGCAGAGAGTGTTTCCATATTGAGTTGCTGAGGTGGGACTGATTGCAATAAAAATCCCAGTATTGAAAATCCAGAAAGGAGATGCATTTGTTGCTGATTTGCTAAATTCTCATCTAAGACAGAAGCAATAAGCTCAATAACTTCAGCGGTCAGACGCTCTTTTGCGACTGGAAGGAGCAGTGTACTTTCCAAAACTCCACTTTCATCATTTTCATACCTATCAGACTGAGTGATAAGAGGGAAAAAAACAGATATGCCTCCAACACAGTAAATTATCTCTTGGAGCAAGCGTCTAGAGCATAACTGTGTACCGACCATTATAGTTGCTTCAAATAAATTCTTATCGAATACATGATCCAATACAGGTGAGACATTAAACAATGTCTTGCCATCACTTGCCTGAAAAGAGGAATCAACATCTAGGGTTCAGCTAGACACAAAAGTAGAATTACCTTTTTGACATGCATGTGTGTGCGTGTGTGCATGTGTTCCCTGAAAGGGAGGGAAAAGAACCTGTGCATTGAGACCAAATACAATTTTGGATGCAAGACCATCTTTTGCGTCAAGAATTCCACTAGGCAATGGGTTATCACCAAATGCAGTAGCTTCACTATCAAGGAAGGAATACATATAGCTTGGTCCAAGGGAATATACAGCCTTGACTTGCTCAGAAGAAATGGCATCACCAAACAAATAAAGTGGACCAATCTGACCAAGAAAAGGAAACGAATCCAGGATGGACTCTCTAGGATCATCTTCTTCATTTGGAGGCAAGATAATTTTTGTACCAATGGAGCAGCTAGTCAATAATTCATTGACTTTTGCATATCTGAGACATGAAATAATGAGGGTCAGGAGGGAACTTACTGTGTTGAGAAAATATATTACTCTTGAAAAGTTTTTAATGATAAAAAGTAAAATGCAAACTGAGAATGATTAAAGGTGGCATGGTACCTGCATCTTTCAGAGGATACAAGGTCACCATCAAGATAACATCTCAATAGGCTACCCCCAGAAAATGCTCTTCCAACGGTATGAGTGATACAAAGAAAGTGCCATTTCTTCCTGACTAGATTAACATGCATCTGAAGACACTGTTGTTTCAGATTGATAGACTGTGAAGGACATGAGAAATATATCAACAAGTGCATGAAATTGGTAGTAATGCCAAAGACATAAAGTAAAACAAAAACAAGCCATTTTTTGTGTGTCTGAGTGTTTGGGGATGAGGAAGGGGAAGGGGAAGGGGAAGGGTAAGGAGGCACTGGTTTTCTATTTAATAGTGACTATACATGCAATGAATTTTCAATTGGAATAAGAGTTGCTTTGGAAGAAACTTCCTAGAGACAAACATATTACATATCTTTTACCTTATAAATAAGCTTATCTTTTGCTACTGCTGCTAAGCACCCTCTTCCATTTTCAGTCAGAAATTTGAAAAGGCCCATTGTTCCATTCCTGGGGAAATTCTCCACCCTAAGCCAACATGAAAAAGAAAAACCCTTGTTGAGTGGCCATTGCACGGGTGTTTTAATTATGATTCCCTACAAAAAATACATAGGAATATGAATACCAGGTTCAAATTACAGTCATATGACACAATAATTGAATGCAACAGGTTCCAAAAGGACACTAAAAAGACTAAAAGGAATATGAATATCAGAAGAAATTGTTTTCAGAAATTCTCCCAAAGACGCCAAAAGGACTTACAGAATCATCCCCATTGAGATCAAAGAAGGCAGTTGGTCCCATCTCATTTAGCATTGACAAAACAGTGGTCAATAATAATGAGCAGTACTGCTGTTGAGTCCCCACTTTCTCACTTCGGAGGAGAGCGAAGATCTTGCGAATATCCTTCCCAGATATGCTATGGCCACCAATAACCTGAATCAGTTGTGCAATTTTCAAAATGACACTGTCATCACCTTCTTCGACAAACCAATCAAGAAGAAAATTAAGCATTCCTGCTGCAACACATGAAGCTCGATTGGAAAGGGAATCCTTAAGCAGCTGCTGAAACACACTGAGACCATAATGCTGCAAAGACTCACTGCTCTGGCCAATCAAAAAAAATAGCAAATAATGACATCAAAATTCAAATAGCTACTGTGTAAGAATCAGCTATAACAGATTCTGGGGAAATTTAGTATCATCAGATAGAATAGAACCAACCAAGAAAATGAATTACTAACCTTCTGTAGAACACTCAAATACAGTATAATCACATCTTCATTCTGAAAGAAAAAAGAACAAGAAAAAAACAATTAGGGACAACAATTATACAACAAACTGAGCATAATGAGGAAAATGAAAAAAGATCATAGAATCAGTTCACATGACCAGACAGCAAGGACGTCAAAGAGACTTTTCAGGAGATTAAATCACCTTTATATGAGGGCTCCCTTTTATTTCAAACTTTCCATCAACAAGCATATCAAGAAGTGCATTTAAAAGTGCTTCACTTGGATGCCATTGACAGAAGTCTAACAGCAAACTTAGCAATGTCTGATAACCCTTGCCAACAAGTGCTCTAAATGCTGCCTGTAAAATTAATTATTGAATTTAAAAGAGCACATGGAAATGAGAACAATAAAAGAATAATTTCCAAGACCCATTAAAATTCTTAATATTGCAATGATAAAGGAAACGTCAACCTAGTTTTAGATTGGGTGTGCTTTAAAAGCATGACAGAAGCAACCAATTTCCTAAAATGACCCTGAACAACAAATTGTGATTAGAAAGACCTAAACACCATAAACACCTAAAATTCTTAAACATACAGAATCAAACTCAATTTACCACCAGCTCTAGATGTCTCAACTCTCAACTGTTCTCCTGTTGACATCCTACAAAAATTAGTTCTACAACTTACTGTCCAGCCATTTATCATCTCAAGTAAAAACAATCAATTCCTTGCTACACAGACTACTAAAGCTCATGAATTCCAAATGCATCAATCCATATTAATTCCACAATAAGTGCAGCAGCCTTTTGCATAGAGTTGAGCGCAAATATTACACAAGACAAGAAGACCCCAGTAAAGCAAATTGGACTTTGCATTCCTTTGATAAACATGCATGTTGTTGTTAAACATTAAGCTACATTTTAGGCAAAGTCATACCAGCTACAAAGTTTTTCAGTGTTCTCGTGTATAAGGGCGTAGACAAATAATGGCAGCCACACTAAAAACTGCAATAAAGACAAACTAATACTGGAGCAAAATCCTTCACTAAGAAAGACCCTTCACTAAGAAAGACCACTTGTTTGCACTCTTAAGGATAAACATAGATAAAGCATTCAACTATTCCAGGAAAACTAATGAGTATGGAAACAAAGAAAAAAAGGAATGAAAATTACCTTTGAGGCATCATTCCTCGCAAGCAGACAGGTAAGAGTTTGTAAAACAACCAAAACCAACCTCTCTCCATTTGCCTCATCAAGATTGCCATTTAGTAAAGAGACAACATGCAAAAAGCATTCTCCATCTCGAAATAAAGCCTGGTAATGCTGATGAAATGAAATGTTTAAGACACTTATATAAAACTCAATAGCCAAGTTGCCAAAGACACACAGCATTAGAGAAGGGGATGTCAAGGTTAGCAGTGAGGGGAACATACCACTGGATCAGTCTGGAGTATATCTATCATTCCAACCAATAGATTAATAGACAGTTTGGCAAAGCATTTTTCACGCTCCTTTGCAAGAGTGAAGGTTTCTAAATATTTTGAACATACGTACAACACCGCTTTTCGATCTTCTTCAAATAGTGATGCAATCTAAAAGGATACGAAAAAAAAAAAGAACAGGTCTACTTCTTAACAAGCTAATAATAAAAAAGAACAGAAAAAGCTTTCTAACATTACCAAAAAGCATACCTTCATGAGGTCAAGAATGTATCTAAGAACATGATTTCTTAAACCTTCTTCCCAAAACAATTCAAACAAACAATCAATGCAGGTAGAATCATGCAAAACCAAACTTCTAGCATCATCTGCTACTGAGAAAAATTCCATAAAGAGTTCCATGCATGTTTCTATGCATTTAGTCCAACTTTGGGATGTCTCACTTGAATCAAGTCTCTGGTGACCATGAGGTGGAACCCCTTCTAAATAATCATTATCAATCACAGGGCTCATATTTCCCGACCTTTTAGATTCTTCGGCTAGGATGCAAGCAACTTTCAGAACCCTGGAAACTGCATTGAGTGTCTTAAAGGAAGCAATAGTTTTCTCGGTTGAAAGCTGTAATATTCGAAGCAGACTTTTTGCAAGAACACTAGCACTCTCAGGATTACAAGCAGATTGTTCAAGGGCCTCTAATAAAGCAGACAATTCAGGCTGTGACAACATGGGAAGAAAGTGGAAAGTAAACCAAGTGCCAAGCACAAAAATACAAGCCTTTACAATCAAATCAAGAATAAATCTTCAGATTACTGCTAGAATCATAGAACAACTAGAACATTCATGGGATTAACACATACAAGCACATTTATCCAAAATATTAAACATGCACCCAGGCATACACATCATTAACTATCATATGCTTCCACTAAAATACAAAACCATAAGATAGGTATCAACGTAAATATTTATAATTTTGCCAATACCTCTAATTTAAGAATGTTAAATGCATATGCCATACATTCTCCAACAACTTAAGTATTCTATTTTCTATGTCACCAATCTTTGTCGAATTATTTCTATAATAAGCAATTACCAATATGCGAAACACAAGAAACCCAGAAATTTCAATCAGCATGGTGCTTTGAATCAGAGGTAAATTAACAGCATATGCATGCAAAAAGGCTAAAGACACTGAATTGAAGAACAACATCATATATAGAAAATTCTTAATTCGACAGAGAGCATTAAGGCAAATTTCCAGCACCATCATGGTGCTGGCCACCATTGTGATTTCAGGATTTTTGTATGCTGGACCCACATTAATTCCACAAGAAATATGAATACACAAGACCACAACTATTGGATGAATAGTTCAACGGTAGTACTGGAAATTTTTCAGGGAGATATTTTCATCACAGTGCCAGACTTCTGATATAGCCCATAACGCCTCTGATTTGCCCTTTCTCACCCTTGATAGTCACCTATGTCAATGTCAACCTTAAATCTAGATCCATGTTACTCGAACTAAGGTGTGAGTGTCGGACACGGGTATATGTCCGACACGGGTATGTTCAATTTTTTCCAAGATTTCCATGTATTTGGAGGGTCCTTGGAGGATCATATCCCCATATCCATGTCCGGATATGCGTTGGACAAGGGTGTCGGACACGGGTACTTCAAGAAAAATGAAGAGTCGGAGCAACATAGATCTAGATTATCCCCACATTGAGAGCAATTTATTATAACAAGGGCTAACTAGCTAAGAAATTATTTATTCATGCATGAATCACAATGAAGATAAACTGTTTCACAGAGAATATCTCAGATGTGACAAGAACATACCAAGTTATGGACACTCCCATTAGAAGTTGCAGCTAACTCCACAAATGAAATCGCTTCTATCTGAATAATTTCAATCCCACCAAATTTTAGTTGAATAGCATTGCTCCAAAAAGCGGAATATTTTTCAAGCTTTTCTGGAGAGCCCTCAGGGTATGGAGTAAACTCTTCAGAAAATTCCTCTGAAGCTGATCCAAAATAGAAAAAGTTCTCAGAGAAGATAAGGTCCCATATTCCCTCTTCGCGAAACACCTCAAGCAATGCAGCTGATGAAATGAGAACCTTCCTGAAAGCATTAAGAACACAATGCTGCAAGGTACTGATGAAGACCCTACAGGAAACAAAATTACCGGGAAAGGGGGGGAAAGAGGTTACAAACGAGAAGAGAATAAAGTGTTAAAGGGAAACAGAACCATAGCTTGCAGGAGTCTGCAGACTGCTTCAAGGCACCACAAATACAATAGAAACAGAAAGGCATAGAATAAACTTACCATAAATGGTTTGGAAATTCATTTTGATTGGAACAAGCCTTAATGCATGGGAAAACTGTAAGAAGAACCCTCATGACCCATTTAATTGAAAGTTCAGCATAAACTGAAGAAACTAACGTGGGAATCCGACCAGAGGTTGCTTGGCCATGATGAAATTGAACATCTTCTGGAGCAAGAAGGAATGAGCAAAGTATTCTGCTCAACTTGACAACACAATCATTCCAAAGTTGATGATAAGAAACCTTCTCGGGCAAAGGAGCAGAAGGCTTCGACAAATAACTTTCAGCATTGCTATCATTTTTTAAGTCAAAAATGGATGTTTGACTGCTATCCTGCAGAACTGAATCCTTCATCCGCTGCTTGTACTCTTGAAGCATGAAAGCAGGTGAACAAAAGCTATTTGCAAATTTATGAACTCTTCCATTCTCACATAGAAACTGTAGGTTATTCACATTCCCAAAGCTGATTACTTGTTAAGGTCATTATTACATGTTCACACATAACTGACAACATAAACTGTTAAATTAGGGCCAATGAATTCAGAACAGAAACCCCTGTTGTCACTGATTTCATATGATAAATAAGATAGACTTTATTGAACATTGGAGGAACAGTGAAAAGAAAAATGGTGCATTGTATATTGCTGCACTATACAAAATCAGATTGAAATTTAAGAAAATATTGTCAATCAAAAAGTGTCCTTAGTGTCAAAGGCAGATGATGTGAATTGGACCTAAGCTCTAATATTAACAGGTACAGCATGCTACAGAAATGCACTTATTTCAGATACAATTATATCTACAGGAGATTGATATAATTTCAATTAGCATACAAGGTAAACAAATTTCATTTTCACAAAGAAACAATTAAAGCACTAAATTGCAAAAAATGAAACTACATGCAAGATTCTGAATACAAGTGATATATAGGATACACAGCCTCCCTAAGAACTTCCAAAGAAAGAACATGGAGCTCGAAAATTTTCAGCAAGGTATATTGCTCTCTGCATAAAAGTTAACCACCAGATTATAAGATCAAGAAAGAGTAGAATAAGGAAGGAATAAAATGTTCCTCCACGGATTCATAGACGATTAATTTTCTTCACATTCAAGGACACAAAAAAATTAAACTTCTAGGTTTGAGAACGGGAAAGAACCAATGGGAAAAGGTTGTAAGATCATTGTGCATTGGCTTCCCAGAGAAGCTATAAGATTCCAAGATAAGCCTAGCAGAAATTCAGATAACCTACCCAACTATTACCAGAAACAAAGCCAAGTTTAGCCCATTTGGATAATATGAGATCAGATATCAGACATAGAGAGCTTCTCCAAGGAAGGCATTAATTAAACAAGCCAACTAAGCTAATCCCAGTTCTTTCTTGCTCTTCATAGAAGTTCTTGAACAACTTGAAGAAAAAGCCATCACATAATCAAAACCAATACTCAAGGAAACTGCCTAGGGATGGGATATCTTAGTCATTACTTTGGCTCTATCTACAGGATTTAGCAAGTATAAAGATTTATTTTCCGGATACTTTAATAAAGAGCAAAATTCTTCTGGAAAGTAACCTAATCATACAATATGAACACAATTTCACATGGCACGTATCCATCTAATTTAACTAAAAGGTTCAAGTTTTAAACATTGGAGGGAAGGGGGCAGGAAAGAAAGGAAATTGAACCAGAAAAATTATCACATTATATGCTTAACTTAGTTATAGTTAAGTGACCGAGAAACAAGGTAGGGTGGAAATGAAGCTGATGGAAACTTAAAACAAAGTGACCAAATGTATATCAGAAAATGTTCTAGTTCTTTCTCTTCAACAACCAAACTAAATGGTACCTAATGTTTTTCAACTAGCATGCTCAATATAATATCAAGACAAAAGTGAATTTGCAAAACAAGTTAGAAAATGTACCTTTGCCCGTCAACATGTGAGGCACTCTTTAAGAGTAACATATTAATTGATGAAAGTGCAAGTCCATCCAATAGAACTTCAAGCCCCCCAATGCTTTTGAAATGATTTTGACCACGTGGATTATCACATAATGCAAAAGAAAGGGTTCTCAAAGTCAAGCACTGAAGTGACAGATCCGTCCACTGTTCTTTCATACTTAACCTTCTGATGACACGCAACAACTCTGAAAAACAAGCAGCTTCCATTAACAAAAAATCAAATGCAAACAAACACATATTCACGAATATAATGTGTTAGTTTCAATTTAAGAAACATTGCAACTGACAACACCCTTAAGTTACATTCATGATGTCAGGTGGTAACCAAATCCTAGATGTATTTTCAAGCCCCAGGGCATCCAAATGCTACCATCCTTTTAATACAGTGGAGGATTCCTTGAGGTTTAGGGATGGAGTCAATGTCAGGAAGCAGTAAAATATAAGTACACAAGTCACTGTCCCTTGGTAAATGTTCATTTAGGGAGGGAAAAAAAAGAAAAAAGAAAATGAGAGATGACACCAATATAATCAAACATGCCAACCAAATTTAGTCTTATACTCCCTAAATGTTGTAAAAGGTTAATTTGGGATGGCCCAGTGATTAACTAGAACATTAAGAATACAACCAAACAAATTAAAATAATGAATGTCTAATTAATCATAAGCAAGTTACAACAAGCACACAAAATGTTTAAATCCAAATAGAAATAATCAATGCTATCAAGATAACAGCTAATAAGAGAGAGAGAGAGAGATCGGTGAGAAAGTCATATCAAATCAAAAAGCACCCAAAAGAAATCAATCTTTGAACATATAAGCATTAAGCAGGAACAATCCAATGAATAATGAGACATAATAAAGAGGTGTACCAATTCAGTAACCAATTATAAGGTTATAATTTTTCACTTTTCAGCAAAACCATGAATAACATGTTGCAGACTCTTGGTATCTTTGCTTTTCAGTAGCTCTCTACTGATCAAACAAAAGAAAAAGCATATTGTGCCGTAGCAAATGGTTCACATATTACCAAGTTATGTACGATGATAAACAAAAGTGCCTACCTTACCTACTAACCAATTAAGGCCACCAGCTTCCATCACTGAGACAACTGCCTTCTGATGCCAATTTAGCCTTGTTTCAGAAAGAGAACCTTTTAAACTATTAGAGTCAATTGAAGATGAAGCACCAATTACAGAAAAATCTTCGGTAATACTGTACATCTGAGCTTTCTCGTATACGGTTGAATTTAAATCAATAAAGCTACATATGATTGTCACCACATATACAAGTACTTGCTGCAAGAACCCCGTTTTCTCTGCTATCAAATTAGAAAAACTTTCATCGGCCGAAAGTACACCAACCATTGTTTTGAGTTGGATAACCACCCCTGGAATAAAAAAAATGAACTTGGAATTCAGCAATAATATTCACAGATTTCCATGTAACATCTAATCAGAACCAAACAAAAATGACAAGTTCATATCAGATATTAATGGGAAAAATCAACATACAAGTAGAACCAAATTGAAGAATCCGTAATTAATGTAATACCTAATTGAAAAAGAAACTTAACTAATTGCATTTTAGCCTCAAAACAATCCAACACCTGATCAATAAGTAAGTTTTATAAAATAGCTACATCACCAGAAATTTGGATACTATAGAAAGCATCCCACCTCCAATCACATACAATGAATTTGTATCAATAGACCACAAACAAAAACTGCCAGCATCTCAAAAATATAGAGGCCATCAACAATATTAATCATACCTTTCATTAATGCCGTAAGTTTCTGAATTCCACCATAGTAACCAAAAACTCTGCAATTATGCAACGAACAAGTAATAATTTTTAAAGCATCCAAAACAGGTAATCCTTCAGAAGCGAAGCTTATGGAAACTGCTGGAAGATCAGTTGCTGTGCGTCCCACACCAGTACTTACTGGATGCGTAATAAAGGAAATAAAGAACATAAAATGACATATTAGAAATATTTATACTAAAACTTCAATCAATCTATAATATGAAGAGAGACTCATAAAAAATAGGAAGAATTAAGTGAAAGCATAACTACCATCTCTACCTATAATATTCTCCAGAAATAATGCCCTGTGACTAATTTTAATTTGCAAAACAATTCACTAAATGCTTTCCAGAATCCAAATAAAGGACATAATGACAATAACGCGGAGTACAATAAAGAGGAGTTTTATCAAATACAAGGGATAACCATCCACTAAAATTACCAAGATAAAAAATAGTAATGAATTATCACATAAAAAAAATAAGACTTCAACTTGAACTAGTTCATAACAAAGTTTAAGTTGCAAATGAAATTTTATTTTTTTAAATGTAATTAGTTAATTAAATTTTTATCATTTTGCATAAAGGACAAATATTTTAGAATAACGGGAGTTTTTTTCCCCCTTTATTTTTCGGTTTTCCAATTTTTGTCTTTTTTTCCTAATATCGCCTTAAAAGTTAAAAGTCCTTCCTATCAATAAAATAGTCGGCCCAAATGAAAGCAACTTCCACAGAAGATATAAATCAACTTACACTCAGAGACCAAAGTGGTTAATTGCACGATCTCTTCAGTCAAAGTCAAAATGATTTCAGCAGGATGCCCGGCGGAGCAGCCAACAACTATATCATTAACACTTGTAGAATACTCTGCAGGTTGAACAGTTGTTGAAGCAGCTTCTGGCAACTGGCCATCATTAACAGGAACCCAGTTCTTGAATACTGTCAGAAACTGCTTGAGGAAAACATGAAACAACCTTTTCTTTTCCACCTAAAATCAAGCAAATCAGGGGGGCAAATCCATTCATATCAAAGGAGTTATACTCATCAATAAAAAGGAACCTGAAGATGAACATTAATCTTTTGGCATGAAAAATTTAATAATAGGAAAATATTTTCATAAATAAGAGCTTACTTAGAAAGACCTGAATTTCAGGAGGGCAAAAGAATAAATTGATAAAATAATTACCCAAAACTGATGAAAAGATCTCCTAACGTGAGAAAACATGTAAAAAAAAAAAGGTAGTAAAATTAATTGTTCAGTGACATCAAAAAGCCTCTAAAATTTTGAATACCTTGAGAGTAGTTAAGCATACTAAAAGAATACTACACAATTGTGAACAAACTTCCAATGCTCAAAGATTCATGACAGGTTTCTTCTCTAACCTTTTAACTTATTTAGCAAAAAGAAAACACTTCCTTTAAAGATAGCCAAATTACTGTCTACATTATATGTCATTATCAAGACAGGTTTCTTCTCTAAACCTTTTAACTTATTTAGCATAATGAACATATTTCCTTTAAAGGTAGCTAAATTACAGTCTAGAATCTAGATTATATGTCATTATTACATCCTTTTAAGTTGTTAACATTACATTCTTTTTCTTGGATCAAATCTAGGAAAAAGAACACATAACATACATGAATTGATATGAATGGGTAAAAAAATTTCTATAAACGTTTTACTGAAACTAGAATAACATAAAAAGAAGTTCGAAAACTTTTCAGGCATGGGGGCATACCTTATCAACAGTGTTCTCATATCTCTCCCACAGTGAACTCAAAACTGCCTCATCATCTACTTCACTGGAAAATAAAACCAAAAAGAATGAAGAATTAAATCAACTAATAATAGTTCAGCTTGAACAAAATGGTGGTTCAGGAGCAACAACTTAAGGTAAATCAAGTGCACGCAACAGCACCCAACGGATTAATCTATACCTCCAAACCACAAATTATGTACAGCTAGATTCTCGCCAAATAAGGAACTAATCAACTTGTTCAACAATAAGTTTAAACTAAAGTGCTAAAAGCATTTCCATAATTTACTCGCTCAGAAACTCCATTATAGCGCCCACAATAACCGAAATTTGTAATAAAAAAAAAACATAACAACCATCAAGCATTAGTACCTGAAGCGAATCTTTGGAGTAGGAGGAGACAACCTCTCCCCTTGTGCCCCTGGGGAATCTCCAGTTTGGCCACTAGATGTCCGACGAATAAGGTCGGCCACACCTTTCACAATATTCATGCTTGCCGCCAAGATTTTTGCAATAATTAGAGCTTCATAATCCAACAACCAACAAACAGATGGCCATTCCAGACTATCACTTTTAGTTAATCACTGGGCCAGCTGTTCATATTAAACCACACTCAAATGCTTCAATATAGTAAAAACTAGGCAGTTACAAATTCAGTTTATCAAATAATTAGCACCAGAAATTTCGTTTTTTATTTACTCTTTTTAAATACTTTTTATCACCTCAGTTTAAATCTATTTTCCTCTTATTTTACAGAAAAATTCTACGCCGACAGAAAATAAAAGCTAAAATCATTTTAATTAATTAATACCAACCATAGTTACATTTTCACGAAGAAAATCAAATTACAAAAGATGATCAAATGGAAGCCATTACGAACATTCTTTAAAATGGCAAACACTCAATAACGCGCTATTAAAGATTAAGAATCGTGAAAAGTAAAAAAAAAAAAAAAAAAAAAGAGAGAAAAAAAAACGAAGATAAATCTCATCGATATTTGTCGATCATTCAAGCAAAATGAAATTAAAGACGAGAGAAATAGAGCACCTGATCAGATCAAACGCCTGGAGTCGTGTCTTGAATTCTAGGGTTTATGATGCAAGATCTGAGTTCCGATGGTTTTCTTGAGCTTGTTTCTATGGCGTGTTAGTGAGGAATGAAAAAAAAAAAAAAAATAGAACAAAAAATGATCGAATAAAAAAAGAGAGATAAAGGAACAAAGAAGTAGTTGAAAGGAAGGAAGGAAGTAGAATAATATCGGATAGTTTAATATTGGACATATATGATATAAACTAATTAATATATGATACAAAATAAATTTAATACGATATGATATAATAAAAATATATACATATAAATATGATAATATATGAAGATATTAAATTTATATATTATAAATTATTAATATGTAGAAATTTATATAAATATAAAATATTTTAAATTTAATTATAATATAAAAAATAAAAAATTATCATTTACTTCTTTTTCGTATAGGTTAAAAAAAAAAAATCAACATATAAAATAATAAATAAAATAAAACGACTTGACCGACCAAACCTTCTTCTGACATATGATGCTCCCGTTTCAAGCACTCAAGTAATACGACATCGTATTTCAGTTTGGGTTTTTTATATTTTGCAATTTTTACCTCGGCCCTCATTGAGCAAAGAAAATGGGCCGTTACTTTCTGTAGTAGATCCATTAAAGATTCAGATTGGGGGACGAAATGAAAAAACTATACTACTTTCTTTTTCTTGATGGACACTATCTTATCATTTTCAACAATAATCTAAATATTTACTTTATCACAAAACATTATCTTAAATTAGGTTTTGATAACGAGTTATCTTTTATACAATCTTTAAAACTAAATGATATATTATTTGATAATAATTAATAAATTTATTTATTATTTTTAATGTATCGAATAAAATATTCTATTATATAATAACTGTAAAGAATATCGTTATATAATTTATTAGCAAAATTCACTTATAAAAATATAATTTCCTACACTAAAGTATTGTTGATAGCTTACTAAAAAAAAAGAAAAAAAAAACAACATTATTGATAGTGAAGCAACCACACTTTGCCCTTTTCTTTTTTATTTCTTTGGCATTCAATTTAATTTAAAAAAAAAAAATCATTAGTTGAATAACAAAGACTTGATCTAACAGTTCTTACTCTTCAAAGGAGAGATGAAATCTAAGATTCGAATTCTCTCTTTCACCTTGACTTCCTCGTATTGCTAATAATAATAATAATAAATCTATAATTAAGTAGATATAGTAGGGAAACATATAAGTTGTATATGGCATTTTGGTATATCTGGTAGTTTGAATTGGAATTGTTTTTTATTTTGAAAAGAAAAAAAATTGCTTAGTGAATATTGGATATAATAATAGTAATTAGTGCAAATGATCACAAGAACTAAAGACAAATTTTAGTTATAAGTATAATTAGTATAGTTGGCGTTGATAGAATAATAATCCGTCTTATCTATATTAATTATAAAATTATTAATTGAGTTAGGGAAAATATAAATAAATTAAATAAATTATAATATGTCAAATTATATAATAGAAATATTTATGTCTTTTTAATTTTTTATATAATATCTTATTTGAAGAAGAAAAAAATGACATACTTATTTCTTAAATAACTATCCAATTCTTCTTTAAAAAAATTACTTATAAGTAAATTTTTTTATTTTTAAAAAATATTTCTTTACACGATTTTTTCTTTCATCCACAACGTGTGTACAAAATTTGAATACTAATAGAAAATTTTAGATTGAATTTAATGTTACAAATCAAGTGATATAAACTAAATAAAAAATCATAATTATAATATGTTTATAAAATAAAAAAAGAATACACAATTGAAATCATGAAAGTGGTGGATTTTGGTTCAATGGGAACTGTGGTAGGCTGGATCTAGAGAAAGGGCGGTTGAATCCTAAAACCAAGCGCGTTTTCTAAAACGACGGAGGCACGGATTGCAAAGTTACCTACAATGGGCTGATTTAATAACCCATGAAAACAGAGAATTGAATACTAGCTAGAAAGCATGCAAGCGGTTGACATCGAAAGCGTTTAAACGCGTAATATAATTTTCAAATAAATTAATTAGATAAAAATTGAAAAACAACCCAAAGAAACTTATGCTTTGTTTATATAGTTTGAAAGTGGATTTTGCACCAATATTTAATTAATTGGAGTGGTAAATGATTTCAGTCTTAAAGTTGAGGATAAAAGTTTGAGTCTTGAGAATTATCAATATTGGGAGAATTTTATTTAACGCTTTCCGGCCTGAATATAAATTAATTTTTCATCAATCATAGAGAATAAAAAACATCTTGAATTTAAAAAAAAAAAGGATTTTAAATCATATTATGTTAGTATTTAATACTTAATGCTAGTGGGTAGTGGCTTAGGTTTTAGATGCTCTCTCCAAAGTATCTTACTCTTTGTCAGGTTTTTATTCATAAAACTCCCGACATAGATCGAGTTTTAGTTTTTTTATTTTATTGGATGACTAGGACCATAAGAGCATCCACATCAATAAACTTTTTTCCAGTAATCTTAATCCTTTAGATTTATTTAAAAAGCTCACGTGAGTTTTGTGGATATCTCATTTTCTTATTAACCAAAGAAAATTTTTACAAGCTTAAGATTTCAGAAAGATTTGCTCCACCGAAATGGTATTGTTCCAAACTTTTAATTTTGCTTTCACACAAGTTTGAATAACAACAGCAAAAATCAATCAAATGATATAAGAGTCTAATGAAAAATATTTAAAGTTAAGGTAAACTATATGATTACTGATTTAATTATACACAATTTTCTATTTTTGTTAAACCTAATGGGCCTTAGGCCCAACAAACCTTTAGACCTAACGAACCCTCCGAGAGGCTGACCAGAGAAGAAAGCCCAAGAAGAGGCTCGTCGGGTTTCAATCCAACAGGAGCTCCCCAAATCTGAACTGCCTGACAAGCCCCACCTTCCAGGATTCGAACTAGCTAGAACTCGCTAAACCCTGACTTCCGGGCGAACCCCTCCGCCCATCACTTCAAAAGACTACGTAGTTTTCCCGATAACCGTTTTGCCTATCAACATCACCATCCATTACTTCAGAACCCACGCGGACCTTCGACCCACTTCTCCTTAGCCAAGCCATGACACGTGACGCACAGCGACCCGTCAACAAAAATATAAATAGTCTCCTTAAGGCTAACTCTAAAAACTCTAAACACTTTCAACACAAAATCTCCGTTGCTCTGTCTCCTTTCTCACCCTCTTCCCTTAGGATCATTCAATGCTAAAAGACCATCAACAATTATGATCATCTAATTACAATAAATTAGTACCCTTTTGTAGCCTTGAAGAACAATCGCTCGAACTCGATCCCTCTTACAAATCATTGGAAGATATCTTTCATTTTTTCTTTTGGAGAAGTCATAAGATTGACCAGCATGATTAGTTTCAACTTTCAACGTAACTCACGAAAATTAGCCTCCATTGGACCATTAATCCCTTACCTCTTCGCCCTTCCTTATTCTATAGTGTTTTTAAAAACCAAAGAAGCAAATGGTTGGGACTTGGGAGTTTCCCATGCAATTGTCTTTTAAAATTACGAGAACCTGACAATGGATACTGCATATGGATTCGCTTAATCGGTGTTCATAGGTATTGGTTAAAAATTATTTATTTATTATTTCAAGAATTTTTTTTTTTGCATTTAATACATTATTTTTATTGAATTCAATAAAAATAATATATTAATTATTATTTTTCTATATATATCATCTTAACCGGTGCCTATAGTCACCTGTTAATATTGTTGTGCGGAAGCGAATTGATATTACTAAAACCGATTTAAACACACTGAAAAAACACCGATATTTTACGTGGTTCGGCAACTGTGCCTACGTCCACGGGAGGAGGAGCTTGAAGCTTTGTATTAATGGAGTTTAGAGTACAAACATATACAGAATTCAAGGTGCTACACAAGCACTGAACTCACAACTCAACACAATACCGAATTACTCTATAAACACAGAGTATTTGCTTCAACAATTTAGCTCTAACACATACTCAACTCTACTCAACTCTCTCATCTCTACATGGCTATTTATAGCCATAATATCAAGGTGTGAACATACATCAAGTGGCAGCCACCATAGCCACCTTCCACCACCTATCTTGGTGTGAACACATTGCAAGTGGTAGCCACCATAGCCACCATCCATTTGCAAGTGGTAGCTTCCATTATTGGTGGTGCAAGTGGTGCAAGTGGTAGCTCCATTATTGGTGTTAAGCCACCTATGGTGAATGTAAGCCATATTCAAGCCATATTCCAACAATCTCCACCTTGGCGAGAATCCACAGAGAGATTTCACAGATCAGAGCTTCCTCCTTTTTTCCTTCAAATGTACACACCATTACTCACATATCAGGGCACCTACTGCATTGGCATGATTCATCAATGCACTGAGCCTGAGTCAATTTTTCTGTCTACTTCCCAAGAATTTTCTTAGCTTCTCCAAGATCATCTCGAACTCTGAGCTCAGTTGAGCCTTCAGCCTGTCGATCTCCACCTTGCCTTTTTCAGCAGATAGACAAATGATCCATCTTGAAGTTTCCGGAAATAAACACAGTGATCAAATTGACTGTGTGTGTACCTTTCATCCTTTCATGAAACAGTCCAACCGTTTGTTCAGCTGTCACGGGATTGTTTCAGACCATACAGTGATAGGTTCAACTTGCTTTTGTAATCTCTGCGACCAGGGACTCCAGAACCATCTGGTTGAGTCATACAAATTTCCTCCTCTACGGAACCATGGAGGAATGCAGTTTTTACATCAAGTTGAACTATCTCTAGGTTATACTGTGCTACTAAAGCCAATAAGATCCGAATAGATGCATGCTTAACAATAGGTGAAAATACCTCATTGTAGTCTATTCCCTTCTTTTTGAGCCTAACCTTTGGCTACCAATCTGGCTTTGTATCTGATGCTGTCTTTGCCGGTAGCACTCTCCTTTTTGGCAAAGACCCATTTGCACCCAATTGATATCTTGAGTGTTGGAAGTGGAACTAACTTCCAAGTCTGATCGCCTCCTTCCACTGGGCATGCTCAGGGCTGTTTACAGCTTCTTTGTAATTGATCAGAACATCATCATCAATTACTGGAAGGGCGTATGCCACCACGTCTGTGTATCGAGCAGGTTTCCGAATATGTCTATTCGGTCTACTGGTGACAACTGATTCAAGTTGCTGAAAGATTTCCGGTGATGACTCCTCCACTTCAATTAAGGTGTCATCAGATTCTGGTTCAGATTCATCTGAATTTTGACCAGCATCTTCTGATTCAAACTCCACCTGCTTTAGAGAATCTTGGTTCACATTCTCTGGAGTTGACAGTTTCAGCATTACAGATTCGTCAAAGGCAACATCTCGGCTTACGATGACTTTCTTTGACTCAAGGTTCCACAATCGGACTGCTTTTACTTCTTCACTAAAGCCCATGAAGACAGCTTTCTTGGCTCTAGGATCCAGTTTTGCATCCGTAACTACGAAGCCGATCATATTCAATGGCAGAATATCTGGACTACACCTCTATGGGAGTCTTCCCATCAATTGCGGTGGAGGTTAGTCTGTTGATAATGTGGGAGGCGAACAATAAAGCCTCCACCCAAAATGCTTTGCTCAAGCTCGACTGGGATAACATGCAGCGAACTTTATCAACCAAAGTTCGGTTCATCCTTTCTGCAACTCCATTCTGCTGGGGAATGCCAGGAACAGTGAAGTGTCGAATTATCCCATCATTCTGTGAGAGGCTGCTGCTCTGCCTGTCACGGTTTCTCTGTCAAGGAGATACAGATTTCCCTTCATATAACCCTTCATTGCTAAGAATGCTCCACGTACAACTCTCAGGACTCCATTCTGAATGGTCACCTTGTAACCATTTGAGTCTAAGACCCCCAGTGATATGAGGTTCTTCTTGAGATCAGGGACATACCTTACGTCTGTAAGTTGTCTGATTGTACCGTCATGCATTTTCAGTCGGATTGTTCCGATGCCTCTAGTGTGACAAGTATTGTCATTGCCCATATGGACAATCCCTCCATCAAACTCTTTGAAGTTTGAGAACCACTTCCGGTTAGGACACATATGGTAGGAACATCCGGAATCCAGAATCCATTGATCTGAAGAGTGTGTTGTTGTGGAAATCGTAAATGCAGAGTCTTCCTCTCCCTCAGATTCTTGAGCTACACTCACAATCGACCTCTCCATGTTGGGACAGTTATTCCTCCAATGCCCTTTCTCATGGCAAAAGGCACACTCGTCCCTCGAGAGTCGTGTTCTCGATGATCCCCTCCTTGAGCGGGATTTACCTCGCTTGTTTTCTCCGGCTCCTTGGTTGCTCGTCCTGCCTCTGTACACAGTTAAAGCTTCTGGTGTAGTATTCTGGTGATCATGCTGATCCTTTTTCCGATACTCATTATTCACCAGAGCATTACAAACATTAACATATTCTATATCATTTTTACCATACAACAGTGTAGTGGTTAAATGATCATAGCTATCAGGCAAGGAATTTAACAGAGTAAGAGCCTTATCTTCATCAGAGATATTTGCATCTAGATTTTCAAGATCAGCGAGGATTTTGTTAAAACTTACTAGATGCTCCTGCATGGTGATACCTTGCATATACTGGAAGCGGAACAGCTTCTTCTTCAGATAGAGTCTGTTCTCCATGCTTTTTGTCATGTACTTGTCCTCAAGTTGTTTCCAGAGAGTTTTTGCATTATTCTCTCTCATGACAAAGTACTTCTGGTCCTTGGCTAGGCATAACCGGATTGTGCCACAAGCCTGACGGTTGACAAACTTCCAGTCATCTTCCGAAATATCTCTGGGCCTGTCTTCCAGAGCGATATATGAACCCTCTCGGAATAACAGATCCTGAACTTCGCACTGCCACATGCCAAAGTTGGTGGTGCCATCAAATTTCTCCACCTCGAACTTTGCAGTGGTCATCGAGTTCTTTCTGATATAAGAACTTGATCGTGCGCTACTTGTCGTTTCATGTGTCTCTAATGATTCTGCCATGGTAATAAAACAAAATTACCAACAAAGTGTTTTTCCGGTACCTGTACGGAAAAAACGGATGCCGCGGTTGAGTCCGGAATAGTCGAAATAGCCAGGAACGGGTCCAACTGTGTAAATTTTGGACACACGGTGAATATTCTGCGAATATTCTGCTACAAGTGGCTCGAAATGGACTCGGATTAGCTCAACCGGCTCGGAAAAGTCTCGGAATAGTGTTCTGAAACGGCTCAAAAAATAGCCCGAAAAAGTTGGTCGGAGCTGCGGCGGCGCGTGGGGCGCGTGCGGCGGCGCGTGCGGCGGCGCGTGGGCGCGTGAAGGCTGCTGGCTCACCGGCGCGTGGGGCGCGTGAGGCCCACTCGTCTTCAACCTCTGGCTGGCGCGTGGGCGCGTGGGGCGCGTGAGCTTCTCTTCTGGCGGCGCGTGGCGGCGCGTGCGGCGTCTTCTGGCGCTCTGGTTGATTCTGCTGCACTCCTCTCGACGACCTCTTCAACCTGGTATTTTCAAAACACAAATTGGAGCACTTTTGAAAAACGGACAGAATCGAACAAACTCGGTTTTACGTAAAAATTGGCTCTGATACCATTTTGTTGTGCGGAAGCGAATTGATATTACTAAAACCGATTTAAACACACTGAAAAAACACCGATATTTTACGTGGTTCGGCAACTGTGCCTACGTCCACGGGAGGAGGAGCTTGAAGCTTTGTATTAATGGAGTTTAGAGTACAAACATATACAGAATTCAAGGTGCTACACAAGCACTGAACTCACAACTCAACACAATACCGAATTACTCTATAAACACAGAGTATTTGCTTCAACAATTTAGCTCTAACACATACTCAACTCTACTCAACTCTCTCATCTCTACATGGCTATTTATAGCCATAATATCAAGGTGTGAACATACATCAAGTGGCAGCCACCATAGCCACCTTCCACCACCTATCTTGGTGTGAACACATTGCAAGTGGTAGCCACCATAGCCACCATCCATTTGCAAGTGGTAGCTTCCATTATTGGTGGTGCAAGTGGTGCAAGTGGTAGCTCCATTATTGGTGTTAAGCCACCTATGGTGAATGTAAGTCATATTCAAACCATATTCCAACAAATATTTCCCTTATTATAAAGCTAATTTATAGTTTAAGTTTCTCTACTTCTTGTAGTTTTGTTAGGATATGGATTGGCCCTCCCTCTTGTGCAAGATTAATTGATACTGACAAATTGGGTGCTGGATAGTCAGGCAGTCTTTTTGGAAGCTTTTGTGACCTAAGTAGGAGAAAGATCATTATTTTACTTTGTTTGCTCAATTTGTTTTAATATATATATATATATATATTTTTATCATCTGCAACTTGCTATTCTTCTTATCTCAAATTATGCAAATTGCATTAGAAAAATGAATGATTGGGCTTCATCTCACCAGCTACTTGACTACTTCCTACATTTTGGAGTGATCACTGCAGCAATCTCTTTGCATCTTTGCCATTCATGTCAGGTTGGAATAACACAATTTTGTATGTTAAAAAAGGGGAAAGAAAAAGTTAAACTATAGGACAAGGCCAAATGGATCATAAAACTGATTTTGATTGATGGAATTAATTATATGTATCAATCTTATTTGGGCCACTATATGATTAATAATTCATGTAAAACCTAACTTAAAATCATTTGGTTACAAGTAAAAAACTTTAACTATAAGATTACAGACAATCCAAAATATAACTGATATAAAATAATACCACTTTAACAAGCCCATCACGTATAGCCACCTAGACAAAGGCATAAAAGCTTAATACGTGACAAACTCGAAAAGGATAATAGGCATGAATTATATATGCAAGAACAACATATATAATAAAATCCGAGCTTTGATACTATGTTAAGAATCTAACCTAAAACGGCCAATTAATTATAGTTGAAGATGTCTAACTTGAATATAAAAACACAAATAATTTAAAATTTAATCGATACGAGATAATATCACTTTAACAATATTCTTTGTTTATATATGCATAGAACTTAGTCAATATGTCAAAGAGAAAACCCTAAAAGAGGGGGGGAGAAAAACTAGCCTGAGTCCCCACCTCCCCAAAATGAAAGGGATTGTTTGGCTAGATCCAAAATTTCACATTCTTGTTTTTGTTTTTGTGTTTCTGACTTGGTATATAGATTCAAAAGTTTTCTGGTTTTATATATGTTTGAATATTTATATGATATATTCAATTATATGTTTGATTATAAAGGAAAAAAACGGATTTTTGCAGATAACAACGTGAGCTTTTCATATCGTTCATAAATTTCTCTTATTTGATAATTTAGAGACGAAAACTTGACGTGACTATCAATTTATGGTACGTACAAAATATTGGACCACAAAATCTATTACAAGTTTTACCAAATTATAAACATGATAATCAACAAAAGAAAAAAAAAAAAAAAAAAAAAAAAAACGAAGTTTGCAAAAGGCTTTGTCACAAGATAGACAGTTTGATTCACGTGCAGTGTAGTGAGTCAACCAAATTTGGTTAGGGCCGTCCCACATTAATTCATCTAACTCTTTTCTATAAAGTCTGACCACATTCAAAGACGCCACTTTGGTCCTTTTTCTTATCTCTGATAATATTAAACATGATACAGATATAATAAAATAAAATATGATAAGAATAAAAAATTATAAACGCAACACGAATACATGAACATATCAAAATTTATATAATAAAAATAATTAACACGTTAAAATTCATATAAATATAAAACATCTTATAATACAATTATGACACTAAAAAAATACGATACAAATACATAAATTATCAAATCTATTTCTCACCTTGTTCGGCAAAAATGATATTGATTTAGTTTAATTTTAAATACAAATTATAATTAATATATAATATTTTGATTTTTTAAAAATTGAATCGAATAATATTTTTAACTTAATCCATTCGAATTGAATTTCAGCAATTAAATAGATTAGATTCATCAATTTTTAAAATTACAGTTAATGCGATACTTTTCATTTTTCTCGTGTCATTTGAAAATAGATATTTCAAACATAAAGATAGCATAGTTGGCTTTTACTATCACGGACAAGGAGTCAAGGAGTTACTTATTCTAGTTTTGAGGTTCAAATAGTAAGTTTCACTTATTTTGAAGATATAGTCATATAGATCTACTTTAATATTCACGAAAAAAAAAAAGTATAGATACTTTAATAATACATAATTCATAAGTTATAAAACTATATATTTACGTCTTATAATATACTTTAAATATATATTTTAAGAAATTTGGTAATATACTGATTAACATCAAATTCTAAAAGGAAACACAGTTATTAGTATTAGAATCAAGGTAGTCAATATCGTACCGATAGACGTATCGTTTTTGTTCTGGTTCTGGTACGTATTGGTACCGATGTGTTTCGACGTATCGTTTCGAGTTTATTGACATTTTTTTAAAAAAAAATTCATATATCTATATGTATAGTTTATTTTCAAGTTTTTTAATAAAATATATATTATATACACATGCAAATATACATCTATTACATCCATTACATCTATTACATGCATATATATTTTTATACAAATATAAATTTTAAATATTTAATATCTAACTTTTTTAAACATCAAATAGAAAAAATAAATATTAAAATATTTAAAAAATATAGTAAATTATTATTAATTATATCAAATAACCTAATTTAATGAATATATATATTTTAAATATAATTATGAAAAAATAAAAATAGTATGACGCAAAAAAATATTGAAATTGATTTAAAAATTCAAATAAGTGAATTTTTAAATAAAAAAAATTAAAATCTTATATCAACCGGTACGTACTGGTACTGATCGGAATTGACCGGTACAGACCGATACCAAAATTGGAACGAAACGACACTGATACCATTTTGATTTACCTTAAAAATCGTACATATCGATCGATACGGTACCGATAACTTTGATTAAAATCGACAGAGCAACGATGTTGGATGAGCAAAAATGCCATTTGTCAAATTATGACGCTTCGTTAAAGCATGATTTGAGCATGAGTTTTACATGCAAGCCAAACTCCGGAAACGGGAAAGTATTAAAAAATAAATAAAATTGTAACTTGCATTTTAAGTGAGTCGGTTAAATTCGATGTTTACTTCTATTTCTTTTTAATTTCTTATGCTTTGGCTTTCTTTTTTTTTAAGAACGAAAACTGTGCTGGATCTATTCTATCCTTTCTTTAAATGGAAAAACATCTTTATTTTTAATCCCTTTGCTTTAAAAAAATAATAATTTATGTCTTCGATCACGCTTTCTTTTGTCTCCAAAAGCTACTCACTTCATGTGCAACTTGCCTTTTTTTTTCTTTTAACTAAGAAAAATCAAATCAATCCACCCAATCAAAGAAGCTTAACACACAAAATTATATGTAAAGTAGGGACGTCACTTGGCTTCATGATAATTGGATTAAGAGAGAAACCCCAAATTGACCATTCATAATTTCTCATAAAACTTGATTAATTAAATAATGTGTTTTTGTTAAGAAATGTTCTAAAAACAATTTTTTAAGTTAATTAATATAATATTTATATTATAAGGTGCACACTCTCCTCCAAAGTTTCTTCATAAAAAAAAAATTACAAAACCGTCACATGCCGTTAATCAAAGCTATCGAAAACTTATCTAATCCCGTTATTTGGAAACAAAATCCAAGGATATTTTCGTCATTTCAATAGCCATTACCTTACCTCCGCTATCCTACGCTTTGGTGCGCACCGCTCCTCATCCCTCGCTACGTGTCGCTACCACTTTCCTTCTCATTTTTAAGTGTGCTCTCATTACATACGGTTCGCGTCCACGCACCCCGTGCTCGTTAGCCTCAACCCCCCTTGTTCCCCTTCGTTATATTTTAACATTTCATTTTTTTTCCCACCGATTCTATCAAAAGAACAAAAAAACCCTTTAAAAACTTCTGTCCCTTACTCCCCTTTCTGTCTCTCGTTCCTCTTTGGCTTCCAAAACCGTTTGTATTTTCTTTCGGTTATACCAATATTAAAAGCCAAACCAACTGTACGTCATCTTTTCGATCACGCGTTTTTGTTCATTCATTCATTTATTCGCTTATATTATCTTCGTTTTTTCAGAGCTTGGGTTTTGGGTTCTTGGGGTTTCTTTGATTTGCAGGTTTATTTGTAAGGACTGGGCGAATAGTTTTAGCAGAGAGTTAAGAGAGAGTTTGACACGTTCGGGCCGGGAAGAAGAGAGGAAGAGAGATAAGTATTGATCTCGTCAGGCCCGTGAAAAAATGCCTCATCGAACAACTTACTTCTTCCCTAGGCAATTTCCCGATCGTGGGTTCGGTTCATCTTCCAAACAACTATCGGATCACGAGAAAAATGTCGCCAATGAAACTTCAGCAACTGCGGCTGGAACCACAATAACATCAACGACAAGCATCTTCAAAGCTACTGCTGAAAATGGCCGCAATAAGTCAATCTCAAGTACAGCTTCAAAATACTTTACAACGCCAGCTGCTAAGACCAACAACAACAACGACAATAACAACTCTCCGCAATCAGATCTTTTCACGGACGAAAAGCTTTACACCAAAAGGCAACGGCTCGCCTCTTTCCGCGATTGGTTCATCGGGAAAAAACCTACTACTGACAGATTACGTCACGTGAAACCGCCCTCTCGACGTCTCTCTTCGAGTACTGATCATGATGAAGATCGAGAGTTGTTATTACTTCCGGAACGAGATCCGCCGCCCCCTCCTCCTCCGGAAAGCACCACCGTCATTAATTACCGTACTGTTGACCGCAACTTTGACCGTCAGGTGTCTCTACCGAGGTTCTCAAGTGGTAGTAGTTATGCAGGGAGTCTGTTTTCCGGAACGACATTGGATGGCAACTTGTCGAGTGATGTTAAAGATTCATGGAATAAGGAGTCACCGTCGACAACTGTGCCGGCGACAGGGGAAGTCGAGGAACCGGAGGCACAGGAGAGTAAAGATAGCTTCGCGGTCAAGTCAAGGGAGAGTTATTATTTACAGGTTATGCTGGCTAGAAGGCTTACTTCTCAAGCAAGTCTCCTCAGGGAACCCTTGCTTTTACAAGAGTATTGTGAACCTGATGTCGCCGATCCAGAAACTGTTTCTTATCGCCTATGGGTATTTCTCATCATTTTCGCTTGAAATTATTTTTATTTCTCTTGCAAATATGTATTCCTATTCAAAGTATACGAAACCATAGAAGATTATCTCCCAAAGCGCAACCCAAAATACAATAAATCTTCATGTGCAATAAAAAAATCAAAGTTCTTTTTTAAGGTTTTTTTTTTTTTTTTTTTTTATAAATTTTTTTTTATGATTTTTGTATTAATGTGATGGGCGTATATTTAATTTGCAGGTTAGTGGCTGTTTATCATATAGTGATAAGATATCAGATGGTTTCTATAATATTCTTGGGATAAATCCGTATCTATGGGTGATGTGTAATGAACTTGAAGAAGGAAGACGCTTACCAACTTTGATGTCTCTTAAAGAAATTGAACCCAGCGAGACATCTATGGAGGTTGTTCTTGTTGATAGACGCGGGGATACGCGCCTCAAAGAGCTTGAAGATAAAGCACAGGAGTTATATTGTGCTTCAGAAAATACCTTAGTGTTGGTCGAGAAGCTTGGAAAGCTAGTTGCTATATACATGGGGTAGCTTTTTTTTTTTCCCTGATAATTCATTTCTTTTTCACTGTTTCTGTCTGGTTTGAATTGTTTTATTTTTAGGGGAACTTTTCCAGTGGAGCAAGGGGATCTTCACAAACGCTGGAAATTGGTCAATAGGAGATTGAGGGATTTTCAGAAGTGTATTGTGCTCCCCATTGGCAGCCTATCCACGGGACTTTGCAGACATCGTGCAATTCTGTTTAAGGTGCCAAAAGAACGGCTTTTTTTTTCTTATTACTTTATCTTCTCATGCACAAATAAAAACTAAAAAAGGGGGCGAGAGAGTAGTCACAGTCTCACAGATATTTGATTGTATCTCGATCTAATCTTTTTTGGCAATAACTAGAATTAAAAAAAAAAAGGGATGTTAACGCGTCCGGGAAGAAACGATTGATCCAACCTATAAGAAGAAGGTTTGATGGGAAGAATTAAGGTCTAGATTTGACAAGCCCTTACATCCTTATGGAGATAGTTGTGAAACATTGGATGTTATTTTACTTTGAGCAAGTGGTTGGAAGTGTAAATCTTGGATAGAACTTCCACTATCTTATTCCTTTTAATGTTGAAAAGATATTTATTGTTTTGTTTTGGTGGGGCGGTGTGGCAATGACTTCACTGTAGATCCATTGTGCAAAAGAATTTAGAACAAAGTTTAATTAAGCTAGTAGGTTGCGCAAGCCAGTATAATGAGCTGAAGTAGGAGAGTAGAAACTGCTAATTAATCTGTGCTTGGATGTAAAACAGGAGGGCAAACTGTGACTAGGTTGATCTTCTGAAGTTTGGAAAAGAGGGTTGGCATTCATTTTCTTTGAGAAACCCTAGTTATTGTAAAGGGTCGTGTATCTGTGGTCTCATTTACCCCAGTAAACAAACCCAATTCTGTGTCAAGATAAAAATTAACTAAATGTTAGTACTATTTTGTCTGCTAAGAATGATTTAGTATCTTCCATTTTGTTAAGTATACTCTTCTTTCTTTCTTTTGATATGTTTGTTTCTTTTACTTCTCTCTTCCTTGGCAAGAATTACTCTTCTGGAATGAAAAGCTTTTTATTTATTTATATATATATATATATTGTTTGCACATGAAGATTTGGATTGGCAGATTCTTTTTTTTTTTCCTAGTATAATTGTTTCAGAAGTTAATATATTATTGGAAATTCCTCTAGTTATATATAAGTTACAATAAGAAGGACTGCGATGTCCTAAAGTACAAGAATTTTTTAAAGCATATATGAATGTCTTAACAGGGGAATCGGTATTGCAACCGAATTAGAAGCATCAGTGACACCCAGAACTATAGCCGTCCATTATGAGTACTCACTATTCCATGATCATTCAATGAGGTATTTGTAGCCTGCTATGGTGAATTGACAAGGTTTTTGTGAAATATTTGATTCTTATGGGGTCTTCATGGGAGGATCTGGCCAATTTTTTTTTTTTCTTAATCACATTTTTTAAATGAATTTCGTTTTCAGAAACCACGTGTTATATGTAAACTTAACTGCTAAAACTTTTATATGTTTTCCCTTTTTCTCAATTTAAAGGAAGATGTTATGAATAATCTACTTGCCAAAATTGGTTATCTTTTTCTTGATTGAGTGATGTACTGCATGATTTTTTTCACTTTATGGCTTTATACTGCTAGACCAAGATATCAGATGAAGAAAGAGTGTTTGGCTTTATTGGTTTATGTGAATATAATGTGTGAATGTATTTGTGTACTTACGGCCTAATCACCCTTCAAATATAGATGTAATATATCATGAGATCATCATTGTTTATTGCAGAAGATGCGTCTTGGGTTCCTTCATTAACATGGTGTATTGTTTACATATGCAGAAATTGGCAGACTATATAGGCTTGCCATGTAGGATTGCTCGAGGATGCAAATATTGTGCAGCAGATCATCGTTCTTCTTGCCTTGTTAAAATTGAAGACGGCCGGCAGTCATCAAGGTAAGATACTTGAGTTTTAGCATCTTATTTTTGGCTAATAAAATGTTGGAATTTAACAAATAGGAAGAATTCAAGAAAATTAATTATTCTTTAAACTTGTCCATTTTATGTTTTCTGAGTGTCTATGCCTGGATAGGAGCAAAAAACTTTTACTGTTTTGTTTCTTTTAGTCTCCAAATGTTCTTTATCGAAAATTTTCTCTTTCTATTTTGATGTTTTGTTGCTCAGACATGGACATTTTTTAACAGGGAATATGTAGTTGATCTAGTTGGGGAGCCAGGATTTATCCATGGTCCAGATTCCTCTATCAATGGGAGATTCCTTTCTTCAATGCCTTCACCATTCCGAATTTCTCATCTAAAAGAATTCCAACAACCTTACATGGATAATAAATCATATTGTCAGATTGTAGACTCAAAGAATTCATGTTCTCCTTTTGAGAATCCTCTACGTTCTGGTACGTGATGTTTTGGACACAAATTCTGCAAAATAGTTCAAACTTTTTAAAACCAAATTAAGCAATGGAGATCAATCTCCTGCAGGTGGAATTGAGAAATCTCAACAGTTGAAGGACAATGGTTTGCTTGAAAATCAAAAGACATCAGTATATGAAACATCTTTGATGCCTCTTGAAACTGAACAAACTCTTAGAAAAGAGATTGTTGTATCTGGAAGCTCAGTGGTAAAAAGTGTGAAGCAATTGAAAGTTAACTTGCCTAGTCAGTCAGATCTGGAGGAGATAGGGGTTGAACTTGATAATCAGGGCAGATTCTCCGCTATAACCATCCCAAGATATCTAAATCTTGAACCTTCTCTTGCAATGGATTGGCTTGAGATATCATGGGATGAATTGCATATTAAGGAGCGCATTGGTGCTGGTACTTCTCTTAATTCTTCTTAATTGGATATAACTTTTTCTTATCTTCTTCCCCCCCCCCCCCCTTCTTTTTTTTTTTTAATTTTAAAAGTTGGCTCTTTTCTGAAGATAATTGGTGAAGTGAGTACTAACTTTTTTGCTTCAAATCTCATTTTCCAGGCTCATTTGGAACAGTTCATCGTGCTGAGTGGCATGGATCGGTTAGTATTTTTTTTCTTGCCACTGAAAATCATTGGTGTTCTTTTTCATGGATGGTAAATGATTCTGATATCAATTTTTTCCCTTAATTAAAGAATATGATGTAGAATGCAGTACTCTTTTTCATATTTTGCTATCTTTTGCCAACTAAGCTTGGTGAATATCTCGATGTCTTTTATTTGTCCTAATTGAGGAAGGGTGCAATACGCATCGTTAATCACTTTCTAGCACTGCAGATTCAAACCATGCCTGAAGGAATCTAGTTAACCTCGTGAACTTAACTTCTCTTAAATAAAAGAGGCTGAGAATATTGTCTTCAACTGATACTAGAATAAAATGATAAATGAACTTATGTTAACTGTACCTAAGGCACCACATAGGACTAGTTGATATATGACACAATCATGCTGTTGCAGACGTGTAAATGATGTACATGATGTTTTTTCTTACGTAATTGATCTTGAAATACTTGGTATGGACATCAGTCTCAGGAACGGAGAGCAATTGTTTTTCTTTTGTTTGGTTACATTATCAGCTTATTTTTGGGATATTTTTCTTTGTCACAATGTTTTATTGCCTTAAGCAAATCAACAATTGCTGTTCCAATGCAGGATGTTGCAGTCAAAGTCTTGAGTGTCCAAGATTTTCAAGATGATCAGTTGAAGGAGTTTTTAAGAGAGGTTTGTACTGGATAAAACGTAAAAAAAATAGTTATTATCCATATTGTGTTAGCATTACATATTTTTTTGGCTGCTTCCACTTTCTCATGCATCCAAGTTCTACATTTGGTTTGATATATCCATCCTTTGCCCTTTTCTGGGACATCCATTTCTTTGCTTTAATGCATACTTCCCCCCCGCCCCCCAAACCAAAAAAAAAAAGTTCCTAATATTTCTTTTGCATATTATTTTTCATCTTCGTGGTTCTTTTCCCTTCACGCTCCAGTGTGGTGCTTTATGGTCAAATTTACACCTCTAGCTATAAATGTTTGTGCTTGAAAAGCTCATACATGGCCATGTTCTCATGTAAATTACTCCTATTTTTGCATGTTCTTCAGTGAGATGAGTGTAGTCATTTGATTAAACTATAGCTTAAGTTCTGATGCCTTTTTTTTAGGTTGCCATAATGAAACGTATTCGACATCCAAATGTGGTCCTCTTCATGGGCGCTGTTACAAAGCGGCCTCATCTGTCAATTGTGACAGAGTATCTGCCAAGGTAAATAAAATTATTTCATATTATGATAATGAACTGATATTTATTTGTGCAAATAATATGTATAACTAAGACCTGGTTTTTGTCATATAGGGGTAGTTTATACCGCCTCATTCATAGGCCAGCTTCTGGGGAAACACTTGATCATAGGAGGCGATTACGCATGGCATTGGATGTGGTTCGTACTGTTCTTTGCTCACATTTTATAAACTAATGTTGCTTGCTGTTGGCACAAAATTCATGTTTTATATGGAAACAGGCCAAGGGGGTCAACTATCTTCATTGCCTTAATCCTCCCATAGTTCACTGGGACCTTAAATCACCCAATCTGTTGGTTGATAGGAATTGGACAGTAAAGGTATGATAAAAGAGTTTTTCGTTTCGCAAAATTCTGTATTTTTCATTTCATATAAATGACTTCATCTTCTAATGTCATGCCTAGGTGTGTGATTTTGGATTGTCCAGATTCAAAGCAGACACTTTTATTTCATCAAAATCTGTTGCGGGAACAGTAAGTACCCCATAACCTCCTCATGCACAGAGACAAACTAGCACGTGCACACACCAATAGGTGGTCATTGAGCTCGTTTTTAAAGTTAATTATTTCAAATAACTTGAAATTTTTGATTTAATATGACTAGTTAGTCACCAACTGTTGCCAAATGCAATACCAACTATACGGTGCTGCAGCTGTTGTTGATTTGCTATGTCTTCCATATAAAGTCAGATATTACTGTCAATTTCTTGTGGGTTGAAAATTTTCTTCCTACTGCATCAACCAGCATGTAAATATCTTGTTTTTATTTTCAGCCTGAGTGGATGGCTCCGGAAAATTTTCTTCCTACTGCATCAACCAGCATGTAAATATCTTGTTTTTATTTTCAGCCTGAGTGGATGGCTCCGGAATTCCTTCGCGGAGAGCCTTCAAATGAGAAATCTGATGTTTACAGTTTTGGAGTAATCCTATGGGAGCTTGTGACTATGGAACAACCTTGGAATGGACTCAGTCCTGCCCAGGTGGATATATTTAGTTTTCCTTATTTTCCATTCTGGTTCTTCTTTTCTTGTATGTCTTCTTACCCTATGTTACTTGGATTCGGGTGTCACTGTTGGAAACCGGTATGTAGTCTGATACGGGTATGTTTAATTTTTTTCAAGATTTCCATGTATTAAGAGAGTTCTTGGAGGATCATATCCTCATACCTTTGTCCCGATATGATCGGACACGGTACTTCAAGAAAAATGAAAAGTTGGAGCAACATAGTTTTTACCTATGAAATCATAAATGTCAATTTATTGTTGTTGGAGTTAATTTTAACTAAAGGTAGTCAAGTACTTTCCATGCTTTATACTACTTACTTTTCCCCTTAATCCCCTTTTCTTTATGTCTAATGGTGGCGCATAACATTTTAGGTGGTTGGTGCTGTAGCTTTTCAGAACAGAAGCCTCGCTATTCCTCCTAATACCTCCCCAAAGTTGGCTTCCCTCGTGGAATCTTGTTGGGCTGAGTGAGTATATGCTTAGTCCTATGGTTTATTCACTGCACTTCGATTTACATGATGATGACTTAAATTGGGGAAATGTCTAAAGCTACCTTTTATGTGTATGCATTAGCCTTTAAAAAGAAAAAAAAAAAATTGCCAGGGAGGGGATATTGCCCCGGCTTGGGTAGGTCATTCAACCAGCTTGCATTAGATGTTTCCTTCACAGGTTACTGTAGTTCTGGCCCAAAAAAAGGGACAGTTTACTGGCTGGATGCAGGTTGACATTTAGCACACTTGCTAAAATAAAAAAGAAAGGAAAATGTAGATCGAGTTTTTTCATCTATGACTTTTCATTTTTCTTAAAGTATCTTTGTCTGACATCCGTATCTGATAGATATCTTCATTTTTCTTGAAGTATTTGTGTCCGATATCCGTATCCGATACATATCCGGATATGGGTATAGGGATATGATCTTCCAAGGACCCTCTAAGTACTTGGAAATCTTGAAAAAAATTGAACGTACCCATGTCAGACACGGCAAGTCCGACTAACATGGATACTTACCCGTTTTCGACACTCACATCCGAGTCCTAGTAACATAGATTTTTGATGCCTGTGCTAAGCATTTTTGGGATTGCTGAAGTCAACTGAGAATACTAGCACTTCCTTATTGCACTATTTCTTTTACATTAGTTGCATGTTTTCTATTCCTGATGATGGTTGCTTTTTATTGTTTGCAGTGATCCTGCTCAACGGCCATCTTTTACTAAGATAGTAGAAGCGCTAAAGAAGTTGCTCAAGCCTCCATTGGAATGGAAACGCAGTCACGATGGCCCTCAACTGAAGCCATTCGTAACTGTGAAAGAAATAGTTTGAATAACCTGAGAGCTGATTTTGGAGATTGAATCAACTATAGCAGCAGCTTGGCTGTGTAACATTATTCCACTAACAGAACCCTTTTTTTTGTTTCTGGGCAAACTGTAGATGTTATCTATCTAACCAATATGGAAGGCGGTTAAATCCCATTAAAAATTGAGACCTATAAAAATAAAATAAAAAAGAAATTATAGCAAAGCGCTAGCTGACTTGCTGTCTTTATATAGGTTTTCTATTGGGGCCGCTTTCCCACATAAGGCCATTTAGCCGTTTCAAAGTGTAAATCCAAAGGGTTTAAGAATTTGGAATTTACTTACTATTATGTATTTTTTCTTAACTGATGTAGATGTTGCATCTGTGGCTGTAAATATAATCAGTAATTCTATCATGTTGTTGATTTCTTATGCTTTAATGATAGAACCAAACTTGATGATATTTAGCAGCCTGAATGTAATAACCAATTTTTGTCCGGGTCGGATCCGAATCCGACCCGGACCAAGTGCGAACCGGGCCTGCTATTCAGCAGGCCCAATCTACAAGAAAAGCCCGATTTGGGCCAAACTCAGAAAAACCCAACCACTGGCCCAATTTTCGGGCCCATTTCAACCAAACCCAAGCCCAAACCAATATCCTTTCCCCCTAAGTAACCCTAGCCGCCTCTCCCTGTTGCCGCCGCCAGCCACCCACCAGCCTGACATCCAGAACCAACCCGCCGCCACCGGACCCACCAGCCTGACATCCAGAACCTCCCCACCGCCACAACCCCCTATAAAAGGGGAGGTCCAATCGCCAAAAAAAGGAGGAAGACCTCGGATTCGGGGGGCTCCCAGACTCGAACCCACCAAAAAAACCAAAGGGGGGGCCGAAGCCTCAGCCAGGGAGAGGAGTCCAGATCCAGATCGGGATCCCCCCTTTTCACAAAAAAAAAAAAAAGAAAGATCTGGGGTCCGAAACTCATATCTGGTCCTCTTCAGAAGACCAAAAAAAAAAAAAAACAAAAAAACAAAACTCCCCAGATCCGAGCCTTCACTGGTTCGGACTCTCCCTTTATCAAAAAAACCTCGACCAACTCTTCGAACCAATACGAAGGAACCAAGATTCGCTTCCAAGACGCTGACGACGACGGAGCCGCCACTGGCAGTTCCGATCTCGACGGTTCAATCCTCGCCGTTGATAAAGCTACTGAAGGTGTCTCCATGGGAGAACAGGACGTCTCCTTTGTCGATTGCGACGGCGATGATAATAAAACCAGTGCTGATTATTACTTCGATTCTTACTCTCACTTCGGTATTCATGAAGAAATGCTCAAGGATGTAGTGCGAACTAAGACATATCAAAACGTTATTAATCAGAATAAGTTTCAATTTTAGAACAAAGTAGTTCTTGATGTGGGACCTGGAGCTGGAATTTTGTCCTTGTTTTGTGCAAAAGCAGGGGCAGCACATGTTTATGCAATTGAAGAAATTCCTTTTGCAAAAGTAGACATCATTATATCATAGTGGATGGGTTACTTTTTGTTGTTTGAGAATATGTTGAATACAGTGTTATATGCACGTGATAAATGGCTCGTGGGAAATTCAGCATAATATATGCTAGATATGGCATATTTATGGAGCTGTATGTGTTAGGTGATTTTGTGAAGATAAAGTCCGGAATTTTAAACTTCGGATTCTCGAAATTTGACAGGTGATTTTACGAAGACTAAGTCCGGCATTTTAATTTTTCTGATTCTCGACATTCGTCAGGTATGAATTTAAATTTCTTATTTATTTTCATTTATTTATTTTCGTTCGGCATTCGACATATTTTTAATACTCGGTTTCGGTTTTAAAAAAAAAAATATAAAATTATAAATTCTTTTAATACATGTCTTTTAAAATTATTTTCGATAAATAAAATTCTCTAAAAAACGGATCTCTTTCTCGGATGGTCAGAATATCGATCGTTCTTCGAAATGATCCGAGTAAGAATAATAATCAAAACACTATCGAAAGTATCGGAGTGATTCGGGAATTACTCTTACATAGATAATTTCTTTTATTTCGGAAATAATTATTAAAAACATTTTAATTTACTTTTCAAAAAAAAAAAAAGATTTTAAATTGCCGACGACGGAATTCGAAAGATATCACGGTTGTGGTTCTTGAGATGTCTTGAGGTGAGAAGATCTCGTTAAATACCACCGAGAGTGTCGGGAATATTTAATGAGTATTTTCAATAATAAATTTATGTTCACTTTCGATTTTAAAAAATAAAAATAAAAAACAGTTCAAGAAAATTCAAAAAATAATAAACATGTTTTTTTTTTAAGAATAAAAAAATAAAAGATAATTATTTTTAAATACCGATGTTAAATCCATTAAATCGAGATTAAAGATAACACGTGATCAAGTGGTACCGTTTTCTAAACGGGCGTTGCGGGGGTGCTAATCCTTCCCCGCACGTAACCGACTCCCGAACCCAAATTTGTTTTTATTCTGGTTCAAAGCGCGGATTTCAAAATTGGTTTTAAAAAAATGTTTTAATTAATTTTAGAATATTTTACTAAAATCGGTTTTAATAGGTGGCCAATCACACCTAGCAAAAAAAGATTGGTGGCGACTCCATTGTTTGTGTTTTCATAAAATTCGTCCTAGCGGTCCGAAAAACCGTTATGACAGCTTGGCGACTCCACTGGGGACATCTTTGAGAGTCGAGCCACAAATTGATCATGTGTTATTTTAAAATCTCGAATTAATAGATTTAATCGATATTTAATTTTAATTCTCTTTATATTCTTTCTTTCTGTGTTTCTATTTTGCTGGGAGTTACATTTTGATATTTGTTAATTCTTTGTTCATTTTTTTATGTCATTTATTTTTTTTAAATCATGGAATGTTTATAATAAAGAGTCGTAGACAAATAGTCGAAGGTTTGCTTTTTCCTTCTCATATACGGACACATGCATTTCATACATAAGCTCTACACCCGAGCTTTATCCCTTTAGGTGAAAGTAAAGTACCTACGCTCTCGTGAGGCAATAACCTCCGCATGGGCTAGCGAAACACTTTCGGAGTAATAAAGTACCTACGCTTTCGTGAGGCAATAACCTCCGCATAAGCTTGGAAAATATGCTCCAACAAATTGAACTCGTTTTAAATCGGGATGCCTTACTAGCCTTCACGGGCGACAGTAAGGAGCAATTTGGAGCCTTTTAGAACCTAACTCAACCTCATGTAGTGAACTTGAGTAGAGCCATATCGAATTTCCGATCGGATATCCTCAAAATTTGGAAGGAACATGGTGATCTTTCGCTATTTGTTTACATTCCGAACAAGAACTGTAAATCGGGTAATGATGAACGCACATCGTGCTACCTGCAATTCAGTTTCATTTTTCGCCCCGAAGGCATCGTAATGCTTAAATAAGTCGATACTGTCGGAGCAAATGTTCGTTAACTTTTTGAGTCTGTAAATACGAAAATTTTTCTTTTCGTACATCTCGTACATTTCATGCATTGATACACTTGTAAATAAAGCATGTACATTTATAGTTGTACTTTTGATTTCACGGTGATAATAATCTCATTTGATAAACCGCATAGACACTTGTTGTTGATTAAATGAGAATTGCAAACCGGTAGTGTTGAATAAATATTTGGACATCAGTGCCATAATAAGACCCACTAACACAAAAGTTTTTGATAGAAATTGGTTTGTGAAAATAATATTTTGATTTTTATGAAAAAAAAAAACATTTTTCAAAAAAAATTTCAAAACAAAAACAAACAAAAATGTTGCGGATTGAATTTGGGGGCAATGTTTGTGCAATAAAATTGTTGAATGATCGAGTTCAGTCCAAATCATGAATGGTTTTCTGTATATATTCATGCATTAATTTGTTTATTCTTTAGACAAATCAAATTCGCATCATATTGCAATCATAACATGCATGGTCATTCATTGTAGAATACATTAGTGACATACATGATCGTGATTGCATTAATTCTTTACATGCATCATATCGACATCGTGATTGCATTCATAACAATAAGGTCATGCATTCCGTGACATACATGGTCACTCATTGTACATACTTATGCATTAATTTGTTTATTCTTTACATGCATCATATGGGTATCGTGTTACATTCACGGCATTCATAGCTCATGCATCATAAAACACACTTGGAGAATAAAAAAGAAGTCGGTTTAGCTTTGCAAGGATTTCTCTTCCAAATCAGAGGTATAAGAATCACTGCGTACCTCTATGACACATGCCGGAATCATGGAGGATGAACAAAATAGACTGGATAGAGTGGAAAGAGCACAGAGAGAATTACAAGAACAGTTAGCCAGATCTCAGCAAGAAACACGGGAACAGATCATAAAATCTCGAGAGGAGTCACGTGAGCAAATAGACAAGATGATTGAAATGATGACTAGGCTGACTCGAGGAAAATGGGTTGCTGAAGGATCGATCATAGGGGGAGAACCTCGACCTCAAGTAAACAACAATGAAGATCCGATCTTCCTACCAAATCAACAAGGCCGAGGACATTTTCAATTGAACTCGAAACTTCACCCCTCAGACTCAGTTGTTATTCCAAGCCGAGATGGTTCACTAGAACAAGAAAAGCTAAAAAAACATGTGGCAAAGCAAGTGGAAGACACAGAGGTGCAACAGAGGTATGATCTGTTTGAAGAGAGACTCAAAGCCTTAGAAGGAATAGACGTTTTCGGGAATACGGATCCAAATGAGCTCAGCTTGGTCCTGGATTTGTTGATTCCGCCAAAATTCAAGGTCCTTGAATTTGGAAAGTATGACGGATCGAAATGTCCGTCAATTCATATCATGATGTTTTGTCGGAAAATGGCTGGCTACACCAACAATGACAAGCTGTTAATCCACTGCTTCCAAGACAGTCTAACAGGATCGGCTGCGAGATGGTATAATCAGTTGGATCGGGGTTGTATCCGTTCTTGGAAAGATCTGGCAAAAGCTTTCAAGACTCAGTATAAGCACATGATCGACATGGCACCAGATAGGTTGACCTTGCAAAATATGGGGAAAGAGGCCACTGAGAGCTTCAAAGAATATGCTCAGAGGTGGATGGACATGGCCACCCAAGTACGACCGGCTCTGATTCAGAAGGAAATTACTGTCCTTTTTGTGAGTACACTACACGCTCCGTACTATGATAGACTCGTTGGCAATGCCACAAAGAATTTTGCAGATATGGTAACCTCAGGAGAGATGATTGAAAATGCTATCAAGAACGGAAAACTCGAAGGAGATGAGACATCCAATGCCGAGGGAAACGAGACACATGAAAGGAAGGAAGAACATGTCCAGGCTATGGGAGAATTCACTCCGTATCCCCGGGTCTCTCCATATCAATCGTGTTACTCTACCAATGTCTCTTCAAGTCATTATCCTTACCTTCCAAATATTCAAACACATCATCCTATGCCAGCCTTTGCAACTAGGCCCGCTTCCCAAAAACGGTCGAGGGGCAACCAAGAGAAGTTTTCAATCCCAATCTCCGACTTGTTGCAATTACTAATGAGGAACCGATACCTCACCCCTGTGCCTTTGAAAACGGCTCCAAACCCATCGGCAAGGAGTTATGACCCGAACAGCAAGTGTGAGTATCACATGGGGGCAATCGGACATTCAACTGAAAAATGCAGACGACTGAAGGAAAAGATTGAAGGTCTTGTCCATGATGGCATTTTGACTCCAGAGCTAGTCGAACAGTGGAAATCCGCATTGCCAGAAATCGGTTTCTTCGCCGCGGGTTTTGAGGATGAGAATGGTTACCTTTGAAAGCATGTCAACAAGCATTGAGGAATATGCATGTAGTTCTATGCCTCATCATGAAAGCACTTGTCTTATGTTGGCATCCTCATGAAATAAATAAATTTTGAATTTCAAAAGCTTTGTGTTTATTGTGCTTTAATCTGAATTTGCAAAAACAAACATTAAGGAAATTCTTGATTTTGAAAAGCGCATTCTTAAAAAAGAAAAAAAAAAATCTTTCTTCACGTTAAGAAATGATGAGGAGTCTCGAGATTATTGATGATCATTGTTAGAAATGACCTAACACCCTTCCCCTCTCTTTCGGACTTGCCTATGCTTGAATCCTTTGAGTTGAAACAGTCAATGCTTCCAGGAACATATTGTTGAATTTCAGAAACCACAGTCAGTGCAATAAGAAAAATACAGATCCTAGTTTAGATTATGAGCAATGGAACAAACTTTTTGAAAGAATCCGAGTTTTTGGTGTCTCAAACAAATGAAACCTTTTTCAAGAATCTGGATTATGGTAAATTGATGTGTGTCAAGGTTATTCCAAAACCATTCACATCCTTTTCCGTAACCACAAAACAAGAGTTGCCCAGACGTCACTTCATGATTAACGTCTCGGGTAACAATGATTAAACCTGATTTTCTCGTGTTCCTAGAAAAAGCTGTTTTCGAGCCATATTCTTTCTTGTCCCTTCGGAGAGCAAAAAGACTCGAGGTGTTCCTCGTTATGATACGAATTCTCATTTGTATGACCAATCCTGGTGCATCATGCGGAGATATGGAGGACAAGTGGTGAATAAAGATGAAGTAATTTTCGGAGCATGCAAAAAAAAATGAAAAAAAAATGAAAACAAATGAAAAAAAAGAAAAGAAAAAATGAAAAATGAGTGTGACATCATGCATTTATAAAATTCAAGATGGTTTCAAGAAAAAAAAAACATTTTCACTATTTTTCCTCTAGGGAATGACTCTTCGATTTACGTGCTTGTGTTCGAGATGAAAAATAGCCATCTTTCATCATCCTTTCACAAAATAGAAAATATCCTTTTGCTACCCTTTTGAGCCTAATGAATATTCGTTCTTTCAACCCCGGTCAAGGATCACCCTCCACACTAGGGGGCAAATGCGAGGAAGGATTTTTTTTAAAGGTCACAGATAGTGAAGTCTTGGTTCAAAAACGAAAAAAAAAAAGAATGTCTTGAATCAAAGAGAAATTTGAGCTTCCAAATGACTACGGGCTCACCTTGTCAAAATAGAAATGCAAAAAAAAAAAGAGGGAGATAAAAAGAAAAAATGAGAGCAAAAACAGAAAAGGAAGAAAAGAACGGATGAAAATCATCGAATAAAGAGAAAAGCTCAGAAAAGACAAGTGTTTCGAAGAGAATCCTCCTCATGAAATGATCCTTGATTTGATCACCTTAAACACATGTTTGGGCCTATCTATCTTTCTTTCAGTACCTCGAACCTCGGCCTACATTACGTACCTGGAAAAGACCATTTCGATCGAGCATGGTCATTTAAATTGATGAGTCTATTCTTAGAGAAATGCATGAGACTTCGGTCTCCTTTCTGGTTAAAAATCTTTTTGGATAAGTTTTGATTTCTTGAATGCATGGTGAAACATTTAATGAAAAAATGAAAAAAATGAAAAGAATGAGACTCTAGGGTGAAAACCCGACATGGGCAGTCTAGAGTAAACTGGGAGAATTTCGGTGTTGCTTATGGTATTGTCGAAGCCATAACAAAAGAAGAGGTCATTTTTGAAGAAGTTAAGGAACATCTGAGAATTCCAAAATATCCCAAAACTGTCAACGCTCGTTTGGAGGTTTGACTTTAAAAGCTGAGACCGTTTTCCTTTCCAGAATCAATTCTCCAGTTTGAATATCCCAGCTAGTCTTGACGTTTGTCAAAATGCCATAATTTGGAAACTAAAAGAAGGTTGAATTTGTTTGAATCCAAAAAATCATGTTCTATAAAATCTGTTCCATTTGTGAGTCTAGAAAGGATATACACTTTTCCTGTTGTGAAGTCTCCTTGGATCAACCAAAATCTTGTGGTACCAAGCCTTCCGACTCAATTTGAAAAATCTGAATTGACACTCAGAAAAACTTCTAACAGTGATCATCAATCTTCAAGAGATTTGGATATCACAATATCAGACGATGACATTTTTAGCTCAAAAGTTTTCAGTAAATAAGCAAACATTTTTCAAAAAAGAAGCAAGCAAAAGCAGATAAATGAAAATATTTTTGGAAGAAACCATTTCCGATGTTAGCATAAGACGAAGGTTCTTCTGGCCCAGAGGTATGGAACTATTGAGATAGAAGAAATGAACACTCGGATTCCAGTTGATCTTGAAAAACTATCGGGGCAAAGGGATAGTTCCAAAGTGAAGAATAGGGTTGATCTCTTACGAGGCACGAGCGTTTCAGGATACACTCTGTCTCGGAGAGGAAAAACAATTTGGAAAAGCTAAACCAAGACAAAAAAAAATGGGAGCATTCGCATCATTCATGAACATTCGCATATTTATTAAGTTTTGCATCTGCATCGTGTCGTGAAATGTGTACATTGTTCGTGGGTACTTGAACATGCATCATCAGGGGCATATGCATTGACATCGCATGACATTCACATTTCATGCATGACATTGATTATCTGAAATTTTGACATTTGAATTCGAACATTCAGTGAGATTTTCTTCCAAGATATGATCTTCAGGTATGATCACCAAGAGCAATTTATTTTCAAAGTTGTGGAGCCTCTGATGAGAGGAGCAATTTATCACCAAAGTTGTGGAGCCTCTGATGAGAGGAGCAATTTATTTTCAAAGTTTTGGAGCCTCTGATGAGAGGAGCACTTTATTTTCAAAGTTGTGAAGCCTCTGATGAGAGGAGCAGTTTATTTTCAAAGTTGTGGAGCCTCTGATGAGAGGAGCAATTTATTTTCAAAGTTGTGGAGCCTCTGATGAGAGGAGCAATTTATTTTCAAAGTTGTGGAGCCTCTGATGAGAGGAGCAATTTATCTTCAAAGTTGTGGAGCCTCTGATTAGAGGAGCAATTTATTTTTCAAAGTGATAGAAAATTAAAAAAAATGACCTCCAGGCACCTGTTCTAAGACCTCCGGGCATTTCTCTTTAAATCCTTCCAGCACAGCGAAAGAAAAGGAAAGTTAGGAAGAAAGAAGACCTTGGGGCACCTATTCTAAGACCTTCGGGCACCATTTTCAAAGAAAAGATAATTTTTATAAGACCTCCGGGCACCTGTTTTCAAAACCTCCGGGCATCATTCTCAGAAGTCATGTTTTCAAGACCTCTAGGCACTATTCTCGAAAAGCCCCGATAGGACCGCCGGGCACCTCTTCTAAGACCTACGGGCATCATTTTCAATAAAAAAAAATTTTAAAGACCTCCGGCCACCTGTTCCAAGACCTCCGGGCCCCTTTTTGAAAATCATTGATAAAGACCTCTGGGCATCACTCTCAAAGTCAAGAATAAGACCTCTGGGCACCACTTTCAAAGAAGTAACGTTTTTAGACCTCCAAGTATCTGCTTTCAAAAACCACCGGGTAACATCTTTCAAAATGACATTTTTCAAAACCTCCGGGTACTATTTTCAATTCTTGCGAAGTCAAACTCAAAGGTCGAGCCTCGATATGATTAGTCGAGTGGCGATATCCGAAGAATCTGACAAGGAATTTCAAAACTAAACGAGAAAGAGAGGGGGATATCCAGAGTGAGTCTTCACTTTCGTAAGACTAAGGTAGTAAGTGAGGTGATGATCTAAGTTGTGTTCAAACTCATTGTCAAAAATTCGAAGTTCATTTATTTTTCAAAGTTGTAGAGCCTCTGATTAGAGGAGCAATTTATTTTTCAAAGTTGTGGAGCCTCTGATGAGAGGAGCAATTTAAATTTCAAAGTTGTCGAGCCTCTGATTAGAGGAGCAATTTATTTTCCAAGTCATGAAGCCTCTGATGAGAGGAGCAATTTAAATTTCAAAGTTGTGGAGCCTCTGATTAGAGGAGCAATTTATTTTCAAAGTTGTGGAGCCTCTGATTAGAGGAGCAATAGGAGTAATTTATTTTTCAAAGTTGTAGAGCCTCTGATGAGAGAAGCAATTTATTTTTCAAAGTTGTAGAGCCTCTGATTAGAGGAGCAATTTATTTTCAAAGTTGTGGAGCCTCTGATGAGAGGAGCAATTTGTTTTCAAAGTCGTAGAGCCTCTGATTAGAGGAGCAGTTTATTTTTCTAAGTGATAGAGCCTCTGATGAGAGGAGCAATTTAAATTTCAAAGTTGTAGAGCCTCTGATGAGAGGAGCAATTTATTTTTCAAAGTTGTAGAGCCTCTGATGAGAGAAGCAATTTATTTTTCAAAGTTGTAGAGCCTCTGATTAGAGGAGCAATTTATTTTCAAAGTTGTGGAGCCTCTGATGAGAGGAGCAATTTGTTTTCAAAGTCGTAGAGCCTCTGATTAGAGGAGCAGTTTATTTTTCCAAGTGATAGAGCCTCTGATTAGAGGAGCAATTTATTTTCCAAGTGATAGAGCCTCTGATTAGAGGAGCAGTTTATTTTTCCAAGTGATAGAGCCTCTGATTAGAGGAGCAATTTATTTTTCCAAGTGATAGAGCCTCTAATGAGAGGAGCAATTTATCTTTCCAATTGATAGAGCCTCTGATTAAAGGAGCCATTTATTTTCAAAGTTGTGGAGCCTCTGATTAGAGTAACAATTTATTTTTCCAAGTGCTAGAGCCTCTCATTAGAGGAGCAATTTATTTTCCAAATCATAAGAGCATCGCTAAAAATAGATCTCTACAACCGGACAAAATTGGTTATATCGTCTTTGCCCTATTCCTGATTCTCAGCAATGTGCAAAGAGGGGCAGCTGTAATAACCAATTTTTGTCCGGGTCGGATCCGAATCCGACCCGGACCAAGTGCGAACCGGGCCTGCTATTCAGCAGGCCCAATCTACAAGAAAAGCCCGATTTGGGCCAAACTCAGAAAAACCCAACCACTGGCCCAATTTTCGGGCCCATTTCAACCAAACCCAAGCCCAAACCAATATCCTTCCCCCCTAAGTAACCCTAGCCGCCTCTCCCTGTTGCCGCCGCCAGCCACCCACCAGCCTGACATCCAGAACCAACCCGCCGCCACCGGACCCACCAGCCTGACATCCAGAACCTCCCCACCGCCACAACCCCCTATAAAAGGGGAGGTCCAATCGCCAAAAAAAGGAGGAAGACCTCGGATTCGGGGGGCTCCCAGACTCGAACCCACCAAAAAAACCAAAGGGGGGGCCGAAGCCTCAGCCAGGGAGAGGAGTCCAGATCCAGATCGGGATCCCCCCTTTTCACAAAAAAAAAAAAGAAAGATCTGGGGTCCGAAACTCATATCTGGTCCTCTTCAGAAGACCAAAAAAAAAAAAACAAAAAAACAAAACTCCCCAGATCCGAGCCTTCACTGGTTCGGACTCTCCCTTTATCAAAAAAACCTCGACCAACTCTTCGAACCAATACGAAGGAACCAAGATTCACTTCCAAGACGCTGACGACGACGGAGCCGCCACTGGCAGTTCCGATCTCGACGGTTCAATCCTCGCCGTTGATAAAGCTACTGAAGGTGTCTCCATGGGAGAACAGGACGTCTCCTTTGTCGATTGCGACGGCGATGATAATAAAACCAGTGCTGATTATTACTTCGATTCTTACTCTCACTTCGGTATTCATGAAGAAATGCTCAAGGATGTAGTGCGAACTAAGACATATCAAAACGTTATTAATCAGAATAAGTTTCAATTTTAGAACAAAGTAGTTCTTGATGTGGGACCTGGAGCTGGAATTTTGTCCTTGTTTTGTGCAAAAGCAGGGGCAGCACATGTTTATGCAATTGAAGAAATTCCTTTTGCAAAAGTAGACATCATTATATCATAGTGGATGGGTTACTTTTTGTTGTTTGAGAATATGTTGAATACAGTGTTATATGCACGTGATAAATGGCTCGTGGGAAATTCAGCATAATATATGCTAGATATGGCATATTTATGGAGCTGTATGTGTTAGGTGATTTTGTGAAGATAAAGTCCGGAATTTTAAACTTCGGATTCTCGAAATTTGACAGGTGATTTTACGAAGACTAAGTCCGGCATTTTAATTTTTCTGATTCTCGACATTCGTCAGGTATGAATTTAATTTTCTTATTTATTTTCATTTATTTATTTTCGTTCGGCATTCGACATATTTTTAATACTCGGTTTCGGTTTAAAAAAAAAAATATAAAATTATAAATTCTTTTAATACATGTCTTTTAAAATTATTTTCGATAAATAAAATTCTCTAAAAAACGGATCTCTTTCTCGGATGGTCAGAATATCGATCGTTCTTCGAAATGGTCCGAGTAAGAATAATAATCAAAACACTATCGAAAGTATCGGAGTGATTCGGGAATTACTCTTACATAGATAATTTCTTTTATTTCGGAAATAATTATTAAAAACATTTTAATTTACTTTTCAAAAAAAAAAAAAAGATTTTAAATTGCCGACGACGGAATTCGAAAGATATCACGGTTGTGGTTCTTGAGATGTCTTGAGGTGAGAAGATCTCGTTAAATACCACCGAGAGTGTCGGGAATATTTAATGAGTATTTTCAATAATAAATTTATGTTCACTTTCGATTTTAAAAAATAAAAATAAAAAACAGTTCAAGAAAATTCAAAAAATAATAAACATGTTTTTTTTTTAAGAATAAAAAAATAAAAGATAATTATTTTTAAATACCGATGTTAAATCCATTAAATCGAGATTAAAGATAACACGTGATCAAGTGGTACCGTTTTCTAAACGGGCGTTGCGGGGGTGCTAATCCTTCCCCGCACGTAACCGACTCCCGAACCCAAATTTGTTTTTATTCTGGTTCAAAGCGCGGATTTCAAAATTGGTTTTAAAAAAATGTTTTAATTAATTTTAGAATATTTTACTAAAATCGGTTTTAATAGGTGGCCAATCACACCTAGCAAAAAAAGATTGGTGGCGACTCCATTGTTTGTGTTTTCATAAAATTCGTCCTAGCGGTCCGAAAAACCGTTATGACACTGAAAATTAAGTCCCCATATTTGCTTTCTATCCTGTAATTTTTTTGTATCTATGCTTTCCAGGAACTCTGCAAATTCGACTTTCTGCTGAAGATGTCCTCACATGGAGTGTCGGTTTGTTCTGTTCTGAAGCTGCAGGGCCTGGGAGTTGGTTCAATAAGTTATTCAATCATGAGAAAGACTTCCTGTCATTTTGTCTCTCTGAGGCAGGTAACCAGGTAGTTAATTTTTGGCCTTTGGGTGTCATTTGACTTTATTCCTTTTCAAACTAAATCCCTTTAAGTTCTGCTCATCGTATTATCCAATCAAACTGCAGTTTTCTTTATTGTTTTGGGGTTGTTAATTTGCCTCACTCGGAGATCATGCACTTTTAAATTGACCTAAATCCCTGAACATTATCAGATCATATTGCTTCCAGGTCAAACCTTATGGGAAGCATTTCACTTAGAATTTTTTAGGCTTAAATATAAAATTGCGCCTCATGTAGTATACTTCTTTTTTCATTTTGGTACCTAAATTTTTTTTGCCTATATCCGATACGTATAATATAAAATTTTGGCCCGATTAAGTACTCGATTTGGACAAAAAATGATACTATAAGTACCTGGAATGGATCCAAAAATCTTTAAGTACTAAAATGAAAAGTATTATATATATACATATATATAGTATAAGGGTTTTTTTATTTTTTATATATGAGCCATATAGGGATCCATCATTTAAAAGTGTGAGCTTAATATTGGACTTGCATAATTTTGAATTATAATTATTTAATGGGTTTTGTTAACGAATATTTTAAGATATTTTTTAAGATTAATTAATATATTATTTATAGAAATAATATTGTATTAAATGCAAAAGTTGATAATTTTATTCATAATTTTTAATGTATTGATTGAAATTGTTATTATATTTAATGATTTTAAAGAATATATTTAGAACACTCGTTAATAAAATTTTTATTTAATTATAATATAATAATTGTAGATGATATGCACCAATCTATGGATGCTGACTGCTAAACAAGAAATCTTGGTAGTAAGACAAAACTAGGTGAGAAATCAAAAAGTGAGAAAGGCAAGACTAGACTTGACAAGATTTGGTTTGCGAATAATTTTGTCTACAGCATTAATAATCTTCTATTACATTGTTACTACACCGAAAATTTTGCTTTTAGAGGATATTTGATATGACGAAAAGTGATATTTTTTATAAAATTTAATTGATGAAAATATGATTTTCATGTTTAGTATGTTAAAAAAGATTTATTTTTTTGAGAATGTAATTTTATCATGGGAGTTACTTTTTCATGATCATTGGAATGTAATTCCCATAAAAAGAAATAAAAAAATAATTTTTTCATGTAGGATGAAAAGTAAAAAAACCTCATAAGACAAAATTGCTCATTTTCTTATTTAATTATAATATTAGAACTTTATTATAATATTATAATATTGTTTTTAGTTACTAAAATTTGAAATGTAATGCTTGCTGATAGGAGTTGCTCTTTTTTACCTATGTAGAGAATGGCTTGGTTTTCATTAATCTGTCCGTTTTTATAATATTTCATTAATCGCTGATTTAGAATAGCATTAATCTGTCCATCCATTGCCAGATAGCTCGTTTTTCAAGAAGGCAATTAGTTTATCTCAACACACATTGTTTTACTAGTTAAAAAACACAAGACTTTTTTCCATGAGCTTTTTATTTACATTTTTATTTTTCATGGATAACGATAAATTAATTTCTTTAATTGAAAAAAAAAATCAATTAAACTTTTTTGATGTTGTCCCAACTCTTTGTTAGAACTTAGAACCAACAAAATTTTCATTAACTTCAAGATTTCTGTTGAAACATTCTATAATTGAAAGGTTTTAATAAATTTATTATATAGAATTGAGAATGCCCCGAGTTCATTAAGGACATTATTTTTGACAATTGAAATCATTCTTAAGTTTTAATGAATTTCCTTTATAAAAAATAATTTTTTTTTATAATAGGATCTAGTAAATTTTTAAAAATTGTCAATTGAAATATTATTTTTAATATTTACTACAAATATTTGTTAATAATAAATATCATTGAAAAAGATTAAAATTAATAAAATTTACATTTTATTTCATAACGGTAATTTTGAAAATTACCATCACATTTCTAGGAAAGTGTTTAGTATATCAAAAGCTAAAAAGTTATGTTCTTAGAATTTTAATCAACACTTTTCCATGCATACCAAACGCTGTAAAGTTACATTCTCAAGACTCATATTTTCATGAGTCACATTTTCAGAAATCACACTCTATTGAAATCATGACATGAGAAAGTATCAATCGCCATCTAAATGAAGCAATTTTCTCTCTAATTTCTCTCAGCTTTGCCTCCCAAAGGGGGGCTTGGCCTCTTAAAATTTTTAAATTTTTTTTATATAAAGGTCAAATTATGTTTCATCTTATTAAGTTTTATTTGATCTTTCAATTTGGCCTCTCTTAATATTTTTAAGATTTGTGAAATAAAGTAAAATTATATTTTGGTCCTCCAAATTTTGTTTGTCTCTTCAATTTGACTCCCTATTTGTAGAATTTGTTTGATATAATAAATTTGATAACATTTTTAGTTTAAATTTTATTCATTATTATTAGCTTAATTCTCTTTGTTTACCTTTTCAATTAATTAAATAGATGCATTTACCTCAATTATTTTGTTTAATATTTTTCATTATATGTTCATAAGGGAAAAATAAATAAATAAACTTAAACAATTATAATATCTAATAAGAATTGTGCATTTAATTTATTTTGTTTTTTCTAAATATATGTAATCTTATAATTTTCTTCTATAATATGAAATAATTTTATGCATATTTTACTTAGACAATAATTTTTTTTGAACGTTGAGACTTTATTTTATTTTTTTTCATATGCAACATGAATTATAATATTTAAAAATTAAAAAAATTATTTCATTATAAAGAATTTATATATTGTTAGCAAATTTAATATCATATATAATATTTAAATTTAATATTTTTGTATTAGGGTTGTTCATGGACTGGATCGAGTCAGACTCACGTAGCAAAAAATTTTATTTGTCTAAGGTCCGACTCAATTCGAGCCGACGAATAACTCGATTCTTGGATAGGTTTATTTCATATACGATTTTTATTTTTACTTTAAATCTTTATATGTATATTTCGACTGTACCTGCTCATGGACCGAGCCTGGGCAAGATTTTTCGTAATCCAAGTCAGCTCGGTTCACTGTTTAAATAATAAAAAAAATTATTTAAATTTAATTATAAAAATATTAATATTTAATATAAAAATAATTTTTTTTAATCTTTTAATATTAAATGAACAGTGAAACGGGCGAACAGGTTCTGATCGGGCTTAGGTAAAGTTGAAAAAAAAAATCCAGCCATGACTCGATCTATGAACGATTCTGATCTTTCTTCATAATATTTTTGATTTCGCTCTTGCCTCCCTTAAGCTTGGTCCACTTCTATATTAAGAATAATTTTGGCTTTAGACATGCAAGTTGAAAGCATTTAAGTTTGAACCCCGCATTAGCAATATCACTCATGAGTTCCAACATCTGTCGCAACTTCTTTGGTGGAATCCTTGATCAGAGAGCATTTAGCAATCACTAAAGCTTTACCTAACAGTTCCAGCACATATTCCTTACTTTGAAAGCTGCAAGTATTCTAGAATTCACTCTTTTTAATAGATACCTTTTAAATACTTCTCATGCTGTGATATAATAAGAAAACTATGGGAATTTACCCTGGAGGTCTGAGAACCGATGATTCCAAAGGTATGACATACTTTACAATTCTTGTATCCATATCGTGTTCGTGTATTTTATCGTATCATAATCGTATTTAAGATATTTTATATTTATATAAACTATGATACATTAATAATTCGTATTATATAAATTTTGAGATATTTATGTATACATATCGTGTTCGTGTTATTTTTTCGTATCGTATTTTTAATTATTTTTTCTATGTCGTGTTCGTATCTATGAGAAGTAGTGCTGGTCCCAAAAAAGGCATTAGACTCAAAAATAGATCTAGCTCCAAAAGCGACTATTCTAGAAGTGATTGCATTAAGAAGAGTTATTCCAAAAGTACATGAGCTAGGTTAAAACTTCTAAGCTCTAGTACTGGGGACTAAGAAACAAAGCTAGCAATATGTGAAGCGGGAACGGTATCAAAAACCCTAGATTTAGTAATATTAGACACGACACGATTATACAACACGAAAAAATAATATGTACATGATAAGAATATACAAATGTCTCAAAATATATATAATATGAATTATTAACGTTTTAAAGTTTATATAAATATAAAATACTTAAACACGATTATAACATGACAAAATATACGAACGCGATACGGATACACGAATTACCAAATCTAATATCACCTATGTCATTCTGAGCAGTATCTTTGGTATGTTGCTCTTATTGATTCTGAACAATATCATTTTCATGCATTCTGGTTTGGTGAATAAAGGAGTGCATCAATTTCGACAACATCGGAATTATAAATCCCCCATTTGGACATGGCCACGATTTAGAGGAAACATCAACCTTTGGCTCAGAATAATTTGACGTATCATCCTTCATATCATCATCATATAGCTATGTCTCATCACCATCACCATTAATGGTGTTAGAAATTGACAATCTAGTACAATTTTTTGGATGTTTTTATAAGAGCCAATTCGATGTTTGTGGGAAATTTATTATTTATCAGCTCGTTAGAGCTGTTCAACCAACATTGGACAACCCTAGCTGATAAAATGACTTGTGAAAAACCCTACTTTCGGAATTCATGCAAAAGTTGCATGCCATTATCATTCTTCTGTTAGGAACCAAAACAAAACTTTCCATGCTTTGTCAAAGACATGCTTGCCTTATTACATTGTATACAGCCTTTTTCTGAGTTTCCTAGTCATGAAATGCCACCTTGTTTACAGCTAAACTTCCTGACTTAAAGATTTCCAACTTTGCTTATACTTATACTAGGTTTGCCCGGTCCAAGGGTGGAAGAACGGGCTCTTGTTAAAGCCTGAAAAGTGAAATATCAAGATCGGGTCAAGGAGCCACGCGTTTCCCTTGCGGAAGCCGTAAATTTTGGGCTTCTTTACTGGACTTAGCCCCTAGCATTGGAGCAATACTATAGTCCGAATAGTTGGGCTTTTAGTCCACAAGTGTCGGTTCATAATTGCGGGCTTTCCATTTTCTTTTCCGCCTTTTTTTTCCTACCTCAAGGAGCTTACCTTCATTTTGACAAAAACAAAAGTTGCTTTACGTCCAATTATCTGATACTTTTTCCTTCAAAAATATTCTTAATTTGTCATCTTTAGGCATTTTTTTTTTTGGGTAAATTTGAAAAACATCTTTGCACGTTAGAATAATTGATAGATGGTTAAAAGGATAGAAATTATTTGTAGAAAAAAATAAAAAAATTAAAATTATTAATTAATAAAACAAACAAATTAAAAACCAAATAAATCTTTTTCTTCCCTCCCTTGTTCCCTCGCATCTCTTCCCTTTCTTATCTTTCTTCAAGCTTTGGTTGTTGTTTGAGTATGGGTTCTCCAGAATTTTTAACTAAGCTCCAAACTCCAACACAGGTTTGTTCTTGTTCTTTTGCTTGTATATCAGCTTGCAGCTGTTCATAGGTCTGCCGCTTCAAGTATATGGTCATATTAACAGTACTTGGCAAAAAGAGTACGAATTCACGGGAAAGAGAGAGAGAAAGAGGGCATAGTTTGGTGGGATTAGGAGAGCAAGGATGAAGAAGAAGAAGAGGGTAAAATTGTCTTTACAATGTCCTATTTAAAAAAAATTCATTTCTTCATTTCTTTTTTATGAATAAGTTTTTTCATTAGATCATTTATCAATTATCCTACTCTGCAAAGCATGTTTTTCAAATTTACCTTTTTTTCCTTCAAATTATCGTTATGGTATTTTTTTTCATTTTTTTTTTGTTATAAAAAAATCACAATTTGAAAAACAAGAAAAATATTATGAATGTTAAAATTCGAATCTTGAACTTATTGAATGTTATTTTTTAAAATTGATTGTATTAATTAACTTAATTAAGTTTTGAATTTTATTTTTTCATTGTTGATAACTACTATAATACTATTATTCAATTATAGTATTAATATATATGAACGATGTCCGACAACTAAAGATAAGTAACCAATACAAAGCTGCTTTTCATAGAATGTTTTTTTTGGTTCAAGACTCTTTGGCAGAATATGCTATACTATGGTCAAAACTCAAGTTCATAAATCATAACTGCCGAAATAATAATAATAATAATAATAATAATAATATTATTATTATTATTATGAGAAGAAGAATATTCAAAAGAAAGAAAAAAAAATTAGTCACTTCTTGAAATGTGAAATCAATAATAAAACTCAAAGACTCCATTTTTCAAGAGAACTGCTTGAACTCTGATTATTCCCCTATGTTATTATATACAAAAATTTAACGGTCAAATAAGTTGATCATATTTTATTCTGGCATAGGCATTCTTGTGTTTCCTTTTTTGATTGACTGTCACTAAATTCATTAGACTTTTAAATTTGATCTCTACCACAACTTTGATAATTACTATGATTATTTAGTTAAAATAGTTAGATAAAACAAATATAAATTGGTTAATTTTTTCGTGTCATCTCATGATTTAATCGACTTTCATAAATTATGTTTTATGAATCGAATTAGACAATTTTCACATACTATATTTATTATTGATCAGATTAATTTTTTTTGTTCTAATAGAGTACTATTAAAAGAAATATGTACAAAACTTTTATTAATTTGTGTACTTAATAAAATTATTAAAATGTCAACATAACAATAACACAAATTTCGTAGGTATGATAATTAAGGTTCAAGATTGTATATCAAATTATCTTCTCAGTAATTTGTTGCTAAAAAATATTTATTCAAAAGAAATATAGATAAAATTTGAGTTAATTAATCTAATTGAATTAACTTGCTAAGGCATAAATTTTTATTTTTATTTTTTGCTTTTTCAAGTAATAAATATACCAACCAGCAGGACTTCAGCTTTTGGCTTTTGCTTTTGCTTTGATCTTAAAATCTGTTGTTAGATGCCAACATTTCCTTATTAATGTAAATTGCTTTAATTTCCGCTGCTGTTGTAAACATGTTTTTATTCGACTTTAGTTACTCAAATTAGCAATTTTCTTGCTTTTTAATATATCCTTTCCTTCCTTTGTCATGCTAAAGTTATCCGATGCTTTGGACTAAAACCTTTGCTATAAAATTTAATTCGATAATCCTAATCTATAATATATATAAAAATATGAATGTGGAGAATATTTTGAACTGACGAAAATATTCATTGTTATTCATTATATTATTAATTTGTTATTTTAAATATTTTATTAATAAAATTTATCCAATTTATAAATAAGAATTCTAATTCTATTGAAAAACTTTAGTTAAATGGATTTATTTGATAATAAATAAATAAAATTAAAAATTACATTGAATTACTTTAAATCATAATGTAAATTTAGATTATTTATATAATATATAACTTTATGCTCAATATATAATTTTTTTTATAAATAAATAAATTTTTATAATATAAATATTTTATATTATAAATAATAATAAGATTTATTTTATTCTTATTTATGATTTTGTATTATAAATATTAATAAAATTCATCATTAAAATTTTCAATATCATGATAGAATTTTTTTTTATTAAAATTATTAGAACATTTTAAATAATGTTTTTAACAATTAAATATAATATAATTAAATAATATTTTATTTTATTCATTTAAATTTTATGAATTTCTATCATTTTACTATTAATTATTCATATTTTATGATTTTATTTTATTTTATCAATCTTATAATTTTCTTAAATCAGTGTCAATTAATATTTTAGTTTTTACTTTTATCCTACAAAAGTGGTGTTAGGTTTATATTAAAAACTTTATTCTTTAGAGATAAGTTAAAATTTTCAAAATAGTTGTGTTATCATTCAGAAAAATGTTACAATATGTTTAAAGATAAAATGTTTGTCAATTTATCTATTTATTTTAATAATTATATTTTGTTTTTCTTTCTTGCTTTTAATTACCTTTTTTGTATTAAGGGTTTGTCTTACTTTGCATCATTTTTTTTATTGGTTGACTGATAAATATTATGAGTGTAGTGATTTTATTTTGAAATATATTTAATCGTAACATATTAGTAGTATTATTTGTTAATAAACCTAAGGTAATTAAATGAATATATGAAATTAAATATGTATTAGGTTATAGAGGTGAAATTACGTGATCTAATAATATTTTGGAGAATATTTCATATTTTTAAACTAATTTATAAAAATTATCGTCCTTATTAATTACTTTTTTTTTTGTGTGTGGATAAATGGACATTTACCATCCAAAAATAATGTCAAATAATTTACTATAAAATATATTTTATTATCATATTATTTTCATCATTTTTTATTATTAAACATAAATTATTTAATAAATATAAAATAATTAACGTGTAACATCACGTGCAACGCATGTGACACAATGGCTATTTAGTTTTAAATGCCCTTTGCTTTTTATTTTTTATTTTTTTATTTTATAAATTTCCCTGAGATAAACCTAATGTTTCCTATGCTTTTTTTTTTTTTTTAAGTATCTTCATGAACTAGCACAAAAATGATCAATGGTTATTAATTTATAAAATATTTTTAATATGCCTTATAATTTGCTCGCCAAAAAAAAAAAAAAACTCATAAAATGATACATAAAACAATCCTTAGTTTAAAATTTCTTCATACATAACAATGGATTATATATTCATAAATATGTATAAAAGAGTAATTAGTTAGAAATATCGAATTTAATGAAACAAAAATGGAATAAAAAAAAAAAGTAGATTCAGGGATGCTCCATCCCAAATTATAGTAACGAAGTTTCATTGTCAAAAATTTTATTTTAATTTAATTGATTTATACAGTCACTTTTAAAAAATAATATCTAATAAATTTTGAATTCGACGTCTAATATTTACAATCTTTTTTATTCTCAAATTGTGATCTCCTATAAAAAAAAAAAAAAAAAATTCTCACTCTACACGATAAATTAATTAAAGATTGATCGAATTGGACCAATGTAAGGTAGCTAGGTAGCCTAATTAAAGTAATTTCTCAAGTTTTCCCATAGTTTTTTTTTCTTCATGTGGGTGCTACATAGCTGCATTCCTTATCCATAAAAAGAGTAAGTTTCAACTGAGATTCTTGGCAATCAGCTTCAACTTGTTAAGCAATCCTTGAACCCTAGCTCTAGCTGCCTTTTTTATATATAAATAATAACCCAGCTGCTTCTATCCATCCGATTCATTGTTTCCATTTAACCATTTTTGTTTCATTTTTCATTTTTTTTTATTTAAAGAAACTACATCTTTTCTTTTTTCTTTTCTGGCGACGCATCAATTCTCAAAAATAATATATATTTTTTCTTGCAAACAATTTTATTATCATCATTGATATAGTAATTAGTAATTGATATGTTTTTAAAGATATATTCGGATGGTAACAATTTGAAGATTTTGGATTCAAATTTTAATTAATAATAGAGACATGATTACAGGATTCAAATTTTCAATCCTTTGATAGGTCTATTTTATTAATTTTCTATAACACGAGACGGGATTTTCTTGGGTCCACTTCTACTTTCCACATTTTTCATTGATTTAGGAAAAAAAAAATTCTTTTAATCGATATTTATAAACATTAATGAAAAATATTTATTTATCAGTTTAAATTTTTTTTTATATTTAATATATTATTTTTACTGAATTCAAAAATAAATACATTAATTATTATTTTTTTATTTATCACTTTCATCAATATCTAATAACACTTTTTAACATTTCCACAAAAGAAAAAATTTACTAATAGCAATCTTTCTCTGACTTTTGGGATTACATAAAAATCCAAAATGTGCTTCCTAAGCAAAATGATTATAAGCCTTGAATTCACTTTGATCAAGTCTTATAATAGTACTTATATTACCCCACCCCCCAATTAATATTTAAGCACATGAGAATTGAGAAGAAAAACCACCTTCTTGTCAAAGTAAGTGAGATGAGACTGTGAACACTTTTTTTTTTTCTTCTTAAAATTAGAGATTGTAAAAAAATTACAAATATTGAAATTCAAATTTTAATTTTTTAAAAATTTATCTAAATAAATAGATATTTTTTTTTTGGCTTAAACTGTGGTTCCTAAATATTAAATATGAACTAAAAAAGTAATTAGACAGTGATCATCGTAAAAAGTAATTAGACAGATAATAACAAGTATTGGTCTCCCACACAAATAAAGATGAACTAAAAAGTAAAAGAGAAGAAGAAAATTTTGGTAAGCCAAAAGATAAATGGATTAGATAATTAGTAAGAGCTTTTAAAAAATAAAAATAAAAGAAGAAAGGAAGCCATCCCTCATCATAGGTGAATAAAAAATTGAATTGGATCCATCAATTGGATTGAAAATTGATGGTTTATCCCATGAAATAACATACATAAAATAAAAAAAAAATATCGAATAAATAAAAATAATTGAAATAATTAATTAAACTGAATTAGATCAAATCAATTTTAAATTTTATATAAATAATAAAATCTGAACTCTTGATTCTATATTCAACTTAAAGTTTTAACTATTAAATATTTATCATATTAATATTAAAAATTTTAATTTTAATAAAACCAAAAATAAAAAATTTCATGAATCCAATTTTTTAACACGGCCCGCCAGCCCATATTTACTATTCGTTATATTAAAAAATATATTTTTTATTTTTTTCTATAAATTTTTAAAATTAAATTTAAAAAATATTATTTTTTATTAGATGAACTGTGATCCGGGTTGGGCCTTGAGCAGGTCTAGTTGTATGTCATCCGCATGCTCACCCACATCAATCGATGGAAACACACTACTAGAGGGACCCATATGTTCTGCATCAAAAAATGAAAACCCATTGCTCGAAAAGGCAGCACCTAATCCACCATAAAGGAAACCTGACTACTAGATGGATCCAAAAATGATGTAGCATCAAATGCTGACCCAGGGGTTTCAAACTGATACATTGTAGTTAGATATGCTGAACTTGGAGTTGAGGTGAGGAGCTGGTCATCTAACCTCGTCATTGGCGGTGATGGTTGGTAACACTCATCAACATCAAATCTGGGGTGACTGACGGAATGACGATGACTGGATGCTACACCATGTTCTGGTTGAGGTTCAGGATGACTAAATGACATCCTCGGTGCAGTGAACTCCGTCGCATGTGATGAGGACGGTTGACGCGTCTGCCCACGTTGTCGGCTAGGTCTAGGAACTTCCATTTCGTGTGTAGGAGGGACTGGATTTGAAGTCTGTCCTGGAAATGACATACTTCTAACATCCTCAAACTCTGACGGTGGACAAACAAAAGACTGACCTTCATTTTTATACCATCTTATGTAATCAGCAGATGGGTTGAAATTATTACAAACAATGGGTATATCTGTCAGAATTAGTTCAGAATGTAGATTCCACAATTGGATCAATTCTCGATGTTTCGTAGGCCAAAATACTTCATGACCCCCACGCATATCAATCTTGTGAACCTTATCAAGGTTCACCGGTGGTTGTGGAATTGGTTGTTGCATCCCAAATTGTCGCAACACCCTGTCAGTAGCGTGCCACTCTACATATGCAAAGCATATCAATGCTGTGTTTGCTATCCATATATTACAATTATTAGTTGTATCCGATGGGAGGCATGTCATATTTCATTTGAAGAATATGGCATATACACAAACTGCAATAATTATTACAAATTATTTAAATACAAAAAGACTTGAATGTAACAGTCGAAACATTTACCTTATGATATCCTACTCGATCTAGTCGTGATCCTATACTTGGAAGATCGATCGGAATATCGCTACAATCTTTAGGATGACTCCACCTATTAAAATGTATATAAAATCTTAATAGACTTAATAAGAATACAAGTTCGTACAAAATTAATAAAATGGTCAAGATTATTACCTGCTTGCAAAGGGTATACAGGCGAAAAATTCCCGCACTGAGTAATAATGGCAGTCGATGTCAAGCCCATGACTGCAGAAGCAATAAACATCCACCTATGTCATGGTTCTTTGAAACTATAGCCTGGCATAGTTTTTCATACAAAAACCTCCAACACGTAGAACCCCAATTATAATTTGCTGCATGCTCTAAATCACGAAGCAATGGAAGATACATTAAATGTACCCGACTGCTCGATTTGTCGGGCATTAACATTCCTCCAATCAAACATAAAATAAATGCTCTAGCAGCATATTTTACCTCTTCTTCACTTGCGTTTTCGGGGAGATTTTGCAATGACTGCAACCAAGTTTTTGTCACCATTGAGCCCTTGAGACACTATTCTGGAGGTACAACGCCCAATAAATGTTGACACTCTTCATTTCAATCTAGAAGACTTGCGTCTGTAACTGCCATTCCATCCACTGGTAGTCCAAGTTGGAGCGCAATATCTTCTAAGTGATCGTGCATTCACCACACGAAAAATTAAAAGTGTGCGTCTCGGGTCTCCATCGTTCAACCAACGCATACATTGTCGAATTTGACTTGCATAATAAAATTCGACACTCTTTAAGTGGTCGATAATAGATGGATACGATCTTCAAAAAAAATTCCTCGAACGTAAGACGCGAACAGTATCATGTTGATAATTAATTAAATTAAATAATTATAAAAGCATAAAAAATTTAATAATGCAACCTCTTGAAATATAATGATAATTAATTATAAAATTATTATAAATAATAATTTTATAAAAAATTAATAACAAAATTAATACAAAATTAATAACAATTATAATGATAATTAACTAAATTATAAAAAATTTACTACCTCTTGAAATATAACCTCGGATATGAGATTATCTTGCAACCTCAATAATGATGAAGCCATTTTTAAATCAACACTAAGAGAAAGTTTGAGATTTTTTTTTTTTGTATGAAATAAGAGGAAGAGATGAGAATTTGAGAGTTTGTATGAAAAAATGAATATAAGGGGGGTATTTATAGGTGAAATTTAGAGGGTGGTGGGAAGGCAACGGTCACTTGACCGTTGCCTTCAATTTTTTTTTTATCGTTTTCAAACGGTTATAATTTTAAAAGAAATTAGTTCGGAAGTCGCTATATCATATAGCGACTTCCAAACTACAATTGTAAAAGAAATTGAAAAAAAAAAGGTCAGAATATTTTTTCAAATTTTTTTTTTAAATATATGATATGGCGACTTTCCGTCTTTGATTTTCAATTTTTTAAAAAAATACCAAAGAAAGTCGCGACTTCCCTTGACATATATATATTTTTAAAATAACGTATTTTGACAAATAATTTCACAATATAAATAATTTGATTTTTTTTTAGCAATATTCGAATAAATTTATCGGTCCATTACCCAAAAGAAGAACATCAAGGAGTCATTGTCAGTCTACACAATTGGGGAGGACCAAAGGGCCACAAGACTCCTAATCTCTCAATCTCAATTCTCATGTCTCTTTCTAAACTAATTATTTATATATTTGTATATTTTATATATCATAATCTTTTTTAAATATTTTATATTTATATAAATTTTAATAAATTAATATTATATATATTATATAAATTTTAATATATTTATATATCTATATCATATTTTAATTATTTTAATTATATTTTTATCATTTTCAAAATTAAATTTGATAATATTAAACACGATACAAAAAATATATTAAAATATGATATTAAACATCGATACGATATAAATATGTCAAAATTTATGTAATATAAATTATTAATAAAATAAATTTTATATTAATATAAAATAATTTAAATACAATTATGATAAAAATTTTATATTAATATATGCAGAGCAGACAATTACCACGACTGCTCCATTCCCATCTTTCAAACAAAAAAAATCGTACCATCCCGGTATTCTCCATTGTTCAAAAAAAAAAATCTCTCCATTCAAATCGAATCGATTTAAAATTTATGGATCGAATCGAATTTTATCATTACTATTTAAATCTCCTTTTCTTTCCTTACAAACTTAAGAGGAAAAAAAAAAAAAGACAAAGGCGGTGCAATGCTATGCATTGCTGAGCTAACCAATGTCCCGTACTTCCCTCATTTTGTCAATAATATTCATATCTCTCTCATGATGGGATGTAAGGAGGACCCTACTTTACCTCCAACCAGCGGCGCCATTAATCTTTACTTGGTTTCAAAGCTTCCCTTCCTCTATCTTTCTCTCTCTCAACTCTATAAACAAATCCCAAACTCCTCAACTCTATTCTCTTTCCACTCCTTTTCTCTCTCAATCTCTATCTTCCACAGTCTTTCTTCCCCAACAACCCATCTCCCTTCCCATTTCATCTTGTTCTTTAGTTGCCTTTTAATTTTTTATTTTATTTTATTTCCCCCTTATTTTATTACAAAATCCCATATCCAAAATCTCACCAATCATACATATTATAGACAAAGAAATTTATTTAAAAAAAGGAAGAAAAAAAATCCCATCCCCACAACATGAAAGGTGAATATGTAGAACCCATAAATGAATACCCCAACAATATGTTCTCAAAACTGCACCAATACCAACACCAAAATCAGCCTTTCTCTCATCACTTCCAACTTTCTGGCGAATCCCAAACCCCTGACTCCGATGACAACACCACCACAACCACCACCCCTACCCCCAAAGACCCTTCCACCAACCAAAACTCTACTCTCCCCAGTGGTGGCAGCGGCGGCGGCGGAGGCGGTGGTGGTAGTAGCGCTGGCGATCGAGCTACCATTGAAGTCGTTCGTAGACCAAGAGGTCGTCCTCCAGGCACCAAAAACAAGCCCAAACCACCCGTCATCATCACTCGTGAACCCGATCCCGCCATGAGTCCTTACATTCTCGAAATCCCTGGAGGAAACGACGTCGTCGAAGCTATCTCCCGCTTCTCTCGTCGCAAAAACATTGGAATCTGCGTACTTACAGGATCTGGAACCGTTTCCAACGTATCTCTCCGGCAACCTTCAACTACTTCCGGAGCTATCATTACTTTCCATGGCAGATTCGACATCTTATCCCTCTCAGCCACGTTCCTACCTCCAACGACGTCGTGTGACGTCCCTAACACGTTTTCTATCTCTTTAGCGGGTCCTCAAGGGCAGATCGTTGGAGGTTTCGTAGCTGGCTCGTTGGTAGCAGCTAGCAACGTTTTTATAGTAGCTGCTACGATTAACAATCCTTCGTATCATCAGTTACCTGGAGAAGAAGAGAGGAATACGGCGTCGTCTGGTGGAGGTGGTGAAGGACAGTCGTCGCCGTTTTCTGGTGGCGGTGGAGATAGTGGTCATGGTGGTGCTTCAGATTCTTGTGGGGCTTCGATGTATAGTTCTCATTTCGGTGGATCAGATATGATTTGGGCTCCAACTGCTAGACCACCACCGCCTGCACCGCCTTACTAACGAGTTTTATTTCTCTTTTTTTTTTTGTTCTTTTAAAATTTTCTTCTTTGGAAAGCATTGTGAATTAATGGAGTTTAGATAATGGTTTTTTTTTTCTTTCTTTCTTTCTGGGTTATGTAGTGTTTTGTTTCATCATAATATGATCATTAATTACCTTTGTTTAGATTTTAACTTTGAATTGATAGTTTATTTAATCTTTTATTTATCAGTTACTATTTTTTGTTGAGAAAAATGTTTAAAAAATATTTCAAGCTTTGGAGAAGCTGAAAAAGCAAAGCTGAAAATCTTCTTTAATGAGGGTGTGGGTTGTCAAAATCAAACTTTCTTCTGGTTAAACTGGTTCTTGTTTTTTCTTTGTTTTTTTTATTACATGTTAGATATATAGTTGGCAGATTCTTTTCTTTTTTAATATTTGGTGTAAATGGGAGAGCTGAGCTGAGCTTTACTTTTAAGTTTGAAACTGATCATACATATCTCTGCACTCTTCTGCAAGCAGTAGCTGCACCACTAGCTGAAGTCCTAGTTAGGGTTTAACTTTAATCGAGTTTAAATAGCAAAAAATTTTAGTTAGATTCGAAATTTGAATAATTTGAAATTTCGTTGAAATTCGACCGAATATTATTTTTAAAATTTTAGTTAATTTGAGATAATTTAAATTATTCGAATTTGTTTGATTAAATATAATTTTACTTTTATACTCAATTTTAAATTTAATTATTTATATTTAAATTCAAATTTAAATTTAAAATTTTTATTATTAATTAAAAAAATAAAAAACTTAATTAATTTCGTGATTCATCTGAGTCGGATATTAAAAAATATTAAAATTTGACTTATTTAATAATTCAAACGATTTGAATTCAACTCGACTAATCAAATTTGAAATTTTTTCATTTACATTCAAGTCCTAATCATGTTTTCTTTTGGCATAGGTTTTTTTTTTTTTAAAGGATTTTGTTAATGAATGTTTTAAAATATTTTTTAAAATTATTAAATATAATAATATTTTCGATTAATGAATAAAAAATAATAAATAAAATTATCAATTTTTATATTTAATATAATATTATTATTATAAATAATATATTAATTAATTTTAAAAAAATGTCTTTGAAGAAATTGAGGGAAAAAAAAAAAAAAACTCTTTACCCCACTTTAGTACTATATATATATATATATATATATATTTTTATTTTTTTTCTATCTGATCATCATATAATATACGCACTTTGGTTTGTATCTTTTCTTTGATGGGAAAAAAGCAGAAAAGGATTTGTGAAAATGCTTGTGTGATTTTTGCATGATTCAAGTGTTGTGATTTAGTTTTTCATGCTAGTATGTCAAGTGTTTGTGAAAATGTCATGCTTGTTGGAGCTTGAGGCCATTTGGCTACTCCATGTGTTTTGCATTGTGTGTTGCATTTTTTGTCATGCTAATTGTTAGGTTTTTGCATTTGCATGATATTTGGTAGGATTTTTGAATTAAACATGTTTTGTGTTTGTGAAAATGCCATGCATGAAAGAAGGGGACTCATTGCCTTATCTCCATAAAATCTCTGCTGCTGGCTACTTCTTTCTCACCCGAATGAGTTAAATGACACTTGTATTTGATTCTGAGTGATCATATTTCATGGAGATAAGATAAAGACATTTATTGCCTGATCTTGCCAGTTTTTTTTTTCTCTTTCTTCAAAGATTGGATATTGTGTTGTTTTGTTATTATTGTTGGTCTTTTTGGGGGTTTTCTAACCCTTTTTAGGGTTTTTCTAACCCTTTTTGGGTTTTTTTTTTTTCAATTACATGTTCTTTTAATTTATATGATGGGAAAGTTTTTGGTGTTATTTGTCTTTTTTTTAGTTTTTACTAACCTCATAGTTACACTTATTATCATTCATGATCATCTATTCATGTTTTTAGTACCCAAAAAAAAAATAATAAAGAAAAACTTATTTCAAAAATAAATAAATAAAGGAAACACTTCTACTTTCTAGTGCTCCCACCTATAACTCTTCCTCCCAACTTTTAAAATAAGTACTTCACTTAAAAAAAAAAAAAAAATTACTAACAAATAATAACATTAAAAAAAAGATAATTCAATATTTATGTTCATAAAAATAACTAGTTATAGTTTTTTATCCCAAATAAAAAAGCTGATATTTTAAAGTTAAAGAGAGATGTTTTTGGTCACTCAGCCTAAAAACTTAATAGTAATTGATTAGGTGCTAATATAAAAATTTTGAAATTTTCAAAAGGGGTTTTCATGTTTGAGAGTAGTCATTATCAATTTAATCATTCATTTTATTGAGATTAATATATATCATTAAGGATGCACTTCAATTAATGCTATATATTACTATCTTAGCAGCTCCCAACAAGATTGCATCCTATTATGAGCACTACCCCCCCTTATCCAATTGAAGAAACAATCAAACATCAAATAGATTTGTCCAAATGAAATCCTCACGAAATTTCTTTACCAAGTGGGTGGAAAATGCCCTAAAGCTGACCAGAAACTTAACATTGCTGTTTTTTTTTTTTCCAAATTGGCTGCATGTAAGGGAAAATAAAAGCCAGCGGCCAATCTAATTCCAGTCTGGGAAAGAAAATCCTTTATAACCTGGCGCCTCTTTCTTTGACCCATCTTTACTTTGATTCCATGTTTTCTCCTCCATGCTCTTGGTTATGATTATTATCATTAAAAAAACCATATTATTTTCTTCTTATTCTTCTCTAATACGACAAAACGGTCTTTTGATGAATGTAATGAAAGTTTCATGGTGATTGGTGATGGTGCAATTACTTCTCTGAATTCTTGGGGACATTTTTTCTTTCTTAATATATATATATATATATATATATATATATATATATATATATATATATAACGTAACCTATAGATATATTTTTTTTTATAAATACTGAAATTTAAACTCTAGAACTATTAGATTAGGGATGGAAATTAATAGTACGGATTCAAATATTTATAATTATTCAATCCGCTTTTTGCGGATTTAGATATTATAATTACTATTCATAGCGGATTCGGAACGGATACGGATATGAAACCTCGGATATCCATTATTTGAATCCGCATTACCTATACGGGTAACGAATTCGGATTTTCAAATCTGCTATCAGAATCCGCTTACTTTTGCGTATTCGAATATCCGAATCTGTTATCCGTTTATTTGAATTTAAAATTAATTAATTAATTATTTTATTTTATATTTTTATTTAAATTATTTTAACTTACTAAATTCGGATATTTAACGGATTCGGATATCTGGCGGATAATGTTATTTAATTTAGATTCGGATTCGGATAGTAATATTCGAATTTAATGCGAATAATAAACGGATTCGGATTTTAAAGCAGTTTTATAGATTCGGATATTAAAAAAAATACAAATATCCGATCCGCTAACATCCTTATCCGCTAACATCCTTACGCTGGATGCTACTTTTTAAATTTGATTGTATAAATCAATTGAACTAAACTTTGAATTAAAATAAAAGTTATTTTTACTCAATGCCTGAGCTTTCATGAGTTTACCCAGTTGTTCAAATTCGACTTGGTTAATTAGTTTGTATTCTGTCGGGGTGTTTCAATGTAATAAGATTTGCAAAATCCAGTTTGTATTATCTCCTTTGTTTGATCTTTTCTATCAACCAAAGCCTAGATAACTTCTGAAGCTTAAACCTTTCTTCCTTTATTTCCTGAATCTATATATAGGCTCCAATTAATAAAGCTAGCAATATTATATCATTGGAGTATGCAGAAAAGGGTTTGGCCTAATGTATTATTTTATAGATCATGTGTAGATATTTAAATTATTATTATTCATTAGTTTGACTATTTTCAGTGCGCATAAGAGTAGATTTTCCAAGTTCAGAACAAATCCACTACTTTATAAAAACAATATACCTGATTGCTGCATTGTCATTTAGCAGTAGTTTGTGAATAATTTAACCAAAAAGGTTGTTAATTAATCAGCATATATATATATATATTTGTAAGACTGAGAGAAGCCTAATTTTTCAGCTTAGCCAGCAAAATGAATATTGTTTCAAGAAAAGTACTACTTGGAACTTTTTATGGCCTTTTAAATCTGCTTAAGAAGTCAGTTGTTGTTAATTTTTAAATGAGGATCCAACTTAAAATTAAATTAAATGATAATAGGTAAAGCGGTCCTTGTTATATTTGTATATTCATATGGCCTTCAATTTAACATATGTGAAAATCTTATTATTTATCTTTATACTTTTCTCACGTGTTGAGACAATAAACCTATAACGTGGCATGCATTTTATGTGTAGGGATAAAATTAACGAGTCGAGGTAATGCCTGTTCTAATACAATATTAAATTTTCAATGAATATCTAACCTAAAATCAATAGATAATAAATAAAAAAACTTATATTATTTTATCTCTACTTTTAATTCTCCCCTCACGTATAAAGGCAACAGACTTATCATGTGAAGTAGATGTAACGGACTTATCATGCGGCATAAATTTTGTATCATAAGCATAATATATTACATACCTAATACAGATGGTTAATTAACGAACGAAAACATCACGTGCTCTAATATCATATTAAATTTATATAGACATTAAATTTAAAATCAATTAAGAATAGATGAAATGACCATTTTATATTATTTATATTTATGTGCCCATATTGTCCTTGATATAACAAATAGTTTGTAATATGTTGTATATGCTGATGTGAAGCTTGTAAAAATCCCTTTTTGTAATTTGGTTGGTGATGCAGATCTATCAGAATGAGGAATTTTGGAACATAATAATCACCTAGATCAAATAAAGACTATCATGAGTTGAAAAAGAGGCTCAAAATCAGCTTTGCTAAGATGCTAAGTTTGTTTAACGGCAAGAACAAGGAATCCAAATTCTTTGTCTTTATTTTTCTGTCTCTATCCGTATTTTCACTCTCATAACGAGTCTCGCGTCTGTTTTTTTTGTTCTCTTCGAACTTATTCGTTTTTAATATTTGATCCGATTCTTTATCTAATAAAAAAATCGATTTCGCTTGAAAAAAATTAAAAAAAATACGGATACAAAGACAATACAAATAAAGGAGATGGTGTCGTGAAATTCACCCATTCGATCACCGATAAAATACCAATCGGTCCTATTTGTATTTCGTAGCTCCGTTAAACATTTGAAATCAAACGAGAAAAAAAGCGATACCGAAAAAATGAATCCGCAGCTCGTTACGAGAGTGGGAGCACGGATAAAGACAGAAAAATGGAGCAAAGAATTTCTATTCAAGAACAAGACATGGCACTACCATTGTCTTTCAGCCAAAAAGAAAAATATATTTTTGACACGGATATATATATATATATATATATATATATATATATATATATAAAATTCATTTACAGTGTAAAACTTATAAATTTTACACTATTTTTTAACAGTTAGATCAAAATTAATTATGCGGCTCAGATTAAAACACTCTTTTAACACATTTGTTTTTTATCACTTCATCTCTTTTCCCCTTTTCTCTATTACTGTATCTCTATCTCTGTTTCATGATTTTAGCTTCTCTTTCCCCCGCCCCTCTCCTAACCAGGAAAAACCTCTGTAAGGAATCCCGTCCCAAAAAAGTCGCGGAGTCAGGTACGACAACGGGAGGAGCAAGGATGAATCTGGAGCGTTGATTTTGACTGGGAATGGTGATGGAAAGGCGAGAGACGGAGAGGCAATTGTTCTTGAAAGGAAAAGACGGGGTTTTGGGGAGAAGAGAAGAAAGGTGTGGTGACGTGGGCGGTAGAAGTGTAATTTGTTGATTTACCATACGAGCAATTTGTTGCATCAAAAATTGCGTGGAGCTTCATTTAGTCACCACCCATCCTTTTAGTCAACCTGCTACCTACAATTATTCAATCCGTACCAAATTATTCTTGAAATCACCACCAGATACTATTCATTCATGGCCATTGGGAAAGGCTTGTGCCAATCCATGAGCCAAGCTTGTTCCCATTTAACATATTGACTAAAAGGAATCGGTAAGCAAAGAAAAAGAATTGGTAAGCAAAGAAAAGCTAAAATCATGAAACAGAGATAGAGATACAGTGATAGAGAAAAGGGAAAAAGATATGAAGTGATAAAAAACATACATGTTAAAAGAGTGTTTTAATCTGAGCCGCATAATTAATTTTGATCTAACTGTTAAAAAATAATGTAAAACTTATAAGTTTTATATTATTGTAAGTGGATTCTTCCTATATATATATATATATATATATATATATATATATATATATATATATATATATATATATATGGATGACAAACAAAGATCTTTAGACAACCACCCATGATTCGTTGTCTGAATGTCTCTTGCTGCTTTGCCCCGACATGATCTCCGAGACATAAGGGATTCAAAGAAGGGGGCGGCGGAGATGAACTTTTCCCGATCAACTCTAGGTATTTGAGGGGAAAAGCAATGTAAAAAAACTAATTAAAAAGTATGCAAAACCTTGATATGAAATGCATTGTTAAAACACTTTTGTTTGAACAAAAGAAAGCATGGAAAAGACAATGAAGAAGTTTTTGCAATTGCCCATTTCGATGTGATCTTTTTCTCTTTGAACAAGTTGGGGATTTGGGGGGGGGGGGGGTCCATGTTAGCACCAAGTTGCTATAAAGTTTCATTGAAGACAGACTTGTTTTAAGAGAGATAGAAGTAATTGATACTTGATAAAAATGCATGCATGCTTGCTTGGCAGTGACTTCTCAATGGCAGACTTTTTGCTGGCTTTCAATGTCGGCCATAAGAAGCTACAATCCCACTTGCATCACTTTTGTTTTCTTGTTTCTTGATGAATAATATGAAGACATTAATTCAACCCTGCAGAAAACCCCACTACGTACCAGATCGATGACAATTTATATTATTCGATTATAAAGTGTCGTATACGTATATATATCCGATACGAGTATAGAATCATACTCAATATTCATGTTCGATATGTATAGAACGCAAACGTTAGATATTAATATTTTAAAGAAATTGAAGAGTTCGGATTACGTAAATCATAATAAATTATAAACCTAGCATTTTGGGACGTCCTTTAACTTAAACAAGCTTGGAAAACCAAGCCTGAATTCCTTGTTTGCTCTTAAAGTTCATTAATATCCACAATTCCAAATCAAAATCTAGGTCGTTCTTCGATGATGATAGCTAAACCTAAATCTGCTTTCAAAGACCATTCGTGCATAACTTTGAATTTAGCAAATATTAGCCAGATTTCACTAATAAGGTCACCTAACTTTTGGGCACAAATTTTTCTTCAAATTAGTTGCCAAGTGAACCCAAAATATTTGACTTTCGATTACCTTCAAACTCATAACGTCTTCCTATTGTTTGAATATTATGAATTACTAGAGAAAGTTCTTGCAAGTCAGCTAGCTTTTTTTCCAAAGTGAATTTGTAACGGAGCAAAACACACACTCTCATCGTGCACCTATTTGATAAACGGAATAAATTCAACACTGAAAAATTAAATACTAGACTCTTAATTCTGAAAATTTTAAATACTGAATTTTTTATATAAAAGTTGTTTGATATGTTATGAAAATTAAATGTTTAGTAGAATTTTTATTAACTTTTTATAAAAGAAAGATGTGATTTTACAATTATTTCAATTGGTAAAAGTTAAAAAAAGAAAAGAAAAATTAAAATTGAAATAAAAGAATATAAAATAAATTTAATTAAATAATATTTTTTAAAAATAAATTTGACTTAATACATTAAGTAGTTAAAAATTGCTTAGAATTTTTAACACTTTTTCATTGAAAATCTCTCATTAAGTGATTTTTAAAAACAATTTATCAAACGCAGTAAAAAATAAAATCATTAAATATTTTAATTTTCAATAATTTAAAATTTTTTCAATGATTTATTAAACACATTCTTAGAAGACCCAAGATCGAGCCTTGACAAAATCGGGATGGACAAATGTTACGTTCTTTAAAGATGCGATATTCATTCATTTCATATATTGATATTTAAGGAAATTAATGTTGACAAAGTAATTTTGTCTGTTTTAGTTATACGATTTAACAACTCTTGACTTTAAAATATAAGTGAACATAATCTTTGCATGATAAAATTATTGAGAAAATTATTCAATACCTCGTTAAGAATAAAGCAATCTCTTTTAAATAAGATGTGTTTTCTCTTATTTACCTTATATATTTGAATTGCAGAAAATAAAAAAAAAAAAAAAAAAAACGAAAAAGAAGGTAAGGAAAATTAATTTAGGATGGATGGGAGTCTACTGTCTACGAGGAAACTCATACATAGATTTGATATTTTTGAATATGATAAAAAACACGATACGTATATAATATATTTAATAGATACGAAAATAATATAATAAACACGATACGACATATACGTTTAATATACGTATTGTATTTATATTTAAAATTTTGACACATTAAATTATTTTTATTATATTTATATTTACACAATTGATAAAAAAAAAATACGAAACACGATTAAAAAAATCTACCCGTACACTATACAAAACTTATTTTAGAAATCAAAATTTTTTTTTTGATACTTTTTAGAAATCAATCTTGTGTTGTATAAAAAGTATATGAATTTACAACTATGTTCCGAACTCCCATACAAACGCACCCTTATGCCATATATTTACTCCTTCCAAAGCTCTTTTTTTTTTTTTATATCGAGTTTCGAGGATTTTAAATGATGGGATGAAAGTCTTAGTCCATGTTTTGTGCACCTATAAAATAAAATTCAAATTCTTTGACCAAACAAAGTTCGTCCTTTTGCATGCACCAATCTCTTAAGCTTTGACTGAAACGTGAAACCCCATTACTCAATTTGAAGAATCCAATTTGTAAAATTTGTCTCCTTTTTAACTTTTTTTTTTTCTTTTCTTGTAATGGATGGTACACAGTGACACCACTGTGCATGCATGTAGGGTAGTGAGTAGTGGGTGCATGTGGTCAGGGTAAGCTGGCATCATTAAAGGAAAAAAAGTACAAGTGTACGGTCGTGATAGGCCTTTATTTATGAAGTCAAAAGATATATTTGTCGATGTCTTCTATTTTGGGTCAAAGGCTGTTTTTAAGTTCCAGTTGTGGTGGTCGCCGGTGATAGGAGTGTTCATTATTCGAGTTTAATCGAATTAATCTAACGAAATTTTTTTCGGTTCGATTAAGCGGTTAACCGAACAAAGTTTGATTCGATTAACGGTTAATGTTTTTGAAATATTTCAATTATCGGTTAATTTGGTTCGGTTAAGCGAAAATAATCGAATTACACGAATTAACCGAATTATAGTAAATCATGTATGTTTAGTTGTTTAATATGTTTAGTTGTTTAGTATGTTTGATGTTTGGATTTTATAATGATTTTATTATACTTTATTTTTGAATTTTGGTTGGTTTGATAGATTATTTGAATATAAAATCATGTATTAAAATAAGTTGCAAAATAAATTAGGTAAGTATTTCGGTTAATTCGAAAATCGACCGAATTAACCGAAATAATTTCGGTTCGATTAATTAACTGTTTTAACATTTTGATTCGGTTAACAGTTAATGAAAAATAAATTCGATTAATTCAGTTAATGATAATTCGATTCGGTTATTAACCGAATTAACCGAATGAACACCCCTAACCGGGGGCTATTTTGGGTCCAAGCTTGCAGTTATCAGGCTAATTGCCCAAACTAATCCTTCCAAACTACTACTAGACAAGTTTTCTTTTTCTTGCTAATTGCCCAAACTAGTCCTTCCAAACTACTACTAGACAAGTTTTCTTTTTCTTGTAATGAATGTTATTTGTTTGGTTTTAACTGGCTCGAAGATAAAAGGCTAAGGTTAGTGCCTAGATTAGCTCATGGGTCGAGTTAAATCGCAATCCAAATTTTTTATATATTTTTTTACTCAAACTCGACTTGGACAGACCTGAACCAATCCGTCCATCCGTTTTACTGTTTAAATATTATTAAAAATTAAAAAAATATTTTTATATTAATATTAATATTTTATAATTAAATTTAAATAAAATATTTTATTATATAAACAATGATTTAGACCGAACCGAGCCGAATCAAAAAACTCTATCCAAATCCGATTTAATACAGGCCAAACAAGCTACCGGCTCTTAAACAGGTCTACATGTCTAGTGTTTGCATTGTATTCCATGCATAAAAATACTAGTATTATTACCAAGATAATGGAAAGATATGAACAAAATGGTGATGGCTGCTTTCTTTAAAAAAAGCCAGCTAACTACAAGAGTACCATTACATACAACCCCCCCCCCCCCAAAAAAAAAAAAATTCTTTATTTACCTTCCTGTCAACTCAATACCTCGTAATAAGATTGCATCATTTCATTTTCTAAAAGATGCATCATTTAAAGGGTTAACCCGTCCTAATCTCTCTGAGTAAGTTTCCCTAGAGCTACTACTACTACTACCTATCTTTCTACATTGTTTACTCGTATCCAAGTGGAAAAAGGGATCATTTCGCTTACCTTCTCCGTCCATCTGCCTGCTACTCCCACTGTGTCGTCTGTCCGAAACAACAACATTCTCTGTAGCTGAATCGGTATAATCCATTTGAGAGCTGCAAATTTCAGGCGAACCTGAAACATATCGGTCTAAATCAGCAACGGGTGAATGCCTTGAGTAAAGGGGAGAAGAAGAGGAAGATGAAGACGCATCGGAATCAGCACTCCTACGTATTGAGTCGCCAAATACAGAATCGAATAAGTCATCCGTGCAGGTAGAATCTAGTGTGCTATCAGTACAGCAGGAACCTTCATCGGAGTTGCTGCTAAAAAGCGAAGAACTATCACTTGACGAGTCCTCTAAAATCCTTTGCAGCTGATTGTATTTTGAATAAAAAGATTCAATGCTCCCCGGAATATCTGGATGAACTGAGCTGGGGTAGAATTCATCAAGAGTGGAACGTGTCGAAGAACTTGACTTCAGCTGATTCTTTGAATTGACCCTAGATGGAATGGCCTTATTTCTGTTCCTTATCAATCTTGGGGCTCTGGGTGAGCACCTGCAACGTAATTTGTTAAACCACCATGTAATGACCTATGTTACTTCGACTCTTTATTTTCTCTGAAATAACTATGTCCAACACATATTCGGACAAGGGTATGAGGGTATGATCCTCCAAATATATGAAAACTTAGAAAAAAATTGAACATACCGTGTCGGACACATACCCATATCCAACACTCACCTCCAAGTCCGAGTAACATAGGTAATGACAGCATATAAATTTTAAAAGCAATCAGAGCGAGTGAGATTCTTTACCTTGCATAAAGAAGCATGTATGCACCTTTTGTTAGAACTCTTTCAAGTTCTGTGGATGTTACCTGCCAAATTATCACCAACCCAAAAATACTTGAGAAATGATTTAACATAATTAAAATGTAACACTAATGTATAACATGAAGACAGAACATGAGGAGGGAAAATGAGTGAATATTTCCAAACTCAACTTTTTGTGCTTTTAGGTCAGCATTTTAGGCCTAGCAATTGGTACATCACACCAAAAAAAAAAAAACATAGGCTAATGCCTCCAAATTAAACATCAGAAAAAGATGCTAAGTGGAGTATTTTCTAACTTTTTCACTACCTTTAAAACTGAAGACACATGAATTACCATAATTAATAAAAGTTCAATTCAGTCCAGAATCAAAAGGAAGAAAACCAAGTCTCCCTGGCAAATTTCCAAATAAGAGGGAGTATTTTCTTATATCTCCTTTTAAACAGGAAAGTTTAAGTGATCCTAAAGCGAAGCATTTAAAAGAATCGACAATTATTACTAACATGGCAACAACAGCTAAACCATTACATATGGCAAAAATCTTTGACATGAAGTAAAGGGAGCAAAAGCAGAACATCATTCCACAAAAATTAAGGGTAGGTAATCAAAATATTATGTAGATGAAAACATAGATCGAGGAAAGTTGCAGGCAGTAAACAAATGAAATGGCTTAAGGTATGCAGATGATAGAGAACATACCATGCTGTCATCAATCTTAAACCACTTGTTTTGAACATTTTTAACATAGCACAAGTAGTGACCCGAAAATGCAGCATTCATAATATCCAAGTGGACCACTACCCCATAGAGCCTGTATATGGGTGATTTATCGCTTGTCCCACTCATATATGGTGCCAAGTTCAAGATCTCAGGGAATCGAATCGCTTTGTTAAGCTTTCCGAATTTACCGGACTGCAACATAATAAACACTTCAGCTGTAAGAATCCGCAAAGAACAAAGAGCAAAACAGCATTCTTTATTGAAAGGTCTGTACCTGAAATCGCTTCAAAGCAATTGTAAGAACATTTGGAGCCTCTAATATTGTCAACTTCTTTTTGGCCTTCTCGTAAGATTTGCATCTGAACAAAACAAGGACTGACAAAGTGAGCAAACCTCAAAAAATGGATGCCTTCTAGCAAATAGAGAATTTAGTTGAGGAACTGCAGCCATACAGACTGTATTAGTCTTTGATGAAACACAACTTTTTTCACAAGCAATTATAATTTCATTGCAGAAGTTCTGTTAAATTTGTTTATTTTTCAGTATACACATCTAACAGAAGCATAAAATATAGATTTCAAATTTCAACTATCAATGAAAATTTGGCCAAAAAAAGGTGGGGGGGAACTATCAATGAATATAACAGCTGCCTTTGCATGATCACATGACACAGCAGACAAATTAATGTAATATGATGTACATAAACACTTTGTTATAGCTTCCAAAATTTGAAGAAAATTTGTTTCTCCAGAAGCATCAAACTACACCCTAGAGCTTCTTTCAAGTATGCTATTTATAGAAACAAATACCATATTTCCAACAAGTTAAAAACCGAATCCAAAGAAAAAGAAATAATGGCTTTGATTTGAGCGTCTATCCTCCCATCAGGTTAAGATTTAAGGAGAGAATTTCTCCATGTTATTTCACAAAAGTTAAATTGTCAAAATCTAGCCAAACTGAAAGACTAGGGTCAACAAATAAAAAACTACGAAATTTCGAACATAGGACTATATCTCCATAAAAGTTCATCTTCAGCTCTCTTTGCATGATAATATTGATACAATAACTAAAGAGATTTTTGAAAGAAAAAAAATGTAACCGAACCAACCTGCTACATTGGTACTTATTTTCTCCATCCAAAATCTCAGTCCCGGTAAACCGCCGAAGAGCCTCTTCCAGGGTTCCTATGTCTCCTTCAATTTCAACTGTAAGGTCCATCATTCTTTCATGACGTTCAGACTTGCCTTGACACTTCATGCACTTTATCTGCGGACAACAGTAACAAGTTTACATGCATCATATGCATTTTAACACAAAACTCTTGAGGCAGATAAGACATTTGGTGCATGAGAGAGAGAGTGAAAAGGAAGAAGCAGCCAGAATGTAGCTTGGTCTTAAACTATTACCTTTGACCGAAGGCAGCCTCCAAATGTTAGGCCTATTAAAGTCGTTTCTTCTTCTGAACAATCTGATGAAACCACCCCAGCTTCTTTAAGACAAACAGATTGCATTGCATCAATAGCATACCTGCCAAATGTAATTCATCAATAAACTACTGCAAATCTGCAATATTATTGAAAGGATTACTCATTTCTCATGAAGAAAACATTATTTAAAAAGGTTCAAGCATTAAACATCAGTAAATCTATCTCACCTTAAAAATTCATGTGCATCTTCCTCATTCCCATTAGCAAGTTGACTACCAATATTTTTTAGTTGGGACAGTATTCCTATAGGGGAGAGTGGAGATTTCCCATCCTTAGCCTTCAAAATTAGATTTTCTAACTCACAGGTGAAACACCATTCTTTCTTTGCACCTAATAAAGAAATTTATAGTAAGAGTCATCCAACATGCTACCTTAAAACACAAAAATGTAAATATTTCCAGTTTGGAAACGTTACAGGGACATACATGCTTTAGAATGGAGTCCATGAAGAAAGTAAGCAGTCAGAGTAGGAGTGAAAGTCAAGCATTGGAGGACAGCATTGGCATAACAGCTGTGCAAAGTAAATAGCACATTAACAACAGAAAGAGAGAAACCTTACAGGGAATAAAATAGTCAAATATACACCTATCCAAGGTCCCACAGAACTTAAAAGATGAAAACTTAAACCTTAGAGGAATATAATAAACCCGCAGATACCAACAGCACGAATGGTTTAAACCCAAGGAACATGAGCAATTAAATGACTGCAATAAGTACTCTCTCTGTGGCTCTTTCTCCATAATATACTCACATCTGAGTAACAGAATCAAAGTATAATGTTCAATATCAAACTCTTCACTATAGGCTTGTGCAACACAAGGGATAACAGCGAGGGCCAGTGAGTGTAAAATTGTCAATTGAGTGTAATTCAATGATGAAGATTCTTCACCAAGCAATCAAACAAACAAAGCACAAGGAATGCTGCCATGATAAACAAAGGGCCAAGAGATTTTGAGTTGCGGACACCATTTTCAGAGCAAAAGATTCATAATAAAGCATGTCAACTACAAAATCAGAAAAAATAAATTATATTTTCTGTCTTAATCAACCAAGTAGCTTCTACATATGATCTGTGTTATTGAAAATGCAAAAGGAAAAATATAAATGAACAAAATAATATAGGGTAAATCCCACCAACCTACACCCCTTGTGGTTTCAGCATTTCCCAAATAACCACCTTGAGGTTGTTTTTCATATAGCACCCTGAGGTTCTTTTCCGGGATTACGTTGTCAATATTTGGCACACGTTTTGCACATGCTCAATTTAAATGACTTAAAATTACAATTATACCCTTGTTTATTTTTATTCTTTTTTTTTTTTTGCGATGTCTTGATAGGAGAAATGATTTTCTACAATATTCCTTGTGTTTTGGTTTTTTTTTGCTTGGTTGTCATACCTTAACTAAATTTTTTTCCCTTCATTGATTTTGATCTATCTTGCCTCTTTTTCTGGTGGATTTAAGGGTTTTCATATTGGAATTTGAGTATTTTAGCAACTTGTGGAAGAAACTTTGAGTGGGGATCATAAATTGATTATGGGTATTTTGAATTGTTATGGATTTATAAGTTATAACCTTGCAGAATAGGGATTTTACGATCGAGTTGTTATGGGTTCATAAATTTTTTTTGGCCAAAGGTTCATAAATTTATTTAATTCTAAGGTTTTAATTATTATTGATGGCACAAATTTGAAATTTTGAGCTCATACATAGGGTGTTAAAGTCATTTCATTATTTTTTTAATGTTGTAACCCCTTGTGGAATGGAAAAGAACCTCAGGGTGCTTATATGGAAAAAAAATACCTCAAGGTGGTTATGTGGGAAACGCTAAAAGCACAAGGAGTGTAGGTGAGATTTACCCAATAATATAATATAAAACAAAAAAACACATTATGCTCAATATATTTTTTCCATAACTGTTCGTCATGATAAAAAACCAATCTTATATTACCTGTTCCCACAGTTTACAAGCCCACATGGTTGCAGTTCCACCTTGTTCCAACTATAAAGCTTGACAAACGATTCATAAGGAAAAATTCCCTGCAAAGACAAAAGAAAATTTAACTAAAAGCTAATACGTCAGAGGCTAAAAGTACAGTTAAAAAGAAAAGCAACTTTAAGCAAACCTTATCATTATATTTTCCACCAACCTCATTACTAACTCCAAATGGATAGTGTTTCGGCAATTTAGATCCTCTGATTTGATCAACAACTTTCCACATAGAGGTTTTCAATCCATGCCTACCATTAGAAGAACAACTTGAAACCTGAGGTAATGTAGCAGCATTTGCATGAATACCATCAATTTTTCCAGATTTCACACTAGGAACAACATGCACTCTGGCACTGGATGAATAAGCATCAGAAGACTTTAACGGATGAGAAGCATTGCTAGGTCCATTAGTGACAGCACTAGAGCCTGATTTTTCAAAACATGAAGATGACAAGCTACTGACTAATGGAACATCTGTATTGATAGCTTCTCTGGGTTTTGGGACATGTGAAATATTGTTAGATCCACACTCCAAATCGTTAGCCCATTCCGAATTTGAGGACTGGGAGTTGCTGACCTTCTGAGCATCTAAACCAACATTTCCTGACAAAGTTACTCCATCAGAAAGCTTGGTATGCCCCAAAGCACCCTTAGGAGCATCATCCAATTTGACAGCTTTCACCTTGGAGCCTTGTGGATGTGAGCAAGAAGCATTTCCAGACAAATTAAATGAAAAATGTAAGGAAGATCCAGCATCAAGTGAGGCACTTTTAGCGCCTTCTTTAGGATAAGACTTAAAAGACTCATTGTCAGCATCATTTGTACATGGAACTGATTCCAGAGTTCTGCCCCAGAAACCAGAAGATAATGTACAACCCTCAGCAATTGAGCCCTCACACGTACCACTAATGCCTAAACTTGAAGAACTAGTTGCTCTGCACTGGCTCTCTCCACTTTGATCAGGCTTCGTCTGATTTAAATTATTTAATTTAGAAAATTTATCTACAGAATCAACCAACCTAGCAAATTTTGGGGATGATGGATTGGTTTGATCCACATTGTTGACAACAGAAGCAGTCCAAAATGTGTCAAGATTAGCATCAGCCGATGAAGATCTATCCAATATATCAGGCTCATTTGAACTTATGCTCTCGCACACAGAAACATCGTCAGATGATTCACTACCAGCTGCAGAAGAAGAAAATCCAGAAAACGAAGCACTGGAAGATTCTGAAGCAGAGTTCATTCCTTCCCCATCAGCATGGAACTCAACCTTTATATCATCATCCTTCCCATGTAAAACTGCAAAAGAGCTAGTGGAACTAGACAATGCAGGTTCTGTGGAGGATGTTCCAGTTGGCTTTGCATGCTGCTTTTCTTCAATCTCATATCTGTCTCCATATTGGTCTTGCTCTATCACCTTCTGACCAGAATCACTTCCCTCATCATGATTCTGGTGTGTGGCAATGGCAGGTGGATGGCATTCTTCCTTGTGACCTTGCCGCCAGTGAATAATTTGACACTTAGCAGAACTAAAACATCCAAATTTTGATGTAAATAAAATACCGTTGAAAGACAATTCTACAAAAACAACTGTATCATCAGAAAATGATGCTCAATACAGCCATAATTTACTATCGATGTCCCATAAAATCACATCCTTAGAATTACGATAAAGTGATAGGGAAAAGCTAAACTATTTCTCCATTCATTAGGGTGGTATTCTTTTTTCTTTTCCATCAAATGAACCACATTTTAACTATTTGCAAATGTACTTAGTGAACATACACCATCTCAACTACTAAACTGCATGGCAAAAACAATCCCTAAACTGCAAACAAGAAAGGACACAAGAATTGCAGCTTTTAAGACAACTCCAAACTCCCCATCCATGATAGATTGTGAATGTTGAATCTATAATTAATTTTCACCTATGTTGCTCGGACTCTTCATTTTTCTTGAAGTACCCGTGTCCGACACATATCCGGACATGGGTATGGCGATATGATCCTCCAAGAACCCTCCAAATACATGAAAATCTTGAAAAAAAATTGAACATACCCGTGTCCGACACTCACACCAGGTGTCTGAGTAACATAGATTTTCACCAACCAAGTATTTTAAATTGCTTCGTTTCTCACTTCATAAACACACACCTTTTACCCCTAAATTATATGCCTATGTACATTTATACAGATTACAGAGTATTTAAATCAGACCCACACTTGCTCTGCGCTAATTGAAGCACTTTTCTAACCAAATATTCTTCAATGGCATACCATTTAAGATATTATTGTCAAATAAAGAATCAGATTCATCTCAAATACTGCTCAAACTAAATGCCCTAAACAAAAAATCTCTACAATTCTCAATAAATTAAAACAATAACCCGATATTAACAAATTAACGTACCAATATCGAACGGCTTTACAGCGGGCGCACCGCGTAGTAGTAGGACAATAGCAAACAGCGCACTGGTTATAGTTCCGCGAAATGGAAATGGTTCCGTATCCAACCGAGGCTTCAAGCTCGGCCCTAGCGGCCTCCTCGGAGGCCAAAATCAAAAGCCTCTTGATCTCCGCTTGCTTGGCTACAGAGAGCCGCCATTTCCGCCTAATGAAAAAGCCTATGAAAGGAAGAACAAGGGAGACCACAAGGACCAGGCTCGAAAACCCGAGATCCCCGGCAAGAAGCATTTATCCTGCAACCAATAGGCATCCAACGGGATCGGCAAACCCTAGCTTCCTAATCTCACCACTACACATAGATTCCAACGACGTCGTCGTGGTGGTCGCTCTGGCAACAAACTCCGGCCGTCGAGCATGCAATCGTAGCCGTTGATTTGGACTAAAACAAGATCGTTAAACTGCCCCGTGATCTCGAAAACGAAATAATTAAGAATTTTATTAAAAAAAATAAAAATAAACAAATCTAAAAGGAAGTGGCAGTAAGAGAAGAATGTTGATATTGCTTGAGTTAGCAAAAATGTGAAAGTTTAAGCTTCTTCTTCAGCTCGCGGATTTACGGACAACGAAAATTTTCCTGCTTTTCTAGATCGAGATTTTTAGAGAGAGGGAGAGAGAATTAACGGAAAATAATATTACTAAGGGACATTAAATTAGCAATTAAATAATGAATTTTATTTATTTATTATTACTATATATTTTTAAAAAGGGAAATTTGATGGTCGAGGCCTTGAGAGGGAAAGGAATGTTTGTTTTCAGCTATCGAGAAGCGTGAATTCTTTGGTCATCAAATATTCGGACCAGGTGGGGGCCACGGGTTGAACCGATTTAACTTTCCGGTTCGATTAAATTCTCCTTTTTTATTGAGGAGGTTGTTTTCGTGATGGATACTGCGTTGGACGGTTGCTGTGATATGAGGGATCGGACGGTGGAGATTTGTTTTTGATTTGGTGGAAGGGTGCAGAGCTGATGATGATGGCTCACTCACCATTTCCCAAATTAATTATTCCTTTTACCTTTTTTAGTCTTTGAGTTTTCCACAGGCGGAAATAAACCATTCCACAAGTAATTGCTTTCCCAGGAATTTTAATTGGGAGGAAAAGCCAAGCCAATCAGCCATGACAAACTATTTTTTCTAGCTTTTTAAAATTAATAATTTTAAATAAGATACAATTATATAATATGAATATAACATACAAATAATTAAAATATATTATACAAAATACGATATGAATATATAAATATTTTAATATCTATATAATATAAATTATTAACGTATTAAATTTTGTATAAATATATATAACAGATTGTCGACAGTCATGTGGTATATTGATAGAGTGTTATATTTTTAATTTCAGTGATCAGAGATCAATCTTTGACAATCTTAAATATCAAAATATATATATATAACACCTTAAACACAATTATAATATAAATAAAATACAAATACACAAATTTTTAGATCTAATTTGATGATAAAAAGCTATGACTTTTAATCAATTGGATTACCCTTTCCATAATCTAACAATAATTATGATTATGTTATAAGACCAACTTTGATTTATTTTATTATTTAAGTCTTTTTTTTTTTAATTACAACTGCAAATTTGGTGGTTTGTTTGTTGGAAAATGACATTTTTCTGAAATGGGCTAAATTGGAAATCAAATTTAGTCTTAATTTGACTGTCGGTGAGCTTATTAGTCAAAATCAGGATTGTTTTACACAATTTTTTTTCTAAATACCTTTTTGACTCTATTTCCATGTCGGGATTCAGGATTGAAGGAGTCTAATTTTGTGAACCTTCTTTTAGACGGCAAATACAAGGTTTCTTGACCATTAATATGAGGAAAATTTTGCTTCAGGTTTTTCTCTTGACATGAATTGTAATACTCCTTTGCAAGTAAAAGAACCCCAATTCCCTTTTTTCCTTAATTTCTATTTTTTTTTTCAACATGAAACTTGGGGAGTAAGTTGATAATTAACAGTTCAGTTCGACTCGATTTGAGAAAAAATAAAATTAATGTGTAATATTATAATTTTAAAAACTGAATTCATATAACATTTATAACCGAATCGATCCAAATTGAAATTTATCATTTTGAAACGTTTCAGTTCATTATTTTTTTAAAAATTAAATTTTTTTATAACATTTTTCTTTTTTGTTAATTTAAAAATAAAATATTTATTTTATAATATTAAGAAATAATTAAAATATAAAATATAATTTGATTCGAATAATTACGACTTTTAATTATGAATCAAAAATCAAATTGAATCAAATAATCTTAATTACTACTCAAATCAAAAATAAATTGAATTCAATAAAAGCTAAATTGAAACGGAATCAAACATTACAATTCAAATAGATTTTTATTTTATTTTTAATTTTTTCTGAGCACTACTTGGGAGTTGGAACAACCAAGTCACATCCATTATTTTCCTTGCAAATTGCAAGGTGACCCTACAATCTAAATCCCTCACCCATAATTTTCATGCCTACTTTCAACATGTGTTTATACTTTATAACCATTAGTTAATAATAATTTAAAAATTTTTATATTTAATACATTTTTTATATATTTTTTAATATTTTCTTAATCCACATTGTCATGTTTTTTAAACAAGACATTCAATCTAGATTTGATAATTTATGTATTTGTGTCATATTCGTATTATCTTTATGTATCATAATCGTGTTTAAGGTATTTTATATTTATATAAATTTTGACACGTTAATAATTCATATTATATAAATTTTGACATAATCGCATATTCATATTTGTATTATTTTTTCGTGTCGTGATATGTTTTATATCATATTTTTAATTATATTTTTTATATTATATTCGTGTCACATAATCATTAAATATCCAAAATTGCAAAATCTAATTCCGCCATACAAGAAAGCACCTTAGAATGAATTTTGCTTCTGTGTGTGTGACAGAATTTTCTACCTAAATCTTTACTGTTATAAATGAGCCAATTAAGTGCAATTTCAGAATATTTCCACCTGCTTTGAGCCTTTTACCTGTAAGGAAATTTCCAACCAACGAAGGTTGGTTTTAGTGGAAAGGGCTCAGGTCGTTTAAGCAAGTGGTATCGAGTTTGAGCTTTTGTGAATGCAGTAAATTTTCTTAGGAGAGGTCCCCGTCTTGACGTCCGACAATACCTCGAAAGATTAATTTTGGGCGAAACTTAGGAAATACCTTGAGTAACCAAAAAAAAATTTCCTCCCCTAGTTGGTGAGAAATTATTTTTGGATCATGCCTAGAAAGAACATTGTATTAATTAATTTATGGTCTGTTAATTCCTTGCCAGGGTGCATGGCCAGCTCTTGAACCAAATTGTCTGTCTTTTGCTTACACCTGATAATATTGGACACAACATAATTATACGAACACAGCATGAAAAAAACAACTAAAAACATGATACGACATGAAAAATAACACGAATACGACACGAATAAACGAATGTCTCAAAATTTATACAATACAAATTATTAACTTATCAAAATTTTTATAAATATAAAAAACCTTAAACACGATTATAACATAACAAATTAAATACACGAACACGATACAACACGAATACACAAATTATCAAATCTATTTTTGCTTAGTTGCTAACTAAAAGCATATAAGAGTAAATGCATGACCCCTTTTCATATCCTATACAAATTTGATCATTTACTAGACAGCCAACTTTACAAAAATTGATAATTTTAACATTATACATCACATGATATTCTATGAAATATCGTAATGATTGAAATATCACGCGACAAATTGTAACAAATACTTACCCAATGTAAAATGTTCCGTTTAATTTTTAAAAAATGATTTTTGAAAAATTGATATTTTTTATTATTTGAATTATTATTTATAAAATATTTTTTAGTTGTTTGAATTTATTTTTTTTCAAAATTTTTGCATTAATATAAAAATGGTCGATCCATACATTTAAGGAATCGATAATTTTTTACTTTGCTTCAGCTTTTATTCTTAAGGATTAATATTATTTTGCTTTGCTTCTATACAAAAAATTATCAATCTTTATATTTAAGAGATCATTTTTTTTTTGCTTTTTTCAGCTTCTATGTTTTAGACTTAAGACATTTTCTAACAAAAAGTAACTTTCCATTGACTCGAAGTTTTATTTTTGTTGATAAAATTAATTTTTGCGAAATAAACATAAAAAAACAAAAATCATTTTTCGAAAAAACAGACGGTAACGTCTTACCTATGTTCTTGTGTTGTTGATTATATTTCAAGTTTATAATCTTCCGGTTAAAAAAAAAAAAAAATCTTACAAAATTGTCTAATTCACACCTAACTGGCTAATTCCAGTCGAATATCAGTTTCACAAAGGAACAAAAAGAATAGTTGATTCCCTCTATCAAATTATGATATTAGTCTCTATATTATAATTTAAATGTAGATTTAGTCTCTCTACTTTAATTTGAAGAAATTTGGTACCTCTACTTTCGATATTTTGAATTTCAGTCCAATTTTAAATGGTGTCAAATTTTTACCGTTAAATATACTGACGTGGCGAGCTTAGTCAGCAAAATTTTTGAAAACTGATGACGTGGATTTTTTTTTTCACGTGGCTTATTAACTTGGATGATCAAATTATGTAATTAGTCCCTGTACTTATATCAAAATACGAATTTAGTCACTTTACAATAATTTGAAAAAAATTTGATACTTGTATTCAAATTTTGGTCCAATCTTCAAAATATTAAAAAATAATTAAAAATATTCACATTATTAAAATATTAAAATATATTATTTTTGTTAATATTAATATTTATTATTAAAATATTTATGTTTAGTTTAATAATATTAAAGATTGAAATATTTAAAATTAAAATATTAAAATATTTTTTATTTAAACATTTTAAATGTTTTTTGAATTAAAATTAAATAAAATTATTTTTATTAATATAATAATTTATTGTGTCGAATCAAACATAAAAAAAAAAAAAAAGATAAAAATGAAAAGTATTCTCAAACAATCAGAAAGTATAAAAAGAGTGATGAGCTTCAAAGAGAAGCTTGTCATAAGTAGTCTGGTCAAATAACATCATATTTTTCACCTTCTCCTTTTGCTTTTTCTTTCTCCACCTCTGTTATTACAACAAAGAAAAAAGAAAAAAAAACCAAAAACTCACTTCTTATCTAACTCTAAAAAGCAGAAAATAACTCCTGTTAAAAATATAGTCAAGGAAACATATAGTAAAGAAAATGACCTTCTTTTTTTGCTTGTCACCTCCAGACTTTGCTGGCTTGGAGGAATGAAGAGGGACTGTCTTTCTTCGGGCCTGCAAAAGCAAACCAAAAAAACAAAACTAAGTTAGATACAATCTAAAGTAAAGTTGGTTTTAAGTTTTATTGGTATAAAAAAGACTGATAAATCTAAGAAGATGAACATACAATGATATTTGCTGGAAGTGAAGAAAAAATGAGAAAGAAAAGAGGCACAATTTTTGGATGCCACGAGACAGAAAAAATAGGGAGGTGGGGTGAGAGCTTTTTCTAACCCTAAGGTTTAGTTGTTTGCTTCCCAAGACTTCCAAAGTCTTTTTACAATTTTTGTGTTAATTTTGTCTTTGAAATTATTATCTCTTTTAATATTTGAGGTTTGATTGATTTTCTTTGTTTGTCGATATTGTTTGAGCGTAACTTATAAGCCAAATAAATGTTATTATTTTAACTTTTAATAGTATAAATATTTTTAATATTTTACGAATAAATATTACTATTTTAATATTTATATTAATAAAATATTATTTAAAATATTATTATTTTTTCAAAAATTATTTTTCAGAGCTGATTTTTGCAAAATAAAATGAACCTTAAGATTAGACCAAAATTTGAAATCCCGAAAAATTCAGGTACCAAAATTTTTTCAAATAATTGTAGAGGGACTAAATTCGTATTTTGATATAAGTACAGGGACTAATTACATCATTTGATTATCCAAGTTAGTAAGCCACGTGAAAAAAATCTATGTCATCAGTTTTCAAAAAAATTTGCTGACTAAGCTCGTCACGTCATCATGGTCAACGCCACGTCTGCATACTTAACGGTAAAAATTTGACACCGTTTAAAATTAGACTGAAGTTCAAAATATCAAAAGTAGAGGTATCAAATTTTTTCAAATTAAATTATAAGAACTAAATTCACATTTTGAGTACAACACAAGGACTAATACCATAATTTGACCGATTCCCTCAATTATTGATCCAAACAAGAAAAAAGAGTAATTGCTGATCGGATGATGCCTGCTAAAATTTTGACGTAAATGCCATAATAATTGAAATCCATGAATTATTAAATTCACTGTTTGGCTTTCAATTTTCAATCCTCATCTTCTGTAGCGTTTGGTCATTAACTACTTTCGATGATTAGTTTGCACGAAACAAAAAAAAACAGGAAAAAAAAAGTTGGTAGTAGAAATTCAAAATTTCTTGTAGGTTCAATTCAATGTCCTTTCTTCTTTCCTTTTGCTGTGTGGTACGATGAAAAGCCCTTTTTTTTCCCTCTGAAGTGATGAAATTAGGAATGGCAGAGAGTAAAAAATAAGATATCCGATATTATTTGATCGTTTTTTGTAAATTCGAATATTAGATTTATTCAGTGAATTCGGATATAACTTTTTAATATTAATTATCCGAATTTGATTTAGTTTTTATGTAGATAGTGTCGTATATCTGAATCCATTTTATTTATACGAATAACAAATTTTGATATCCGATATTTGTTTACATATTTAGTTTTATATTTTTATCTTTTAAAAAAAATGATTTAAGGAAAATTATGTATTTTTATATTAAAAAAAGTACACATTAATCAATTTTATTAAACATAATTTTTTTTACTCATTTTTTTTCTCATTTACCCACATATAGTAGATATGCCATAATCTAGTAGTAATAATAAAACTCCTAATTAAGTTTGTGTCACGAGTCAAGTAACAAATTTAATTAAAAAAGGTACAAAAAAATAAATAAATCATAATATTAACTAATACAACTAGATTATGACACACCCACTATGTGGGTTGATGAATAAAAAAGAGTAAAAAATAATGTTAAAAAGAAACTGATTAATGGGTAGTTTGTATGTATATGGGTAGTTTTTTAAAGAAATGGGTAGTTTTTAGAAAAATTTTGGTTTATTTTTTCAAAATAAAAATATTATATATAAAATTGAAAATACATTAATACCCTTGATATGTCATTTGATATAATAATTTAATTAGTCTTTTTGTAATTTTACCAACTGAGTTAGTGTCACTTGACTCGTGACACAAACTCAGTCACTCATTTTATAATAGTATAGATAAGGATATTGATTTTTTAAAAACTTTTATATAATTTAAAAAAAAAAATCACCAACTTCTTCCTTAAAAAACTACTCATGCATACATAAATTTTTTAAAATATATATATTGTTCATATAATATTTTCTCTTCCATTCGTTATGTGCATATATCAGCAAATTTATCAAAATATTGCTAAATTTTTTTTATCAAACTACCTATAATCTCAAATTATATACCAAAATGCGCTTAAAAAAAATATCATGGGAAGTCACCATATCATATGGCGATTTCCCATGGTTAATTTTTTAAAAAAATTAAAAATTAAGACGGGAAGTCGCCATATGATATGGCGACTTCCCTTCTTATTTAAAAAAAAAAAAATTAAAATGAATTTTATAGGTCTCGTCATATGATATGACGACTTCTGACCTGTGTTTTGATTTTTTTTTTTAAAATATAGTTCGAACTGAACTAATTTTTTTAAAAATTGGAACGTTGTAAAATGGTAAAATAAATAAATAAATAAATTTTAACCGTTTTAAATTAAAATGGTAAAAATAAATAAATAAATAAAAATTCAAAGGCAACGGTCAAGTGACCGTTGCCATTCCCACCCCTCCAATTCACCTATAAATACCCCCCTTACATTCATTTTTTTTTCATACAAATTCTCTTCTCTTCCTCTTATTTCATACCAAAAAAAAAATCTAAAATTTTCTCTTAGTGTTGATTTCAAAATGGAGGATGTTTACTGCTTTTGCACATAGGTGGATGTTTACTGCTTTTGCAGTCATGGGCTTGGCATCAAATGCCATTTATTACTCCGCGCGGGAATTTTTCGCCTGTATACCCCTTTGCAAGCATGTAATAATCTTGACTATTTTTATTAATTTTGTATAAACTTGTATTTTTATTAAGTCTATTAAGATTTTATATGCTTTTTAACAGGTGAAGTCATCCTAAAGATTGTAGCGATATTCCGCTCGACTTTCGAACTATAAGATCACGACTAGATCTAAAAGGATATCATAAGGTAAATGTTTCGATTGTTACATTCAAGTATTTTTGTATTTAATCCATATGAAACTAATAATTTGTAATAATTATTCACACTTTATGTGGATGCCATATTCTTCAAATCAAATTATGGCATGTCTTCCATCGGAAACAACTAATAATTGTAATATATGGATAGCAAACACAGCATTGATATGCTTTGCATATGTAGAGTGGCACGTTACTGACAGGGTGTTACCACAATTTGGGATGCAACAATCAATTCCACAACCACCGGTGAACCTTGATAAGGTTCACAAGATTGATATGCGTGGGCGCCATGAAGTATTTTGGCCTACGAAGCATCGACAATGGATCCAGTTGTGGAATATACTTTCTGAACAAATTTCGAAAGGTATACCCGTTGTTCGTAATCATTTCAACCCATCTGCTGATTACATAAAATGGTTTAAAAATGAAGGTCGACCTTTTGTTTGTCCACCATCGGAGTTTGAGGATGTTAGGAATATGTCATTTCCCGAACAGACTTCAAATCCATTCCGTCCTACACATGAAATAGAAGTTCCTAGGCCTAGCCGACAACGTGGGCGGACGCATCAACCAGCCTCATCACATGCGACGGAGTTCACTGCACCGAGGATGTCATTTAGTCATCCTGAACCTCAACCAGAACATGGTATAGCATCCAATCATCGTCATTCCGTCAGTCACCCCGGATTTGATATTGATGAGTGTTACCGACCAGAACCGCCAATGACGAGGTTAGATGACCAGCTCCTCACCTCAAGTCCAAGTTCAGTATATATAACTACAATGTATCAGTTTGGAACCCCTACGTCAGCATTTGGTACTACATCATTTGTGGGTCCATCTAGTAGTCAGGTTCCCTTTATGGGTGCACTAGGTGCTGGCTCCTCGAGCAGTAGATTTCTATTTTTTGATGCAGAACATATGGGTCTCTCTAGTAGTGTGTTCCCATCAACTGATGTGGGTAAGCATGCGGATGATATAGAACCAGAACCAGTGGCGGTAGGTCGAGGTTGACAAGAATACGTGCCACTGACAAGGTTGAACGACGGGTGCAACCAGCACGTAATAGGAGAGCTCGACATTGTTTCTCAACACCATGCGAGACGAGAGTTCATCCGTAAATAATTAGAATAAACGTACTTTTTGTATAATAATCATGTATTTTTTGTATAATTTTTTTAATAATGTACGTTTTGTATAATAATCATGTACTTTTTGTATTTTTCTTTCATTAAATGTAAAAATTAACCGTTATTTTAAAATTTTAAATGATTATTTATTAATTTTGTTATTTAAATTTTATTATTATTTTTTTATTAAAAAAATTAGTTCGGAAAATGGTATAATTTTTTTTTAATTTTTTTAGTTTTTAAAATTAGTTTTTTAATTTATTATTTAAAATTTTAATTTTGTAAAATTAAATTTAAAAGTTACTTTTTTTTTACCGTTTTAAAACAGTAACAAAATTTTAAAATATTATTTATCTTTATATATATTTTATTATTATATATATAAATAAATAAATAATTATATATATAAAAAATATAATTTAGGCTTTTAAAATAATTTTAAAAAATACCTTTTTTTACAAAAATACTTTAATTATGTTAATTTTTAAAATTTAAAAAAATACTTTAATTACAAAATTTAAAATTTTAAAAAAAATGGTGTTGGGAAGTCGCCATATCATATGGCGACTTCCCAACAACATAAAAAAAAATAATAATAACAAAATGCACTCGGAAGTCGCCATTGTCATAACGGTTTTTTTTATCGCTCGACGATTTTCTTAAAATAAATACATGGAGTCGCCACTAATCTTTTTGGTTAAGTGTGATTGGTCACCTATGAAAACTTATCCTCTTAATAATATCCAAAAGTTAATTAAGATATATTTAAAAAGATAATTTTTGGTCTGCGAAACAAAAATTAGGTTAAGAAGTACGGTCACGCGTGGGGAAGGATTAGCACCCCCACGACGTCCGTTTTAGAAACGATACCAATTAATCGCGTGTTATCTTTAATCTTGAAAAAGTGATTTTAATTTTAGCATTTAATAATAATTCTCTTAGTATACTTTATTCAAAAAGAATATTTTTAAACGAATGAGAGACAATGTTTCTAATAATCTTTTTTTTTTTGAAGTAAAAAAAATTACTTATGTAAAAATAATTTCCGAATCACTTCGATACTTTCGATAATGTTTCAATAACTATTTTTACAAGAACCGTTTTGAGGAACGATAGATATTCTTACCATCCTGAGAACGGATCCGTTTTTAGAGAATTTCCTTTATCAAAAATAGTTCAAAAAAGCCATTTTTTATTTGTGGAGAAATAATAATAATAAAAATAACGTCTTTTTATAATTAGTTCCGAGATAACAGAAATCATCTATGTAAAAATAATTCCCTAATCACTCCGATAATTTCGATAATGTTTCGGTAACTAATTTTACTGGAACCTTTTTTGTGGAACGATTGATACTTCGATAGTTCGAGAAATAATCTGTTTTAGAAGATTTCATTTACCGAAGATAATTTTAAAAGATATATTTTATTTGCGGGAAGAAAACAAAAATTAATAAAGATGTTTTTTTTTTATTATAAATTAATTCCCAAAATAAACGAAATTATCTATGTAAAAATAATTTTCAAATCACTCTGATATTCTCGATAATGTTTTGGTAATTAATTTTACCCGAACCGCTTAGAGGAACGATTGATACTCCAACCATCCCGAGAAATAATCCGTTTTTAGAGGATTTCTTTTAACAAAAATAATTTAAAGGACACATTTTCATTCGCGTGCACCAGAATGCCATCTTTGATTTTTTTCTTAAAATAAAAAAAAAGGTTATAACATTTTCAATAATAATAATAATAATATATACATATATGTAAAGAAAATAATAATAAAATTATATGATAAATAAATAAATAAAATAATAATAAAAGGAAAACTGAATATATAATATCATCAGCATAATAATAACTATTATGACAAAGAAATTTAAAAATTAAAATTTTTCTGGAAGACTAACAGACGATAAAAATAAAATAATTAAATGATTAAACACATAAAATAAATAAAAGAAGAAATAGAATAAAGAAAATAAATAAATAAATAAATGAACATAATAAAACCTACCTCGAAAATTGTAAAAATCCGAATCGCAAAGACTCAGATCGATTCCCGAGAATAAACCTTTTTTTCTTTTTCTTTTTTTTTTTCCTTTTTCCTTTTTTTTTCTCTTTCTTCTTTTTTTGGGGAGGGCCTGGGTCCGGTTCAGGCGTACGGATCCCAGGTCGGGTCACGGGTCCGCGCGCGAACCCTAACCCTTAATGAAACGGTGCCGTTTGGCACCAGTATAAAACTTCCCTTCTTTTGTTTTTTTCTTAGAATCCCTTTCCTTTCTCTCTCTCTCTCTCTATCTAGTTTCTTCCCTCACTAGATTCTCTCCCCTCTCTCTACCTGTTCTTCAGCTCGATCGCCAAAACCACCGCAGAAACTCAGATTCCATTGGGGGCGCCGCCGCTGGCCACCGTGCTCCGGTGAGCTTTTCGGTTCGAACCAACCTAGAAACTTTTCGCTCCTCTTCCTCTATCCGAATATATTAGTAGTTTTGATCGAATCTCTCCTGATTGATGTAGATCTAGGATCGAAATCCAAGATTTCTCAACTCCCGATCTCTGTATTCGGCCGTCCGATCAATATCGAACACGAGTCGAGCCTTCGTCCCCTCTTCCTTTGCCTAAACACTGTTCGATTTCCTAAGAAACCAACCTAAACCGAACAAACCGAAATTTTCTTTTTGTTTATTCTCTTTTTTTTTTCTGATTTGGTTTGAGATTAGCTGCTTATTTTTGTGATTTTTGGTTATCTTTTTGTTTTTTTGTTTTCAGGGGATCCGAACCCTTCCTTTGTGGGTTAGGGTTTCGGGTTTTTATAGGGCTTTGGGGCGATGGCTTAGGCGGTGGTGCTAGGGTTATGGCGTTGGTGCAGTGGGCTAGGCTAAGGCGGTGGCTGGCAGGGCAAGTTGACTGCTGCTGTTGCTAGGGTTAATGAGTGTGTGCAAGTGGGGTGTAGGCCTGCTGGGGCTCGGGGTGTGTAGGTGCTGCCAGGGGCTAGGCTTTGGCAAGGGGTGTGGCGGCTGGTCTAGTGGGTGTCAATGCAAGTGGGAAGTAGGGGCGGTGATGGCTAGGGTTTGGGGGTGGAATGGGCCTTCTGGGGTGCTGGCCGTTGGGTGAGGGACTTGGTGCAGGCCTGTGGAGCCTGTTGGGCCATCAGGGCCAGTGGGGTGGAGGGCTGCTGAGCAGGTCTAGTGCTTGGCCCAATGCTCGGGGCTCAAAATGTATGGCCAAAAAGGCCCAAATCATCGGGCCCAAAGTTTAATTTAATCAAGTTCGATTTAAAATTAAAACCAATTTAACTTAAACCCATTTCGAATAATGCAACGGAACCAATTTACAACCTTTGAATCATGAAAAATAAACCGACATCTAAAAATGAAAACACTCTGGCTCGATTATTAATTTGAACGAAATTTAGCAAATCGTCCATGCCTCTGATAATTGAACTAGATTAACGGAGTTAGATCATTGAACAAGTGGACTTGATTCGGACTTAACTCGGGTTAGATTCGAAACCAACTCGAGGCTTGATCCGGACAAAATTAGGTTGCCATATCATATGGCGACTTCCAAGTGCAATTTTATTTTTTTAAAACAATTTAAAGCTCGGAAGTCGCCATATCATATGGCGACTTCCCAACTGATTTTAAAATCAACGTATTTTTGTATATAATTTGAAAATGTAGATACTTTGATAATTTTTTTTTTTTAGCAATATCTTAATAAATTTGCATGCATATATCTATACTATTATAAATAAAAAAAATGGCTGAGTTAATGTCACGAGTCAAGTGACATCAAATCAGTTGAAAAAATTACTAAAAAATCAAATTGAGTAAATGATATAAAACAAAATTAAGGATGTTTATGTAATTTATTTTCTTTAAAAAAATTACCTCACATGATCTCATTAGATAATTTTTATTTATTTAAAAAACTCGCATGATATCATCAAATAATTTTCTTATTTAAAAAAACACCTACATCTTATATTATTAAATTATTTATTTCAAAATATATATTTTTTTTAGTTTTTCACCGACATTGTGAAAACCAAAATGCCACACTCATTCTGGTTGGATAATTAGTAGCTGACTGATCCATTGGATTAGATGCTTGCCATTTGCTCCAATAATGATAGGGCTTCTGGGCCAGCAAGCGCGCCCAATTTTCTCTCATTTGCCCATTGGCGCGCTTCAAGAGCCAGATAGACTCGTCAAACTCTGCTCGCAACTCAGAGTTATTAGCGAACGAATCAGTCACGCTAGAAAAACGAAGAGAGAAACAGACGATCAAATCATCACCAGGATTATCTCCAAAATGTCGCGAAAGTCAAAGAACCAGTCAAAATCATGCCTGGAAATTTAGGATGCGTAATCGTAGCCGTTGATGGCAGCGAAGGGAGCATGGACGCCTTAAGATGGGCGCTCGATACTCTCAAGCTCCGATCGTCTTCTCCCGACTCTTCTGAATCTCCCGGTTACTTCCTCATCCTCCACGTCCAATCTCCTCCATCCATTGCTACTGGTCTCAATCCCGGCGCCATCCCCTTCGGTGGACCCAGTTAAGCCACCTTTTTTTTTCCCTCTTTGGATTGGAGGATTAATTTATTCCATATACGAATTGATTTTTTTTTCTTTTTTTTAAATTTTAATTTCAGGCGATCTTGAGGTTCCTGCATTCACGGTGGCCATCGAGGCGCACCATAAGAGAATCACTGAAGTCATTTTGAATTATGCTCTGCAGATTTGACCTTAAGTAATTAATTAATTTGATTAAATTCACAATTGTTATTATTATTATTTGGTTTTTATCATGCTGAGAAAAAAATGATTAAAACTGGAATATTTCTAATTCAGGCTAACGTGAAAACGCAAGTTGTGATTGGGGATCCGAAGGAAAAGATTTGTGAAGTAGTTGAAAATTTGCATGCTGATTTGCTTGTGATGGGGTCCCGAGCTTTTGGCCCTATTAAAAGGTATATTCTCTTCCTTGCAACTTAATTGGTCAAATTGTTTTAAAAGGCTGATGGACTGGTTGAATCGAAAGCTTTGTATCATTAGACCATATTAATAGTAATAGCTTATTGTTTAGAGTTAGACGCCTTCAATTACATGTTGATTGAGTTTATGTTGCTCTGATTCTTTATTTTTCTTGAAGTATTCGTGTTTCACATCCGTGTCAAACGCATATCCGGACATGGGTATGAGATATAATCCTCCAAGAACTCTCCAAATACATGAAAATCTTGAAAAAAAATTGAATATATCCGTGTACGACACTCACATCCGAATCCGAATGACATAGGATTGAGCGTATGTTATTTACATCGGTTGTTTGTCACCACCACAAGTTTTATAACACAAAATTTGATGCTAAGATATAAGTATTGAGAATATTTCATTTCATATTTGACATTGTTGTTAAGTTGTTTTACCCTCTTAATCATGATCACCGATCAGGCATGAGAATAATGGAGTCTAGAGGAAGTCTTAGTAATCAAGCTAGCATAGAGGCTATTATTATAGAAGCTTATCAATTGTAATAGCTTCTAATTGAAAGGTAAAGTAAAATTTTATATTATTGGATTGGGGAGTTTGTTTGCTAGAGTAATGCATTCCTATGTTGCTCCATTTTTTTTTTTTTTTTGAAGTACCCATATTCGACATCTGTATCCGACGCATATCCGTGACATAAAAATGGGGATATGATCCTTCAAGAGCTCTCCAAATACATGAAAATTTTAGAAAAAATTGAACATATTCGTGTCGGACACATATCCATGTTCGATACTCACACCCAAATCCGAATAACATAAATGCATTCTAATAGAAGTCTTTTGAACCATCGTTACATGTGTGCTCCGAAGTTTAATCGGAGAACTAGTTTTCTTGTGATTTTAAAATGCGTAAATATTAATAGCCATCCCTTATGAGTTTCATTTGTCTCCTAGCTATGATTTTTTTTGAAATCACTATTATGTTGAGGAAGCCATGTGGCAATGTTAGGGAAAAGACTGTCTCTCCCGTGAGATGCCTCAAATCTACTTGAAGAAGCAGTAAAAAAAACTAAAATATGTGGTCATGGTGGAACCAAATGTCATCCTATAGTGTTCATCAGATGTTGCTATTGCATACATTTAAAGGCATCTCTTCTGTTAATATCGTGGGAATGGATGATTATAAACCTTCATAAAGGCAACGAAATTGAAAATACATTACAAAGTTATATGATCTATCATAATGCTAAACGGGATGAAATTCATTATATTGTATGTCAACAGAATGTTTTTGGGAAGTGTAAGCAACTACTGCACCAACCATGCACAATGCCCTGTTATGATTGTAAAGAGCAAGGACACTTCATCCCAAGCTTAAGTAGGTATGCATTGAACAACATATATGAAAATTCTGTCTCCATTTATATTTTATGTTGCTCCGACTTTTCATTTTTTTTTAAGTATTCGTGTCTGACACCCGTTTCCGACACATATCCGGGCATGGGTATGGGGATACAACTCTCCAAAGACCCTTCAAATACGTAAAAAACTTAGAAAAAATTGAACATACCCGTATCCGACACTCACATCCGAATCCGAATGACATAGTTTATATTCTTCTTTCTTTTCTTTTCTTTTTGTAATTGTTTTTTACTAATTTACTATAAACTTGTCATTGATTGCAAATAATTCATGTATATAGATTTATTGATAAGGAGCTAAGCTCCTTTTTTCTTTATTACTCTTTTTGCAATGTGCATGGATGTACATCATTCGAATTTTCTTTCTGGTTTAATTTCCAATTTCCTTATTTGTTTTTAACTACATGTATTGGCAAACTTGCACTTGATTTTTATTACCCTTCAATTTTTGAGGTCAAATTTTGTTCTTGGTTTTGCTTATATCTGTTCTATGGAGTACCAAGATTATAATGCAGCTTACTGAAATGAAAATCATGAACTTTCATACTGAATTTCGTAGTCATTCGTTCTAAGATTTGTGACTGTTGTATCTGATATCAACCTACTGTTCGTACAATAAGTTGGAAAGAAAGAAAAGAAAAAGCTTGATTCTGTGTAGCAAGCAGATTTAGCTACATGAATATCAATGAAAAGGTTACATCGCACTGAGTATCATGAAATTCATGCAGCCATTAAGGCTTCGTTTGGATGGAGGATGAAATTAATTTCGGTGAGATTAAAAACAGCGATGACGGTGAGATTAGTTACTGTAACGGTGAGATTGATTACTATAGTGGTGAGATTAAAATTAGTGGTGGAATATGTGTTTAAAATTTAATTTAAAAGCAATGGTAGCGGTGAGATGAATTATAATAAAAAAATGATCATTAAGGACATAGATAATTTGTTATTTATGAAGTTAATAAATAATTAAAATTTGTTAAAATTATTTTTATAAAATAATAATTTTAATAATAAATAATTAAAAATAATAATAATATATCAAATAATTTTTTATTATACAATTATAAAAGTTTATTTTTTATATTAAACTAATAAAGTTATTTAAAAAAATTATTCAATTAGGTCTAGTTAGTTTTTGCAATGTTTTTAAGACAATGCTAGTGTTTTACTTCAATATTTTGATGCTGCAAACGGTTTTGGATGGTTCAAAAAAAAATAAAGTTATTTAAAAATTTTTTTTAAAAAAAAAGTTAAATGAGAAAAAACAAAAACAATAACAAAAAGAAAATAAAGAAATAAATGTTAATTGATTAAAAAAAAAACAAGGATAAAAAAGGAAAAGAAAACCAAAGGTGAGAAAATTTTCTTCATTGGACCCTTCATGGTGAGAAAAAATTTTAAAGGCATTAGAGGCTATTTGCCAAACAGTCTTCCAATGTAATTGAAGCTGCCAATTGGATTTCACTTGAGGCAAACGGCCGTGCATAAGTAAATAAGATGGTTGTGACTTGTGAACCAGCTAAGGAAAAAAAAATGAAGAATTTCTGGGAATATCATTCTAAGCAAAAAAAAAAAAGTTTTTTTTTTAAATATCTAGTTGGAATATGTTGATATTTTTGGGAAGGATCCAAATTCGAAGGTATAGTGGCTTTTGAAATTTGACCTGTTCTATACAAATAGAGTTGACGTTTGTGGTCATTGAGCATTATTTCATATTAGATCTTATCTAGATTTCATTTTAACGAATATTATAACTGTTTAAGTCGGGTTTAACGTGAAATATGAACAAAAAATTTTGTCCAAACTTAATTTGGCCATGTAAAAGCATTACTCATGTCCAAATTTATATATAAAATGATCGATTTTTTTTAAAAATTTATATTATTAATAATAAAATAGATCGAACTCAATAAAAAATATCATGTTCAAAATTTAATTTATTTTTTAAACAAGTCTCATTTTTTTTTATTTAAATCCGTATTTCGAGTCCAATTTTCTATTAAGCACTTTTTAATATCGGATGGATTTCGAATTTAGACGAATAAATCTAATTCAAATGATATGTATGTTAGATAAATTTTTAAAAATTACATGAGGATTTAAGTACGTAACGTACAAGAGTGAGTTAAATAGATAGGACATAGTGTTAAAAAGTAAATTAAGATTAAAAAAAAAAGAAGAATTGACGTCCGTGGCAAAGTTTTTTTGGCCAATAATTAAAGCTACCATTCTGGTTAGATCTGTTCATAGGTCAGGTCGCGGTTCGATTTTTTTTTTATTTTTTTTACTTAAGTTCGGTCCGAATACACTTTTTATTAGATTAAAAAATATGTTTTTTTTATAATTAAAATTAAATAAAAAAATATTATTATAATAAAAAAAATTATTTCGAGTCAGACTGGATCGACCCGAAATATAAAATATCTTGATCAAACTCTATCCAATACGAATCTAATCTAATACAAATCGGACCTGTCTAATTCTGATTCACAAGACAACAAGTAATAATGTTCTGAACAGGACAACCTCGTGAACTTGCTGGTGGGGAGCTCGTACAAATCATTGAGGAGTTAAGTGAAAAAAATAAATAAAAAACCCTTTCTTGTGGTGGTCCAGTCAGTCTTCTGTGTTTGTCAAAGCTTCTTCAGATATTAAGCATTTTTTTAGTAGATAATAAATTAATAACGCATGGTTGAGTTTTCGACGGAATCAGATTTTGTTCAAAACAGGTCGACCAAAAGAAAATTGCTCTTCTTTTTTAAAATTAAATTAAATAGCAATTATTTATAAACACCGACATAGTTAATTAAAAACATGCTCGATCTCTTCACGCTGAGTGGAAGGAATACCAAAATTAAATGAATTATTTTCATAAATTACACCCCATTTTCTGTTTTTGCTATTATCTAATCACTTATAAGTTATAATAAGTTAGAATAAATACCTTTTTCGTCCCATTTTAATTTTTTTTTTACTTTATGCATCTTAGAAAAAATTAATTTTTATGTATTTAATATTATAAATTTAAATCTTTTATAATATTAAAGTATCATGCTTTTTATTATAAAAATAATATTTTAAATGTAAAAAATAAGAATATAAGATATTTTAAAAATAAGAAAATGAAAACTTAAGGAAAGAGTACCGATGATGAATGAATTTCAATACATAGAAATATCACAGAAAATTCTTGATAGTACCATTTATTAGATCTGCTCATGGTCAGGCAACCCGTCCGACTCGGCAAGTTCGACCTTTATTGAGCCGGATCTGGACAGAAAATTTTTGTTTCTGATCCGTCCGGTCCGAACCGAAATAATATTTTTTTATTTAATTTTAATTATAAAAAAATTTAAAAAATATTTTTTAATTCGATGAACAGTAAATTCGGACCTACCGGATCGATTCAATCCGACCCAAACCGAACCTGAACAAAAAAATTAAAAAAAAACCGAAATAATATTTTTTATTTATTTAATTTTAATTATAAAAAAATTTAAAAAATATTTTTTAATTCGATGAACAGTAAATTCGGACCTACCGTATCGATTCAATCCGACCCAAACCGAACCTGAACAAAAAAATTAAAAAAAAAACCGAATCACGATTCGATCCGACAAGAGGTGTACCATTTATGATTATATATAAACACAAAGTAAAATAATTAAATATCAAATCCCTAGAAATATCAAATCTATAGATGAGCTGAGAAGATGCAGCAGATGTAGCTCCACCATTGGATTCTGCAGATTGAAGTTCAGCTCTGATCAAAATCTTACAGAATTTACAGACGGTGGGCCCTCGGTTCAGTCGGAAAAAAAAAAAAAAAACAAAGTGTAGGTTAGCCCGTGACCGACCAAATCTTATTTTCTCATGCAAAACTTACGTAGGGACAAAATAGCGGCAGCAGGGATTCACGAGCTTAACAACTCATCCACCTTATTCTAATAATACCCTCCAATTATTCCCAAATTTTCAATCCTAACACTGACCCAATGATAATGGTTAAGACTTAAGAAATCAGTCCAACCAGGGTATAACTAGATATTTGTGTAACTAGATATCTGTGTTTATAAATTACTTAAATATGGTTTGAAAAAAGAATTCAAATTCGATTTTGTTTTCGTTGAATCGAGTTTGAATTCAAGCAATTCGCGTAATTCAATTTTTATCTTGAATCGAGATTGAATTTTAAAAATAAAATTCGATGAAGCTCTAATCGAATTTTGAATCATGAATTTTAAATCAAGCTGAACTCAACTAGATTCGATTACAACTAAGTCGAACATCCTTTTGTATGGTTCAACTTCAAGGTCATTGATTTTCTTGCGGAGTTACCAGGCAGGGAGGGAGTGAAAATTCATTATTCATAAATTTTTATTTACTTCATTTTGGTAAAAAAAAAATTCAGAAGTAAATAAGTTGCTTCAATCTTCATATAAAAGTAAAACGTGCGTGCGTTTCATTTGAGATTCGATTCAAACACAAATCGTCTCCTAACCAAACGAAAGAAATTAACTGCAGAGTCAACCCCCATCAGCATAATTTTTTATTTTTTATTTTACTGAAACTATTCCAAGAATTACAATTACTGCGCTTCTTATTGGCTCAATTTGGTAGGATTGAGATTTTGGTGGATAAGGAGAAGCAATGTTTGAAGGTCGAAATCTAACCAGATAAGGACAAGCTTAAATTAAAGCATTACATCTTCTTCGCTGTCTGAAACTTAAGCCAAGGCTTGTTTTGTCCTTGCTCTCTCGTTGCATTCAAAGCTTGTCATTTTGCCTTAGTTTCCCCTGCAACTTGGGGCCTTTTTTTAGAATGATTTTCGGCCTATTCTCTGCGTGATGATTGGCCCACTTTGGACCCACTTAATGTTGAGTGTTTTATCGGATTTCAAGATTTGATATTTTGTATAAATATAAACACAACATAAATTATTAAAATTTTAAAAATTTTATTAACGAGTATCTTTAAAACATCCTTTAAAGTTAATTAATATACTATTTATAATAATAATATTATATTAAATGTAAAATTTGATAATTTTATTCATCATTTTCAATGTATTAATTAAATATATTATTATATTTAGTAACTTTAAAAAGTGTTCTTAAAACACTCGTTAACAAAATTTAAAATTTAAATACAAATACAATATATAAATTGAACGTGTGTTAATGATATTAAAATATATCATATCATATCATATTTATTACACTGATTTTATATTTATTATACGTGTCATAGTATTTAAAATGAACAAGTCGACCAAATTGTTCCAAAAGTTTCCTGCCTATCATAATTACAAGGCTATTTCAGTAATCCTAAGTGCACTAATTGCATGTATAAAAATCTTCTTAGCTTCTCATTTGTAATCCACACTTACTAAATTCCTCCCTTACCTTACCTTCCAAGCTGAAAGTCCTAGTAGAGCTTTGAAGCATGGACTTCACTGCCACACTCTTGTTTTTCACTCTTCTCATCTCATCCACTAAGGCTTTAAACCCTTGTGCCTCTCATCAACCAGATAACTCAGACTCCCTCTCGGTCATCCCAATCTATGGCAAATGTTCACCATTCAACTCACCTAATAAACCTGACTCAGTGTTTAACACAGTCATTGACATGGCCTCAAAAGACCCAGCAAGAGTCAAGTACTTGTCAACCCTAGTGGCTCAAAAGATCACTTCTGTTCCAATTGCTTCAGGCAAACAAGTTCTAAACATCGGCAACTATGTCGTAAAGGTCAAACTCGGCACTCCGGGTCAACTCATGTTCATGGTGCTCGATACTAGTAATGATGTCGCTTGGGTCCCTTGCTCCGGTTGCACCGGCTGCTCGGCCACCACTTTCTCGCCCAACACTTCTTCGAGCTACGGTTCATTGGGTTGCGCCATGCCGCAATGTGCCCAGGTTCGTGGACTCTCATGCCCAGCCACGGGGACTGCTTCTTGCTCTTTTAACCAATCCTACGGTGGAGATTCATCCTTCTCGGCCTACTTGGTTCAAGATTCGTTAACATTAGCCAAAGATATTGTCCCAAATTTTGCTTTTGGATGTATTAATGCTATCTCTGGTGGGTCAGTTCCACCCCAAGGACTATTGGGTTTGGGCCGGGGGCCCATGTCATTGCTTTCACAGTCCGGGGCACTGTACTCAAGTGTTTTTTCATATTGTTTACCCAGTTTCAAGTCCTATTACTTCTCGGGTTCTCTCAAATTCGGGCCGGTGGGTCAACCCCAGAAGATCCGAACCACCCCGCTCTTAAAAAACCCGCACCGGCCCTCACTTTACTATGTTAACCTAACCGGGGTTAGTGTAGGCCGGGTTCGGGTCCCCGTCGCCCCAGAGTTCCTATCGTTTAACCCGAACACCGGGGCGGGGACCATAATTGATTCGGGTACGGTTGTAACCCGATTTGTACAACCCCTTTATGAGGCAATCCGAGATGAGTTTGTGAAGCATGTGAAAGGCCCATTTTCAACAATTGGAGTATTTGAGACATGCTTTGACGCGTCAGCAGAAGCTGAGGCACCTTTAATAACATTACATTTCGAAGGCTTGTCAATGAAATTGCCGATGGAAAACAGCTTCTTACATACAAGTGCAGGGTCACGCGCTTGCTTGGCCATAGCGGCAGTTCCGAACAATGTAAACGCCGCCATGAATGTAATAGCCAATTTGCAGCAGCAGAATCATAGGATTCTGTTTGATGTGGCCAATTCTCGCTTGGGAATTGGTCGTGAAGCTTGTAACTAGTTTTTATTAGCTTTTTAAGTATTAATTTATCGCTCTTTCTTTGTCTTCATGTGGTTAAGGCTAAGCTTTTACTGTTTTTAATTTAACGAAAAATAGATGTAGTTAATAAACAGGATATATAAAATCCTGTTGTTTTGGTGATTATATATGTGATATCTTTAAGCTTAATTATGAGTGTTTTTGAGTATATTCAATTTTTTTATATATTTAAAAAATTATATTTTTATATTCATAATTTAAATATATGTGAAACATATATATTTTTTAAAAAAATAAAAAATTCGAAAATATCTCTAGTTGTAACCTTCTGTAGCTCTTTTTTAGAATGATATGGTGAAGTTCATTGGACTATCTAATAGTCACATCAGAAAACCAATTATTGAATCATTTTTTTCTGACAAACTCTTTGATCTTTGTTTCAAAATATGTACAAAATGTATTTATTTTGCTTTGGATAGACATGGAAATATAGCAAAATTAAAATAGAATCCAGAGATTAGAACATGTCATTTGGTCTTCTGTTTAATGATTGGACTATTTTTTAGGGGTAAAATTATGAATTTTTTCTGAATTTCATTTTTTTTAGGCTACAAATAGATGAGATAATGCATGATTAAAGTAAATAAATTAAAAGAGAGGATAATGTAACAAAACTATCAATAATATTGTAATGAATGTAAATATCTCCACAAAACAATATCCAAAGAGATGAAAGAAGCAACCTTTGAAATTCTTTCATAAGAAAAGGAAAACCCCAACAACTCTATCATAATCCAAAATCACTTCATGAAATTTCAAAGCCATACACAGACTTAAGACAATTACAATCAAAGATTAGTATAACAAACTTGAAATACAAAGAAAAAGCTGTTCTTTTTGCTTGTTTTCATGACTTTTATGGTATATCTCTCTCTCTCTCAGACCTTAAACACATTTCTTTCTGCTTATTAAAATCTTACTATGTCAACCCCACCATTGATGCACTGCAACACCTTCATCCCTTAGCTTCCCATACAAAGCCAAGCATTCCCAATAAGCCCTTTTGCTCATATTCTTTCTTCCACCATGTCCTTGAGGCTTGCATTCCAAGAATAGTTCATCAACCAATCTAATTGCCTTGCTTTTTACCATATCTTCAACCACTTCAGCTTCTGCTTTCATCACAACATACTCAGCCTCCTTCACATTCTTCCTCAGCCAATCTGACATCCCAATCTCCGCCACAGTTGGCGGTGGCGCCACCTCCTTCTTTGAAGACTCCTTGGTCAGAGTCTCAATCTTGTACATCTCAAATTTCAGATTCCTTGTTGGGTAATTCTTGGCAAACCAATTGGTACCACTTCCACCTTGTTTCTCAGGCAAACCTACATCGATGAAAACCCGACGAGGATAGCTTTCAAGTGTGTCTCCCAATAAGTCTGGCAAATACTTGGTTCGCTTGAAGTAAGTTTTTGATGTCCCTGAAGAAGCTCTTGGTGGTTCAAGAAGAACATCTTCAAGGTTCTTCAATGCTGCTTTCTTTGCTTCTGATGTGTATCCAAAAAGCCGCCTCCTTTGGGTGCTTGAGATTGGTTTAGAATATTGCTCAATTTTCTTCATTACCAAAACGTTTGTCTGGAATTTCCTGAAGTAAACAATTCTGTAATTAGATGGCTTGTCGAATGAATAGGAAGATCCTCCACTCAGTTGAACAGCAACTACGCCACCAACTTTGAGAGTTCGATCAATGAATTCTGGGGCTGCTCGGAAGTTTTGGGTGAAGATAAAATCAAAGGACTCGTTAGGAATTGAGCTTTGTCGTTCAAAATCATTTACAGAACTGAATTCCATATCAGTTTTCCTCAAGAACAAAGAACCATGAATGGCTTCTTCATCATCATTGCTTAACAAGAGTCCTTTATCTCCCAGTTTCAAAATACCTTCATTGTTCAAATCATTAAAAAGCAATGGCAAAAGGTCCAGATTAATAGGATCAGAAGAAAGAACTTTAGGCTTAATTGCATCAGCAGGGCGGCGTGCAGATTCGTCGTTGATAATGAATCTTATTCCCGACCAAGGAAGTAAAACAATGATCAAGGCCAAAATCATGATGAAGCGAGCAAGAAGCTTAAAAATCCTAGAACCAAGGACCTTGAAGATCAAACGTGTACCAGTATGGAAATTAATGCCATGTTTCAAAGGCTTGTGCTTGTTATGGCATTTGGTTTTGGTTTGGAGTCCATAAATAATTTGGACAGCCATTGAGGGAATTCTTGATAAAAACAAAAAACAAAAAATGGGCTTAAAAAATTTAATCACTACAATTCAAAAACGGATCAAAAAAGGTATTGTACGAGAAGGTAAATAAAAAAGAAGAAGAAGAAGATTAAAGTAGGCGAGAAAGAGAAGAAAAAAAGCATTTGAGAGAGGGGCAAACTTAGCGAGTACAAAATCGAGCAGCGGTGTGATTTCCACCCACGAGAGCCACACGGTTATTTTGCAATCTTGACCAAAGTAATAGCAACTGCCTTATCCGTTCAACCTCCATTTCTTTTTACCTTTTTCCCAGCTTCCCCAGTGTTTGGAATTGCATATATACACCAATTTAAATGATTTTAACGACACATTTTTAAAACACCAACTTCACCATTCCCTGATCAAGGAAACATGGCGTCGAAAGGGGGGGAGAAAGAGAGAGAGAAATAGAGATATCTTCTTTTCTTTTCTTCTTCTTCTTCTTCTTCTCTTTTCCCCTTGTCCTTTTCTATGTACCTTTGATTTTGTGGGAAGGAAACCTTTTCCTGGTAATGGGGTTTGATTAATGTGAGGTAGGAAAGAGGAATATAAGGGAGAGATGTTGAAACAAGAATAGGAGGTTTTCATAGTCGTTATGGAAATTGGCAAAAATGTATGGTTTCACGAGAAATAAGCTAAGCCATTGCTCTCATAGTCTCGTGTCTCTAATCTGGCTTTTTTTTTTTTTTTTTTTCTTTCTTTCACTTAATTTGAAGTAGTATTCTCCTTTGAAAGCGCTAAGCGTTAATTTTGTTACAACCTACGTCGAGTGAGTTTGGGCCTTTGGGGTGCAAGTGATATTGTGCTGTAAAAACTTGGTTTTCCTATTTTCGTTTATGTAACCAAATTAAAGTTGACTTGGAACTCACAGTTTAATCCAGTTAGTTTATACAATAATTTTTAAAAAATGACATCCAATATATTTGAGGTTCGAATCTCAATATTTATAACTTCTTCTTTTATTTTCAAACTACAACCTTCTTTGTATATATATATATAAATAAAAAAAAAAGGTTAACTTGGAAACTTCTTGAACAGGACAGGGATCTAAAGCTTGTATCAATTAACCAACCAGATGAATATTGGTTTTCTTTTTTAACAGGGTTTGGCCTTGAGGATCAAGTTTTAAGGTCGAGGGAAAAGGGGAATAACGAAGTAGAAGTTCCAACACTTTGAATTACTATTTGAATGAATGCTATGATTTGAAGAGTGGCACCCTAAAATCGTTGACTAGTCCCTGAACATTTGAGTTTATAACAGTATTGCAATATTATGTTGAGGCTTTGAAAAACAGAGAGGATTGGATTTTCATTGTTCTGTGCTCCTGAGTATATTTTGTTAGTTTTGCTTCAATTTTCATTGTTTTCTCCTTGTTGGCTGCAATCTTCATTAATATAATCTAAAATGAATACTGACCAAATTACTTAAAATTAAGAATGTTGATATCAGTTATTGTTCTTTCTATGCAATACCCCATGGCTCAATTTACTAAGAACTTTGGTTGATTTCTTTTTTCATGGATAAAGTTTTGGTGCAAGAGAATAGCAGAGCTGAAAAAGCAGGCTCGAATCCTACGTTGCATGGATACGGGTACGGTACCGGTATCCGGTACGGGTACGGGATACGGCAAATTCTAAAAAATTAGGGTACGGGTACGTTAATATTATATATATATATAACTGAAATTTCACATATGACACAACATAATATAAAAAATAAAGCACACAAATTTCACATAAAGGAGCTTAAATTGTTCAACATGACAACATCTCAAAATAAGAAACTACAATACTTAAATTGTTCAACATGAAAACATCTAAACATGACTATGAAAATCAAATTCTAACAGGGGAAAAGAAGGAAAAAAAAAGATCATAAAATTTCAGTGGAAACAGAGTCATAGTAATCCCATTACAGATGAAAACAACCGAGACCTAACCAACCAATTTATTGATTCAAGACACATTCAAATGCCATTAAAGCTTAACAACCAATGAAATCCAATCGAAAATTTGTTTAAAGCCTAACACCACCATATCTCTAATAAGTCAGCCACATTTATACATGATTTCTAAAGATACAAATCCTTAAACTGGATTCAACTGCAGAATCATTCTACACTAATCATACCATATCATAGATGAGTCAGGAGCAAAACCCAAACATAACAAAATCAAAATAGAGGGAGAAAGTCAAAAACATACATTTGGATTTGCAGCAACTTTTTTTGGGTACGGCTGTTAAAGATTCAGGCTTCAATTCAAGCATTGATTTCGATTTCTGTGTTGGTGAAAGCTTTGAGCAAGAACCATCATCTGCTGATGAGCTTTTCTGTGATGAGAAAATCCTTCCTACTGATATCAAGAAAAAGAATGCCAATGGAAAGTAAGTACTAAAATAAGAAATTGGTTTAGGGCAAATTGGTTGTCGATTGTTGATAAAGAAAAAAATGGGTTTAGGGCAAATTTTTTTTTGGGTGTGGCTGGGTATGCCGTACCCAACCGTACCCAATTTTTTTTTTTTTTTTTAAGTTAGGTACGTACCTGGTACGTACCCAGGCGTACCCCTGGCGTACCCGTACCAGGTACGTACCTGATACGGGTACGCCTTCAAAAAAGGCGTACCCGTGCTTTATAGCTCGAATCCGAAAACTCGCCCGAGCCGATAAGCAAATTAACTCCTCTCAGCTCCCTACAATGTTACCATCCCGGTATCACCATTTCACCATAATATCTTCAAGCTCAGGGCAAGGAGCACTTAAGGTTTTTTTTTTTCTCGAGAAACAGAAGTTGTAAATGACGTTAAATTTTGAACTCAAATATAATATTGCATGAATTAATTGAATTAAATCTCGATTTTTTTTTTCTTCAATAAAAGGGCCGAAGGTCCAAACAGAACAAAAAACACTAAAGAAGAACAATGAGCATCTTGAGCCTAAAGCTAGCTCAAACAAGCAGATAAGTAAGTTCACTAATGACAAACTCCAATAATAAACCAGGCTTAGCGAATTTGATTTTAAGTTGGGTCAGCCCAATTCAAGCTCAATAGTTCATCATAATCCTTCTCAGAACAACTAAGAGGCCCAATATAAGTTTTCTTGTACTTCTATTAGACTTTCTTTTTTCTCTTCCCATATATATATATATATATATATATATATATATATATATATAAGCATAAATCCTAGGAAGCCCAGCGGCCCTACCCGTCATTCAGTTAACTATGTTCTTTCTACAACCTAGCCATTGTCTCCATTCTCAAACACCACTTTTCTTCTCTTCTTCGGATCTTTATTGTCTTAAGACATAACAAGGCAGGACCTGAAGAAACAAGATATCACTAAATCTTTAGATTCAGGTTCCTTTAAAGCCAATATGGGTCTTAAAGGCTTTGTTGAAGGTGGCGTAGCTTCAATCGTAGCCGGCTGTTCAACTCACCCACTCGATCTCATCAAAGTCCGCATGCAACTTCAAGGCGAAACAACGAACTTCTCTCACCACCTTCGCCCGGCTTTCGCTTTCTCTTCCTCTTCCTCTACGGCTACGGCTACGGCTACGGCTACCACTTCCCTTCATCTGTCTCCTCCTCCTCAGCGTGTGGGTTCAATCTCTCTCGCCGTCCGTATTGTTCACTCCGAAGGCTTCTCCGCTCTCCTCTCCGGCGTTTCCGCCACTGTCCTCCGCCAATCCCTCTACTCGACCACCCGCATGGGCCTTTACGATTTGTTTAAGCAACGCTGGACCGACCCGGAGACCAAAACCATGCGCTTGACAAAGAAGATCGCCGCCGGACTTATCGCCGGTGGAATCGGAGCGGCGGTCGGGAACCCAGCTGACGTGGCGATGGTACGCATGCAAGCCGACGGAAGGCTCCCACAAGCGCAACGACGTAATTACAAGAGCGTTTTCGATGCCATTACACGGATTTCGAAGCAAGAAGGCGTGGCTAGCCTGTGGCGGGGCTCATCCCTCACCGTGAACCGCGCGATGATTGTCACAGCGTCGCAGTTGGCAACGTACGATCAGATCAAGGAAGCGATACTGGAGAATGCGGTCATGAAAGATGGGATGGGGACACACGTGGCGGCGAGCTTCGCAGCGGGGGTTGTGGCGGCGGTTGCGTCGAACCCGGTGGATGTTATAAAGACGAGGGTAATGAACATGAAGGTGGAAGTCGGTAGGCCCCCACTTTATAACGGGGCGGTTGATTGTTTAATGAAGACAGTGAGAAAGGAAGGGTTTAGGGCGCTTTATAAAGGGTTTTTGCCGACGGTTTCGAGGCAAGGGCCGTTTACGGTGGTTTTGTTTGTGACATTGGAGCAAGTTAGGAAGCTGCTTAAGGAATTTTGAATTAAAGATTGATGGTGACGATAAATTAGATTGGAAATGTTAGGTTTATTTGATAAAAATTGTGTTTTACTAAAATCTTCCTATTCATAACGAGGATTAATAAATTTACTAATAGTACCATTATTTATTTATTTGATAAAAGAAAAGTTTAATAAAATTCGAATTTAATTCCGTTCATTCATGTTATTACGATATTTCATCTCATTTTAGACAAAATTTGGAGTTCGGATTTTATGTGGATCTGAAAATCTGAAGTTACAAATTTTAGTATCTTCAATTCATTTTTTTTTTATAAAAAAAAAATATATAAATAAGTTTTCATGGGTGGTTTAGATTTAAGGCCATATTTAGAATTTTATATCCATGAAAAAGTTTCTGGCCTTGGTCTTCAATCTTCAGAAATCACATTCGGCAAAGATACCTGAGTCACTCTCAGCTTTAAATTTTCAGAAATTGACTGTTTGAGGCTGTGGGGGCTATTCATGTTCACCATTCTCTTGGTAATGTGGTAGGCACGCAATGAAGCCAGATGTGTGGCCGTGGCCCTAAGAATAGGACCTAAGGATATGATTAACTGACGGACAATGATGCGCATTGAGAAAGTATTTTATGAAAGAATTTTGCTAACTGAGTTTTATAAATGTATTTTTTTAAAATTATTAAATATAATACTATTTTTAATCTATATATTAAAAATAATAAATAAAATTATTAATTATTATATTTAGTATAATATTATTACTATAAATAATATATTAATTAACTTAAACAATACTTTAAGAGCAAGCAAAACCCTATTATGAAATGGCGATTAATTCATTAGAAAAAAAACATTAAAAATTACTTAAAACTCTTTCTTCAGAACATCCACGGACTTAAGATAAATGCTAAACTTTTTTAAGAAAACAAAATAAAAATAAAAATTATGCTTAGTCAGAAGAAAGGAAACATCCAAACAAAAAAAGGGTCTTTACAAAGTAATGGGTTGAGGTCAAAACTTGAGGCTTCTCCCTTGGGCCTTGGGCCTTGGCTCTCAGCTCTATCCTAGGCCTCACCTTCATCAGGCTTATAAATATAAACCGAGAAATCTTAAATTAAAAGTTTTATTTGCATTTAGTTGCTGTACAATCCAAGTTGGTTTCTCTGACAACAAAATCAGTCACCAAGATTTGAACTATTCAGCTTACATCTAGGACATACTAGTTGATATATACTGTATACATCTTAAGGGATATTAGCCTCTCCTCTTAGTAATGGGCATCAAAATCAGTCTCCTAGCACCCCTAATTGGTAAATTTTTCCCCGTATTCAAAGCACAATCATCAGCCTAAGGTGAATTCGAAATAATATAAACAAATGTTGCATGCAGAAACAATGATTGAGAGATCATATACGACACCGTATCATCTGGAGTAAGTCCTTGGACTAGAAAGAGACTAACCTCCTAATTCTTGAGCTTTATCTGAACTGTAGGACACCATGGCCTTCAGATTAGCCCGTTATCTGATTTCCATTTTTCATTTTTTTTTTGGTGAGCGTGGAACTGTTTGGCCTTCTTATCCAACCCCTTTGTCTGGATTCTAGAGTTATTGGCTAACGTCTGGTCGTCTACCTTTGTCTGGATTTTGAACAGATTGAATAGGTTCTGGTCCTTTGCCTTTATCTGACCTTGAAATAGCTTGACTTGAACCTCGGCCTTTCTCCATGCCTAGGATTTCTTTTGCAATCTGGCTTCGCCGCTCCTTTAGAAAGTTGAGCCGGGTTGTCAGCTTTGTCAGTGCTGAAGTTGTGGAATTGGCTCCCTGAACAACAGTATTAGCTTTTACACCACTAAAAACCTTATATTGTTATTTTTTTTTTTTCTTCAATACATCCGTGTTCGATGCATATTCGGACATAAATATTAGAATATGACAAAAACCTTTCAAATACATGAAAAAACTTAAAAAGAAATGAACATTCCCGTATCGGACATATAACCGTATCCGACACTTAAATCTGAATATGAGTAACATAACTAAAAACGATACCAATTATTACCAAATATGCACTTAAAAAGTATGAGGACAAACTATCACGGAATGATAAAACAAACATGTTCTCTAAGATGAAGAGAACATAGTAATTTTATCTTAAATCAGAAACTTTGGTTGGTGATGGGTTCAAATTCTAGAAAACTGCATTAGAGTTTGATACGATGGTGTCGTGTTAAAATAGAATAGAACATACCTCACCCTTCGTAGCAGACTTCTTGGAATTACTTGAAGCAAGGGGCTTCCGTGCAACTCTCTCTGCTGCATACATACGGTTGCTGTTATTATGTGCTGAATGATCTAACTGTTGGTTTTGAGGTGTGTGTTTATTTGCCGAAGATGATTCCTGCTGCTTCTCATTCTCGCACTTTACTTCGTCCGCATATTTATCCTGCTAAATCAGATTCTCAGTTCCATTAAAACAAATCACATAGCCAGGAGCTGAGGCTTTACGATAACCCACAGCTGCCTAAGAGACCACATTAGGATTATTCATTATCTTAAATGTAGCCCAAGCTTAAGTCTAAACTTAGAGAGCTTAAAAAGGGAAGCCTCGAAGTACGAGGCATAATTTGATGACATCACTTAACAATCAAAATAGAAATGCAACAGAAAACCTAAAGAAACACTTAATAATAGAAACGGGAAAGAAAAAGTGATGCAAAAGCTTGTGATGATCTTATAGTTGCTAATTTGCATGGTAAAGTCTTGTGGCTAACGGTAAAGCTCTTTAACGGGTTCAATCTCAGCCTGTATCTAGAGCAAATGCTCAATATACTAAGTTACTAACCTGACCTTGAAAAACAACAAAAAGAAAAACAAAAGAGGGAGAGAGAAAGAGAAAGAGAGGAGAAAGAGAAAGAGAGGAGAAAAGTGCCAAAATGGGTTTAAATCAAGCTCAACTTTGATTGAAAACAAACCCAACCAAGCTTGGAGAGCTAATGCTCAATTTACAGCTTTTCAGATAATCTGTACATGAAACATAGTGTCTTCATAAATAAAAATCTCTGTTGCATTAGAGTTCATAACTCATAAAGAAATTTATTACTATGAAGCTGAAGATAATATGAAATTCAACCATAAAGTTGTTCATCAGGAAAAGGAAAACCGATCACATCCTTCAGAACCTGTTGGATCTGGAATCTCCATACATCAATATACAACAACCATTGAGGTTTATGCACTGACAGAGCAGTGGCTTAATCGCCATTTGACCATTCATTGGAATTTATCTTAAAATGACTTTCAGGAAAATTGAATTTGCTAACTAATATTATTTCCATGCTAACAAATGCAAACACTTCCAAATTCAAGAAATATGTAGAGAGGTTTGGATTTCAAAGAAAATGAATGCAGTTATCAAAGTAGAACAATAGAACCAATTCCATTCAATTTCTAGGAAACTAGAGTATGTCATGCTGCCTCAAATGAATGTGAGTTTACCTTGCTTCCTGACCTTTTAAAAGCAGCTTCAGTAACCTTTGGCTTATTCTTCCTGTATTAAGAGTAAAACAAACATGTATATAGTTAAATCAAGTTCATAAAAGAGACAAGAATGGGAATTGAAAAAAATATATAAAAGTTAAATATAAATCTAAAGAGGATTATAATTTTTGAAGCATGAATTGTTGGCGAGTTAACAGTTGCCAAACAACTCCAGATGTATTTTACTTTAAACAATTTGAATCACTACAAGGATGAAATGTATTCAACTCTCACAAAGAGACAAAGTAAAGAAATGTTTTGTAACAAGTATCCACCAAAATATGACATTGCGAGAGAGAACCAACTGAAAGCTTACATTTTTGCTAGATGATTTGATTGATGTCGATTGCACGAATCATTCATGGAAACAGAATTTTGCTCAAGCAGTTGATTAAGCTGCATCCCCAGATCATCAACCTTTTTGTTCAAATTGATTATGTCTGCCTCTGCTTCAGCTATGTCCTTGAGATCTGCCTTTGTCTATATCGTTTTCACAAGTTAAAATTTGATGCAAAATAAAAATTAGGTACACTAGTTAAATCTGAGGTAGGCCATTGGCTACCTTTTCATCAATTGTATCTGGGAGAAATATGGGTCCTTGAAATGGGTTAAGTCCTGCTTCCATAGCTGTCCTCTTATCTCTCTCCCTTTGCAACTCTTCCTCTAATCTTGATACCTATAAGTACAATCACGAGGAACAATCAAGACTGGGCCTTTCTCATAAGACTAACACAGTATTGACGATAAAAACCATTATCTTTGTGCAACTAATGAATAACATATAAATGCAAATACAAATGTTAAATTACATACATTAACATTTTTTCCATATTACAAATGTATGCTTCCAGCAAAATTGTTCACTCTAGATGTATTTCATGCACTTTGTTAAAAAAACCTTGCCATCTACTCACTGCTGATATTCAGCCCCAACTCTTTCTGCAAGGCGAGAACGGAAAAAGTTGCATATGATGCCAAAAAAAAAGACTTTTAATAAAAACAACCAATTTGCAGAAGGATTTTGTCTTATGAATAGGAGTTTTTGCAGTAACAAAAAGGACCAAAATGAACAAAGATGACTTATATACTTTTCATGCACCTAAATTTGGACTTGTTTTAGCTATGCCATTTGCAAAAGAATTGATATTGAAGAGGGAAGAAAGAAATACATAAAAGATCTCTAACTAACTTTAAAAATAATAAGGGAATATGTTGCCTTTAATACATTTTTTTTTCAACATCACAACAAACATCTTTGTTGCTACAGATACATAAACTAACATAATGCATGAAACAGAAACGACAGCACAAAAAAGAACTGAAAAAAAAAATCTCCTGGCAAACATACATCTTTCTCAAGAGTTAGACGACGCCCATGCAATGTCTTCTTTTGTTTTTCCAAGCTGGCTTCGAGAATGGTATTACCTTCAATCTATACTAGAAAGATGACTTGTTATGAAAAGTCTCCAAACAAGTTGAGATAACAATAATTAGAAAGGGTGGATTTAGCAGAACCTCTTCGGTGAGTCTCTTTTGCAAGTCAGATTTTTCAGCCTCGAGTGTCTCTATTTCAGCCCTAAATTGGGTCAAAATTAGGTAAGTAAAAAAGAAAATAGAGCTATTATCAATAAAATACAAAGTTCTGACTCTATATTGTTGCCTTTTCCCTTTTGGCTTCGAAAACTATGTTATGCAAAGCATAGATTGCGTCATCCTAAGCATGAAAGAAGACTTTAAAAGGTGCTTGAAACTTTTAGTGGGTATTGGGTCCTCCATGCTATACGCAAGAATAACCAGGAAAACAAGTAGTAGCAGGCAAATTTATACAAGATTTCTTTATATAGATCATGGGAACATCACTTACTGTTCTTCACATGGAAAATCAATGGATTCCATAGAAAGGTTCTTCTTTGCCTGGACAAGCAAACCAGATAAATTAAATATTTAGTTGCTACAAGACTATAAACACATAGACCAACTTGAGGAATTGTAAGTTAATAATCTAAGGTAACTTGCAAGAGCAAGAATGAATGCTTGGACATACTTATTAGCTAAGAGAGAAAGTCAAATGAAGTAGGCCAAAAGCAGAATGCATTATAAATGCAGAAAACAAACACTTACAGCAGTACGTCCCCAAACAGTGGGACGCCTAACGCTGTGGCCAGGTCCATTTCCAATAGATGTGGATTTTGGGATGCATGAGATTTGATTATGATGAGTTAACTTATCCTCCAACTTGGTTACTCCTTGAACACCTTTGGACAGCTCAGCAAATTTATTGGTCTCTATTGCTGAACTATTGCTACTCTGATTCTGCTTACTCCTTTCTGAATCATCATTTTCAAACAGTGAAGAGTGAAGTGAACTTGAAAACTTCTTGGTGGCTTTTAAATCATCACCAGCTATAGAGGACTCAGAACCTGAGCTCGAATAATCAGAATCCTGCAATTTTTATTTTCAGTTCATGTAAGTATAGTACATCATCTTTTTATTACTGATTTATTGCTCTTTTCACCTTTTTAAAACAGAAACAATTCTCAAAATCTAAACTGAGGGGCCACGGAATGTAACAGCACATGGCTACACGAAAACAAGCTGCCCTTTACCAATCAAAAATAGCAAAGGAGAACAGATCATGATTCATATAAGGTGAAGAGAGAGAGAACTATAGACGTCTGATTCCGATATATGATGCTGCAAAGTTAATTTAGAATGCATTTTGCTCAGCAGTAAATCAAGTTCATATTATTAACCGGAAAACAAACAAAGACATGGAGACAATAGAAACCTTGAGTTGCCAGGTGGTGACAAAGGGAGCATATATACAAGCTATAAAATCATTAAAAAATGTAGAATGAGCAAATAAATCTGGTAACCTATGAGCTCAGCGCATTTCATGCATTAAAGAGAGGTAAATGAAATTTGGAGAAGAAAGCTTTTAACTGTTCCAAAATTTGTATTAAGTTTGTTAATGCCATCATTTTTAAAGCTTATGAACAAAATATAATGTAAATGCCATTGTAAGAAAGTAGAGGAACGAGCCTTATCATCATCCAGATCATTGTTAACAGAGTGACCACTCTCGCTGCCTGTTCCACTTGCTACATAGTCATTATCACTGTATGCATCAGACCCGTGTGTTGCATCATCGCATTCATCATCTTCATAGGACTCATCATCATCAGTTGCCTCCTCACTTTCACTTCCACTCTCTTCCGTGTCAGAGTATAAATCAGAGGAAACATAACCTTCCTGCCAACAAAATGCTAAGCTCATAATCGCAATGTAAAAGCCAAATCCAAACCAAAGTAATAAAAAATTGGAATATGGAAAAGAACAGCCAAATTTCTCATCTTTTTATGTTTTTAAGAATATTACTAACAGGGAAATGTTAATCAATACCTAATGGCACTAATTAAGGTGATATTTAAAGAAAAATATGTAATTAATGCATTCTGCTATTGAATTTAGTGAAAACAGTGCATTAAATGCAAAAATCTTTCTTTAAATAGTATTTTAACAACCTTTAACCAGTGCCTATAGACACCCGTTAGCCGGACTCTTATTAATATTATAAAGACTTAGAAACATTCAATTAGCTCACATTTATTTTCTTGCATTGTAAGGAAAGAATGTAGGGTAATTGCTGTATAAATAAGAAGGATAAGACGACAGTACAGACAAATCTATAAGAGGATATAATGACTCAACTCAGCTGTATTCGAATTCCACCATTAGACAGTCATAATCTAGTCACTTTAGATTCTGTACCATTAATAGCACATAGACACCAGGACAACACAAACAATTTTTGACTTAAAGATCATGTTTGCTCAAAAAGAACAAATAGAAAATAAAACATATCGATTGTGAACTAAAGATAAAGCCTTACAGCTCATGATTTAAGGGGTACATACTTGTCTGCATAGCGACTACATAAAGCCATATCAGAAGCAGTTGTGAAAAAAGAAGACAAAAATTACAGCTTACCCCGAATATTTTATCATACTCTTCCAATAATGTTATAACAATGGCTTGAGCATGATTGGCTGCAGCAGCTGCTTGCAGCAGTTGAATTGAACCATCACCACCCACATCAAAATCGTTTTCAATCTCACAGTCACCAGATAGAAGGGGGCGAAGAAGCAAGGGTGCCATGCATGCCGCCACGGCTGAAGAGCTCATCCGATTTTCAGTTTTATTAGAAGCCACAGCTTGCATCATCATTAGAATTCTGAAAGAAAGGAACATAAAAAAGATAAATATGGATAAAGGCAAGTAGAAGCCAAGATGGCAAAGAATGAGGGTGATATTTTAATTGTGGATGTAAGATCGAATCCCTTTCTTTTTTTTCCAAAATGCCTGTAGCTACGAGAAGAAAAGCATTCTCAAGGTATTTCATTCATAATTTTTTCAACAATAATCAACTTAGTGCTGAAAACTAATAGAAAGTTAAGAGATGTTTTCTGCTTTTTGAGTGAACAATTTTACATTATTCAACAAGTTCTGGTGTGCTAGGATTATTAATTGTAGGTTCTATATTTATGTCTTCTACAAGATATTATTTCCAATTTCCAACTAACCCATTTTGCAAGGACCAAGACATATATCAGAGGGTTGCTCACCCTAAAACTTGTTATAGCAACAAGAATCTGTGTTAATCAACCAGTTTGGGTGAAGATTTTCATGCACCCAAACAAATCACATAAAAAAAATTATCAAGAAAATATAAAGTGCAATTACAATGAAAAGAAAAGAAGAATTTGAACCCCCCCCCTCCCCCTCACCTGTTCCAAAGATAAAACAAGATTTGCAAGTGAAAATTGTCAAGAAATCCAAAAAGAAACGATGTAAACATAACTGAATTATGACTTTCAAAATGAATCCAATTAACCAAATGCCAACAAAGAAAAACAATTGCTCATATCCATCTATACTCTATACAGAAGCAGCTTAATAGCTGTGAAACTTATGTGAAGACAAAAACCCTTTTTTCATGTTTATACAACACTTATCATTCTATAGCTATTTTCAATTATGAGTTATTTTTAATGTGGTTTTCTAATTTTATAATTGTATGGACTGTTACTTGTACGTGATCTTTTTTAATTCTTTTGCATATATTTTGATAAAAAAATATTAATAATTGTATTGTAGGAAAGAGAACATTAATTGCATAAATTTAATCAACAACAGCATATCTACATTGTTCACATATCATTTAAATCCGTAATATAAAAATATTCTTATTTAACCACCATATGGAATAACAGCTCTCTTTTTAATGAATACATAATGCTCAGGAAATAAATGTGCAAACTGCATGTCAAATATAACTTTTACTAAGAAAAGCATAATGCTTAAAAGGGCAAAGAGTGAAGTGATGAATCAACTACCTCTGTAATAAGCGACGGTTTGGCTCAGGAAACGTGTCCAATACTGCCACACGCATAGCATTGACTCTACCACCAGTTCCTAATTATTTTATGATGTTCAATAACAGAATAACAACAAAACCAAATCTTCAAAAATCATGCAGATAGGTAAGTCATCCAAAATGCAATGTCATAAAGTCGATGATATTTAACTGGACAATTTCCACTACATCCCTTAGGGAGCCAACCAATTCAGAATTGAGAATACAAGAACTTCACCAAATGGATGCTTAAAACAAGAACCCGGCACACGAAATTCCTATTTTAGTTAGATTAATGAATAATAAAGCACAGCATATTTAACTCCAATAGGGATTATCCAACGCATACTTCCCTTTAAAATTAGAGGCATCAAGAATCCAGCTGTGGTGAAGCTTGTTATGAACTCAATTTATTATAGGGTAAGATAGCAATAGCAAAAACAAAAACACTTCAATGAAAACTTACGGCATGCTTCTAGTAGAGCATTGCAGCATGATGCTGGGACAGGAGATGATGGCAACTCTCGAATGACATACTGGAAAATGGCATGAAGGAAATTAAACAAGAAAGTATCAGGACCAGTATATGCTGTAACTTAAATGAAAGAATCTTGAGGAAACTAATAAGGCATACCTTGACACAATCAGCAATGACATGTGGATCCTCCTCAGAAGAAAACTCAGTTTTTCCTGCATAAAAGAGCATGGCCCGAAAGAGTTAGAAGAAGACTGAACAGAAAATATTCTGATGTAGAACTACAAGTATACAAAGTAGCTTTGGCTTCTTGCTTTGTCCTATTCAATAAGCAAAGAATCTTCATTACATGAATATCAATTCAAATTTAAATTTGAACAAAGCTACTTGATAGCATTTTTTACAGCCGAACATTAAATATTGAATGTGTAATTCCAAATAAATTGTAAGAAAAGAACAGAACAGAACCTACAATAGCTGTAACCAATATCAAAAATTAAACCAGAATATAGAATATAGTCAAGGACAGAGTGTGTCTAAACAAACCCTGTTCATAATCCCGAATTCGGTGCTCAACATCTTCAACATCTGCAGCTTGTCGTAAGACCCCTTCTACTTTGATTCCTGTTAAATAATTTTAACATGATCAAAAGTAGCTCAAAGAATATGAATGACAGTGCTTTGCCATATGACTTAAATCACTGAACAGTAACATATCACACCCACAGCTTCAGAGGCCACTAAAATTGTGAACAATGTGGAAAATTCTAGAAAAAAGATAAAGAAAAGTTTAGACACTGGAATATTCTTGGAATAATTCTTCTATTACTAGCAATGACTGTTTGTTCTGTGGCCTTGCACCAGAAGATCATGACCATCTTTTCGTCTCCTGTTCTTTTTCACAGCAAGTTTGGAATGCCATCCTCCAAATGTCTCGTATTCATAGAGGGATTGGAGACTGGTCCTTTGAATTGCAGTGGGCCATCCGTAATCTTAGTGGCAAGTCCCTAGCCACCATTATTCTTAAACTTGCTTGGACAGCTCACATATACTTTATTTGGAAAGAAAGGAATCAGCGCAGAGTTGTATGTCCTTCAACAGCCCTGATTTTATAATTACTTTAATTAGGGAACCTATTCAGCTTAAGCCTCCTCAATTATTCATCACCCCAAGGAATCAGAATTTGTCTAGCTCCTGGGATTTGAATTAAGTGACTTTGTCTGTTTTCTTTTGTAATCTGTTTGGATTGTTAGTTGCACGAACAACTGGCGTTTTGTAGCAAGTTTATCTTGCTTCTTTTGGATGAATAAAACGACATTTATCCCCCCCAAAAAAGAAAAGTTTAGACACCTGCAGTGGTGCAGGAAGATTATCCAGAATATAGGTATCTCAAGAAAGGTAAATGAATAAAAACACACATGCACATATATTCACTAGATTATATAGGGATTAGACAGTTACCCACTATATGGAATTAGAACTTCAGCAACAATTAATACAAAAGACAAAACTCACCGTGCTCTTCTACAAATCTTAGGGCCTTCTCCAAAAATGTTGGAGCTCCATCAACATCTTCTAGTGCAAGTAAAATTGGTCTGCCTATGACTGTAGATCTCACAGGCTGTTTATCATTCACTAACAAAGAGAAAGAGGAGCATCAATACCTCATATGAGAGGAAAAATAAATCAAAACAGCCAACCAAGTTAGAAATTTGGTAACTTGGTACATTCAAGAAACAACTCAACAGGCTTGTAAAAAAACATAACAGAGTGAACAGATAAAGGAAAACTAGAAGAAAGGAGGGCAAGGTGAAACAAGAATAGGAGGAACTGACAACTAAGGCTCTCCCAATTTGTAACATGCTTGAATTTTTCTGATTTTGTTACATCATTCAAATGAACTTACAGATTATGCACTATTTAGGAGTCTAGATACGAATGAAGCCCCAGTATACATATTAGTGCAAAGTTACACCACACTCAAAAAAAATGGCTGCAGAACCTTACCTGGTTCCTTAGAACCATCAACTGCGTCTGCTTTATCATTCCCAAAGATGCCATTTTGCCCCATCACATGAACAGAACTTGGTGCTTGTGACAAAGCATTCTCAAGTGCAGCCTTCCACTCATACAAATCCTCTAACGTTTCAGCCTGCAACACCAACAAAAGGAACAATAACGTCATTTGATTAAGCATTGAATTCTCCCATAACATCAGATAGACACATAATCAATGCTTTTCTCTCTGCATTTCTGCCTTCAAAACCAGTGCTGTGGCCAAAACAATTCTTAGTAATGGGTTTCACAGGATAAAAGAATGCTATCATCGGGGTATAGACTGACCGACTTGAATAAAACTTTGATACCAAAGATGAAATTTTCATGTTCAGGGCATTCTGGTAACACGCATGTGTCAGTTGCTTGGTAACAAGGTCTTCAGCTTTTCATTAAAGCTCGGTCTTGGTTAGATTCATTTGATCATCTTTAGATACGAGGAAGATCTGTTACTGTTTTGGCAGAATCTTGATGTTTAATGCCATTCAAACAGAAAGCTAACAACTATTTATCAAGCTAAGGAACATATAAACTAAAGAATCATGAATCTGAAAACCCACTCAACTAAACAGTTTAGTGGAAAGTATGATCCAAAACAGTAAAAAATGTAATATAGGAGAAATTATAGATGGAGAATGGGAGGAAGCACCTTGAGTGTGAAGGTTCGTCTATCGTGGCCATCGTGAAATAGTACAGTTATGAGTTTTTTATCAGCTTTGACAACCACACTAGAAAATTTGAAAGGTACCACGAGTTAGTAAACGCTTCCAACTTTCATGATATTTGAAACTTGAAGAAGAGATCAAGAATTTATAATCTATTCAGAAAAGCAAGCCAACCTGCCTGAATTGTTGAGATCAATTCCGCCAAGAGTTAAATTCACTTCATTCCCCTTCTGAGAAATGGCATTCTGAGAAGTAAAACAATAGTACATTAATCTTCTAAAACCTTAAGTAGGCAATATGCGGCAAGAGAAAGAGAAATGGACTAGTGCATGGTATGTGGAAAGAAGAGAACAAGATATCACCAGGATAATAATAACATCTAACCAATAAATATCAACCCATCTATATTTTTACTTTTGCCTCAGGGACTGCGCACTGGAGTTCTTCCACACTATCCAAACCCAAGTCCTTTCCTCAAGCCAAGCAATAGTTAAATCATTTTTCTATTTTATTCTTCGAACTGAAGATCTCAAATATCACACTTTATAGAAGAGGCCCCATATGTGTTATAGTGCATCTAAATAAAGTTTAACCCAATTATAAATCGGGAGGACCTATCTAATGACTTTGCATCTTTCATTTTTAGGGTCACTCTGCTGGAGAACCAAAGAAGAATTGGCGAATGAATTGATATCAAACTATAGTACCATAATTGTCAAATTAAGCAGTGTTTAGTAACAACCATCTCTCTTTTTTTAATCAAAACAACCATTTCTACTACAATAAAAATGTAAATCTGTACAAATTGCAAGTACTTACAGGATCACTTCTGAAGAAAACCAGCGAAGTATGTGACAAAATAAACCACCTTTTCTTCCATGATGTCCATCCAATTCCTTTAATAATAAAAAATAGGGAAAAAAGGCGATGAAAATAAATAACCCAGAGGAATCCAAGCCATTATCCTGGGACTGTGTTTCAAAATAAACCTCATAATGCATATTTTTCTAGTAAAATGTAAGTAGAGGTTGTGCTTCACAAAACATAAGGTGAAAGGAAAATGAGTAACTGAATTAAATTGCGAAGTGTGATAAAACCAAACAAAATAAACAAACCTTTGGATGATAAAAAAAGTGACCCGCTCTTTAAAACCTGCAAGAAAGTTTTAAACTTAAAAAGAACTAACTTTTACAATTTTGTAAATTGCATGCTTAAGAAAGAGGGAATGCAGGGCAATGTAAGCAATGATCTCAGGAAGGTAAATCTAGCAATGGACTTGAACCTATGTTACTCGGACTCAGGTGTGAGTCGGATACGGGTATGCGTCCGACACGGATATGTTCAATTTTTTTTTTAAGTTTTTCCATGTATTTGGAGGGTCATATCCCATACCCATGTCCGGATATGCGTCGGACACGGGTGTCGGACACTGGTACTTCAAGAAAAATGAAGAGTCCGAGCAACATAGACTTAAACTACATAACAGAGTTCATTCTTTTGCATCCAAATTCCTCGGGGTCACTTAAGAGTCTAGGATTAAGCTTATGCTTGATAATATCCAAAGAGATTAACTGCTAAATAGGCAATCTTTCCATAAAATGGTTCAAAACGTTTAGTTGAAATCCCAAGCACATAAGGTGTAGACAAGTGGTAAACAAAAATGATTGTAAACACAATCTCGATGATGATAAAGATGTATGCAGGGTAATTTAGGAAATGAATGGTCACGTGCATTCGTGCAATTCAATCAACGCTCAAATTCAAAATAGTAAATAACAATTAGTAGGGGAGAGAGAGAGCAGTTTACCGAGTTTCCAGCATGAGAATGCATATGATCTGGCGGGCCTGGTGGAGCGGGTGGAGGTGGACCTGGAGCAGCAGCAACTGCAGCATCTCCCTTAAGAGAAAACAAAATAATTTTCAACACAAATCTCCTTTAAAAATCAGAATTTAGGTTTTTTTTGTTCCCCAATGGTTCAAATCCTTTACTTAAAAAATAATCAGAAAAGAAAGCAAAACTGATTTACACCTGATGTCCTTGAGAGGGCTCTTCCTTTTTGGAAGCCATCCTCTGCAAACAATGAGAAATAAAACAGAAAATAATTTTCAATGCAATTCCCATAAAACTATATGTAAACAAAAAATAATAATGAAAGAAAAATAACCTACCTGTTGTGCTTGAGTCGGTTCTTCCTTTATGTTAGGCATTTTCAGATCAATAATTTTTTTTTTTTAAAAACAACGTAAAATCTCCGACCTTAAATCACAACGTAGTTTTTCCTTTTTTCTGAACATCAAAATCTTCTAAAAACAAATAGAAAATTAACACAAGAAAAATGGACAAAAAAAAGATTGATCAAAACCTGTTGTGCTTGAGACGGCTCTTCCTTTTTGCTAGGCATTTTCTGATCACAAAATCAAAAAAAAAAAAAAAAGAAGCAAAATCTCCGTTTAAAACACAAAATGTATTTCTTCCTTTTTTTTTTCCTGCTTCTGAATATCAAAGGCTTCTATAAAAGAGCTAGAAAATTAACGTAAAAAAAAAAAAAAAAGAGAGAGAGAGAGAGATTGATCTAAACCTGTTGTGTCTGAGATGGTTCGTCCTTTTTGGTAGCCATAATCCTCTGATCACTCAGAATCAGAAAAATCACATCCCAAACAGGTCACAAAATCAAAGGATCAGCAGCCTCTGCACCAACCTTGCACTCAGCAATTTCAACAATGCCGCTCATTCACAACATTTAAACAAACAAAAATAATTTCAAAACTCAAACCAAAATAACACCAAAAAATTTCAAAAATTATCAAAGCAAAAAAACTTTTACGTTAATTTGAAACTTACTTGGTGGAAAAACGGGAAAAGGAAAATGTAGAAGAAAAGGAAAAAAAGATAAGAAAGAGGCGTAAAGTTGAGAACACAGAAATTTTCTCTGCTTTTTTTTTTCTTTGTTTTGTGTGAGTGTTTTGGCTCGGAATTCTTTGCTCAACGTAAACCCCGTTTGGTCAAGCAAAGGAAAAGCCTAAAAGCCCTCCCTCCAAAACAGAAAAGGAGAGGGGGGAATTGTGCGGCAGTTGTACACGTCACCCCTATTCTTTAGTTCTTTCTACTTTTTTGCTTCCGAAAATAATTGTGTTTAGACTTTGGAGGGAAATGGCACTCCCGGTAATTTTCCCCTCTTTTGACTGCCTTTTACCCCCCGTGAATTCACAGGTAGAGCCCACCGGCCCAGATGATTTACGGAATTGATCACGGTTGCTCTGATCTCGTGTGGGGTCCATTAGGCTACGTAGGACCTCGTTGATCGAATGTTGAATTAAATTTAATAATTTTGAATATTATTCAAATATGATAAAAAAAATTAAAATTTAATATAAATATATAAATATATACAAATTTATATAACACTAATTATTAATATATTAAATTTTTTATAAATATATAATATTTTAAATATAATTATAACACAAATAAAACATAAATATACATCAATTATCGATTCTGCTTGAATGATTGAGTTAAAACTTACAAACAAAAAGTACGATCCGAAATATGGGGCCAACTGGCAAAGAAAGATCATAGATTTTTTTTTTTACCATGATGAGCACGATTGATTGAGCTCTAAAGTTAAATATTTTTTATTTATGTATATACTTTCGAAAAAAAATCTTACAAGTTACAATTTTAAAATTTAATAAATATATTTTCATACTTATAGATATAGTATTGGGATTATTATGCATTATTAAAGTGTCTCAAGTCTCAACTTACTCAATGAAAGAATGTGAATAGGAAAATGTAACTTCTATTCCACTATAATGTTTTGCAATAATTGAGAGTTGCTTTTCTATTTAAATTTTGTAGCTTATTTTACAATTGATTTACATGAAGGGAAAAGCTAATCAATACCTATAGGCACTGATTAAGGTATTATATATAAAAAATATATATAATTAATGTAATATTTTTTTTTAAAATTCAATAAAAATAATATATTAAAGATAAAAAACTTTCTTGAAATAGTAAATAAATAATCTTTAACCAGTGTCTATATACACCAGTTAAGCAAATCTTTACATGAATATGATCAATGACCATTAAGTACTCAAGGTACCTACTCATAAACAAAGCCTTACTGTTTTTTTAAATTTTTATTATTTAAAGTTGTTAGAAATTTAATTTATAATTATTGAAATTAAAAATTTAATATTTTAACTGACAAAAATTTTGGATGTGTTTGGTAAGATAAAAAAATGGAATGATGAATAAAGGAGAATAAAAAAATAAATAAATTTTATGTGTGTTTAGTAAGATAAAAATGAGAGAGAAAAAAATAGAAAATATGACAAATTTTCACAATTGTTCATAAAAAAAAATCACTCGAAATTGGAATAAAAACAAATCACTCAAATTTTGAAGGAAAAAAAAAAGAGAATAAAAAATATGAGAGTTGTGAGTCAATTATTATATATTTGAAAAATTATTCATCATATTTAAGTTATACCTTTTGCATCTTAAGTTTTGGGAAAACGTAATTTTTTGATTTAAAAAATGTGTCAATAATAATATTAAACGGAACCTAAAAACTATGTTTGAAAGTGTTAAGGTTCGTGAAATATCAAATTTCTAATTAGAAGACTTTAATTCAAAACTCCATTTATATTTGTAAGGAAGGAGAAGAAAATGTGTAAAACGAAAATAAAATCTATCTACGTAAATTTGTTAATTTTTATTATGAATCATGATAAGAAAATAATATAAAAAAAATAATTAAAATACGATATAATATAATAAAAAAATATGAATTTGATATAAATATATGAATATATTCAAATTTATACAATATAAATTATTAATATATTAAAAAATATATATAAATATATAATATTTTACACATAATTATATATAAAAAAAAGTAACACATATACCATAGATTCCACGCAAAATCTATTTCTGCGTGTTTGGTAGGTTATAATTTAATAACTTTAATTCAAAATGGTAGCATTTTGCCTTTTGACATCATGCTTTTATACTATATACATATATATATATATATATATATATATATATATTCTAACATAAATTTTGTTTAATCAGGTCGAATAAAATTCGAACTCCCAAAAACGACAGCATTTATAATTTTATATCCCAAGCAACCCAAATCAAAACAGGGTTAAAGTATCTAAATAGTTTTCGTATTATAATTAAAATGTATTTTAGTTTTTATATTATAAAAGTGAATAATTTAATTTATGTATATTTAAAATTGATACAAAAAAATAAAATTGATAATTGTATTAATGAAAAATTATTTAAATGCTGCCGTGAATATATGAAACTGAGAGAATAGATGATTTGAAAAAAAAAAATTAATGACGTGTCAAATTTTTTTGCTCAAAGAAAATTTAAAAACTGATAGAATAGAAGATTTCGAAAAAAAAAAATATGACATGTTTTTACATGTAAGGGAGGAATTTAGATAAAAAAAATCATATTTTTTTAAATTACACTTGAGTAAAAAAAATTGACATGTCATCATATTTTTCATTAAATCATCTTTTTTATCAGTTTCGCATGTTCATATTAACATTTAAAATTTTTTTTATTAACATTATTATCAATTTTATTTATTTATATTAATTTTAAATGTATAAAAATTAAATTATTTATTTTTATAATATAAAAATTAAAATACGATTTTAATTATAATAATGAGACCGTTTAAGTACTCTAAACACCAAAACGGACCTCAAAATCCAGCATGTAGCTGCTTCTATTCCTAGGCTGACACGGCGGCTATATGCCCCTTCTCCGCCCCTTTTCTTTCTTTTATATTTCACGACCCAAAAAAGATTTAAAAATAAAAAAAAACACATTTCCTTCCTCACAAATAATTCTAAAACAGAAAAATGAAATTCAATTACCTGTCTTCCTTCGATTTTCGAGAGTTTCAAAAATTTTAATTCAATCTGGTTTGATTTTTCTAGGGTTTGAATTCGAGGGGGGGCTTAGGTGGAATTTTGAGATTGTTTTAGGGTTGGCGATATGGAGATAGAGGAACCGAGTTCGAGCAACGACTCGTTGGCGATGGAAGTGGGGGAGATTAAGAGAAAAGTTGTGGAAGAGAAAGATCAGGTTCGCGTTAAGCGGAAGACATTGCAAGCTGTGCTGGAACAGTGCCAGAGAGCTATCGAATTGCTTAGTAACAACGAAGGTGGAATCGACGATGACGATGGTGACGATGAAGATGACGACGATAAAGATGACTTGGATCCTCAAGGGGAAGTCTGCGGTCTGGGTCTTCAAAGAGATCAAGAAGCGGACGAGGTTTGTTTAGTTCTTTTTGTTTGTTGTTTGTTTTCTTAGGGTTAATTCTGGATTTAGATTTCTGTTCCATGCTAAGAAAAACGAGGGAAAGAGAAGGAAAGGAAATCTAAGTGAGAATCTTACATAATAATTTTTTTAGCTCGTAAACACGTTTAGTTTTGAATTTGGTGGATTTGTCATGTTCTTTATGAAGATTTAGTTTGTTTAAACTTTTACTATGGTTTTTTTTTTGGGGAGAATTCTATGTTCTGAAGAGAAACTTGAAAATTTTAATTCATAGAGATTCAGCTAAATTAAGTTGTTTATTTGAAGATTATATGTTTCTACTTTGAGTGATGATAGAATCTGAGTTGAACGCAGCTTGAACGACACAATTGAACTTATATTATAGCTAAATGGTGGTTCTCATTTGGATAATGCTCTGATTTGTGGTGAATGCATCAGTTGCATTTCTATGTCAAGTGCTTTTCCAGTGCTGCATGCTTACAGGTTGTAGTTTTACAAGACAGAAAGTTACTGATTGAGCTTTCTTTTGGTTTGTTTTAGTTATTGATGCGAGTTTGGAGGTTTTGCCATGATGACTATGTCTGTTTCCATCTTGAGTCTGGGCTAGGTTGAGAAGTTTGTATATTGTCATAAGATGGAGAAATGATATTCTCGATTAAAAGCCAATCTAGACTGGGGTTGCATTCTTTCAGTATTAAATTGAAAAGAAAGTAAGGAAGAAAAAAAACTCGGATGGAAGTATGCCAGAGGGTGGAGGGCAGGAGCCAACCGTTAAATAAAACGTAAATTGATGAAAACACCCTTTGCCTTTTACAATTTCTTATATGATGCCTTTCATTGCTTCAGAGTCCATTTGCCTCTTAGCAGTTGTCTCATTGATGTCATCTCAATTGCAATGCTCCTTTCTTATGTGTTTGTTTCTATCTATGTATACATATATTTATTTTGAAAAAATAGATAAATGAGAATGAACTTTTCCATCATAACATTCATCCTATGGAGTAGAATTTTGGTCAAAGATATAAGATTAGGAACTAATCCAAAAGGATTTCAAATTTGATAAATGAAGTGTAAAATCAGAGCCCAAAGTTTGTGAAAAAACTGGAACCTTCTTTCTCTTCTAGAAGTTGAGTTACTGATGGTTGTGAAAAGTAAAGAAATTGATTTTTTCACCTCTAATGGTTGTATTCCACTTTGAAGTGTGAAGTGTATGTTTGTTGTTGTTCATTGTATTCCACTTTGCAGTCGCCTGTTTTGTTAAATGTCATGGATCAAAATTAAAGATCGTATTCCACTTTTATAGTTCTCTAGTTGCAACTTGCATCTTTTAATGGCAATAAATATTGAAATCTCACTTCAGTATGGTGATCCCTTATACTTGATTTTGATATGCTCAACTCTTGAATGAATGAATTTTTTTTTTTTTTTAATTTAATGAGTAAATGGCTTTATGACATAGATTATGCATATAAAATTAGCAACCTGATAGAAAGGAGATCTACTGAATTTGCAATACTTTATGAGGTTGGCATTTGCTTTCCTATCAAATATTTCCAAATAACTTGGACATCTAATGCGTGTGCCCTTATTTTAAATGCAGTTATGCGATCTTCACAAATCTAGAGTTCAATGCTCTGACTTCCTTGAAAAGCTAGAGTGTGCTCGGGTGCCAGTTCCAGAAAACATTGCTGGTATGCATCCAAAGATGGTCCTCTTTAGACTGTTAGCATACATCATTTTCACTCATTGCAAAGACATTGAACAGGCATATTTATTCAGTATATTGAAGTTCTTGCTTTTAGGGAACTTTTGCTTGTGTTTAAAATGATCTTTGTTGCCTGGTGGATACTAATGAAATCCTTCTTTGGAACCAGAAGAAGGTAGTTCTTGGGACATGGTCAACGAAAATGATCTTTGGGAAGATGAAGATGTTGATTTGAATCAAGAAGATTATGTTCTTGTTAGGCAGGAAGATATAGTAGAAGGCATTGCATGTTTTATGGCTGCATATTTACTATCCCTTAAACAGACTAAGGCATGTAAATTTCTTGCTCTTTGTTGGTGTTATTATTATTTTGGACTTCAATCTTTTTCTTTGACTCATTCACACAAAATACACTTAAGCCAGAAAATTTTATTGTTTTTTGGTAAAAGTTTTGTTTTGGTCTTACTTATTGGCAGACAGAATAAAAAATGTCTATGCATTTTCATCATGGATTATTCAGCACTGGATGCTAAAGAGTTTTATTTTCTTTCCTTTCCCAGGATTTGACCCCCAATCAACTTCAGGAAGGTGAGTTTGTATTCATTAGTGAGTTTTGGTTCCAATTATATTCCTCCCTAAATGTTAACGAAAATTTCAAGATATCATTTCACTCGATAACTTATATTTTCCATCTCAAATATCTTTTATTCCATAATTGATACGATAATTCTGGTCATTAATTTGGCATACGAATTCTGACATTCTTTTGAATTCTCTTGTAGCACTGAGCAAGACCTTCTCTGTAAAAAAGAAAAAGGGAAAGCTTCGAAAAGCATGGGATGGAAGTAAAGTCATTTATAATTTGGCATCCTGGGGGGCAACTGCAATTGGGTAGGTTATAATTTTAATCTCGAGAAACCGGTGTTTCTTATTTCCTCCATTTTAGCTGTTTACAGTTTCCTCAGTTGCCTATGAAACACTGCATCGATCCTATTAACAGCGATCCTGATTTCACTTCATTTCTTTTGGCTGATACAATACATTTATTTGTTTGTTTGTTCTCAATAGGATATACCAAAACCCTTTACTTCTCAGAGTCGCCTCGAAAGCCTTCTGGACTTCTTGTCATGTTATATCAAAGCTTCTCTGATTTCCTTGTGCTACATCATGGAGAGAACAAAGTGTGATAATTGGAATTCACTGTTGTATTTATGCTTTCTTGCTGTCAAATGCAGCTTTGCTTGGTGTTTTGCATGTTGTGTAAACATGAATGAATACCATTCTTTTTTCGTGCTTCAGATCCATTTATCTATCTTTTTCCTAAATTTAATCTTTGTAAATATTTCTTCTTGAAGCATTTCTGATTGCAATTCAAATTCAATGGCATCTTTCTCCTTGTGATCGGCTCACTCAGCCTTTTAATCTTCTAACTTCTGCAGTTTGTTACCAGCATCTGCAAATGCTTTAGGTGCTAAGGGATATCTGACATTTGCTTTTGAGGTATGTTTTTTTTACTATATGGACACTCTCTTTCTATTATTATTATTATTATTATTGTGAAACAGCTTCTTGTTGTTAGATGTAAATGATTACGACACAATATTAATATCCGATTCCACGGCCAAGTTTTTCAATTTTCATTGTTTCAATTTAGTGTAGTTGAAATTTTGTTTATTTTTTATTGTTGCTTACTTCGTGGAAGCTTTCTAATTCCTATTTTTAAGTTTTCAAATATTAGGGAAGTTTTTACCTTGAGGTAGATCTGTTCACAAATTGGGTTATTTGTTCGATCTGACAGGTTCGATTGGATTGAACCTTATTTGAGTTGGTAATCTGGATCGGTTTAGTTCGGATTATTATTTAAATAATAAAAATATTTTTATTTAAATTTAATTTTGAAAATATAAATATTAATATAAAAATAATTTTTAAATATTTTAATATATTTTAAACACCGAGTCTGATTTTGGATTAGGCTTGAGTCTAACATGAATAAATAATATTTTTTTATTTGAGTTTGGCTCGATTCGATTTATGAATACTTTTATTTGAAGGCAAGCCGTTTAAGAAGAGAGAAATGCTTTTAAAATTATTTTATCTTTTAAAAAAAAAAAATTATTGAAGAGAGAACATAGCCTCTAATTATTATTTTTTCTTTTTCACATCTTCATATTTATACTTTTATTTGAAGGTTGATCTTAGTGAAGAAATTATGTTACCGGGGTTATTTTTCATTTAATTTCTCGTTTAGCTCATCCTTCAAAATAATGGTCGTAATGTTCAATTTCCTGTTTTAGGAGTCTCTTACTCTCTGAACCAAGACGATTACAATGATAATGCTTAGTCGAAAGGGATAAATTTACTTTCAATCATGTATAAGATTTTATATGAACTTAGGTTTTTTTTACTTTAATAGCTAGTTTTTTAGAATAAGTTTTTCTAAAGTTTGTATCAATTGATATATCAAAATCATCCATCATATCATATATTTTGGTTGCAATCTGTAGCACGGATGACGATGCAAGAATAGCATTATTCGCCCGAAATTAAATTAAGCTAATGTAAAGCCCGCTCGTGTGAACTCATAGATTATGGCGTGTGATAAATTATTATTATCTTAATTACGAGTTATGGAACTTGAATCTTACATTCAAAATATGAGATTTCTTATAAGATTTATATGGATCTGGATGCTACGTCCTAATAGTTAGCTTGTGGGTCAAATTCTACTAAGATTCATATCATTCTCTTTATTTTTAAATTCAAGTTTCCATACGTATAATAACCTTTAACATGTATTTTTTTTTTTTTGGGCCAATAACTTTAGCAGGTTCAAGAAAGCTAAAAACTGGAGAGTAAATAATAATATTCGCCAAATTTAAGTGTATTAAACTGTTTAGTCACAACTCATCAGTTTCCTCGGTGCAAATCAACCGTAGTTCCACCAATTTCAACCCTTCCAAAGACTCAGAATTACTAGCCATAATTCTCTTCATATAGTACCGTTTCAAGTTCATAAGATTCTAAAACATCACTTTTTTTTTTTTTTTGGGAGGAGCTCGTAGCCGTAAGCTTGTTACCCAAATTCAAGATGAGTGTCGGATACAAATATGTGTTCGATACGAATATGCTTAATTTTTTAAAGTTTTTTTTTTATATCTGAAAGATCATACTTTATATCCATGTCCGAATATATATTAACAGAAATAGTTATTTAAAAAAAATGAAGAGCATAAGCCGTAGGGTGTAGGTATACACAAAGGAAAGTCTATGTAAACATGTTGAGCAAGAGAAAAAACAGAGGGGCAAGGAAAGAAAAGATTCAAGAGTAGAAACATATACTGGGTATATATAGATTTAAAATAATAATAATAATAAAAAAAAAAAGTGAGGGCAAAGAATTTCAATTCTCTCAATATTCTTTGTATTTATATATATATATCTATATATTGATGAGAGCAGCAGACCTATGAATTTAGAGAGCAGTTGAGTCACTTTGCTCCCTTTCAAAACTGTAAGAGCTAATAGCCCAAACTGTGCACCATATATTCAGTCATATCTTTTTTTCAGAAGGCCATTGAGATCACCTCATCTCGTTGGCAACTTTTATCTCCCATGGGTTTCTTTTTCAACCTCCTCTTAGGTTTTTGTCTTAATGTGTGTGTGCCACCAGCTCATTCTTATATATACCCAAATAACTGTGTCTAGTAGTAGTATGAGTTGTCCTTGTGATTATTATGAGCATCCTTACCGAGCATCGACCGCACCTCCATGATAGACCTCGGTGGCTCGAGGTCTTTTTCCGGGACTGCATTGCCGACGAGCTGCTGCATCTGTGATGCAAAAGTATCATCCAGAATCTGCAAATTAACAACAGGGTACAATGTTAAAAATACAAAAGGATGTTGCTTCTAAGTACAACTAACATTGAAGAAGAAGAATAAGAAGAAGCCTTGAGAATGACACTGGAGAAATCTAGAAATGAAAATAACCAATGCATACAATGCAAACTTCATATTTACAAGTGCATCAATGCTATGTTACTCGGACTCGGATGTGAGTGTCGGACACGGGTATGTTTGATTTATTCTAAGTTTTTTCATGTATTTGGAGGGTCCTTGGGGATCATATCCTCATACTCATGTCCAAATATGCGTCGGACACGGGTACTTCAAAAAAAATGAAGAGTCGGAGCAACATAGCATCAATGCAAGAACCAAATCATCAAGTATCAATTGAGAGATGAAAAGCTCGGTAAGTGCGCCATCGGTTTAACATTATAATAACTAATTCGGGACCTTATTTTCAACAATGAATGAAAAGATTGTTATGCTTTTACTTACAGATACAGCAATTCTGGAACCTTTGTACCATGATCTATTTTCTTTCCTGTTTTCCAAGAACTTGAGAACATCCTGCAATGAGAAAAAAAAAAATCATGTAAGCTGCTGCACAAATTATTAGCTTGAATTGCAAATTTCAAACCATTTACAGCATCATTCACATATAACTTTACCTGTCCCATCCGATCCCAGTACCATCGGCAGATTGCAATGAAAACATGAGTCTCAAAAACAGTATGAAGGTGATTTATTGTACTTGTCAGCTGTTCTTTTAATGGCTGCATTCTGCCTCGTATATCAGACTCTCCCACTGTTTCTTTAGAATCTTGGAGAATCTTTTTCAATTTTGTTGAGTTCTGTAATTTGGTCTGGAGAAAAGAAAGGAAAAAAAACAATCAATTCCACAGCATAACCAAAATATTACTCAAAACAAATTCAAATTGATTGAATGAATGAATGAATGACTGAGAAACTTCAAGTATATATAATTGACTAATACTGCCTCTAGAATGATGAAAACTGACTGAATGATACAATCTGCAAATAAAATGATAGATCAACATGTTTGGATTGAATTCGAAACTTTGAGAATATATATTGACATATACAGTCTGCATATAGAATGAAAGATGAGTCTGTGTGTGAATGAACGGGTGATCTATATTACTCAGACTCGGGACTAACTGTGGGACACGGGTATGTTCAATTTTTTTCAAGATTTTCATGTATTTGGAGGGTCCTTGGAAGATCATATCCCCATACCCATGTCCAGATATACGTCAGATACGGATATTTCAAGAAAAATAAAGAGTCGGAGCAACATAGCGTGTGATTATGAGGTTTTCTGTTTCCTTGCTGAGAGGTGGTGGGAGGATGGGTGGGGAATTAAATCCCAATGAGAACTGACTGACTAATACAATCTGCAAAAAAAAAAATGATAGATCCTCATTTTTTCTTTTCAGGGGAAATTAAATTCCAAAAGGAAGACTGATTGCTGCTTCAAAAAATTAAAGCAGCCATTGATGTTGCTGATGCAACAAGCAGCATGATAATCAAGCTAAACTGGATAGACAACCTCAGACTCTGAGAATAGCCAATACGGACACCCATAAATGAATTATCTATCAAAGTTAATTCTTGTTATAGTCTAAGATTTTTTGCTTATATAAAAGTTGTTTTCAGTTTCCAGATATGTTCGAAATTAATTCATATTTATCATCCAATGAAAGATTTCTTCTTTTTTTCCTTTTCAATTTTGTATATTCATACATCAAATTATAACCTATATTTTATCTTCTTTTGTAAATACCAGAGAAGACAAATTAAAAAGGCCAATTTTATGAAAATGACTACTCACATTCTCGGCAAGTTTTTCAACAACAGCCTGCAGGTACCCTCTAAACTTGGTTCTCAACATCACTGTCACCTCACTAAGACGCTCCCCAGGAGCTGTATTTCCACCATCAGGGATGCAAGAACCCCATGACTTTAACTGGGTCTCTATCTTGGGACGTAGGACATCGAGCATCCGCTTCATAGAATTCAACAGGATACCCAGCTGAAAGAAGCAATCGAGTTTTTTAAGCGAAATGACTCCAAAGAGTTTGCAAATCCAAGGGAGATTCTTGTTAACTAAAAAAAAATCTATGGCTTACCTCATCAGGAACAGTATAGGAGCATACAGATCGTTTAGCAAGTTTCTGCATGTACTTAAGGCCAAATTTCTTTGGTGCCAAATTTTCCTTCAAAGGAGATACTACATCTGCATACTGCTTATCCAGAGCTTCCACTATAGCTTTCTCAACATCCGAAATAGCCTGGTGTAGAAACATAGCCCGAAGTTTATTACTTGTTATTAAAAAATCTGGTTAAACAATTCATGATGTAGATTGATAGGAAGATCACTAGTGCAAAACATAATTAACTAGCAGCTAGAAATCTCTCCATATCTCTTTTTTTCTAAAACAAGCTAGTTTTTGGAAGACCAGCATCTTAATATTTGTTGCATGTTAATCTATGAGGTGGAATATAAGGAGTAGATAACATACATTTTCCAGCACAAAAATATATTCAGGCCACCGGCAGATGATGACTTCATAGTTACTCAAGGTCTCCTTCAGTCGATCATACATTTCATCAACAAAAGGAGTTGTAGAATGTTGTGTTCTAACTCCTGACCACTTTACCTGCAAATATATAAGATTCAGACAACTTTACATGAAAAAAATTCCTTGAAGACCAGTTTGATAAAATCTGCAAGATGCTTCTAGAATAAAATATTTTAGGATTGTCTTCATTTGTGGATTTCAGTTTAAATCATATAGAAAAAATAAAGACAAGTCATCACATGCTTAGACAAGGTGACAATGATATGCTCTTCCTGACTCAAATCAATTAGGCCCCACTAATATTAATGAAGTTACAAGCAGGAAATCTGGTTCAACAGTAAGAATCTGCCATTTCATATTATTTATCGGCAATAAGATTGTTGCTTAAAGAATATACCTTATCTAATTTACATGACTCAAGTAGAGATTGGCGCTTATCTTGAATCCATATCATGATGTACAAATGGAACAACTCCTTTGCATCAACTCCACCTTTCACATGACTGGAAGTAAAATAAAAGAGTTTGCAATAGTCCAAAGAAAAATTAATAAAAAATCGGTTGTTACCAAAAAAATTACCTAATGTTCAAGCTGGCAAGATCTCGCTGGAAATCTGCTGTTGCAATAACAAGTTCTGCCACGGGTGGTGAAGGGCCAGATGGTGGGCATGCAAGAAGGAATGCACGTAATCGGCCGCAAAGCTCTGTGCTGTATATAGATGCTGACAGATTTGGTAGGTCTATAAAACTGCAAAAGAAGGAAGACAATTTAATGTTGCATAAGCCATACCACACAGGAAGCAACTGTATAGATATGCCTAATGAAAACTTGACACATTCGTGATGGTATGACCTGGTATGGTGTGCCGAAAAGTGAAAAGTGAATGGGCATATTATATCAACAATTTGCATTCAAAATGGTAAACACAAACATATTGTTTAAGCATATTAAAAGACAACACACTCGTGACCATATTCTCGGCAGCAAAGTTTAAAGATTGTGGATTATGCCAACAATAGTAAGTAATTAATGCCAGCATCATGCTTATCTTAAAATCAAATATGGATCTCAACTACTGCTAAATTTTTGGTCATGCTCCATCACATGAATGAAAATTTACTTTTGAGCAAGCTTTAAAACAAATCAAACAACAAAAGGAAAAAAAATACCTGGGAAGTATATGTTGATTGTGAATCTGAATATCAGTTAATATCTCATTCTTAATGTTCCTGCAAAGACATGTCATCTTCTGGTAAGCTGTAGACATAACAACAGGGTCCATAAAATTGGGTTCATTGTTGGTCGTAACGAATTCATCAGTCTCAGCCAAGTGCCTTCTTGATCTGTTTCTTGCAGCAGCCTGTGTAGATACTAATATTTAGAAAGTGGAGGCAAGGCATGTAGAAACATAGGAACATCATGAAGAAAATTAAATTCCTGAACCTGGAAATAATGACACAGATTTGTCTGTGCTTCTGGAGACAATATGTCATGTAGAAGAGTATAAAGTTTAACTGCAGGTTCCAGTGCAGGTGCTGCAAGCCCTGTTGCAGACTTGAACACATCCATAATGCCTGAGAATGATGATTCATCAAGAGATTTGTAGTTCTCAAAAACCAGAGAAAGAATCTGCTCAATCTGATCTTTGGTTTCTCCCAAAATTCGATTCTGGTGAAGCAGCAAACAATCAGCTGTGTTATTAAAGGAAGGAGCAAAATATTATAAATTATAAACAAAAAAGTGAAACACATAGTACCTCTTGATGACTCAATGCGCTTTTATTGTGGCCCTTCATAACAACAGGCATTAACAATTCATGCACCAGTGTGAGGCAGTCAGCAGTAGGTGTGGCCACATCCATTACATAGGAAAGATACCTGTAAAAAATGTACAGATTCCAAACCTAAAGACATAGACCAAAATAGTAACCTTCTAGAATATGAATTGCAACACTCAACAAAAAAGGTAAACAAAAACCAAATTTCAATTACCTTAGCTTGGTGTAGACATCAGAAACTCCATAATACGAGGCAAACTCTGTTAATAGCCATTTCCATGACCCATATAATTGTAAATTTCTTTGTTGGAAATGTTGAACCTTCATTGCAACTTCAAAGACGAGGTCATAAGCAACTGTTTCTGCAATAGAACCACACTAGAACAAGAAAGAAGAATGCAATTAATATCATAAAACTATTTCAGAATTAATCCATTTTCTTATATTAAACAACGAAATGTCATGCGATAATACCAAGTTGAAAAGCAAAACAAATGGACTGAACGTTCTTTCTTCAAAATATGAACTACAGACTTCTTATTATTAATGCAATTAATTAAGAAAAAGAACTACAGATTTAAAAATTTAAGCTAATCAAGACTAGTTCACCTTGAGATGACTATTATCATCTGAACTTGTTGAGTAATTTATATAGAGCTGCAGCTTGCCCACAGGTTCATGTTCTGGCTCACGATAAATGGACCACCACCGCAGCTTGTCAGTCTGCATTCAACTTTCATATGAGCATTATCAAATCAACTAAAATTACAAATTAAGAACTAATGTCAGTATTTTGGAACAATACCGAGTCTTCAGCAATAGTAGCCACTTGTGCAAGGACACGACCAAAATGCTTCCCCTTAGAGTCCTGAACTTCAACGATTAGATCATCTCCCAAACTATCTGGGAAGCTGCGGGAGTTATCAGTTCCTATCTTGTCAGTAACCGTCTTAGAGAAATTTAGAGATGAAATCGAGAGTTAGGGAACAGTTATATACAAGACATGTGTTTCGCCAGATCCAGGCTGCATTCTTTTGCTGTTTTCTTCAGTTGAACTTTTCAGTCTCAGCATGCAAGAGTATGTTTCTAATGACATATGCCGACAAAGAGGAAAGAATGTTGGAAAAATAAAAGAGAAAATAGTAAGTTGGCTATTCATAAATAAAAAAGAAGATAAATGAAGGGAACAAATTTCCAAGCAATACTATAGGTAAGTACGATCAAGATGTTTTAGTTAAAGCAATCTACAATTCAAATGCAAAACCATATCTTTCACAAAAATACAATGCGTAGCTGAACATTAAGGAACTAGCGTGTTCCATGATTGGAGTATAACCCTATGATGTGGCCATCTATTGTTTTTAGCATAGTGAGGAAGGGTACATCAAAGTCCAAGTCAGCAGATAAGATGAATAAATCCAGTTAAACAGGATCCTACTTTGTGTAACCTCTAACGAGAAAACAAGGGGTTTCAAAAGACATACCTTGCACAACTTCATATGATGATGAACTATTGCGTAAACTTGTCACACCAATTTTCAGCAGTCCAGATACTTGTTTTATATACCGAGTTCCAGCATGCATGTATGCTAAACTTTGGCGTGAGAAAGAACGATTTGCAGGTAAACGAGGTGCAACACGAATCTTTCTAAGAGCCTGCCACCTTGAAGAGAGTGTTGACTGAAAATTGGACAGGTGATACCGGATAGTCTCCAGCTTAATTACTGGTGCACTAAGACTAAGAGATGACATACTACAGCCAGTTGGCGGATCCAGGGTTGTTTTGACTTTGCGCACTGTGAGCAAAGAAATTATTAGGGATAGCCAAGAGAAAGCGACTCTAAAGTGAAAATGTCAAATCTGGGATAGAAAAATTACCTTGCACCTTCATCTTGCCAATAATTTTCTTAGGTTTTGGGGCAACTACCTCACTGGTAAGCTCTGAAGAGCGTTTTTCCATTATTTCCTCTTCTGATTGCAACAGAACTTGTTGTAATCTACGTACCACATGCAAATTTTAAGGAAAGCAAGAGAAAAAAAAAATTAGTGGGAGTAGAACAATAAAGCATACTCGTTTACAAATCATAAACAATTCCAAAACTTCCAAGATCAATTAAGGAACCAAATTCAAATTCTTTAAATCATTTCCTTCTGAGAATTGGATGCATTTTCATCAATTTAAGAGGCTGCTGGCAAATTTAGTCATGTAAATCTTTTATTTGATTGAACTTCCAGACATTATGAAAACTTTTACTGGACTAATGAAATCAAGACAGTTTGATACCAAAAGCAATAAATCCTGTTGGTATTAAGATTTCTGTGAATATTTACTGCCTTTTACCATTCAAAGTTCAAATTTCAGAATAATTTAACCTAAACCTGGCAATTCGTGTCATCGTGTCGTGTCTCATTTTTGAAACGACACGAATAACTGAAACACGAACACGACACGAATAACTAAACGGGTCTAATCCTAAAACACGAACACGACACGGTTATTAGACGTGTTACACGCGACACGACACGATTACACGACTAACACGTTTAAAACTAATCTGTTTACTTTTGACACGACACTACACGAATAACTTATTTTACATTCCAACATCAAACCATATGCAGTAGTTTGATAAAGCTTAAATTTAACATACCAATTACCAAACATGAAACAAAAAAGATTGTAAACATAGGTAGTAGTTAATAACAAAAAGACAGTAAGCTAAGCACATAAATATTGTCAAACACAATTTTATTCCTTAATATTTGGACTTTGGAGCTGCAGAGTAGATCAAGAAGACAAGAACAATATGGCTATCCTTGAGACTCAACTGTCAGCTTCCCTTTCCTCTTTCTCTCTTCCTGCTGTTTCACTGCTTCCGAAAAAGAAAGTTTGTCAAGTTTCATAGACCTGGCAATTTTAGACACGACATGCGTACGACACGCTTTAACCGTGTATGGGTTTTATATAATCGTGTTTCGTGTCATAATCGTGTCGACACGTTTATGACACGCTAACTTCGTGTCATAAACGTGTTAAACACGCATAACACGCCTAAGACACGGTTAAGACCCGATTAACTAATCGTGTCATAAACGTGTAAACGTATCGACACGTATCCGTTAACACGTTTAATACACGATAATTTAACGTCTATTAAATGTGTCATAAACGTGTAGACACGTTTAAAACACAATAATTTAACGTGTCTTAAACGTGTAAATACGTTTAAATTAATACGTTTATATATAAAACACATTTAATTTTCAATATACTTATAACATATATAAACTATAAAAATTATTTTAAACTTTTAATTATGATACCTATTTTATATATAGTTAAACAAAAACTATTTTAAACATTTAATTTAATATAATTCTTCTTATTTTAGTTAGTAGTAATAAACTAATAATATGATTGTTAAGGTAAAAGATAAGTAGAGCAAACTTAATTTTTCCTTATATAATATTCAATTCTGATATCTTTATAATAGAAAAGTTAATTTAATTAGTATAAATATCATTATAAGAATAATATATCATGAACTTATAAATTAATTAAGTTCAAATTTAAAAAAGAATTTGTGTCTTGAACTCTTGAAGTATGAATTATGAATAAACTAATTAAAATATAACTCAATCTTATAAACTAATAGTAATATATGTATCATATTTTGAATCTCATATTAAATCCATACAATAAATTTTGTATTTTTTGCACAAAATTTGTGCAGCCACGTCACCTCCTTTTTTGCACAAATTTTGTCCAGCCACGTCTTCTTTTTTTTTTTTTTGCGGGCCCCATGTCTAAGTTTCAAGACTAAATCACTTGCACCCAAAAGAAGAAGAAGAAGATAACGCGAAGAAGCGGCTCTCCGCTGAGGTCTGAGAGTGAGGGAATTGTTAAGATTGAGTCTAGGGTTTTTTTATTTTTGTTTTTACCGATGTTTTAATTTTAGGCTTTTAGTCAATTCAATAACTTTAGTTTATTTTACCAATTTATTTACTGCAGGCTTTTAGTACTGCCATTTTAGGTTTTTACTAAGAGAATAACTTGTATTAGGATCATTCTAAAAAGTGAGATTTTTAGGTACCAATAAAATTATGACACATCATTATTTTTTTAAAGACATAAAATTATTATTATATAGACACCCTCACCAAATATACTCTCTAACTTAATTTAATTCTAATGAATTTATTTAAAAATTAATTAAAATAAATGAAAATTGATTAAATTTAAACGTAATTTACTAAAATTCCTAAACTTGACCTAGGGTTTATCTATAAAAAAATCTTAAACATTGACGGCAAAACTTGTTCAAACTTCAAAGGTACAATTCTTGTTCTTTTCCATTCTCTGTATATTATTGTATTGAACAAATTTTATAACTAACATATGCTGAAAATTCATTAAGACATTTTATCAAACACTGAAATTCCTTAAATATTTTGCTGTTTCAAAATCCAATCGATGGCGCCTGATCCTAAGTCGATTGACAGGCTCGTAGTTTTTTTTGGATAGGCAAGGGGCTTATGCACCATAGATATCAATAATTTAACATTTCTTACCCCATTGGAAATGGGGCAGTAGTTCTGAAGATATAGTCTCCACATTCCCATATCTACAGCTATCATCATTCAAAAAAGAAAGATCCAAAAACACTCTCTCGGCTATCTGCTACAAACGTGGCTCCTTCATCTGCTTGATCAGGCCTAATTTTTCATTCATGTTTGTATAAAGCGGGAGATCTTTGACGTTTGATTGTTCCGATACTTTATTATCAGGACCTTTTTAATTGGTGATTTTTTTGTTTTTGTTTACTTAACTGTTACTGGTTTTTGAACAGAGAAAACTTCCTCAAAAAACCGTGTACTTAGATATTCATGATGCAATGGATGGTAATGGTGTGTATTTAGTACTCAATTTTCATTTATTTTAATTAATTTTTAAATAAATTCATTAGAGTTAAATTAAGTTAGAGAGTATATTCGGTGAGGGTGTGCATATAATAATAATTTTATGTCTTTAAAAAATGATTATGTGTCATAATTTTATTGATGCCTAAAAACTTCACTTTTTAGATTGATTCTAATATAAGTTATTCTCTTTTACTAAACTAAAATTTAGTAACTTTAGTTTAGTTTATCAATTTATTGTTTCTAAAATTAAAAATACAATTTCAACTGTCGTTACTCTTAAGAATTTAAGATTGAACAATTTTACATTTTATTTTTGTATTTATTAAATTTTAGTTTATTAAATTTTAGACTTTTAGTTTTTATAAAATAAAGTTTATTAATTTTTTTTTTGTTTTAAAATTAAAAAAAAAGTAGAAAAAAATTATTAAATTTATTATTTTAAAAATTAATTATAGAATAACATTAATTAAAATTTAATTTTAAAATTTTAAAATTTAAAAGACAAGTATAGTTTTTATGTTTTAAAATAAAAAAGAAAAGTATATATTAAAATTATATAGGATATACGAAAAAATCTTAAATATTAAAATTTAATTAAATATTTATTTATTTATTATACATATGTGTGTCAGTGTGTCAATGATTCAGTATGATATGTGTAAAAGTTATTTTAAAAATATATAAAAAAATTATACTATCTAGTAACTAGTATAGTAAAGTAATAAGTACTAATTAGTTTTAATATCTCATATTAATTAAGTTTTGCTTTCTTTAATTTTTTTGATTTATTTAATTTTTTATATAAAAGTTAGTAGTATTACTATTATAGTATTATTGTTAAACTTATTGTAGTAGCTTATTAATTAATACTTCTTATTTCATACTTACTAATTTACTAATTATTACTAATAATAATGAACTACAATCATCTTAATAATAATAGTACTACTAACTTTTATTATACAAGCAAATAAAATAAATTTAAAAATCAAAACTTAATTAATAACTAGGGAAAAAAACATGCGCTACGCTGCAGGTGAAACAATTCGTTTTCTATTTTTCCATTAAATTGAACCACTATGATAAATTATGCAAAATATGTCATAAATTGAGACACGACCCGAACACACAAATTTTTCTCTAAATTGAATCAAAATGTCAAATTATGTAAAATATGAGATGAATTAAGACACGACACGAACACAAAAATGAAAAAAAATATTAAAACACAACACGAAAAATAACACGAACACGACACGAATATACGAACGTGTAAAAAAATATATATATAAAACGAATTATCAAAGTGTAAAAATTTATATAAATTTATAATATTTTGTAAAACAAAAAAATAAAACGAATACGAATACGTCACGAACACAACATAAGAAAAATAATTAAAACACAACACGAAAAACAACACAAACACGATACGGATACACAAACGTTTAAAAAAATATATAAAACGAATTATTAAAGTGTAAAGTTTTATATAAATTTATAATACTTTAAACACAAAAAAATAACACGATCACACAAATATTTTTCATTTTCTTCTCTTTCCTTCCTACCATCTTTCTTTTTTTTTCTTTGTTCATTTTTTCTTTTACCCCTACCCCTCAACAACCCAAAAGAGAAAGTGGGGCCCACAAAAAAAATAAGACATGGCTGCACAAATTTTGTGCAAAAAAAGGGTGACGTGGCTGCACAAATTTTGTGCAAGAAATACAAAATTTATTGTATGGATTTAATATGAGATTCAAAATATGATACATATATTACTATTAGTTTATAAGATTGAGTCATACTTTAATTAGTTTATTCATAATTCATACTTCAAGAGTTCAAGACAAATTCTTTTTTTAAGTAATTCCTTTTTAAATTAGAACTTAATTAATTTATAAGGTCATGATATATTATTCTTATAATAATATTTATACTAATTAAATTAACTTTTCTATTATAAAGATATTAGAATTGAATATTATATAAGAAAAAATTAAGTGTGTTCTACTTATCTTTTACCTTAACAATCATATTATTAGTTTATTACTACTAACTAAAATAAGTAGAGTTATATTAAATTAAATGTTTAAAATAGTTTTTATTAACTATATATAAAATAAGTATCATAATTAAAAGTTTAAAATAATGTTTATAGTTTATATATGTTATAAGTATATTGAAAATTAAATGTGTTTTATATATAAACATGTTAATTTAAACGTATTTACACGTTTAAGATATGTTAAATTATTGTGTTTTAAACGTGTTAATTTAAACGTGTCTACACGTTTATGACACGTTTAATAGACGTTAAATTATCGTGTATTAAACGTGTTAACGGATACGTGTCGATACATTTACACGTTTATGACACGATTAGTTAATCGGGTCTTAACCGTGTTTTAGGCGTGTTATGCGTGTTTAACACGTTTATGACACGAAGTTAGCGTGTCATAAACGTGTCGACACGATTATGATACGAAACACGATTATATAAAACCCATACACGGTTAAAGCGTGTCGTACGCGTGTCGTGTCTAAAATTGCCAGGTCTATTTTAACCTAAAGTCAGAGACAATGAACCAAGAAGCTAAGTGACATGCCTATCTCTAATTGTTAACAAATTTTATTAGAAACTTGCACATGGAGATGTTAGCAGAACCAAATATAATAGCTCCAAATAACTGCTTTTCCAATACCTAAGCATAGCAGAAGCACATGAAGGAATTTTGACATTAACTAGTAATGCAAAAGCAAAAAGACCACACACAAACATACATACAGGAACTTCAAAAAAAAATAAACTAAGATGAGAAAATAAAGAGGAAACTTAGAACAAGACAAACCATTTTAATATTAAAAATTACTATAAGAGAATGTATCACTCAAGGTTACCTTTCTAGAAGAACGAAGCAAGAGACTAAACTCACCCAAAAGTATCTCGTAAAAGAGCACATTCATTTTCCAGAAACATTGGAGCTTCCATGCAACCCCTAGCCCAAGCATGAAGGCAAAGCCGAACACATGCATCGTAGGCAATTACAGCATGCCAAGGTCCAAGAGCACTGATTTTTATATGACAAACACTTAGAGCAGTTAGTGAACAGAATAATCTGCAGGAAGAAAGGTCTATTGTCGTCATTGGGAACATCTATGAGTCCTGTTGGTCTGAGATACCTTGCATGAAATGTCGGGATGCGAGCACCACCTGAAGATGCAGTGGCAGCTTCTGCACCAGCACCACTTCTGGGAGCAGAGAGAAATAATATTAATGTGCACTATATAGTATATGCAGTAGTTGAATATATTAATGTGCTTTCAGATTAAGTGTATTGAATAAGTATTACAAAAAAAACATAGCACAAACCTTACAAACTCATTAGATTTCCTGTTGCTCCTATTATGCTCTGGCTTAACTCCAGACATGGATTTGAATGTCTTAGGATCATGCGAATCAGCTGCACACTGGGTGCTTTGTATTTCAGATGCCGGAATGTGTTCAGTATCTTGTTTAACTTCCTGCACTGAACTAGAAAATGGTGGTGCACTTGGAATATCGTCATCAGAGAGCTTTTCATGCTGTAGCTTTCTAGAGTTCAAATCCTGCTAAAAATCCATCTCAGTAAGAGCAGTGTATACCATAGAAGGAGACTATATAATCAAGTAAACCTAAAGAATACAGAAGAGATTTATAATCAAACTGCCAAATGCATATATATATATATATATATATATATATATGTGTGTGTGTGTGTGTGTGTGTGTGTGTATATATGTTCAAAATGAATTTAAAACTGAGGACTAGTCGACTAGATGTTCCAATTATTGTCTTAATGTACATAAATTTTGAAACCAAGAAGTTCAGAACTCCCCTTTACCTATTAAAACCACCCGCAATCATGAGGGATTGCCCTATAGGCATTCATGAAATCATAGGTTCTAGATGTGCATGCTCCATCAGAAGTCAGACAACAACAAGAGTAACACGACTAGCTAATGAAGAAGTATTACGCCTGAATTCAGCAAGCATAGCTACTAATAGTAGGCCCACATAATCCACCAAAGAAGCTCGGGTTCTCCTTAATTGCACTAATCATTGCAACCTCTGCAACTGGTGTAAAGTGAACATACTTAATCTTTATGTATTTTCCTACTATGTCCGCATATTTCCATTCTAAGTTACTCTGCAAACCTTGATTAATATAAAACTTCACGGCCAATTATGTCCAGCAATTATTAATATGCTACAATATCTATCTGGCATCAAATTGAAGAAATGTGTCTCAATCTGGAAAAACAATCAAAACAATTCAAACCAAAATTTTAGTAAAACAAACCTTTTCAGCTGCACTTTCCACATTAATCCGAGAAGGCACACTCGAAGCATACCCTTCCGAAGCATATGCCCTACTCCGAGGAATTCTACCATTAATACTCCCCACTTGTGTAGTCGAAAACTCAGAGCTACCAGCCGAATCTGAAGACTCATCCTCCTCTGTAAAACCATCCCTTCCAACAGGATATTTCCCATTCCCCCTCCCTAACCTATCACCCAAATTCCCTCCTCTCCCTCCCATTAACGTTTCCATCGACGAACTAACATCTGAATATGTATAATCACTTGCAGTGGCATATCGCGGCCGCCTTTGGGCCGGGTTTCCATGTCTATGAGCAGTTACATTAGGAATTCTTTCATCTTGTGGAGAAGAATCAAGAGAATACCTCCCTCCATAAACAGTATCTTCCTCCGAGTCAGTAGTGACGTCATTTTCAGAAGCGGGGGAACTATAGTCATCGGTTAAAGTAGTGGACGTCACCGGGATTGCCGTCGCCGGCAAGTGGCCGCTTCTGAATTTCGCCGGCGGTGGTAAGCCGAAATTCCGGCCACCGGCACGGATGTTGGTAATTGGATCCATTCGAGGTCTTAAGCTAGAATGTGAATATGGAAGTTCCTTCTGCTAAAACGAAAACAAGAAATGAGAATTTCTAATTAATGAAAACGGAAATCTCAAAAAAAAAAACTCTCACTTCTCGAACCCATTTGAGGGCATTGTTGTCAAGTCCTTCACTGAACATGTTCTTGGTTCTGTCTCTTAAATCTTACCTAAACCAACATTGTCAAAATCTCTTGTAAGAACAAATCAGTAACTAAAAAAAGCAAACTAAAATGAAGAAAACTTATGAACAACAATGTGCGAAGTGAAACAACAAAGACTTACATAAGAAACGGTGTTCAGAATTTCACAGCTGAGAAAGCTTGAGCTTTGAAAGGGGAAAAAAAAAGAGAAAGTTCAGTGAAGAGATCAGCTTAGAATATAATATTTTTACAGTTAACCAGATTTGAGAAGCTAAAAAAAAGCCTTGCTTCACTCAAAAGCTTTCTTCGGCTCTGAATCGGAGAGATATAAAGAGAGAGGATTGAAATCTAAAGCTTCTGTGGAAAATTTTATGGGGTTTTTCATTTTCTATTCTTTTTCTTTTTTTTATTCAAAATTTTCTTACGTCGGCTCAATTCTACGTTGAGATTTCGTCAAAACGACAGCTTAAGAATTTAAATAGAAATCTTCTGAATCTAAAAAATTATAAAACAGTGCGAATTAAAAAAAAAAAGGTAACGGGTGAATTGACGTGGCAAAGAGGAACTCCGTTATTTTATTCTTTTAATTAAAAGTACTGTTAATAGTCCAACGTTGTTAAGTGGGGACGCTTTTTTTTTTTTTTTTTTTTAATTTTTTCCGCTATTGTGTACTTCCTCGCAATGTTGTTTGAACTTGAGAGTAATAGACAATTATGTGATACGAATATATTTAATATTTTAAATTTTTTATTTATTTAAAGAATTATATTTATATATATTTTATATATAAATATGATACTAATATTTTAAAATATAAAATACCAAAGTAAAATAAATTTTGGTGGGTCCAATTCCAAATGACCAGACAGACAGACACATGCTTTTTTTTTTTTCTTTTCTATTTTTTTTTTTTGGATTTCTCTTTACTCTATTTGTGTCGTATGGGGTTTAGGGTTCGTTTGGATTCAAACAGACCCATTTCAATGCGGTTGAGATATTTTTTTATCCTAACCGTACCGATATCTTTATTTGGGTATCTAGACATTAGTGCGGTGAAACATGTTCACCATATTGATATCTTTCAGCGAAAAGAAAGGTCCTCCAGTGGGAGGGCCTTTCTCTATTTTACTCTCACTTTTAACTTTCATTATATATATATATATAATAACTTTCATTTAGTTTTATATATATATATATATATATGATAAATTTATTATTATATAATAAGTTAACAAATATATAAAATTTATTATTTTATAAATCTAATAAATATATAAATTTTATTATTATATAATTAATATGAAATAATTAAAAATAATAATTACATAAGTGATAAAAAATAAATACAAAAATATTATTTGATATATTATTATCATTTTTATTAATAAAATTATTATTTTATATAAATATAATTTTAATTATTTATTAATTTATAAATGTCAAATAATTTATAATTTTCATAATATACATATTTTTATCTAATGTCTTTAATAGTCATTTTTTTTTCTCACTATAATTCACCTCACCGTCACCGTTGCGTTTGCATCCAAACACATATCCCACAGCTGATTTTAATCTCACCACTACAGTATTCAATCTCACCACCGCCCATCCAAATGGAGTCTTAATCTCGAATGCTATTTTTTTTTTTTTTTCGCCTCACCTTAAAAAGTCACATGATGATCAAATTTTCTGGTCGTGGATTTGTAGTCTTAGGTATGTGTGATCAATGGCTGTGATTTGTTTTTGACATTGGTGATTTTTAATTTGAATATTTCATTGCCAAAGCCTAAGGGCAATTGCTATGGCCCCATATTTGATGGTGATGATCTTATCTTATTATCTGTAGTAGTAAGGTCACCATTCCATGTTGACGGCATAAGACAAAGAACTGAGTATGCTTTAATTTGAAATTTTTTGAACTTTGTTGAGATAAGCTTCTTCTTTTTTTCTCTACCCTTTTATCTTAAGAAATTTTTATGATCTTGTTCGATGAATAAAATATCGGACAGAATGTCAAATCGGTATTATTTTCGGTTTAATCAGTTGAATCAGATTATTCAATTAAAAATATATTAAATATAATAATTAGTTAATAAAAATATGTATTTGTTTTAATGGTATAGTTTTTAATATATGATGATTAATAGGTTACAGGTTCAAATCTCATCACTTATAAAAATAATTTTAATAATATTAACAATAAAATAACAAAAAACCATTTTTTATCGGTTGAGCGAAAACTGGTTCATTGAATTCCCGGTTCTTTGGTATGTGCCAGATCGGACAAGCCATTGATTCCCGATTGAACAGGTCCAACAAGTCGATCCGATCCGATTTTTTCAACACTGATCTTACTTTAAAATAAGAGTTGGGGTAAACACTATACACAAATGTTTAAAGGTATGTTTGAGGGTCCAATGAAAAAGAGGGATCAATTAGGAATACAATTAAATTCAATGATTTTGTATACGATACGATATGAAAATACAATATGTTTAAATATAATTAACACAACACGTTTAATACACATATTGTATTTATATTTAAAATTTTAACATATTTAATAATTTATATTGTATTTATATTTACAAAATTGATATGAAAAAAAAGCACAATGCATATATAAATAATCAGATTAAAAATAGTATAATGCCAAACGCTTACCACATTGTCCATCCAAACACACCGTAAAAAAAAAAAAAGAAAGAATTGTATGAAACGGTTACTTCACGTTAGCATATATTCATTTCATTCAAATATTGCCACGTAATCAGATTTTTGAAAAAATATCAACTATTTATTACAAGAATCATTAATGATCTTGTTTGATGAATAAAATATCGGACAGAATGTCAAATCGATATTATTTTCAGTTTAAAAATATATTAAATATAATAATTAGTTAATAAAAATATGTATTTGTTTTAATGGTATAATTTTTTATATATGATGATTAATAGGTTACAGGTTCAAATCTCATCACTTACAAAAATAATTTTAATAATATTAACAATAAAATAACAAAAAACCATTTTTTATCGGTTGAGTGAAAACTGGTTCATTGAATTCCCGATTCTTTGGTATGTGCCAGATCGGACAAGCCATCGATTCTCGATTGAACAAGTTCAACAAGTCGATCCGATCCGATTTTTTCAACACTGAACTTGTTTTGAAATAAGAGTAGGGGTAAACACTATACACAAATGTTTAAGGGTATGTTTGAGGGTCCAATGAAAAAGAAGGATCAATTAGGAATACAATTAAATTCAATAATTTTGTATACGATACGATATGAAAGTACAATATGTTTAAATATAATTAATACAACATGTTTAATACACGTATTGTATTTAAAATTTTGACATATTTAATAATTTATATTATATTTATATTTACAAAATTGATATGAAAAAAAGCACAATGCATATATAAATAATCAAATTAAAAATAGTATAATGCCAAATGCTTACCACATTGTCTATCCAAACACAGCGTAAAAAAAAAAAAAAAAAAGAGAAATAATTGTATGAAACGGTTACTTCACGTTAGCATATATCATTTCCATTCAAATAATGCTACGTAATCAGATTTTTGAAAAAATATCAACTATTTATTACAATAATCATTAATGAATTGTTAAAATAAATATTTATTATTTAATTATTACATGTAATATATAATAAATAATTAATTTTTTCAAAAATTTGATTATGTTACATAATTTGAATGAAAAAAATATTTACTGACGTGAAGTAATCATTCCCTCTAATTTTATATTGATGACTTAAGATCGGGGGTTAATAAATAGAGTAGTCAATACGATTAATTACGTTATAAATGGAAAGAAGCATATAGAAGAATTAATGAAAGGTGGGTAGGGTAGGGGGTCAGTTCCCACTACCTAACCTAACCTTTAAGATACTCACCTTTCACCTACTTGTTGTGTTGTCTTAAAAGAGAAAGGGAAAATCGACGACATGAAAGTTTTTTTTTTTTTTTTATCCAGGTTTCGTTCAGATTAATTTTTTGAGATATTATCAGACGTCAAGACGAAAATTTCTCTCAATAAAATTTTATGTGTTCACAAAGGTTTGAATTCGAGACCACTTACTTAAGCGATTAAAGCCTTTTCTATTCAAACCAACCTTCGCCGTAACATGAAAGATTTTCAAACATGAAAAAATTTATGTTACTTGTAATGTATTGGGTTTCATTCGAATTCGATGAGCGACCAACGCAAAATTATATGACATGAATGATGAACCGACCTAATTAGACAATCTCATAATTTTAGACTTACTCTAGAGTTGGACGAATTTTTTTTATTTTGAGTCGGTTTGATTTGATTTGAATTTTTATTTATATAATAAAAAAATATTTTTTATTTTAATTTAATTATAAAATATCTAAATATTAATATAAAAATATTTGTTTAATATTATTTAAATAGTAAAATATATTTAGAAGCCAAACTTAGATTAAATTTTTTTTTACCACAATTCGACCTATAAGTAGGTCTAAAGTACAATAAAAAAAAAAAATCTTTTATGGCGTTGGAATACCGTTTTGATGTCAAATTTACTATGTTTCCAAATGGCATTATAGTGTTCAATAAATGTTGGCTATTAAGTATTAACCCCACTCAACAGTTCCCCTTTTCTTTTAATATGTCTACACTATATATTTATATCTATAATAATATTAAATTTCTTGATTAAATTGATATCATGAATTAATTAAACACTAATTCAATCAAAGAAATTATTTAAAAATTTAATTAAAACAATAATATTAAAGTCATTTACGTACTTTTATAGTTTTTTTTTATATAAATATAGCCACACAAAAAAAAATTCTCAAAATACCGATCTTTTTAGATTATTTCCCAAAATACGCTGGTTTTAAAATTAGCTGGGAAATCGCCACCCCCCATGGCGATTTCCGAGCATGAAAAAATTGATTTTGGCTAAAAATACCAAGGGAAATCGCCATGGGGGGTGGCGATTTCCCTTGGTTTTTTTTCAAAATTTGCAAAAAATACCAAGGGAAATCGCCACCCCCATGACGATTTCCCTTGGTATTTTTAACCAAATTTGTAAAAAAGATGAAGGGAAATCGCCATGGGGGTGGCGATTTCCCTTCATGTAATTTTTTTTTTTAATTTATAAACAAATTTTAATTTTTTTTTTAATTTGTAAATTTTATTTTTTAAATTTAAAAATTATAAATTAAATTAAATTTCTTATTAAATTTAAATATGGAAAATTTTGTTTCTTATAAAAATTAAAAAAACAAAATAATATTTCTTCTTAAATTTGTATATCAAAAATTATATGTGTAAGTTTTGTTTTAATTTTAAAAATTTGTAAGTTTTGTTTTTTAATTTTAAAATTTATAAATTAAATTAAAATAATTTTTTTATAATTTTAAAAATAAAGAAATTTCGTAAGGTATATTTTATTATTTAAAATTTATGAACAAATTTTTTTAAATTTTGTTAATTGATTTGTATTAGATAAAAATAAAAAACAAACAAAAAAACTTGCATTATATTTTCATAAGCAAACAAGTGAAATTCTGGAAAGCAGAAAAAAAAAATTCTGGATAAGACTGATGATATAGGTTTTTAGACAGGTTTCAGCTATATTTCCAGTCCATCAAATGGTGCAGAAAATATTGGAACTTGATTCTTTCTGCAATGGATAAAACTGATGATATAGGTTTTTAGACAGGTTTCAGCTATATTTCCAGTCCATCAAATGCTGCAGAAAATATTGGAACTTGATTCTTTCTGCAATGGATAAGATTGATGATATAGGTTTTTAGACAAGTTTCAGCTATTTTCCAGTCCATCAAATGCTGCAGAAAATATTGGAACTTGATTTTTTCTGCAATGGATAAGACTGATGATATAGGTTTTTAGACAGGTTTCAGCTATATTTCCAGTCCATCAAATGCTGCAGAAAATATTGGAACTTGATTCTTTCTGCAATGGATAAGACTGATGATATAGGTTTTTAGACAGGTTTCAGCTATATTTTCAGTCCATCAAATGGTGCAAAAAATATTGGAACTTGATTCTTTCTGCAATGGATAAGACTGATGATATAGGTTTTTAGACAGGTTTCAGCTATATTTCCAGTCCATCAAATGCTGCAGAAAATATTGAAAATTGATTCTTTCTGCAATGGATAAGACTGATGATATAGGTTTTTAGACAGGTTTCAGCTATTTTCCAGTCCATCAAATGCTGCAGAAAATATTGGAACTTGATTTTTTCTGCAATGGATAAGACTGGTGATATAGGTTTTTAGACAGGTTTCAGCTATATTTCCAGTCCATCAAATGCTGCAGAAAATATTGGAACTTGATTCTTTCTGCAATGGATGAGACAAATGATGAGATTTATCAATCACATTTTGCATTGAATAAGTTATAACTTTTTCAGTCAAATAGTCCTAGGCAGAATATCAGAATCAGATTCCATCCTATACAAAGGATGGGATTTGTCATCTGGTACAACATAATGAACCATTATAAATTCATAATACTTATGAAGGTTTACAATACCCCCTACAACAGTTTTTCAATCAGATTTTTCCTAAGTGCTAAAACCTCCTCATTCTCATTCTCATCCTTCTATATTTCTTCTTTCTTTTGCTACACAACATGAGCAATAGAGTGATCGCATTGGTCTACTATAATGGCCAAATTCATAATACTGACGAATGTGCTACCTTTGATTGTGAACGTCCAAAAAGTTTTCGTGTTGAAGACGACGTCACATTAGAGGAATTGAAGCTGCAAATTCATACAAAAATTAAAGCTGGAACTAGAAAAAGAGTTTCAGAGGTTAAGTACAGGCATCCTCTTTCTATTGGTGAAGGATGTGTCCGATATAAAACATTTCCACTTGAAGATGATGATGATGTCAGATGCATGTTTTATGCTCATGAGACATTTGCAAATGTTGGTGTCCTTGAGTTATATGCTGACATAGATGATGTTGACGATGATTGCGGCCCTTCAAATGTTCGCACAACAGAAAACTTTCCCATAGAAGATTATGATTCTGGGTCGTTCTATGTTCACACTACATACGACGTTCCCACAGAAGAAGTCGTGCCCTTATCTCAAGCTACAACTTTTCAGACTTCATTAGTCTCACAAACCCTAATTCCTACTACCCTCGAAGATGAGCCAGCTGGTGTTGATCCTGTTCGTCCACGTGGAGTCCATGGTGAAGATGTTGGTGAATTTAGTGAGCAGGAAGAGGATGCTGAATTCGCAAGTGATGACAATACTGATTCTGACCCAGACGTCGTCCCTGCTGAGATCAACACTCATGGAGATATCAACACTCATCGAGATATTCCCCCATATCAGGCTGCATCCCATATGCATACACTGGATTTGGAGGCAATGCATGTGCCGAAATTTCCAGAGTATGCTCATACATTAGCTATGCCTCTGACATTTGATCCATCTGCAGTTGATATGTGTGTTGGGTTACAATTCCCAACGAAAGAGGTTGTGCTTTCAGCTATCAAGCACTATAACATCAAAAACTCTGTAGATTACAGAGTAATTGAATCTGAGCCGACGAAATATTATGCCAAGTGCGTAATGTATGGGAATGGGTGTAATTGGAGAATAAAGGCAACTTTTATGAAGAAGAAACATCTATGGGAGATTAGAAAATATGAAGGGCCTCATACTTGCACATCGGGGAGGATTTCACAAGATCATTGCAAGTTAGATTGTAACATGATCTGTTCATGCATTTTGTCATTGGTCCAAGCAAATCCGGAGATTTCCGTTTCAGTTTTGATCGCTGAGATGCGAATCCGGTATGGATACATCACCTCCTACAAGAAAACATGGCAAGCAAAGCAAAAGGCAATTGTTCGAGTATTTGGCGATTGGGAAAGATCGTACAATGAGCTACCTAAATGGTTAGGTGCAATGCAACATTTCGTGCCTGGTACAATTGTGGAATTGCAAACGGTACCTGCATATCACGGTGATCGACTGGTCCAGGGTAAGAGAATATTCCATCGACTATTTTGGACATTTAAGTCGTGCATTGAAAGGTATCCGTATTGTAAACCTATTGTGCAAATAGACGGTACTTTCTTATATGGAAAATACAAAGGCACATTATTGTTAGCTATTGCACAAGATGGCAACCGAAACATACTGCCAATTGCCTTTGCCATTGTGGAGGGTGAGACAACAGAGGCTTGGTCATTCTTTCTCAGTAACTTGCGCAGACACGTGACAAAACAGCCTGGCATTTGCTTGATGTCTGATCGACATGAAGCCATCAAAGCTGCGATTAGACGCGATGGTGGATGGAATCCTCCACATGCATATTCAGTGTACTGCATTCGACACATTGCAGCGAACTTCATGAAAAAGTTTAACAATAAGGAATTGCGTCGACAAATTGTTAACATGGGTATGGAATCAAATCATAGTTATTTTATCTCTTATATTTCGTTTAGCATATAAAATAATATTGAAATTCACAAGTTTTTTGTTTTAAAATTTATTAGGATACGAGTTGAGGCGACCGAATTTTCATTTCATGTATGACAATCTTCGTGGAGAAAATGCAGAGGCGGCTAATTGGCTTGATAGGATCCCCAAGGAGAAGTGGGCGCAGTCATATGATCAAGGAAGGCGTTATGGCCATATGACAACCAACCTAGCTGAATCTATCAATTCGGTGTTGAAGGGAACGCGTCATTTTCCCATTACTGCTTTAGTGCAATCAACATATTATAGGTTGGCTGCACTTTTTGTTAAGATGGGGAACAAGCAAATTGCCATGATGGAGGGAGGGCACACATATTGTGAAACAGTCACACAAGCTATGCAAGAAAATCGCAGGAAAGCTAACTCCCACATTGTTCGTAATTTTACGCGAACAAATCAATCTTTTCTGGTTGAAGAGTTAGTTGCCCCACAAGAGGGTGTTTCTGCAATGAAGTACAAAGTCAACCTCAGTGACATGTGGTGTGATTGTGGAAAGTTTCAAGCACAAAGGTTTCCTTGTTCACATGTAGTTGCTGCTTGTGCACATGTCTATGTAGATTGCATGCAATATGTGGACAAAGTCTATAGACTGGAAACTATATTGAATGTTTATAGACATGAGTTCGAAACTGTTGAAAATGAAGGTTACTGGCCTCAATATGATGGTCCAGAAGTGTGTCCCAATCAAGAAATGCGGAGAAATCCACATGGTCGGCCAAAATCAAGTCGTATTCGTAATGAAATGGACCTCAGGGAGAAAGGCCAACCAAAACGTTGTGGATTATGCAGAAACGAAGGTCATAACCGTCGAAATTGTCCGCATCGATTTGGCACATTGGGGGAGACTTCGCATCAACAATAAATGAATTACATGTTTTTCTCAACTTATCATGTATTTTGGATTATAAGGGAAAATGTAATGCAAGTTTTTTTGTTTGTTTTTTTGTTTTTTGTTTTTATCTAATACAAATCAATTAACAAAATTTAAAAAAATTTGTTCATAAATTTTAAATAATAAAATATACCTTACGAAATTTCTTTATTTTTAAAATTATAAAAAATTATTTTAATTTAATTTATAAATTTTAAAATTAAAAAACAAAACTTACAAATTTTTAAAATTAAAACAAAACTTACAAATATAATTTTTGATATACAAATTTAAGAAGAAATATTATTTTGTTTTTTTTAATTTTTATAAGAAACAAAATTTTCCATATTTAAATTTAATAAGAAATTTAATTTAATTTATAATTTTTAAATTTAAAAAATAAAATTTACAAATTAAAAAAAAATTAAAATTTGTTTATAAATTAAAAAAAAAATACATGAAGGGAAATCGCCACCCCCATGGCGATTTCCCTTCATCCTTTTTACAAATTTGGTTAAAAATACCAAGGGAAATCGCCATGGGGGGTGGCGATCTCCCTTGGTATTTTTATCAAAATTTGAAAAAAAACCAAGGGAAATCGCCACCCCTCATGGCGATTTCCCTTGGTATTTTTAGCCAAAATCAATATTTTGATGCTGGAAAATCGCCATGGGGGTGGCGATTTCCCAGCTAGTGTTAAAACCAGCGTATTTTGGGAAATAATCTAAAAAGATCGGTATTTTGGGATTTTTTTTTAGCTATATTTATATAAAAAAACCTACTTTTATATTTTAAAATATATATTTTTTCTTAACAAATTACATACTTTTTTCTTTTTAAAAATATTTTATGCATATTTTTTTTTCACCAACTCATATAGTGGATATATATATATATATATATCAAATCAAGTGACTCAAACTCAATTATTTATACTTATTATATATAAATTTTTTGACTGAATTCGTTTGTGAAATAAAAAATATTTTATGGTTAATATATCAAAAATAATTTTTTTATAAAAAAATGCTTATAAAAAGGATATTTATTAATTACTATAAGAAAGTCAGGTATTTTGACATGCATAAATAAATTTCACTTCCACTAAAAGAACATAAAAAAAATCTCAAAAAAAACTTCTGTTCACTACTAGAAAAAATGTTAAGGCAAGACAAATCATTTTATTTGATAATTGAAAAAAAAAATACTTTTTTTTTGTTGAATCTTTGAGACTTGAGTTAGATAATAAGGTTTATATGTGTTATATCAAATTTTGAATTATTATCTCACGATAAAATTTTCACAAGAGAGGTTATTAGAAATGACACATATTTTAAACTATATTTTTAAAAAAATGAAATATAGAATTAATTTTTTTTATTATCAGTGTATTTAGAGATGTTTATAGGCAGGGTTGAGCCGAGTTCGATTTTTTTTAAGATTCTTGCCCAGCCCAGCCCTAGGCGGGCCCGAGCCGATCCTTGAGTACTGTTCATTATCTTAAAAAAATATTAATATTTTATATTTTTATAATTAAAATTAAAATTAAAATTAAATAAAATAATATTATTTTAATATCTAAAATACTGTTACAGACCGAGTCGGTCCGAAACAAAAAAATCTTTAAAAAAGCCCGATCCAATATAGATCGAGTCTGCCGAATTGTCCGACCCGTGAGCAGGTCTAAGTGTACTAAAGATGAATTCTTTATTTTTAACCTTTAACAAAAAAAGATTTATTTTATTTAACAAAATTCTATTCCATTTTATAATATCTAGAAACTTCCTCGTGGATTTTGGTTTCGTTTTTCAGAAACAGTGAAAAAAAGGGGAAAAAGAATCAGGACGGTTGTATTGTCATTTTTACGCTTTACGCAGCACGCCGAGAATACTCGACAAGATTGAAGATCCCTCCTCTCCTCCGTAGACAAATTATAGAAGAATCTCAATCCCACAGCGCCGACGACAACCGCCATTTTTTTTACATATCGCGGCCTTACGGCGACGATGCGGGTCGAGTGGGACAATCCTCCTCAAGAACCCAAACAGCCGGAGCAAGATTCTAACCTCAATTTCGACTTTCTTTCTCTTCTTTCCAAGCCCAAGGTAAACTCAATTCCTAGGAATAAAATGTTTGCTTACTATTTAAAAAAAAGAAAAGAAAAATTCAAAATCTGTATATTTATTGAATTGCTTGTGTAAATGCAGGATTATTATAAGATATTGGAAGTGGATTACGATGCTACGGAGGATTCTATTCGCTCCAATTATATCCGTCTTGCGCTGGTTCGGTTTTTTCTTTTTCTAAAAGCTAAATTGATTTTTTTTTTTTTAATATATATATATATTTCCTTTGTTTTACTGAATCGTATGAGCTGGTTTCTGACAGAAATGGCATCCAGATAAGCAAAAGAACGATGGGAATAGTGCTACTTCAAGATTTCAAGAGATAAACGAGGCTTACCAGGGTAACTATCTTACTCTCTCACATCCTCTTTTCGGTTTATGTGTTTGCTTGCTTTTCGAGTAAAGTTTTTCTTTGGGTTTTCTCTCTGTTTCATTCTCCTATCTGGGTTTTCCGTTTTGGTTTCGCAATTTCGCCGTTGCATATTTTTCATTGATTTTTGTGTGTGTAAGGGGAACCATTTAATTTATACTGTGTAGTTTCCACAATCTGCATATTAGTTTTTGCTTGAAAGATTCTCTCAAGATGTGCCTCTTTTATAGTGGATATGTTCAATTGTTCATCATGTAGTTAGTTCAAGATTATTATTATTATCATTAGCAACATTAGCATGAGTATAATTGAGGAGTTAAATTGAAAAGAAAAAAAAAACTTATCCAAAAGGAAAAAGATAAGGATGATAAGCAACATTAGCATGAGAGCAAAGAGGAGTTTGGATCATTATAAGATAAGTACAATTGCAAATCATGCGGTATTGCGTCTAGCTATTTTTAATATGCTTTTGATTGATCTTCGCTTTTCAGCTTATGATTTCATGGCCTACCCTTCATATGGATTTATTTGAGGAGAATTATGGTGTTTGCTCGTATGTCTAGGATGTGCATTGCATATCCATGAACAAGGATTTTAAAATTAGGCAGTTGTTTTTGGACTTGGCTGCAATTGTTTTCATGATTTTTTCATGATTCCTCTTTAGTTTTGGGTAACTTTTTTCTTTATTTTCGTGCATTTCAAAGGATGCACAACATCTTACTCTTATGAAAATTGTATGCAGTATAGGTTTCCTGTAATTACTACCATACTAAATGTGAACTTTGCTGGTGCAAAGTGCCATTTATAACAGTTATTATGGAATTATGTTCTTATTTGGTATGATAATGGGGTGTTTAAAGTTGCCACACTGTTGATGCCATGCATTGCTTTTTCTTCATGACTTAGTAGCTATGTGCTTACATGAAAGTTTTTGAGGCCTACAGGGAGGAGTTAAAGTTGTACACATGGTTGAGATAGGACTAGCAAATTTCTGTAATCTTGTTTTGTCTTATGGCATGAATGGGTGAACTGAGTTTCCATGATCAATGATAGTTGAAGACTTGAAGCTATAGTTTAACTGCTAACATTTGGTTACTAAAACAACAAAGATGGAGCAAAAAGTATTGGCATGTATGTTAACATGAATTTGAAATTAATAATTGGGTGTTTTGGCTTCATTTAACAGTTCTCAGTGATCCAGTCAAAAGGAGAGAATATGATAAGAAGGGGATGTTGCATGTGTATGACTATGACATAATTGTAAGAATTTCTTCTATCATACTTTGAAGTACGTTTATATTTTCGGATGGATTAGATTTTAAGTTTAATTTCACTGGCTGCACTGCAGGAGTACCTTAACCGTTACAAAGGTCTTATATTAACATGTAATGGTCTTGGGATTAGGCAATCAATTTGGTAAGCCCAAGGAGGAGGAACTGAGGTCCTTTCTTCTGTATATTTGTCACAATGCTCGAATCGAGAGGCCCGGATTTGTTGATTTTGCAAATAGTGCAGTCGGGGATGAGGACAAGCTTGGATGTTTTACAAGTTTATGTTATATAACGGTTGTGTATAGTGAACTAGAGAAATTAACATCATCTGTAACATCTTATGAGGGTATGACTAATTGTCCAATGCATGCATGTTAATTTAGTAGGGTTGTAGTCATTGGTTACTGATTAGGTAGGAGCAATATTTATGGTACCAATCTACCATTACTAGCTAGTTAAGGGGATAGCAAGTTCTCTTTTTTCTCTGTCACTTGTCTTGTAACTTGTTAGTTCAAGTATTAATATCTGCCTACTAGGTAGCTTAAGTTTTACCCAAATCCTAATTAGAAGCAAAGGTTAATAATATCTGGCAATTCGTGTATCCGTGTCGTGTCATAATCGTATTTAAGGTATTTCATATTGATACGCTAATAATTCGTATTATATAGATTTTAAGACATTCGTGTATTCGTGTCGTGTTCGTGTTTTTTTTCCGGTGTTGTGTTTTTAGTATTTTTTTCTTATCGTGTAATTGTGTCGTGTTCAATATTCAGGTTATTCTAGGAATGAATTTGGTATAATTTGTGATGCTTTTGTACTCGGGCAAGATAAGAAAGTGAATCAATTATGCTTCAATATTTGTAATAGTTCTATTGAATGAGAACATATATTTTTGTTCTTGATAATTGGTCCAAGCATGATTGTAGATATAAGTAATAATTGCTTATGGAAATTGATAGCTAGCACTATAATATAAGATTTGCTAATGGTGGAATTTTATAGTAGTAGCAAACACTAGCATCTTTTTTTTTGATAAGATAGTAGATAATTTCATTCCAAATCAACAGAATCAGGGTTACATATAGTAGCAGGTAATCACCCTAGCCATATTCTTTGAGCTTCCCCTTGACATCCTATTTTTGCAAGCTCATGAGCTAGCCTATTACAATTTCTAGTTACATGGTGAAAAACCACCTTATTACAATCCACAACTAAGTCCCAAATATCAAGTATTAGACTCCCCCATTCCCACATAGAATCATCTCTTTTTTCGAGTTCAGTAATTGCCATCTTTGAATCCGACTCCACAATTAAATTGACATACCTTTTCTCCACTGCAAGCTCCAGGCCTGCCTTAATGGCTGTGATTTCTGTTAGTAATGGTGTTGATAGCATCCCAACCCGAATAGTTGCCGACAGCAGCACAACACCTCTGGCATCTCGTATCACAATGCCTAACCCCGATACTTCTTCTTTTCTGTTTAGTGATGCATCAACATTTACCTTTACAAAACCATCTGGAGGTGCCTTCCATCTCAACTGTCTCTGTACACGCAATGGATGTAGCATATTCCCTTGATCATCCGGAGCTTCCAACCCCATTTCCATCGATCTTGCAGTCTGTCCTATCCTCGAAGGCAAGTAACAGCAACCATTATGAAAATTATTGTTGCGGTTATTCCATAACATCCACATAATGTTCATACACCGTTCTGTACAATCCGTGCTTTTTGTGAACCTCAGCAAATCCGTCCAAAACTCAGGACCGATAGCATGTGTTTCTGCAAAACATAGAAGGTCCGGACTATATTCCTTCCATACCTGTGCACTCAGATGACAGCCAAAGAAAACATGATACCAAGTTTCAAAAATCATACCACATACAGCGCAAACATTTTCCACTTGTAGGCCTCGATTGCATAATGCACTTGCTGTTGGTAAACAACCTTTCACCACCCTCCACATAAAGGTTTTAACCTTTGGCATTACTCTTGCCAACCAAATGATCCTCCACTTTGCCTGTCTTTGGTCCCGTGTGCCGACTGATTTGCCCCTCAACTCTTGTGCTATATGAAAAGCCGATTTCACTGTGAATAAACCAGTTATGGAGTCGTTCCAAATGAGCTTGTCTCTTGAGACTTGACGGTTTAACGGTATTTGCAGGATCAATTTGGCGTCCTCTTCATCAAACAATTCCCTAACCATATCCTCCTTCCACATTCGGCGTTGAGTATCAATTAACAAGGCCACTTTGAAAGGTATAAACTGGTGATCCTGCACCTTATTCACCATAAAAGATGGTCCCCTACTAATCCATTTGTGTCGCCACACATCCACTAGCATCTTTTGTGGTGAAGTATAATTGACCCAACACCTAAAAAAGAAAAAAGAAATCCAACATTCCTCAATAACCCATTTTATATATGGATCTGGTTTGCATCAAGATTATGACAGTCCAAAACCCCAAATTAAATTGTTGCCTTCCCACATTGATCCAAATGAGAAATGATCCATCCAAAACAATTTTATTTTTAAGCCCATATCCATAGTTTAGCAGATATTTATATATAGGTTTTGTTAACAAGTAATGTTACAATACTTTTTAAGACTAATTAATATGTTATTTATAATATAATATTATATTAAATATAATAATTAATAATTTTATTCATAATTTTCAATACACTTGAATAAAAATATTAATATATATTAGATTTTGGCACACTCATTATGTAGGTGAAAGAAAAAAAAGTGAAAAAAAAAATAAGTAGAAAGAAGTTAATTAAAAGTAGTGGATAGGTTTTTTTTTTTTGCATTTTGAATTTTTTTAAAAATAAAATTAATTAAAAATATTTAAATTTCATACTAAATGATATTTTTTATTTTATAGATTTATTATAATTTTAATTCAGATTTTGTTTTATTTCATCAATTGAGTTGATGTCACTTAATTCAGTGACACCAAATTCGATCAGTCACTTTATTAATAACTAAATTATGGTATACCCATTTTGTGAGTGATAAAAAAAATAAGTGAAAGAAATAAATTATTAACTAATTTATAAAATTAAAAAAGTAGGCAAAGTGATTTTTTTTATAAAAAATTACTAATATAACTTTATTAATATATACTATTTTTATTTAATAACTTAGTTTTTTTTATCTATTTCTTAATTAAATTGATGTTAATTGATTTGTGATATTAATTCAATAATATATTTATATATAGTATATAAATATAAATAATAATTTTAAAACATTGACTAATAAAATCCTTTGTATATTACAAAAGATGAAAAGTTGGTGCTACTTTTTTTTCTGTTGAAACTGAGAGAAAGCCGCCAAAAGAAATACAATTTAAAATACCCAAGGCCAGCTGGTGGTGGGAATGATAAAAGACGGTGCTTTCATAGTTTTGATTTGATACTCATATCATACTGGCATTGAAACACAAAGCAAAGCGTTACCAAATTAACCTACCGTTCCAAGCTGGCTTGGGTCCCAATGACATGTTAATCTTATCTCCAAAACCGCCCGATTTTATTTTAAGTCCTAAAATTTTTCATTATTTTTCAAATCAGATTCCCCAAAACCCACTTTCCTTGACTCAAAATCAGTTTATTTAAAATCAGTTAATTCATACCATTATTTATAAAAAAAAAAATTTGTTTAATTGGTATTTATAAAAATTGATTAAAAGTTATTTTTTTTATTAATTTAAAAAAATATTTTGTATTTAATATTTTATTAAATTTTAAAAAATAATTTATTAATTATACTTTTATTTTTATAAATACCATTTTAATTCGTGCTATTAAATACTGATTAAAATTTTTCTTATAAAAATAATATTCAATGAATTTAAAAATCTAAATTTAAAATCTAAATTTTTTCTCTTACTCTCCATTCATTTTTTCTTTTTGAAATAAAATTAAAAAATACCCAACCAACGAACAATAATTGTACTAATCCATTTCCTTAATTTACCATTTTACCCTCCTCACCCCTTCATAAAAAACCTCATCAGCGCCCCCCGAAACAACCTCAAAAACCAAAAGAAAAATAATTTCTTTCTCTCCCTCGAAAGCCCACCGATTTAGGCAAATGGCGACGACGGTCCCTGACAACCTAAGCCGCGAGCAATACGTTTACTTAGCCAAGCTAGCCGAACAAGCTGAACGCTACGAGGAGATGGTCCAGTTCATGCAAAAGCTGGTCGTCGGCTCAACTCCAGCCGCCGAACTAACCGTCGAGGAACGGAACCTTCTCTCCGTCGCCTACAAAAACGTGATTGGCTCTCTACGCGCCGCGTGGCGAATCATTTCGTCCATCGAGCAGAAAGAAGAAGGTCGAAAGAACGAGGAACATGTCGTGCTCGTTAAGGAGTATAGATCGAAGATCGAAGCTGAGTTGTCGGATGTTTGCGCTAGTATCTTGACTTTGTTGGAATCGAATCTGATTCAGTCTGCGGCAGCGAGTGAGTCGAAGATTTTCTATTTGAAGATGAAAGGAGATTATCATCGCTATTTAGCGGAGTTTAAGGTTGGTGATGAGAGGAAAGCTGCTGCTGAGGATACTATGTTGTCTTACAAGGCTGCTCAGGTAACTTTTTCTTACAAGTGATCTGATTTTTTTTTTTTTAACTCAAAGCCAAGCTTTGACTAAATAGTTGAATTTTAGAGTAGAATTTTGGATGTTGACTTGGAGATTATGATTTTAGTATTAGGGTTTTGATCTTAAATTTTTTGTATTTTTTGAAGTTGAATCTTTGGATTTTGTGTTGAATTGAATTAAGGATATTGCGCTGACGGATCTAGCACCAACGCACCCGATCAGACTGGGGCTAGCTCTGAATTTCTCGGTGTTCTACTATGAGATTCTCAATCAGTCTGATAAGGCATGTAGCATGGCTAAACAGGTGCGTTTTCCTTCGTTTGTTATCTTACCATATTATCATGGATTATTATCTTATACTATACACCGACTGTTTAGTTCAAAACCTTTACAAATGAGTTTAATTGATTGCCATGTCTGTTTAACTGCATATTATCATGGATTATAATCACCATGTCAAATGCTCTTTATTTTATGATTTGTACCCTTAATTTTGTGCCTTAAAGCCTAGTAGGTCTAGGAGGAGGTTGCTTTGACTTATTGTGTTTGTGTAGATGACTTTGTTTGGAGCTATGTTACTCGGACTCGGGAGGTGAGTGTCGGATATGGGTATGTGTCTGACACGGGTATGCTCAATTTTTTATTTAAGTTTTCTCATATATTTGGAGGATTGTATCCCATACCCATGTCCGAATATATGTTGCAGATTGGTGTCGGATACGGATACTTTAAGGAAAATGAAGAGTCCGAGTAACATAGGTCTGGAGCCTATTAGATTAAAGTTTAAATCTGTTTTCATTTGAGCTTTAGTTAAACTCAAGTGATAAATGATTTTTTTTTCTTTTCTATTATTGCGAATATATAGCTCCATTTGCATATGGTGTTTGATTCTAATCATTCTATTACCTTAAACTCCCTTCTAATTTTGAAGTTTGTGAAATCGGGATTGTCTAGAAACTAGTGTCAATCCTGGTATTAGCTATAGTCAATATATGTATTGATGCAGATCTGCTAAACCAAATCTTTAATGAGCAAATACTAGAGTTTCAGCAACAATTATTGAGGAATGAAATGGTGGAAGTGGGTGTCTTCATTATTGTTGCTTCTAACGGTAGGTCAGTGAACAAACTTGTCAAACTTAGGGGTGGTAGTTAGGTAGGGAACAAATTAGTACAAATTTTCAAAATTTTCAATAGATGTATGTTAGGAGATGAATTATTTGGCTTTTTTGCCTATTAAACGAAACGAGGCCAATCTCTGAAATTTTGCATCCTAATGTCTGTAACTTGTTTGGAGACCTTCTTACTGGATGCTTTATATAAATGCTAACATTTTTGGTATATTGACTTGGTTTTCTGATTGGATGTCGATGTGTAGTTGGTGGTTATTGTAAGAATAAATCATAAACTAATTGCGGATATTCATTAAATATCTCTTTGTTTTTTTAAAAAAGGCATTTGAGGAAGCCATTGCTGAGCTTGACACGCTGGGAGAAGAGTCATACAAGGACAGCACTCTCATTATGCAACTCCTAAGGGATAACCTTACTCTCTGGACTTCGGATGTGCAGGTAATTTCTCTTTCTCTTGCACGCGTGCGCACACACACACATGAAGACCATGTTAATGGGGATTTTGACACATGCAATCGGCCAGTGCCTAACACGATGTGATGTTGGTTGTCATGCAGGACCAGTTAGATGAGCCTTAGAAGGTGTTGTAACCCGTGTTGGCTCTTGGTCCTATTCTTCTTCTGGAGGAGGTAGGCTTTGAATATCATTTGTTTAAGCTGATTAAAGTGTGTAATTTAAAAATGGGAAGCAACCCATTGGCAATGATGTTGCTATACTCCCAAGTGAACTTGTTTTTTGGAATTTGGAAGTGATTTCAATAGGGGGTAGCATTTGGCAACTAGTTATTTATCTTTACCGTACAGTTGTGGTTTACTGCATCACTTGTTTTTCAAGTTGGCAAATGGATATAATTACTTTGGGAGAATTTGCAGTAATAAGTAGGAGAAAAAGGCCTTTTTTTTCTCTTTACAAGGGAGGGAAAGGGATTAAAAACAAAAAGAAGATTAGAATAAAAAAAACCAAAGAAAAACGCCTGAGTAGCCTTCAATCATCTACCAATCTTACCCCAATATATCAGATACCAATCCGGCCTCCCTCCACGGTGGATGATACGGTGGTATCAGCAGTGGTTTGGTGTTAGAAAAACAATTTCCCGGTTCGATGACAAAGCATGCGGAATCTCTTGAAAGGAAAGAGGTTTCACATCATATAACCTGGGGAGTCATGGCGATGCTAATTTGTCATGGTGTTTACTGTTTACTTTACAATTTGCATTTGGAAAACGCCACGTCAAATTACTTGAAAGATCTTATATTATATCATTTAGTATAAATTAATATTTTTATTATAAAATTGAATAATTTAGTTTTTTATTTTTTTTAAAAATTGAAGTAAAAAAATAAAATCACTAATTGGTTAATGTGAACTGTTTAAAAAGTTAATATGGTATTTAATATGTTTTTAATTGATGACGCAGATGTCAAATGCGGATGTGGTACAATATATTATTTATGATGATAAGGATAAAATAAATAATATATTTTCAACATTTGATATAGCATTTTCAACAATTTGATTATTTATTTTATTCACGTTATCTTAAAATAATATATTTATTGGTGTAATGTCAGTATTTGATATCCATGTCATTAAGTAAACACAGGTTAAATATCAAGTTGGTCTTTTTAACGGTTTACTGAGTGATTTTATTTTTTTTTTCAATTTAAAAAAAAAATAAAGATTAAATTATTTAATTTTATAATAAAAAGATTAATTTATATTAAATAATATTACATAAATTTTTTAAATATTTTGATCAAAACGGCACATAACACTAGACTAAACGTCATCGTTTTTGTCGTCGAATGTGCAATATAATCTGTATCCCCGTCAACCATGATAAGTGTGTCCCATTCCATCTCCATGAAGAAGAAAAAAAATGTCTATTTGAAATAATTCTTAGAACGAACAAGCCTCGAAAATTGCTCGTAGTCGTAGAGTAATAGTCACTCGCTGTAGACTTATTTCTTATCATTATATAACAAAAAAATAAAATAAAAAGGGTTAAAACCTAAAAGCATGAATTGCTCAAATTTCAACATCATTCGAACTACAGTACATACCTTTATGGTGCATTCCGTTGCATGATAGAAACTTCGGTTTTTTCTTACTTGAAAATGGTTTATATTGTTATTCTCAAACCTCGAAACTTCTGTTCAAACTTGACTCGGGTCGAGTTAGATTTGATAATTTTAAACATAGTTATAATATATTTAATAAATATAAAAAATATAATAAACATGACAATATATTGAAAAACGATTAACATGACACGTTTAATATATATATATATATATTGTATTGGTATTTAAAATTTTAAAATATTTATTAATTTGTGCAACTTATCTCGTTAACAAATCTAGATAACACCTTCTTCATTTATTTGCAATATATTAATCAATAATGGTAATAGAACCAAGTTTATCCTTGATTTCCTTTTCTCCTCATTAATCAGCATTCTAACATATATTAGCAAAGCAATTGGACAATACCATCTATTGATAGGAAAAGTTATATTTGATTGATGCAAAACTCCTTTGTTAATTATGAGATAAAGCTTCAGAACCTTTTAATTTTTTAATTTTTTCTGCTCTGTAAAGAGCATTGTTACAAAAAAACATGTACTTAACTTAGGCAGCTTAAGAATTATTTTTGTTATGGAATCTCCTTATTAAAGCATACTAACATATATTAGCATTTAACTAGCATTTCAGTGGTTAGTATTACTATTTATAACAAAGCAATATATCAAATTTGATAGAAAATGATTTGACTGACAATATATATAGTAATACTAGTAATAGCCAAGTATTAATTTATTTTTATAAAAGCTTTTCCTGAAAAAAAAAAAAAGCATATTTATTGGACTCACCTCTCCTAATGGATGTTAATGTAAGATTATAACTTTGAAAATACTCTCGAGTACCTAACAATGTATGTATTTTATGCTTCATTTGGATGATTGAGTAGATATTTAATGACAAAACGATACGAATGACGCGATTGAAAGAATTTCCACTGATCATTCAAATGAAATATTATTATATACCTATATATATATATATAATTAAGGCTCAAGAGGCAGACTAACATATAAAATGAAATAAAAATTATGGAAAGGTAAAAGAACGAAAAAGACAAATCAAGCCAAGACATGGCTCACTGAACTTGAGAGGGGCTTAATTTCAAATCCAGACATACCATTAATTTGATTCTGATAGCATGAAAAAACTCTATGGCATTGCCAGGTTGGCTTGGCTGCATGCTACACCATTTTCTTAATTGTCAATTAGCTTCAACTTCCAGACATCTAATAGTACAATATTTGACTAATTAATTTTAAGTGTAGTTTAGATTTCAATCAATAATAATTTAATAAGCCCTATTGTAGTGACAAAAGTTACCAATTTTTTTTTTGAAAAAACTGCCTGCTCCTATCCCCTTTCTCTACAGGCAAATACTGTATATAGAATCCCAAAAGCAAAACAGGTATGCCCTATTATACATATAATGTTGATTACTTTGATAAGGACATAGATTAAGCCAATGCATGGTAAGTTTGCTGGCTCAATCTGGATTATATCTATATTATTATAAAAATTTTGATTGAATTGATGTCACGAGTAAAAAATAAATTAAAAAATTAAATAAAATTATTTTACCAAATATAAAGTTAAATGTATTTATTTCTTTTCACTTAAAAAAAAAATCTACCCACATTTTTAATACATTATTTCTTTCAAAAGATAAATTAAAAAAAAAAATCACTTTATAATGTTAATGACTAATTAATTGGTGAAATTAAACGACAAAGAAGAATTAAATGAGACTGAGAGGCACTGGACACATGGGCCCCTAATCTTAATCCACTTGGTAAATTTTTAATGGAGGTGTTGGGAACTAATTAGTCTTAATAAAACCAATGCAAAGAGACTTGGAAACTTTTTTTGCTTTTTAAACTTTGATTTTGTTAGTAAACTCTTCTTTGTCTTTGATTTTAAATGACTAGTTATGGCCTTATTTTCATGGATGTGGACATGTGGTGAATCTTTAAGGACATGGTTGAGTTTTAATAGGAAACAGAAAAAAAAAAAATTATCATTAGTTAAAACCCCAAAGGTCAAAGCCCTAAGACCTAGTAAAACAAATAGTTTAATCAAGTTTAGCTAATGCATATGCATGCACTTAGTTTTTAAACTTAGGAAATTTGAAGTACAGCTTGGAGCTTTCCTTCTCTGTTATACAATATATATAGTAAAAATATTGATAACTTGAATTCGAAATTTAATTCAGTTGATTCATAGAATTATATTTAATAGGTGACAATTAATAAATTTGAAATTTGAATTTCAATATTTACAATTCTTTTTTCTATCTCAAATTGTGACTTTTTTTGTATTAAAAAATAATATTACACGTAACAAAATCAAACAAACAAAATTTGTGATTGCAAAACCCACGTAAACCATGTTCTAGAATACGAATATTTACATGACCAAACATGCCTGGACAATCCAATATTACTAGCTGTGATCTTTGACACTAAGAGAGAGAGAGTATATTCAGTCAAATGCAAAATAGTGGACTAATAAATCTAAGTCATTTGCCTAACATTGGGCTTAGTAGCAGTATCAAAAAGAAGAAGACAAATAGTTGATAAAAAAAAAAAAATCTAAAACGAAATGGATGAGTTAAAAAAATGGGCAAGTGGGTGTGGCATGACATTGACACTCTGATAAGCTCGGATCTCAAACAGGAAGAGTAGACTTGCTTTAGACCAAAATGATAAGTCTTTAAGAAAAGGAAAGTGGGAATTATAGTCTTTGAGATTAGCACCAAAACAAAAACAAAAAAAAAAACTGATATGAGCCATTTGGGTGAAGTTTTATTTGATTTGTTTTTGAACTGAGGATGGAATTTCTAGTGAAAACCGCACAAAGAAAAAAAAAAAAGAAGGGTAAATTTCGGTTCTTTTGTTTCTAGCTACGAAAAATGATTTTTAAAAAATAGATTTTTTTTGTTGAAATTTTTTATCTTTTTGATAGTTTGTATGATTATGCATAAAATATTTTTTTTGTTATTTGACTGTTTTTCAAAAAAATTGTATTGATATAAAAAGGCTGGATTCCTATATTTAAAGGATTTATTCCTTTTTATTTTATTTTAGCTTTTATTTTTAGGAGATCGATTCTTATAATTTTTTATTTTGTTTCAAGAAAAGGATTGATCCTTATATTTAAAGAGATAAATCTGTTTTGCTTTACTTCAATTTTTGAAAAAAAAAAATTAATTTTTTATTGATCAAATTCTTTTCACGAAATAAATATGAAAAATATGAAAAATATTTTTCGAAAGTTATTTTTCCGTAAAACAAATGAATCTTTAAAGCAGAGGAAACACAGAGGAGAAGTTGAAAGGATTTTGGGAAAGGAAAAAAAGGGTTAGAAATTTGTGTCCTTAAAGTCTCTTTAACAACTCATTTTTAAGCACGTCTTCATGAATGCATCAAGAATTACAAAAGCATCCAAGGTTAAAAACCATAATTCAGTCTTTAAGTTTTTTTACCGTTTGAGGTTTGGATTAATCATGAGGATTGAATTGAATTCAAAGTTTTTGTCGTCAAAATGCATGGCAATTGGGCATTGTTTATTACTTTTACATAACCATTAGTCACCACTCCACCATTGGCAATCGCATATTGCAACTGTCTCTAATGTTACTCCAACTTCATTCATTGATTTATTATGAAGGATCTGCTTAATCGGTGTTTATAGATATTGATTAAAAATTATTTAATTCTCAATTTTAATTTTTTTTGTATTTAATATATTAATTTTATTAAATGAAAAAAAAGGTTATTAACATTTTTCTATTATGAAAAAGAAAAGTTCAATAACAATAATGAAATTGGGAAAAATTGTGGATTTGAAACCTATTTTTTGAGCCTAGATATATGTTCATATGCCTTTTAAAATAAGATTTTGCTTATTAGTATTCTAAAGGTACATTTTAATGTTATTAAATAGGGTTTTGTTAACAAGTATTTTTAAAAAGTGTCTTTAAAAGATATTTTAAAAGTATTCGTTAGTAAAATCTTTCAAAATAAATTATGATTTTCTCTAACAACTTTTTATTATAAATAGTTAATTATTAATAATTATGCAGTTGCTATTTAATATTAACTCCATGTGGAAGGTACATGAAAATTTTCATTGGTGGATCAAATAAAGAAAGGAATATGATAGTTATATATTAATGCATAAAATTGCATACATTAATTGTTGAGAAAAACTTAGAGTAGATAACTCTAATTTTACCACTCAAAGAAGAAAGTTTAGATTTTAGGAAAACTCACAAATGCTCACACTTCACTCTAGACTACACTCTTTAGAGAAGAACTCCTTAGGAAAACTTAGAACTTTTATTGCTTATTGAAGCTTACTACTTGATGATATACAAATTTAAGGGAGGGGGGTATTTATACAATACCAAGACAAACACAAGCCACACAAATATAAAATCTAAATAAATTAAAACCACCCATTGTTGTTTAATAACAACCACACATTTAAATCACACAACTACAACCACACATTAAACCACACAATTGCAACCACACATTAAACCACACAATTGCAACCACACATTGTTAGGCTTTTATTTTTCCTTGGGCTGGTATTAGACAATTTAACACTCCCCCTCAATACCAGCTCTTCCTCTTTGCACCATGTTGAGTTGACGACGAAACATTTCAAATTTGTTGATACTCAAACCTTTTGTGAATAAATCTGCCATTTGATCATCTGTCTTGATCTGCTTCATCTCAATCTCTTCTTGTAGAACCTTTTCTCTGATAAAGTGATAATGCACTTCTATATGTTTGGTTATTGCGTGAAAGACTGGATTTTCTGCCAAACGAATTGCTGACTGGTTGTCGCAATACAACGAAACTGCATAATCTACTGGTTGATGTAGATCACTCATTAGTTGTATCAGCCACGTACACTCTTGAGCTGCCATTGCTGCTGCTCGATACTCAGCTTCGGTAGTTGACAATGATACCGTTGGTTGTCTCTTACTGCACCAAGAAATTGTTCCAGAACCAAGTTTAAACATGTACCCAGTTGTTGATCTCCTGGTGTCATGATCTCCTGCATAGTCAGCATCACAATAACCAACTAACTTACAGTCTTCACCTTTCTTGTACAAAAGACCATAATCTATTGTACTTTTCACATATCTCAGTATTCGTCGAACTGCTTCTAAATGAGGCTTCTTCGGATTTTGCATATACCGACTCATCACACCAACTGTATAAGAAATGTCAGGTCGAGTCAAGGTTAAGTAGATCAGGCTACCTACCAATTGTCGATACATAGTTGCATCTTCCAAGTCTTTGCCTTCAAGTGCACACATCTTGCCATTTGGTTCCATCGGTGTTGAAATTGGCTTGCTCTCGAGCATTCCAAACCTTTTTAGCAAATCTTTAGAATATTTTTGTTGACAGAGAAATATTCCTTCTTGTATGTGATCAACCTCTAGACCAAGAAAGTGCTTGAGTTGTCCAAGTTCTTTCATTTGGAAACGAACTGATAAATTCTCCTTGGTTTGAAGAATTTCTGCCTCATAATCACCAGTTATGATTAAATCATCCACATATATCAATACGATAGCTAGCTTTCCTCCATTAGCTTTGACAAACAAGCTGGAATCTGCAGGTGTCACTGAATAACCACTATGAGTTAAAAATTCAGCAATCTTACCATACCATGCTCTAGGTGCTTGTTTCAATCCGTAAAGTGCCTTTCGCAGCTTACACACATGCTCAGGATGATTTTGGTTTTGAAATCCCAATGGTTGAATCATGTAGATTTCTCGATCTAGCTCTCCATGAAGGAATGCATTCTTCACATCCATCTGCCACAAGTTCCAGTCTTTGTTGGCTGCAAGGGCAAGTAGGACTCGTACGGTTGTAAGTCTTGCCACCGGACTAAACGTTTCATCATAGTCTAGCTCATACTTCTGAGAGAAACCACGAGCAACCAACCGTGCCTTGTACCTTTCAATCGACCCATCTGGACGATGTTTTATCTTGTAAACCCACTTACAGGATATGGGTTTCATATCTCTTGGTTTTGGCACTAGATCCCAAGTTTGATTCTGCTCAAGCGCAGTGATCTCTTCTTTCATAGCCATAATTCACTAAGAACTGATGCTTCTTCAAACGTCTCAGGTTCTGTTGCAATTGGTTCTTCCACTATGGCTGCATTAGCATATTTGGGATTTGGCTTCCGTGCTCTTGTTGTCCTTCGGATTTGTGATTGTGGAGATGGTTCTTCCACTTCACTCGATCTAACATCTGGTTGATACACACCAGTTTGCCAAGGACTCTGGACTAACACTTGCTCGTCATCGTCATCATCACATAGGTCTTCTACTTCGTCTGAAGTTGATTGAAGTTGGACAATATACTCTCCCATTTTCTGTTGTAGCATGTCTTCAAATTCTTTTGAATCTGACAACACCTCATTTTCTGAGGACCACCAGGAAGATGCTTCATCGAATACCACATTGCGTGAAGTGTAACATCTTCCACTCGTAGGATCACAACATTTCCACCCTTTCCTTTGGTTGTCGTATCCCACAAAGATACACCTAGTTGCTTTCTTATCAAACTTGCTACGTAAATGATCAGGAACAAATACATAACATACACAACCAAATACTCGAAAGTAGCTGACTGAAGGTTTCATTTTCCACAATTTCTCAAAGGGTGAAACAAACTCTAACCTTGGTTGAGGAAGTTTGTTGATCACATGGGCTGCGATTCTCATAGATTCGGCCCAAAATCTTCCGGGTACATTCTTTGCATGCAGCATACTCCGACAAATTTCTGCAAGATGCCGATTCTTTTTCTCTGCTACACCATTATGTTGTGGTGTATTGACATAAGTATACTGATGACGTATGTTGCATTCTCGTAGGTATTGAGAGAATTCGCCTGAGCTATATTCTCCTCCATTGTCTGTGCGCAAGCAACATATCTTCTTTCCCACTTCTCCTTCAACTATCTCTTTGAACTCTTTAAACTTTGAGAAAGTGTCAGACTTTTCTTTCATAAAGAGAACCCACACATACCTGGAGAAATCATCAATAAACGTCACCATGTACCGCATTCCACTAATTGATGGTTGCTTAACGGGCCCAAATACATCAGAGTGAACTAACTCTAATGGTTCTTTTGCTTTAAACTTTGACTCCTCGTATGGCAATTGGTGTGCTTTACCATATTGGCATCATGCACAAACTGTGTCTGTTCTTATGTCAAGCTGAGGAAGTCCCTTAAGCATCGACTTCTTCATCATCATACTTAGCTTGGAATAACTAACATGACCTAACCGCATGTGCCATAAATCTGCTGTATCGCTCCTTCTTGTCTTGTCTACATATGCTGACTCTGCTGACATCACGTAGACTGACTCCAGACGTCGTCCTTCCATCATCGGCTGTCCTGAGATTTTGAGATCACGATATACCTTCACATCCCTTGGACCAAACAGAATATGGTGACCTGACGATGTTAATTGTGCCACTGAAAGCAAATTTTTCTTCATGCGTTGGACATGGTAAACATCTTGTAGTGGTACCTGATTATGACTATATCGAGGTGCTACTACCGTCTTACCGATGTGAGTAATCGGTAATCTTGAATTATCAGCTGTCACAACAATGCGATTTCCCTTGTATTCTGACAGGTTCTGCAACTTCTGTTTATCGCCTGTCATGTGATTTGAGCAACCTGAATCGACAATCCAGTCATTCTCATAGTCAATTCGGTCAGCCGTTGTTACTGTGAGAGCTAACTCTTCCTCTTCCATAGCAAAAAATGCTTCAGCGTCCCAATCATCTTCGCTTTTCTCCTTTGTACTAGAAGTAGCAGCATTGCTCTCAGCGGGCCTTTTGTTAAACCAACAATCTTTTGCCATATGACCTTTCTTGTCACAGTTGTAACAGTTACCTTCAAATCTTTTATTGTTGCTACGATTCTTTGAAGCTCCCCCTGGACGAGAGCTCCCTTCTCCTTGATGACTTTTTGTCTTGTCACCATACTTTTTAGATCCACCACCGACGTGCTGTTTGAATTTGCCTTTGCTTTTGTTGGTGTAGAGTGCTTCCTCTTTACTTTTCAACGAGACCCCTCCCATTTGCTTGGCCATAGATTCTTGACCAACAAGCAAATTTTCAAACTCTACAAGTGATGGTTGAGTTGGCTATCCTTGTATAGCGGCAACGAAGCTGCGATATTCGGGCCTCAAACCATGGATAATTATTCTTTTTACCCTGGTATCTCCAATAGCAGCTGTAGGATCTAAATCAGAAATTTCACGGCATAACGTTTTTACCTTGTGAAAGTATTGAGCAATCGGTATATCCCGTTGTGCAACTGATAACAATTCATTCTCAAGAAGTTGAAGTCTTGTGTCATTCTTTCTCGAAAAGAGTGCATCTAAAGTATCCCACGCTTCTTTTGGCGTTTCTAGCTTTTGTATGTGTTCCAACATTTCTTCTTCAACTGTGGTCTTAAGGGCAAACATGGCTTTACCCACTTTAATCTTCCATTTGCGCAAGGTTCCTTGAGCATCTTCTTGCTCGGGCTTCGTAACTTCACTACCACCAACGACTTCCCAAAGGTCTTGACCTTGTAGGTAAGACATCATACACGTCTTCCACGTGTTGTAATTTTTGTGATTGAGCTTCTTGATTCCTCCAACTACTTGAAGATCACCCATCGTGTCGGCAAGACTCTAACAATACCGAACAAGCTTAATTTTGAGACACAAACTTGTAGATTACAAACTCCTCACGACTCAAGAACGCTTAAACCAAAAATAGTACCTGAATAACTATTTCACCGTGAACAGTACCGTATACGTGAATAGTATCGTATACCATATACTTGAATAAATCTCGTATATGTTAACAATTACTATAAAAGTATATAGTGACACGTGTGAATAGTAACTATGGTAGTAACTCACAACCTCGCTCTGATACCAATTGTTGAGAAAAACTTAGAGTAGATAACTCTAATTTTACCACTCAAAGAAGAAAGTTTAGATTTTAGGAAAACTCACAAATGCTCACACTTCACTCTAGACTACACTCTTTAGAGAAGAACTCCTTAGGAAAACTTAGAACTTTTATTGCTTATTGAAGCTTACTACTTGATGATATACAAATGCAAGGGAGGGGGGTATTTATACAATACCAAGACAAACACAAGTCACACAAATATAAAATCTAAATAAATTACAACCACCCATTGTTGTTTAATAACAACCACACATTTAAATCACACAACTACAACCACACATTAAACCACACAATTGCAACCACACATTGTTGTTTAATAACAACCACACATTTAAATCACACAACTACAACCACACATTAAACCACACAATTGCAACCACACATTAAACCATACAATTGCAACCACACATTGTTAGGCTTTTATTTTTCCTTGGGTTGGTATTGGACAATTTAACATTAATTACATTAAGTTCTATAATTAACATTGGATTGACAGATTATTGCTTTTAAAAAATTGACATGCATTCCTATAAAACGTTAACGAAGAGAAAGTACAGAGAAAAATCAAATAAGTTAGAAGTTTTGAATCAACAAAGCTAACTAGAAAAGAAAATCTAAATTATAAGCAAGCAAAGGATTAATTATCAAACATCATAAAGAAAAATCTATGTTATTCGAATTCGGAAGTGAATGTAAAATATAAATATATGTTTAATACGAGTATATTAATTTTTTAAAATTTTAAATTTATATTCAAATATGTATCGAATACAAATTATTTTTAAAAAATAAAAACCAAGATAAGAAAATATTACACCTAGTCGAGGGGCATCTAGTTGCGTGGGGATATGAGAACATCTAGAACGAAAAAAAAAAAAAAATAATGGACCGACTTTGACTTGAAAATATTATTAGTCGTCCAAACATTTTCATTTTATTTAACACCATTACCAAGGAAGTAAAATGATGTTCTTGGCAATGTTCGGTAATTTAACACTTTAAACATTTGTAACTTGTAATTTTTTTATTTATAATTGAGTTTGATATGTTAAATAATAAAATTATTGTATAATGATACTTTAAATTAAATATATATGGTTTTTATTTATTTATAATTTTTGTTGATTGTGTATTTTTTGATAGTTCTCTAAATATTGTTTGCAGGTATTATTAATAAATATAAATTTTTAAATAAAATAAAAAATATATAAAAAATTTATTCTGATCAAATAGCATCGTTTCAAGAATTAAATGCCGCTAAAAGCATACCTATTAACGACATTTGTGAATACAAATGCCGCTAAAATTTATGAAAAAACGGCGTTTATTAAGTACAAATGCCGCTAAATGATCATTAGATACCAAAATTCGACATTGTTTAGCGGCGCTTTTAAACACAGCTGATGTACATAAAAACGTCGTTGATTTAGCGGCCTTTTTTTACAAACATCTCTAAAATTTTTGGTGCGATTTTTAGCGGTGCTTTTAGTGGCGCTATTTTAAGTGTCGCTGATTGTTTAGCCCCGTTTATAAATACTTGTAAACTAAGAAAAAAAACGTGGCTAAAGCACTCATATGGTGTAGTGTGGTTAATCACACTTAGGAAGTCCACCGAACAAATAATTAGCCAAACAGTTAAAACTAATGTCCTGATTAAAGGATAATTATCCAAATCTAAGCAGTCATTTGCTGAATGTGAGAGAGAAAAAAAAATGGCTGTACTTTTCTTTAATTTTTTCATAATCCAAAAGATCAAGACACTCCTAAAAGTGAAAGAAAAGCAAAAATTCATCTCCTTTTCTGATTCTTTGGCCAATAAAAAGACAACCCTTTAATATTTTTTTCTTTCTCGTTCTACAAATATGGATTATTTGATTGATTTTGAGAAGATTTCTAACGCACCATTGTTAGATCTCTTGGACCTCGTCACGCTATATTTTTACATGTAAAATATTAATTAGTAGATTCATAGTTGTTTAAAAAAGAGTTAAACAAAACATAACTTACATCTATTAAGCTCATAAAAACGAATAGAAATGCTTTGTCTCCATTTCTCTATCTCTATCCGTGTTTTTATTCTCGTAACGAGCCGCAGATTCATTTTTTCGGTGTCGCTTTCTTTCTTGTTTGTTTTCAACTGTTTAACGGAGGTTACGAAATACAAATACGACCGATCGGTATTTTACCGGTGATCGAATAGGTGAATTCCACGACACTATCTCTTTTATTTGCATCGTCTTTGTATTCGTATTTTTTTTTACTTTTTTTTCAAGCGAAATCGATTTTTTTATTAGGTAAATAATCGGGTTAAACATTAAAAATGAACAGGTACAAAGAGAACAAAAAAAAACGGACGCGCAACTCATTATGAGGATGGACACACGAATAGGGATAAGAAAATTGGGGCAAAGAATTTTGATTCTATAAAAACTCAACAATTAAGTATAAATAAATGAAATAAAAATAAAAACTGACATGAGATAGAATAAAATATAAATACTGAACATTATGATCATTCATGTCTTTTTCTTTAAAAATCTTTTGATCATTTACTAACTTAAATATCTAAACGCATACCTTAAGATATTTTATGTCTTTACAAATTACTTTCAACTTTTACAAATTATTAAGTGATATTGTATAGGACTGTAATCGAGCCGAGCCGAGCTCGAATACTGAAAAGCTCGAGCTCGAGCTCGATTCGAAACTCGAGGCTCGAAGCTCGATTCGAGCTCGATCGAATATCATTTTTTAAACTCGAGCTCGGCTCGAGATAAAATCGAACTATTCGAGCTCGACTCGATTAGGCTCGTTTATATACTCGAGCTCGAGCTCGAATTAAGGGTTTTTAAGTATGTATATATATATTAAGGGTAAAATAGTAAATTAATAATAAAAATATTATAAATAAAAAAGCTCGATTAGGCTCGCGAGCTGCTCGAATCGGGTATTAAGATACTCGAACTCGGCTCGCTCGATAGCTCGAGCTGCTCGAGCTCGAGCTCGGCTCGATAATGACCGAATCGAATTCGAGTTTTTTTCGAGTCGAACTCGAGTAGCTTGCGAGCACAGGTGTCTCGTTTACACCCCTAATATTGTATCAAAAACGAAATTCATAATTTTCATTTGACTATGTTGCTATTTCCAAGATATATAAAGTGATATTGCCAAAGAAATTATTTAGAATTTATTTTTAGTAGATCCATCACATGATTTTCACAGAAGCTATACCAAAAATATGGGCAAATAATAAGACAACAATTTTAGGAAACAAATTTCACTTTTACAAATTATTAAGGTAAATAACCATATCAAATGAACTAATTCCCATTATTCAGACCGAATAACAAAATAGTTCCTATTTTCCAAACAAATCAATGCACAAAATTCCAAAATCTAATAGTACCAAAAATAAAATGATTGAAAATGGTACAATCCAAAGCATTTGAGAGTTACTCCATGAGAGTTAAAAAAAATAATAATTCAAAACCGAAAGCGTATGACAAGGAAAAATAATTATACTTTTGTTCTGACAATGTAGTATAAAAAGTCCAAAGACTAAAAAAAGTACAATATATATTATTGTAAATTCTGCAAGAAACGGATGTTTTCAGTCATGGCTGATAAATTAGATGACACGTGTCAGCATGGGATGAAAAGACAGGGTGACAGACCATCCCATTGGTCATTTTCACCTAGTTTCATCTTACAATCTTGTCCTACCACTTTGGTCCAAATTACAAAACCAAGACTATTGTTTTCTTCCTCATCCTCATCTTCAGGGTAAAAAGGTAAATCTACATAGTGATGAGTAACATTTTCTGATGAAAATTAATGAAAATATTTAAAATTTGGTAAAAATTAAGAAATCTAACATGTGATTTATTTAGATAAATCATTGATTATAAAAGGAGTATTCATTGAAATTTATTTGCCATGAGATTGTTTGACCCGAAAATTGAAAGAAAATGGTAAATGTTTCTATGTTTGGATTAGTTTTTTTTTTTTCTTTTCTGTTATTCAAAGAATTTTGACAATGAATCATTAATTTACAAAATTCCCATGATCATAATAGAAGAAAAAAGAATTGATAACAGCTAATTTTATATACTAGATAGAACATATAACAAGCAAATCAGACCAAAAAAAATATTTATATGGTCAAGAAACGCTGTTATAAAAAATCAAGTGTATAGAACAGACGATAATCCTTCCTTTATCTTCTCTTTCTTAAGAAAATCTTGTATTTGCCCTTGTTGGTTTCCCTATTTTGCGCTGATTCTTAATCCCTCTCTCTATTGCTTTTAATCTATAAAAAGGGCATTGATTTCTTCCTGAAGAGACCCTCTTTTTTAGCAGTCTTTTCAAGCCCTCAAGCCTGATAGAGGGAGAGACTAGAGAGGGAGAGGGGAGGAGGAGATTGCTTCAGCTTCACTCTCTATTGGTGAACTCGGTTTCATTCTGACATATATTATTATACCCTTAAAAAAACCATTTCTTTGTTCTTCAATTCTTTGATTAAAGGAAAAAAAAATTCACATATAAATGTACAACCCACGCCCTTATTACCCATTTCTAGTTTAGGAGATAAGATAAAGAGAGAGTTTTTTTTTTGGGTCTGCAATGGCACCAATTTTTGATTGTGCAGTTTCGAGTCTTCTATGTGCAGAAGACAACAACAGTATTTTTTATGATAATGATTACTTTGGTGGGGATGCTGAGGTGGAAGAGTTTGGGTCAACTTGGAATCATATATATTATCGAAACTTGAATCAAAACCCAGTCTTTAATGGTGTTGATGAAGATGGGTTGTCATTGCAGAGTGAGGAGTGTTTGACTCTGATGGTTGAGCAAGAACATCAGCATTTGCCTAATGCTAATTACTTGAAGAGGCTACAAAGTGGAGATTTAAACTTGGAGGCTAGAAAAGAAGCTATTGATTGGATTGGGAAGGTGGGTTAATGAAATCATCTTCTTTATCTTTCACTTAGATTATTTTGTCAATATTAGGATTGTTTCAGAGTTAAAAGTCTTGGTTTTTCTCAGATTTTTTTATGGTTTTCCTCTGTGCTTTCTTGAGTAAAACCCCTTTTTGGATTAATCCTGATTATGTTTTCAAAACTCCCTGAGTTCGATCAAATGAACTGGGTTTCGTTTTCTCTTTGTTTGATGGGTTCTTTTCCTTTTTTGCTATTGGGGCCAATGCTGATTTGTTAATTGTATTTATCTCTTCGTTTCTGTCTTAGCTGCTTCAAACTATTTCTGCCTTTTGTATATTCCCTTTCTCATATTAGTCTTTATTGTAGGGTATGAGCTGTTAATATGCTTCATTTCCTGTTCGATTCAATTATTTGCCTTCATCATTCCTTTCTTTTGAGCTTGTTTCATGGTTGATTTTAATTCTTCTGTTTGTTCAACAGGTTCATGCACATTTCGGTTTTGGACCTCTTTGTGCGTATTTATCAATAAACTTCTTGGACAGGTTTTTTTCTGCCTATGAATTACCTGTAAGTTAAAAAAACCAATCAAACATTAGATTCTTCTTTTTTGGACCTACCCCTTGCACTAAACTCCATTGACTTAATTGTATCTAATCTTGGATGATGCAGAAGGGTGAAGCTTGGATGATGCAATTACTAGCCGTGGCATGTCTATCTCTTGCAGCTAAAATGGAGGAGACTGAAGTTCCATTAATTTTAGATTTACAGGTTAAAATCCATCAGAGTAAATAGTTTTCTTAGGTACCAATATTTGGTTGGTTGAAATGGTAAGAGACTCCAATCCTCAAAATGAGGACAAAGGTTCGAGTCTTGAGAGTCACCAATATTGGAAGGGTTTTATAATCACGCTTTCCGGCCCAAACAGGGTTTAGTCTTTCATCAACCATAAAATGAGGATGGAGGGACATCTTGGGTTTAAACAAATTTTTTTTTTTTCTTAAGTGTTTAAATTTTGGTTTGATCTCGTAATAGTTTTGATGGTTTTGATTATTAACAGGTGGGAGAATCTAAATTTTTGTTTGAGGCTAGAACTGTACAAAGAATGGAGCTTCTAGTGTTGACCACCTTGAGTTGGAGAATGCAAGCAATTACCCCATTCTCCTTTGTGGACTATTTCCTTTGCAAGCTCAATGATGGTAAAATCCCACTTAGAAGTTCAATATTGAGATCAATCCAACTCATCTCAAGCACAATAAAAGGTCCCTCTCTGTTCCTCACAGTTGAATACTTGAATACAGACAAGTGTACATTTTTTTTTGCAATAATTTTTTGTCTGTTTGGGAGGGATCTGATGGGTTTTGGTGGGTGGGAATTGAATGCAGGGATTGACTTCTTGGAATTCAAGCCTTCTGAGATTGCAGCAGCAGTGGCAATATCAGTTGCTGTAGAAACCAGAACAGTGGACATTGAGAAAGCAATTTCTGTTCTCACTCAGCATGTACAAAAGGTAAAGTTGGTGGTCCAAAATCCAAATTAAAATGGGAACATAGATGATTGATTTTGCTGTTTTGTTTGATTACTTGCTCAATATGTTGAATCAATTAACACAGGGTATTTTTTTTTTTGCAGGAGAGAGTGATGAAGTGTGTGGAATTGGTTCATGATTTGTCATTGGTTGGTGGGTCTATTAAGGAAAGCAATGCATCTCTCCCATCTGTGCCTCAGAGCTATGTTACTCAGACTCGGGTGTGAATGTTGGACATGAGTATGTGTCTGATACGGGTATGTTCGATTTATTCTAAGTTTTTCTATGTATTTCGAGGGTCCTTGGGGGATATCATATTCCTATACTTATGTCCGAATATTCGTCGGACATGGATACTTAAAAAAAATGAAGAGTCAGAGCAAAATAGCATCATAACCCAATTGGAGTGCTGGATGCTGCATGCTTGAGCTAGAAAAGTGTGCAAATTCTTCACATACACATACTAATCCCAATACCAAAAAAAGGAGAAAGCTAAACAGACCCTGTGAAATGGAGCTGTAAAACTGATGGAAGATCAAGATAGGGATCTATTCACACAAAACCAATACTCATATATGGTAGCTTTGGGTGTGTTTGTTAAGGAGATCAAGACCAAAATGAAAACAAACAAAAAAAGAGGATGGGAGAAAAAGAGAGGGTAGAAAATGTGGGGGAAAAGGGGGGCAAAGGGCTACATGATGGAAGAGTTCTTCAATAAGTTGTGTCATGGGCTGAGTATGGAGGATTGGTGAATCAGTGCATTTCATGCTCTTTGCATGGAGAGGAGTCACCAGCTGTTAAATACTATTATACTACTAGAAATAAAGAGGTGGGGAAAATGAGAATGAAAAAAGAAAAAAAAAAAAAACAGTTTTTTTCTGCTTTGTGAGATACACTTTGATATAGTTTGTTGTAGGTTGGATTTTTATTTTGGAGGAAGAAAAAGGAAAGGAAAAAAAAATAGTAAATATGAGATGCATTTGCATAATGTAAGATTATTATGTTTGATTTATAAAAATATAAATACCTTTAAAAAAAAATTGATATACATTTAAGAATGTTTCATAATTTAATTAAATCTTTGTAACATATATAAAATTTTATATTTTTATGGGAAATATATTTAATTTTCACTCAAAATTCATTTGATTTAAGAATACTAGAATTTCACATTTTCACAATGTGAGAGAAAATATATTTTTTAAAATATAATAAATTGTGTTTTAAATAAGTTAAATGTACCAAAAAAAATGGATAGTTTTTGTAGGTAGATAATTTTTGTAAGTGAGTAGTTTTTTTAGAAAATAAATAGTTTTTTTTTTAGAAGTAAATAAGTGATTTTTAAAAAAAAATTATTATATAAAATATTAAAAGACATATATATTCTTATTTAATTTTGTAATATTTAATAATTTTTTGGTATTTTCAATGACTGAGTTAGTGTTAGTTGATTCGGTGAGATCAACTCAACCACTTTATTATAATAGTATAGATAATTAATTTTTTAATCATTGAGGAGTGGGGAATGGGTTGCTTGAATCCGAATTACATACTACACAAAGCCTCCGACCATTAGGCTAAAAGGTTGTTGGTTATAAATAATTAGTTAAATATACTTCAAAAAAGAAAAAAAAATAGTTAAATGTGTTTTTTTTTTCCTTTGCACAAAAAGGATACCAACTTTCAGATGTCTTGTAATATTTTCAACTTTACACGGTATCTTTGAGTTCATAATAATTTTAGATACGATGCGATTATATAATACAAATTTGATATGAAAAAATAATTAAAATATGATACAAAATATGACATGATATAAAAAAATAATACGAGCACGACACAAATATATGAACATATCAAAAATATATATAATACACCAACATTTAATTGGTTGGAGTGGTAAAGTGGTTTCAACCCTCAAGATAGTAAAATGGCTCCAACCCTCAAAACGAGAATCAAAGTTTGAATTTTGGAAGTCACTGATGTTGAAAGGGCTTTACCATTATACTCTCGATCTGACATGAATTAATCTTTCATCAATTGAGAGGAACACCCTGATTTTAGATCATGAAACAGCAACGCTACAACGTACACAATAACCTAGGTCAAAGTATTTAGGAAGTTCCTTTATTATACTATCTAGTGCAAATTAATCTCTCTACTATAAAACTGGGTAATTTAGTCCTTATACTTTTAAAATTGAAACAAAAAGGTAAAATCGCTGACTAGTGTAACAGAAACTATTAAAAAAGCTGACGTAACATTTAACTTTGTGTTTATTTGATGACGTGCATGTCAAATGTTGACGTGACACCAATAAAATATATTATTTTAAGCTGACGTGGACAAAATAACAAATTAAATTGGCAAAAATGCCACATCAAATTATTTTTTGCTAACTTAGTTTGTTATTTTATCTACGTCAGCTTAAAATAATATATTTTATTGGTGTCACATCATCAAATAAACACAAGATTAAATACCACGTCAGCTTTTTTAACAGTTTTCGTTACACTAGTTAGTGCTTTTATCTTTTTACTTTAATTTTAAAAATACAGGAACTAAATTACTCAATTTTATAATAAAAAACTAATTTATATTAGATGGTATAATACAAAAAATTCTCAAATATTTTGATCCAATAACCCAACATAAGCACTCACTCCCCTCCAATCAACTCTCAAGCCCTAAATCAACGGTGCTTAAACCTCACGCAACAATCTTAACCTTATACGTGATAGGCATTTTTTTTTTTTTATTGTGTTTGTTGTTTGGTGAAACATAAATATCTTTATTTATATTTATTTTTAAAGAAACATAAATATTTGTATTTTTAAAAAATTTCACCTTTTACACCATCTCATTCAAAATATAAATAATTTAAACAATTTCATCAACTTAATTAATATCTCTTAATTCATGATACAAATTCAATAATTTTTTTTTTTTTTTTTTTTTATATATAATAGATTATCCAACCCACAACACAATATGAATGTGTCAAAATAGGGATAACAATTTAAAATATGGATTTGGATATTTATGAATATTTGATTCGTTTTTTTTTTTTTATAGATTTAGATTTGCGAATTTGGATAAAAGTCAGATTCGGATATTATAATTACTATCTGCAGCGGATTCGGACGAATACGGATATAAAACCTCGGATATTTATTATCCGAATTCGTATTACTACTGCGAATTCGAATAACGAATTCAGATATATGAATCCGAATTCGCTTGTTTGTAAAACACATAAATTTTATTTGATTTTATATTTTTATTTTAAAAAAAATTGATTTATTGAATTCAGATTTTTAGCGAATTCGGATATCCGACGGATAATGTTATTTAATTAGGATTCGAATTCGGATAATAATATACTGATCAAATGTAGATAATTTACGGATTCGAATTTTAAAATAATTTTACAAATTTAAATTATTATATAGTATAAAAAATACAAATATCCTAACGGCGGTCATCACTGTGCCAAAGCCTATTTTAAGAAACGGACACGAGGCAATGCATTCATCATTTGCCTTCGTGTCTCAAAAGCCACAGATTAGCGTCGTAAATTAAAAAATAAAAGCTTTTTAAAAGCCTTTTTTATTTTATTTTTTTTCCTATGACGAACCGACAAAAACCCCTGCTGGCTCCTAAAAACGCTACAAATGGTTTTCCGCATTTGAAACCGCTTTGATCATCGTCGTTTACCAGCAACACTGGCGATCGAAGCTACGGTTTTCGAATATCTTTCCAGTTTTATTTATTTATTTTTTAACAATACTCGATGGAGGAGTGGCCGTTCCACGACGGCAACGTACACAATCTACTCGAGAGCAGACGCATCGACATTCGTCAGGTAATTCCTCGCTCTTCTCTTTCTATCTTTCTTCAAAGCAATTTATTTAATTTATTTCAATTTCCACTTTCTTTGATATTTCATGCCTTTTTTTTTTTTTTTTAAATTTGTTGTTCTTGTTTGCAGTTACGAGGAATTGCTGAATTAATTTAAAAATTTTGAGTTTATCTGATATGTAATTGGGAATTGGAATAAATGCTATGAATTTAATATATATGTGCTTATTATTGAAATTTTGATTAAGAATTGAAGTGCTTGAGCCTAATTGTTATTTTATTTTTTTTTCCTTTTCCCGTGAATACTGCTGATAGTTTAACTCTTGCAATGTTAAATCTTTATTAGTATCTTGTCATCAATTACTATATATATTTCTTTGTTGGAAAGGAAATATGTTCAGTTTAGACTATAATAAAGTGCCCTATTGTTGACTTGCAAGTTACAATGCTGACTGTGCTTTATCTAAGAGTTTTTTTTTTTTTTTTTGCTGTTTGTGTAGGATGCTGATCATAGGTTGCAGATGCATTCCTCTCTTATCCAGAGGCTTTCACTGGAACAAGAATTAGAGGTTGTTTCAATTTTTAAATTATCTGATATTTGCATTTGGAAATTAAAGATTTGAAATCATTATGATAGAAAGCTGTCATAATTAACATGAATATTTTCTTTTAGGGACTACAGCCTTTGTTTTTCATACTCTTTGATGCCTTGAAATTGAAAATAAATAAATACATGTTTATCCGATGGTGCATCACAGACAATCATAGTGATGGCATTTTAGGGCAGTTGGTTGTTTGAATGTCTGCATTTGGTGCCTTCCTTGATTACATTGCAAGTTATTTGTTGGTTACTTTGCTATATTTAGTGCTGGCCCATGGAATAGTTTTCCAGTTGCCTTTTCTATTAGTCACTTTTAATTTCAGGATGCCTGATGGCTTTGATAGGGTGACTTTTTATTGTACTCAAGTATTTCTTCTTTTCTTGTCCTTCTAAAATCATCTTGCTATGTTCTTTATCTGAACAGGGACATCAGGGTTGTGTAAATGCTGTGGCTTGGAATTCAAATGGTTCACTTTTGATTTCTGGTTCAGATGATGAACGGGTATGAGACATCCATGTTTATCTATGAGTGTTGCAATGTAATCGGTAGCATGAAGGCTACAATGTGATAATGAAAATTTTAGCTGACCTGTTCCTGACAATTATAGCATTATGATTATTTTTTGTTATTGGGATTTTTATTTATATGGAGTTGATTGTTGTTAATGTTTGCCTTGTCATTAGACATGGTAGGATATTCACATTTTAGTTTGGAAAGTGTTTGTGAAGTCTTAAGTGTCTAGTAACCCTTCTAAATCAGGATTATATTTATTGGGTGGTGCTATTCGTGTGTAGTGATATAAATGCTTTATATATCTAAAAGGTTTTAAAAGTCAATTTTTAAGAACATATGAAATCTTTGCCTTTTTTGCCTAAGGAATGGTCAGCCTTGTCATTCAACTTAGTGTGGTTGCAAAACAATGAGAGTGATTTTTATGCTCTGTTGTATGGAATATGGATTTGATTACAAGAGAGAGGAAATGAAGTGTTGGTTTAGGGGCCTCTAGTAGGCTAAACTTGTTGGCACCTGTCATCTATTGATAAAGGTGTTTGTTGGGTATTGGTTTTATGAAAATATGTCAAATTTATTAATAAATTACCTTTTGTAGATTAATATTTGGAGCTATGCTGGTCGAAAGCTTTTGCATTCTATAGAGACAGGGCATTCTGCTAATATATTCTGTACAAAATTTGTTCCTGAAACATCTGATGAGCTTGTGGTCTCCGGAGCTGGAGATGCTGAGGTAATTTTTGGACTATGGTTAAACTGGGTCTCTTTGGTGGATTCTTATTGCATTGCTATTAGGTATCATTAGTAACTTGGAAAGCTAATACTTTTTGCAGGTTCGCTTATTTAATTTGTCTCGCTTAAATGGGAGATGGCTCAATGATGGTGCTGTTACTCCATCAGCACTTTATCAGTGTCACACAAGAAGGGTTAAAAAACTAGCAGTAAGATTTATTGCATAAATGACTGATAAATGGACTAATAATTTAATTGGCCTACAAACATGGGAAGTGGTAAAATTTTCATTACTTCTTTCCCATTTCAGGTTGAAGCTGGAAACCCCAATGTGGTCTGGAGTGCGAGTGAAGATGGAACTCTGAGACAGCATGACTTTCGGGAGGGCACTTCTTGTCCTCCAGCAGGATCTTCTCACCAAGAGTGTTGCAATGTTCTAGTGAGACTCACATTATAGAATAAGGGTTTCCTTCCATTCATTTCTATGTTCTAGATACATCTATGAGAAACTTTGTAGTACTACCTAGTCAATGGCAGGTTGATTGCAAATATGTTGGTATTTATGAAATGCTTGTTCCAAAGGTTGCGAGTTTTGACTTGTTGTCTTCACCTGGGTATAATTGTTGCTGTGATTGTTATATGACTTTAATTTCCTTCTCTGTAGATTCTATGAAGCACTAAAGACTTTTCTTTGATGTGGAAAAATATATCTCTTCCTTTCCGGATTTCTTGCCAATCAAGATACTGGTTGATAGAAATTCATTTTTTTCTTGTTGGGATTGAGAACTTACAAGCATTCAATTTGCCTTTTTGAATGTCTGAAACCCAATGGCCTATGGAATCCTGGATGCTTTTGGATGTAGAATTGAAAGATGTTATTACTATGTAAGATCTGGTCTTGGTAACTTAGCTCATCATGTTATATTCACCATCACTTTAGACAGCATGAGAGGACTTTAATCAGTGGACAGAATGACATCCCTTGATTCTTGGGTGAATGGATTATCATCTCAAGGTCATTTGGTTATTGGTGTAGCTTGAAAACTTTCAGTTTTATTTGCCAATGTTCGTCTTCAGTCGAAATTCTCAAGTTTGGCATTGTAGAATTGCCATAATGAGTCAGTTTAACAGATATTTCACAATCCTGTATCTTTCTTCGAATGTATCTCCTCGAATTGTAAATCGTTTAAAATGTTTCTTTTTTCTTTTTTGGCAGCTTGACTTGCGTTGTGGGGCAAAGAGGTCACTGGCTGATCCTCCTAGACACTCTCTTGTCTTAAAATCTTGTGATATTAGTTCTGCTAGACCTCACTTGCTCCTTGTTGGTGGGAAGTATGTGGCTGATCTTCCCTTGCTTAAATTTTTTGCTTTATTTTCTCCACTAACCTTGTCTTTGAATGTTTGCAGTGATGCATTTGCTCGTCTATATGATAGACGGATGCTGCCACCACTGACCTCCTGCAGGAAAAGAATGTCGCCGCCTACTTGTGTTAATTATTTCTGCCCAATGCATCTTTCAGACTGTGTTAGTTTTGAATTTCTTTGTTAGTTCTTACTCTTGTTTACTTCCTTTTTGGAAATATCTTGGTAAATTTTATGATTTCTGCTCATCAGTACCAAGTTTTATTTAAAATTTTTTGGGTTTATGAAGAGATTTTCTGGAATGCTGTAAAGTTCAATTCGCAAACGATAATAATTCTCTGTTTCTTTTCTTTTCTTTTCTTTTTCGTTTCTGCACATAGAAAAAAGTTTGTTGGACATTTTAAGTTAACAGTCTTAATGAGAATCATTTAATTGTGAACTGCTGCTTGTTATCAATGGCATTCCCATTAGTAACACCACTTTCTTGCTTTAAGGTGTTATTATATGTTAAGTTTAAACTAAACCACTGCTTGTTTCAAGTAAAACTATTGTTATACTAATTCAATCTTTGTTTTCTCTGCTTTTCAGGGACGTTCAAGTTTGAGCTTAACTCATGTTACGTTTAGCCCTAATGGAGAAGAGGTTCTACTTAGCTATAGTGGGGAGCATGTATACCTAATGGACGTAAATCATGGTAAGCATATTCAAAATTCTGTACTTCTAGTGTAGTCAGAGGGTTCAATTCATTGTGCTCTTTTTTTTTTTTGTTTTATCTTCTTTAAGGAGGCTTCCTGTTGCTTGACTTGATATTATAGTTTTGAATTCTCTTTCCATGTTTAAGTTCCTGTTTTGTGGAAAGAAGTGAAACTAGTGGGGGGCTTGATGAGAGTGGGACTAGAATTTGAAGTGGAATGAATGATGTTTTGTTTTGTTCTATTTAGGGGTTGTGATGCATAGAGCTGATGAGTCTAAACCTATATATTCAGAGAACCGACATCTTAAGTTATATCTGCATCTTAAAATGCAACGTAGGCTTAGTGTTCCTCTTGTCTTCCCTTCTTCCCTTTTCTTTTAGGTTTCATTTTCATGAAGTGCCTTTTACATTACAATATAAAGGTTAAGCATGAATCAGGTCATCATATGTATAATAATTGATAGCTACTCACGTTATTAGATTCAGTGAAATGTTCTTTGGCTCAGTATCTTTTCGTTGTTTCCTTTGTTTGCAGTTAGTGGGGATGCAATATAGAACCCATTGTTTGGAATAGTGAAATGTTCTTTAGCTGAACATCTGTTAGTTGTTTTAATAATTGGCAGCTACTGGGAGTTTAATGCAATATACCTCGGGAGATGCTTCAAAATTGATGACCTTCATTCCTGTACAAAATAGACTAGAGCACCAACTACCTGTTTCCAGTGTCTTCCAAAATGGTCTCCCAAGAAGAAGCAACATTGCAGCAAGAGTATGCATCTTTTTATTTGCACTTCTATTTTCCATTTTCTTTTCTTGTTTTGTAAATTTGTTTGGAAATTTTGGTAGATTATTATTTAACTTGTGTTGTTCTTCCATATGAATTCCAGCTATACCTAACATGGCAGTTACAGATTGAAAAATGCAGGAGGTTGGTTGAAATCGCTAAAAGATCCTTAGAGGAGGGAGAAAATATTTTCCATGCAATTGAGGCATGCAATGAAGTCTTGGATGGACATGGTAGTGATATCGGGCCCACCCTAAGGCATGAATGTGTTTGTACACGTGCTGCCTTGTTGCTGAAGGTTCACTGATAACTTTGTTGGGACGTTATGGACCATTTCATCTATTTGATATGCAATTATGCCAACAGATTAACTTGTTTCCTTTTGCAGCGAAAGTGGAAAAATGATGCCCATATGGCCATTAGAGATTGCCATAATGCTCGAAGAATAGACAGTTCTTCCTTTAGAGCTCAGTACTATATGGCTGAAGTTTTAGAACAGGTAATCTGCAGTACAGTGGAGTTTATAACACGTCGGCATACCTGATCAACTGACTGACTTAGTGCTTTGGGTTACCAAAAACATTTTAAGTTAAGCTTGAACCTGAGTTAGTGGCTTCCTGGCTCTGGGTTTCTGCCCTAGAACCATCTTTATCCTTTCAAAATCTTTACATGTGTAGCTTTGTGGTTAAATAACAGGATATGCCGATATGCAACTGAAAATGTGTTACAACTTTTCATCTTTAAACAAAATTGAAGCTTGTAGAACTCTTTCATATGAAAGTTAAAAATATCATGAACAATTGTTTGATTTTACATGTAGATAATGTCGTTCATTTAATAGCCATTATTTATATTCTTAGAAGTTGGTTCATTAGTTTTCACTTTTTCACACATTATCCAATAATAATTTTAATTTTAAATGGTTAGTTCTGTTTTATTGTCTTAATTGAATGTTGTTGGGTAGATTTTGCTCTCTAGAATCTAGATGAATATCGGCCCTTATGAATATTTAGGATGAGTTGTGCAGTTGTAAATCAAAATACATTTTTTTCTGAACTTCCTTTTACTTTTTTTTTGGTAAAAAGAAAAGGTCTATTGAAGGCTCGATTTGCAACCATCTAAAGGCAATGGCATGGTTGTCTCTTCTTGTAAAGTTGGTTAAACTAACCTTTGTTTTTTGTCATTTGGTTTCTAATTGTTTGCAGTTGGGAAAACATAAAGAAGCTTTAGACTTTGCTGTTGCAGCACAATGTTTATCTCCATCTGATACTATGGCAGCCGAGAAAGTGGAGAATATAAAAAAACATCTTGCTGCAGGTTTGTGTTTTGTTCATGCACATTGTCATCCCAATTGAAGTGTCTTATCTCTCAACTCCAAAGTTAATTGTCTTGCCTATATTCACGTGTATAGGGAAATTCTATCATGGGTTATTAATCTTTCTCTTACTGAATGGGTTTGAGTATTGACTAAAATTTTCTTGGATATTCAGAATTAACATTAGTACTAGTCTAACTTTTCTTCTCTGTTCAGTTCATTGAGTTGGTAGATTTCTTGTTCTTATAACTGGAAGCTTTGTTACATGGACTCGGCATTTTCTACCCTTGTACCTGTGTCGACACAACACGACACGGAATCGGGTGTGGAATATACCTCCGACATGGCAATTGTTATTCAGACATAGGGCTCTTTCATGTACAGCAAATTTGAAAAACCCAATCCAGAAATTGAAAAAAAAAAAAGGTAATCAGATGTGATCGTGAAATAAAGCACGAGAGGAAGTATAAGGCTGCATTTAGGAGCCAATTGCCACTGGAGGGAAGGGGCTCCAGAGGCATGCTCACACCACAGTTGCTTTAGTTTTTTCATTTTTAACCTTGGCTTGAGCAGCTGAAAAACGAAGAACAGAGCTGAAAAATAAGAGCAGAATAGCAGCTGTGTGAAGGAGAAACAAAACAAAGAGGAAAGTCAGGGAGGAAAGATAGAGAATAAAAATAAAAGTCCCATGCACATGGGTTGTAACTTGTAAGTTTTTTTTTTTGTTTTTTTTAATAAAAGTTGTTTGGAAGGGACAAAATAAATAGAAACAATTGTTATTATGCCCCACTATGACAAGCCCATATTATTGTGTCACCATAAGTCCATTTAGAAAATGAAAGAAAGGAAGAATATGTGCTGAACGTTGGTTCTGGGGCAAGATAGGCCCAAATTGTTCTTACTTTTCTCATTCTAGGTTTTATAAACTCAAGGTTTTGTTGGAGTTAAATTGATTTTTCAAATTTTTTAACTTTTACAAGTAGTATTATTATATTTCTATAAATTTTTACAAGGATCCCCGTATCCATATCTTATTTTTGGACACTTTTTAGCCGAATTCCCTAGTCCAAATATTTTATCAAAAGACGAGTCTGACACATGGACACATACCCGTATCGGATACTCGTACCCGAGTCCATGCAACATAGACTGGAAGAACTGAACTTCCTGATGTTTCCTTTCTGTTCACCTTTTGGCCTCTTTTCTAAGCCTTGTCTTTGTTCTTGGATTAACTTTACTTTGCCATTAGGCCTGCAAGCAATCAAGATTCAAGTGTACTTTTAGCAGACTTAGTGTTCATAATTTTTAAGTTGAGAACATGGAATCACTATGGTTATTGCCTATGCTAACTTTTTCTGCTATTATGTATCTGGAATCAGTGTTGTCAAGGCGTGCGCCTAGGCGCGCCTACGCCTTGCGCCTTAGCGTTAGATAACAAAAGCGCCTCAGACCCTTTCGGGCGAGGCTCATTTGATCAGGCGCACGCCTGGTGCGCCTAGGGGCGCTTTTTTGTAAGGCGATAGGCTTAAAAAAAGCTCGCCTGATTGAAATTCTCTTTAATTTCTTTTATTTTAACTTTTTTCATTAGATATACCTTTACTAGTAAGAAATGGGATAGTATCAAACTCTCCACTTCTCAATATTTGAGTATTCAACTACATATATGGGACGATAAGGAAATCATGCATATTGGGCAAATTTTTTTTTTTTGCATGTTTTGTAGATAAACTGGATCACTCTTTAGAGTTTATTATCATAATTATATATCTTAAGCTTATTATATATATATATATATATATATATATATATATATATATATATATATATATATACACACAGACACACATACAAAAACACACACATATACATATTGCGCCTTACTTCACTCAGGCGAGCGCTTTTTTTGCGCCTAAGGCAATATAAGGGTTCTAGCGCCTAGAGTGCGCCTTGCGCCCTTGACAACACTGATCTGGAATGAATTTTAGTAATTACTCAAAGAAGGGTGAAATTCTGTTTCTGTTTTCATTTTCATCCCTTCCTTACCCTTCTCTCTGGGGTGGTAAAGGATGTGAAAGATAAATATCTCTAGGACTGATTATTACTTTTGCTGAACTTTTATCTTTTCTTTTCTTTAATTTAATTTAATTTTTTAAATAGCCGAGGCTGAAAAAAATAACAAGGCAAGTGACGGGGCACCTAGGTCTGAACCTCGAACTGGAAGGGTATTGTCATTGAGTGACATACTCTATCGTTCGGAAGCTAACAGTGATGCTTCCCAGGATGGTCCAAGATCTGAAAGAGAAGATTCTGATTATGATGAGGAGCTGGAATTAGATTTTGAAACTTCAATATCAGGTGATGAAGGGCGTGATGTTGAATCCAACATACTACATGGAAGTTTAAATCTTAGAATTCATCGAAGAGGTGATTCGACCAGGGAAACTGTTGCAAATGGTTCATGTGGATTTCCATCCTCGTCATCGCAAAATGATAGAGCAGCTTATCAGGTTCATATTCTTATCATTGGTGGAGTTTGCAAATGTTTTAAGATTTTGATAAGCAGATGTCTCCTGTTTAGTTAATGTCATTATTAAGAAATCTTCTTGAAAGTGACCCCAGTCCAATTCTAATTGTCAAGGCATGGCTAAATTTGTCACTGGTTATGTTGTTAGCCTTTGGTTGTTATCTCCTGGGCAGATTAGCGACTTGCGTATTGCTTCAACTTGTGATGCATATTAAGCCAAACTGCCATTAAATGAAAGAGAAAAGTCTACAAAGGACTGGCCTGTAATAAAGATAGCATGGGAAAGAATCTTGTTTACTTAATTGAATGTTTACTTCCAGTTGACCAGTTTGGTTGTTATATATGCACAACAACAGATTCATCATACTGCTTGTGCTATATTCTTCATTAACCTTCTCACTTATGATTTTCATGTCATGCATTCATATCTTTTCTAGCCCGAGGCAGTTATTGATATGAAGCAGAGATATGTAGGCCACTGCAATGTTGGAACTGACATTAAACAGGCCAGTTTCCTTGGTCAGAGAGGTACTTTCTCATATCATTTATCCATATTTTTCGCTGCCATCAAAATTGTATTGTTTTTTATGTTTTTTTACCAGCTCTTTAGCATTGGATTTATGGTGTTGAATTTGTGCCTTTTCATTAGTATATTGCAGTTTTTCTTTCTTTTTAAAGTCTGTTCCTTATATTTCTTTTATTTGTTACACACTGTTAAACTCTTAGTTAAGCTTGCTTATGTTATTTGAGGATCATTTTGGTTCTACCGTTGAGCTCTAATGTTCTTTTGAGAACCAAAAATTAGTTGTGACTGACTATTATATATATAGAAAAGAGTTATGGCGTTCTCCGGTTGATTAATGACTATTAAAATGAAATAAATTGCTTTTTTTTTTTCTGCGACAATATTTCTAATGCAGTCCAATTTTGCCTCAAAGTAAACTAGTTTCCGAACCATTTTGACGCACATTGAATCTGGATGAGCTCTAGTAGTCATTTATTGAATCCAGGACATTTGATCTGTAACAAATAAGTTTGTTATCAAGCATCATCTCAATTTCTTTAATGTTCTAATAGCTACCGCAAAATATGGTCTTTCCTTTGGCTATGTGCAACGACAGGTGCCCAACACAAAGAGCTTGCAGATGACGTCTCCCTGTATCCCCAGGAAACCTGATTTTTTTTTTTTTTTTCCTTAATCCCATTTCTTGTTGATTGTGGCTGGTTAATTCATTGTTTGTCTAAGATCAGGTGTTCATGAAATCAGTTCTGATTACAGAAAAACCGTTACTCATGACTCGTGGAATTGGGTCTGCATGCAATTTTTGCTGTGAAACTATTTATCATGACATCTTCTGATTGATTTGTAGGTGAATATGTTGCTAGCGGGAGTGATGATGGGAGGTGGTTTATTTGGGAAAAGCAGACTGGTAGATTAATAAAATTGCTTCTCGGAGACGACGCCGGTAATATTTCTCCTCTCCTTCTCTCTGACCTGTCCTGCAGGTTGTGGGCTTTACTATCATCCTATGGTTTCTTATTCACTGTAAAATATCTCTTCTTGTCCTCCACAGTTGTAAACTGTGTGCAGTGCCATCCATTTGATTGCTTTGTGGCAACCAGTGGGATTGATAGCACAATAAAGGTGAGTATTATTAGAAGAGTTCAATTATATGCAATATTCAAGATTAAATTTCTAATTTAGTTGGTGCGTGGTGTAGTTATGGACTCCAACTGCTGCCGTTCCATCAATGGTTGCTGGTGGGTCAGCAGGGCCAGAAACTTCTAATGTATTAAAGGCCATGGAAAATAATCAACGCAAATTATCTCGTAATCAAAATTATCTCGTAATCGTGAAGCTATCCTGTAAGGATTATGGACAGTATTGTTTATTTATGTTTTTAAAATGGAACATGCCATAAATTGTCTCACACTAGTATTCAGTGTTATAATGGTTCCAAACGTCATGTTCGAAAGTGGTCAAACTTATGTTTATTGAAAATGATTTAGTCATGGGATTTTGGAGGACTTTATCATCCAAACTTAACTGAGGTTCACCAGGTAGTATTAGGCATGATTAACCAACTACCTTATGAAAGCTGAGTTTTCAATTAAGAAGTATTGGTCTACTTGGCTTGTTGAGGTTTTATATTTCTTATTTTACATGGCATGTTTTTCAAAATGTAAATTTTATGATCTTTATCTTGTCTTACAAGGTTCCCCATCCCATGAACATTGTTCCAAACATGTGTTTGGTTCCCTTTTCTTAATTATTAAAGTCATGCTTCTTGATTCAAATTTCCTCATTAGAGTTATCTGCAAGATCAGTAATGTTATTTGCAGGCCCTTTGAACTTTTGGAGCGGTTTCGGATGCATGAACTTTCTGAAGGATCCTTGCATCCATTTGAGTGTGCCCAGAGCTAATCAGCTTCTTAGCTCTTGCAAAGTATGCAGGTAGCTTCTCCATTACTTTTACCTCGTGGAATTTAAAAAAAAAATTGAGTATACTCATATCGGACACAGACCTTTATATGACAATCATCTCGAGTCCGGTAATATAGGCTACACCACCCAAGAACACATCTTATTGGAGTATTAATTCAATTTATGGGGGTTACAATAAGCCTACACTCAATAGTCAAATGGCAAATCTTGTAGCTAACTTCCAACCTTTTGATCTGGCAATCATAAGATTTTCCTATTTGGGTTGTTCAATTGTGCAACATCTTGTCTTGAAATTAAAACTAGCATATAGATGAAATCAGTCAAAGTAGCTAAGAAGTTCTTGTACTATATAATCTAGTGCAAATTAGTTCCTCTACTATAAAACTGAGTAATTTAGTCTCTATATTTTTAAAATTGAAGTAAAAAAGTAAAATCACTTAGTAGTATAACAGAAACTGTTAAAAAAGCTGACGTGTCATTTAACCTTGTGTTTATTTGATGACGTGGATGTCAAATGCTGACGTGACACCAATAAAATATATTATTTTAAGCTGACGTGGATAAAATAACAAACTAAGTTGGCAAAAATGCCACATCAAATTATTTTGTCAATTTAGTTTGTGATTTTGCTCACGTCAGTTTAAAATAATATATTTTATTAGTGTAACATCATCAAATAAACACAAGGTTCAATGTCACGTCAGTTTTTTTAATAGTTTTTGTTACACTAGTTAGTGATTTTATCTTTTTGCTTCAATTTTATAAGTACAAAGATTAAATTATTCAGTTTTATAGTAGAGGGACTAATTTGCATTAGATGGTATAGTACAAGGACTTTTCAAGTATTTTGACCGATGAAATCCCATCTATGCCATGCCCAACTATTCGTACAATGTCACTCAAATAGTGCTGTCAGATTATTGGGAATTTGGGCCTTATTCTTGATGTACATCATGTTCTGCTTAAGACCCTAAGTTGATGCCTTTTCCTGCCTGAGAATGTTTATCATCTTTTTTCTTTCAATCCAGTTTTTTTTTTTTTTTTCTTTCATGCAGACAGTTCAGTGCAAATCATAAAGGAAAGAAGGGATCTTTGGTCACACAAAAGATCAAGAAAATGAGGTATAAACGAATCATAAATCCTCTTAATTAGTTGACCATGTAAAGCATTTGGGGATTGTCAGAAATAAGTTCAAAGATTGAATAAAGTATGCCGAGTCCCCTTAGTTTTTATGTCGATGTTTTTTTTTTCCCCCTTCTATCTCGAAGAACATTTGATTTGTCTGTACATTGTTCGAGACGTTCCTGTATGTAGTTGAGGAATGAGGATGCTTGTCTTTTCGGTGTAAATATTAATCTTATACCTATTGCTTGCACTTAGACCAGGCCCGGCCCAAAAAAATTATTTTTTTCCTTGCACATTCGAGCTCGGAATATTAAAATATTAAAAAAATATTTTTATATAAATATAAATATTTTATAATTAAATTTATAGTAATTCGGACTGGGCCGGTTCGAATTACAAAATACTTTGTTCAAGCCTAATTTAATATGGGTTGGGTTTATCGGGTTGAGCGGGTTATCCGGCCGTGGATAGGTTGCACTGATGCCATCTTGTTTTCAGTCTCGATCCTATTGGCTGAATTATTCATTTGGCTGGTGGTGCATTGTCTCCTCGTACAACAGTTTTGACTGGAATCTGTGCCATGACCTCTTTCAATCAAAGAGAATTTGAGAATCCACTTGTGACATGGTAATATTCAATCCGGAAAAAATATTAAAATACGACATAAACACAGATACGATATGAAAAAATAACGACATGAATATATAAAATAACGACATGAATATATGAATGTTTTAAAATTTTTCTAATACGAATTATTAATGTATTAAAATTTATATAAATATAAAATATTTTAAATATTGATTATAATACGATATGGATATACTAATTGTTAAGTCTTTCTCTCTCTTGATTTTGGGGTATTGGGTATGCCTTTGATATTTTTAGAGCCATCTAACTTTAATCAAAGGCAAGTGGCCATGCTTGTGTTATAATTTAAACATTTGCTTTCCAGCGATACATATTGGAAAATTAAAGGGGTTAGAAAAATTAGCCGAGCGAAGTTGATGGGCTTATGTCTTCGGTCGGAAAGAAAATGTTTGTCAATTTGAAAATGGTTGTCTTGTCAGTTCTTTATAGTTTTATTATTTTCATATTATTCTAGTTGTTATGTCGGCCTAAACTCTGTATTATTATGTCAATATATAAATTCTTTACTGGAATCTTCAAACAGTGTATGATGGAAAAAAAGAGAGAGTATTTTGTCATTGCTTTTAGGTTTTACATTGCTCTCTAGATCTAAACGGTTCATTACTGTTTAGACATTCTTTTTATTCATATTTGGCACATTTAGATATAGATATAAATTATGATTTTTAAAATATTTGATTTTAAAAAAAAATTGAGTATATTCGTATCGGATATATATCCGTACGAGACATTTATTTCAAATATGAATAATATAAATATTTAAAAATCTATGCAAGATCAGATAAAAAAAATTTCTCTGCTCGATTCTTCTACTGGTACAAACGTAAAACTTGCCTACTATACCACAAGGAAAAAAGAAAAAAACCTTCTAAAATTTGTATGCCTTAACTTTTTGAAAGGAGTTAGTGTTGTTGTCTTAGTGAAAAATCATTGAAATATAAAGAATCTTAAAGCACTTTATACAACGTAGGCTTTTCCCCCAAAATTCTTGCATGATCTAAGGTTTTATTTTTGCAATATAATTCTGGGTTTTGGATTGGTGGTGCAGCTGCAAGTCAACTTTGGAAAGTCGATAAAGAGAGGAAGAAATTTCCAAGACTATAAAATAGGGCAAACCATAAGCTTTTGCTTATAATTTAGTGGTAGTGGCAAACACACGTATTTAGGACTAAAAATTCTGAAAAATTTAGGAAACACGTATTGACACGTGCAGCACATGGCATGAAGCACATGACAGTCTGACACAAACCGGTCGTGGCAGTACTCATTCAGGCAAAACATGATGAGATTTTAAGCACATGTGGTGCACGCTCTCATATTGTTCATAATCAGCATTCATCGACCTTTTATCCTTTCTTTGTCATTTAACTATCAATCCAACAAACTCAACAATACTCAGAAACTCTTTAGTCTTTAAACTGCTTAAAAAATACTTATTTTATCCGAAATTTGAAGGTAAGTATCGTATGTTAGGTACCAGAGTGACGGAATAGTGTCTCACAACTAAAATAAGAGATGAGAAAATAGGAACTGAAACACACAAAATTTAACGTGGAAAACCCTCAATGAATAAAGGGAAAAACCACGGGGCAAGACTAGAAGAATTTCACTATGAGAAAATATTACAACACCTCTTTCTAAATACTAGGAGAGAACAACCTCACAAAGAATATAAGAAAGTATACAAGAGAGGAAGAGATAATTCTTGGGATGGTTTTAATACTTCTCCTTAAGGCTCTTTATATAGCCTTCAAGGAGGAACTCCTTCGTTGCTCCCACCGATGTGGGACTTTCTTATATATGTTCTAACAATTCTCCCACTTGAAGATTTGATTAAACCAATCATATCTTCACACCACTCTTTCTGTCTTGCCCTTCCATGTTGCTTACGTTTCTGATAGACCATAGGAGGATCGACACCAAATAAACTTGTCAGTGTTGATTGGCTTTGTCATAACATCTGCTAGGTTGTCTTTGGTGTGAATCTTTTGCATATCCACACTTCCTTCTTCTACTACTTCTCGAACAAAGTGATACTGTATACCTATATGCTTTGTCCTGGAATGAAAGGCTGGATTCCTTGCAATGTGCAAGGCACTCTGACTGTCACAATACACAATAATCTTCTGCTGCTTGTGCCCGAGTTCTTCCATTAACCTTTGTATCCATATTGCTTCCTTGCATGCTTGGGTAGCTGCCATGTACTCAGCTTCTGTAGTAGACAAAGCTACAACAGTCTGTAACTTAGATAACCAGCTTACCGCTCCTCCTGCAAGTGTGAACACATAGCCAGTAGTGGATTTCCTTTTATTAAGATCACCTGCAAAATCTGAATCAACATAACCCCTGACAACAAGTTCTGATCCTCCAAAACATAATGCAACATCTGAGGTTCCTTTAATGTATCTAAGGATCCTCTTAACAACATTCCAATGCTCTCTACCAGGATCTGCCATAAATCGACTGACCGCTCCCACTGCTTGTGCAATGTCTGGTCTTGTACATATCATAGCATACATAAGGCTTCCCACCGCTGATGCATACGGTACTCGAGACATTTCCATCCTCTCTGCTTCATTGCTAGGACTCATACCTGAGGATAATTTACAATTGACAGGAAATGGGGTAGATATTGGCTTACAGTCTTGCATGTTGAAGCGTCGCAAGACCTTCCTCAGATAATTCTTTTGAGAAAGCCAAATTTTCCTGTCTTTTCTGTCTCGGTGAATTTGCATCCCTAAAATCTTGTTTGCGGGTCCCAAGTCCTTCATATCGAACTCCCTAGCCAACTGTGCCTTCAAATCTTGGATTCGATCTTTGTTGGGGCCTACCACCAACATGTCATCCACATACAACAGCAAAATAATGAAATCATTATCATCAAACCTCTTGTAGTAGGTACAATGGTCTGAACTCAGTCTGTTGTATTCAAGGCTAATTATGAAAGAATCAAATCTCTTGTACCAACATCTGGGCGCCTGCTTTAGACCGTACAGAGATTTGGTCAACCTGCAAACCAAGTTCTCTTTGCCTGTTTCAACAAAACCTTCTGGTTGGAGCATATAAATTTCTTCTTCAAGCTCTCCATGTAGAAAAGCCGTCTTTACATCTAGTTGTTCAAGATGTAAATCAAATGCAGCACACATAGCCAACACTACTCTGATAGTAGTAAGTCTGACAACTGGAGAAAATATCTCGTTGAAGTCAATACCTTCTTTCTGAGCATATCCTTTTACAACCAATCTAGCACGATATCGTTCTACTTGATCATTGCTATCCCGCTTGATCTTGTAGACCCATTTGTTACCAATGGCTTTTCTGCCACGTGGTAATTCCACCAGTTCCCATGTCTCGTTCTTGTGAAGAGCTTCAATTTCTTCCTACATTGCTGTCATCCACAGAGAAGCATCTGGGCTACTAGTAGCTTCATGAAAAGTTGATGGCTCTCCATCCTCTGTTAAAAGACAGTATGCAACATTGCTCTCCGTAACATACTCCGTGTGCCAATTTGGAGGCCTTCTCTCACGAGTTGACCGTCGAACTTCTACAGCCTCGGACTCAACTGGTTCTGGTACCTCATGCTCTGGTTCTGCTTCAGAAGAATCATCTTCTTGAGAATTTCTATCCATCTGCACTGTAGCAGTCTCTTTTGAAGTGTTGTCATTTGTTTGCTCACTTTGCAGTTCATTTTCTGCAAAAACTACATCTCTGCTGACAACAACCTTGCGGGCAGTGGGATCCCACAGGCGATACCCTTAACACCGTCAGCATAACCCAAGAATATACATTTTCTGGATTTTGGATCCAGCTTTGTTCTTTCTTGGGAGTTGTACATCACGTACACAGGACATCCAAACACATGTAGAGAAGAATAATCAGCTGGCTTTCCTTTCCACATCTCCATCATCTGAGGTACTTGCAACACAACCTTGGGAGGTTGATGTTTCAGAATTCTTTTCTCCACCCTTCTTATTATGCCAACACTCCTTCTTCGAGTGCCCTCTCATGCCACAATTGTAGCATTTAAGATTCTTCCTTCTTCGAGATTTTGATCTACCATGATTCTGACTCCCACTGGAGCCACGTTCTGTTGATCTGCCTCTCATCACCGTTAAAGCCTCTGCTTGCTTTGAATTTTCTGACCTTTCCTCCTTATTCTTGCGCCTGGATTCTTCTTCAAGAATAGCACCGGCAACATCATCAAAGTGAAGAGAGTCACTAACATTGTTATTTGTGATGTTGATGATGAGTTGATCATACGAATCTGGTAAACTCTGAAGTAGAAGTTCCGCACGTTCATTTTCCGCTATTTTGAAATCTGATGCTGTGAGTTGAGCAAATAGCGTATTCAGAGTGTTGATGTGATCCGTTACCGACGTGGATTCACTCATTCGAAGAGTGTAGAGTTTCCTCTTCAAGAATATTCTGGTGTGAAGTGACTTCACCTCGTACAATTTGTTTAGAACATCCCAAATCTCCTTTGCAGTCTTCTTCTCTGCAACACTTGACAAAACTGAATCCGCCATTGCTAGGTGCAGATTGGCAACAGCATTGTCATCCTTCTCTTTCCACTTTTCATCAGTCATTTCTGTGGGTCTACTTTCAATTGCTTCTAGACAATTATCCTTCCTCAAAATTGCTCTTATCTTCAATTTCCACAAGGAGAAATTTCTCCCACTGAACTTCTCTATCTCGAATTTTGCTGCCATGGTTGTACACGAACTGAAGCGAGTTACACTATTTCACCGTGAATAGTACCGTATACGTGAACAGTATTGTACGTATGTCGTACACTAGAACAAATCCAGTATACGTTAACAATTACTGCAAAAGTATACAACCACATGTATGAATAATAACCGTATCTGTGAATAGTACAGTACAATTGAATAGCCCGTATACTGGAACAGTGACCGTAGCCCGTGAATAGTGCACCAAGTAGGTTCCCAGGAAAGAGAGGTGGGTCACTGATAGACACACTTAAATACCAAGTCTTTCCTAGCCAGAACTTCCCTAGACACTTTCACACTACCACACTTTATTTCCAGCAACAAGAATAATTCTTTTCTGATGTGGAAGATCAGACAATACTGCAACCACAGAGCATACTAAGAACCAACACTTTCACTGCAGCGGAATAAGGACCACGAACCAATGGCTCTGATACCACTGTTAGGTACCAGAGTGACGGAATAGTGTCTCACAACTAAAATAAGAGATGAGAAAATAGGAACTGAAACACACAAAATTTAACGTGGAAAACCCTCAATGAATAAAGGGAAAAACCACGGGGCAAGACTAGAAGAATTTCACTATGAGAAAATATTACAACACCTCTTTCTAAATACTAGGAGAGAACAACCTCACAAAGAATATAAGAAAGTATACAAGAGAGGAAGAGATAATTCTTGGGATGGTTTTAATACTTCTCCTTAAGGCTCTTTATATAGCCTTCAAGGAGGAACTCCTTCGTTGCTCCCACCGATGTGGGACTTTCTTATATATGTTCTAACATCGTATATATTTGATATAGATATATTTAAGTTTTTTTTTTTATTTTAATATGTTTGAAAGATCATATTTTATATTCCTTTTTTATATATGTTAAACATAACTGTTAGACACAAATACTTTAGAGAAAATAAAAAATCCGGATAGTATAAAAAAAAAAAATTCCTTAAAACTGACTTCAATTTCATGTTTGGGGCTTTGGGTTCTTTAATTTGTTAACCTTTAACCTCATTTTTTAGAGAGAAACTGAATTAAAATGTGACTGTTACTGATATACTAATACGATCATTTGTTAACCAAATCTTTTACAATAAATATTACCATAACTATATGACAACTTTCTTAGTATATATCGAATCGGTTTCCAATTGACAATATTTAGGATTCATCAGGTGCATTCATGGATAACATGCATCTTTCTAATTTATGATAAGAAATATTTTTATGAATAAAATCTTGAATAATATTATTTGATCAGTTATATTGCAAGTACTATATTAGAAAATTAATCAAACTTTTATGTAGAAATATGAGATTATAATATAATATATTTATGTATATAGATGTATGTCATGTGAATTGTGACATGTCCCCAACCATCTCCAAATTTATATTAACAAAATAATTATGAAATAACTATGATTCTTTATAAACCTGATAATCTGTATATGCTTATAGCATTTCATGTTTTTTTTTCCCATGTCAATCATGTAAATATAGACACAATATAAATGATTAAATATGTCAAAAAACTTAAATATAAATACGATACGTGTATTAATTAACATGTTGTGTTAATTGTTTTAATAGTATTTAAACGTATCATGTAGTGTTTATTACATTATTTTCTTGTTTATTAAACGTGTTGTGTTCATATCGTATTTAAAATAGTAGAATCTAATTTTTTATAACCAAAATTAGTATATGAATTAACCATTCTCAACCACCCCAAATGCCTAATTTAATGTAATAATAATTAGATCTGTCTAAGTATCGGATTACCCGTCCGAATTGGATTGGGCATGGCTAAAGTTTTTCGTAATTCAGGTTGGCTCGACTCGGCCCGAATTATTATTTATTAAATAAAAATATTTTTTATTTAAATTTAATTATAAAAATATATTAATACTAATAACAAAATAAATTTTTAATATTTTAATATTCTATAAATAATAAAATAAATTTACGGACCAATCCGAGCCTGCCCAAAATGAATTTAAACAAAAAAAAAAATTAGATCGCAATATAATTTTACCCGACCCATGAATAAATTTAATAATAATGTCCAACTTTCAATTTTCATCAATGTCCACCAAACTATAAACCTTAAAAACAAAAGAGACCCAACATTCAATTTTCATCAATGTCCATCAAACTCTATTGGCTATAAAACCTTAAAAACAGAAGAGATCCAACTTTCAATGAGAAAAAAACGTGGTAATGATCAGATGAGTGGTTGTAACTTAATGGCCCAAAAAAAGAAATGAGTGGTTGTAACTATTTAGCTTTATATCGCCTCCCTTTAGTTGCGAGTACTGACCAATATACAGTGCCCTACACCATTGTTAAATGCTTTCCTTAAAGGCACAATTGATGGTAATTAAGCAAAGGCATACCCCTTGCCATGTCTTTTGACAAAAACTATCAAGGTTTTTTTTTATTATCGTAATATAGCTATTTTTTTTTAATTAAAATACTATTGTTTCTAAATTATTTTTTAATTTTTTTTTAACTGGTTGGAAAATCACCATGGTCTATGATGATTTTTCAACGGTAAATTTTTTTTTTTTGTAAAACTAAGTTGAAAAATCGCTATGGGCTATGACGATTTTTCAACTTAATTTAAAAAAAAAAATTGATTTTTTACATTAGAAATCGTCACCGTGGGAAATCGCTTTTTTTACATTGGTAATTTTTTTTTTTTTTGTAAAACTAAGTTGAAAAATCGCCATGGTCCATGACGATTTTCCAACTTAATTTTAAAAAAAAATTGATTTTTTACAATTGAAGAATTCCCCCTTGGGAAATCGCCACCCACGATGGCGATTTCCCAAGATTCTTACTTTTTTTTAAAGTTTTTTTTTTAAATTCTTTTAATATATATATTTTTATTCTTTTAAAATATGGACCGGACCATGTATGGTATCAACACCACATTTGCTTGTCCAAGTCCGACCCTACCCGAAATATGAGCCTCAAATTTTGTCCAAGCCCGTTTAGCTCCACCCATATTACTTTTTTTCTAATTTTTTTAAATATATATATATATATATATTTATTATTTAATCTTTAATAATTTTATATATTTTTCTTTTATTAAGTTGTTAAACATGAACAACTTAACATATTTTTTAATGTTTACACTATAATATTATTTATATTTAATTTTTATATGACATAATTACATAATATATATAAATATAAATAATATATTATTTAATTAGAAAACGGGCCGGGCCGGACTCGGGCCTTGAATGTTGGAGCCAAGGCCCAGCTCATATTTTAAACGGCCCTAATTTTTTTGCCCAACCCATTTTTCGGGCCTAATATTTTTTGTCCAAGCCCTTCCAAATATGGGCAGGCCTTCGGGCTTGGGCAGGTAGCCCGGCCCTTGGACAGGTCTACATAGTAGTAAGTCCGGTCCGGTAAACCCGGATTGTATTTATATAATTTTTAAATTTGTTATTATTTAAACGGGCTTTCGGGTCGGCCCGACTCGAAATGGGCTTGGGTAAGAAAAAAAATTCCAGGTTGCGGCCCGGCCCATGAATAAGTCTAATTATGAATATAATTCTTTTAATTAATAAATAAAGATTGGGAAATGCCACCGTGGTTTGGGCAAGTAAATGTGGTGTTGATACCATACATGGGCCCGGCCAGAATCCGGCCTGGCCCGGCCCATGGGCAGCTATACCACCATGGGATAAAATTTATATATAAAAATTATTAAATCTTTATTTTTTAAAATTATAAATTATATAATTTTTATTTTAAATTTATTACTTAATAATTAAAAGAAAAAAGAAAGAAAAAAAGAAAGGTGACTTCACATCGGGAAATCGCCACCCACAGTGGCGATTTTTCAAGGTAAAAAAAAAATTAAGTTGCGAAATCGTCATGGCTCATGACAATTTTTTAACGTAGTTTTAAAAAAGATATAAAATTTATCGTTGAAAAATCGTCATGGGCCATGACGATTTCCCAACTGATTAAAAAAAAATGAATTTTGAAAAATAATTTCAAAACATCGATATTTTGATAAAAAAAAAAATCAACAGTATTAAGATAAACAAACCAAACTAACAATCACCCAATTGCAAAACACATGTCTTTTTATCTAATTTGATTCCCCAAAATCGAATTAATTACTGTATCCATATCCCATGTTTGTTTACCACCCTCCATTGATTCTTTGCCTAAAAACCACAAAAACCCAAACTTTTTTCTTCTTCTTTTGCCTTAATCTTTTGCCTTCAAATGATAAAAAAAAAATGTTAGGCACTGATTAAGATATTATATATATAAAAAATAATATAATTAATGTATTTTTTTTTTTGAATTCAGTAAAAATAATATATTAAATACAAATTTTTTTTAATGATAAATAAATAATCTTTAATTAATTTTTATAGACATCAATTAAACGGATCTTAAAATGATTTAAGTTTTATGTCATTTTTGTGATTCTTTTCGTGCTGTGGCTGAGAATTTACTATCACTCTTAATTTGTTCTAAAGTTGGCAGCCTTCGTCGAATCTTCAAAATATATATATATATATATATATATATATATATATATATATATATGTGTGTGTGTATGGCCCATATTTTGTTTATTTCCCTAACGGAACTTCTATTTTTGTTTCATCTACCCTTCGTTGATGATGACTTTCTTGGCATTAATTTTGGGGCAAATCAAATTTCTAAGGACTTTGATAGAAAAGATAAATGTTGCTATATATATATTATATATATCTTTCTTACACACCAAAGCCAATCCTCAAACCTTAATCATGCTTTCTTTTTTGGGGGCAAAACTTTAAAAAAAAAAAAAAAACACTCTGAAAATTGAACTATTATATTACTTTTCACACACGCCACTTCGAAAATGATATCCAATTCATTAATGTATTATATATTGCAATAAAACTGCATCGAAACATGGCTTTTTTTTCTTCTTGTGTGGCCGTCTGTCTTACCTCTTAAAATCATCTTTTCTCTCTCACATATGAAGAAGAAAACATGACGGCAAACAAGGAAAAGATTGCACCAATATCGTCACAGCAATCAAGAAGCCTCCTCGAGTGTTGCATGTGTGGAGATTCTGGTATAACTCAGGAGCTTTTTCAATGCAAAATTTGCCAATTCAGATCTCAACACAGGTACAAATTTATATCCCCCACTCAAGTTTTTTCTTTGTTTTTTCTTTATGCGGTTTTGTTTTCATTGATCAAGAATTATTTTACTTCTGTTTTTCTTTCTTGGGAGAGATGATCAAGATCATCATGGGTTTTTTGGCTTTCTTTTTTTGGCAGATATTGTAGCAATCTGTATTCAAAAGCCGAGTCTTATGACGTTTGTAATTGGTGTTTGAATCAAAAGGAGGATTCAAAGGAAAAGTCTCAGAATTCTTCTAATTCTTCAGCATCATGTAAAGACAACAACGAAGATGATAGTAAGAACAAGAAAAAGGGTGATCATAACCATGGAGCTGCAAGCTTAAAAGGCAGCAGCCAAAGAAATACTAACAATTTAAAGCTGCAACTGATCAAGAATCCCATCAAGAAACCAAAGTCACCAGAGAAATTATCGCCACCAAGTACGACGCGAAAAAGGATCATAACAAACGCTTGTTTAGAAGAAAAGCTTAGGAGAACAAAGTCTGAAGAGATATCAAAGAACGGGCTCATTACAAGGCATGTGTTCAGAAACAAGGTAAGAAGATATAAGCTTTTGGATGAGGTTTCAAGTTAAAAAAAAAAAAAAAGACAAAACACTCAAATGCTTATCTGAAAATGATCCTACAGCAGATGGTTATGGTTTTGTTTTCTTGTGGGGGAATTTTTTGGTCCCAAAAAAAAATAGACAAATATATAGTTGGGTTCAATGAATGTAAAGTGCCAGAAAAGGGTCGTTTTATTTACCACTACTACATGTTTTCTAATCTTTTTATGTTAATTATATGTTTTATTTTCCTTCGTTCCAAACAGATAAAAATCAGTGTAATTTTGAAGAAAGTCTTGGAATGATAGAAATCATGGATACCATTTTCCATCCTGCATGGTAAAAAAAATATTCGAATTCGATATCGTTATAATGTATAGTTAAAGAGTCATTAGGGGAAAGTTCCTTCAAAACGCAATAGAATTTGCCAGTTAATTATCACCTGGAATATGCTTCCACTGATATAACAGCTAGCTCGACAAAAAGAAATTAAAAATAAACAATGCTATTGTTCCTGAACAGATTTGTTTAGGTCAAATCCTAAGCCTTACAATAATATTGAAATTTCTCAGATTCCAAATTGTTTTGCGGTCTGAATATTTTGGAGAAAAAAAAAATGCAGGATTTTCTTTTGTACGTTAAATGTTCCATATTCTTTGGAAGAAAGTATAAAAGCTAGTTGTAAAAAAACTACTAAATTACTGTTAGAAAAATGGCTGGTTTGATCCAAAAAAAAAAAATAATTGATCAAGATTTAGTTGACTTAGGTAAACTCGTTTTGTTTGCATGTGCATATATCCATTTATTGGCCTAGACTAGACCATAATTCACGCCATTTCTTCATTTTTTTTCTTGCTTTTTCTTCCAAACAATTAAAGATAGTTTTTCAGGATTCTTTTTTCTTTTCCTCTGTTCATAGCGTGTACAATGGGTTGTTGACTTGACTTGTACCTACTAAATTCTGTAGTTGATCATATTTTCAAATTCTTGTCATGCCACACACGTATTTCAATTGTTAAAGAAAAAAAAAACAAAAAACTTCATTTTCCTTTATGAATCAAAATTCAATTATCGTGAAACTGAAAGTAAAATCTTAAATGTATTAAATTGATATAAAAATATGTTTTAATATAGTTTAAAAAGAAAATTAAATTTAAGTAAAATTTAAAGACACATTTGATCGTATTATCATGTATACATGTAATATATATGTAATTATCGGTTAATTTAAGTAAAATTTAGAAACACGTTCAATATTATCAAGTATATATATATATATATATATATATATATATACACGTGTAATATACGTAATATCGATCTTAGTAAATTAATTATCCATAACATGAAGTTCATGTCTAGAGAACAAATATAAACATATACTACATTTTTGTTCGGGGTTTTCAAGATCAAGGCGGCATTAGTTTTAATGTGTATTAAACTGTTGCTGTGTCTGGTTGAGATGCTTCTCATCATTGATGTTCTTGTTTGTGACTAACGTGAGCTGTTAGAATGATGAATCCATCCATACACTTTCACTTCATTTCACCAACATTAAAAAATAATAATACTAATTATAATTATAATTATGCAATGCAGCAACACATTTGATTCAGTACAATAATAATCAATATATATTTTTTGGAACAAAAGAGGCTGCAGCTTGAGGATGTGGGATGGGATTGCAGATGTTAGGATTCGAACTCCGGACTCGATGAATATCACCTTTTAACCGTGGTTGCATAAATTAATTGGACTAAACCCCTAATTCATAATCAATATATTTGATTACAATTTACAATATATTGCGATGTTTTCTCAAATACAAACTTTTGCTCTATTTGGAAGGAATCACCGATCTTGCATGCCTTGATATAGCTTGTAAGGCTCTTTTAATTTGTTTTCCTAACTAATATACTTTCTACCATAATCTTTTCTCTAACATTTCATTCGAAAAACGATATGACACCTATTTTAACCATTCATTTGAATAAATTAACGATTAGGGACTTAAATTTTTAAACAACCAGATTAGGGGGCATATAGACAAATTTCTCGACCATTGCTTCTGGTGTTTGAAGATTTTAGATTAATATTTTATAAGACATGAAGAGCTCTATTAATTCCTTGAATATTCGAAGTTCACTACGCCAAAATTAGTCTTAGACAACATTTTTTTTTATAACATTTTTCAAATGTTGTTAAAAATAGCAAATGCAACACTTTGACAGCATTTTGCATATTGCTGTTATATATTATAATGACCAATAATTACAGATTTTTAAAATTTTTAGAAGCATTTGACATGTGCTATTATATATGTTATCATATAAAAATGTTTTTGGTATCACTTATAATTGCTATCATTGAGATCTTTTGCAGCAATTGAAAAATGCATGCAAAAGGTCTTGAAAAACTGTTATAAAGTAGAAATAGCAACATTTTGATAAATATTATTATACATATATAAAAATGTTACTAGAGACATAAGGTTGCGGCCACATATATAACACATGAAAAAAATGCTGTCTTATCTTACAATACCAGGTTTTTTAATTTTCACAGCATTTCACAAATTTTGTTATATGTCAAATTTGACGTAGTGATTGTAATTAGTTTCTTATCATTCAATGAGCGTATTGTATTTCATAAAATTTGAGGGCAATGGTTACGTAAATCCTATCCAACTATCGGTTTATATCTATGTTTTGTCATAAATTTATTTGAAATATACGAATTCCCAGCATGACAATACACCATTTTATGATAGGAAGTGAGCATGGTGATAAAAGGATCGATATTGACTTGAAAAGAGGAGTAAAACTATATATTCTCGAGTACTAAGGAATGATCAAATAGGTTGGCAGGAGATGATCAACCTTCATAATTCTATTATCATTATTCACCAAGTTTTGATTGGTTAAGGTGATGCATTAATTTGAAGGTAAGACAACATAGGATAGGACCAATATTTTTAGTCCAAGAAAAGGGGAATTATAAATTAATAACTATCTGTTCTCCTAGGATTCTTAAAAGTTAGGTGTTTTACATTTATTTTACAAGGGTGAGGGGTCGAGAGCAGGTGGGGAAGATAAAGAGAAAAGAAGGAAGTTGTGGGGGGACTAGATATCTGCATCAATATTAAGTAGAGGAGGAACTAACCTCCCAACTAAGGGCCATGGAGTTGGTGGGGTGGTTGGGTTGGGTTAGCCTGCTAAGGGCTGGATTTCATCGGAATGGTTAATTTTTTTTATCATCATCTTGTAAAATTCCATGCCAGTCTTTATACAATCACCAAATGAAATTATTGTTATTGTTAAAAATAAAGTTTATTTCACCGAATCCATCCGTGTGATATGTTGATAGAGTGCTGAATTCTTAATTTCAATAACCAAAGTTCAAAATTATCAACAACAAAAAAGTTTATTTCATCAAATGATGCGAAATTGCAAAAAGATGGAAGTTATGATGAATTGGAGTTGGGCCAATTGGGTTAGTGACAAGCCAGCCACCATTAGTTAAAGTACTTAAATAGTCGGGTTTTTTATCAAAATATAGTTAAAAAAATTATTTATCAAAATATCATTCTTTTTAAATTAATTTTTAAAATTCGTTTTTTTTAAACCAGTTGAGAAATCGCTATGGCCCATGGCAATTTTCCAACTATAATTTTCAAAATTTTCATTTTTTTACATTGGGAAATCGCCACCGTGGGTGGCGACTTCCCAAGGTAATTTTTTTTTTAAAAATTCTTTTAATAAATAATAAAAATTATATAAAAATTATATAATTTTAAATTTTAAAAAATAAATATTTAATAATTTTAATATATAATTTTTATCCCATGGTGGTAGAAGTGTCCATGGGCGGGGCCGGGCTCATGTATGGTGTCAACACCACATTTGCTTGCCCAAGCCATGGTGGCAATTTTTCAACCTTTATTTTTTTTTTTAATTTTATAAAATTATAAAAATTATACAATTTTTAATTTTAAAAAATAAAAATATAACAATTTACGAAAAATTAAAAAATTATATTCGTAATTAGGCCTGCTCATGGGCTGGGCCGCGACCTGAAATTTTTCAACTTCCTTGCCAAGACCCGACTCGCGGGCCTGAATTTAATTATTTTAATATATAAATAGTGATCCGGGCCTGGCCGGACGGGCTGCCTAGCCCATGAGCAGGTCTATCCGTAATGTCAATCGAATTCTTTCAACTTGTATTCATAATAAATGGACCTCCAGGAGAAAGGCCAACCAGAGTGTCGTATTAGTCCGGGCTTGGACAAGTGTTTTTGTGATTTTATTAAATAATAAAATTTAAATAAAAATTATATAATTTTTAATTTAAAAAAATTTAAATAACAAAATTTAAAAAATTATAAAATATATAAAAATATATTTTTAATAGTGAAATGGGCTTTCGGGTCAGCACGACTTGAAATGAGCTTGGTCAAGGGAAAAAATTCAGGGTTGCGGCCCGGCCCATGAACAGGTCTAATTACGAATATAATTTTTTAATTTTTGGTAAATTGTTATATTTTTATTTTTTAAAATTAAAAATTTTATAATTTTTATTATTTTATAAAATTAAAAAAAAAAATAAATAAAGATTGAAAAATTACCACCGTGGCTTGGGCAAGCAAATGTGGTGTTGATACCATACATGGACCCGGCCCGGCCCATGGACACTTCTACCACCATGGGATAAAAATTATATATTAAAATTATTAAATCTTTATTTTTTAAAATTTAAAATTATATAATTTTTATTTAAATTTTATTATTTATTAAAAAAAAAAAACAAGAAAGTTACCTTGGGAAATCGCCACCCACGGTGGCGATTTCCCAATGTAAAAAAATGAAAATTTTGAAAATTACAGTTGGAAAATCGCCATGGTCCATGGCGATTTCCCAACTGGTATTTAAAAAAAAAATTATAATTTTCAGTTGGAAAATCGTCATGGGCCATGGCGATTTCCCAACTGGTTTAAAAAAAACGGATTTTGAGAATTAATCTGAAAAGAACGGTATTTTGGCAAATAATTTTTTTGTGTGGCTATATTAAGATAAAAAGACCTAAATAGTCATTGTATTATAATCAAAAGTGTATTTTATTTCATATACTATAGAAGTGAGTAATTTAATCCTTGTACGTTTGAAATTGATGTAAAGAAGTAAAATTGATAACAGTGGTAATGAGAAACCGTGTAAATGATGACATCGACATGTGAAACTGACAGAAAAGATAATTTGCAAAAAAAAAAAAAATGATGACGTGTTAATTTTTTTTTCTAAAGTAGAATTAAGAGAAACATAAATTTTTTTACCCAAATCCCTCCATTAGCCGTAAAAATATGTCATCATTTTTTGGAAGTCATCTATTCTGTTAGTTTCTAAATTCCAGCTGAACAAAAAAATTTGACACGTCATCATTTTTTTCTAAGTCATCTATTCTGTCAGTTTCACATGTCCACGTCAGTATTTAGAAGGTTTTCCATTAACATTGTTACCAATTTTACTTTTTTGCACTGATTTCAAACGTAAAAGGATTAAATTACTCACTTTTATAGTAAAAATATTAAAATACACTTTTGATTATAATACAAAGATAACTTAAATATTTTAACCGCCACCCTTATCCTCATAGTTAAAATGGTCATATGTTGTCTCTTTAGTGTTAAATGGGCCAAGCTTATAACCCTGTATTTGTAAGTTGTCCAAATCAATCCAATCCATCGGGTGAAAGATTTGAGATTTTAAACTCGAACTTAACTCAATTGAATAGCACAATCATTTTATCTCGTTTGTCTCTTGGGAACAAAGCCAACTCTGGTGAAAAGCGGCTTGTTGCTAATACCCAATGCCCCAAAGGTGAGTTGCCTAATCAAAAACTAATTTCGGGCGTGCACATCCAAGCCTTAATCAAATTCGGGTTCATTTTGTAACAAAAAAACAGTGTAGGTCCAAGGATTGGACATTGATTGACCCCTGACAAATGGACGAATCTTGACCAGGCCCATCATTTCAAAGTCTAACAAGTTGTCGTAAACGTGGCTCATATTTTTATCTCGATGTTGACATTTGTCACTACTTGTTTAGCTTATGTAAAAGACTAGGCTTACTTTCAATGGGAAGAGTAAATGAAGATTCTAAGCCCATCTTGCCTAAAGGCTTCTAATGGTTCAATTCCACTCTTAGCAAACTTGATTAGAGCTTTGTTGGCTTTACATTTCTCTCCCTTTCATTTAACACTTATTAAGAAATTGACTGTCTAATAACTCTTATGGCCATGGATATGCTGTGCTACATAGTCAAATAGGAAAGTATATTTGATACAAATACAATGAAAATGAGGGAGAATAAGCATGCAATTTTAGCTTCTTTACTTCCACTGACCTAATATAAGACTCTTTTTCTCTCCAACAATTGGTCCTTCGTAATTGTGGGCAAGGTTATCAAAGGTGTGGTTGAGAGTCGACCTGCTCATGGACCGGCCGTGATGCGGTTCGAAAAATTTTCATTTTTTTTATTCAAGTTCAACTTTGGACGAATTTGAATTAATCCGATTTATTGTTTAAATAATAATAAAATATATTTTATATTAGTTAAACAATAATTCGAGTTAATCTTAATCAAAAACTTCTCTATCCAAATCTAACTCAATAAGAATCGAGCCTGTTTAATCTACGAAAGCAGGTCTAGTTGAGAGCTTAAGAGGAACAATGGTGATAATTTCTTTGTTTGGAATTAATGTTTGGTGGTTGAAAAGCTTAAAATGCATAAGCAGATAGTGGCACTAATGGCCCCGATGGGTGGCGGGCAGTGGTTAGATGTTGTCAGAGCCGAAGCTTTTTAAATTTTAAGACAGGATTTTCACATTGCCAAATGACATGAAAATACTGAATCAATAATAAATTTTTTTAATTTGTACGCCTAATCAATCTGATTTATCACCATCAAACATTTAAATTTTCATCAAATTACTCATCTGCTACGGCATTGCATTCAAAGTAGATTTGACAATTCGTGTATCGGTGTTGTATTCATGTATTTTATCGTGTCATAATTGTATTTAAGGTATTTTATATTTATATAAATTTTGATATGTTAATAATTCGTATTATATAGATTTTGAGACATTCGTGTATTAGTGTTGTGTTCGTGTTATTTTTTGTATCGTATTTTTAATTATTTTTTTATATCGTGTTCAATATTGTCAGATTTAATCGAAACTGGCTTGACTTTAAAACCCTACTCGTGCAGGGGCTAATATTTTGAGTAGGTGAAAAACCCAATAGAAATGGTCCAGGAGTAGTGTTCATCGGACTAATATATATATATATATATATATATATTAAATTGGATTATCAATTATCTGAAAAATGTAAGTTTATAGGAAATAATCCTACTATTATATTTAAGTTCTAACACTCTTTCACACATTAACTTGTACGTGAATACAAATGTAAAAAAAAATTTGCAAACTGAAAAATGATTAAAACAGTAACGCACGATCTGAAAAGAAACAAAACATTGAATGAAAAAATATTAAAGGAGAAAAGCGGTTTTTAATATTCAAATTCGAGAGATCTGATATCATGTTAAATTGGATTACCGATTATCCCAAAAACTTAAATTTATATATATAAAAAAATCCATCTATTATATTTAAATTTCAACATTATACAATAAATAATACTACTTAATTTTTTTTTTTTTATCATTGATCATAATCAGAAATTGAAACCTAAAAAAAGTTCCTTCAATGTCACCTACATGTTAACTTATATATTGACTATTGAGTTTAATTAGCAATGATTTTTGTAAGTTTATTAGTTTCGAGATATTCAACTTCAATGCTACGCTTTAGTTCTGTCTTGGTTATGGTATTTGATATATATACTACTTTCAGGATATAAAATATCACTCTCTCTGTCTCATTTTATATGTCTATATTTGATTTTTTAATTAAATAAATTTAACTTTGATAATTATTTTTTTAAATATTATATTGAAGTAAAATTTTAAAACTCAAACTTTACAAATAATCTTTTTTTTTCTTAATTTTATTAAAAAATTGATCAAATTTGAGTTTATTTAATCTAAAAATGTAATAAAATATGGGTCGGGTTAGCTTGAATAAAAAATATTTTATTTGTTCAAACCCAATTTGAGAATTCATTTTTTTGGTATAAAATATATTAAAACATTATTTTTATATATTTTTATAATTAAATATAAATATTTTATTATTTAAATAATAATTTAAACTAATCCAAAGCAATTTGAATTATTAAAAACGTATTTAAGATCTGGTCTAATTTAGATTAGATTTATCGAATCAATATAGTAACCCGGTCTCGGACAGATCTAAGGCAAGGATTCATATGTGTGGTTTTGTTAGGGGTTATTATGGGTGTAAACGAGACATCTGTGCTCGCAAGTTACTCGGATTTGGCTAAAAAAAAATCGAATTCGGCTCTATCGTTGTCAAGTCGAGCTCAAACTATCGAGCGAGCCGAATTCGAGTATTCTAATACTTTACTCGAGTAACTCACGAGTCTAATCGAGTTTTTTTATTTTTAATTAGTATTGAAAAATCTCAATTTGAACTCAAACTCGAGCACAAATAATCGAGTTTGAAGTCGAGCATAAAAATCAACCTCATTTTTTATTAGATAAACGAACTTAATCGAGCATAATAGAATGAATTCGAATAATTTAATTTTTATCTCAAACTAAATTCGAACTTTAAAAATAAAACTTATCAAACTTGAATTTTTTTATTGCTTGAGCTAAGATCGACTTGATTACACCCCAAACGGTTATGCAATCTCTGCAAATGATGAGGAAACGTAGGGAGAGGAGATGGGGTTTTTAAGTTTTGGGTTAATATGAAAAAATGCATTCCATAAGGAATTATTATTAAATGATATAATGAATAAAAGTTATTTAAAAAAGAGAAATGAATAATTAAAAATTATTATAAAGGATATTGTAAAAACCAAATTACCTTTAATGAAAAAACTTAATTTTCTTTTTCTTTTCATTAAGAAAATATTATTTTTTAAAAATTTTAATTGAAAACAAATTTAAAAAATAAAATATTTAAATTTATATTTTTAAATTTAAAAAAATTTTAAATAATAAAAAAATAAAAAAAATTAATTTTAGGCATATTATTTTTATTTTTTTAATTAAAAAAGTAAATAAAAAATTTAAAAATTTATTTTTTAAAATTAAAAAGTTTATATTTTCAGAATATTTATTTTTTAATTAAAAATTAAATTAAAAAATAAAAGAAAAAGAGAAGAGAAGGTATTTTTATCAAGGATAATTTTGTTTTTACAATATCTTGTATAACAATTTTAATTATTCATTTCTCTTTTTCAAATAACTTTTATTCATTATATCATTTAACAATAATTTTTTATGGAGTGCATGTTTTTCATATTTTTCCTTTAAGTTTTTTCATTTAAAAGAAGGGGAAAAGAAAAGCTGCCAAAAAGCAGGACAATGGAAATAAAGTCAGACTGTGAGCCTCACCTTCTCCATTTTCTTGTCTTCTCGCCAAAAGATTGATTGATAAAAAAAAAGAATCTTCCGTAATTGACAACGATTTAAAATTAGGATTTTGCTAACAAGGGTACTTGTTAAGGTTACTATATATAATATGTTAAAGTCAATCACCGACTACTCTAGAAATATCTTCAATCTTTTCTTCCTAGATTATCCTTTAGTTTTCTATCTAGAATCCTCTCCAATCTCCTCTCTAGCATTCTCTATATTCTTCCCCATTGTTCTTTCTCTAGAACATTATAGTTTAGCCACCGTCCTAGAAAATGTAAGATAATACTAGAAAGTTTGAAAGTTAGGTTAGTAACCGACTTAGACAAACTATAAATAGTGGTAAGTGTGTTGTGTGATGTGTGAAGTGTAGAGAGAAAAAGAAAGAAAAAGATTTGAGTGAATAAGAGCTTGTGTGAGGTTGTCTCTATTGTTAGTTGCTGTTCACACCAATTGTATTTGGTTTTTTCTCATATTAATAAAAGAGTTGTTTTTCGGAAGTTACTGTAGCATCCCGAGATAAAGTACTGTAGCGAATCGGTACTGTAGCACAAAACTACAATTGGTACCGAGAGTCAAAAATCAACATAGTAATATCTCCATCTAATGCATTAAAAATGATGAATAAAGTTGTCAACTTTTGCATTTAATACAATATTATTACTATAAATAGTATATTAACTAACCTTAACAAGTGCCCTAAAGACACTCGTTAGCAAAACCCTTAAAATTACTACTGAAAACGGAACGGAAAAACATTATAAGTACGGATTGCAGAATATATAACCTACGTACGCTATGAGTATGATGACCTCATTGTCACTTCTTTTTTCTTTCTGATTAGAAAATGAATATATATATATATATATATATATATATATATATATAAAGCAAAGGAAAGCTAAGTTTAAATTTTAAATACTTGATTAATTAACTCCCCAGTAACTAGTAAAATTTACAATTTCTAAAATTAGTTGGAACTGATTCTAAGCAAAAGTTGGATATTAAAAATATAAAAGGAAATGTAGGGTGAGCACATAGACCGAAGTCGACTCAATTTAATTAATTTCGATCGATTTTTTTGAATTTAATATTGATCAAAAATCTTAATTGATTTAATCGAATAGTTTAATTGATTTTAATGTCGAAAATTAATAATCGAATCGATCGAGTTATTTAATTAAATATATTAAATAAATAATTTATTAATACTTATCTCAAAATTATAGTACCAAATAAAGCTCTAACTCGTCAAAATTATTTTCCTTCCTCTCATCTCTTGACTTTGTAACTGTTTTTTTTTTTTTTTTTTTTTTTTTTTTTTTTTTTTTTTAACTAGAGCAGCAGCCTCCCTTATAAGCCCCTTCCTCTTTCACGTAGATTTGCTCATGGGTCAGATCAGATCGTGATCTGATTTTTTTTTTTACCCAAGTTCGGTCTGGAGTTACTGTTCATCCTATTTTTAAAAATAATTTTTATTTTATATTTTTATAATTAAAATTTTAAAAAATAAATATTATTTTAATATGTAAACAGTGATTCAGGCCGAATCAGACTAGATCATAAATATTCATGTCCAGATCCAGTCCAATACAAGTCGAACGGGTTGCAAGCAAGTCTACTTCCAAACTACTCCTCTCCTCTTCTCCAATTGCTGTCGGCGGCGGCTTGCTGCCGCTTCTTGTAGCCTTCTTCTTCAAGTTTTTTTTTGTTTGTCTTTGATAATTTTTTACTAGCCGAAACCCGCTCCTCTTTACTTTATTTTTTAATTTCAATACTCTTAGAATTATTCATAGGACTAAGATTTCACTTGGAAATGGAAAGAAATGTCGATGTTTTTCCTTTTTGGGTGACTTTTATTTTTTGTTTTAACTTATTTTTAAATGTAATGAAAAATTGCGATGTAAAAATGCAAGTTCAATAGTTTTTGAAATGATTTTTAACTTTTTTTTTTATATTAAAATTAAGAGTTTAACATTTTACCAACAGATCACATGATTGCTGACTAATTTAGGGATAGTTATTAATAAATTATTATTTATATTATATAATCAATTAGCTCAATGGATTCGATTTTCGACATCAAAATCAATTGAAATATTGAAATGGTTTTTAACAGTTGTTGGTGAGTGTGACTAATGATTTTCAATATTGGTATTGGAATGCTTGGGTGTCAGGGGTTTGAGATTTTGGCTATATTGAAAATGGGGCATGGGCGTGGGAGACCATAAGAGCAGGAGTGCTTGAGAAATAACCGAATTAATCAATTGAATTGAACCAATTTAATTTAGAGTTCTTTTGATATATTAATAGTAATTTTTTTTTTAATTTTACAAGCTAATTAAAAAAATATAATTTATTTTAATTATTTATTTTATTATATCTTAAAGATATATGTCATCCCCTTAAAAACCTAAGAACTTTAATATGATAATTTCTCTTTAATTCCGATTGATTATTTCTTAAGTTTCAAAAATTTGAAACGAAATGCTCTGTAATATATGTAAATGTATGACTTGACAATTTTGCACGTAATATGATTACATTACAATATACAAAAAAAAAAAATATGAATGTAATACGAATATATGAATATTTTAAAATTTAAATAATATAAATTATTAATATATTAAAATTTATATATATATATATATAATAATTTAAATACGATTATCTATAATATATATAAAAGCAAGAATGTAAAAAAAATCATTTAAAATGACGAAAATATCTATTGTTATTCATTATATTAAATATTTTTTATTATTAATAAGTTTTATCTAATTTATAAGGAAAAAATTTAATTTTATTAAAATACTTTCGTTAAATAAATTAATTTAATAAAAAATAAAAAATAAAGTTTATTTTTATCTTAAAATTAAGTTTAAAATTTTCATTAATCTTGAAAATTAAATCAATAATTAAGATTTACATTAAATTTTTTATATTCATAATTAATTTTACGTTGATATTAAAAATAATAAATTTTATAATAATTTGATCTAATTTGTATATGAAACAAATTTTATCAAATTTTAATTAATATGCATTTTATTAATTTTATTTATTTTTAAAATATATGATTGTATATTCAAAAAATAAATAAAATAACGATTATTTATATACAAATACATGTGATAATAAATACTAATTATACATAAAAATACACAAATACACGTTATTTCTATGTTTCAAAAAAGAGTGGGTTGGTTTCCCGTCAACTGACATGAAAGTGACAGGACAGGAGTACGGTGGGAGAGAGAGAGTCACGTCAGATATATTTCGGGATTGGCAAAAACCCAAAATAAAATAAAATAAAATAAAAATAATCTTAGTGGGGATGATGATGATGGATGATGGATCCATGATGTATGATGGATGCTGGATGATATCACATGACACATATCACATTATCCAATTACATATATATATATTATATATTATATATGAGGAGGATTCAATTATTTTAGTATAAAATTAAATTAGTTTTACATATTTTTATAATTTTTTATACGATTTATATTTTAAAAAATCGACCGTTGAATTTAATAATAGAGGTAATTATAAATTTATTCCTAAAACATACATATTTTTTTTTATATCAGTCCTAAAACTTTTACTTGTAAATATTTAGTCCTAAAAGTTATCAATGTGTTAAAAGAGAGTTTTTTAGTCGCTATTCGAACAAAAATGCTAATTGAAAGTTTATATAAAAATTTTATATGGCATATAATAAATCACATGTAAAACTTACATAGAATTTCTTTAATTTGTAAAATATTAGAAAAATTATTTGTCAAAAGAAATAAAAAAATTCCAAATAAAAGATAAAAGGAACTCTGCTTCATTTTATTAAAGACTGTTGGTTTAGTGAGAAATAGAGAAAAACTGTTAGTTTAATGAGAGAAAAGAAAAGTAAAAAAATAAAGTAGTGATTTTTTAATTTTTATAAGAAAGTTGTTTTTTTTTATAAATAATTTTTTTATATTTTATAAATTATTAAAATGATATCCACATGTGTTCATTATATGCCAGCTAAGCTTTTTGTTAGTATTTTCATTTAAATAATGATTAAAAGACTAATTTTTAACATATTAACAATTTTTAGGACTGAATGTTTACATCTAAAAATTTTAGGAATGAAATGAAAAAGAAACTTATGTTTTAGGACTAAAATTATAATTATCTCTTAACAATATAATTGTACTCGTCGTGCACGTAAAGTTTCGAATCGATCCTATATCTCTATCATATCGATCGAGAATATTATCTTTTTCAATATATATTTAACGGTTGAAAGTTTTTTATATCAAACAAATAGTTAGACATTTTTAATTTATTCGAAACTCGACATGCATGATCTACGTGAATAGAACATGAAATACGACGGACAGATTAAATAAATATAAATCGTATAAGAAGTTATGAAAGCGTGTAAAAATAATTTAGTTTTGCACTAATGTAAGTGGATCCCTCCTCATTATATATATACTAAAGAATTATATATATTTAAATTATGTTAATCAGTAAATTATAATATATTTTTTATAAAATAATTTTGTTAACGAGTGCCTTAAGGACACTCTTTAAAATTATTATATATAGTAATATTTTCATTCAGTGCATTAGAAATGATTAATAAAGTTATCAAATGTTACATTTAATACAATATTGTTACTATAAATAATATATTAACTAATCTTAAAGAGAGCATACGAACACTCTTAGCAAAACCTTTTATAAAATTAAATTAAAAATAATTTATAAAAAAAGGACGATGTGAAGCAATTATAGATATAATCGACATTTATGGAAGCGAAAATCCCTAAAGCTTAGTTTAAGTGTAATATTATTGTGGAATGGGGACCTCAGCCTCACCATATCAACTCTTTGATTAAAAAGATTAATTGTGTAAATGATGTCACATATTATTGTCGGAGATGGGAGAACGTAGACAGCTGCCATTAATTTAGACCTGTTCAAGGGTCGAGTTGTCTGCCCTGATCGACAAGTTTGACCAGATTCGATTCGGGTTTGGGTAAGAGTATTTGTAATTTGAGCCGGCTCGACCAGACTCGAATTACTATACAACAATTAAAAAATATTTTTTAATATTTTAATAATTTATGAATAGTAAAATGGGTTTATGGGCCGGTCCCGACTCGACCCGAAATGGGCTTGGACAAGAAAAAATATTTTTTTCAGGTCTAGGCCCGACCATGAGCACCTTTACATTAATTCCAATCCTTTTTTTTTTTGGTAATTTTTCCATGCTCCCAAAATGTTGAAGTAACTCTCCCCTTATTTATACCCAAATTTCTCCTCCCAATAATATTATCTAATAATTTTATACAAATTTTTATTTATTACATTGTTACCGTATAAATTTATATATTGTTAATAAATTATATTATGTCACTTAATTAATAAAAAAATGTAAATTTAATAAATTCGTAAAAATAAAATAAAATCATTTTAATTATTAACAAATGACATCATCTGATTTAGTGACAATATTTAAATTTATACACAAATAATGCATCAAATATAAATTTATTTTGTATCAAGCACTAACTAGTATTGTTCCTTTGATCTTATTTCTAGTAATCTTTCTCTTCTCATTTATGTTTAATTATAGCTGCAACACGATTACAAGTAGGAGACGTGTTTAAACTTATTTAGTATATATAATTTTCTTTTTATATAAAAAAAAGTCTTCGTTTGAACATAAAAAAAATATTGTAAATGTTGAAATTCGAATCACAGATTTATTATATATCATCTCTTAAAAGTGGTTACGTGAATTAACTAAATTAAGTCTATAGTTCTAGTATATATAATTTTAGGTACGTTGAACCCACTTCGGCCCACCAAGAGTGGGCCCAGTCCGCCAAGCATAAGGCCCAGCCTAACGAGCCCAACGATCATCAGGGACGGAGGCTTGGAACATGTTTGCGCCTCCCCTCCTTCCAGAGGTCACGTCCTTAGTCATCTCGGCGAGCACCTAGGGCAGTGCGAGTAATTAAATGCTACTGCCTGCAGACAACGGACATTAAATGCAGCTGTTTATTCGACAAGTCCCCCAAGGTCGCTTGTATCAGACGACCTACCAGAGTCGGACACGTGAAACTAGTTGGGCGAGCACCAGCTCGCCCAACCTCCCTTATATATGGCCCCCTTCAAGGCTATTCAGAGGGTAAGCTCTCTCTCTCTCTCTCTCTTTCTCCCTCTCTCGTAAGACTATTTACTCATTCTCTCTTTAACATTCCTTTACCTTAGCCTCCAAACACTGACTTGACCATCGGAGCGTGTCCCAGAGCTCAACCTCCGGTACCCTTTGACCTATTTTCCCCCTTCTCAAGACCTCAGACCACTAGGGACTTCAGGAACACCATCAGGACATAAAAAGACATCAACATTTGGCGCCGTCTGTGGGAAACGACAAGCCATGTCTTTGCACCACCAATCCTAGCAACCTCCTCATCGGGGAACCAGGGGACCATCTCCCCCATCACCAACTCCTCCACACCTCCGGTCACAGGCAGTTTTCATTCTCCTATCCCCAGAAACTTTCTCAACCTCCCGGGACCTGGCACCAGCTACCAATCACCCTTTATGCCCAACTTCTGGCTCCAACAACCCTTCTACCACCAGCCTTACTACCAAAACTTACTCACAGCCTCCTCTCCAGTGTTCTCAACCCTCACAACTTCGTTGCGAGATGTACTCCCAACCACCCAAAAACCATTCACGCAGCACTCTCCAGCCTCATGGAGGCTCAGTTTAACGCTGTGGGACAAACAAGCATTTCCCTCGCCTCGGGGCAAACTCCTCACCAGCTGGCAGAGAAAACCTGCCAGCCACGCTATCACCGAGTCCCGCCATCGGACCCCCACCAGCACCCAACCCCATCATCCAAACACCCAACACCATCTTCCACCCGACCATGCTATCCTATGTCGACCCCGCATACCAAATGCTCATGATCCACATATAAACCCTTTAGGCACAGTTGGCTGAGTAACAGCAGATCGCCCGACAGCCTAACCAAAAGCCTGGCCCAAACCAATGGGGTAACCACAACAACCACAAAAAAGAACAGTGCCACCTCGTCTTATCGAGGCAGCCACCGAACAGTAGCCAGCAAAGCCCTCCAACAGACCAGGGGGCAATGCTCTGAGGAGAGACCCCAGGACTTAAAAAACTTACCCGTTAGTAAAGAAACTGTTATTTCCGCCATAGAGGCCCAGATGGTGGCCCTAAGAAAAAAACTCCACAGTATGATGAAAGACAAGAATGAGGAAACAGAGTGGATGACAGATGACAAATCCGGTAGGAACATGTGCCCAAGACCACCAAGCTCCCCAAAGAAACCTATGATGGCACCAGGGACCCTACGGATCACCTCATCCAGTATAAAAATTATATGGACTTGCTCGTCGCTATCGACGCCCAGAAATACGGAGTTTTCCCCATGACACTTAGTGATAGGATCCAAGATGACCCAATCCCATGGCAATTTCTATATGGGCCAAGATCCAAGAAGATCTAGGAAACATGGCAAGAATGGGTGGATTTCACTTGAGCCATGTTGCAAGTTATTCAGGAAAGGCTTCAACATGCAAGATGGGCTTGCATCCAAGTTTGGTCCATGTGATTCAAGAACACAAGGTGGCACATTAAGAGGGCTTATTTGGGCTTATTTTTATTCTTATAATTACTTAGGCATTTGGGCCTATATTATGTAACATGGACATCTTTTAATTATTTAGGTTTAGGCTTGAGCATGTTCAGCCCATATTTTATATATTATTACTTAGTAGATTAGGGTTTTTGTAGGGAGGCTATAAATATATGTCTTAGCCGCCTACTTCAATTATCTTTTGATCAATTAAGTCTGATTTTATTCAGTGAGAGTTTTCTCTTTTTAGTTCTTGAAAGAACTTAGGAACTTATCAAAGAATTCTTTCTTTGTGGCGTTCAACCTATTGATGCACCCAAAAGAGTGTATCTTATTTAACCTTGCACTAAAAATATAAATTGTAAGTATAGTAGTTAGCAAGGGTCGAGTCCTCAGGGATTGGGTTTTAGTTTATAAGTTAATAGTTTAAAACTTAAATTCAAGAACAATAAAAGAAAAGGGGTTTTTGAAGCCAGATTTAAACTAAAGTAAATAATAAGAATAAGATGCAAGGCGGTATAACCAGCCAATAAAAATATATAAACTAAATTAGGCGGTATAACCAGCCAATGAAAATATATATACTAAATTAGGCGGTATAACCAGCCAATAAAAATAAAACAAAGTTAATATACAAATTAGGCGGTATAACCAGCCAATAAAAATAAATATACTTTTAAAAATAAGCAAACTAAAAGTAAGAAAACAAGTAAGTAAGAAGAATCAAATATGAAAAATATGGTTAAGGTTTCATTCTCCACCACTAGACATCATTAAGAATCAATTTCAGATCTATCATTATCAACCAACTATCAAAGTTAACAACCGTAGATAACAACAAGCTCTGTTACCCCAATCTTTCCTTAGTTTGTCGTTAAATAGAACAAGCTCTCTATTTAATCTCTAACCATTAAACAACCTAGAATAAGCTCTCTAAATTCAATTTAATGGCAGCTTTATGATGAGAAAGATAGGTTGATCTAAGCAACAAACACATAAGCTCAGATTGTTCAACTTAGGTTATGTTCCACTTTGCAATTATTGAAAACTTGACCATAATCATTAATCACAAATTGCCACTTATGAATAGGAAATCAAGACAATTACACGGATCAAGACTCCTAAACTAGCAATAGATAATTATCAAGATCTATCTAGTTGTACACCTAAATAAATCAAGACAACATCATGAACAATTCTTGTAGAAGAACATAAGCAACTTTGATAGAAAATTAATGATAGATAGAATCTGAAAATCAATCACAAAACATGTCTAGGGCTTTGAAATCACCCTTAACCAAATAGAAGTTTAGCCTAGAATAGGCATTATAAACATAAAATTAAATAGAATCTAAGAAGAAAATAAAAGAAAGAAAGAAGAAGAAGAAGAATATTAATTATCCAACCTCTTGCTCTTTCTAAAGAAAAAGAAAACTAGAGAAAAGAAAGAAGAAAACTTAGAGAATTTTGTTAAAATGGCTAATATCCTACCAATCTCCAATATGATCCCTTACAATCATCCAAGGCCCTCTATTTATACACATTTTGGAGGGCTAAATGACAAGAGACAAGCTTTACAAATTTCAAAGGTAGGTATATGACGATTTTGATCAGCCAACTTGATGGTCGATTTCGTCAATATTGGATGCCTGATTGGATCACATGGTCTTCTAGACAAAGGTTCCCCTATCAGTTATGGAACCATAGCCGTTGGAATCAGCTCATTTGCTGATGTGGTTAAGCAGATATGGGCAAAATACGAAAACATGTCAGCACAGACGTCATTGCACATCAGCCACCTTGATGGTCGATTTCTTCAATATTGGAGGCCTGATCTGATCACATGGTCTTCTAGACAAATGTTCCCCTATCAGTTACGGAACCATAGCCGTTGGAATCAGCTCATTTGCTGATGTGGATAAGAAGATATGGGCATAATACGAAAACATGTCAGCACAGACGTCATTGCACATCAGCCAACTTGATGGTCGATTTCGCTAGGGAAAACGACTCCGTTTTAAGAAGTGTAAAACATGAAAAAGATAGATATGCCTCTTAGCTTTGCATGGCTACAAATTTCAGCCTTATTGCTTCAGTGAAACTCGAGATATAGCTGATATGGCAAAAGGTGTCGGAACTGAAACTGAACTGGATTTGCCCTTAATTCTAGTAATCTGAAATCACTCAAAGAAACTTGTGAAAAACACCAAAATACATAAAAATATAAAAGATCATAAACACAATTAGACTAAACAATAATAACTCGTATTTGACACAAAACATTAATAAAACATAACTAAAAACTATATAATTATACGAGTTATCACACCCCTACACTTAGATTGTTGCTAGTCCCTAGCAACGACTCAATAAAAATAAAATAAGAAAGTCTAATCTAATCCATTTTCGTAGGAAATCACGGTGGCACTTAGCATGTGACACAAGCCTTTAAACCCCTAGGTGTCCCTAGTGGACGAGTTTAGTCTCGTGAGGGTTTACTAGAACGATACCCACAAACATTGAAAAACTAAAATATAAAGAAACTGCATATACTAAAAATATTTACTCCTAATCCTTTCAATACAAATTAGATACAATATTTGAACAAGTCTTATAAACTAATCAATAGCTTAAAGAATTTCACAAAAAATCATGCTTGAATGTAAATTGTTTGAGTTAAGCCAATATTAGCATAACATATCTCAATCAAAATATTGCATGTTCAAATTTAATCTCAACTTCTCACATGGGATACCCTCATGATTTTCACTCTTTAAAGTAGTGGTGAAGTGTTTACACTCAATCAATCTCATGAAAACAGTTCTACCATATTCTTGCTTGTCCACCTATTCTCCACTATTTAGATCATACAACTTCATGAATCAAGAGGTCTTTAATCAAGGTTGTAATGGGGCCAAGGGGTTTGTAATGTGGTTGAAGAACAAAAGGATAAAGATATCACAAAGGTTCCAAAGAGTTCATAAAGTTTAGAGACATAAAAAGATCATACAAAGAAACTTCTCAAAACTCTTTACAAGTACATAGTCACCTAGGCCGGATATTTATGTTGGGCCTTTTCTTCATTCTAAACGACTTTGTAACATCTTTTTCTTTTTCCACAAATTCAAGAGATGATTCATATATATATTTTTTTTTACATAGGAATGTATTTGCCAGTACTTCATTTTTTTTTTCTTGACTTTTCTTTTCTTTCCCCCCCACACTTATTTCTTGTTTCTAACCCAAATTTTTAACTAAAAATATCCCTTGTCTTTGCAACTTGTCTCAAAACATGCTAATTCATCTTTGGAACAAAGGTAAAGATATAAGTATATTTAGGTTAGGGACAAGTTATGGTTACCAAAGAGATAGCTTATTCAATGTAGGCTCAAATTGGTTCACTAAGGGTGTGTTCTCTTGGAACATCAATAAGGGATGGCTGTTTGGCTCTGGCTAAAAATCCTAATGCCTCTATCATATTCATGTTGTCACATGTATCAATATAGTCTCAAACAGTTTAAAGCAAGTTCTAGAGAATCCTGTAATCATAAGAGCACTCAAGAAAGAAATTAGATTGATTTGTATAAAGCATCAATCATTATAGGCTCAAAAACTCACAAGGATGATTATACAAGTCAGATTAAGTCTAAACATGCTTCTGTCTCAATCAACATATTATATTAACATTGGCTCATAAAAAGGTTGACATCAAGCTCAATTCTCATGAAAATCTTCTCACTAATAACCAGTTTAGACCTATGCAATTCATATCTCATCATTGTATTAAAAAGGAACTAAAACACACTAAAAATAATAATAATAATAAAGACTCATAAAAAAAAAATAGTAGACAAAAATAAAAGAAATCCTAAATCATTCCCCCCACACTTAATTCTTACATTGTCCTCAATGTAAGTCTATTAACACAAATGAAAGAATCATGTGTAAGAGAAAAGAACTAATAACATAAGAATAGGAACAACTAAGACTCAAAACAAAACAAACTCATGCAACCTAAATAATCCTAAAATACTAAACAAAAATTAACAAGTAAACATAAAAAGATTAAAATCAAACTGACAAGGTATGTCTCAAGTCTCCCTTACTCAGACCTTGTTCAGAATGAATACTTCTAAATTGCTTAAAACACAACAAACTCTTTTTTTTTTCTTTTTTTTTTTTTTTTTTGAAAAGAAGAAATCAAACTGACAAGGTATGTCTCAAGTCTCCCTTACTCAGACCTTGTTCAGAATGAATACTTCTTAAATTTTTTTTTTTTTATTTTTATTAAATTAGCAAAATATGTCCCTTACCCCCTACTAAAATATGACATTGTCCCCAATGTCAAATTTTAAAGGTAGAATTTAGGAGATATTACCTGCAGAGGTTGCTAACCACTTATTATAACTGAGACACAACAAGCAAAATGTTAGATAATGTCACAAAGACAAAGTGCAATCCACTCCTTGCTCGTCCATATCTCTTTTTTTTTTCGAGCGTTTGCGAAACAACCGTAGCAGATAAACACTCATAAGCTTGGAGCTTTTTAAGTAAATCTTCAATGGTTGTAGCAGAAATTATGGTTCTCCTTGCCTCTGAAAACATGAATCCATTATCCACAGCATTATCTAAATATAAAAGCAAATTACTAAAATAACCATTAATATTAAGCAAACCAATGGGTTTCTTATTTGTGACCAAAGATGACCAAGAAGCCACGCAAGCTATTTCTTCCAATGTACCCAGACCTCCTGGTAAAGCAATGAATGCATCGGCAGAATGGTACATGATTGTTATCCGTTCAGGGACACTCCAGACTTGTATTTCCTTACCCACGGTAGGTCCACAAAAACTTGTGAATAGTTTTGGCACGATTCCTAGAACTGGACTTCCTCCGGCGTGTGCTGCTGTAGCGACTGCTCCCATTAAACCCGTACTACCGCCTCCATAAATCAAGTGGATCTTTTGTTGGGCAAGTATTACTCCAACTCTTATGGCTTCATCAGCGAATATGTTATTTTTTCCTGGATAAGCACCTCCAAAGACACAAATTTTTTTAATGCGCTGGGATGAAGTACTTGCCATTTTTTTTTTCTTCGAGTGCCTGAAAGAGAATGAGTACATGGTGTAATATATAGAGGACTTAGTAGTGAATCAGACAAGAGTAATAATGTCGCCGAAAGTGTATCTGACCTGTCAGAAGAAAATGTTAACCTAACAAAAGATTTTTGCGTGATTTCAGGAAGAAAATCAAAAAGAGAAAAAAAAATCAACCGTAAAAGACAAATAAAAAAAAAAACGACAATAGTTACACAAATCGAACAACACGTAAATTAAACCAAAATAAAGTTATTGCAAATCAAACCAAAAGCTGAGAAGTCATTTATTGTAGTTGTGATTGTGGCGCACATCTTCCTCTGGTTTTACGTCCAGAAACGGCTTAAACGCCTTCTATGAGTCGAGGATATGCTTCCCATCCAGTTTTCTTACAAGCTGGCAAACAGGGTCTTTTAACATCAGATTCCCAAGATGTTGCCATTCCCTTTGGAATTGCGGCCATAAATCAAGAATTTCTCTTTGTACGTCTCCACTAGGATGCGTCTCAAGAGAAAGTTGGATATTACCCAAATTCTCCTTACTCAGTCCATCCTTAATGAATTCAATTTTATCATCTCGATTAGAGGACGGAATCCCAATAGAACGACATTTACCGTTACACGTCCATCGTGCACATTTGTGGCAATTTGAACTCATGCGCTTTGCTCGTCGCTTCTTTGCAAAAGTGCTTCTACCTGTACCTGGTAAATACAAAACAGGAAGATATTCATCTTCACGTACCTTGGCTTCAATTATCCAACGTATGTCGTCAGGAATCCCTTTGTGCATAAGCATTCTTAATCTTTCAAGTCGAACTTGGTAAAGCTTCAGTAAAATATTTCGAGGAAAAGGAGGAAATCGTTTCTGCAATCTTGTGAGAATATCATCCATCCTGAAAAAAAAAAGAATGAAAAAAAATTGAAAGAGAAATTGGAAGAGAAATTTATATACAATATCAGTTTTGTGGGTAGCTGATGGAACCGATTTAAATAATCACGGAGTACCGTTATCTGCCATTTAACCGGGGTTAAAAAAAATAATATTTACATCTAGTTATTTTCAAAACAAGGATCAAAAAGAAAAACAACATAAAAAGACTCAAAAACAAAACACTCTAAATAAAATCCTAAATTCTTCCCCCCACACATAATTTTTACATTGTCCTCAATGTAATGCTATTATCCCCCAATGCAAGAATTATATGTAAGAGAAAAGAACTATTAAACAAAGGAAAAGAAAAACAATAAAAGATAGAATGATGGAGAGTAAGGAATATGCAAATCTGATATAATAGATGCTCTCCATCCTTTTGGGTTGCCTCTCCAAGAAGCGCTTGGTTTATTGTCCTCAGCTTGACTTAGACCCATGCCATTATTATTCAACATACTTTGGCTCAAAAAGTGGAAACTCCTCCACATCTTGTATTGGAAAGTTCTCATAGTAAGGCTTCAATCTATGACCATTCACTTTGAATGCCTTATCTGTTTTCGGGCTTTGGATTTCAACTGCACCATGAGTAAATACATTAGTAATAACAAAAGGTCCAACCCAACGAGAACGTAACTTACCTGGATATAACTTAAGGCGTGAATGGAAGAGAAGAACTTTTTGTCCAACAACAAATTCTTTTCTTGATATCATCTTGTCATGGAATGCCTTAGTTTTTTCCTTGTAAATCCTAGAATTCTGATAGGCATCATTCCTTATCTCCTCTAATTCTTGTAGGTCAAGTTTTCTTTTCTTTCCTATCTCATCCATCTCCATGTTGCATTGTTTGATAGCCCAATATGATTTATGTTCCAATTCAACCGGAAGATGACAAGGCTTACCATAAACAAGTCGATAAGGAGACATACCAATGGGTGTCTTATATGCTGTCCTATAAGCCCAAAGTGCATCATCAAGTCGTGAACTCCAATCCTTCCTATTTGGATTAACTGTCTTTTCAAGGATGGACTTAACTTCTCGGTTTGACACTTCAGCTTGCCCACTAGTTTGAGGATGATATGAGGTGGAGACCTTGTGTGTGATGTTATACTTCCTCAAAAGTGCTTCCATAGTCCTATTGCAAAAGTGAGTACCTCTATCGCTGATTATAGCCTTTGGCGTTCCAAACCTAGCAAAGATGTTAGTCTTGACAAAATCTGAAACAACTTTAGAGTCATTAGTCCTAGTGGATTTTGCTTCCACCCACTTTGAAACATAATCAACGGCAAGTAAAATATAAAGATTACCAAAAGAAGGAGGAAAAGGTCCCATGAAATCCATGCCCCATACATCAAAAATTTCAACAATAAGTATTGGAGTTTGAGGCATTTGATTTCTAGCACCTAAGTTACCAGTTCTTTGGCAACGATCACATGACTTGCAAAAGAGGTATGCATCTTTGAATATGGTAGGCCAATAAAATCCAGAATCAAGAACTTTCATGGCTGTTCTTTTGGATCCAAAGTGTCCTCCACATGCATAAGAGTGACAAAAGGTGAGAATAGATTGAAATTCAGTTTCGAGTACACACCTTCTTATAATCTGATCGGAGCAATGCTTCCAAAGGTAAGGATCATCCCATATGTAGTATTTGGCATCACTCTTGATCTTATTTCTTTGAGCTTGTGTCAACTCTTGTGGCAACTTCTTGGTAACTAAGTAATTAACAATATCAGCATACCAAGGAGTTGTTGTTCTTATAAAAAGAAGTTGCTCATCCGGAAAGTTCTCATTCAAGGGTAGTGCATCATCTTCATGAACTAAACGGCTAAGATGGTCCGCAACCAAGTTGTCACTACCTCTCTTATCTTTTATCTCCAAATCAAACTCTTGTAAGAGAAGTATCCATCTGATCAACCTTGGTTTGGCCTCCTTCTTAGTGAGTAAGTACCTAAGGGCTGCATGGTCAGAAAATACAATTACTTTAGTACCAATTAAATAAGATCGAAATTTTTCTAAAGCAAATACAACAGCCAAAAGTTCTTTTTCAGTAGTGGAATAGTTCAATTGAGCATCATTAAGAGTTCGTGAGGCATAATAAATGGCATGTGAGGCTTTGCCAACCCGTTGGCCCAAAACAGCTCCAATGGCATAGTCACTAGCATCACACATGATTTCAAAAGGTATATTCCAATCTGGTGGTTGCATGATAGGAGCTGATGTCAAGAGTCCCTTCAATGTTTCAAACGCCTCTTTGCATTTATCATCAAAGTGGAAAACCACATCTTTTTGTAGTAGCTTGCAAAGAGGTAATGTGATCTTTGAGAAGTCTTTGATAAATCTCCTATAGAAACCTGCATGTCCAAGAAAAGAACGAACCTCTCTCACATTTGTGGGAGGTGGTAAAGAATGCATAATATCTATTTTAGATTTATCAACCTCCATCCCTCTAGAAGAAATAACATGACCCAAAACTATTCCTTGTTCTACCATAAAGTGACATTTTTCCCAATTCAAAACAAGGTTAGTTTCCATGCATCTTTCAAGTACAAGTGTAAGGTTCTCTAGACATCTATCAAAAGAATCACCATAGACACTAAAATCATCCATAAACACTTCTATGATGTTCTCTACATAATCTGAAAATATGCTAACCATACACCTTTGGAATGTAGCTGGTGCATTACAAAGACCAAATGGCATACGCCGGTATGCAAAAGTACCAAATGGACATGTGAATGTTGTTTTCTCTTGGTCCTCCGGAGCAATGGCTATCTGATTATAACCTGAAAAACCATCAAGAAAACAATAATGAGAATGGCCAGCTAACCTTTCAAGCATTTGATCAATAAAAGGTAAAGGAAAGTGGTCTTTGCGAGTTGTGGAATTAAGTTTACGATAATCAATACAAACTCGCCATCCTGTTTGAATCCTAGTAGGAACAAGTTCATTCTCATTATTTGTTACCACCGTTACACCTGATTTCTTTGGAACCACTTGGACTGGGCTCACCCATTTGCTATCCGAGATAGGATAGATCACTCCAACATCTAGGAGCTTCAGTATCTCCTTTTTCACAACCTCCATCATAGGAGGGTTCAATCTCCTTTGTGCTTCTCTTGTTGGTTTAGACCCTTCCTCTAACAAAATCCTGTGCATGCACATGGATGGGCTTATTCCCTTGATATCGGCAATTGTCCAACCAATTGCTGTTTTATGCTCTCTAAGCACCCGGATAAATCGCTCTTCTTGCAAAGGTGTGAGCTCTTTGGCAATGATGACAGGTAGTGTGTCCTTTTCCCCTAAGAACAAATATTTCAAGTGGTTCGGTAGTGGTTTCAACTCTAAAGTTGGTGCCTGCAAAATGGAAGGTAGAAGTTTCTCATTAGATAAAGGCAAATCAATAAATGAAACATCAAACCTTGCATCTTTAGGTTGCAGCGAGTGTAAAGATTCTAGTGCCCCTTCCACCTGGTCACTCAAGGCTAGTTTAGCATTCCCCATTCTGAGATGGTTGCTAAGGACTATTTCTACACTATCTTCACCATCTAGCTCATAAGCTTGCTGCACTAGTGAGTCAATTATATCAATATTAAAAACAGAATGCACATCACTAGGATATCTCATGGCCTCAAAAATGTTAAAGCGAATTATTTCACCATCAAATTCCATAGTTAAAGTGCCATCATGTACATCTATTTTAGTTCTTGCTGTTTTCAAGAATGGTCTCCCTAATAGAATAGGTGTGGGATTAGAAGACATCTCATCTTCCATCTCAATAACATAAAAGTCAGCGGGAAAAACCAATTCATTAACCTGTACAAGAACGTCTTCTACAACTCCTCTTGGATAAGTGTTAGAACGGTCAGCAAGTTGTATTATAACACCGGTTTCCTCTAATGGTCCTAGATTCAATGAAGCATAAATTGAATATGGCATGACATTAATAGATGCCCCTAGATCTAGCATAGCACGCTCAAACCTGGTGTTGCCTATCTTACAAGGAATGGTAAACATACCTGGATCCTTGCATTTAGGTGGGAGTTTCTTTTGAAGAACAGCTGACACATTCTCCCCTACACTTACCTTTTCATTCCATTTCAACTTCCGTTTAGATGTGCACAACTCTTTTAGGAACTTGGCATATCTTGGCACTTGCTTGATAGCATCTAGTAAAGGAATGTTCACCTCTACTTTCCGGAAGGTTTCCAAAATTTCCTTCTCTTGCTCCTCCTTCTTGGACTTTGCTAACCTGCTAGAAAAAGGTGGAGGAGTTATATAAGAAGGAAAGGATGGTTTAGGAATTACCTTTTTTAGTGGCTCGTTGGGATGTGAAGAGGATGCCATGGTATTGTTCTCCCCTTGAGCACTATCATTTTGTGGTTTCTCTAGCTGTTTCCCACTTCTTAAATTTATAGCATTGGCATTCTCTCTTGGATTCACTATGGTTTGGGAAGGTAATTTCCCAGAATCCCTTGCTTGCATTTGACTCATGGTTGTTGCCAATTGCCCTATTTGAGTCTCCAAATTTCGAATACTTGTCTTTGTTTCCTGTTGAAATTGAATTGTATTAGTAGAAAGAGCTTTAACAAGATCTTCAAGAGAAGTACCTGAATTTTGGGTGGGTGGTAGTTGTTGTCGGGTTTGGTATGGTTGTTGCACTCTTTGCTGAAAACCCGGTGGCCTGTGGTCAAATGGTGGAGGAATAGTTTGTGATTGGTTCCCTCCATAATTGAAGTTTGGATGATCCCTCCATCCTGGATTGTAAGTGTTTGAGTAGGGATCATATTTCCTTGATTGGTTCTGAAATCCACCCATGGCATTCACATGTTCATTGGTATCCTCTTGAAGTGTTGGACACATATCAGTTTGGTGCCCTATGTTTGAACATATGCCACAAGCCTTTATTTGTTGTATTTTACCTACAGCCAATTGTTGAACAAGAGAAGTCAGTTTATCAAATTTTTGTTCAAGGGATGATATACTTACCTCATTAACTCTCTTGGGTTGTGGTGGTGGATCTTGTCTCATTGAGAACTGTTGAGAATTGGCTGCCATGTTGGAGATTAATGTTCTAGCAGCCCTGGGAGTCTTATCAACTAGAGCTCCCCCACTAGCGGCATCTATCATACTTCTCTCCATGGGCATGAGACCTTCATAGAAGTATTGGATGAGAAGTTGTTCACTTATCTGATGGTGTGGACATGATGCACAAAGTTTCTTGAACCTCTCCCAATATTCATATAAGGACTCTCCGTTGTATTGCCGAATCCCACATATCTCTTTCCTAATGTTGGCAGCCTTAGATGCTGGGAAATACCTTTCCAAGAATGCTTTCTTCAAATCATTCCATGTAGTGATGGTCCCGGATGGTAGATAGTAGAGCCATTCCTTTGCTGAATCAGCTAGAGAGAATGGGAAGGCTCTCAACTTAACTTGCTCTTCCGTGACCCCTGTTGGTCTCATGCTTGAGCAAACTACATGGAATTCCTTGAGGTGCTTATTTGGATCCTCTCCTGCAAAACCATGAAAAGTTGGGAGAAGGTGAATCAAACCAGATTTTAATTCAAAAGCTACCTCAAGATTAGCATATTCAATGCATAATGGTTGTTGACCCAAGTCCGGAGCGGCTAGCTCCTTGAGAGTTCGGTTGTCAGCTGCTGCCATCTCTCCTTGCTTCTCTTGGATGTTTTGGATCAACTCCTCGATTGGTTGTTGGTGAGAAGTTATAAATTCCCGAATTTTTCTAAGTCGTAAGTCTTTTTCGGGAGCTTGGAACATTCACTAATAAAAAAAATAAGAAAGTAAATAATTAGAACAGAAAATAAGAATAAACCAATAAACTAATAAACTAAAGAAAGCAATCCCCGGCAACGGCGCCAAAAACTTGATGCACCCAAAAGAGTGTATCTTATTTAACCTTGCACTAAAAATATAAATTGTAAGTATAGTAGTTAGCAAGGGTCGAGTCCTCAGGGATTGGGTTTTAGTTTATAAGTTAATAGTTTAAAACTTAAATTCAAGAACAATAAAAGAAAAGGGGTTTTTGAAGCCAGATTTAAACTAAAGTAAATAATAAGAATAAGATGCAAGGCGGTATAACCAGCCAATAAAAATATATAAACTAAATTAGGCGGTATAACCAGCCAATGAAAATATATATACTAAATTAGGCGGTATAACCAGCCAATAAAAATAAAACAAAGTTAATATACAAATTAGGCGGTATAACCAGCCAATAAAAATAAATATACTTTTAAAAATAAGCAAACTAAAAGTAAGAAAACAAGTAAGTAAGAAGAATCAAATATGAAAAATATGGTTAAGGTTTCATTCTCCACCACTAGACATCATTAAGAATCAATTTCAGATCTATCATTATCAACCAACTATCAAAGTTAACAACCGTAGATAACAACAAGCTCTGTTACCCCAATCTTTCCTTAGTTTGTCGTTAAATAGAACAAGCTCTCTATTTAATCTCTAACCATTAAACAACCTAGAATAAGCTCTCTAAATTCAATTTAATGGCAGCTTTATGATGAGAAAGATAGGTTGATCTAAGCAACAAACACATAAGCTCAGATTGTTCAACTTAGGTTATGTTCCACTTTGCAATTATTGAAAACTTGACCATAATCATTAATCACAAATTGCCACTTATGAATAGGAAATCAAGACAATTACACGGATCAAGACTCCTAAACTAGCAATAGATAATTATCAAGATCTATCTAGTTGTACACCTAAATAAATCAAGACAACATCATGAACAATTCTTGTAGAAGAACATAAGCAACTTTGATAGAAAATTAATGATAGATAGAATCTGAAAATCAATCACAAAACATGTCTAGGGCTTTGAAATCACCCTTAACCAAATAGAAGTTTAGCCTAGAATAGGCATTATAAACATAAAATTAAATAGAATCTAAGAAGAAAATAAAAGAAAGAAAGAAGAAGAAGAAGAATATTAATTATCCAACCTCTTGCTCTTTCTAAAGAAAAAGAAAACTAGAGAAAAGAAAGAAGAAAACTTAGAGAATTTTGTTAAAATGGCTAATATCCTACCAATCTCCAATATGATCCCTTACAATCATCCAAGGCCCTCTATTTATACACATTTTGGAGGGCTAAATGACAAGAGACAAGCTTTACAAATTTCAAAGGTAGGTATATGACGATTTTGATCAGCCAACTTGATGGTCGATTTCGTCAATATTGGAGGCCTGATCTGATCACATGGTCTTCTAGACAAAGGTTCCCCTATCAGTTATGGAACCATAGCCGTTGGAATCAGCTCATTTGCTGATGTGGTTAAGCAGATATGGGCAAAATACGAAAACATGTCAGCACAGACGTCATTGCACATCAGCCACCTTGATGGTCGATTTCTTCAATATTGGAGGCCTGATCTGATCACATGGTCTTCTAGACAAAGGTTCCCCTATCAGTTACGGAACCATAGCCGTTGGAATCAGCTCATTTGCTGATGTGGATAAGAAGATATGGGCATAATACGAAAACATGTCAGCACAGACGTCATTGCACATCAGCCAACTTGATGGTCGATTTCGCTAGGGAAAACGACTCCGTTTTAAGAAGTGTAAAACATGAAAAAGATAGATATGCCTCTTAGCTTTGCATGGCTACAAATTTCAGCCTTATTGCTTCAGTGAAACTCGAGATATAGCTGATATGGCAAAAGGTGTCGGAACTGAAACTGAACTGGATTTGCCCTTAATTCTAGTAATCTGAAATCACTCAAAGAAACTTGTGAAAAACACCAAAATACATAAAAATATAAAAGATCATAAACACAATTAGACTAAACAATAATAACTCGTATTTGACACAAAACATTAATAAAACATAACTAAAAACTATATAATTATACGAGTTATCACCTATCAAACTTAGGTTCTTGAAACAAGAGTTCTTAGGGTTTAGATTACATGCTTAATCTAGGTTCTTTGAAACAGGCTTTTAAGGGTTTAAGTTTTCTTTGCCTGAATCTTGGCTTTTCTGGGTTAGGTATTTCAATTTGTTAGTGGGTTCAAAGGGTTTAACCCCTAGGGTTCACATCAGTTGGTATCAGAGCTTAGGGACCAATCAGGTCAAATATTTTTATCTTCTTTACCATAGGGTATTGAAGTTTTTCTCAATTTTTTTTTTGTTTTGGGGTTTCAGACATACTTGTCATAGGGGTTATAGCTTTAGGCTTTCTTTGTCTAATAGTTATAGTTTTTAGACAGTTTAGTTTGGGGTTTCATTCTGAGAGTTGGTTTAAATCAAGATTTCGTTTCTTAAATTCTTGATTTATTAAAATTTCTTCTTATTGATTCTTGAAAAAAAAATCCAAGAATTCAGAGGGGCATTCGAACAGTCCCAAGAAAGAAAAAAAGAAGTTCATCCGAGATTTCAAGAAAATCAAGAAGTCTCGTTCTTGAAAAAAAAAAGAGTGTTCGAATAGGCAGAAAAAGAAAGAAAGATTCGAAAAAGATTGAAAAGAAGAAGAAAGAATCGACATTCATCTTTTTTTTTTTTTTTACTAACCAAATTTGTTTTGCAGCAACTTTAAGATGTCTCTCACATTATGCGACGAAGTAAAGCAGGCTCTACAAGAGATGAAAGAGATCACCTTATCGTTTGAGAGGTTTGTGCAACAAGAGGAAAAAAGATGGATAAGAAAAAAAAAAAAGAAAAAGAGAGAAGAAAAAAAGAAAAAGAAAGTGAGGTGGCTGCAAATAAAGAAAAGCAAGAGGAAACAGAGAGTAAAAAAGAAAGTGAAAAAGAAATAGAGGTGGCTGAAATTAAAGAAGTAAGAGAGGAGCCACTAGTGAAAAAGGAGACAATTCATGCCGAGGGAAATAAAGAATTTGAGAATTTTTCTGATGCAAAAGAGAGTGAGGTTTTTATTCTTGATGCTCCTAACCAATCTCTTCCTATTTTTCCTGTTTCTTTGTTGAAGGATTGTGAAAATTTACTTTCGAAGGAGTTGCAAGATGGGTTGCCACCCATAATCGGCATTGTGCATCACCTTGATTTAGTTCCTAGCGCTGTCATTCTCACACACAAGGCTAAGATTCGAGGGCGAATCTTTTCGAGGAAAGAGGGAATGATAGGATCCAAGATGACCCAATCCCATGGCAATTTCTATATGGGCCAAGATCCAAGAAGATCTAGGAAACATGGCAAGAATGGGTGGATTTCACTTGAGCCATGTTGCAAGTTATTCAGGAAAGGCTTCAACATGCAAGATGGGCTTGCATCCAAGTTTGGTCCATGTGATTCAAGAACACAAGGTGGCACATTAAGAGGGCTTATTTGGGCTTATTTTTATTCTTATAATTACTTAGGCATTTGGGCCTATATTATGTAACATGGACATCTTTTAATTATTTAGGTTTAGGCTTGAGCATGTTCAGCCCATATTTTATATATTATTACTTAGTAGATTAGGGTTTTTGTAGGGAGGCTATAAATATATGTCTTAGCCGCCTACTTCAATTATCTTTTGATCAATTAAGTCTGATTTTATTCAGTGAGAGTTTTCTCTTTTTAGTTCTTGAAAGAACTTAGGAACTTATCAAAGAATTCTTTCTTTGTGGCGTTCAACCTATCAAACTTAGGTTCTTGAAACAAGAGTTCTTAGGGTTTAGATTACATGCTTAATCTAGGTTCTTTGAAACAGGCTTTTAAGGGTTTAAGTTTTCTTTGCCTGAATCTTGGCTTTTCTGGGTTAGGTATTTCAATTTGTTAGTGGGTTCAAAGGGTTTAACCCCTAGGGTTCACATCTGATGTAATCTAAACCCTTAAAAGCCTGTTTCAAAGAACCTAAAGCGGCTTTTCAGCCAGCTGATAATCTAGCAGATCGCCAGAGAGGAAAATATCAGGGTAGACTCTTTGTCCAAGCTCGCCTCCACCATCGAAATAAGACAAAGAGGAAAGATCCTTCTCGAACACCATCTTCTGCCAAGCCATCAAAAAGGCAAAGAGATCTTCCCAATAACTAATGAACAGAGCGAGTCAACAAGCATCACAGATTTTCTCACAAACGGGACTCTGCTCGACGACCCCAAAGAGCAACTCAGACTAAGAAAAAGAGTTGCCAAATACACCATAATAAGAGAAACTCTTTACAGGAAGTCATTCAGCTAACCTTTGTTAAGATGCCTACAGCCCCCAGAAGCTGAATACATCCTCCAAGAAATCCACGAAGCGGTATGTGGGAATCACATGGGGGCAGATCCTTGGCACAAAAGCATTTAGACAAGGTTTCTACTGGCCGACAATGAAGAAGGACGCCACAGAAATGGTAAAGGAATGTGACAAATGCCAAAAGTTCGCCACTGTCCCAAGAAAACTAGCAGAATTGCTTAACCAGTTGTCAAGCCCATGGCCCTATGCAATGTGGGGGATCGATATCCTTGGGCCATTCCCGGTTGCCATAGGGCAGAAGAAGTTCGTAGTGGTAGCCTGCGAGTACTTTAATAAATGGGTAGAGGTGGAGGTCGTGGCGACCATTACAGAGAGGGTAATCGAGAACTTTGTCTGAAAGTCTATGGTATGCAGATACGGGGTCCCCAACACCATCGTGGCAGACAAGGCGCACAGTTCCTAGGGGGCAAACTGAAGAAATTTTGTGAAAACTTCAAAATCTTGCTCACGCATAGCTCAGTCAAGCACCCCCAGACAAACAGACATGTGGAGGCGATGAATAAGAAAATCCTCCAAGGCTTGAAAAAGAAGCTTGATGATGCCAAGGGGGCATGACTAGAAGAAATATCATGAATACTCTGGGCCATCAGAACCACGTCCCACTCCGGCACGGGTGAGACCCCTTTCAACTTGATGTATGGAACAGAGACTGTAATACCAGCCGAGATCAGCATCAATTCCTGGAGTACAGTCCACTACGACCTCGACACCAACGAAGAAGTACTTAGAAGAAATCTAGACCTGTTGGAAGAAGCCAGAGACTGGGCACAAGTCAGACAGGCAGCCAGATCACATTAGGTCGTACAGTACTACAACTCGAAGGTCAAAAGCAGACAATTCCAAGTGGGCAACCTTGTCCTCAGAAGTCTCAAAGCCTGCAGGCCCACGGGCAAACAGGGGAAGATGGCCCCGAACTGGGAAGGCCCTTACAAAGTAACAAAGAAGATTGGCTTTGGAGCCTATACGCTAGAACGAATGGACGAAAGCCCTGTACCAAGGATGTGGAATGCAATCCACCTAAAGAAATATTTCCTATAAATCCCACATACAAGTTGTACTTTCCTTCATAAGAATAATAAGAACACTTGCCTTTTGCAAGAAAAATAACAAAAAGCCAACACTTCGCCCAATAGCCTCTAACTGGCCCATCCACCATCGCGTCCACCAGGTGCGCTCGCAATAAGACGCCATGCTGCACGCCCAATGGCCTCTAACTGGCTCATCGACCATCACGCCCATCATGTGCGCTCGCAATAAGACGCCATGTTGTACGCCCAATGGCCTCTAATTGGCCCATCCACGATCGCGTCCACCATGTGCGCTTGCAATAAGATGCCATACTGCAAGCCCAATGGCTTCTAACCGGCCTATCCACGATCGCCTACACCATGTGCGCTCGCAATAAGACGCCATGATGTAGGCCCAATGGCCTCTAACTGGCCCATCCACCATTGCGTCCACCATGTACGCTCGCAATAAGACGCCATGCTGCACGCCCAATGACCTCTAACTATCCCATCCACGATCGCATCCACCATGTGCGCTTGCAATAAGACGCCATGCTGCATGCCCAATGGCCTCTAACTGGCTCATCCACCATTGCGTCCACCATGTGCGCTCGCAATAAGACACCATGCTGCACGTCCAAAGGCCTTAACTGGCCCATCCACCATCTCATCCACCATGTGAGCTCGCAGTAAGACGCCATGTTGTACGCCCAACGACCTCTAATTAGCTCCTACATCCACCCGTCCACGAACAATATGGACGCCAGCACGACTTCTTGTCTCCATCCAATCCTCGCGCTCACACAAAAAATCAGCCAAGGTAGCAACCTGCAACAAGTCTAATAGGCTACCAACATACCAGCAATATTCACAAAGGCAAATTCCAAGACAAACAACAAAGGCAAACCAAGCAATATGCACAAAGGAGGCAAATGAACAAAAACCAAACAAGTTGTTCATTGATGAAAGAAAGATTACAAATTTCTAGTTAATATGTACAAGGTCCTCGGCTACAGGACCAGTATCCAACCCAGTTACAGAATCCCCCGCAACTAATACAGCTGGGTCCCTAATTTCACCATCATCGGGAGGATCTATAATAAGGGCATCAGCTGCGCGAATCTCTTTCGTGATCGCAGCAGGTGGAGGCAGCTCGCCGTAGCGACGGGTAAAAGTTTCTATTGCTGAGAAGAGAAGACGCCTTCAATCTGGGGTGTGGCAGAAATGTCAAACCTTGGAACAATCTCATAAACCACCCTCAAGCTCTCCAACGAGGGCACAGAGGGTCAAAATCCGCAGGGGGCTCTCAATGGCCCCAAATCAATTACCCTGCAGTCAAGGGGCCCGTGAAACAGTTGGACCCTAGTAAGGGTGATCGCCCGAAACTCATTGACCATCCCAAGGGCCACTTCAACCACCTCACCCTCCTTGGCCTCCAAGGCCTTTTGCAGCTCGAAAGCATGTTTCTCTTTCTCAGCCTCTACAGCCTTAGCCACAACCTCAAAAACGACGACCTCCACAGCTTTGGACACAGCTTCGGCCATAGCAGCCTCCTTCTTCTTGTCTTTTCCAACCAAATCCTGCTTCAGCTGTTGGATTTTTGACTCCCTAGACTTAACGCGGTCCTCTGACTCGGTGAGTTTACCGCGCAAAAGCAGGACCTGCTTCTCAGACTTCGCCACCTTGGCCAAACAGGACTGCTCGTTAGTTGAGGCCTTCTCAGCCTTCAAAAAGACCTCCAGCTCCTTTGCGCGGGAAGCCTTGAGCTGGAGATCAGCCTCCACGTCACGAAGTCGGGCGTTCACTTCCCCAACCCGGTTATACATGGCCAAGGAACCTGGAAAAATAGAGCTCACCTCTACCATGTTTGAAATGACCCCGCGTTGAACAGCGTGCAGGCCGCAGTTCGCAATAATCTTCACCTCTTAGAAGAGGAGATGGTTGCGAGCCCAGCTGACGCACGAGTCAACATCGCCAAGCAGGGACTCAACGGATATACGACTTTGATACTCGAAATACGAGTGAGACACGTGGCGTGCATCTTGGAGGCCACCAACTTGAGGTGAATGTGAAGAACGCACAGAGCGCCCTACAGTGTCCTCGCGGGTGGACGAAGAACCATCCCTACTCGGTGAGGCTGGTATGAGTGGCAAGGTCTTACCACCCCTAGAGGGATCCGAGGTCCCCTTGGTTAGAGGAGCCACTTCGATAGAAGTGACCTCTTGCCCCGTCCCAACCAACGGCTATTGAGAGCCTTGACCCATCCTCTCAGTGACCACGCCAAGGCCTACTTGCTTCGCAGGCAAGGAAGGGACAAACTTCTTTTTCTGTGGCTCATCGACGACCTTCAGCTTCTTAGAAACAGATTCGACGGGCAGACTATCCCGCTTATGCTTCTTGGCAGGAGGATTCTGGGTAGATGGTGCAACAGGCCCCGTGCTCTGGCTAGGGGCTTTATTCTTCTTCGCCGCTTGGCGAATCCTCTCGGCAATGGCATCACTCAATATACCTAAACAGAAGAAAATAATCAAAACGAGAACTCATCAAAGCCGAAACGACGAGGGCACGCAAAATATACCGGCTCGCCAAAGATTAAGAAACAACACCGCCGTAGTAGAACTACCATGCCAAGCATTATCAGAGCTATCAGAGCTATCGGAGCTCATATAATCCCCCATGTCGAACACTTTCTCTTCGTCACTGTCACCATCCAAGATAATAACTTCAACCGATCCTGTCCCAGCTCCTAAACCATCAACACATGTGCTCTCTGATAAACTGGGGGAAGGTGGCAGTTCTATCACAGCGAGGTTTGAAGCAAGAGGGGCAGGCTCAGGGACCCAAGGCACCAAAGCAAGCGTGTAACTAGAAGCCTTAAGACCATTACCTTCATAGGTGGCGCCCACCTCTTCAGGAACCAACACGCCAGGAGAGACAACACTTGCCTCTCTCGATGGAGCAGCCCCGCGTCGACAAGAGGTTCCCGATTTTTTGCTCATTTTCCTCTTCTTCTCAGGCTTGATGGTACCCATCAAAACCTCGACGTAATAATCAGTACCACCCACGGGCCACTTTTTACTTTTCGAGTGAGGAACCAGACCAGCAAACCTGGCTGCCACTCTGTTCGGAGTAACATTCTCCAAACATAACTTATAAATACGACGGTCAGTGACGGCGTCCTCCCAGTCGATCCTATTTTGCAAATAAAAATCGAACTAATCTTTTGCCAGATCATCCATGACAAGGGATATTTTTTGCGGATCCTTAGACGGCTCACACCAACGGACAGGAAAGTCCCAACGCTTCTCCAACTTTAACCTCACCGCAAAAAACTACGATCTTTTGATATGGTTGTTGTAAGGAGCATTCTCTACAACGACCCGATGGCGAGGACTGAGATAACAAAACTTGTCTTGCTTCACTTTCAGTTGGTATAAGTTACGGAAGGCGGCGTACAAAGGCTCTACTTTCATCTTCTTGCAGTGAAGGAAGTACGCCACCATAACTGGCCAAGAAGACCTTGTCAGCTGGGCTTCCGCGTTACTATACCTCTCAAGATAGGTGGTGAAGAAGGGATGAAGAGAAAGGTGGAACCCCCTTTCGTAATCTGACTAGGGTGACGACCAGAGACGGGTATGTGGAAACCGTAATGATGATTGGGAATGAATATACCACGGGTTAGCATCAGGGCGCCGACCTGGTCGATGGTCATGGTGCAAGGAATGTCTTAAAAAAATTGCAGGCCACCATCCCCAACAACCTCTTCATTTCCCCCATTCCCCTCAGAAGACGTCTGGTCTACCCCCGAAGCACCACCACCAATGACTCCACCCCTACCACTATTTCCAGCCCCACCGCCAACAGCCACCCTGGCCCCCTCCTCGATTTCATGGTCCAAATCATCACAGACCTTGTTGACGCTCCGACCACAGGCATAGGACAGCCCATCCATCCTCTCCAACGTCTCGAAGCCACCACTATCACTCGAACCCATTTCACAAACCACCAAAAACTGCAAACAAAAATCAAACAAAAGTAAAAAACAAGTACCTCTCCGGACTCGAATCAACCTCCTCGAACCGACGAACAAGCAAAAAGGAGCAACCCATCGACAGAACGGAGAACGGCACAAGCAAACGGGCAGCACTTAGACAGCAGAAACAACAAACCAATAGAGAAAACTGACCTGGAACCCCCTATTTATTGCCAAAAAGAACCCTGATGGCCGCCCAAAGCACCACACAACGTCCGACACGTGTCCAACCCTCGAATAGCGAGCCCAACCTTTAAGGCTGTCATTAAGAGACAGGCACGTCAAACGTCGCGTCGTACCAACCAAACGACAACAACGAGTAAAGAGGACCTCTTCGCCCAAACACAACTACCACAAAATTAAATGCTATTGTCTGCAGACGACGGACATTAAATGTAGTCGTTTCCTCGACAAGGCCCCCGAGGCCGCTTGTATCAGACGACCTACCAGAGTCGGACACGTGAAACTAGTTGGGTGAGCTGGCGAGCACCAGCTCGCCCAACCTCCCTTATATATGGCCTCCCTCATGGCTATTCAGAGGGTAAGCTCTCTCTCTCTCTCTCTCTTTCTCCCTCTCTTGTAAGATTATTTACTCCTTCTCTCTTTAACATTCATTTACCTTCTCCTCCAAACACTGACTTGACTATCGGAGCGTGTCCCGGAGCTCAAGCTTCGATACCCTTTGACCTATTCTTTTCCCTTTTCAGGATCTCAGACCATCAGGGACTTCAAAAACACTATCACGACATAAAAAGACATCAACAAGGTATATAATAATTAATAATGTAATAAAGCACAAAATCTCAAACACATACTAAATTATTATATTAAAATCATAAGCTATTGTCAAGAATTATATGAATAAAAATCGTATGTTCATCTCTAAAATAGTGTCATGCATAAGCCTGTTTAGAGATGGTAACTAATGGAAATCCATTTGGACATCATACTATATAAAGTAACAAATAAGTAAATTATATAATTATTTTGGACATTAACTACTACTGAAATTCATAAACATTAAACAAGAAATATTATGATTAGATGTGTTCATTCAATAGCACCATAAAAAAAAAAAAAACTTTAACAATGTCTAAATCGTGAGCTAGCATTGGATGGAAAGAGTTGAATCGAAAGATCAAGACAAATCAAGGATAATAATAATAATAATAATAATAATAATAATAATAATAATAATAATTAAAAAAAATTTAGAAAAGAAAAGAAAAAAAAAAATCTTCTGTGGAGTTTTGGTTGAGTTGCAGAAAGAGTTTTTTACTTTCTTTACTTACATAATTATTCATTGTCTAGGAAAAGGGGAACCAATACTATATAACTAAGAAATTCTTGCCACATGTTTCCAAACACCACCTCTCCCTTTCAACCCTTTGCGTCAACCTAAATTTTTTTTTTTTAAACCTGTTAATTTTAAAATAATATAATTATACGATATAAATATATAAATAATAATATAAAAATAATTAAAATATAACATAATAAAAAAAATATATATAAATACCATATAAATGCACCAAACATATAAAAATATATATAATATAAATTACTAATATTTTAAAATCTATATAATACATTAAATACACAAATACGTCTTCCCTTTTGTTTTCCATTACTTTTGCCATTTGCTATGATAAGTAGTAATTCTCAGACTTCTTTTTTACTTTTACCACCCCACATCTCTTAACAAAAATAGAAAAAGGAAGGAGACAAGAGTTTGAGACATAGCTAAGACAAGACAACCCACAAAAATAAAAAATAAAAAAACAAAAGAAAGAAAGAAAGAGACAAATAATAGAGTAAAAAGACAATTAACAAGAGGTGAAATTTGAAATTTACTGTCAAAACAATATGTAAATTTTTTAAAAAAATAAACAATGTTAAGGTAAAGAAAAAGAAGTAAATTGTTTTGCTTATTTTGTTTTACAAAATGGGAAGCACATAAAAGGCTTTCGAGTAAGACACCCTTTTTTTGCACCACACTCTCTTCTCTTCCCTTCTCTTATCTTCTTCTCAGCTAAACCAAAAACTTTTACTCTCAAAACCCTTCGTTTTATTTATTTAAACTCACTTCTTTTAATTATTGATGCTGGATCTGCTGAATTAACCCGGCCATGACGCCATGTAGATCTTTCCTATTAATTAAACAAGGCTAGGAAAAGAAAGGGAAAAAAAGAAAAAGAATAGAGAAAAGAGAGGGCAGTGAAAAAAACATGGATTTTGATGAACATGAAGACCAAGAGGAAGAAATGGGTATGGCTGTTCCACCAGGCTACGACTCAACCGGCAACTCATCGGCAGCTCGGTCGAAAATGGGACCCACCAGCGGCGGTGAAGGTGCGGCCTCAGCATCATCAAGAAAAGCGGGGTCCATGATAAGGTACCGTGAGTGTCTCAAGAACCATGCCGTGAGTATTGGAGGCCACACGGTGGATGGGTGCGGCGAGTTCATAGCGGCGGGTGACGAAGGGACCCTTGACGCCTTGAAATGTGCCGCGTGTAACTGCCACAGAAACTTTCACCGTAAGGAAGCTTACGGAGAAGGTAATATTTATAACCCTCACCACCAGCAGCACCACTCCCAATTTTCGTCCTACTATAGAGCGCCGCCACCAGCTGGGTATCTCCACCTTACGACACCTCCACAGCCCAGGCCTTTGGCCTTGCCAGCAGCGTCAGGGGGTGGTGGGGGAGGTAGAGGCGGTATTGCTGGTGGTTTCAGCACAGATGATGAAGATGTTTCGAATCCTAGTAGCAGTGGCGGTGGAGGTGGTGGCAGTGGAGGATTCAAGAAGAGGTTTAGAACAAAATTTACACCCGAACAGAAAGATAAGATGCTGGGTTTAGCTGAAAGGCTCGGGTGGAGGATTCAGAAGCATGATGAAGCTGATGTGGAGCAATTTTGTGAAGAAACTGGTGTTAAAAGGCGTGTGCTTAAGGTCTGGATGCGCAACAACAAACACACTCTTGGTAACAAACCCTAATAATTTTCAACAAAAATGAGAGAAAAGAGAAAAAGCTTCAACATTGTTACTTGGGGAAGAAGAAGGAAAACATACATCAAAGAAGCATGTGATAAATGGGAATGAAGAAAACCATGATGTGAATTTAGTAGGGATTGATTGAACTAGGGTTCTCACTTCTTTTCTTTTTTTTTTTCTTTCAATCTGATTATGATATTTTATCAGATTTCTGTTATTATTATCAGTGCTCAGTGTAGGATGATGATATGATGACCTGAAGTTTCTGATCAGTACATTGTTGCTAACGGGCTATTGCTCAAACTAAGCATCTTCACTAACTGTCTCTAGTTTTCTTTTTGATTTTAAGAGTTTTTTTTAAAGTACATTAGAAATTCTCATGATTTTCATTGGTTAATTTAATTTATCTAATTTCCTTTCATCGAGTTAATAGCATCAATGGTCTTCAAATTTTAAGACATATTTTATATTGTTCTCAAACTTTAAAACGTATCAATTAGATCTCGATTTTATGGTTTTGTTAACAAAATCGTTAAAGTGGACGTTAAATGACAAATGTGTAAATTACAAAAATACTATCTGTTGATGTGGTCTTTCTTTTTTTCTTGAGTTAATAGCACCAATAGTACTCAAACTTTACGTTTATATTGGTTCTCAAATTTCAAAATGTATCAATTACATCCTTTATTCTTTTTCTTTTTAAAATTTTATATTTTTCTTTCTCTTTTTATAAATAAATACAAAAAAGTAAAAAAAAAAAAATTATAATATAATTTAAATTACTTTTTTGAAAGTATAATTAATTTATAAACATATAAAATATTTATTTAAATTAATTTTATAAAAAATATTTTTAATTTTTTTGTTTCTTTCGTTTTTCTCTTTTTTTTTTCATTTTATATTTTTTATAAATAAAGTAAAACATAAATTATAATTTATATTATAAAATTTATTTTAAGTTTGTTTTTACTTTTTCTCTTTTTTTTCTGTTCCCTTTTTTCTTGTTAATAAATAAAAATAAAAATTTATAATTTAATTTAAATTTAAAAAAGTAAATAATTTATAAAAATATAAAAATATTTATTTACATTAATTTATAAAAATAAATTTTCTTTTCTTTTTTATTATAAATAATTTAATTATTTTGTAATAATTAAATAATTTATAAAAAATAATATATTTATTTTAATTAATTAAATAAATTATTTTCTTTTTTCTTCTTTATTTCTTCTTTCCTTTTATAAATAAATTAATTTTGTAAAAAGTTAAATAATTTATCAAATATAAATATTTATTTACATTAATTTTTAAAAAATATATTTTACTTTCCTTTTTTTATTTATTTTTCTTTTTATTCTCTCCACATAACTCTCGTAGATCGAAAAAGAAAAATTTGAATCCCCACCACCAGTCCGACCCTGCGAAGGATCAAACTACCATTCATAATGCTCAATAAGAATTGCAAGAGGCCAAATTTGATCCCTCGCAATAGATCGAGGAGGATCCGGTTTGGTGTTTTATGTCAGATTCGGTCAAGGAGTTGCTGCCTCAACTTCAGCATTGGAGTCAACATAAAAAAAATAAATAAATTTAATTAATTAAATAAATATAAATAAATATTTTATATTTATAAATTATTTAATTTTTTATAAAAATAATTTATTTAGAAAAATAAAAAGGAAAAAATAAATAAGAACAAGGAAAATAAAATTTATTTTTTATTATAAAATTAATGTAAATAAATATATTATATTTTTATAAATTATTTTATTTTTAAAATTTTAATTTAATTTAATTTAATTATAATATAAATTATTTTTATTTTTATATATTTATAAAGAAGAAAAAGAGAAAAAAGTAAAAAAAATTAAAAATTTATAATATTAATGTAAATAAATATTTTATATATTTTTATAAATTATTATTTTTTATAAAATTAGTTTAAATTATAATATAATAATAATTTTTTATTTTTTATTTATAATGAGGAGAAAAAATATAATAAATAAGAATAAAATATAAAATATTTTATTGTTACATTTTTATAAAATTAATTTAACTAAATATTTTATATGTTTATAAATTAATTATATTTTTAAAAAATTAATTTAAATTATAGTATAAATTATTTTTATTTATTTATAAAGAAAAAGAGAAAAAAAATTAAAAATTAAAAAATAATAAAGAATAAAGGAATAAAAAAAATGACAAAAAGATTAAATAAAAAATGACAACATCAGCAAAATGATATTTTTGTAATTTATACGTCACACGTCACATGTCATCTGTCATTTAACGTCTACTCTAACAATTTTATTAACGAAATGATCACATTGATACAAAATTATAAAATCAAAAATTTGATTAATATATTTTAATTAATATAAATATATTTTATATTTTAAAAATTGTTGATGCTATTAACTCTTTTCATCTCTTATACTGTTTCCAATTGTATATTTTTATTATTTTCTGTGATCAAAACTGTACTCTCAATTTGCAAGTATAGCGCGCTTTTGCCTGCAGCTGCTACATTAAATTACTTACTGTTTGCGAGAAGATCAAGGAAAAGAAGAAAAAAAAAGCTGATGAAATGTAAGTTAGCATCATGTGATCATTCATGATCATCATCAAGGATGGAGATTGGAGAATAATTCCAAGTCGAATTAAAACGTGTTTGTCATGCAAAGCTGCAATATTTTCTGTCTTTGTTGACATCTGTCACCTTCTCCTTTTCTCTCTTCTTTCGTCTCTAACTGCTTAAGCTTTTAGTATATGCTTCACTCTCTCTCTCTTGCATTAATTTCTTTCAACTTACATACTTCTTTTAGACAGGATTTAAATTTCGGTCGTACTACTGTAATTAAGGATGTAATAAATGTTAATACAGTTAAATGTAATGAGTATTGATTATAACGAAATTAAAGTCATAAAATAACGAATATAAGTGTTTGTATTTAAATCCTGCTTCTAGCTGAACAATCCCCAAAAACAGCGTGCAAAAAAGTTGTCAAATGATATGGGCATTTTCAATTTTTCTTTAACTTAATTATTACTATTTCCCAACTAGATTAATTACTCATCTTCCATTAATAATCTCTCTTTTCTCTTTTCCTTTTTTTTTTTTTTGTCTGTCTCAAGTCTCATCTTTCTTTGTCTTTAGTGGGTATATACTCATCAAGCTTGGTTATATACAGCCTTTGTGTTGCAGGCCTTTTTCTCTTTTATCTTTTTCTAGTTTTTTTTTACTAATTTATTTTTCTTTTTCTTTGTTAGTATTTCGTTAGGGCATCATCTTCTCCATGACTTCACCTCGTTTTCTTGATGATCTTTAATTGATGAAGCTTTTCTGGTACTAAAAATAAAAAAGTTCAACAAATTTCGAAGAGGAACAGAGAAAAAATTAAAGTTTGGAGTAGTTCTTAACATGGCAGTGAAGCTCACAGTCTTTGCCAGTTTTCTTGCAGTGTTGCAGACATAATTCAGACTTCATCTGACCCAAGGCCCGTGGATGGGACGTTAAAACTCCTTTTATATACCTATATATTAATTCTTTTAAAAATTTTAAAGTTCCCCACTTATGCATTTAATTTGTTAATTAATCATTCATTAATTAATCCCGTGACAACTGTTAAATTAATCAATAAATAATTATTTCAAAAAGTATAAATTAAATTATTATATTTAAGTTTTAAAATGTCTTTTACATATCTATATAAATTTGCAGGTACTGTTAGAATCCCACATCGGTGGGAGAATTGTTAGAGTTCCTCCTTGAAGGCTATATAAAGAGCCTTAAGGAGAAGTATTAAAACCATCCCAAGTATTATCTCTTCCTCTCTTGTATACTTTCTTATATTCTTTGTGAGGTTGTTCTCTCCTAGTATTTAGAGAGAGGTGTTGTAATATTTTCTCATAGTGAAATTCTTCTAGTCTTGCCCCGTGGTTTTTCCCTTTATTCATTGAGGGTTTTCCACGTTAAATTTTGTGTGTTCAGTTCCTATTTTCTCATCTCTTATTTTAGTTGTGAGACACTATTCCGTCACTCTGGTACCTAACAGTGGTATCAGAGCCATTGGTTCGTGGTCCTTATTCCGCTGCAGTGAAAGTGTTGGTTCTTAGTATGCTCTGTGGTTGCAGTATTGTCTGATCTTCCACATCAGAAAAGAATTATTCTTGTTGCTGGAAATAAAGTGTGGTAGTGTGAAAGTGTCTAGGGAAGTTCTGGCTAGGAAAGACTTGGTATTTAAGTGTGTCTATCAGTGACCCACCTCTCTTTCCTGGGAACCTACCTGGTGCACTATTCACGGGCTACGGTCACTGTTCCAGTATACGGGCTATTCAATTGTACTGTACTATTCACAGATACGGTTACTATTCATACGTGTGGTTGTATACTTTTGCAGTAATTGTTAACGTATACTGGATTTGTTCTAGTGTACGACATACGTACAATACTGTTCACGTATACGGTACTATTCACGGTGAAATAGTGTAACTCGCTTCAGTTCGTGTACAACCATGGCAGCAAAATTCGAGATAGAGAAGTTCAGTGGGAGAAATTTCTCCTTGTGGAAATTGAAGATAAGAGCAATTTTGAGGAAGGATAATTGTCTAGAAGCAATTGAAAGTAGACCCACAGAAATGACTGATGAAAAGTGGAAAGAGAAGGATGACAATGCTGTTGCCAATCTGCACCTAGCAATGGCGGATTCAGTTTTGTCAAGTGTTGCAGAGAAGAAGACTGCAAAGGAGATTTGGGATGTTCTAAACAAATTGTACGAGGTGAAGTCACTTCACACCAGAATATTCTTGAAGAGGAAACTCTACACTCTTCGAATGAGTGAATCCACGTCGGTAACGGATCACATCAACACTCTGAATACGCTATTTGCTCAACTCACAGCATCAGATTTCAAAATAGCGGAAAATGAACGTGCGGAACTTCTACTTCAGAGTTTACCAGATTCGTATGATCAACTCATCATCAACATCACAAATAACAATGTTAGTGACTCTCTTCACTTTGATGATGTTGCCGGTGCTATTCTTGAAGAAGAATCCAGGCGCAAGAATAAGGAGGAAAGGTCAGAAAATTCAAAGCAAGCAGAGGCTTTAACGGTGATGAGAGGCAGATCAACAGAACGTGGCTCCAGTGGGAGTCAGAATCATGGTAGATCAAAATCTCGAAGAAGGAAGAATCTTAAATGCTACAATTGTGGCATGAGAGGGCACTCGAAGAAGGAGTGTTGGCATAATAAGAAGGGTGGAGAAAAGAATTCTGAAACATCAACCTCCCAAGGTTGTGTTGCAAGTACCTCAGATGATGGAGAAATCTTGTATAGTGAAGCAGCGACTAGTTCTAAAGGCGGAAAGAAACTCAATGATGTCTGGATAATGGATTCAGGTGCGACATGGCACATGACTCCACACCGAGATTGGTTTTGCACTTATGAACCTATTTCGGAAGGATCTGTGTTCATGGGAAATGATCATGCCTTAGATATTGCTGGAGTCGGTACCGTCAGATTAAAAATGCATGATGGTACTGTTCGCAAAATTCAAGGGGTACGACATGTGAAGGGCTTAAAGAAGAACTTATTGTCAATTGGACAATTGGATGACCTCGGGTGCAAGATCCACACTGAATGTGGAATATTGAAAGTAGTGAAAGGAAACCTTGTGGTGATGAAAGCAGAGAAGATCACAAGCAATCTATACATGCTTTTGGGAGAGACGTTGCAAGAGGCAGATGCATCAGTTGCAGCAGCCAGCCAAGAAGAAACGACGATGATGTGGCATCGCAGATTAGGCCATATGTCAGAGCGAGGCTTGAAAGTCCTTGCAGAACGCAATCTCCTGCCCGGGCTCAAGATGGTCAATTTACCTTTCTGTGAGCACTGTGTGATAAGCAAGCAGCATAGATTGAAGTTTGCTAAAGTAACTACAAGAAGCAAACACATACTGGACTTAATCCATTCTGATGTGTGGGAGTCACCAGAAATATCCCTGGGTGGAGCAAAGTATTTTGTATCATTCATTGATGACTATTCCAGGAGATTATGGGTGTACCCAATCAAGAAGAAGTCAGATGTGTTTCCAGTATTCAAGGAGTTCAAAGCACAAGTAGAGCTTGAAACTGGGAAAAGAATCAAGTGCTTGAGGACAGACAATGGAGGAGAATATGTAGACGGTAACTTTCTAGCATTCTGTAAGAAAGAGGGTATTATGAGACAATTCACGGTTGCACATACGCCTCAACAGAATGGTGTAGCAGAGCGGATGAACAGAACTCTCCTAGATAGAACAAGAGCCATGCTGAGAACAGCGGGATTGGCCAAATCTTTCTGGGCAGAAGCAGTCAAAACCACCTGTTATGTGATAAATCGATCACCATCAACGGCGATTGGTTTGAAGACGCCTATGGAGATGTGGAAAGGAAAGCCAGCTGATTATTCTTCTCTACATGTGTTTGGATGTCCTGTGTACGTGATGTACAACTCCCAAGAAAGAACAAAGCTGGATCCAAAATCCAGAAAATGTATATTCTTGGGTTATGCTGACGGTGTTAAGGGGTATCGCCTGTGGGATCCCACTGCCCGCAAGGTTGTTGTCAGCAGAGATGTAGTTTTTGCAGAAAATGAACTGCAAAGTGAGCAAACAAATGACAACACTTCAAAAGAGACTGCTACAGTGCAGATGGATAGAAATTCTCAAGAAGATGATTCTTCTGAAGCAGAACCAGAGCATGAGGTACCAGAACCAGTTGAGTCCGAGGCTGTAGAAGTTCGACGGTCAACTCGTGAGAGAAGGCCTCCAAATTGGCACACGGAGTATGTTACGGAGAGCAATGTTGCATACTGTCTTTTAACAGAGGATGGAGAGCCATCAACTTTTCATGAAGCTACTAGTAGCCCAGATGCTTCTCTGTGGATGACAGCAATGCAGGAAGAAATTGAAGCTCTTCACAAGAACGAGACATGGGAACTGGTGGAATTACCACGTGGCAGAAAAGCCATTGGTAACAAATGGGTCTACAAGATCAAGCGGGATAGCAATGATCAAGTAGAACGATATCGTGCTAGATTGGTTGTAAAAGGATATGCTCAGAAAGAAGGTGTTGACTTCAACGAGATATTTTCTCCAGTTGTCAGACTTACTACTATCAGAGTAGTGTTGGCTATGTGTGCTGCATTTGATTTACATCTTGAACAACTAGATGTAAAGACGGCTTTTCTACATGGAGAGCTTGAAGAAGAAATTTATATGCTCCAACCAGAAGGTTTTGTTGAAACAGGCAAAGAGAACTTGGTTTGCAGGTTGACCAAATCTCTGTACGGTCTAAAGCAGGCGCCCAGATGTTGGTACAAGAGATTTGATTCTTTCATAATTAGCCTTGAATACAACAGACTGAGTTCAGACCATTGTACGTATTACAAGAGGTTTGATGATAATGATTTCATTATTTTGCTGTTGTATGTGGATGACATGTTGGTGGTAGGCCCCAACAAAGATCGAATCCAAGATTTGAAGGCACAGTTGGCTAGGGAGTTCGATATGAAGGACTTGGGACCCGCAAACAAGATTTTAGGGATGCAAATTCACCGAGACAGAAAAGACAGGAAAATTTGGCTTTCTCAAAAGAATTATCTGAGGAAGGTCTTGCGACGCTTCAACATGCAAGACTGTAAGCCAATATCTACCCCACTTCCTGTCAATTTGAAATTATCCTCAGGTATGAGTCCTAGCAATGAAGCAGAGAGGATGGAAATGTCTCGAGTACCGTATGCATCAGCGGTGGGAAGCCTTATGTATGCTATGATATGTACAAGACCAGACATTGCACAAGCAGTGGGAGCGGTCAGTCGATTTATGGCAGATCCTGGTAGAGAGCATTGGAATGTTGTTAAGAGGATCCTTAGATACATTAAAGGAACCTCAGATGTTGCATTATGTTTTGGAGGATCAGAACTTGTTGTCAGGGGTTATGTTGATTCAGATTTTGCAGGTGATCTTAATAAAAGGAAATCCACTACTGGCTATGTGTTCACACTTGCAGGAGGAGCGGTAAGCTGGTTATCTAAGTTACAGACTGTTGTAGCTTTGTCTACTACAGAAGCTGAGTACATGGCAGCTACCCAAGCATGCAAGGAAGCAATATGGATACAAAGGTTAATGGAAGAACTCGGGCACAAGCAGCAGAAGATTATTGTGTATTGTGACAGTCAGAGTGCCTTGCACATTGCAAGGAATCCAGCCTTTCATTCCAGGACAAAGCATATAGGTATACAGTATCACTTTGTTCGAGAAGTAGTAGAAGAAGGAAGTGTGGATATGCAAAAGATTCACACCAAAGACAACCTAGCAGATGTTATGACAAAGCCAATCAACACTGACAAGTTTATTTGGTGTCGATCCTCCTATGGTCTATCAGAAACGTAAGCAACATGGAATGGCAAGACAGAAAGAGTGGTGTGAAGATATGATTGGTTTAATCAAATCTTCAAGTGGGAGAATTGTTAGAATCCCACATCGGTGGGAGAATTGTTAGAGTTCCTCCTTGAAGGCTATATAAAGAGCCTTAAGGAGAAGTATTAAAACCATCCCAAGTATTATCTCTTCCTCTCTTGTATACTTTCTTATATTCTTTGTGAGGTTGTTCTCTCCTAGTATTTAGAGAGAGGTGTTGTAATATTTTCTCATAGTGAAATTCTTCTAGTCTTGCCCCGTGGTTTTTCCCTTTATTCATTGAGGGTTTTCCACGTTAAATTTTGTGTGTTCAGTTCCTATTTTCTCATCTCTTATTTTAGTTGTGAGACACTATTCCGTCACTCTGGTACCTAACAGGTACATCCAAATATAGAAGAAAAATATAAATTGAAAAAAGATTAAAATAATAGCAGAGCATGTAGCAATTTGATGAACAATAAAATATTGAGTGAAAAATATTAAAAGGGAAAACGATTATCAAAATTCAAATTTGTAAATTTTGATATTATATTAAATTGAATGATTAATTATCTCAAAATTTTAAATCGATAAAAAAAACACAATTATTATATATTTAAGTTTCAACAATCATGTTTAAGCATGTAATTCTAAATTAAAAAGAAGTTATTGCCTTTAAAATAGAAAGAGTTCGAGATATAAATGTAGGAGAAAAAGAAAGAAGAATATACATGTGGGGAAGAAACTCAACATGTTTGATGTTTGGGAAAGTCAGGTAAAGAGCAGATATCGTAACGGAGAGTTGAAGCTGTCGGAAATAAGAGTTTCAAAGAGCTTCAGTCTTTGGGTCTCAATTTTATTTTTATTTTTTTGGCCGCTTTTGCGTTGTCCCTATTAAGGAAAATGTGGGCTCTCTCTCTTCAAACAAAAGGAAAACGGGAACATATAATTGCACTGACATTACAGCTATGATGTTCTTGTCTCAGTCTCAGAAATTTCTTTCTTAATCTGTGTTCATGTTTATGTTCTTCACCTTCACTTTCATTCCACCTCACTACTCTGTTTTTTTTTTTTTTTTTAAAGATTTGTTTGATGCAATGACATGTATAAAATCTATAAATTGTATATATTGATGGATTACCGGCACGGTTTCTTAACAGGTGCCAATCAATATTTATGCATTTCAACATATGGTTTTGGATTTATCATTTTTTTTTTAAAAATATTTATATATATAGCTCATTTTTAAAATTTTAAATAATATATATATATACAAATATATTTCTGTTACATACATTTATATGTAAATATGAATTTTTAATATTAAAAATTTTTAAATATCAAATAAATAAAATATAAAAATATTAAGAATTGATTAAAAGAATCAAATAAATGAAAATCTTGTACTGATCGGGATGAATAATATCGACCGGTATAACTCGATAAAAAATTAAAACGGTACAATTATAATACTATATTTGATTTTTTTTTTCAAAATTAATACGCACCGATCGATACTCGATATTGGTTGACTTCAATTTGTTTGCTACTTTATTTATTTTGTTAGAAAAATTGAACCTAACCTCAGTTTGCTAAAATTTGTTCTTTTTATTATGACTTTTTCTAAGGTATCAAGCATGACTAATATTAATTTGATCCTTTCCTTGTTTAGCTAAAAGCCTAAAACCCTAATTAACAATAAGGAGATGAGTGTGCAATAAGAAACTATAAACATATATTATATTAATTTTCAAAATACAAAGTAGTGAGAGTTACAAACTAACAAAAAAAAAAAATTGCCAAGACAAATGAGTGAATACAGACAGTAAGAGATAATAATTTACCAAAACCAAATACGTGAACTATTTTTATAAATGATACTAACAATTATATTTTTGTAGAAGGGCAAAGAACAATTTATAGATAGTTGTATATTTTGTAGTAGTTAATTAATTTCCTATATGCATGGATGGATATGGCCGATCTTATTTTTTTAAGTTGCATATGTTAGATACTAATATTTTTCAACTTTAAAATGCACAAATATACCTAGGAAAGATTAGTGAAGGAAAAAACACAAAAAACGACAAACTGAAACTTAAATTTTGCATGCATTCCTAAGAAAGAGTAGCTAAAAAGTGATAAACCATGGTCCCTGGCCGATGGCAGTATGGCCCCATGATTTGAATGTAAATCAAGTGTTTTTCTGCCATAAAATTGGTGTGTATGTTCTCTTCTGTTATCTAAAACTGGAGACGATACGATTACACGACATAGAAAAAATAATTAAAAATATGACACGAAAACGACACAATATAAAAAAATAACACGAACACGATACGAATACATAAATATCTCAAATTTTTTTAATACGAATTATTAACTTATCAAAGTTTATATAAATATAAAATATCTTAAATACAATTATGACACAATAAAATATATAAATATAATACGAATATATAAATTATCAGGTCTAGGTCTAGTTAAGACGAAGACAGACAAGCTGGCCTGGCTACAACATCCAGTGCTTGGCCAGGTTTTGGACCTACTAGTGGATCTGTTGATTCCAACACATTCGGCAACTTCGAGCTTATCAAGAAACTGGGCCCTTGGTGATAATGCACTGTTGCAAAAATGGGAGTCAATAATGATCATAAGAATATGAGTTTTGAATCCAAGTTTAGCCTAGTTTTATGTATTTATTTTTATGAGGGGAGATTCAAATTTTAAAATTTGTATTTTTTTTTTTATCTTCGAATTGCGGAACCAAAAAATAATCTAAGTTTATGATTATAAAGATTTTTTTCCTTACGTTGCCTTGCTGTCAAGTCTCTTGCCCCCAAAATAAAAAAAAATAAATAAATAAAATTCCTTTTCAGCTCCATCCCTGCCTAGTTCCTCCACTACCTAACTAGAAACATTGGCAGCTGGGGCTTGCTTAGTGGTGCAATGGTACATTGATCATAGAAGGTTTGAGAAATTGGTTTCAGAATAATGTTGGAAATCATGCCACCAAGCTCCAAATCTGATGGCTCTTCTTGTATTTGTCTTGCAAGTTTTTTAGATTCCCAATGTTCCAGTATCGTTGCTTTCCAACAGTAACAAAGACAAGTTGTTCAAACGAGGGAAACAAAAATTTATTTGAGTGGTGGATCGAAAATCGAAACCCCAAACAAAAGAAAGAACATAGAAACCCAATCTTTAGTCCACCAATGACCGAACTACCGACTACGTAATAAAGCCGAACCCAAAACAAAACAGCCGGACCAACTAACCAACGAGGCTGGAGGTATCATTTTCGGGTACAAATTTTAGAGGAATCCGAAATTCATATGGATTAGGCATCTTGGGTTTACGAGTAAAGGCAATCATAAAAATAGTAAGTTGCTGCTTATAGGGGTGAGTTTTCGGTAAGTTCGATTTTAAAATTTTAAAAATTGATTAAATCGATCAAATTTATAAAATCATCCGTAAAAAAACCTAAAAAATCAAAGTTGATCGGTTCGATCAGTTTAATTGATTTTAACTATTTAAAAAATAATTTATTTATTAAATATTAAATATTATTATATAATATAAATAATATATAATATTAGATAAAATTTTAAATTATTATATAAATATATTATATATGAAATAAAATTAAAATGATAGATTAGTTCAATCTATTCAATTATCAATTTTAAAAACCTATAACCGACCGAACTAACCTAATAAACCGATTTTCATTTAATCTTAAAACCGAATAAATCAAACCAAATTAATCAAATTTAATTGATTCAATCGATTAATACTCACCCCTAGCTGCGCAGTGACTGACAAAGACTGGAGGAGAAGGCTTAATGGTCAAAGACCCGGTATGAAACAAAAACGAGGAGAAAGAAGGAAAATTGCAATATATACTTAAGAAAAGAATAAATAGTTTCATTGTCTCACAATATCCTTTGCTCGAATCAACCCTTTTCACTTAAAAAAAAAATAAAAAATATTATAAATGAACATATGTCTATTTGTAAACCATTTAACAAGCTGATACCTTACAACTCGAACATATTCACCAACAATTGATGAGTTTAATGAAACAAAGGAATATCACAGTGACTCCAAACATGTCTATATGCTATTTCAACTATTACAAATCTGGCTCAAGATATTTGATCTACATCAATTTAGTGGATTTAAAGCACCTTTTCTGGGACATGGTATAGAGTTTGATAAGATCATGTCATGAGCTATGGGGCTGCAATGTTCGTTGAAGATTTTTAACAGCACTTTCATAGTGTACAAAACCCATGAACCAAAATTCATGGTTGTCAACTGATATAATCTGGATGTATTTCTCAGCTGGGTTGGCTTTGCTAGTTGATGGATTCACTGCCTTGAGCTGATGTAATGGAATAACCACCTACAAGTATTGAGTGGGGAGGAGACACAAAATCACATTAATAAACCATTACAACTAGTTTAAATAAAGATAAATAATTATGATAGACAAGTATACTTGCTAAGACAAACAAGCACGGATTTGCGTAATAAGAAAATAGCTAGCAGACTTGACAAATCACCAACACATAGATACTGATAAATCCAACAAGGGAAAAACACTATATCCTAGATTTTTCATTGGAGCATGTTGACAAGGATGCAATCAAGCAGAACAATATCCTACATTCCTACTAACATGGGGCACATAAACTAATTTGGAAATATCACTTGATTTAGGTCAACTATTATAGGATGGCTTTTGACTGGGTTCTTTAGAATCGCACGAGCAATTAAATTTAGCAATAGTGTGAGGATGCGATGATCTATTTACAGATGTCCCGATCCATCTCATGCACAATATTCTACCTTTACGATGCCAATTAAGGTCCCTACCACTAATAATCTTCATTACCAACTTCTCCTTTGTAATAGGTTCAAATAAACATAGCACCAACTACAAAAGCATTAACTAGAAACTAGCATTACAGGTACCAAAGCATGCCAGAGAACAAATCTAACAAGGTGGTGAAGACCTTACTAAACAAGGGGATCGCAGAACTTGAGCAAATAACTGCGATAAGTAAAGTCATAACTGCTGATGCAAAAATAATCTAGGTTATTTAAAGTATAGATTTAATGTAATAAAGCATCCAGGATTGTCAACTTTAAGTGCTACACCAATCCACATTGATGATAGAATCATCAAGTATTGAGCATACGATATTTTGAAAACGTGTAATCAAGAAAGGGACGATAAATTCATGATTCATGTCTATTAACAATATATGAAACTGCCAAAGAATAGAAAATCTAAAAATTTTCTATTATAGCATCAAAAAGCAGCATTAACATCGGTCTACAGTCAACTTGACCCTAACCCTTAGCTACAAATTCAGCAATTTGAAATACAGCAACACATAATACAAGCTGGTATACCTTATAGTAGCTCCATTGAGTCTGACCACCAACTTGGTAAGACAAAGGATTGTCGCTACAAAAAGCAAGCTTTTCGGTTGACAAATATAAAACTCCCATAACAGGACCAGACGAGGTGGACAGGTAGCAAGCATAAGTCTTCAGAAGCTGTTCCTCAGGAACATTCTCAAATGTTGTTCGAAAAATCTTCTCATAACCACCTTCTGCAAGAACTTTCGTACCCTGAGCAATTCTTCCTACAGCAGCATCCGCAAAACTCGGCCCAGTTTTCACTGTTTGCAACAAAAATAACAAACTTACTTACCATACAACTTCATATAATATAATCCATCCAATTAGCATTATGTACTGAGAAATGAGAATACCCTAAAATACATATTAAAATTCAAAAGTCACAGTCTTTATCAGTTTATCTAGTACAGATGAATAAAGTAAGCGAAAAATAGCAGGGGAAACAAGGGTAATTATTAAAAGAGAGAAACAATTACAGTGTTGCCACATGTTCCCAGCTATCTCTTTTGCCTTCTTAGTATCCTCCGCCGCTTTCTTTCCCCATTTCCCTAACACATCTTTCACCGATTCCATCTTATCTGCTAAAGAAAAGAGCTTAAATTCAAATACAATTCAAAAGATATTCAAAGATTCAATTTAGTATAAGCTGAAGCAAGTGGAATGTTGGAAGTGGTTACTCTTGACGGAAGATGATTGAACTGGAGCTGGAGAAACGTAAGGATTCGACTCAGCCGGCATGGTGGTAGCAGCGCTGCTAGAGATCGGTGCTGGGCCTTGATTGAGCTGCGATTGGGAACCCATGGAAACGTTGGTCCAATTCTCTGGTGGAGGAGTGACGTCCTTCGGGTCTAATTTCGGGTACGGAGCATAATCGGGAGAGAGGGTCGGTGTCGGAAGTTGGGTTGACTCCGAGGATGTTGTTGACTGTTTGGTTTCGGGGATTTTGTTAAGATCGGACGGGGGCTGGCTCATGATTTATGTGTGTTTGGATCAGATAAAGGAGAAGAGAAATGGAAAATGTTTTAATGGAGTAGGAAAAGCTAATATCTAGGGAGGGTTAAAAATCGTGAAGGAATTTTCTAGAATTTATTCGTTTTTAGGGAGATTGATTTTTAGGTTTGAATTGCTGCCGTTAGTTTTCGTTTATTTATTATGATTATGTCTTCAACTTTGAATTTGAAACGACCAGTCGGCAGTTGGCATGAGGACAACATAATATTGGCTCGAAGTGCATTTTCGTCTCATAATTATATTTAAAATATTTTATATTTATATAAATTTTAATACGTTAATAATTTATATTATATAAATTTTAAATATTAATATATTTATATCGGTATTTTTATTATTTTTTCGTATCGTATCTAATATTACTAAATTTATATCCGGCTATGATGCGACATGGTCGTTGGATCTTGATTTCCACTTCTCCCCTCGGCCCATAACTTGAGCCCAAACATTGAAATAGACTATAGATTACCTTCCTAATATTGGATTGGAGTGGAATGACATTTGGTGTATGCATATCATTTTTATATTTTTTTTATGTCAGTTGTATAAAAATAAATATAATATAAATTATTAAGTGTGTCAAAATTTTAAATATGCATACGATACGTGTATTAAACGTGTCTTGTTCATCGTGTTTATTATACTGTTTTCGTGTGTTATTAAACGTGTTGTGTCGTATTTATTACATTCTTTTCATGATTATTAAATGCATCGAATTTGTATCGTATTTTTATATCGTGTTTAAAATTACAAATTCTAGATTTGAGTGGTAATTAGATAATGGGAAATGTCATTTGTAAGATACAAATTCTTTGACTAAATATACTAACATTTACCCAATTGAAATTTCTAATGAGCTATAATAAGAAGTGACGGATGATACAATATATAACTTTCTTTCTTGTTTTGGATTTTAAGGTCATACCCAAGGTTGAATCATCATCATTCGGATTTCTTCCTATACCTCCCAATGGAGCTTTTAAATTGACACCATTGTCTCTATTAGTTTAGCAATCATAATAAGAAGAAGATTCTCTCCCTTCCCTTTACATTTGTTTAATTATTAGTTGCTCAACATCAATTTTGTACCACTCTTTTTTCTAATAGATGGTGAGATAGGTAAAGCTAGATCTGTTAATATTAGACACGACAGGAACACGATACAAAAAAAAATAAAATAAAACACGACATGAAAAAGAAATATGGACACAACATGAATACACGAATATGTCAAAATTTATAAAATACAAATTATTAACCCGTTAAAATTTATATAAATATAAAACACCTTAAACATGATTATGACATAAAAAATATATAAATATGATATAAATACATGAATCGTCATATCTAAGTAAAGTCCCAACTATATATAAACTTTGAATGGTTGCTGATTGGACTAACCAGGCCCATTTATAACCAAGATTCTGTCTCTCTTTGGGCTTTGTCTGGTAAAGTTGTATGGAAACAAGTCTACCTTGGGCTCCTTGATTACCTCATGTTTGTCTATCATTATATGCATTTTTCATCCTAAACCCGTGAGAAATATACATGGCACATGAATTACTTAAGACAAACTTTATGAATAGTGCAGCATTTAATCAAAACCAGAACTTTACTTTAACCTAATTGTTGCTTGTCAACCTTTTTTTTGGGTTGACACAAAAGAATGATTGATATCTTTAAAAGTCTAATGGCATAAATCAATGAGCTCACAATTATAGATGGCAACGAGTCGAATATTTGTCATTTTTTATAATATTTGAATTCGAATTCGTAAAATTGTTTTAAAATCCGAATTCGTTTATTATCCACATTAAATCTGAATATTACTATCTGAATCCGAATTAAATAACATTATCCGTCGGATATCAGGATCCGTTAAATATCCGAATTCAGTAAGTAAAAAAAATTAAATAAAAATATAAAATCAAATAAAAATTAATTTTAAATTCAAATAAACGGATAATGGATTCGGATATCCGAATCCGAATCCGCAAAAGTAAGCGGATTCGGATATCCGAATCCTTATCCGCATTCGGATATCCGAATCCTTATCCGCATTCGGATATCCGAATCCTTATCCGCATAAGTAATGCGGATTCAGATAATGGATATCCGAAATTTCATATCAACATCCGTTCTGAATCCGCTATGAATAGTAATTACAATATCTAAATCCGAATTTTATCCGAATCTACACTATTCATTGTCATCTTTACTCACAGCTTAGCAATTGAGTAGTGGAATTGTTAGTGTGACCAAACTGTCATCAATTGAGTGCTGAAAAAATTGAGAGAGAGAGAGAGACATACAGCCGGCTCTGGCTCTTCATGGAGTTACCAATTTATAATCACTACAAATTTGGCTTTGCAAAATTCCATTAGAGCTGATAATTTTACTTGCTAGCCAACCTGAATGATATATATCCGGCTAGCCCCACTTTCAAGTTTTGTGATTAATAATTGATCAAGAGCAAGACTTCAAGCTCTTGCTATATTAAAAGTAATATATTAGGAGTAAGAGATTTCACTTTCACCTTATCATATCCACACAATTAAATATAAGGAAATGTTAATCAGTATCTAACGATACTGGTTAAGTTGATTATTTAAGGAAAAAAGTACAGTTAATGAATATTTTCTTTTGAAATTTAGTAAAAATAATGTATTAAATAAAAAAATTTCTTAAAATAATAATTAAATAAATTTTAACCGATCTCCATAAATTTTCCTCATTTTTGGAACTTAAAGACAGCAATTGTCTGTTAACCCATTGTGTATCATTTAGCATAGCCCAAAAGGATGACTTTAAGCAAATGCTATTTCCGAAACTTGCATGGAAGACAATGTCGAGTTGTACATGCACGGCTTCAAGACAATCTCTGGAATTTCTTCTTTTTGTTTTAATCCTTTTCTACCTCATATGAAAGAAACACACAAAATCAACTAAACTCTCAACGTAAAATAACCAAAAAAAAAAAACTTAAATCTAGAGTTAGAAAAGCATGTAAAGTGTATAAAATTCAGCTTATTGGAATCAAAAGCTTAAAGAAAGCTTCAGAAATGTGTGGACAAATAATGTCATTTGAAAAGCAAGCCTTTGATGTTGAAATTCCTGTTTGAAATGTATTTGTCAATTAAGATCTCGATCCCATTGGGATTTTTTAACAATACTGATCAGTGCTCATATTAACACCAAAGGGGGGGCTAGAGGAAGGTCCCCATGAAGGAAATCGATGGTGAAAAGTCATGAATTTCCATGGGGAATGGTTGATTTTCAATGGTTGTAATGGACAGTACTTCATATTGTTGTCGCCGGTGTTATTTGGATTCGGGTATGAGTGTCGGACACGGGTATATATCCAACACAGGTATGCTTATTTTTTTCAAATATTTTCATGTATTTGGAGGGTCTTTAGAGGATCATATCTCCATACCCATGTCCGGATATGTGTCGGGCAACGGTGTCGGACACGAATACTTAAAAAAAAATGAAGAGTCTGAACAACATAAGTTGTCGCAACATATTTGCCGACCCTGCAGCCTAACAGTCAGTGTCCAAATAAAATCTCTTTAAACAAAATCCAGCTGCTGTTTCTAAATCAAACCCAAGATATTATGCAAACAAGCAAACCTGAGGGAGTGAAACAAAACAAAAGAACACAAGATCACATCAAGATTTATATGGTCCCATCAATGGATTGGCCAGCTCCAAATTGGTTGGCTAAGTTTGAGTTCCCATAATATCTTAAAATTATCAACTGATTATTATATCATGTTCATCATCCCCTTTGAACGGAATTTATGCTCAATACCGTAAATTGATGCTAACTAGAGAATCTAAATTAATGGCAGGTATAATATATATGCCATAATAGTACTTGAAAATATAATTTCTCGTCATTATTTTGATGACCCAAATTCTGTTGGGCATGGGTCCCTCCTATGTGGAGGAAATACCTTTTTTTCTCTTAGCCCTTTTAATTGAGAATTGGCTTTTGTGTTTAGGCTAGAAGAGAGTCAGAAACAAAAGAAATAAGAAAAAGGGGAGTGTGGCGGCAGAGAAGGAGAAAGAGTGAGTTGCACAGTTCTGATCAAGTCGTCGATCGGAGGTTCATCCGTGGTCCGATCTTCTTGATTTTCTGGCAGTGGCTATAGGATACGTAGATGCTGATTGTGTACGGTGAGAATTTCCATCTGAACACTATAAAGTACTGTTTTGTGTCCGAATAGTAATCACGTTTTTGGGGTGATTTCTCAACTTTCTCTCTTTGATTTTAATATCACTTGTTGATAGCTAAGTTAGAGTTGTGTACTCATTGTGTTAGCTGGATTATTGTGATATTGTAAACACACTCTCATTATAGTGGAGATTTTGACTGGACTCTTAAGTCCCGTGGTTTTTACCCTTTGATTTAAAGGGGTTTTCCACGTAAAAATTGTGTGTCTCGTGTGATTGGTTGTTTGTGATTATCCTTGGTTGAATTTGTGTTGATGGAGTATATATATATATATATCTTGTGCAATTTAGTACCATATTTACTGATCCTGTTAATTGGGAGAGAAAGAACTACCGATTGTGTTTTCCCGATTTTTCGGTAAGTTCGGTTTTTGCCCATCACACTGGTATCAGAGCTTTGATTGTGTTGTTGTGTAATTATGGAGGCTGGCACAAGTAGAATGATTGTTTTGAATGGCACAAATTATCAATTGTGGCAGAATAAAATGAAAGACGTGTTATTTGTGAAATCTTTGCATCTTCCTGTCTTTGCTACTCAAAAACCCGAATCTAAAAGTGATGAGGAATGGGAATTTGAGCATCAGCAGGTGTGTGCTTTTATTCGCCAATTTGTTGAGGAAAATGTTTACAATCACATTGATCAAGAGACACATGCACGCACATTGTGGAACAAGCTTGAAAACTTGTATGCTTTAAAGTCTGGCAATAACAAGTTGTTCATGCTTAAAAAGATGATGGAACTGAAGTATAAAGAAGGAACAACTGTGGCTGATCACTTGAATGATTTTCAAGGAGTTATGAATTAGTTAATTGGTATGGGCATCAAATTTGAGGATGAAGTAGTAGGGCTTTGGTTGCTTGCTACTCTACCGGATTCTTGGGAAACATTTCGGGTTTCACTTATTAATTCTGCTCCTAATGGTGTAGTAACTTTGGAACTTGCCAAGAATGGTGTTTTGAATGAAGAAGTGAGAAGAAAGTCTCAGGGTTCTTCATCACAGTCTGAGGTTCTAGTTATTGAAAATAGGGGGAGAAGTAGGAGCAAAAATGAAACGGGTAGAGATAAAAGCCGAAGCAAGTCAAGATCAAGATTTAAAAATGTTGAGTGTCATCATTGTGGCAAGATGGGCCATATCAAGAAATATTGCTACAAGTGGAGGAAAGAGAACAAAGGTGGTAGTGATAAACAAGAGAAGAGGGATCATGGAAAGAATGATCGTGTTACTACTGCTACCTCTGATGATCTGTTGGTTACTTGTGATGAGAATGTGATCAACTTAGCATGCGACGAGACAAGTTGGGTAATAGACACTGGTGCTTCACTTCATGTCACGTCTAGGAAGGAATTCTTCACATCTTATACGCCTGGTAATTTTGGGGTATTGAAGATGGGTAATGATGACTTGGCACATGTTGTTGGCATGAGAGATGTCTGTTTGGAAACTAACAAAGGAACAAAGTTGACGCTAAAAAATGTCAGACATGCACCGGATATTCGTTTGAATTTGATTTCAGCGGGAAAGCTAGATGATGAGGGATTTTGTAACACCTTTAGTGATGGTCAGTGGAAATTGACTAGAGGCTCATTCGTTGTGGCTCGAGGAAAGAAGTGTTCAAATTTATATTTAATGCAGTCTTCAATTTCCAGAGGCATTGTTAATGTGACGGAAAATGATAATTCAACTGTGCTATGGCATAAACGGCTTAGTCACATGAGTGAAAAGGGGCTTAATTGTCTGGCCAAGAAGAATCAACTTTCTGGGTTGAAGAATGCTACACTGAAGAATTGTGCTCATTGTTTGGCTGGAAAACAAAGAAGAGTTTCTTTTAAGAGTCATCCTCCTTCAAGAAAATCAGATTTGCTAGAGTTGGTACATTCCGATGTTTGTGGTCCTTTGAAAGTAAGGTCGTATGGTGGTGCACTTTATTTCGTGACTTTTATTGATGACCATTCAAGAAAACTTTGGGTCTATACTTTGAAAACAAAAGACCAAGTGCTTGATGTGTTCAAACAGTTTCAGGCTTCAGTTGAAAGGCAAACTGGGAAGAAGTTGAAGTGCATCCGTTCTGATAACGGCGGCGAATATAGTGGACCATTTGATGATTATTGTCGTGCACAGGGAATCAGACATCAAAAGACACCACAGTTGAATGGCTTAGCCGAAAGAATGAACAGAACATTGATTGAGAGAGTCAGATGTTTGCTTTCAGATGCAAAGTTACCTAGATCTTTTTGGGGTGAAGCTTTGTATACAGTGGCACATGTGATTAATTTGTCTCCAAGTGTTCCTTTGCAAAGTGATGTTCCAGACAAAGTTTGGTTTGGTAAGGATATGTCATATGATCATCTGCGTGTGTTTGGTTGCAAGGCTTTTGTACATGTTCCAAAGGATGAGAGGTCAAAGTTAGATGCCAAGACTCGTCAATGTATCTTTGTTGGTTATGGTCAAGATGAATTTGGGTACAGGTTATATGACCCAGTTGAAAAGAAGCTTGTTAGAAGCAGAGATGTTGTTTTTGTTGAGGATCAGACTATTGATGACATTGACAAGGCGGAGAAAACCGATCCACAGAATAGTGATGACTTGACCGCCATGGATCCAATTCCTCTAACCCCTCCGCCAAATCCAGTTGAGGATGGCATGCAAGAAGATGTCCATGATGACCAGCAGGGTATGGGTGATTTTGATGCTCCCATGGATAATGTTGTGAATGATCAACACCAAGGACCTATATCTCCACCAACAGTTCCACTTCGGAGGTCTACTAGAGATCGACAGCCTTCTGTGAGGTATTCTTCTGATCAGTATGTTCTTTTAACTGATGGGGAAGAACCGGAGTGTTATGAAGAGGCTATGGAGAGTGAATGCAAAGGTCAGTGGGTTGATGCTATGAAAGATGAGCTTAAATCTTTACATGACAACCATACGTTTGAGCTGGTGAAATTGCCTAAGGGTAAAAGAGCTTTGAAAAATCGGTGGGTTTACAGGTTGAAGCAAGAAGAGAATTCTTCAACTCCACGATACAAAGCTAGATTGGTCGTCAAGGGTTTCAGTCAGAAAAAGGGGATTGATTTTGAGGAAATATTCTCTCCAGTTGTAAAAATATCCTCTATCAGATCTATATTGAGTTTGGCATCCTATTATGACTTGGAAGTCGAGCAAATGGATGTGAAAACTGCTTTTCTTCATGGTGATTTAGAAGAAGAGCTTTACATGGAGCAACCAGAGGGTTTCATTGCACAAGGAAAAGAGGACTATGTGTGCAAATTAAAGAAGAGCTTGTATGGTTTGAAGCAAGCTCCGAGGCAATGGTATAAGAAGTTTGAGTCTGTTATGGGGGAGCATGGCTACAAGAAGACTACTTCTGATCATTGTTTTTTTGTCAAGAAATTCTCTGGTGATGATTTTATTATTTTGTTGCTCTATGTTGATGATATGCTTATTGTTGGTCGTAATGCTTCTAAGATTAATATGTTGAAGCAAGAGTTGAGTAAATCCTTTGCGATGAAGGACTTGGGGCCAGCAAAGCAAATTCTTGGCATAAGGATCACACGTGATAGAAATGCCAAGAAATTGTGGTTATCACAAGAGAAGTACATTGAAAAAGTACTTCAAAGGTTTAGTATGGATAAAGCTAAAGTGGTGAGCACTCCTCTTGCTACACACTTTAGATTGAGTGTCAAGCAGAGTCCTTCCACAAGAGAAGAGAAGGAAGACATGCAGAAGGTTCCTTATGCTTTAGCCGTGGGTAGTTTGATGTATGCAATGGTATGCACAAGACCTGACTTAGCTCATTCTGTTGGCACCGTCAGTCGGTTTCTTTCTAATCCAGGCAGAGAGCATTGGAATGCAGTGAAGTGGATTATGAGATATCTTCGGGTTACTTCCAACTTGAAACTTTGTTTCGGCAATGAGAAACCTGTTCTAGTTGGTTATACAGATTCTGATATGGTTGGAGACATTGACTCTAGAAAGTCCACTTCGGGTTACTTAATTACTTCTGCAGGGGGAGTTGTGGCTTGGCAATCCAGATTGCAAAAATGCGTTGCATTGTCCACTACTGAGTCAGAGTTCATTGCAGTGACCGAAGCGTGCAAGGAGTTGCTTTGGATGAAGAGATTTATGCAAGAACTGGGCTTTACCCAAGAGAGGTATGTTTTATTTTGTGATAGCCAAAGCGCTATTCATCTTGGTAAGAATTCAACCTTTCATGCTAGGTCTAAACATATCGATGTAAGGTATCATTGGATACGAGATGTTCTCGATGCTAAATTGTTAGAACTTGAGAAAATTCATACTGATGATAATGGTGCTGATATGTTGACTAAAGCCTTACCAAGAGAAAAGTTTGAAATATGTTGTTTGATCGCCGGGATGGCGAACACCTCCACATAGTCGGGAGGGGGAGATTTGTTGGGCATGGGTCCCTCCTATGTGGGGGAAATACCTTTTTTTCCCTTAGCCCTTTTAATTGAGAATTGGCTTTTGTGTTTAGGCTAGAAGAGAGTCAGAAACAAAAGAAATAAGAAAAAGGGGAGTGTGGCGGCAGAGAAGGAGAAAGAGTGAGTTGCACAATCCTGATCAAGTCGTCGATCGGAGGTTCATCCGTGGTCCGATCTTCTTGATTTTCTGGCAGTGGCTATAGGATACGTAGATGCTGATTGTGTACGGTGAGAATTTCCATCTGAACACTATAAAGTACTGTTTTGTGTCCGAATAGTAGTCACGTTTTTGGGGTGATTTCTCAACTTTCTCTCTTTGATTTTAATATCACTTGTTGATAGCTAAGTTAGAGTTGTGTACTCATTGTGTTAGCTGAATTATTGTGATATTGTAAACACACTCTCATTATAGTGGAGATTTTGACTGGACTCTTAAGTCCCGTGGTTTTTACCCTTTGATTTAAAGGGGTTTTCCACGTAAAAATTGTGTGTCTCGTGTGATTGGTTGTTTGTGATTATCCTTGGTTGAATTTGTGTTGCTGGAGTATATATATATATATATATATATATCTTGTGCAATTTAGTACCATATTTACAGATCCTGTTAATTGGGAGAGAAAGAACTACCGGTTGTGTTTTTCCGATTTTTCGGTAAGTTCGGTTTCTGCCCATCAAATTCTTAATCCCAACTTATTAAATGTTTTCTTAATCATCGAGTTAGAAGCTTAATGTTTGATATTGAAATATAAACAAGAACATAGTGTTGGATCACTTTTACTTTGTCATGCTGGACCATTACATGTAAATTACTTGGTGAGCTCAAAGTTGCTTAACAATTTTAAATAGAACAAACACCTAATCTATACATGTCAAGCTCATAAACATCCAGCAGCAGCAAGATATAAATAGGTGAGTAAACACTCAGAGAGAGGAGAAAACACGAAAACCTTACGCTATTCTCCTGCTTATTCCTTATATCTTCTGAAAACACGAAAACACGAAAACCTTACACGAAAACATGATTTGTAGATTAGAAAATGGAAAGATTCCAAAATTTTAAACCATTTACTTAACCATTAAGTGGAAACCCAACTTTTAATCTTTAAGTCAGTCAACTATGTTCTCCTATGGGGATCAAGTCCTTAGATCTTTACTGCATCTGTCTTGATGCATTGGAAGGAAGGTACCTACTTTTATTCCATACAAGTAAAGTATTTGCTTTCTTATGGGTGAAATTGTTTGGTTACATGTAGAAAGATTGGAAGTACTAAGAAAATCAAGGAAATTAAGATTCCCCAAATTAAAAACAGGCTATGAGAAGAATCAACCATCTTTTCTTATTTTCCCATTTTTTTTGTCATCTTTTGACATTGATGATTAAGTTATTTTCTGACAGAAAAAAAAACCTTACCCCATTAGCAATTGTCACAATCAACCCAAAAAATGAGAAACAATTTGTTGTGATATATGATAGTATAACAAAAAGTAAAAATCTATTGAAACCTTTTTAGTTTAGTCATCTTAAGAAATGATGCTATTCTTTAACTTTGGATTCGAATTTTAATATATGCTATTCTTTTTCTTAAATTTCATATTACGGCTTTTTTTTATACAAAAAAGTAAATATATTATAGTAATTTAAGCTTTAAAGTTTTTAAAAGAAAGTTAGTAGTAAATTTTTTTCTTTTCATTTAAAAAATGAGCACTATTGTCTATTTAACCACTTGATCATTTTAAACCCCTAAGCAGTACATTATTAAAGGAATAAAATGTTCATAAGAAAGGAGGAACAAATGCTTCATTCATAATTAAATGGGTTTTTCATTCGATTTTATAGGATGAATCTATATTGAGTCGGGTCTGAGATAGGATTTTTGAAATCAAGGTATATTCGATCAACTCAAATTATTATTTAATTAATAAAAAATATTTTTATTTAATTTAATTATAAAAATATATTAATATTAATATTTTGATAATATATTTTAAACAGTAAAATAGATTTTTGAACTTGATGAACTAAGTCTAAACAAGTAAATTTTTTATTATTTAAATCTAGTCTGATTCATAAACACATTTATTCATGATAGATTTTATTATTGAATTTATTCAATAAAATTTTCCATTACGGGGAGACAAAGATATTATTGTTGTTAAATTTGCAATTGAAAAATACATCCATTTTCAAGAGGTTAGATTATAATTACAATTTTTGTCATTTAATTTTCTTTAAAATACTACTTGGTGATACTTTCTTGACATGTATAGTAAGTTACTTCATTTTTTTTAGGGTTACACATTCACTAAATTGTATTATTTTTAATTCTTATATGTTGAAATCTAAAGATTGATGACCTCTCTAATAATCATCTTAACTTCTTAAACATATAATGTTTTAAAATTTAAATATAATATCTCGAGTTTGAATTCAAATTATGCTTAAATATTTAAACATAAATGTCTTGAGTTTGGATTCGAAATATGATTAAATTAAAAGGAACATGATTTAAGTGATAAGAGATAATTAAAATGAGTAAGAAAATACACATATATTTTCAAATCAAAAATAGTATTCGATGCCTTAAACATAATTAAACATAAAAATGAAGAATCTTGAAATGATTAAGGATTTTTAGTGGTAATGTTGGTTGAAGCTTTGGATTAATGATGGTTCTTAAAATAGATGCAACGAATCTGTGACATAATGTTGAATTTAAACTCTAACATTTCGGTTTGCTAATGTTTACAAGCCTTTGGAAAGCCCATGTGGTTAATAGACATGGGAAATTTGGATCCTTTCTTAAACAAAGCATCACAATACTTATGTTCATTAATTAATCAAGCCTGTAAATTATGGTTCACTTTTTTTTTTCTTTCTGAAATGATAAAAAATTCTGTCCCACCAAAAAAAAAAAACAGAAAACTATGAATGAATATGATAAAACCAAACATGTCCAAGTGCTTTAAGCTTTGATTTTGACATATGTCATATTGCATATTCCCTTTAAGCTCAATATATGCTCTAGATATCTATGAATTTTTGTAGGACATATTAGATTCATACTTGGAAATCATTTGGTAAAAAAGAACTAGTGATTAAAAAAAAGTCTAATGATTTCAAGCTTCTTAAAACATGCGAATCTTTTAAGTATTATACAAACAATGCAATATAAATCAATCAATCATTTTTATCTTGTCATCATCGAAACACTAAAATAAACTTAAAATAAAGTTGATCAACTCAAAGAAAAGAAAAGAGGAGTTATCTACAAATAAATAAAAGATCAAGGGTTGTCTCTAACAAAACGTAAACAAAATTTTCACACAAGTTGACAAGGAAAAACTATTGGGTTAATTTAAAAAAAATCCATAAACAGTAGAATAATTATTAAATAGTTTAATAAAAAAAATTATTTGACAAAAAAATTAAAAAATATTAGAAAGGAAATTGTAAAGAATTAAATAATTTTAATGAAACATTTAGATTCCTTTCTTTTTAAAACTGTTCATGGGTTGAGCAACCCGTCCGGTCCAATAGGTTCGGTTCGTCCGATTTGGGTAACCATTTTTGTGATTCGGGCCAGCATTGCCCGATCTGGATCACTATTCACTTAATAATTTTTTTATATTTAAATTTAATTATAAATATTAATATAAAAATAAAATTTTATATTAATATGAATAGTAAATTCGAGCTTACAGATCGGTTCAAACCCGCTTAAGGCTGGGTTTGGGCAAAGAAGTTAAACAAGTTCCAAAACTAAAAGAGAAAACTTGTTATTTCATTAAGAGTATTAATAGTATTTACAATTTTCTTTTTAACAATTATTTTAAAATTTTTTTTTTTTTTATAAATTATTTAAGCTTATTAGATCACTCAACAATAAATCATACTTTGAAGGCATGTTTCTCAAATTCTACCAAAACTACTATTATACTTTTCTATTCGTGGTTTGATTTTTTCTAATCTAAATTCAGTTTGAATCGGATAATTTTTGTTAATAAATATTAAAATATTTTTATATTAAAATATTAATATATTAAATAAAAAATATTTTATTAAATAATAATAATTCAAATTGAATTAATTCGAATAAAAAAGTTATTTTAAATTCGATGCAATTCAAATAAATCTTTTAAATAGAATGAATAATCCAATCTTAAAAACGAGTCTAATTACTACTATATGAAACCAACAAATTTTTTTGTTTTTTTTTAAAATAAATAAAAGACAAAAGCTTGTAAAAAAAAAAAAAAAACCCAAATAATGGAGGAGAAGTGGGGAGAGCCGTTGGCTATTACAGATGAATGAGAGGCATGGAGAATCCCAATGCTCAGAAGAAATAGAGAAGACTCAGACAGCACAGTGACCACTGTTCACTCTCCCTTTTTTCTCTTTCTCTGTCTGACCAATTAAACTAATTTACTTATTTTTCTTCTCTATATATATCCCCCTCTCCGTCCTTTCCTTCCCTCCCAATCCCCCCTTTGTTTCCTTTCCTCTCTTACTATAACACCCAAAAAAGAAAACTTTGAAATATAGTATTTCATCTACTCATTTCCTTTGCATTTAATCCATGTTCCCATGATATAAGAAACTCAAATTTCAATCTCATCAATCAAGAAAACCCACCGCAAAGATAAGAAGAAAGGGAAGATCGCTTTTAGATCACAAGGACGCCTTCTTTCTCTTCCTTTTGTTGTCTCTCATGCGACATAAGAAGGAGGAGCAAATGTCTGAGGACGATGAAAGGAAGCAATCTACGCCGTCAGATCTTGAGTTCACTTCCAACAAGGCATGGAACTGCAACGCTACTGGCTCTGGGTCGGGTCACCCGGAGTTCCAGTCACCGTTCCCGGACCAGGTTCTGGAGAACGTGTTGGAAAACGTGCTCCACTTCATGACGTCGAGGCGGGACCGAAACGCCGCTTCATTGGTGTGCAAGTCGTGGTACCGGGTCGAGGCACTGACGCGATCCGAGCTGTTCATAGGGAACTGCTATGCGGTTTCGCCGGGTCGGGCCACTGCCAGGTTCTCCAGGGTGAGGGTTCTACACCTGAAAGGTAAGCCCAGGTTCGCGGATTTTAACCTGATGCCTCCCGATTGGGGGGCCCACTTCAATCCTTGGGTGCTGGCGATGGCCAAGGCTTACCCTTGGCTGGAAAAAGTTTACCTGAAGCGCATGTCCGTGACGGATGATGATCTGGCAACGCTGGCCGAGTCGTTTTCAGGGTTTAAGGAGCTCGTTCTCGTTTGCTGTGATGGGTTTGGAACTAGTAGCCTTGCTATTTTTGTTAGCAAGTGCAGGTATTGTTCCTTATTATTATTATTTATTTTTTTTAAAAAAAATTTATTGTTGCTGGTAATAATGCTATATATTTATAAATAACTGGCTGATTAGATATGTTAAAGGTGTTAAAGAGTAATGGTTATTGGTTTATTTGGTTAAGAAAAGTTTGTAGCTTTACTGAGATTTTTGTTTAATCTGATGGTTGTGTTTGTAGATTGAATGTTTTTAGTTCTGTTATGGTTTTCCTTGATCTGGGTATGGATTGGGATATAAAATTGTTTGAGTTTAAGTAATGTGTTGTGATAATCAATGGGTAAAAGGGAAAAATGGAAGTTTGTGGATGGAATTGTATGGTTTGTTTATTGATGCATTTCTATAATTGCAGACAGCTTAGGGTGCTTGATCTGATCGAATCCGAGGTTACAGATGATGAGACAGATTGGATATCCTGTTTTCCTGAGGGTGAATCGCATCTTGAGTCATTGATATTTGATTGTGTAGAATGCCGGATAAATTTTGAGGCATTGGAAAGGCTGGTTGCTAGGTCTCCTTCACTTAAGAAGCTTAGGCTAAATCTATATGTTTCAATTGGGCAGCTATATCGCTTGATGATTCGAGCTCCACAGCTCACACACCTTGGGACAGGATCGTTTAGCCCATCGGAGGTTGCCGGGCAAGGTGATCAAGAACCAGATTATGTAACTGCTTTTGCTGCCTGCAGATCCTTAGTTTGTCTCTCTGGGTTTAGGGAAATAATTCCAGATTATCTGCCAGCAATTTACACTGTTTGTGCAAATCTAACGTCTCTGAATTTCAGCTATGCCAACATCAATGCAGAACATCTTAAGCCAATTATAAGCAACTGCCACAAGCTCCAGGTTTTCTGGGTATGTGTTCTATATTTTGTTCTATAAGCTTTGTGAAGAAATTATGGTTTGAAGCTTACCTCAGCTTTCATTATGCAGGTCCTCGATTCAATATGTGATGAAGGACTTCAAGCAGTGGCTTCAACATGCAAGGAATTACGTGAGGTTCGGGTTTTCCCTGTCCATGCTCGGGAGGATAGTGATGGCCCTGTTTCTGAAGTGGGCCTCCAAGCTATTTCTGAGGGTTGTCGGAAATTGCAATCTATTTTGTATTTTTGCCAGCGGATGACTAATGCAGCTGTCGTAGCAATGTCCAAGAACTGTCCAGATCTTGTTGTTTTCCGGCTATGCATAATGGGGCTCCACAGGCCTGATCCCGTGACTGGAGAACCCATGGATGATGGTTTTGGAGCCATTGTTATGAATTGTAAGAAGCTCACTCGCCTTGCTGTATCTGGTTTACTGACAGATAAAGCTTTTGATTATATTGGAAAATATGGGAAATTGGTACGCACATTGTCAGTGGCTTTTGCTGGAGACAGTGACATGGGGCTGAAATATGTGCTCGAAGGCTGTTCACAATTGCAGAAGCTTGAGATTAGAGATAGCCCATTTGGTGATGCAGCTCTGCGTTCTGGTTTGCATCACTACTACAACATGAGGTTCCTTTGGATGTCCTCAATTAGACTAACTCGCCAAGGTTGTCAGGAGATTGCTCATGCTATGCCTCGCCTAGTGGTTGAAGTGATTAGGTCTGCTAATGAGGAGGAGATAGATGCCTTTGTTGAAACGTTATACATGTATCGGTCTCTTGAAGGGCCTAGAACTGATGCACCAAAATTCGTCACCATCTTGTAGGCAAATGTGGTGCAGGAAGCTGTTTCAATAGTTTCATGGTGGATACCAAGCAAGTTTAAACTGTTTCACGGGGAATTTTGATGGCGGGCATCTTTTAAATTACCCACGTTCCGAGCAGTCCAGGTCAAGCAAAGTTGAGTAAATAACTTCTGCTTCAAGTTTGGGCTGTTATATTGGCATCAAAATCAGACCCCCGGTGAGTTACAATACAACAGTTCATCTTTCCTTTGTTTCTTTTGAAGGACTTTGGAGAAGGGGACTACTGACTAGTGCAGAAAAAGGATGTCTTTTTAAGTTATTAGACCATTGGATTTTGTTCTAGTGGTACGCATATAAATTTTATGTTTCCTTTTGTTTTCATATTCATTTTATCTTAATCGAAGTTAGCTAGAAGAGAAGGGAGGAGGGCTTATTAAACTATATGGATGGGCAATGATATATGTGTTTTCGGGCCAAATTGACTTTGCCTTATGCTTGATGAAGAGAAGGGATGATTGTTGAGAATCGGTGATATATAGAGGAGATCAAGATGAGTGAATCTATTTTTCCATACTTGCAGCAAAGAAGCATAAGGCAAAAGCATTTATCCACTCTTTAAAAGATAGTCTGCTCATTTGGATTAAAATTGTAGTTTAAGCTGGTAGGTTTGTGAGAACTAAATTCCCAGAGTGCAGCTCTCTCTTTTTCTCCATCATGTTTGTTATTTTCAGATGTGTTGTGGTAGCTCCTGAATGTTGAATTTATTATGGGTAATAAATGCCAAATATGCATATACAAGGACCATAAACTTTAGCAAGACACTGATTTCCTTTTCATTTTTGTTTTAAATTTTTTGTCCCCTTTCTCCCTCCAGAATGTGGAATTATCAATTGACAGGAAGGCCGTTTGATGTTTGAAAACTTAATGGAGTTGCAGCCGTTTGATGTTTGAGCTTATGCTTTGGTTGAATTAGCTTTCTGGAGACTCTGGTTGTTTGCTCTGAGTTGCAGTATAGATTTTCCTATATTGAGGCTGGGATCAATCATTTGATGATCTGCAAAGCAGCCAAGTTCACAAAAATGGTCCTCTCTCTCTCTCTTATAATTGGGATGAAAAATCTATCTTCTCTTCTTTGTTGGTATTCTCCATGGCAGGAAGCTAAAAGCAAACTTATAAACAAAGTGGGATCTGACTGTGCAATTGAATAAGTTATGTGATGGGAAGGCAAAGCTTCGGCTTTCTTTCTTGTCTATCCTTTTGTAGGAGTAGCAAGTGGACCAAACCCAAAGGTTTTTTTTTTTCTTTCGTATCATTCACGTGTCATAATTATGTTTAAGATATTATACATTTATAAAAGTTTTGATATGTTAATAATTCATGTGATATAAATTTTGATATGTTTGTATACTTGTGTTGTGTTTTAATTATTTTTCTCGTTTCATATTTGTATTCTGTTCAAAATTATCAAATCTACTATCAACTTCTCCCCTTCCCTCTTTGGCATTGCCTCCCAGCCGAGCCAAATAAAAAAAGATTTGTGTTAAACCCAATGGATCCTCTAGGCCCCAGATTTAATGGGCTTTCCAGGCCAACTGTTAGGCTCAACGAACCCTCATCAATCGAACCAAAATGAAAAGCCCAAAAATAGGTTTGTCATGACTTGAATTGGTTAGGACTCGTCCAACCTTGAATCGCTTGGTGAGTTTTACCACCTATTATTTCAAAAGGACACGTGATTTTCCTGACAATCATTTTGTTTATCACATCGTCGTCTATCACTTTAGAACCCACGTGGGGTCTCGATCCACTTGTCTTTAATCAAGTTGCGACATATGACGCGTAGCAACTCATTAACAAAAGTATAAATAGCCCTTTTAAAGCCAATTTTGAGTCTCATCCTCTTTCTTTTAGAATCATCCAACACCGAAAATAACCATCAACAAATTGCATGTGCTCAAAACACCAGGGAACAATATTCACATGAAAGAACTTTGAGTTTAGTTATTATTTACTTGGCTCAGCTTTCCATTCCCTATTTCCCTTATGCTTACGGAGTGAATAGTAACCTGGATGACCATTGCCAAAGGTATTCGAATGCCATGGTAGCCTCAGCTTTCCTTTACCCTTTCATCATATTGCCTTTACAGTTTGGGTTTTGGTTTTTTGCTTTTCGAGCGACCATCCTTGTCTCCAAGGAAAGAAAAAACAGCGATAATGACCTTACATTAAGTCCAGGATTTTGGCAAACTCTTAGCCATTCGATTCATTTGATGGGCCTATTTCTCCTAACTCTACATATCTTATCTAATCCATCATTTGACAGAGAGACTTCATTTAATTGGGTTGGCCTTGATTTATTAAAAGTACATCCTCCCAATTTTTGGCTATGCCTGCCACATGACTAAATACTGCTCCTCACTACGAAACTGCTGATAGCAACAACAACAACAACTAAATCAAATCAAATTCTAATTAGATAATTTTGATGATAAAAGAAAAAGAAATGAACAAAGAAGAAGATGAAAATGAAACTAAAAAACTAGTATTACTACTAAACTAAGCTACTTTTGCAGTGACAAAATTAGATTTGATAGTATTTATATATATATATTATATGGTATTTTGTGTTTTTTTTATCATATAAATATAAATATAATAAAAATTATTTAATATTTTAAAATTTTAAACACGAATAAAATATATATTAAATATATTATGTTTGTCGTAACGGTTTTTTTCCGACCGCTAAGACGAATTTGAAAACAAAAATGGAGTCGCCACCAATCTTTTTTGCTAGGTGTGATTGGCCACCTATTAAAACCGGTTTTAGTAAAATATTTTAAAATTAATTAAAACATTTTGTAAAACCAATTTCGAAGTCCGCGCTTTGAATCAGAGAGTAAAACATAATTGGATTCGGGAGTCGGTTACGTGCGGGGAAGGATTAGCACCCCCGCAACGCCCGTTTAGAAAACGGTACCATTTAATCATGTGTTATCTTAAATCTCGATTTAATGGACTTGACATCACTATTTAAAAATAATTCTCTTTTATTTTTACTTTATTTTATTAAAAAAAAACATGTTTATTATTTTTTGAATTTTTCGAACTGTTATTATTTTTTTCAAAAAACGAAAGTGAACATAAATTTATTATCGAAAATACTCATTAAATATTCCCAACACTTTTGGTGGTATTTAACGCGATCTTCTCACCTCGAGATATCTTAGGAATCACAACCGTGATATCCTTCGAATTCCGTCGTCAGCAATTTACATCCATTTTTATTTAAATGCGTATATGCGAATATTTAAATATCGGATGCATACGACTTAGCATATAGCTATAAAATTAAACATGCAAATCATAATATTAAAAACACGAGCATGGCAAGATATCAAATACGTAAATATTCATTTCTTATTCGTTCTTTTTATTTTAACTATTTCCATTTTTTTTTAATGAAGACGAATTTTTGTATCGAGCATGTCGCTAAATACTCCCACCACTCGTGGTGATATTTAACGAAATTCTCTCACCTCAAGATATCTTAGGAATCACTACCGTGACGTCCTTCGAATTCCGTCGTCGGTAATTTACATCTATTTTTTATTCAAACGCACACGATGTGAATATTTGAATATCGGATGCACATGGTTAAGCATACAGGACAATTGATTAAATACATTATTATAAGATTAAACGTGCGAAGCACAATAAAAAATGCGAATATGGTAACATATCGAACACATAAACATTCACTATTTTATTCATTTTTTATTTTGATTATTTCCATTTTTTTAAATGAAAACGAATTTTTGTATCGAGCATGTCGCTAAATACTCCCATCACTCGTGGTGATATTTAACGAAATTCTCTCACCTCAAGATATCTTAGGAATCACTACCGTGACGTCCTTCGAATTCCGTCGTCGGTAATTTACATATATTTTTATTTAAACGCACACGATGTGAATATTTGAATATCGGATGCACATGGTTAAGCATACAGGACAATTGATTAAATACATTATTATAAGATTAAACGTGCGAAGCACAATAAAAAAAATGCGAATATGGCAACATATCGAACACATAAACATTCACTATTTTATTCATTTTTTATTTTGATTATTTCCATTTTTTTAAATGAAAACGAATTTTTGTATCGAGCATGTCGCTAAATACTCCCACCACTCGTGGTGATATTTAACGAAATTCTCTCACCTCAAGATATCTTAGGAATCACTACTGTGACGTCCTTCGAATTTCGTCGTCGGCGATTCGTCGTCCACATTTATTTATTGCATGAATACACATGATGCATACAATTAAAAATGCAATGTGCATGAGATTATATTATCTAAAAAAAAAATCATCATTTTTTATTATTTTATTATTAGCATAATTTTTAAATGTGCACATATCTTAAATAATTATTTATAGAAAAAAATATCTATGTAAAGATAATTTTTGGTAGATCCCAATACTTTTGGTAATGTCTCACTAATTATTTTTTACTCTGAATATTCCTAAAAAAAAATTAATACTTTAACTTTCTCCAAGAATGAATTCTTTTTAGAGATTTCTTCCAAAACAAAAAAAAAATAAAAAAAATAATCATTTCTACTTCATAAAAAATAGTATATTTTTATCATGCTTCGACTTTCAACAAGCAAGTTTTGTAAAAAAATATTGCTTCAATACTCAACATGGATATTAGACAAAGAAAGAACAATAAAAAGAAAACAAATAACTTCAATATTTAACACAAACGGTAGAGGAATATATAAATAAACTAATGGCAAAAAGAAGAGATATTATACCACAAATACTTGGGTTTGGAGAAACAAATTGGATGAAATTTGACCCAACACTAACTGGGTTTTGTGCTCACGTACGGGCCTGGGCTTGGTAAAATGACCTTTTCACTTTGTTTCTCATCTTTTGTTCTTTCCTCGGCAAGCAGGCTGCATGCGGGTTGGACTCTCTTGGTCGGACCCCCGTGGGTCCACGGGCGGGTTTGACTGAAATTAATTATTTTGTTTGCCTACCTATAAAAGAAGGAAAAAAAAAAAAATCTTTCTTCATCTTTTACAACTTTCTTCTCTCTCTCACTTGGAAACACAAAGAAAACCCCTAAGGCCTTTTTGTGTCTGTTGCTTTTTTTGTTGTGCTTGTTGTTTTGAGTATTGTGGGTTGTGTGATGGGTTGATTGTGGATGTTGTAGGGAGAATATGTGAGGTCGAGGTTGTGGTGAGGTTTTTTTTTTTAATGGATTTTCCTCTTGTGCCCCGTAGATGGTGGTGATGGGTGGTGTTTATAATGGTGGTTTTTTTTTTTTGCAATGGGTGTCTCCTGTTCCTTATTTATGGAAGATGAGAAAGATCTCTTCCAAATCCTCCAAAAAGCTTTCCCCATTGACTTTGTGTTAGTTTCTTTGCAGACTTGATTGAAGTTTTTGGATGGTTCTTGCAGCAATAGGAGCACTGTCATCATGAACCTTGGCTGCTGAATTTGGGAGTATGGGATTTGCATCAAAACATGTTAAATGTGAAAAGGCACGACAGACTTGAAGGGAAAAAAAATAGCTAAAAAATGGCATGGTGATTTTGGATGAAAATGAAAGTGGACAGCCATGCTCAGTGATGGCAGTCAACGTTTTTCTTTTAATTTTTTTTTATTATTATTATTTAATCATATGAAAAGAACAAAGAAAAATATATATATATATATAAAATAAAAATAACTCTCATGGACTTACCTTTTGTTAGGCCCAGATTTAAATCCACAAAAAAAAGTCCAATAAGATTTCAAACAAAATAAGTTCAAATTAAATGGGCTAAAAGAATCAATTTAATTAAAATATTAATAAACTCGAATTAAGCATGTCCAAGATGAAAAATTAAAAATCACAATTTCTTTCAATTTAATCCTAATAACCTAATTATCTCGAACAAAATTAGGTGTCTACAATATTAATTAGATTTAACGTATTATATTAATTAAATATATTGTATTCATCTTTCGAACAAAAGTTAGGCTGCTTTGAAGTGATTGGTGGATACCCGCCACCAGATCAAATTCAATTTGTGGGCCACGTGTACGGTATGGGAGGTGGGATACAATTCATTAATTAATAACATTATATTTTTTACTTATGCAACAAAAGTATGCTGAAATATATGTGCGTAAGTGTAGCAGTAGTATTATCCACGAAAAGAAAAAGTTTTTGACATAAATAGAGATAGAGATTCGATTTATGGATTTTGATAAATTTGATTCAATCTGTTTTAAATAGAGAAGGCTTTTTTTTTTTTTTTTTTTTTATTTTAAGTGGGGGAGAAGTTGAGTGGGATAACTTTGGTAAATACTTATTCCGTTTCGTCATGCTTCGTCTTGCTCTGACTTTTGAAATTACTATTTTACCTTTAAAATATTTTATATTTTTTTATATATATTTTTAGTATATATATATATATATATTAGATATATATACTAAAATCATATAGATATTAATATTATATATATTTTTAGTATATATATGTATATTATATATATTAAAGAATTTTATATGCTAAAATTATGTTCATGAATAAATTATAATATAATTTTTTATAATATTATATTAAAAATAATTAATAAAAATTGAGATATAGCAGAATGAAATATCGTGGAGCGATTATGAATATAACTAACATCCATAAAAATGCATGTTTTCAACATCTATGCAAAAATGTGACAGAAGTGAATAAGACAATTTTCGCTCCCATCCTACTCCCTGGCCATCTCTTTACATAAACCTAATTTTTTTGACTTCACTTATCATATATATGGAAAATCGGCATAGTATCCATTAGCTGTACGTCAAAAAATTAGGTTTATGTCAAAAACTTGGTTTATCAAAGCCCTAATTATTCAAAATTCTCAACGACCATATTATATATGAGATTATAACATGCATTTGTTTACGTTGTTTAAGGAGTTGGATTTGAATTTCTCTTTCTTTTTAAGTATAAATAATAGAAAAAACGAAGAAAAAAGATTTGAGATCAGCTTGATGTCAAATGTCAATGATTTAGCAGCTGCTAAACTAAAATTTGAAACAAAAATTTTGATCTCTATGATCTCTCCAGGTACTATTTGTGTTGACAAAAGCAATCACTCAAGCTCTTATTCTGTCTTTTATGGATATAAATATATATATATGCCATGGTAATGGAAAAGATCATTAAGAAATTAATATTAATGGAAAATAAAAATAAATGTTGTTTAATACAATAAAAATTTCATGTCGATACAGGGGTAAATCCAAAGGAGGCTGGTAGGGCTTTGGCTCCTAAAAGTTTTCTTCATCTTGAGTATTATCTAACCCAAAAAAAATGGTAAAATAAATTTTGGTCTCTCAAAAAATTTATAATTTGATTTTTTTATTATTTCGGACCCTCAATATAAAAATTTTAGCTTCGTCTGGGTCGGTAGCAATTAGCAAATGTTATAAGTAGTATAAATAATATATAGATTTTATGCTTCTTTCAAATTTGATATAAGATTTTATGAATTTTCAAAAAAAAATAAAAATTCTCAAATTCTAATAAATATTAAAATATTTCCTTGAAGACTTCCTCTGTCAAATTAACATGATTATATTAGAATTAGGTTTATATATATATATATATATATATATATATATATATATGGACCTATAAAAAAAGAAAAAGTTCTATATATGGTCAAATTGTCATTTCATCTGTTTGACTTTCTCGCAATTGTATAAAAGTGAAATTTGAATAATTTAATTCGAAAATTTCTTTCATTATTTAAAATATATATTTATGTATGTAAGCGAATATATATATATATATATTTATATTTATATATATAAACGCATCACCTCAGTTATAAAGATAAACACATTAGTTTTTTACACAATAATGTGATTACACAAAATTCATATTCATTCTAAAATTCCAATACATAAAGTTAAATAATAATATCAATATATTTATGTATTTAAATATCAATTTTAATTTTTTTATGAAGAAACATGATTTCAATTAGAATTTTATGATTGTAATTAAGTCGTCATAAAGTTGTAATAACTCCCATAAAATTAATCAAGTTCATGAAACCAAAACTCGCAAAGGAAAAGCATTCATAATTCATTTGTAATCTTAAGAAGTTTTTTTTTTTTTTTTTTTTCCTTTTTAAAATATAATAGAGGAATTCAAACTTAATTTTTAATATAAAATAAATGCATTTATCATTGAATCGAATATTTAATATTAATAATAACAAAGCTTATATAATAATAATTGGCCCAGATGGGACGTGACCTTTATAAAGCATAAAAGCTCTTGCAGATTAGGGTTCAATTGTTGTTTTTCTCTAAAAAGAGTAGAAAATGTGAAACAAGAGCTTCAAGTTATAAGTTGTAAATTATCTATTTGTACGAAGTCCTCAAGTTGTGTGGAAAACTCTAGTAGCCAAGGTATTTAGATAACCTTGCTTCCACTTTGTAGGATCTCATCTCATCAGCAAATCTTTCACATCTACCATAAGGGAGGCTTGATTTGCTAGACTTTGGATCTTAGCAGCAATCTTATAATTGATAGCTTTTTTTTTTTTTTTTTTTGAAAAGCATGATTTATTGCAATTAAGAAGATGTCCTTTTTACAAACCAGAAAACAGCATGCTGTAGACAAAACTAAGGACTATAATTGATAGCTTTGATTCAAAATTGTACGCTTTGACTAGAAATCTCATATATCTAGTAACCTTAAATTCACTTATAGTAGAAATCTCACATTACGTTCCTTTTAATTTATTGCTAATTTTCCTTGCATATAATCTTGAATTTTGAAATTTTTATTATAAGTCTTAGTTGTGTCACATAAGACAAAATTGGCCAATTTCTCCACCAAAACTTATATCTAATCCCAACCCATTGATCCGATGCTTGCTTATCTGCATCTGACAATGTATTTATCATGTGATTTCTTGTTGTGTAAAAGATAGTACTGATGAGATCTTCCTCTGTCACCTAAAGTTATTAATTAGAAGTAATTTTCTCCTCAGAGTTTGTATCTGTAGGAAAAATCGTCTTTATTTATGCAAGCACATTTTAATTAATTAATTATAATATATAGTATTTAAATTTAAAATGTTCTTTGTTGTTATCTATATTTCATCCAATTATTCTTTTCCTCCATCTCTTTCTATTTTGTGGTAGACAAGGAAGCAAAGTTCTTTTTAGCTATCAAGTGGTGGTGGCTAAATGCAAAAGAAAAACAGGAAGCTGTTCTTGATAATTAACCCCCTTTTATGATTTCAACTTTGATTCCCCTTTTATTAAGCACATGAACATACACATGAATGCAAAATGAGTTCTATCATTGTTTTAATGGGGATTTTCCGTTTAAGATAGCATTGCATTACTTACATCTAGGTAGTAGTGCTTTGTTATTTATATTTATAAAAATTCTTTTTTTGCTTTCTGAATGTGCAAATCTCATTTAATGGCAGCAACTGACCATGATTAAAGCTCAAGCAGGGGGTGAAGAACAACATTAGGAAACTGAACAAGATCATAATCAAGCATGGTTCAAACCATATAATTCATGTGGTTCTTTTGTTTTGCTTCTTTGTTGTCTACATGTGGTCCAAATTGTCACGAAGATGAAGTTTGTGAGACCGCTGAAATCCTGGTTTTTACCAGTTAAACACCATTTGAAGTTAATATGTGCTTTAAAATACCTGAATCTAGTCCATGCATTAATTACTTGTAGATTACAATAAACTCTAACATATAGATGATGCAGGCCAATGCACCTTACTTTATCTATCTCAGATTCTCAGTTTTATCCTATCCATCATTTCAAGGATGTCATGAGCTGGTCTCTTAGCTAAAAGGTGGATTCTATAAGCAATGATTTCTATATCGGTGAACTTACAAAACCCATGTGCTGAATAATATCTAATAAAGTTATTTGCATCTTCCAAATTCCCATGCTTCTCGAAGTACTCAGCAAAGGCCACAAGAATACGTTATAATGTTGGTTCTCCAATGACAATCTTTTAGCATAGCAAAGTACCCTTTCTTCATAGCATTGATAGCTTTTACCATGTTATGGCTTCTCAGCCCCCCCTCCATTAGAATTTCCCAACGTCTTGTAATTGGCACACCTAATCTTCTCCAATATGAGCTGAGATGCAGTGACTCAGCTTTGTCAACCCATCCAATCCTGGTTTATGCACCTAAAAGGACATTAAAGACTCTGATATCATACTGCCGGTAGTTGGAGTACTCTCAGCTTGAAAAAGATCGCCTAGCTTAACCAAGTACGACAATATGCACATATAATTGGCGCAGGTCATTCTCTCACCTACACCTAGCTTAACCAAGCACGACAATCATAGTCTTAAATGACGGTCGCGGTTGCGAGTGTCGCGAGCGTTACGTAACGCGTTGCGGACGTGAATTTAATAATGTTTCAAGGAATTTGATATTGTCGTAAATAAAATACGATGCGAAAGTTTTATTTTCCGTTAAGGGGTGGCCGTTACGCAACTATGACAACAATATTCACAATTTCACATATAATTGGCACAGGTGATTCTTTCACCTACTGCTTTACTGGCTTCCCAAAGCCGAAGAACCTCAATCTTATTGTTCAAAGATGCATATTGAGTCAAAAGGAAGATATAACCAGGGCGAAGCCAAAAATATTGATAAGGGAGACGGAATTAAATACGTTCATGGGCCGGGTCGGGCTACGACTCTAATTTTTTTCAACCTTACCCAAGTCCGGTCTATGAATAGGTACAATCGAAATATACATATAAAGTTTTAAAGTAAAAATAAAAATAAAAATCGTGTATGAAATAAATATGTTCAAGGATAGGGTTATTCGTCAGTTTGAATCGGGCCGGACCTTGGACAAGTAAATTTTTTTGCTATGTGAACCTGACTCGACCTAGTCCATGAATAACTCTAGTATAAAAATATTAAATTTAAATATTATATATGATATTAAATTTGTTAACAATATATAAATTCTTTATAATGATTTTTTTTTTTTAATTTTAAATGTTTAATTCATGTTGCATGTGAAAAAAATTTAATAAGAAATAAAGTCTCAACGTCAAAAAAATTTATTGTCTAATTAAAATATGCATAAAATTATTTCATATTATAAAAGAAAATCATAAGATTACATATATTTTAAAAAAACAAAATAAGTTAAATGCACATTTCATATTAGATATTGTAATTGTTTAACTTTTTTTATTAGTTTTTGTCGTATGAGCATAGAATGAAAAATATTAAACAAAATAATTAATGTAAATGCATCTATTTAATTGATTGAAAAACTAAATAAAGAGAATTAAGCTAACAATAATGAATGAGGTTTAAATTAAAATTATTATCAAATTTATTATATCAAACAAATTCTACAAATAGGGGGCCAAATTAAAAGGTCAAATAAAATTTGGAGAGGCCAAACATAATTTCATTTTATTTAAAATTTTTTGAAGGAGGGCCAAATTGAAGAGGTAAACAAAATTAAAGGGACCAAATATAATTTTACCCTAGTTTCAAAAATCTGAAAAAAAAAAAAAATTTAAAGGGGGGCCGGCCCTGGATATAACCCAAGGGCTTACTTGCACAGCTTTGCTTCTGTAGTTTTGAGGGCATAAAATAATAAACTGCTTTCTGAACAAGACCTGCTTTGGTATAAATATTCGCTAAAGTAGATAGCGTGCTCCACCACCCCAATTTGACATTCTCATCACTCATCATTTCTGTTTCTGCAACCCCAGATGATTTGGCACAAGCATCCATCCAAAGCTTGTAGGATAGCGCATTTTTGGGTAAAAGTACTTGAATTTTTTTAATTTTATTATATCATTCAATGTTAATTAATTTTTTTATTATAAAATTGAATAATTTAATTTTTATATTTTTAAAATTAAAGTAAAAAAATAAAATTATTAATTAGTATAACAAAAATTATTAAAAAATTTGATGTGGTATTTAATTTTATATTTATTCGATGATGTGATACTAATAAAATATATTATTTTAAGCTGACGTAAATAAAATAACAAACTAAGTTGGTAAAAAATAATTTGATATGATATTTTATCAACTTAATTTGTTATTTTATCTACGTCAGCTTAAAATAATATATTTTATTAATGCCACATCAGCATTTGACATCCACGTCATCAAATAAATACAAAATTAATATCATGTCAGTTTTTTTAACAATTTTTATTATATTAATCAATGATTATAAATTTTTTCTTTAATTTTAAAAATACAAAAATTAAATTATTCAATTTTATAATAAAAAAAATTAATTTATATTAAATAATATAATACAAAGACTTTTTAAATTCTTCAACCGACATTTTTTGTTATTTTGTTTCGTTTCATTTGCTTGATCGATGAGGTACTTTTTCATACTTAGATGTCGTCATGTACAGCTTCATCATTTCTGTAAATGGATAAGGGCTGAGGGTCAGGTCAGCTCCAAACCAGTTAGCTAAGCTTATTCATGAGAACCTCAGCTTTTTTAATATTTCTTTCTTTTACGTAAGCATGAAGAAGATGGATACAAGCCGTTTTCTGCAAAGCAGTGTTAGGTAGACGATTGAAATGTTCTTCAGCCGCTTTTAAATCATGAACCTTGATGAGTATTTCCATTTTAAAATATAAAAAATAAGAGTTTTAGCCTTTTAGGTGTAAAAAGAATACTTTTGGAACATTCAAAAAGAAAATATATTTATAAAAAATGAGAACGATTGAGTAATTAATAACTATGGGATATTGAGTACTAAACTAGTAAACTATGTAAAAGGCAGTTTGAGATTATCATATATTGAACATGATAATTGGAATAAAAAAGTTAACATTTTTTTATCAATAAAAAAAGAATTTAGTATTTTAGCAAAAAGTTATTTGAATATATTTGTGCAATTAATTGGATTATGCGGTTGAATAATAAGTCATATTGGTGTCATTTTCTCGTGATCAATAATTTTGAACGATTTTGTTATTGGTTTAATTTATAATAATTAGATAAATATTATTAATGCATTTTGTTAATATATGCTTTTAGGATTTTTTAAAAATAACATATATAATAATATTTTTACATAATACATTAAAAATTATAAATAAATTTATCAATTATTATATTTAATACAACATTATTATTATAAATAATATATTAATTAATACTAAAAAATAAATTTAAGCTATTCGTTATCAAAACTATTCCGATTTTTGACTAACCGTCGGAAAAAAAAAGAGAATTTGACAGACCCTAACTATAAAAGTATAACCTAACTTTATATATAAGTTAATTATTCATTAACCTATTAATCTTGGTCTGAAAATGTGCACCTATAATTAAATTCGTTGACAAAGTTAAAAGAAAAAAAAAGGTGGAACAAGAGCCTTGAAAAGGAAAAACGATTTTATATTTTATTAAAATTGATACATCTATTATGTAAGTAAAAAGAAAAAAATTACGTCTAAAAAAAATAAAACTTAATTTTAAAATAAGTATTTTTTTAATAAATAGTTATTTTTAAAATAAAATATATATATTTATTGTACTTTTGTCTCTTTTATTATTATTTTATTTATTTTATTTATAATTATTTTTAATTAAATTAATATCACTTGTCATGATCTGAACTTGCTCCCTACTCCTTAACGTAACCTAACATGCAAAGCAAAGTCCAAAAAATAAAAAGCTTTTAAGCTAATAAATAATTAAAAATTTAGGTTTTGTTTTTTCTAGTTCTTTAGTATATATGGTTTTGTTTTAACCAAAGCATAGGAGCAATTGAAAAAGCATATATTAAGGCTCCATTTGGATGTGCAGTAAAATTGGCTTCGATAAGATTAAAAATAGAGATGGAGGTGAGATTAATTATTGTAGTGGTGAGATTGGATACTGTAACGGTAAGATTAAAATCAACGGTGCGATATATATTTGAATGCAAAAGCAGCGGTGGAAATGAGATGAATTATAGTGAAAAAAATCATTAAAGACATTAAATTAAAATTTATATATAATACAATTTATAACATATATGAAAGATTGATAAATTATTAAAAATTATTGAAATTAAAATAAATAAAGAAAATTATATTTATACATTTAAAAATAAAAAAATAATATTAAATGAATATTTAAATAATTTATTTAAAATAATAATTATATAGATAATTTATTAAATAATTATAAATTTATTTTAAATAAACAAAACATAAACAATAAATAAAACTAAAGGTAAAGGTAAAATAGAAGAAAAAAAAAAGAAAAAAAAAAGAAAAAAGAATGCAAGGTCAGAATTGTAAATAAAACCTCCAGTGAAAGGAAAAATTTTCACTTGAGATTTTTTCACCAGTGGAAATTTTCCACTCCACTGGTGCTAACTATATAATTTAAACTAATATTTTATCCAAACAGATAACTTCAACACGTTTATCCAAAAAGATTGTTTAACGCACTGAATTGGTGTTTCAAATGCACCTAATTTTCTCTTCCAACTAGGTTTGTCTATGCGTTAGATCGCGGCTCGAAAAATATTTTTTTCTTTTGTCAAGCTTATTCGGATCGGTTCGAATAAGTTTGTATAAATTCGTTTTATTATTTAAAAATATTAAAAAATTATTTTTATAATTAAATTTAAATAAAATAATATATATTTTTTAATAAATAGTAATTTGGGTCGGGCTGAATTACTAAAGACCTTGTTCAAATCCGATCCAATACTGACCAGACTTATCGAAATAGACGGACTATTCAATTCGTGAACAGATCTACTCCTAACTGTTTCTTTTTTACTTATTTGTTTTCCCGTCAACAAATCAAGTCTAAGCATTGGCTATATAAAATTTAGATTTTTATTTTGATAAATAAAATTAGACATTAATCATTCCATATCAACTTTCAATGTACAAATTTTGAGACAAGTATTTTATTTAATTAAAATTCTTTAAAAAAAATCGAATCCTGCTTTTCGAAAGTAGAGGATATTGCACTGAATAAAATGTTTAGATATAATAAAAAAAATATTCATATGTATAAAATAATTTTGAATTTTTTTCCTAATTTATCGGCTAAGTGTAGGTATTGTATTTTTTTTAAATCTCGTATATTTTATTATATTATAATCATATTTAAAATATTTTATATATTTATATAAATTTTAATATATTAATAATTCGTATAATAAATATTTATATATTCATATCGTATTCGTATTATTTTTTATTTTTATTTTATATTTTTTTATCGTGTACGTGTCGTATAATTATAATGTGTCAAATATTAGTCTAATTTTTCCAATGATAAAGAAGCCATACATAAATTTATATTTTGGCCTTTAAGCTATGCCTCCAAGAAAAGTCAGAATAAAAAAATTAAAACAAAAGAAAGAAATATTAAAAATATATATGAAAAAATGAAAAAGAAAAAAAGCCCAATATCAATATACACATAAATTTAGTTGGTCAAACCTCAAAACCAAAAACTAAAAAAACCAGTGAACCACCGACTACTAAACTTGACTTTCAGGCCGCAGCATGTCCGATGATCGTTCACCAACGTTCTCCTCCCCTCCAATAAACAAACGATCAAATGGCGATTTAATGGATTTTGACAAACCCTTCCGCGGAGTAGCCAACCCCTCATCACTACCACCAACCACTGGTTTTGGTGACTTAACCGATCCGGTCCTAGAAAAAAACGGTGGAGTCATAGTGAATCCCCACCGATCCGACCGATCGAACCTCTCGTAGTTAAAATAATTCCTCCCTAAACTCCTACTCCTAAAACCCCTCCTCGAACTCCTCGCTCTGGGGAACGCCGTGCAACTCTTAGTACGGCTCAAACTCGAGTTCATCAACTGGTTCCGTACATCCTCCGGCAACCTTAGCGTAAACCGCTCACAATTCTCACCCGGCTGTACCAGAGAGTGGCCTGTCGAGTGAGACCGCGGAAACAACCGAGTCAACCTCCACCCCGTCGACCGTGACCTAGTCGGCCTGTTTTGATTATTTGTCGTGTTTGAATTTATCAAATTCACATCCGACGATTCTATGTCCCTTGTCTGATTAACAACCTCAATACGACTGATTTCATCGTTTGTATTATTGTTGTCGGGTCGGTTTTCGGGCTCTGAGTCCGAATCGTGTACTTGGACCGTGGCGCAGGTGATGGTCTCACCGGACTTTGGAGCCAAATTGGCACGACAAACGGGACACGTGGAATGAGAACAGAGCCAAGCGTCGATGCAATCAGGATGAAACACGTGGCTACATTTAGGAATCAAACGCAGCGTTTCTTCGTCTTCAAACTCGTTTAAGCAAACGGCGCACTCGAGCGTGTCTTTTCCGATCTTGAGTCCTTTGACCGTCGAGTAAAGAAACATCGGGAAAGACTCGATCACCGACGCGTCGAGTCCACGCGTCAACCTCCTTGACCGCCTCCCAAAATTTACGTTGGCATCCCAGTTCACGCCAAGCGTCCTCCTTTCTGCGCACTGCCTGATGTAAACAGAAAAAAATCCCATGAAGAAAAACGCCGTCACCAAAACCACCATGACGATCGCCATTGATGGGTTGAATTTGGCTCCAGACGGCCCGTAGAAATAGGACGGTGGCGGCGGAGCTGGGATCGTTTGGCTTTGCGCGGTTGACAACGAGACGACGAAACAGAGAAAGAAAATAAGTGAGTTTGCCTTTGTTTTGCCATCGCCATGGTTCCGCCTGAAAAGTCGAAGAAATGAACGGCTATGATCTTTTCGATTCATCAGGTGTTGAATTGAAGAAGACAGCAGCAGGTGGTTTTTGCTGCTGAAGATGCTGCTGCTCATGAGTTTTATGAAACAGTAGTGAGATTTAGCTGTGATTTTAATGATTTTCTTGTTGCTCTAAAGCAAAGCAAAGTATAAAGCCAAAAATAAAAAGGGGAAACTATTAAAAGAAAAGTTTCGCGCTAATACATGAAAGGGAAGAAAAGAGGGAAGAAAAAGTACGGTATCTTATGTGGCAGGTAGTTAAGGGATATAAAAGGGAGAAGAAACTTGTTTATCCACGGGCGATGGTATGCGCGTGGGGTTGAAACTTAAAGGATTACCTGTTGATCCTGTTCCTGAAGACAAAACTAAATAGAGATTTGTTGTTTGATGGGGGTTTTGAGTTTTGACTTTAACCAAAGAGTGGCCCACGAGGGAACAAAATTTCTGCGGAGATGGATAGGGCCGGTGAAAATGTAAGCCAATAGATCCTTGACACGTAAGTAGAAGGAAAAGGTGTGATGCTGGTTGATTGGTGGATTTGTTGGATGCGAACGAGGAAATTTGTGTAAGTGTGGAATGTGCAAGATTTATTCGATTCTATCAAGAATTCCAAGCTTCTCTGCTGCGATTTCACCTATAACTGTAAAGTAATCAAATTTTCTAGAAGGTTTAGTATTTTACTACTAAATAATAATAGTTAATTTGTTAAGTGGAATTTGGGCAATTGGGGGAAATTACCTTTGTTTTTCATTTTCTCCCACAGCCATGACTCTATTCACGTCTTTTACATATCCGGCTTACTTTCAGTATTTTTTTAATATATTTTTAATCATTATTTATAAATATAATTTGTATAATTAATAAGTTAATCTTATATAAAAATAAAAATAATAATAAAAAAAATAATGGATGAAATTCTAACTCATTGTCCGTACTTTATATAATGTTAGTGTTTGGAATCAAATGTTTGATATTCGACTGTTATTACGGATTGACGTTTCATTTACAAGTTCTTTTTATGGCATCACTTTGATAGAAAATCATAAGTGGTTAACGTGAGTTTCAAGTTACCTCTTCAATTCTAACAAAAGTTTTATAATTAAATTATGAATTCAGTTTTGAATAAACTTGCACAATAGACATAATCAAAATGCTAAAATATTAAAAAAGTTTTTGAATTATTTTATTTTTTAAATAAGTTCATATATTTTTATTGTACTTAAATAAATCATTATCATTTTATTTATATCTAAACAAATTCTTATTTCAAATAAAAAAAATTGATTTATGTTAATGTTTTATTTAGGTATAAATTAAAAGTTAAAAGTTTATTTGAATAAAAATTAGAAGTTAAGAGCTTATTTGAATACAAATTAAAGATTAAATGTTTATTTGAGTGTAATAAAAATATAAGAATTTATCTAATAAAGTCACTTTCAGTCTCTTATCTCTTCCGAGAATTCAAATGCAAATGAATTACTAAGGCTTCAAATTTTAAATCTGTTCCGGTCAAACTAAAGAAATTATGTGACCCTTCCCTTCCCTGAAGTTTCCATGAAGTAAATCACAGCACAAAATTAGTTTTTGCCTCAAAAAGTTCTAACTGAAAGAATAATGTCGGAGTATAAGGTGATTTTAAGGCAAATTGTTTAAAAAGGGATTGAGGAAATTATCAAGTTAAAACTAAAAATCAAAGCCAACTGATTATTATATTTGTTTATCAACTGAATTGCGAGTGTCTTGAGATTTAATATACTTTCTCAGGTGTTTTACTAACAATTATTAATTGATATACATCACTCTCTTTCATCATAGGACGATTAGCAAATTACTAATCTATATTTGATAATTGATAGTATAATTCACTAAGTTATTAGTGTCTGTGTAGTGGATAAGCATATTTTATTATTTTGAAAAAGAGAATTCAAAGTCGCTGTTTGAACTGTAACGTTTTTAATGTGTGAGCTATTATTTGTTTTAATCCAAAAAATTTATGATTTTATCTCATAAAAGACGCCTCACAAATATAAATAAGGCGTCTCACAAGTATTGATTTGAAAAAATATATATATCTTTTGATGTCCTTTTGGTGACGAGCTGGCTTGTCTTGTGATCTGGATCTCTGTTGAGGTGGAGAAAAGATGTTAGAAGACGCCAGAGTACTGACTCCGAGGCATGCTCCAATACGTAAATCAATAAGTGTTCGAAGAAGGTTAGAGAGAGTGACTATGAAGCAATGGAGGTCAGAGTGCATAAGGTGCGTATATGATATCAGCCCTTACTGAGCTATTTATACCTGATTGGGCATCCTCGAAGGCGCCACATGTCATTTGCTCATAGGAGTTTAGTGGTCGACAATATGGGTGACCTTTTCTTAATAGATGGAGTTTGACTTGACCTCTGGAGCGAGTAAGTGGAGCTCAACTTGACCTTTGAAACGTCGAGCAACATCCACGTGTCCCTTACAATATTGACTTGGGTTGTCTGACCTATTGACTTGGTCTTTGAACCTAACGGACTTAACAATATCATAATAATTTCTCACAATTTTTGATTGTATAATTAGAAGCGTTATATGAATGAAAATACATATATCTATCATTGAATTAAATGTTAGCGCTTAATCAGGCGTGCCTATATTGAAGAATTTAATTGGCTCGAAATTTACCATTTATTCAATTTGATAAAATATTCCAAAGCATCTAATTCCTCTGTTTATCCATGCAGCTTTAACCTCTATTCACCAATCCAAGTTTTTCAATTTGCACAATGAATGGCTTTTTGATTTCAAGGCAAAACTGATTAGCAATGAATGATCAAAAGGAGGAATCTTGCTTCGCTACTTCATTGAAGATGGATGTTAATCTCGATCAAGATAATTAATCAACAATCTCTAATATAATATACTAATAATAGAATTCATTTTTAATATACTAATAATAAAGATTTTTAACTTCTTAAACAGAATTGAATGACTATCACATGTCTTATTTTTTATTTTAATTTTTAAATATATTGTAAAGAATATATATCACTACGCTAACTTACTAATTTATTATAAGACAATGCTATGTACTCGTAAACATACACATATATACACACATAACTCATGTTTTACGATGACTTTTTTAAAAAATAAAAGAATAAGATAATTTTTCTTATTAAATTAAAAAAATTGGTTTGAAAAAAAATCAATTACGTGTGCGTGTGTGTGTGCGTGTACGTGTGCATATGTTTGTATATAACAATTTTATTTTATTATATATGTAAATGCAATAGAAAATGAGTTTGTCTTATCTATATTTCATATAAAATTTTTGATTGAGTTATACCATGTCGTGTGATATCAACTCAATTGATAAAAATTTATTTAAAAATTAAATTAAAATAATAATAAAAATATATAAATATGGATACTTATGTATTTTAATTTTTTTTGTCTCATAAGTATTTACAAAAATTACCCACTCAATATATCAAATAACTTTTTCATCAAATAATTTCTTTTTTTTTGAAGTATTTTTTTTTTCATTTACATCCACATAATGGATGCATCATATATATATATATATATATATATATATATATATATATATATATATATATATCCTTTGCATCATTAAAAGAGTTGTTATTTTCGGCATGTCCAACGAGGGGTATATATGATTTGGACGGATGGGAATAGGTTTTCTCTGCTTTCATTTGGTGTGGTTTTTTTTTTGTGACCTTTCAAAAAATCTCTAACATTTGTTTAAATAAAAACACTTGTGTTTATGTAACACCCCAATCTCACATCGAAAAACTTTGAAGATCCGTTATGATATATATATATATATATGTAGAGACTTAAACCTGTATTTGTGACGCGCTTTTTGTGGGGCAAAACCGTGAGACATTCGGGTCAAAATGAATAATACCTCGCAGGTTGGGTGCGAGTCTCCACAAATGATATCAGAGCAATCACCAGCCGGAATATGGGAGCTAAGTACTACACCGTGAGAGCCACCTCTAGAATCCTAAGAGAGCTAAGTGCTATACGGTGGGAAACCACCTCTAGAATCCCAATGTCTGGTGTGATCCTGGTGTCATAACAGTTTTTTGACCGCCAGACGAATTTTAAAAACAAAATGGGAGTCGCCACCAATTTTTTTTGTTAGGTGTGATTGGCCACCTAAGAAAGCTTATCATTTTAATAAAATTTATTAAAAGATTTTTTTTTGTCTGCGAAAATCAAAATTTGGGTCCGGGAGCTCAGTTACATATGGGAAAAGTATTAGCACCCCCATGATGCCCGTTGATAAAAACAGTACCAATTAATCATGTGTTATCTTAAATCTTGATTTAATGGACTCAGTAATGGTATTTAAAATTCATTCTCTTTTTTATTTATTTTTCAAAAAAACATGTTTATTAATCGAAAAATAAATAGTCATTATTTTCTTAAAATGAAAGTGAACATAAATATTTTATCGAGAACACTCATTAAATATTTCCAACACTCTTGGTGGTATTTAACGAGATCCTCTCACCTCGAGATATCTTAGGAATCATTACTATGACATCCTTCAAATTCGATCGTCGGTAAACTGCATTCATTTTTTATTCTTGCATGGGTGCACATGGTGCAACAATAAAAAATAAAAAAATAAAAAAATGCATATGAATTAAATAATTTATTCTCTTCATTTAAAATACACACATATTTCGAACAAACAACTATGAACACCAATAATAATAATAAAATATATATATATTAAAATATACTACAACATTTAAATGGTGAACACCAATAATGAAATATATTAAAATATACTACAATATTTAAATAAATAATAAATACAAATAGTAAAATATATTAAACATGCTACAATATTTAAATAAATAATAAATACAAAAAATAAAATATACTAAAACATGCTACCATATTTAAATAAACAATACACAAAAATAAAAAAATATATTGAACATGCTATCACATTTAAAACAACAATACCCACAAATAAAAAAAAAAACATATTGAACATGCTATCACATTTAAATAAATAATACACATAAATAAAAAATATTGGACAGGCTATAATGTTTAAAATAAATAATAAACGCAAATAAAAAAAATAAAATTTACCTAATTTTGGCTTGAAGCCTGGCCCAAATCTGGTGGAACTTGGATCGGGATTTGGTTAGCTGGTCTGGGTGATGGGCTTGCAGGCCTTTTTCTTTTCTTTTCTTTCTTTCTTTCCTTCCTTTCCCTTTTCTTCTTTCCTTTTCCTTCTTTCTTTCCTTTCCTTTTCCTTCTTTCGGTTTCTATTCTTTCCTTTTTCTTATTTCCTTTCTTTTTCTTTCCTTTTTTCTTCCCTTCTTTCCTCTCTTTCCTTTCTATTTCTTTTTTTTTTCCTTTCTCTTTCTCTTTCTTGTTCCTTTTTTTTTTTTTTCCCTTTTCTTTTCCCTTTTTTTTTTTCTTACCAAGCTTGGATTCGTGTCAGGCGCGGGGACCTCACTCCCCAAAAATGGCGCCGTTTCGGGCGCCTATAAAATCCCTATTTTTTCACTTTTCCTTTTCCCTCTCCCTCTTTAACTCTCTCACCCTCTCCCCTCTCTCTAAACCCAAGCTCGACAACCACCCCCTTTCCAGAATTCGTTGGTCGACAGCCGCATCGATCGTCCGTCATCGTTGACGGCCACCGCTCCCCTGTGTGGTGGCCGGACGACCCAAAAAAAAAAAATCGTGAAACTTGGGCGAAACTAGAAGTTGAAAGATACCTGGGCGAAACCAGTTAAGATTAATTCCTTATATTTTGTTAGACCTGGCAATTCGTGTCATCGTGTCGTGTTTCATGTCGTGTCTCATTTTTGACATGACACGTTTAACTGAAACACGAACACGACACGATTAAATAAAAGTGTCTAATCGTAAAACACGAACACGACACGGTTATTATACGTGTTACACGCGACGCGACACGACACGATTAACACGTTTAAAAGTAATCTGTTTAGAATTGACACGACACGATTACGACACGAATAACACGATTATGACACTAATAACAAGAATAACCCGAATAACATGAATATCACATATATTAAATAGGTATCATAATTAAAAGTACTAAGTATTAATTAGTTTTAATATCTCATATTAATTAAGTTTTGCTTTCTTTAATTTTTTTAATTTTTTATATAAAAGTTAGTAGTATTACTATTATTGTTAAGATGATTGTAGTAGCTTATTAATTAGTACTTCTTATTTTCTACTTACTAATTTACTAGTTATTACTAATAACAATTAGTTACAATCATCTTAATAATAATAGTACTACTAACTTTTATTATACAAGCAAATAAAATAAATTAAAATTTAAAAAATCAAAACTTTAATTTATAATTTAATATAAAATTCAAAATATGATACATATATTACTATTAACTAATAAGATTGAGCCATACTTTAGTTAGTTCAAGTCACAAATTCTTTTTTTAAGTAATTTTTAAAAAAAATTATAACTTAATTAATTTATAAGATCATGATATATTATTTTTATAATGATATTTATACTATTAAATTAACTTTTTTATTATAAATATATTGGGATTGAATATTATATATATGAAGAAATTAAGTTTGCTCTACTTATCTTTTGCCTTAAAAATCATATTACTACTACTAACTAAATGAGTATAGCTATATTAAATTAAATGCTTAAAATAGTTTTTATTTAACTATATATTAAATAGGTATCATAATTAAAAGTTTAAAATAATGTTTATAGTTTATATATGTTATATATTTATATTGAAAATTAAATGTGTTATATATATAAACGTGTTAATTTAAAGGTGTATACACGTTTATGACACTTTAAATTATAGTGTATTAAACGTGTTAACGGATACGTGTCGATACGTTTACACGTTTAAGACACGATTAGTTAATCGGGTCTTAACCGTGTCTTAGGCGTGTTATGCATGTTTAACACGTTTATGACACGAAGTTAGCGTGTCATAAACGTGTCGACACGATTATGACACGAAACACGATTATATAAAATCCATACACTGTTAAAGCGTGTCGTGTCTAAAATTGCTAGGTCTATCTTTTGTGGCTTGGACGAAACCAACACCTGAAATTGACTCGGGCGAAACCAAAGTCAAGACCAATTCCATAGCTCTGTGACTTGGACGAAACCGACGCCTGAAGGTGCCTTGGGCGGAACCAATGTCAAGATTAATCAAAACATTTGATAGTGACTTGGGCGAAACTAAAGTTAGGCTTAACTCTGAGATAAATTCCATGACATAATTAGCTTGGACGGAACCAAAACCTGAAAGTGACTTAGGCGAAACCAAGATCAAGATTAATCTGAAATAAATTTCATAGCATGAGTGGTTTGGATAAACCAATATCTGAAAGTGAAATGGATGAAACCGGAGTCAGGAATAGAATTGAAATTTTGATGGTGACTTGGGCGGAACCAAAATCAGGACTGTCTAGGATGCAAAATTTGAAAATGAATTCTATGAAAACGACTTTTTGAATGACTTATACGACACCAACCTTTGAAAATGATATGGACGAAACCAAAAATCGAAATGGGGGATTGGCAATCTTCATGGAGACTTGGGCGAAACCAAAGTCTAGAAATGATAAAACTTGAAAGTGACTCGGATGAAACCAAAGTCTGATTCTTGAAATTTTTCATGACTTTGAATTTTGCTTATCTCTCTGGTTGTTCACATTCTAGTTCCTTGGATGCTTATAACACTATTGATGCAATGTAATGATTGTTCCAATGTCTTGATGAAAATGGGAATGCAGATGATTCTCATTAAAATGTATGCATGCTCTGCAAAGGTGCAAATGTTATGATACACACAAATGATGCAGGTGCCCTACAAATGATACAAGTGTAATGAATGATGCAGATGCTCATGAATAATGCAAACGCAAAGCAAGAACCCTTTATCATTCCTGTGACTGATCTTCTTCCCAGTTCATCACTATCCATATCATTTTCTTCTAGATATCTCTATATCAACTTGTCAATTAATGCATGTGCTAACTTTCCCTTTAACAAAATCTTTTCTTCAACAAAACATTTCTCATCAAAATTTGAAGCATGTCTTTTTCTTTCGTCTCGGAGAATAATGATTATCCCGATAATTCCCAGCTTCTTGATCATGAGAACTCCTGTCTCTTTCCAAAACAATTTTCATTGGTCATTCACTTTCCCCAAATGATTATCCCATATTGAAAAATGCCCCACAAAAATCTTTATCTATTTATTTCAAAACTGATTTGTCCAAAATGTGCTCGTATGCCAAAAACATCCGAGCCAAAATTTTCCTCACAAAATGTGACATTCAACTTTTATCTGGGAAAGTTTGTAACAAGAAAAGTGCATGCCCCTTCATCCAGGCTTGTTAAGTTCTTAAAATATGAATTTCATGAAAATTAACTTTATGAAAAATACTCATTTGAAGTGCACACAAATTAGACACTCTTTCTTATCTCCAAACAGTGGCATTTAGACAAATGTCGAGACTGACCTTGACAAAATTCAGATTCTGAAAGGTCATTCTGAAAGATGAGAATGGTTTTTTAAAAAATGTCAATGTCAACTCGCTCACAAATCTCGAGTTTTGAACATAGTTGACAATCTTGTACGCTCATTGGTGGCACCATGGGCTGCTTTAAAAGTCTTTCTCTCTGCTCTAAACTGCCCTTTTTTTGGGTTTTCAATTTAGAGCATCACCTTTCTTTTCTATGCTTTTTTTTTTTGTTGTTGTTGATTGTTCCATCATGCACTTGAGAATTCAAAATTTCATCCAATGTGAGCTTGGTAACTCAAAAGCATATCTTGGCGAGGAGACAATGATTGAAGCCTCATGAATATGAATATTCCTTAAGGTACAGACTTTCCAATTCAACTAACCATGCTTGATCAAAGTGGACTTTTGAGGTATGTAACGTAGTCCAGGGTTCAAGGCTATCAAAGAAATGGAATGTAGGTCCAAATTAAGTGTTTGAGGGTGATCAGACCAGGGATCACTTCATTGTAAGAAAAATTTTCATTTTTCATTTTTCATTTTGACATTTTATCATTGTTCATTTTTTTTTCTTCCTTATTTTTTTTGCACATCTTCATTTTTTCAAAACATTTTGATACTATGCTTGTCAAAATTTGCCCTTCGGAATAAGACATTCTTTCCTTATCCTTGTAATAGGACTCAACAATTCATAATCTTTGAAAAGATTTCTCATTCTATTTGCCCCCAGTGTGGAGTGTGATCCCTAATCAAGGTTTATTTGAAAAACAAAGTTCATCCAGCTCAAAGGGGTAGCAAGCGGATAATTTTTTATATTTGTGAAAGGAAAATGGAAGAAGGCCATTTATCATCTCAAACACGGTCACCTAAGTTGAAAAGTCATCCCTTGAAAAATTGGTTGAAAAAGTTCTCTTGGAATCATTCTGAACATTTCAAATGCGTAATGTCACACTCAAATTTCTTTTCATTTTTTTACTTTTTTTTTTGCAGCATGCTTTCATAATCTCTGCGACAATCCACATTTTCACCATATTTCAAATGACGCCCCCATTTTAATTTGTCACCCAAACAGGAGTTCATGTGACAGTGAAATTTTTGGAAATATCTCAGATTCAAACTACTAAGGTTAATGTCGAAAGAGCTGACTTTTTTGTCTGAGTGAGAGGAAATGTTATGGCATGAATTTTGGCTTTATATGGTTTTTGTTCATTCTTTGCATTCAGAAGGTAAGTCCAGCGTAACCTTGGAAGAACGAAAGACGTTTACTTTCTTGTGGTCATCTCAAAGAATTCTGGATTTGGTAATATAGAAAACTATAGCTCAATCTTGACATTGATTAAATTTCCAAAATTTAGATTCTTTGAAAGAGTATCGTGTTTGTTTGATCTCCAAAAGAATTTTTTCATGTGAAACTCAGATTTGTTATCAATCTTTTGAAGTCCTTTATCACCTCTTATTTTGAAAACCATTTTTGTTTTCTCGCAATCTAGGAAACCAATTATGTGTTGTTTTATTCTAAAAAACTTTCATGCTTTCAAATAAATGGACTATGGCACAAAAATGTTTGAAATTGAAGTTGATTCGTTTCATGAAAATGTTTAGATGCGACAAGAGTTCTCTCATGAATGCTATCGAGATAGAACTACCAACAATCAAAATTCCCCTCGGCCGACATATTTTCCTTAGTCCAAAAATCCCTTGATGCTTCACTTAACCTTGCACGACTCTCTTTCCTCTGTTAGCATTCACTCTTTCCTTACCATGAATAGGCAGTAGGTCCCCCTCGACTTTTAACCCTTGTTTAAAACTCTAATTTTCCAGTTTTGATGAGTGCTTGCACTTCACGTTTCAGTGATTGACAATTTTTCATGGAATGGCCCTGAATTCCACAATGATAATCACAATATGCGTTCTCATCATACCAATCCGGATATGGGGGCTGAAGAGGTACCACTGGAATTTTGGTAAGGAGTTGTTCTTCAACAAGTTATGGCAGCAATTCGGTGTAGGAAGAGGGAAGTGGATCAAACTGATCTCTTTCTCGGATTGTTCTAGGTTTTCTTTGATTGTTTCCCAAGTTTCTTGGTCGGTTCAATGGTCGGGGAATAGGCACAAAAGTGGGTGCAGAGACAATGGCATTCATTTGTGATTGGAAATTTACGGATAAACTGGCTGAGGAAATGGTTGATGAGGATACAAGTTATAGGAAATGTTGTTCATAGTTGGATAGTAAGGGTGGTATGCAAGATAAGGTTGGTATGGAGCAAAATTCTCCGGTACTCGATACGTATCAATTTTCCCACTTTTGAGCGCATTCTCAATCATCTCACTAGAAATAACCATATCTGTGATTTCTTATGACATTACCAACCAATATGTCATAATACGGTGCTGATAGTGTATCGATGAATAATACAGTGTTTTCTTTCTCAGTGAGTGGTGGTTGCACCTGTGCTGCCAAAGTTCTCTACCTCTGGGCATACTCTTTGAAACTTTCAGTATTCTTCTTTTCCAAGTTTTGCAAGGACAACCTATTCGGTGCCATGTCCTTCATGTATTTATACTGAACCGAGAAAGCTCTTGCCAAATCCTTCCAAGAATGGATACGACTTCGATCCAACTAATTGTACCATCTCGCAACTGACCCTGTTAGACTGTTTTGAAAGCAGTGAATTAGCAATTTTTCATTGTTGGTCTGGCCACCCATTTTTCGACAGAACATAATAATGTGGGCCGATTGACACTTTGATCCGTCATACTTTTCAAATTCAGGGACCTTGAATTTTTGCGGAATCACCAAATCTGGGACCAAGCTGAGCTCATTCGGATCCATATTGCCGAAAGCGTCTATTCCTTGCAGAAAGCATCTATTCCTTCTATGGCTTTGAGTCTCTCTTCAAACATATCATACTTCTGTTGCACTTCTGTGTCTTCCACTTGCTTTGCAACACGTTTCTTCAGCTTTTCTTGTTCTAGTGAATCATCTTGGTTTGGAACAATAACCAGGTCTAAGAGGTGAAGTCCCAAGTTCAATTGAAATTGTCCTGGGCCTATTGACTTGGTAGGTAAATTGGATCTTCATTGTTGTTTGCTTGAGGTCAAGGTTCTCCCCTTATGATCGACCCTTCAGCGACCCATTTTTCTCGGGTCAATCTCGTCATCATTTCAATTATCTTGTCTATTTGCTCACGTGACTCCTCTTGAGATTTTTTTATCTGTTCCCGTGCTTCTTGCTGAAATCTGGCTAATTGTTCTTGTAGTTCTATGTGCATTATTTCCATTTGTTATGTTTGCGCTGTTTGTTCACTTTCCGTGGCTTTATCTGTGAGCAAGTACTGTATTAGTGCCGAATGAGTGATCTTGGGTTTCTTGATGGCTTTCAAATCTTGTACCTTTTGTTATGAGGGTGAACTTTCTTTAAAGTGCTTTTAAAGCCAAACAAAATCTTATCTACCTCCCAATTTATTGCATGTATACTTATGAATGAATGCATGTATGTGTGCAGCATGATGCATGTAAAAAGAAATAGTATGAACATACTGTATCAAGAATTAAAAAGTGATTTTTTTGTTTTTTTTTTACAACTATTCTTTTCGACATTTTTTCCTTCTTTTTTCATATTTCCGTAAAAAGTCCAAACTAAAAGGAAATTTTATTATTGTTCACAACAATACTCTATCACAAAATGTTTTATGATTCTCATTTTTTTATTTTTATTTTTTCATCATTTCATTTTTTTAAAAGAAGAAATTCTTTTAAAAAAAAGTTAATGAATATTTGCCCCAACAATATCAACTTATTTAGGCATCATGGTGTCTTTTGGGACGAAATTTTAAACTTACTACGGGCAATGTTCGTTCATCCTTACCCGGTGTACCATGCTTATTTGGAATATAATACAAATAGAAAAATGTTGAAAATGTTCCTCCATGTGTTCTTAACTTTGGTGTATCTAATGAAAATCCGGCATGGCTTCGTCTAGGTTCACTATATGAGGTTGAATTTCTAAAAAGCCCCAAATTGCTCCTCACTGTCGCCCGTGAAGGCTAGTAAGGCACCCCGATTTAAACGTGTTCAATTTGTTGGAGTATATTTTTCAGGCTTATGCAGAGGTTATCACCTCACGAAAACGTAGGTACTTTATTACTCCGAAAGTGTTTCGCTAGCCCATGCGGAGGTTATTACCTCAGAAGAGAGTAGGTACTTTACTTCCACCTAAAAGGACGAAAACCCTGGTATTAGGATTTCATGTAATGCAAATGCGAGTGTTAAGTGTGTAAGAAGGAGAAAACAAACCTTTGACTATTTATTTACGACCCTTTATTCTAAACATCCCATAATTATAAAAATAATAAATAAAGGACATAACTAAAAACATGAATAATAATTAACAAATATTAAGACATAAATGCAAGCAAAATAGAAATTAAAAAAGAAAGAAAAAGAAAATAAAAATTAAGAGAATTAAATTAAATACCAATTAAATCCATTAAATCGAGATTTTAAGATAACACATGATTAATTTATGGCTCGACTCTCAAAAGTCCCCAGCGAAGCCGCCAAGCTGTCATAACAGTTTTTTGCCCACCAGACGAATTTTAAAAACAAAATGGGAGTCGTCACCAATCTTTTTTGTTAGGTGTGATTGGCCACCTAAGAAAACTTATCATTTTAATAAAATTTTAAAATTTATTAAAAGATTTTTTTTTTCTGCGAAAATCAAAATTTGGGTCCAGGAGTTCGGTTACGTATGGGAAAGGTATTAGCACCCCCACGACGTCCGTTAATAAAAACAGTACCAATTAATCATGTGTTATTTTAAATCTCGATTTAATGGACTCAGTAATGGTATTAAAAATTAATTCTCTTTTTTATTTATTTTTCAAAACAACATGTTTATTAATTGAAAAATAAATTATCATTATTTTCTTAAAATAAAAGTAAACATTAATATTTTATCGAGAACACTCATTAAACATTCCCAACATTCTTGATGGTATTTAACGAGATCCTCTCACTTCGGGATATCTTAGGAATCATTACTATGACATCCTTCAAATTCCTTTGTAGGTAAACTGCATTCATTTTTTATTCTTGCATGGGTGCACATGGTGCAACAATAAAAAATAAATAAAAAAAAAAAAAATGCATATGAATTAAATAATTTATTCTCTTCATTTAAAATACACACATATTTCGAACAAACAACTATGAACACCAAAAATAATAATAATAAAATATATTAAAATATACTACAACATTTAAATGGTGAACACCAATAATAAAATATATTAAAATATACTACAATAATTAAATAAATAATAAATAAAAAATAGTAAAATATATTAAAACGTGCTAAAATATTTAAATAAATAATAAACACAAAAAATAAAATATATTAAAATATGCTACCATGTTTAAAAAACAATGCACAAAAAAAAACATATTGAACATGCTATCACATTTAAATAAATAATATACACAAATAAAAAAAAACATATTGAACATGCTATCACATTTAAATAAATAATACACATAAATAAAAAAAACATTAGACATGCTATAATGTTTAAGATAAATAATAAACGCAAATAAAAAAAATAAAATTTACCCAATTTTGGCTTGAAGCCTGGCCCGAATCTGGTGGAACTTGGACCGAGATTTGGTGGGTTCATATATATTGATTAGAAGTACTTTTCCCCTCAGAGTTTGTATCGATCGGTTGGAAAAATCGTCTTTGTTCTTTAGTTCATATATATTGTATTATGCAAGCACATTTTAATTAATTTTAATAGTAGTTATATTTCATCCAATCATTCTTTTCCTCCATCTCTTTCTATTTTGTCGTAGACAAGGAGGCAAAGTTCCTTTAGCTATCAAAAGGTGGTGGCTAAATGCAAAAGAAAACAGGAAGCTGTTCTTGATAAATAATTAACCCTTTGATGATTTCAACTGTTATCTACAAACAGCGATTCTCCTCTATCTTTGATTCCCCTTTTATTAATCACATGAGCACACATGCATGCAAAATGAGTTCTATCATTGTTTTAATGGTGATAAAATTCTAACATATGTATGATGTAGGCCAATGCTCCTTATTTTGCTAGTTGTGCTGTTGTGGGCCTTTTTCTTTCCTGGTAAATAAGGAGAAGCATGTATTTGCGAGTTCGTTGTAATGGAACATTATTCCCAGTTCATTAGTTTTTTCTTTAGTTTACTAAGCGTTAATAGATATCAATATATTATTTTGGGAGTATATATATGAAATACATATTTTAATACGTAGGTTGTCGTAACTACATACACGATGTATAATTACATACACAATTGATATCAAAATTGAATGAGAAATTAGTCTCATTATACATCCACTTGAAGAGAAAGAATGTTGGTTGAAGGTGTGGTTGGTTGCAACCCCACATAGAACTAAGAATGACTTTAGCTTATAGCTTATATAAGCTAGTGTTCCGTGTTGGTTTGGGCCCCAAGGGGCACCCAAGTTTTGTGGTGAGTGAAGACCTACACAACTTGGGCTGGACCACATGCGCGCCGCTGCCACCGGGCTGAGCAGCAATATAGTTTTTGCTGCCCAGCTGGATCAACATTAATTCTGTCCAATTAATTGTGACTGTTCGATCCTGACTGAACCAGTCAAGTCTACATTATATGTCCCTTTCCGGATTAGTCATGCCGGTTCGGTGTTATGCATGATCGAACCGGTTCGCTTCTTGGGATGTGTCTGTTCTGACCGAACAGACTCCTTCCAACTGGTGCGCCTTTCCGAATAGGCTTATGTCCCTTTATATATTCAGACTTCAAGAGTCTGTTTAACACACACAAATTCACTGCATAATATTTTTCTGATTGAGAAGAGTCAAGCATTTTTTGGTTTGCTAAGTTGTTTCGAGTGTGCCCTCTTGATAACTCGTATAATTATATAGTTTTTAGTTATGTTTTATTATTGTTTTGTGTCAAATACGAGTTATTATTGTTTAGTCTAATTGTGTTTATGATCTTTTATATTTTTATGTAATTTGGTGTTTTTCACAAGTTTCTTTGAGTGATTTCAGATTATTAGAATTAAGGGCAAATCCAGTTCAGTTCCAGTTCCGACACCGTTTACCATATCAGCTATATCTCGAGTTTCACTGAAGCAATAAGGCTGAAATTTGTAGCCGTGCAAATCTAAGAGGCATATCTATCTTTTTCATGTTTTACACTTCTTGAAACGGAGTCGTTTTCCCTAGTGAAATCGACCATCAAGTTGGCTGATGTGCAATGACGTCTGTGCTGACCTGTTTTCGTATTTTGCCCATATCTTCTTATCCACATCAGCAAATGAGCTGATTCCAACGGCTATGGATCCGTAACTGATAGGGGTATATTTTTCTAGAAGACAATTTTATCAGATCGAGCCTCCAACATTGACAAAATCGACCATCAAGCTGGCTGATCAGAATTGTCATACAATATGACGAAAATTGTTAGAAAAATGCACCCACCTATTATACCTACCTTTGAAATTTGTAAAGCTTGTCTCTTGTCATTTAGCCCTCCAAAATGTGTATAAATAGAGGGCCTTGGATGAGTATTGGGATACATTATACATTGGTAGGATATTAGCCATTGTAATAAAATTCTCTAAGTTTTCTTCTTCTTTCCTTTCTCTAGTTTCTTTTTTTATTTACTTATGCTTCTTACATTTCTTTTCATTTTATTCATATCTAGTATGTGTTGCTAATCATATTGTTGAGGTGATGAGGTGAAGCTTTTGGTAAATTCTAAGGTTAGTCTCTTAAACATGAGCTAAAATGAATCATCATTTATAAACACTAGTATAGATAATATTTTCTTTTGGTTAAAAATCATACTTGCAAAGTAGGGATCTTGATTCATTATTGACAATGAAAATGGCACAGTAAATGCTTGGTTTCATAACCTTGATTTGTTGTAGACATATACCTTGGCATAAGGAATGCTTGGACTCTTTTTATGAGTTTTGAGGACACCAAATGAACATAATATCATATGCTATGGACGTTGGACAATTTGGACTGAATTGCTAAACCTTCCGATTGGAATCTCCCTTATGTGTGAATTTCAATTGTGTAATAAAACAAGATTAATCTTAGCATAACACCAAGAGTGGATTCTCTAACCTCAATATCTTTTCTTATTGTTTTGTTTATATCTTGTTTAATTTCTTTTATGTTATTTTGTTTATTTTGTTCTCTAATATCTTGTTTATCTTATTTTGTTGTTGATTCCCTAATATCTTGTTTACTTTCTTTTTCTTATATATTTATAAACTTATACTTACTAATACGCTTCCCTGTGGTTCGACCTCGGACACCCGAGAATTTATTACTTGAACATAACCTGCACTTGGGTTTACGACTCTTAATTGAGTCTCCATCAAGTTTTTGGCGCCGTTGCCGGGGAAGCAATACTAAGTATATAAGTTTATAAGTATATTTATTTTTATTGGCTAGTTATACCGCCTAATTTGTATATTAACTTTGTTTTATTTTTATTGGCTGGTTATACCGCCTAATTTGTATATTAACTTTGTTTTATTTTTATGGGCTGGTTATACCGCCTAATTTAGTATATATTTATATTTATATTGTAAAGTTTATATTTATATATTATCTATTTATTAACTTTGTTTTATGCTTGTTTGGCGACGTGATCTTAGATCTCGTCGTTTAGTTAGATTTTATTGTGAAACTTTTTCAGGTAATCTTTCTAATACAACTCCTACCATGGCTGACAATGAAAGTGTTCATGCTGAAGATGAGAACAGACAAGTACGCACCATGCATGACTACTTGCAACCAACTCGAAGCTCATCACCCTCTTGTTTTATTTTTCCTCTCAATGCGAACAACTTTCGTTTTAAACTAGGTATGATAGCTTTGCTTCCAAATTTTCATGGGTTAGAATCGGAAAGTGCTTACTCGTTTCTAAAAGACTTCGAAGATGTATGTGTCACCTTTAATGACCAACAATGTACAAATGAAATTGTCAAGCTAAAATTATTTCCTTTTTCTTTAAAAGATAAAGCAAAAATTTGGCTTCATAATTTAAAACCAAGGTCAATTGGCACATGGCAAGAATTACAAACTGAGTTTCTAAAGAAATTTTTCCCAGCACATAAAACTACTGCTTTGAAAAGACAGATTCAAAATTTCAATCAAAATGAAAATGAAGCATTTTTTCAGTGCTGGGAGCGTTTTAAAGATTTGTTAAGTTCTTGTCCACATCATGGTTTTGAAAAATGGCGTCTTATTAGTTTCTTTTATGAAAGTTTAACTCCCGAAACTAAACAATTTGTTGAAACAATGTGTAACGGTGAGTTTCTAGAAAAAGAACCTGAAGAAGCCTTTGACTACCTAGACCATTTGGCAGATAACTCTCAAGCCTGGCACACAGATAATTCCTCTGAAAGTTCCAATAGATCTAATCTTGTTTCTAACAGAGGTAAATATCATTTTAGTCAAGAAGATGAGATAAAAGCTAAAGTAGCTAATTTGGCTAGAAAGATTGAAGCCATGGAACTTAGAGAAGTAAAATAAGTCAAAACGGTTAAAAATGAAGAAAGTTGTGGAATTTGTGAAATCATGGGACACCCCACTTCTGAATGTCCAAACATTCCCATTCTTAAAGAAGCGTTGCATGATCAAGTAAATTCCATAAACATATTTAAAAAGCCTTTTCCTTCTCCTTACTCTGAAACGTATAACCCTGAATGGAGAAATCATCCCAACTTCAGTTGGCGGAATAATAATCATGTTCAGGTACCACAATCTCAAAAGCCGGGCAACACTTTTTCCTATCAACCTTCACGTGTACAAACCTTGGAAGAGACATTGCAAGCATTCATGCAAACACAAGCGAATGTGAATAACCGGACTTCACAGGACATCAATGAGATCAAAAACACCTTGTCCACATTGACAGCTTCATTACGCACTCAAGAAAAAGGTAAGTTTCCTGCTCAACCTCAGCCTAACCCTTCTACTCAATGTCTTGTTTCTTGCTCCAATGAAACTCAACAGGAAAATGCCAGTTCTATCACAACTCTTCGAAGTGGAAAGGCAATTGACAAAAACATTCCATCAAAAGACCAAGATCCTCCTTCCCCTCCGAAAAGTAATGGTAAGGATGATGGTAAGTCTGAACTTCTTGAAAATTTGGACAAAGAAAAAGGTATGCATCCTGCTCCTTTTCCTCAAAGGTTGCAAACAATAAAGAATTTGAATCAAAATGCAGAAATTTATGAACTTTTCAAACAAGTTAAGATTAACATTCCTTTATTGGATGCAATCAAACAAGTTCCATCTTATGCTAAATTTTTGAAGGACATGTGCACATTTAAAAGGAAACATAATGTACAAAAGAAAGCATTTCTGACGGAAAGTGTGAGCTCAATCATTCAGCACCTTACTCCACCAAAATTCAAAGATCCTGGATGTCCAACAATCTCATGCATCATTGGAAACACTAGAATAGAACGTGCATTGCTTGATCTTGGTGCTAGTGTTAATCTTTTTCCTTTTTCTGTTTATCAACAGTTAGGTTTAGGTGAACTCAAGGAAACACCTGTTACACTTCAACTAGCTGATCGTTCTGTAAAAATTCCTCGAGGGATAGTTGAAGATGTTTTGGTTCAAATTGATAATTTTTACTTCCCTGCTGATTTTATTGTTTTGGACACACATCCTGTTTCAAATCCAAATGTTCAAATTCCTGTTATATTAGGCCGTCCATTTCTTGCAACTTCTAATGCTCTGATAAATTGCAGGAATGGTATTTTGAACATTTCTTTTGGAAATATGACTTTAGAATTAAATGTGTTCAACATTTGCAAGCAACCTGGTGATGATTCAGAAGTACATGAAGTGGATTTCATTGAAGAACTTGTTCATGAACATCTCACCACTACCACATTCCATGATCCTTTAGAAGCTTATTTAATTGAATGTGAGTTTGATAATGCTTCAGAAATTTCACACACTGATTCTTTGTTAAATTCTTTTCAGGATAAGCATCGTTGGAAACAAAAGTTTGAGGAACTCCCATCACTCACAAATGTCACTGTACCATCAACTATTGAACCACCCAAGCTGGATTTAAAACCATTGCCATCCGAGCTAAAATATTCCTTTTTGGGTGAGAATGAAACTTTTCCAGTCATAAATGAACTTGAGGAACTCAGAAATGATGCATATGAGAATTCTAAAATTCATAAAGAAAGAACTAAAGCCTTTCATGACAAGTTAATTTCAAGAAAAACATTTGATGTTGGGCAAAAAGTTCTACTTTATAATTCTAGACTTCACATATTTCCTGGTAAGTTGAGATCAAGATGGACTGGCCCATTTGTGGTTAAGCATGTGTATCATTATGGAGCAGTTGACATTGAGAATCCTCAAAATGGTAACGTATTCAAGGTAAATGGACAAAGACTCAAACTCTTTTTGGAAAATCATGTTACTCAAGAAGAGGTTGTTTTTCTTTCTGATCCTTGTTTTGAAAATAACTAGATGTAAATATAATTTTTACTAATTTCCAAAAAAAAAAATAATAATAATAATAATAATACATTTTTTTAACCCCGGTTAAATGGCGGATAACGGTACTCCGTGATTATTTAAGTCGGTTCCATCAGCTACCCACAAAACTGATATTGTATATAAATTTCTCTTTCAATTTCTTTTTCATTTTTTTTCAAGATGGATGATATTCTCACAAGATTGCAGAAACGATTTCCTCCTTTTCCTCGGAATATTTTACTGAAGCTTTACCAAGTTCGATTTGAAAGATTAAGAATGCTTATGCACAAAGGGATTCCTGAAGACATACGTTGGATAATTGAAGCCAAGGTACGTGAAGATGAATATATTCCTGTTTTGCATTTACCAGGTACAGGTAGAAGCACTTTTGCAAAGAAGCGACGAGCAAAGCGCATGAGTTCAAATTGCCACAAATGTGCACGATGGAAGTGTAACGGTAAATGTCGTTCTATTGGGATTCCGTCCTCTAATCGAGATGATAAAATTGAATTCATTAAGGATGGACTGAGTAAGGAGAATTTGGGTAATATCCAACTTTCTCTTGAGACGCATCCTAGTGGAGACGTACAAAGAGAAATTCTTGATTTATGGCCGCAATTCCAAAGGGAATGGCAACATCTTGGGAATCTGATGTTAAAAGACCCTGTTTGCCAGCTTGTAAGAAAACTGGATGGGAAGCATATCCTCGACTCATAGAAGGCGTTTAAGCCGTTTCTGGACGTAAAACCAGAGGAAGATGTGAGCCACAATCACAACTACAATAAATGACTTCTCAGCTTTTGGTTTGATTTGCAATAACTTTATTTCAGTTTAATTTACGTGTTGTTCGATTTGTGTAATTATTCTCGTTTTTTTTTTGCATTGGTCTTTTACGATTGATTTTTCTTCTCTTTTTGATTTTCTTCCTGAAATCACGCAAAAATCTTTTGTTAGGTTAACATTTTCTTCTGACAGGTCAAATACACTTTCGGCGACATTATTACTCTTGTCTGATTCACTACTCAGTCCTCTATATATTACACCATGTACTCATTCTCTTTCAGGCACTCGAAAAAAAAAAAAATGGAAAGCACTTCGTCCCAGCGCATTAAAAAAATTTGTGTCTTTGGAGGTGCTTATCCAGGGAAAAATAACATATTCGCTGATGAAGCCATAAGAGTTGGAGTAATACTTGCCCAACAAAAGATCCAGTTGATTTATGGAGGCGGTAGTACGGGTTTAATGGGAGCAGTCGCTACAGCAGCACACGTCGGAGGAAGTCCAGTTCTAGGAATCGTGCCAAAACTATTCACAGGTTTTTGTGGACCTACCGTGGGTAAGGAAATACAAGTCTGGAGTATCCCTGAACGGATGACAATCATGTACCATTCTGCCGATGCATTCATTGCTTTACCAGGAGGTCTGGGTACATTGGAAGAAATAGCTTGCGTGGCTTCTTGGTCATCTTTGGTCACAAATAAGAAACCCATTGGTTTGCTTAATATTAATGGTTATTTTAGTAATTTGCTTTCATATTTAGATAATGCTGTGGATAATGGATTCATGTTTTCAGAGGCAAGGAGAACCATAATTTCTGCTACAACCATTGAAGATTTACTCAAAAAGCTACAAGCTTATGAGTGTTTATCTGCTACGGTTGTTTCGCAAACGCTCGGAAAAAGAAAAAGAGATATGGACGAGCAAGGAGTGGATTGCACTTTGTCTTTGTGACATTATCTAACATTTTGCTTGTTGTGTCTCAGTTATAATAAGTGGTTAGCAACCTCTGCAGGTAATATCTCCTAAATTCTACCTTTAAAATTTGACATTGGGGACAATGTCATATTTTAGTAGGGGGTAAGGGACATATTTTGCTAATTTAAAAAAAAAAAAATTGTTGTGTTTTAAGACATTTAGAAGTATTCATTCTGAACAAGGTCTGAGTAAGGGAGACTTGAGACATACCTTGTTCGTTTGATTTAATCTTCTTCTTCAAAAAAAAAAAAAAAGCATGTTTAGACTTAGTGTGTTTTTTTTGTTACTTTCAATACTATAATGAGATATGAATTGTATAAGTCTAAAACAGATTTATTAGTGAGAAGATTTTCATGAGAATTGAGCTTGATATCAACCTTTTTATGAGCCAATGTTAATATGATATGTTGATTGAGAAAGACGCATGTTTAGACTTAATCTGACTTGTATAATCATCCTTGTGAGTTTTTGAGCCTATAATGATTGATGCATTATACAAATCAATCTAATTTCTTTCTTGAGTGCTCTTATGATTACATGATTCTCTAGAACTTGCTTTAAACCGTTTGATACTATATTGATACATGTGACAACATGAATATGATAGAGGCATTAGGATTATAACCAGAGCCAAACAGCCATCCCATATTAATGTTCTAAGAGAACATCCCCACTAGTGAGCCAATTTGAGCCTACATTAAATATGCTGTTTTATTGGTAACCACAACTTACACCTAGCCTAAATATACTTATATCCTTACCCTTGTTCTAAAGATGGATTTTTTGAGACATATTAAAAAAAAAAAAAAAAGGATATTTTTAGTTGAAAATTTGGGTTAGAAACAAAAGATAAGTGTGGGGGAAGAAAAGAAAAGAAAAAGTCAAGAGAAAAAGAAAGGGATCATTGTCAAATACATTCCCATATTAAAAAAAAAAAAAAATCTTCTCTTGAACTTCTAGAAAAAGATGTTACAAAGTTGGTTAGAATGATGCAAAGGCTCAACATGAATATTTAGCCTATGTTATTATGTGCTTTATAAGAGTTTTGAGAAGTTTTATTTGTATGATCTTATTATGTCTCTAAAATCTATGAACTCTTTGGAACCTTTGTGATATCTTTATCCTTTTGTTCTTTAACCACATTATAACCCTTTGGCCCCATTACAACCTTGAATAAAGACCTCTTGATTTATGAAGTTGTATGATCTAAATAGTGGAGAATAGGTGGACAAGCAAGCATATGGTAGAAGTGTTTTCATGAGATTGATTGAGTGTAAACACTTTACCACTACTTTAAAGAGTGAAAATCAAGAGAGTATCCCATGTGAGAAGTTGAGATTAAGTTTGAATATGCACTATTTTGATTGAAATATGTTATGTTAATATTGGCTTAACTCATTTATTTACATTCAAGCAAGATTTTTCGTGAATTTCTTTAAGCTATTGATTAGTTTTTAAGACTTGTCCAATGATTATCTCTAATTTATATTGGAAGGATTAGTTATAATTATTATTTTTAGTTTTTCTTATGTCTTCAATGTTTGTGGGTATCGTCCTAGTAAACCCTCACGAGACTAAACTCGTCCACTAGGGACACCTAGGGGTTTAAAGGCTTGTGTCACATGCTAAGTGCCACCGTGATTTCCTACGAAAATGGATTAGATTAGATTTTCTTATTTTATTTTTATTGAGTCGTTGCTAGGGACTAGCAACAATCTAAGTGTGGGGGTGTGATAACTCGTATAATTATATAGTTTTTAGTTATGTTTTATTATTGTTTTGTGTCAAATACGAGTTATTATTGTTTAGTCTAATTGTGTTTATGATCTTTTATATTTTTATGTAATTTGGTGTTTTTCACAAGTTTCTTTGAGTGATTTCAGATTATTAGAATTAAGGGCAAATCCAGTTCAGTTCCAGTTCCGACACCGTTTACCATATCAGCTATATCTCGAGTTTCACTGAAGCAATAAGGCTGAAATTTGTAGCCGTGCAAATCTAAGAGGCATATCTATCTTTTTCATGTTTTACACTTCTTGAAACGGAGTCGTTTTCCCTAGTGAAATCGACCATCAAGTTGGCTGATGTGCAATGACGTCTGTGCTGACCTGTTTTCGTATTTTGCCCATATCTTCTTATCCACATCAGCAAATGAGCTGATTCCAACGGCTATGGATCCGTAACTGATAGGGGTATATTTTTATAGAAGACAATTTTATCAGATCGAGCCTCCAACATTGACAAAATCGACCATCAAGCTGGCTGATCAGAATTGTCATACAATATGACGAAAATTGTTAGAAAAATGCACCCACCTATTATACCTACCTTTGAAATTTGTAAAGCTTGTCTCTTGTCATTTAGCCCTCCAAAATGTGTATAAATAGAGGGCCTTGGATGAGTATTGGGATACATTATACATTGGTAGGATATTAGCCATTGTAATAAAATTCTCTAAGTTTTATTCTTCTTTCCTTTCTCTAGTTTCTTTTTTTATTTACTTATGCTTCTTACATTTCTTTTCATTTTATTCATATCTAGTATGTGTTGCTAATCATATTGTTGAGGTGATGAGGTGAAGCTTTTGGTAAATGCTAAGGTTAGTCTCTTAAACATGAGCTAAAATGAATCATCATTTATAAACACTAGTATAGATAATATTTTCTTTTGGTTAAAAATCATACTTGCAAAGTAGGGATCTTGATTCATTATTGACAATGAAAATGGCACAGTAAATGCTTGGTTTCATAACCTTGATTTGTTGTAGACATATACCTTGGCATAAGGAATGCTTGGACTCTTTTTATGAGTTTTGAGGACACCAAATGAACATAATATCATATGCTATGGACGTTGGACAATTTGGACTGAATTGCTAAACCTTCCGATTGGAATCTCCCTTATGTGTGAATTTCAATTGTGTAATAAAACAAGATTAATCTTAGCATAACACCAAGAGTGGATTCTCTAACCTCAATATCTTTTCTTATTGTTTTGTTTATATCTTGTTTAATTTCTTTTATGTTATTTTGTTTATTTTGATCTCTAATATCTTGTTTATCTTATTTTGTTGTTGATTCCCTAATATCTTGTTTACTTTCTTTTTCTTATATATTTATAAACTTATACTTACTAATACGCTTCCCTGTGGTTCGACCTCGGACACCCGAGAATTTATTACTTGAACATAACCTGCACTTGGGTTTACGACTCTTAATTGAGTCTCCATCACCTCTAGAGCAATGTTATCGAGGAGGCCTGAAAGACGATTTGCATCAATCTGCAAACACCTTAGAGGCAGGTGTAGACACCTAATTTTGTCCGGACCACTAAACAAGTATGTTTTCTTCCTATATTGATGTTTCCGAGTGTAAAAAGACTGTTTTCATCCTGCAGGTGGTACTCCGAGACTTAGTTTAAGAGGGCGAGCACAAAAAGTCAAACTTGAAAAAAAAGTCAACCCAAAAAAAAAGTCAACCCCGAAAAAGTCAACCCCAGAAAGTCAACTACTGAAAAAGTCAACCCACTTTCAAAATCAAGATTTTAAGTTCAATTGAAAAATGGTGAAAGAAGTTTGATAATCCGAGGTCTACATTGAAAGATATGGAGTTCGAAAGTTGGGAGTTGGAGAACCAGTAGAAAGGAAACCCTAATCCGAGAAATTTGGGGAAAAGTGCTTAAACGATCAAATTGATCAAAATTGAAGGTTCCAAAAGAAAGATAAGCACTGAATACGGGTAATGGAGAAGTCACTTGCAAGAAAAATCGAAAGAAAAGTCAATCCGGGAGAAAACCGAGAATTAGGGTTTTTAGTGGATTTCGGTGAAATCGGGAAGAATCACAGAAATGGCCCGACTTGGTAAGACCAAAGCTCCCAATGGATGAGGAATGATTAAAAAGGATGGCCCAAGGCTCAGATTGAAGAAAATCTGAAAATCGGACTTGTTTTGAGCAAAACCGGGTTTCGAAGGTAAAAGGGCAAAATTGGAAAATTTGGGAAAAATAGCAAATGGACTCCGAAAATTCTGAAAAATTTGTCAATCTCATTCTTAAATCATTTGAAAGAGATTGGTAAAATAAAATCTTGATTCCGAGTTCGTTTGCAAAATGGCCAAATCCCGGGCTTCCTATGCAGTAATTCAAGCCGATAAATCCCGAAAAAATACCAAATGAGCTCCAAAAATTATGAAAACTTCCAGATCACATTTTTAAATTATTTTGAAGATATTGGTGAAGAAAAATCTTGATTTGGAGCTCGTTTAAAAAATGGTAAAATGTAGGGGCATAAAAGGGCATTTTTGGGAAAAAAATCCAAATAAATAGCAAACGGACTCGGATAATTTTGAAAACTTCCAGAAATCAATATTTTATTATTTTGGAAGTATTAAAAAAAGGAAAATTGAATTTGGAGTCCGTTTGATATTTATTTACATCCGGGGGGCAAAATGGTCATTTCACCCAAGCAACCGAAAAGGGCTTTTTTGGGCCTTTCAAAAATCAGAGCTGGGCTGGAAAAGAGAAGTGCTGTCCTGCCCAATCCCAAAGGAAGGAGGAAGCTTATGATTTTTTTCAATCAAGTGGTTAAAAATCAAGAGTTAGTTAATCATTCTCTTTAATCAAGCCATGGTGATTAAACCACATGGGTTAAGAAAGATGTCAACATATTTCTTGGACAGCTGTAATTTGAGAGGGCTGAGATGCTAATCTAAAGGTGGTAATTTCATGACTTTTCATCTTGAATTATTGGCCATTTGATGGAAAATAGGTTACACAAAAATGACAACATCTTTGGGGCTATTTAACCTTCATTTTCGGCCAGCCCTAGGGGAGGAGGCAGATTTTGTTTTTTCTTTTCCATTTTGGCTGATTTCTCTTAGTTTTTATTAGTTTTTATCTTCTTGGTTGAGAGCAAAAAAAGAAAAGTTTAGAAAAAAAGGAAGGTTTGAAGAGAAAAGCTTGAAATATTAGCTTCTTGAGGTTGCTCTTGAGCACCAACTCTTGCACTTTCATTTTCTATTCTTATTTTTTGCTATTTTAATCTCTACTTGGTGAGTTTTCATTTTAAAATAATGTTTCTTGTTCTTCCTTCATTTCCTTTCTTAAGTATATTTTTTTTACATTTTGTTTTTACAATAAACTCACCATGGCCAAATGGCCTACATTATTTATTTTAAGTTGCTGTTTTTGATTCATTTTACCATATTGTTTGTGCTATTTTCTTTGTTTTTGATGTTTTAAATGTTATGTTATTTCATGTTCTTGAGTTATATTTTAATTTGGTTGCTTTGTTTGTTGCCATTTATGTCTTAGATATCACGTTTTTTTGCATTTTTAATTTTCTGTTTTCATGTTGTTTAAATTTGAGCATGTTTTAGAGTTAGCATATTAAGTGTTTGTGAAAATGCTTGTGTGATTCTTTGCATGATTCTTGTTTTATATCTTAGTGAGCATGTTTTAGATTTAGTATATTAGGTGTTTGTGAAAATGCTTGTGTGATTTTTGTGTTATGACTTAGTTTTTCATGCTAGTATGCCAAGTGTTTAAGAAAATGCCATGCTTGTTGGAGCTTGAGGCCATTTGGCTACTCCATGTGTTTTGCATTGTGTGTTGCACTTTTTTGTCATGCTAGTTGTTAGGTTTTTGCATTTGCATGATATTTGGTTGGATTTTTGAATTAAGCATGCCTTGTGTTTGTAAAAATGCCATGCATGTTTTAGGTCTAGGTTACATTAAATGCCATGCAAGTTCATGTTAGGTCTAGGCCATATTATTTATTTCATGCATTTTCCTTACATTTAGGTTTAGATCCATGCATTTCATGCATTATGTTTGCTGCATTGTTTCATCCATTTCATGTTCATGCCACTTGAATAATGACTTGAGCCAATTAATGGTTCAAAGTCATGCTCTCTTGAGCACACTTGTGGAAAATTAAGTTTGTCAAATTGATTATTCTACCTTTGTGATTTTTTTTACTTAGCCAATTTTTATCTAACTTTCAAAAAGTCCTAGCTACTGATTTCAAGTCATTCTATGAGTTTCAAATATTTTTATTTTGATTTTTAAATGATTTCATCAAAGACAAAAAAAATGTGTTGGCAAAGCAGTTTTTTTTTACCCAAAACTCGTACATCTCCAATTTTTCTAGGAATGCATCTTTGATCAGAAAATTAAGTCGATTTTTTTCCGTGTATTTCTACATGTCCTGAGTCTCCAATAATTGTTTCAGAATTTTTGGAATTTTTAAAAATAGGGTAAAAAATCGTTGATTAAAACTGGACAGTGGAGTCAGAATTGATTTTAAAAAAAAAAAAACAAAGCAGTTTTTTTCTCCTCCAAAAACTCGTACATCTCTGGTTTTTCTGGAATTCATCTTTGATCAGAAAATTAAGTCGATTTTTTTCCGTGTATTTTTACATGTCCTGAGTCTCCAACAATTTTTTCAAAATTTTTGGAATTTTTAAAAATAGGGTAAAAAATCGTGGATTAAAACTGGTCAGTGGAGTCAGAATTGAATTTAAAGAAAAACCAATTTTCTGTTTTGGTTAATTTACATAGAGTGGGTTGATTAGGAAGGTTAGCTACTGACTTAGGGTAATTTCTAAGCCTTTTTAAACTCTAAAAATGGTTTTTCAAGTCCCGGGTTAAGGAGAGTCAAGTCCGGATTTTTTTAAACTTAGGAAATTAGAGCCATTTAAAAAAAATTTAGTCCAGTTTTTATTGTTAATTCAAGCTTCTCAAAATTGTTTTCAAACAATCACAAAGTATTTTGGTTTTAGAATATTTAATTTGACATATTTTCCTAAGGTAGCCGGATATCTTTTTAGATATACGGATTTCCTTAATTAAAGGAAAAAATACATTTCATGCATTGCATTTTTATATTCATGCATTTTATATAATATGTGATTCTTGCCATAATAATTTCTATGTGTCATGACATTTAGGTTGCATTATATTATTTAGATTTTGCTATGTCATTTTATTTATGTCATGTCTATACATATTCATTTCTTTTAAATGTTTTCAAAAAAGATAATGGTTTTCAATAAAAATAAAGATACTCCCGAGTTAAAATAATTCATGAGTTCTCTACCGGGTTTGCTGGAGGGAATATCATCAATTATTATTAATAAAGGAATATCTTTCTTTCAAAAAAAAAGAGAATGATTTGGAAAATTTTCCAAAACTAATAAAAATTTCTATATTTTGCCACGTTTGTTGGGGAATATAGGAAAATTTTGAATTTATAAATTCCGGATCATTTTCAATAAAAAAATGGAATTATTTTTCTTTAAATTGGGAATTAATTTGAAATACTAAATTTAAAACCAACTTTTACCGAGACTTGAGATAACACACGATTAATAAGGTACCGATTTATACGGGCGTTGTGGGGGTACTAATCCTTCCCTGCACGTAACCGACTCCCGAACCCGCTTCTTTGATTTCTCTGGTTTAAAACGCAGACTTGAAATTGGTTTTTAAAATGTTTTAATTAATTTTTAAAATATTTTATAAAACCGGTTTTAATAGGTGGCCGATCACACCTAGCTAAAAAAGATTGGTGGCGACTCCATGTCTTTTTTAAGGTCATTTTCAAAACCTTCATTTCTAGAGGAATTAAGTCGACTTTTCCTCGGTTTTTTTTTAATGTCACGCTTAATGAATAATAAAGTCTTGCGATGAGATTTCGTCGTTATTTTTTTTAGGTTGCGACAGCTTGGCGACTCCACTGGGGACATATTAGAGAGTCAGGCCTAGAATTAGTCGTGTGTTATCAAAGTCTCGATTTTTTTGGTTTAATTGGTATTTAATTTTAATTCCCACTTTTTTTTAATATGGAGAATTTTGAAAATAAAAAAATGTTTTTAAATATGTTCATACTCATGTGCATGCATTTTATTTTTGTTCTCTAGTTATTTAAGGTTGTGTATTATAATTGCTTGTCGGTTAATACGTTACACTATTCTTGAATGTTTTAATTGCTAGGGCATTTAGAATAAGGTTTGTAGAATAGGTAGTGAAAGGTTTGATATTCCTCCACACACACTACACGTGCATTTGCATAACATGAATCCTCTACCCAGGTTCCGTCCTTTTAAGTGGGAGTAAAGTAACTAAGCCTTCGTGATTGATCCTCCGTATGGGCTAGTGAAACACTTTCGGAGTATAAAGTACCTAATGCCTTCGTGATGATCCTCCGCATGGGCATAGGAAAATATACTCTAACGAATTGAACCCGCTTTTATCGGGGTGCCTTACTAGCCTTCACCGGCGACAGTAAGGAACAATTCGGGGCCTTAGAACCGATTCACCCTCATATAGTGAACCTAGGCGAAGCCATCCCGAATTTCCGTTAGATATACCGAAAATAGGAACACATGGAGGGACATTTCTAAACTTTGTGTTAGCTATTTTACACTCCGAATAAGTGTGGTAGATCGGGCAACGATGTACGTACATCGCCCGTAATAAATGTGATACTCCGCCTCGAAGGCATCGTGATGCCTAAATAAGCAGATATTGTTGGGGCAGATGTTCATTAGCTGTTTTTAATAAAAAAAAATCCTTTTTCAAGCATTTTTGCATTTTGCACATTTCATACATGTGTGAATAGAGCATGTACATTTTGGTTGTATTATTGATCTCGTTTTTTGCAAAAAATGGATGGTGATATACCTGGCATTAGATTGCATCCATAGCATACATGGTCATCATAATTTCTCTGTATATGTTCATGCATTAATCATCAGTTTATTCATGCACATAGGAATAGAGCATGTACATTCATAATTGTATTCTTAATCTCATGACATTTTCATTTGCATGAAAGGGGTTCGAGATATGAGGAATGAATCGGAGGAACGACTGGGTGCTTTGGAACGCAATCAAGAGGAATATGGACATGAAATCCGAGAGGTGAAGGAACAACTTGCCAAATTGCTGAAAATGGTTGAGGATATGGGTAACAGTAAAGGTGAACTTTCTCAGGGCTTCGCATCATCTTCGGATCAACCAAAACCATTATGTCCAGAACATACAATCCTTGCTGGATCCTGCACTTGTCAATGCCACAAAGGTTGCAATCCTGATGAAATTGTGGACAAAATCATGAAAATAATTAAACCTGAAAGCCTGATACCAAAGACAGAAACCTCGAATCCAGTACCATACCTGCAAACTGTTCTAGGTCCAAACCAATATCCCCACCCTACTATGGTCCAATCGTCCATTGGGATGACCACGACGGGATTCTAGAATCCCACACCATTACCAACAACTGCCAGTTCATACTATTTCCCTCATCAATCACCTTATCCAGTACCTGGGATAGGAACCTCGAGCTATGTACAACCTCCAAAGGCCTCGTGTCCAAATCCATACCCTTACCATGCTGTTTTGCCACAGCTCCATGTAAACACACTGGTTCGAACCTTAGTGCCACCACCAAGTGCCCCAACTCCTAGGCCATGTGTGACTAAGAAACGACCACAGGATAAGACCCAAATGCCTTTTGATCCCATTCCAATCAGCTACCGAGAGCTTCTCCCTATACTGATCCAAAATCACATGGTTGCCTGTGTCCCATTGAAATCCCTGTCACCACCATATCCAAAGGGGTATAATCCAAATGCAAGATGTGATTATCACTGTGGAATTGTTGGCCATAGCATTGAAGACTGTATGGCCTTCAAAAAGAAAGTGCAAACTCTCATAGATGCCAAGTGGTTGGATCCAATGACACTGATTGATAAAGGACTGGAAAACTCCATTAGGATTGGGAGATTTACAACATTGAGGTGGAAAGACTTTGGTCTTATATGATGTAATAGGATTTCACTTTTTCAGTAGCCGGCTCTTATAGCCTTAGGATGCTAAGAAGAATAAATTTCTTGTAAAAGATAGTTTTAACTACTGCAAAAATTTTGTAAAACATGGTTTATACCATTGTGAACATTGATTTGGGAATGAATTGGCTATGTTGATGATTAAGTTCCTCCGATTCTTATTTCCTCCGTGATATCTTCCCCTTTGCATTTTGCATCCGATCAATTATTTGTCAGGTTGCATTCATACATTCATAATCAGCATGATTTTTCTGTATATATCCATACATTAATATGCTTATTCTTTATATGCATCAGGTTGACTTTGGGTTGCATTCATAACAAACATAGTTAGCATGATTTCTTTGTATATGTTCATGCATTAATTTGCTTATTACATACATCATGTTAGCATTAGGTCGCATTCATGACATACATGGTTAGCATGATTTTCTTTGTATATACTCTATATCAATCATTCATTGTTTGCATGTATCATAATTGACACCGTGTTGCATTCATAGGATATATGATCATTCATTGGGAAATATGCTAAAATGCACATGATCAGTCATTGCATATATCCATGTGTTGATTTGTTTATTCTTTGTTTGCAACATGCTGGCATTGTGATTGCATTTATTACATATATGGTCAGCATGTTTCCATTGTACATATCCATACATCATATTGTTTAGGCTTCACATGCATCAAATTGCATTCATGGCTCATTCATCATGACATACATTTGGGGGAAATAAAATAGAAGTTGGGTTGGCTTTAGGAGTCTTTGAAAGAATTTCCATTTCAAATCAGAAGAAGTACTGAGTACACTTTTAATACAGGCTGGTGCTATGGAGGATGAACAAGTTGCCCGAATGGAAAAAATGGAAAGGGAACAGAGAGAATTGGGAGAACAGCTAGCAAAATCTCAAGCAGAATCTAAGGATCAGATGACTAAACTGATGGAGCTAATGTCTGCTGTAATCAAGGGAAAAGGATACACCGAAAACTTTGTCGTCGAAGAAGGGTTAGAGGCACAAAAGGGCCAAGATGGGGTCGTAATAAGTGATGCCCAGAACACTGTTACCCCCGTCAATGTCTTAAACTCAGATGATCCAGCTAAACAGGCAAAGTTGAAAAGGGTTGCGGTAAATGAGGTTGAGCTGGCAGATTCCCAAGGGAAATATCAATTGTTAGATGAAAGGCTCCGGGCAGTAGAAAGTACAGATGTATTTGGGAGTTTAGATGCGAAAGAACGATGTTTGGTCTTCGATTTAGTCATTCCTCCTAAGTTCAAGATCCCTGACTTTGTGAAATATGACGGGACAACCGATCCATTAGCCTCAGCGGATCCGCAATTAGGTGGTATAGTCAGTTGAGCAAGGATTAGATTCGCTCTTGGAATGATCTGGCTAGGGTTTTTCTAAACCAGTCTAAGCATATGACCGACATGGCGCCTGATCGTCTCACCTTGCAAAATATGAAGAAAAGAGCTACTGAGAGCTTCAAGGAATATGTGCAACGGTGGATGAGCCTGGCTGTCCAAGTACAACCGTCCTTAACTCAGAAGGAAACCATTGTCCTTTTTGTGAATACACTGCAGGCCCCGTACTATGATATACTTGTTGGCAACATCACAAAAAAAATTTCAGACATGGTAATTTCAGGGGAAATGATTGAGAATGCTATCAAGGATGGGAAAATTGAAGGAGAAAGAACATCCAATACCAAGAAAAAAGGGGGCATCTGAAAAGAAAAAGGAAGATACCCAAGTCGTGGAAGACTTTGCCCCACCTCCCCAATTCTCCTCATATCAGCCATTTTACTCTACCCTGAATAATGTCTCTCATGGTTTTTATCCCTACCAACCAATGACTGCAACTACACCAGAATTTACATCTGTCTATCAATCGAACACCCTTGGGAATAATCGAAGGGGGCATAAAAAGCGAAAAAGAAATCAGGTTGACCCGATTCCTATGACATATAGTGAGATACTACCTCAACTCATCCAGAATCACCTTGTGACACCCATGCAAATAGCGCCTCTGAAGCCCCCTTATCCGAGCTGGTATGATGCTAATGAGTGTTGTGGGTACCATTCTGGCAATCAAGGTCACTCAACAGAGAACTGCCCCGCTTTGAAGTACAAGGTCAGAGATCTCGTCAAGGCTGGTTCGATAAGTTTTGAAGATGGGGAAGCCAAGTGTCATAAGAAACATTGTGCATGATCATATTAGGTTTTTGACGCATGTAGTTCTATACACTGTGATAATGAAAGCACTTGTCTCATGTTAACATCTACATGAATTAAATGAATTTTGAATTTTAAATGCTTTGTGTTTATTGTGTTTTAACAATAACTTGAATTTGCAAAAACAAGCATTAAGGAAGTTTTAATAATAGATAGTCTTGAGAATATTGATGATCATTGTTAGAAATGACCCAATACCTTCAGCCATCTCTTTTAGGCTTTTCTAAGCCTAAATCTTTTGAACCGAGACCACTTGAAAGACCTAATGCTTCAAGGAATATGAATGATTTGACTTCATAAAACCATTGTCATCACAGAATAAGCAAAGACGTGGATCTTAGTCTAGGCTATGAACAAAGGAACGAACTTTTTGAAAATTTTCAAATTCCTTGAAAATCAAACAAATGAGACATTCTTTCAAGAATCCAGATTTTGAAAATTTGGTGTGTGTCAAGATTGTGCTAAAACCATTCATGACCTTTCCCAATGACCACAAAACACTAATTGCCCAGACATCACTTCATGTTTGACACCCTGGGGCACAATGATTAAAATAGATTATCCCTTGTCCCAGAGAAAACCCATTTTTTGGGTCATATTTTCCTTGTCTCTTCAAAGAACTCAGATTTGAAATTCATCCTTTTCAGTACAGACCTGGACTTGCTATGTTCCTCGTTGATACAAATTCTCATTGGTTAATCAAATTGGGGCATCATATATGGAAATGATGGATACATGGTGAATAAGGATGGACTAAACGCATGAATCATTGGGGGCATGCGACGAAAAAAAAAAGAAAAAGAAAAATCGTGATATCATGCATATGAGAATTCGGATGATTCCAAAAGTGCAAAATGAAATTCTGAATATCTATTTCCCCTGGGGATTGCTTTTCAATGTGAATATTTGTGCTTGACATGAGAAATGGCCATCTTTCATATCCTTTTCACACAAAAGAAATTATCCATAGTCACCCCTTTTGAGCCAAAAAAATTCTTTCTTCTTGGAACCCTGATCAAGGATCACCCTCTACACTGGGGGGCAAATGCGAGGAAATATCTTTCTAAAGATCATTGAGAAATTAGTCCTAGCTCAAAGACAAATACAAAGCAAATGAAACCCCGAATAAATACGGGCTCACTCTGTCAAAGAAAAAAGAGGAAAAGATGGCGAAATGAAAGCCAAGGAAAAAAACAGACAAAAAAAAAGTGTGTGAAAAGACATGGCAAATGGAAAGCCAAAAGCAAGGAAGAAAAAGAGCAAAGTCAAAAGGAAAGAAATGTCCAAGAAGGGACAAAGGCTTCAAGGAGAATCCTCCTCAAGAAATGATCCTTGATCTGATTACCCTCAAACACATATTTTGGGCCTATTTATCCTTTCTTTCTGAACCCTGAGCCATGGCCTACATTACGTGCTTTAAAAGTCCATTTTAATCAAGCATGAATATTTAATTTGAAAGGTTTTTTCTCAGATTTTATACCATTTCATCGAATTATCATTTCACTAAGGAAGAATTTAGAATTCTCAAGTGTAAAAAAAAAAAAAAAATGGGAAGAATGTGACTCTAGGGCGAAAACCCAAAAATGGACGGTCTAGAGTAAAATGGAAATTTTTGATGCCATCTATGAAAGTGCCGATACCACAAAAGAGAAGATCATTATAAAGAAGTAGTCATCGAGGAACATCTAGGAATTCCTGAACCTCCCAAAGTGTCAACTCTCATTCGGATGATTGCTTTCAAAAACTGAAACTTTTTTTTCTCCAAAATCAACTTTCCAGTTTAAACATCCCAGCCAATCTTGACGCTTGTCAAAATACCTTGATATTGGAAACTACAAGAATGTTGAATTTGTTTGGTTCTCAATGAATTCATGATTTATAAAATCTGTTCCATTTGTGAGCCTAGAAGAGACATACATTTTTGTTGTGAAGTTTTCCTGGAAAAACCAAAATCTTGTTGTATCGAGCCTTGTCAATTCAAATTGAAAAACCCAAATTAATACTTAGGGAATTTTCTAACAGTGATCATCAGTCATCAAAAGATTTGTACATCATACACTGTGGAGTTAAAATTTTTGGCTTAGAAGTTTTCCTTAAATAAGCAAAATTGTTTTTCAAAAAGGGAAAATAAAAATATTTTTGAAATACCCATTTTTGATGTTGACATGAGACAAGGGTTTTTCTAACCCAAAGGTATAGAACTGCCAGGATAGGTCCTGACTTCCAGATATGAGAAGAAGAAATCGAACTCAGTTCAGATCTCTATTGATGAAAGTTTGAAAACTTTTGGGGCAAAGAGAATAGCCAAAATGAATTGAAGATATACTCTGATTTGAAGAGGAAAAATGAATTTGAAAGGCTAAGCCAAAGTCTAGAAAAACAACCAGGGGCATTTGCATCACTCATGAGCACTCATCTCTTTATCGAGCTTTTGCATCTGCACAGTGTCGGCAAGTATTTGCATCATTCATGGGTATTTGCATTGGCATTATTCCATAAGCATCTGTATTTTACCTTTACATTTACATTCTTCATGGAATTCGCATTTGTGTCATCTCAAGCAATTGCATCATTTCTAGAATCATTGCATTTTCATTACTGTGTGGTAATTGTAGTTACACCATTCATAAACCAGTTACATGAACACAATTAGTAAGGGCATCTGCATCATGAAACATGGGCATCAATCCAGGCCATTTGCATTTGCATTAAGAAATATTTTGCATTTGCACCATGAAGCATGAGCACCTTGTTAAAAAACATGTGCATCTGCATCATTTCTCAAAGCTTCTGGTGGGGATATCCAGAATTTTACAGTTTTAAAAGTGAACAAGTCTTCGGTGGTGATAGCTGAAGCCTCTGGTGGAGATATCCAGGGTTTTATAATTTTGAAACAATTTGAAATCTTCTTCTGAAAGAGTTACCCAGAATTTTACAACGAGCAAGTCTTTGGTGGTGATAGCCAAAGCTTCTGGTGGGGATATCCAGAATTTTACAGTTTTAAAAGTGAACAAGTCTTCGGTGGTGATAGCTGAAACCTCTCGTGGAGATATCCAGGGTTTTATAATTTTGAAAAATGAGAAATCTTCTTTTGGAGGAGTTATCCAGAATTTTATTCAACATGTGCATCTACATCAAGAAGCATTTGCATCAATCTAAGTTAGTTGAATCTGCATCAAGAAAATTTGCATCAAATCAAGTCATTTACATTTGCATCAAAGATATTTGCACCAATCTAAGTCATTTGCATCTACATCAAGAAGCGCTTGCATCAACTAAAGACATTTGCATTTGCATCATCTCTTAAAGCTGTCATGTAGAGTCGAACTCGTTTTGCTTCTCAAATGAGTCGAGCCCCGAGATCATCGTCGAGGTACTTTTTTTTTATTATTTATTATTATGAACAAGTCTTCGGTGGTGATAGCTGAAGCCTCTGGTGGAGATATCCAGAGTTTTAAAATCCTTTGAAAAGGTTAAAAGTCTTCGGTGGTGATAGCTGAAGCTTCTGGAGGTGAAACCCAGAATTTTTTACAGTTTTAAAAATGAGCAAGACTTTGGTGGTGATAGCCGAAGCTTCTGGAGGAGATATCCAGAATTTTAAACACAGCTGAGAACAAGACAAGTTAAGGCCCCAAGACCATCGTCGAGGTCATTTCCTTTCTTGCTAATCGAATTCGTTTTCTTAAGACGAGTCGAGCCCCGAGATCGTCGTCGAGGTACTTTTTTTATTATGAACAAGTCTTCGGTGGTGATAGCTGAAGCCTCTGGTGGAGATATCCAGAGTTTTAAAATCCTTTGAAAAGGTTAAAAGTCTTCGGTGGTGATAGCTGAAGCTTCTGGAGGTGAAACCCAGAATTTTTTTACAGTTTTAAAAATGAGCAAGACTTTGGTGGTGATAGCCGAAGCTTCTGGAGGAGATATCCAGAATTTTAAACACAGCTGAGAACAAGACAGGTTAAGGCCCCGAGACCATCGTCGAGGTCATTTCCTTTCTTGCTAATCAAATTCGTTTTCTTAAGACGAGTCGAGCCCCGAGATCATCGTCGAGGTACTTTTTTTTATTATGAACAAGTCTTCAGTGGTGATAGCTGAAGCCTCTGGTGGAGATATCCAGAGTTTTAAAATCCTTTGAAAAGGTTAAAAGTCTTCGGTGGTGATAGCTGAAGCTTCTGGAGGTGAAACCCAGAATTTTTTACATTTTAAAAATTGAGCAAGACTTTGGTGGTGATAGCCGAAGCTTCTGGAGGAGATATCCAGAATTTTAAACACACCTGAGAACAAGACAGGTTAAGGCCCCGAGACCATCGTCGAGTTCGTTTCCTTTCTTGCAAATCGAATTCGTTTCCTTAAGACGAATCGAGCCTTGATTAGGTAGGGAATTCAATTTAAAGACAAATCTTCAATTTACTTTTTTTTTATAAAAAAAAAAAACAAAGAAATTAAAAAAATTTGAAAAAAGGAAAAAAGAGAAAAAATGAAAAAAACAGAAAATGAAAAAAGAAAATAAAAAATGGAAAACGCAAAATGCAAAAATGAATGAAGAAATGAAAAAGAAAACCCCTTTTCTTTCCATGTGATTTCACTGACCGTACAAAATTAGTGTTGGTTTATCTTTGCCTGATTCCTGATTCTCAGCAATAGCCAAAGAGGGGGAGCTGTAGACACCTAATTTTGTCCGGACCACTAAACAGGTATGTTTTCTTCCTATATTGATGTTTCCGAGTGTAAAAAGACTGTTTTCATCCTGCAAGTGGTACTCCGAGACTTAGTTTAAGAGGGCGAGCACAAAAAGTCAAACTTGAAAAAAAGTCAACCCAAAAAAAAAGTCAATCCCGAAAAAGTCAACCCCAGAAAGTCAACTACTGAAAAAGTCAACCCACTTTCAAAATCAAGATTTTAAGTTCAATTGAAAAATGGTGAAAGAATTTTGATAATCCGAGGTCTACATTGAAAGATATGGAGTTCGGAAGTTGGGAGTTGGAGAACCAGTAGAAAGGAAACCCTAATCCGAGAAATTTGGGGAAAAGTGCTTAAACGATCAAATTGATCAAAATTGAAGGTTACAAAAGAAAGATAAGCACTGAATACGGGTAATGGAGAAGTCACTTGCAAGAAAAATCGAAAGAAAAGTCAATCCGGGAGAAAACCGAGAATTAGGGTTTTTAGTGGATTTCGGTGAAATCGGGAAGAATCACAGAAATGGCCCGACTTGGTAAGACCAAAGCCCCCAATGGATGAGGAATGATTAAAAAGGATGGCCCAAGGCTCAGATTGAAGAAAATCTGAAAATCGGACTTGTTTTGAGCAAAACCGGGTTTCGAAGGTAAAAGGGCAAAATTGGAAAATTTGGGAAAAATCGCAAATGGACTCCGAAAATTCTGAAAAATTTGTCAATCTCATTCTTAAATCATTTGAAAGAGATTGGTAAAATAAAATCTTGATTTCGAGTTCGTTTGCAAAATGGCCAAATCCCGGGCTTCCTATGCAGTAATTCAAGCCGATAAATCCCGAAAAAATAACAAATGAGCTCCAAAAATTATGAAAACTTCCAGATCACATTTTTAAATTATTTTGAAGATATTGGTGAAGAAAAATCTTGATTTGGAGCTCGTTTAAAAAATGGTAAAATGTAGGGGCATAAAAGGGCATTTTTGGGAAAAAATCCAAATAAATAGCAAACGGACTCGGATAATTTTGAAAACTTCCAGAACTCAATATTTTATTATTTTAGAAGTATTAAAAAAATAAAAATTGAATTTGGAGTCCGTTTGATATTTATTTACATTCGGGGGGCAAAATGGTCATTTCACCCAAGCAACCGAAAAGGGCTTTTTTGGGCCTTTCAAAAATCAGAGCTGGGCTGGAAAAGAGAAGTGCTGGCCTGCCCAATCCCAAAGGAAGGAGGAAGCTTATGATTTTTTTCAATCAAGTGGTTAAAAATCAAGAGTTAGTTAACCATTCTCTTTGATCAAGCCATGGTGATTAAACCACATGGGTTAAGAAAGATGTCAATATATTTCTTGGACAGCTGTAATTTGAGAGGGCTGAGATGCTAATCTAAAGGTGGTAATTTCATGACTTTTCATCTTGAATTATTGGCCATTTGATGGAAAATAGGTTACACAAAAATGACAACATCTTTGGGGCTATTTAACCTTCATTTTCGACCAGCCCTAGAGGAGAAGGCAGATTTTGTTTTTTCTTTTCCATTTTGGCTGATTTCTCTTAGTTTTTCTTAGTTTTTATCTTCTTGGTTGAGAGAAAAAAAAAAAAGAAAAGTTTAGAAAAAAAGGAAGGTTTGAAGAGAAAAGCTTGAAATATTAGCTTCTTGAGGTTGCTCTTGAGCACCAACTCTTGCACTTTCATTTTCTATTCTTATTTTTTGCTATTTTAATCTCTACTTGGTGAGTTTTCATTTTAAAATAATGTTTCTTGTTCTTCCTTCATTTCCTTTCTTAAGTATATTTTTTTTACATTTTGTTTTTACAATAAACTCACCATGGCCAAATGGCCTACATTATTTATTTTAAGTTGCTGTTTTTGATTCATTTTACCATATTGTTTGTGCTATTTTCTTTGTTTTTGATGTTTTAAATGTTATGTTATTTCATGTTCTTGAGTTATATTTTAATTTGGTTGCTTTGTTTGTTTCCATTTATGTCTTAGATATCACGTTTTTTTGCATTTTTAATTTTCTGTTTTCATGTTGTTTAAATTTGAGCATGTTTTAGAGTTAGCATATTAAGTGTTTGTGAAAATGCTTGTGTGATTCTTTGCATGATTCTTGTTTTATATCTTAGTGAGCATGTTTTAGATTTAGTATATTAGGTGTTTGTGAAAATGCTTGTGTGATTTTTGTGTTATGACTTAGTTTTTCATGCTAGTATGCCAAGTGTTTGAGAAAATGCCATGCTTGTTGGAGCTTGAGGCCATTTGGCTACTCCATGTGTTTTGGATTGTGTGTTGCACTTTTTTGTCATGCTAGTTGTTAGGTTTTTGCATTTGCATGATATTTGGTTGGATTTTTGAATTAAGCATGCCTTGTGTTTGTAAAAATGCCATGCATGTTTTAGGTCTAGGTTACATTAAATGCCATGCAAGTTCATGTTAGGTCTAGGCCATATTATTTATGTCATGCATTTTCCTTACATTTAGGTTTAGATCCATGCATTTCATGCATTATGTTTGCTGCATTGTTTCATCCATTTCATGTTCATGCCACTTGAATAATGACTTGAGCCAATTAATGGTTCAAAGTCATGCTCTCTTGAGCACACTTGTGGAAAATTAAGTTTGTCAAATTGATTATTCTACCTTTGTGATTTTTTTTACTTAGCCAATTTTTATCTAACTTTCAAAAAGTCCTAGCTACTGATTTCAAGTCATTCTATGAGTTTCAAATATTTTTATTTTGATTTTTAAATGATTTCATCAAAGACAAAAAAAATGTGTTGGCAAAGCAGTTTTTTTTACCCAAAACTCGTACATCTCCGATTTTTCTGGGAATTCATCTTTGATCAGAAAATTAAGTCGATTTTTTTCCGTGTATTTTTACATGTCCTGAGTCTCCAATAATTGTTTCAGAATTTTTGGAATTTTTAAAAATAGGGTAAAAAATCGTTGATTAAAACTGGACAGTGGAGTCAGAATTGATTTTAAAAAAAAAAAACAAAGGAGTTTTTTTCTCCTCCAAAAACTCGTACATCTTTGGTTTTTCTGGGAATTCATCTTTGATCAGAAAATTAAGTCGATTTTTTTTCGTGTATTTTTACATGTCCTGAGTCTCCAATAATTTTTTCAGAATTTTTGGAATTTTTAAAAATAGGGTAAAAAATCGTGGATTAAAACTGGACAGTGGAGTCAGAATTGAATTTAAAGAAAAACCAATTTTCTGTTTTGGTTAATTTACATAGAGTGGGTTGATTAGGAAGGTTAGCTACTGACTTAGGGTAATTTCTAAGCCTTTTTAAACTCTAAAAATGGTTTTTCAAGTCCCGGGTTAAGGAGAGTCAAGTCCGGATTTTTTTAAACTTAGGAAATTAGAGCCATTTAAAAATTTTTTAGTCCAGTTTTTATTGTTAATTCAAGCTTCTCAAAATTGTTTTCAAACAATCACAAAGTATTTTGGTTTTAGAATATTTAATTTGACATATTTTCCTAAGGTAGCCGGATATCTTTTTAGATATACGGATTTCCTTAATTAAAGGAAAAAATACATTTCATGCATTGCATTTTTATATTCATGCATTTTATATAATATGTGATTCTTGCCATAATAATTTCTATGTGTCATGACATTTAGGTTGCATTATATTATTTAGATTTTGCTATGTCATTTTATTTATGTCATGTCTATACATATTCATTTCTTTTAAATGTTTTCAAAAAAGATAATGGTTTTCAATAAAAATAAAGATATTCCCGAGTTAAAATAATTCATGAGTTCTCTACCGGGTTTGCTGGAGGGAATATCATCAATTATTATTAATAAAGGAATATCTTTCTTTTAAAAAAAAAAGAGAATGATTCGAAAAGTTTTCCAAAACTAATAAAAATTTCTATATTTTTCCACGTTTGTTGGGGAATATAGGAAAATTTTGAATTTATAAATTCCGGATCATTTTCAATAAAAAAATGGAATTATTTTTCTTTAAATTGGGAATTAATTTGAAATACTAAATTTAAAACCAACTTTTACCGAGACTTGAGATAACACACGATTAATAAGGTACCGATTTATACGGGCGTTGTGGGGGTGTTATTTACCTTCCCTGCACGTAACCGACTCCCGAACCCGCTTCTTTGATTTCTCTGGTTTAAAACGCAGACTTGAAATTGGTTTTTAAAATGTTTTAATTAATTTTTAAAATATTTTATAAAACCGGTTTTAATAGGTGGCCGATCACACCTAGCTAAAAAAGATTGGTGGCGACTCCATGTCTTTTTTAAGGTCATTTTCAAAACCTTCATTTCTAGAGGAATTAAGTCGACTTTTCCTCGGTTTTTTTTTTAATGTCACGCTTAATGAATAATAAAGTCTTGCGATGAGACTTCGTCGTTATTTTTTTTAGGTTGCGACAGCAGGCAAAATTCGTCTTAAGGTCAGAGGTGAAACATTGATTCGATATTGATTTTTTTCAAATCAATTCTCTGTAATTGTCTCTGTTTTTTCAATTATGTGCAAGTACGTGTATACATAAAGTTCCAATTTCTTTATTTATATATTCTGTTTATATTATAGTATATAGCAATATTTTCCTAACAATCTTAAGAAGAAATTTTGTTTGTGTTTTATTTGTTATATATTGTTTTTTAGAATATATGTATATTCGTATTTATTATTTAATGTGTGTTGAACTTGCATATTTATATATTTACGTCCATGTTTCGATTGAATGTTTGAAATTCACAAGGAATCATTTGTATAGACACCTAATTTTGTTCGGACCACTAAATCAGGTATTTTTTCTTCCTAAAGTGATGTTTCAAAATGCAAAAAGGTTTTTTTTCATCCTACAAGTGGTACTCCAAGACTTAGTTTAAGAAAACAGGCATAAAAAGTCAATATTGAAAAAGTCAACCCTGAAAAGTCAACTACTGAAGAAGTCAACCACATTCAAAATCAAGATTCAAAGTTCAATTGAATAATGGTGAAAGAATTTTGATAATCCGATATCTACAACGAAAAATATGGAGTCTGGATGGGTTACGGAGATTTAGTAGAAAGAAAATCATAGTTTGAAAATTTGAAAAAAAGTGCTTAAACGATCAAATTGGTCGAAATTGGAGGTTCCAAATGAAAGATAATCAATAACTACGGGTAAGGGAGAGGTTACTTGGAAGAAAAACTGAAGGAAAAGTCAATTTGGAAGAAAATCGAGAATTAGGGTTTTTGGTGGATTTTTGTGAAATTGGGGAAAATTGTAAAAATGACCCGGTTCGGTAAAACTAAAGCCCCTAATTAATGAAGAGTGATTAAACAAGGATAACTCAAGGCTCAGTTTGAAGTAATTCCGAGAAAATAACCGATTGGAGGAAAAACGAAAAAACGAGAAAATTTCCGATACTAAAAACAAGGAAAAATCAAATTGGAAGGGAATTTGATCGTAAAAATTTGGCATTTTTGGATCAACTCCAATTCAATATATGAAAAAGTCAAAAAAAAAAAAGAAAATCTGAAAATCGGACTTGTTTTGAGCAAAATCGGGCTTTAGAGACAAAAGGGCAAATTTGAAAAATTCAGAAAAAATAGCAAACGAGCTCCAAAATTTACAAAAACTTCCAGATCTCATTCTTAATCATTTGGAAGAGATTGGAGAAGAAAAATCCGGATCCGGAGTTCGTTTGCAAAATGGCAAAATCTCGGGCCCACTATGCTGAAATTCAAGAAGATAAATCCCGAAAAAATAGCAAATGAGCTCCAAAAATTCTGAAAATTTTAAGATCTCATTTTTAAATTATTTGGAAGAGATTGGCGAAGAAAAATCTGGATTAGTAGCTCGTTTGCAAAATGGAAAATCTCGGGCCCACTAAGCTGAAATTCTAGCAGATAAATCCCAAAAAATAGCAAATGAGCTCCAAAAATTATGAAAACTTTCAGATCTCACTTTTAAATTATTTGGAAGAGATTGGTGAATAAAAATCTAGATTCGGAGCTCGTTTAAAAAATGGTAAAAGTTCGGGTGCATTAAGGGGCAATTTTGGAAGAAAAATCCGAAAAAATAGCAAATAGGCTCGAAAAATTATGAAAACTTCTAGAATTCAATTTTTTATTATTTAGGAAGTTTTTAAAAAATAAAATTTGGATTTGGAGTCCGTTTGCAATTTAATTAGGTTCGGGGGCCAAAAACGTCATTTTACTTAAGAAACCAAAAAGGGCTTTTCTTGCAATGGAGATTGGGCTGGATTTTAAAATGTCAATCAGCAAAGCCCATGTTGGAGAGTGATTTTTCTGAGTCATTGCATCCAAGGGCCAAGAGTGGATAGGAAGATAGTTATTTTTTTGATCAAGCCTTTGAAATTGTAACACATGGACCAATGCATGGAGAGGGATGATGTCATATTTATGACATCATCTTCATGACATCATATTAGTTAGGGGCTGATTTAATCTAAGGGTGAGAATTTTACATAGAAAGCATCTTGGATTAAAGGACATTGGATCAAAAATTGGTTAGAAAAATGACAACTTTCCTACACTCTTTACTACCATTCGGCCAAGGCATTTGAGGGGGGGAATTCAGATCTTTTAGAGGTTTTGGTGGCTGATTGAAGGCAGTATCTAGGGAGAAAAAGAAAAGAAAAAAAAATGAGGAAAAAAGGGATAAAAAATAAAGGTTTTGCTTACTACTTCTTGATTTGGAAAGCTAGAGCAAGGTAGCTATATTATTTCATGGTTTTCTCATACTTTGTTGACATGATTTTGCTATTTTGATTGTTATTTTATTTTCTTTTATGAAATAAACTTGTTTTTTAAATAAGTGATAAGGAGTTTCTACTTTGTATTTTGAAAGAAATCAAGAAAGCAAGTTTTTCTACATTTATCTACATGGCCGAATGGTATTTTTTTTTAATGATTTTGTGTTTGATATTGTTCATGTTCTTTGTTGTGGTAGGTTAGCTTATTTGTGTTATATTAGCTTCATTGTGGTAGGTTAGCTTCATTGTGGTAGCTTAGCTATACACCATGCCATGTGTTTGTGGAAATACCATGCTAGATATATGTTATCATTCGGCCGTGATGAGTATAGGTTACCATGCTTGCGTTTTTTATGTTTACTTGCTTAATATGCTTCCATTTATGTTCATAGATTTAGACCATGCCATGTGTTTGTTATATTGAGATTGCTATGTTCATGAGTTATGTTAGTCCCCATGTTTGCATTATTATCATGTTTGATAGTTTATTATGCTTCCATGTGTTTGTGTTATTGTCTAGTTAGGATTTCACTATGATTGTTTAATGACCATTTGGCCAACCCCTTCATTTTGTGCTTTGTATGTGTATTTTCATCTTGTTTAGTTGATAGGCTTGCATTTCCATGCCATGATTTTGTGTATTTTGATTTAGTATGCTATGTGTTTGTGTTATTGCCATGCATTTTTAGGTCTAGGTCTCATTTGTATTGCCATGCATTTCATGCATGTTTAGGCCTAAGTTGCATTTATTGCCATGCAAGTTCATGTTAGGTCTAGGTCATATTCTTTATGCCATGCATTTTCATATCCATTAGGCCTTAGATCATATTAGTATTGCCATGCATTTTCATATCCATTAGGTCTTAGATCATGTTCATATTGCCATGCATTTCATGCATGTTTAGGTCTAGGATGCAATTATTGCCATGCGAGTTCATGCTAGGCATTAGGTCATTTTGAATTGCCATGCATTTTCTATGTCATTTAGATCATGCATTTCGTTCATCAAATTTGCTGTTTTCTCATGCATCTCATATCATTCCAATCGATTTTTGACTTAAGCCAATCAATGGCTTAAGGTCAAGCTCACATGAGCATACTTGTGAAAAATTAAGAAGTTGTCAAGTTGAAATTTCTACCTTTGTGATTTTTTTTACTTTAGCCAATTTTTGTCCAAATTTTTAGAAAGTTTAGCTAATTTTTGTAAGTCCATAGAAGAGTCTCCAATAGTTTTACTTTGATTTTTGAATGATTTTATTAGAGGTGGCAATCGGGTGGGTTCGGGTCGGGCTCATTTGGGTTCGGGTTCATTCGGGTTCGGGCCCATTTGGGTTCAGGTCCAATCGGGTTCGGGTTCGCGTCCGTTCGGGTTCGGGCCCTGTAGGGTTCGGGTTTGTTTTACATCATTTTTATTTTATGTTAGATGTAATCATTTTTACATAATTTAAATATTTACTTTTAAAAATAGTTTTATTATTATTTTTAAAAATAATCTTTTATTATAATATATATTTTTAATTATATTTATTTATTAAAATCAATATTTGTTAGCACAAAAAGAATATAAAATTAATTTTTTATATAAAATAAAATTTTAATAATTTATTATAAAAAATATGATATATTATAAATTAATCATATTAATATTTAAAATAATTGATTTGCTGAACTCGAATTTCAACATGTAAATACATTATAATTTATATCACTACAAAATAAAAGATTTTTAGAGACGAACCCTGGCATTCAACTTTGAGGCCTAAACGGGTTTGGACTACCCATTTACAAATATGGGCGAGTTTGGGCAGAATTAGAAGCCTATATTTCGGATCGGTCCGGGCTTGGGCAAGTGAATATTGTGTTGATGACTTAATCTAATAATATGCCTAAGAAAACTATATATATATTGCAAAGAGCAACACATTTTTTTTAAAAGTAGTTTTTATTTATTTTTTTAATATAAGAAATACTATTATACTAGAGATAAATTAAAATGAATGAATTGTTATTAATTAATTTTAATATATAGAGAATACTATTATACTATTATAAAGGTGCTCTCGAAATAACATAAATAAAGGACAAGTAATATTTTATGTCAAAAAAATTTACATTTCTAAAATTTTCATGAGTTTAGAATTTTTAGATAGTGGATTTATCAAGATATGGGACATTAAAGTTATAAGTACAAAATATAATTTATTTTTGATAAAATTATTATTATAATATAATATAAATTAAATTAAATTAAATTTTAATTAAATTATTAAAAAAGATATTAGAATAAAATTAATAAATAAAGTTCTTGCTTTATAAAAAAATTATTTAATTACAATTTGATAATTTTTATTTTTAGTATTAAATTCGGGTTCGGGTCAGGCTCGGGTATTTTCGGGTTCAGGTTTCTCGGGTTCGGGTTTTTTCGGGTTCGGGTAATTTTAGGTTCGGGTCTTTTCGGGTTCGGGCTCTTTCGGGCTCGGGCCATTTGGGTTCGGGTTTTTTCAAGTTCGGGTTTTTGACTTTTTGGTCAAATATGGTTTGGACGGGTTCGGGTTCCTGTTTTTCTGGGCAGGTTTTCGTGCCACCTCTAGATTTTATCAATGACTTAAAAATGATTTTTGGCAAAACAATTTTTCACCCAGTATTCTGACTTTCGTGATTTTTTTGGTGGGTTATCCTTAGTCAAAAAATTAAGCCAATTTTTTCCCATATAGTTTTACATGTTCTGAGTCTCCGATATTTTTTTTTAGATTTGTTTGAAATTTTAAAAATAGATTAAAAAATCAAGCTTTAAAACTGGATGGCAGAGTCAGATTTGAATTCAAGGGAAAAATAATTTTTTGTTTTGGATAAGGCATTTAGAGGGGGTTGATTAGGAACCTTAGCTACTGTCTTAGGTTGGTTTCTAAGTCATTTTAAACTTTAAAAATAATTTTCTAGAGCTCGGTTCAAGGGTGATCAAGTCCAGGTTTTCAAACTTAGGAAAATAAAGCCATTTCAAAAAGTGAATTCGGCCATGGGTTTTTTTTTTATCCAAGATTTTCAAAATTGTTTTCAACCAATCACAAAGTATTTTTGATTTTAGAAAATTAATTTGATGTCTTTTCCTAAGGTAGACAGATATCTTTTTAGGTATACGGATTTCCTTATTTAAAGGAAAAAAATACACTTTCATGCATTGCATTTTTCATTTTCATGCATATTATATGATATATGATTTTTGCTATGATAATTTCTATGATAATGCCATTATTTTGATTTATGTTCTATGGTGTTATATTGTTTGATATATGGTTGTGAATATTCTATGTTATCCTATGTTTTTTTTAGTTATTATTTTTGTCACATCATTTAGCATTTACCATGTTCATGCATTATTATTTTTAATTTCATGCATATTTCATGATAATATTATTTTATGTTTCATATTCATTTCATGTCATTTAGATTATATTAGGATATTTCATTTCATTTGGCATATGTTATGTTACTTAGGTTATATTCATTTCATTTAGAATACATTATGTTACTTAGGTTATATTTATTCCATTTAGCATATATTATGTTACTTAGGTTATATTCATTTTATTTAGAATATATCATGTTACTTAGGTTATTTCATTTCATTTAGAATATACTATGCCATTTAAATTATATCATGTCATTTAGGTTGCATTATATTATCTAGACTTTGCTATGTCATCTTTATTATATCACTCATGTTCATATTCATCCTTTTTAAATGTTTTTAAAATAAGATAATGTTTTTTCAATAAAATAAGGATATTCCCGAGTTAAAATAATTCATGAGTTCTCTACCGGGTTTGCTGGAGAGGATATCATCAATTATCATTAATAAAGGAATATCTTTCTTTCAAATAAATAAAAATTTCTATATTTTGCCGATTTTGTCGGGGAATATAGGAAAATTTTGAATTAATAAATTTCAGATTATTTTTGATTAAAAATAGAATTATTTTTCTTAAAATTGGGAATAAATTTGAAATGCCAAATCTAAAACCGACTTTTTACTGAGACTTGAGATAACACACGATTAATAAGTAATCGTTTTATACGGGCGTTGTGGGGGTGCTAATCCTTCCCCGCACGTAACCGAGTCCCAAACCTGTTTTTTTAATTTCTCTGGTTTAAAACGCAGAATTGAAATTGGTTTTAAAAATGTTTTAATTAATTTTAAAATATTTTACAAAACCGGTTTTAATAGGTGGTCGATCACACCTAGCCAAAAAAGATTGACAGTGACTCCATGTCTTTTTCGAGGTCATTTTCAAACTCTCATTTTATTTCAAGAGGAATTAAGTCGTCTTTTCCTTTGTTTTTCCCAATGTCACGCTTAATGAATATAAAGTCTCGCGATGAGACTTGTTATTTTTTAGGTTGCGACAATTTGGGTATAATATTTCTTCCTCTTGTGATTTGAGTTAGTTTATTCTAAAGGGAATAAACCAACTCAAAGAGAAAAATTGCTACTGCTTTGTGATATATATATTTTTATTGTTTGTGTAATATGATATATATCATGTGTACGATTTTTTGCAATATATATTTTGATAAATTTGTTATAATATATATATATATATATATATTGCTACTATGTGTAATATATATTGTGTTTGTATGTATATGTATGTTTGTAATATATATATTCTATATATATATATATATATATATATATATGTGTGTGTTTATATATATATATTATACATATAAGGTTAATCTTGTTATTTTAAATAACAGATGGCAGAACGGTCTACCGTAAATGCAAGTGCGCCTATTGTGCCAATGCCACCACATGTTATACATGGTGAGAGACCCGAGAAGTTTAGTGGTCTGGACTTCAAACTTTGGCAGCAAAAGATGCTATTCTATTTTACCACTCTGAACCTAGCCCGATTCTTACGGGATGAGGCCCTGATTCCCAAAGAGGGAGAGACCGATCCTACGATGGTAGTCTCGGTGGAAGCATGGAAGCATTCTGACTTCCTATGCAAGAATTATATCCTCAACAGATTGGACAACACGTTATACAACGTGTATAGCACAATAAAAACAGCAAGAGAGCTGTAGGAGTCCTTACAGAGAAAGTACAGAACTGAGGATGTGGGCACGAAAAAATTTGTGGTTGACCGATTTTTGGATTTCAAAATGGTGGACTCAAAAACCGTGATTAGCCAAGTCCAAGAATATCAGTTGATCCTCCATGAAATTGATGCCGAAGAAATGATTCTTAGTGAATCATTTGAGACGGCGGCTTTGATAGAGAAATTACCACCTTCGTGGAAAGATTTCAAGAACTATCTAAAGCACAAGATAAAGGAGATGACATTAGAGGACTTGATTATTCGGTTAAGAATCGACGAGTATAACCGTGGTTCAGAAAAGAGGGTTAAAGTTCAGACCTAGACCTACTCACAGGCCGGGTAGCCCGCCCGGCCTGGGCCTAGGTGAGTATTTTCATGATACGGGCCTGCCCGGATCACTGTTCACATAATAAAAAAATATTATTTTTTAAATTTTAATTTTAAAACTAGAAAAAAATTAAAAATATATTTTTTATATATGGTGAATAGTGTATTCGAGCCCGCGGGTCAACCCAGGCCCTTCCAGGGCCGGGTTGGGCAAAGAAGTTCTTAAAAATTTTGAGCCGCGGCCCGACTCGGCCCATGAGTAGGTCTACTCAGACCATGGAAGCCAAGGTAAATGTCGTTGAACATTCGCACAAGACCAACAAGAGGAAATATGTTGGTTCTAGTTTTTCCCAAGCTAATAAGGGAACGGATTTCAAGAGGTTCACAGGAACTTGCTTTGTAAGTAACAAGCCTGGTCATTGAGCAAAGAACTGCCGTCAGAATAAGAAAAGAGCTAAATCCAACTTAGTTGATGATAATGAGATTGAGCTCGCTGCTGTTGTGACACAGGTGAACATGGTAAAAAACCCTAAGACATGGTGGGCTGATACTGGTGCCACTTGTCACGTTTGTTCTGATAGAAAGAGTTTCTCCGAGTATAAAGAGGCTGCTATTGACAAGCAACTGTTTATGGGGAACTCTTCGGTCTGCAAGGTACGAGGCCATGGAAAGGTGGTGCTCAAGATGACCTCCGGTAAAGAACTAACTTTGAACAATGTGGTTCATGCTCCTGAAATTCGAAAGAATTTGATTTTTGGCTCTCTATTGAGCAAGAAAGGGTTCAGGCTAGTTTTTGAATCAGATAAATTTGTACTTACTAAAAGTGGCATGTTTGTGGGTAGAGGATACTTATGTGATGGGCTTTTTAAGCTCAATGTAATGGCTGTTATGCTAAAGAACAAAGAATAATAATAAGATTATTTATTCTATTTATTTGATTGTGTTCTCTAATTTATGGCATGGTAGATTAGATCATGTGAATTACAAGACCTTGTAAAGAATCAGTAATTTGGATTTGCTTTCGAATTTTTTTTTTGAAATCCAAATTGGCTAAGACTTCTTTCTATTCAGTAGAAAGAAGTAGTGAACCTCTAGATTTAATTACATTGATATTTGTGACTTGAAATTTGTGCAAACTAGAGGTGGAAAAAAGTATTTTATTGCACAAGTATTGTTATATCTATTTGCTAAGAAGCAAAGACGAGGCCTTGGAAGTTTTTAAGCTCTTTAAAAAATGAGGTCGAAAATAAACTAAGCAAGAAAGTTAAGATAATAAGGAGAGATAGAGGTGGTGAATATGATTAACGAATTTTGTTCAAAATATGGAATCAACATTCAAACCACTTCTTCTTCTTCACCTCAACAATACGGTATTGCGAAACGCAAGAAACTAATGTTGAAAGAAATGATGATCGCTTTGTTGATAAGTTCAGGGTTATCTCATAATTTGTAGGGGGAGGCTATTTTAATAGCTAATTTTTTAAAAATAAAATATACCACAAGAAATCAGACAAGACACCATATGAATATGGAATGGTCAAAAACCATCCTACAAATACACGAAAGTTTGGGGGTGTCTTGTAAAGATATCGGTTTCTCTGGCTTAAAAGGTCATGATAGGACCTAAAACTATCTTTGGTGCCTCATTCGAAGGATTCATGACCCAATCCTTGAGGGCAAGAGAAGACATGTGAGAAAATGTCAACTTTATGCAATAAAGATACTCGAGTGTGATCTTGTCGTCAATGAGGGAATCGACATAATAATTGGGGAAGAGTGTCATGTTTTGATATCGGCATGCCTTGGTGCTACCATGACTACCCCGTTGTGAAGCGGAGGACGAGACCTTGTCCATGGGATTGGTGATCCCTGATGGCGCCAAGAGTGGCACGGACCCTAGAAGCAAACCATTAGGTTGTAAATGAATGTAAAGACATAACATGTTCAGTTAGCAAACTGAGTAGATTTACAAGTAATCCTGAAAAAGATCACTAGAAGGCCATTGTGAGGGTACTTAGATATTTAAGATACACCTCAAGTTTTGGACTGCACTATACAAGATATCCAGATGCAAAATGGATATTCGATACTAAAGATTTCAAATCCACTAATGGATTTATCTTTATTATTAGAGGAGCTGCAGTGTTTTGGAAATCTTCTAAACAAACGTGTATTGCTAGATTTACCATGATATCTGAAGTTATAGCTTTAGATAAAGCTGGTGAAGAAGCGGAATGGCTTCGGAATTTGTTAGAAGATATTCCATGTTGGCTGAAACCTGTGCCTGCAATTTGTATAGATTGCGATTGCCAATTTACAATTGGTAGGGCACAGAGTAGTTTGTATAATGGTAAATCTCGATACATTTGTCGAAGACACAATACCTTTAGGCAATTGCTCTCAAATGGAATTATCTCTTTTGATTATGAAAAATCAAAGGATAATGAAGCGCGCTTACGAAAAGTTTTAACAAGAGAGCAAGTAAATCATTGAAGGGAATGGATCTTAAGCCTATAAATTAAAGTTACATAATGACAACCTAACCTAGCTGACTGGAGATCCCAAGATCTAGGTTCAAAGGGACAACCGAGTTATGTTAACTTAATGTGAGCACTAAAAGAGTTTAACACTCTAATCCATTCCTATGATGAAATTAGTGCTGCCTGCAAAGGAATTAGGATAAGCTATGCTTTTAATGATTCTTATAGCTTGATAAAATCAAGTGGGGTATTGCAGGATACTCTTAATAAGCAATCACCTTGTAGACACCTAATTTTGTCCGGACCTCTAAATTAGGTAATTTCTTCCTTGTGCTTTTTAGAATGCGAAAAATCTCTTCTCATCCTGCAAATGGTATTCCAAGACTTTGTTTAGGAGGTCAAGCATGAAAAGTCAATCCGAAAAAAGTTAACCCTAAAAAGTCAACTACTAAAAAAGTCAACCCTCAGTCAAAATCAAGAGTGAAAGTTTAATTAAATAATGGTGAAAGAATTTTGATAATCCGAGATATACAACGAGAGATATGGAGTTCGAAAGATGGGTTATGAATATTCAATGAAAAGAAAACCCTAATACGATAAATTTTGGGAAAAGTGCTTAAACGATCAAATTGATCGAAATTGGAGGTTCCGAATGGAATATAATCAATGACTACGGGTATTGGAAAGGCCAATTGGAAGTAGAACCAAAAGAAAGTCAATTCGGAAGGAAAACCAAAAATTAGGGTTTTTGGTGAATTTTGCAAAATTGGAGAAAATTGCAGAGATGGCCCGATTCTGTAAGATTAAATCCCCTAATTGATGAATAGCCTAAGGCTCAGTTTGAAGTAATTTCGAGAAGATAGCCGGTTGGAGGAAAAACGAAAAAACGAGAAAATTCTCGATATTAGAAAAAGAAAAAATCAAATCGGAGGGAAATTTAATTGTAAAAATTGGGCATTTTTGGACCCACTCCAATTAAATATATAACAAAGGCAATGGAAAAAAAATCTGGAAATCAGACATGTTTTGAGTAAAACCGAGGTTTCGGGGGTTAAAGGACAATCTTGGAAAATCCAAAAAAAAAAAAGGAAACGAGCTCAGAAAATTATGAAAACCTCCAGATCTGAGTTTTATATTATTTGGAAGAGATTAGCAAAGAAAAATCTGGAATCGGAGCTCATTTGAAAAACGGCAAAGTTTGGGTGAACTAAGTTGAAATTCCAGAAGATAAATTCGGGAAAAATAGGAAATAAGCTCGAAAAATTACCAAAACTTTCAGATCTGAGTTTTATATTATTTGGAAGATATTGGAGAAGAAAAATTTGAAATCGTAGCTCATTTGAAAAATGGCGAAGTTTGGGTGCACTAAGCTGAAATTCCAGAAGAAAAATCCGGGAAAAATTAGGAAACGAGCTCCGAAAATTACCAAAACTTCCAGATCTCAATATTATATTATTTGGAAGATATTGATGAAGAAAAATCTGGAATTGGAGCTCAATTGAAAAATACTAAATTTGGGAGGCACCAAACCGAAACATTTAAAGAAAAATATGGAAAAAATCGGAAACGGGCTCAAACAATTATGGAAACTTCCAAATCTCAATTTTATATTATTTTAAAGATATTGGAAAAAATAAAATTCCGGATTTAGGGTCCGTTCGCAATTTAATTAAGTTTAGGGGCTAAAATGTAATTTTATCGAAGAAACCGAAAATGGCCATTTTTGCAATTTAAAAAATAGAGAAGTGGCTGGAATATGGAGGGTCATTCGGTCAACCCATGAAGAGGGGAAGAATGGCTGAGTTTTCTCATCCAATGGCCAAAATTGGATAGCAATGTGATATTTTTATTTGATTAAGCCTTTGTGATCATGCCATGTGGCCAAATGAATGAAGAGAAATGATGAGAACATTATGGTTAGGATTCTTGGACAGTTGATTATGGTTAGGGGCTGATCACTTCATCCTATGGTTGCAAATTCACATTTTTATCATCTTTGATTAGTGGCCTTTGGATCTTGCTAGCTAGGAAAAAAATGACAACATCCTTGACCATTCGGTTGCCTATAAATGGGAGGGTGTTTTCATTTTTAAGAGGTCTTTTTGGCTGAGTATTTCATGTTTGAGCAATAGCTAAGTGGTAGAAAAGCAAAGAAAATTTTTGAAGAGAATGAAGCTTGAAAGATTGCTTTGAAAGGTAACCTTTGGACACCTAACTCTTACATTTTTCTTTCTTTTTTATGCTAATTTGCTCATTTTTCATGTGATTTCTTGTTATTTTATTATGAAATAAAGGTTTTTAAAACTTCCTTTTAAGGCTCCTATCTTGTATTTTCATAAAAAAACATTAAAAACAATTTTCTACTACATTTTTTTCAAAGTGGCCGAATGGTTTCCCTTGAGTGTGATTGCCTTGTGTTTGATTTTATTCCTATGTTGGTTATGGTAGGTTTGTTTGTTTTGATGATTTAGCTTTCTACAATAATCAAAATATGGAGCTTATTTCTACTCTCTTTACTTGTTCTTATTTTTCTGTTTTTATCATTTATTTTCATGTCTACTTGCTTTATTCACTAACTTTAATTTTATGTTTTTATTATATCAAGGTGTTCATGTTTTTCATTGTTGCCATACTATGTGTTTGTGTATTTGCTTAACTATATCTTTGCATTTTCATCATGGTGGTTTGTCTATCATGCTTTCATTCATATCTTGCATATTTGCCATGCCATATTTTCCTATTTTCTTATGACCATTCGGCTTCTATCATTTTTTTTGCCTTGTGTATTTGCATTTTCATCATGGTTGTTTAGTTATCATACTTTCATTCATGCTTTGCATCATTATGCCATGTGATTGTGTATATGTTTTGCCATATTCTTGCATTATTATTATGTTCATTTGGTCATTATATGGTCATGTTACTTCCATGCATATTTATATGTCATTTTAGGTGTAGGGTCATGTTATATTGCCATGCATATCTTATGACATTTTAGGCATTCAGTCATCTTTGTATGCCATGCATATTCTCATGCTTATTCGGTCTTAAGTCATCTTCTATTTGCATGCATATTCTCATGTTCATTAGGTCTAGGATCATATTTATTGCCATGCATGTTTCTATCTCATATTAGGTCTTAGGTATTCATTTATTGCCATGCATATTTCAATCTCATGTTAGGCATTAGGTCATCTTCTATGCCATGCATATTTTCTATGTCATTTAGGCTTTAGGTCATGCATTTCATGCATTTAACTTGATGTTTGTTCATGCATTTCATCTCATCCCACTTGATTTTTGACTTAAGCCAATCAATGGCTCAAAGCCAAGCTCTCATGAGCATGCTTGTGGAAAATAAAGATTGGTGCAAGTTGAATTTTCTAACTTTGTGATTTTTTTTCCATTAGGTAACTCTTGTCCAAATTTTTAGAAATTTTTACCACTGATTGTAGGACCTTATAGGATTCTCTAATATTTTTATTCTGATTTTTGGACATTTTTATCAAAGGTTTAAAAATATTTTTTGGCTAAACAGTTTTTCACCCAGTGTTCAGTCTTTCATGAATTTTCGGGTAGGCTATCCTTAGTCCAAAAATTAAGCTGATTTTTTCCCATAGAGGTCAACATGTTCTGATTCTCCCATAATTTTTTCAGATTTTTTTGAAAATTTTAAAATAGCTAGGTAAAAGAAATCACATTTTAAAACTGGTCAGAAAAGTCATATTTATTTTCAAGAAGAAAATAATTTTCTGTTTTGGTTAAGGCATTAAGAGGGGACTGATTTAGAACAATAGCTACTGTCCTAGGTTAATTTCTAAGTCATTTTAATCCTAAAATTTGATTTTATAAAGGTTGAGTCAAGGGAGGTCAACCCAAATTTTCAAAATTAGAAAAATAGAGCCTTTTTAAATGGGGTTTCGGCCATGGTGCCATTTTCATTCAAAAAATTTCAAATTGTTTTCAATTCAATCACAAAGTATTTTGGATTTAGAAAATCTGATTTGAGTCTTTTCCTAAGGTAGTTAGTGTCATAACGTGCCAAATGTGAATTCAGCATGCTAGACGCAAATTATGGAGTTGCCACTAATCATCTTTGTTAGGTGTTATTAGTCACCCTAATGAATCTATCCAATTTATAGTAATCCTAAGCTTGACGAAAGTACATAAAAAGGATAGGTCCTAGTCTACTTTATCATAATTAAATTCGAGAGTTTGGTTACGTGTGGGGAAGGATTAGCACCCCCACAATGTCCATCTGAAAGGACGGTACCTAATTAGTCAAATATTAGCCTAGATTTGGTTTTAATTGGTCTTTATTTTATTCAATTTTATTATTACTTAAATATTTAAATATTGGATAGATTCCAAAAATACTTTCCGTCATTCGAGACTGATTTTTAGAATCAACCTCACCTCAAGAGTCTTCAATAGAAACAGTTCGTTCTTATGAAGAGGCTCTGTCGTCGGACTTATTAAGTATTTTATGGATAAAGAATAATTGTAAATGTTAAATTATTTTATATTTATTATTTAAATTAAAAACATATTGAAAAATTCTAAAAATACTTTCCACCATTCGGGATTGATTTTTGAAATTCTCCTCACCTTAGGAATTTCAAATAGACACCATCCGTTCTTATGAAAATCTGTCTTTGAAATTATGTAAATTTGATATGACCAAATATAGAAAAAAATATTAGGTCATCTTTCACCATTAGGGTTAGATACCTAAAATTTTCCTTCACCTAAAAATTATTAAAGATTAACCATTCGCAACTTTTTAAAAATTTCATCATCGAGAATGTCTTGATTTATTTTTAATTAAATTTTATAAGTGCCTAAGATTTAAATAATAAGTATATCAATGCATACAAAAGAAATAAAATTAGATGAACAAATAAATAAAACATGTTTAATAATAAAGTAGACAGACAATAATATTAAAAATATCAATAGCAAATAAATAATTAAATTAACAAAGTAATAGTCAAATAATATATCAAATAACTAACTAAAATAATATGAAGAATAAATTGATAAATAAGGTAAAGAAATAAAGGAAAAGAAAAGAAAAGAAATAGAAATAATAATAAAAAAATCATATGATATAAATAGTAAATAAAAATAGAATAAAAAATTAAACAAATAAATAAAAAATTAAAAAAAAAGTAAATGATAAATTAAATATAAAAATACACAAATGAATTAAATATAATTAAAAGAAAATATGAAAGAAAAAAGGGAAAAAATATAATTTAAAGAATAAATAAAAGAAAGACATAGCACTCATGCCCTGGAACAACGGCTCAAACATATCAAAAGGATTGCTAAATCCCCTGTTCCCATGCAGCACCTTTAAGTCCAGCCTCCCCATATTTGTCATATAGAGATCGTTTCTCATCATCTGACAAGACCTCGTACGCATTGCTAATTTCCTTTAATCTCTGCTCTCCCCTGGATCTTTGTTCACATCCGGATGATAACTCCAAGCAAACTTCCGATAAACGCTTTTAATTTCATATTTACTTGCGTTTCTTAAGAAAGCCCTTTTTACTGCTGTGCTTGCTGATTACTGTCTGTGTTCTTGGTTGCTGGTATGGGGTGGGTATTTATAGGGGTAGAAATTTAGGTCTTTTTTCTTGGGAGCAAGCATCAGATCTACATGCAGATCTGATTTTCCGTATTTTCTTTTTTTGATTTTTTTTTTCTGATTTCTTTTGAATTTTTTTTAATTTTTTCACAGATTTAAATCCAAAACTTTCCTTTTTTTCCTAATTTTTTCTTTGATTCCAAGGAAACCAGAACACCATTTTCTCATCCCACCAATTTCCATATTCGGTTTTCCTTTTTTTATTTTTTTTATTTTATTTTAATAATAATACTAATACTAATAATAATAATACATAATATATAATAATATATAACAATAGTAGTAGTAATAATAATAATAATAATAATAATAATAATCATATAATAATAATATGATATAATAATTATAATAACAATGATACAAGCGTGGGCCAATCCGATTCAATAAATTCCAAGACCGATAATCGAAAACCCGAAAAAACCAAAATGAGATTAATGGACCCAAAACGAATCAAGAATTTATTGGACATAGACCGATCCAAATTCGGACTTTCAGATCTACTAACCCAATATAAATTGTCTTTGCGAAAGTCAAATTAAATTTTGGATTAATAGATCCAGATAAAATCGAATGTCTACATTCATATATCTTTTTAGGTATACGGATGTCCTTATTTAAAGGAAAAAAATACACTTTCATGCATTGCATTTTTCATGTTCATGCATATTCTATGATATATGATTTTTTTTTGTTATGAATATTCTACGGTGATGTTATTGTTTTGATTTAAATTTTTTGGTGTTATTATGGTGGTTATATGATTATGGATATTCTATGTTTTTTGTTTAGTCATTAATTATTTTGCCATATATTTTGGGTTTATTATGTTCATGCATTGTTTTTTCATTTTCATTCATATTTTATTATAATGTTATTTTATGTTTCTTATCATGTCATGTTATTAAATTTTGCCATGTCATTTAGAATATACCATATCATTTAGATTTTGCCATGTCATTTGGATTATATCATGTCATTTATATTTTGCCAATGCATCTAGATATTGCCATGTTATTTAGATTATGCTATATCATCTAGATTTTGCAATGTCATCTTTTTCCATGTCATACATGTTCATCTTTTTAAAATATTTTTTAATAAAGATAATGATTCTCAAATAAAATAAAGTTATTCCCGAGTTAAAATAATTCATGAGTTCTCCTCCAGGTTGCCGGGAGGACATCATCAATTATCATTAATAACGGAATATCTTTCTTTTTTTTTCAAAATGAGAATGATTCGAAAAATTTTCCAAATAAATAAAATTTTCTATATTTTGCCGGGCTTGTCGGGGAATGTAGGAAATTTTTGAATTAATAAATTCTGAATCATTTTCAAATCAAGTGGAATTATTTTTCTTTAAAATGGGAATTATTTTTAAATACCAATTTTAAAATCGATTTTTACCGAGACTCGAGATAACACACGATTAATAAGGTACCATTTTATATGGGTGTTGTGAGGGTGCTAATCCTTCCCCGCACGTAACCGACTACCGAACCCGCTTCTTTGATTTCTCTTGGTTAAAAGCGCAGACTTTGAAATTGGTTTTAAAAATGTTTTAATTAATATAAAAATGTTTTACAAAACTGATTTTAATAGGTGGCCGATCACACCTAGCCAAAAAAATTGGTGTCGACTCCATTTTTTTCGAGGATGTTTTCAAACCCTCATTTTATTTCAAGAGAAATTAAGTCGTCTTTTCCTCCGTTTCTCCCCAATATAATATTTAACAAGTAAAGTATCGTGATGAGACTTGTTATTTTTTAGGTTGAGACACAACTATTATGAGTAAGAAACGTGGCCACTTCTATGAGAATTGATCAGGCTAAATTCTCTAAAGTACTCATAGAAACCAGGCAGTATTCGAGGCCAAAATGGACACAACCGTGAGAACCGAAGATGTTCGAAGAGGAATTGCGTGATACCTATAGTCTTGGTTTGCACGAAAGGCTGAATAATTCAAGACATCATGTTCACTAGTTAGCCGAGTAAATTCGATAGTTATCGCTATGGAAGGTTCAAAGCCAAAAGCTACCTATCCTGATACAATTACTTTTCAAAGTTACTCTCTCTCAATTTTCGAGTCAGTTTTTCAGTTTAATCAGACAATTTTCATTCATGTGGAGGATTGTTGGATATCAATGTATTACTTTGGGTGTATATATATGAAATACGTATTCTAATACGTAGGTTGTCGTAACTACATACACTGTGTATAATTACATACACAATTGATATTAAAATTGAATGAGAAATTAGTCTCATTGTACACCCACTTGAAGAGGAAGAATGTTGGTTAAAGGTGTGGTTGGTTGTCAATCCCACATAGAACTAAGAATGACTTTAGCTTATAGTTTATATAAGCTAGTGTTCCATGTTGGGTTGGGCCCCAAAGGACACCCAAGTTTTGTGATGGGTGATGACCTACACAACTTGGGCTGGACCACAAGCTCACGCGCGCAGCCGCCATCGAGCTGGGTCGGACCGGACGTGGACCTGGGCTTAGGTCAGCAATATTCTTTTTGCTGCGCAGCCGGATCAACATTAATTATGTCCCATTAATTGTGATTGTTCGATCCTGACCGAACCAGTCAAGTTTGCATTGTATGTCCCTTTTCGGATTAGTCATGCCGGTTCGATGTTGTGCATGACCAAACCGGTTCACCTCTTAGGATGTGTCTGTCCTGACCGAACAGACTCTTTCCAACCGGTGCACCTTTCCGAACAGGCTTATGTCCCTCTATATATTCAGACTTCCAGAGTCTGTTTAACACACTCAAATTCCCTGCATAATATTTTTCTGATTGAGATAGAGTCAAGCATTTTCCGGTTCGCTGAGTTGTTTCGAGTGTGCCCTCTAGAGCAACATTATCGAGGAGGCCTGAGAGACGATTTGCATCAATCTGCAAGCATCTTAGAGGCAGGCAAAATTCGTCTTAAGGTCAGAGGTGAAACCTTGATTCGGTATTAATTTTTTCAAATCAATTTTCTGTAAGTGTCTCTGTTTTTTTAATTATGTGCAAGTACGTGTATACATAAAGTTCCAATTTTTTTTATTTATATATTATGTTTATATTATAGTATATAACAAATATTTTCCTCACAAATAGTCTGGTCATGAGGTCTAATAACATAGGTTTTGCTCTTGAATCGAACACGAGTCCATATACCCTACTGATCTATAAATTCAGTACAGAAAAATGGAGATTTTCTTGTGGAAACTTCTGCTTGGATCTAAGGTGTGACTGCCTTCTCGTTGCTATTTAGTATAAGGCTTCTTTCATCTTTTTATTCGATTCGATTCTTTCTTAATTTTACTGCTAACAGGTCATATCACCTAAAGCAATTAATCTGTCATCTTAAATATTTTTCCAGCAATACCTTCACTTCAAATGTAACAACCAGCAGGCTGAATCAAGGGAGTTTTAACCAGCAGGAACATAAGTCATCTTCTTTCCTCTACAAATAGAATCTCTTTCATCCCAAATTACTTACTTGTCGAAAGCTTGAACAAGGGTAGAAATCTCATCATCTATCTCAATTCATCCTATATATCCATCATTTCAAGGATGTCATCATTACAAGACCTACCCATGTGCTGAATATATATATCTAATAAAGTTATTTGCATCTTCCAATATTCCCATGCTTTCCGAAGTATCCAATGACAATATTTTAGCATTGCAAACCCTTTCTTCATAGAATAGATAGCTTTTATACCATGTTATGGCTTCTCAGCCACCCCTCCATTAGAATTTCCCGCTTATTGTAATTGGGACGCCCCACCTTTCTCCAATGAGCTGGGATGCAGTGACAGATTTGTCAACCCATCCAATCCTGGTTTATGCACCTAAAAGGACATTAGAGGCTCTTATATCAGATTTCAAGTTGGAGTACTCTCAGCTTGAAAAAAGATCACCTATGCCTATGACCTAGCTTAACCAAGCACGACAATATGCACATACAAATAATTGGCACAGGTCATTCTCTCAAGTCTCACCTACAGCTTTACTGGCTAATTCCCAAAGCCGATCGAAGAACCTCAACCTTATTGTTCAAAGATGCATATTGAGTCAAAAGGAAGATATAACCCAAGCGCTTACTTGCAGAGACAGCTTTGCTTCTGCAGTTTTGAGGGCATAAAACAATCAACTGCATGCTTTCTGAAAAAGACCTGCTTTGGTATAAATATTAACTATAACCTAACTTATATAAGTTAAATATTTATTAACCTATTAATCTTGGCCTGAAAAGGTGCACCTATAATTAAATTCGTTGACAAAGTTAAAAGAAAATAGGTGTAACAAGAGACGTTAAAATGAAAAACGATATTTTACTACAATTGGGTGCATCTATTATTATGTGAGTAAAAAGAACAAAAAAATTATGTTTTATAAAATTAAAATTTAATTTAAAAATATGTAGTTCTTTAATAAATAATTATTTTTATATCTTTTATAATTTTTTTATTTAATTTTTTTTTAATTATCTTTAATTGAATTAGTATCATTTAACTCGTGAATGATGATACCAATTCAATTAAATATTTTATATATAATATAGATATTAAAAACTTCTCCCTTCTCCCTACTCCCTACTCTAACCTAACATGCAAAGCAAAGTCCCCAAAAAAAAAAAAAAAGGTTTTAAGGTAATCTAGTATAATAAAAACTGAGTCTTGAGAGATTAAGGTGACATTTTTAAATTTTTTTTTTGATTGGTTATGAGATAAAAAGATAATTTAAATTAAATGATTTGAAAAAAAAAATGTTCATCCATGACTCGTTTTATGATTTGGTATCTAAAAAAAAAAATCACGATTAAATACTCATACTTTAATTCCGTCACACACGTTAATCCAATATCTAATGGCATGTTAACATTTGCATTTTTACTAATAAAAACTTGACATGTGGCAACTTTGATATGTCAACAATGTCACGTTGACATTTTAGAACTTTTTGTTTTTAAATTTTATTTTTAATTTGTTATTTACTTTTTTTAATTAAAAAATAATAAAATAATAAAAATTAAATTTTTTTAAATTTTTAATTTACTTTTTTAATTAAAAAAATTTAAAAAACAAAAAGTAATAAAAGTAATATTTTTTGAAATTAAAAAATTAATTTTTTTTAATTTTAAAAAATAAAATAATTAAAATTTTCATTTATAAAATTTAAATTTATTTTTAATTAAAAAATTTTAAACAATAAAAATAATTTTTCCATAAATTAATTTTTTCTAATTTTTTTGAATTTAAAAAAATAAAAAATTTATTTTTTAAATTTTGTTTTTAAATTTATTTTACTTTTTTAATTAAAAATTTTTAAAATAAAAAACTAATAAAATAATATTTCCATAAATTAAATTTTTTTTAATTTTAAAAAATTAAATATTTTTTTAAAATGCTAATAGGACATTGCTGATGTGTCAAAGTTGCCATGTGTCACATTTCTATTGGTCAAAAATGATATGTTATCAAATCGTTAAGCCATGGACTAACGTGGATGACCAGAGTAAAGTTTGGGTACCTAATCGTGAATTTTTTTTCTTTAAGTATCAAATCATGAAAATGGGTATACTTCGAAAGTCAATTTGTGCATTAACCCAAAAAAAAAAAGAGGTGTTGTGTCGAGAGGGAGAGAAGAGGAGAGGAGAGAGAAAAAGAAGAGAGAGATGACAAAGGGGAGATACGAAGAATGACTGTCGAGGGGGTATCTTGTCGGAGAGGCGAAAATGGTGGATGAGAGGGAGAAAATAGAGGAGAGGGAAAGAAAGGAAGGAGAGAAAAGGGAGGAAGAGAAAGAAATTTTGCGGGGCGGCACGGCTGCCTCGACTTGGCAAGCGACGACTCAGGCAACCAGTGGCAGGAGGAGGAGGAAGAAGAATAAGAAGAAGAAGAAAAAGAAGAATGAGAAGAAGAGGAAGAAAAAATTATTGTAGTTTTGTTTTTTTATTAATTTTATTTTTAATTTTTATAATTAAGAAGAATAAATGAAAAATAGAAAAAAAATAATTGTAGTTGTAGTTTTTTTTATTAACATTATTATTATTGAAAAAATTATATAATTTTATATTTTTATGTATTAAAAATTTATTCATATTTTTTATTATTCTCTTATCGATTTTTTGAAGAAAATATTATTTAAAATAATTATAGTAATTTTATTTATCACTTTATATTTATCAAATTAAATTTAAAAATATTAAAAAATATAAAGGTATAAAATTAAAAAAAATATTAAATATTTTATTTACATTCATTTTATATATTCTAAAATAATTTTAATTTAAAATAATTTAATAAAGCTAATTATGTATATTTTAAAAAATATACAACTCCCACAAAATAACGCGGGTAAAATTACTAGTAAATAATTAAATTTTAGGTTTTTTTTTTTTTTTTGCACGCATTAGAGAAGTTCTTTAGTTATATATGGTCTAGTTTTAACCAAAGCATAGGAGCAATTCACTCCGAACTGTTTTTTTTACTTATCTGTTTTTCCGTCAACAAAACAAGTCAGCATTGGCTATATAAAATTCAGATTTTTATTTTGATAAATAAAACAAAGAAAAAAACAATAAAATTAGACATTAATCTTTCCATATCAACTTTCAATTAAACAAACTTTGACATAATAATTTTATTTAATTAGAATTCTTTAAAAAGAATTCGAATCCTGCCTTTTGAAATTAGAGGATCTTGCACTGAATAAAAATATTTGGATAAAATAAAAAAATATTCATATGCATAAATAATTTTGATTTTTTTTTTTCTTGCTATTTTATCGGCTAAGTGTAGGTATTTAATATTTTTCCTATGATAAAAGAAGCCATACATAAATTTCTATTTTGGCCTTTAAGCTATATGCCTCCAAGAAAAGTCAGAAGAAAAAAATTAAAACAAAAGGAAAGAAATATAAAAAGATGAAAAAGAAAAAAGAGCCCAATAATATGGTCAAACCTCAAAACCAAAAACTAAAAAAACTAGAGAACTACCGAGTACTAAACTTGACTTTCAGGCCGCAGACTGTCCGATGATCGTTCACCTATGTTCTCCTCCCTTCCACTAAACAAACGATCAAATTGCGATTTAATGGATTTTGACAAACCCTTCGGCGGAGTAGCCAACCCCTCATCACCCACCGATTTTGGTGACCTAACCGATCCGTTCCTAGAAAAAAGCGGAGGAGTCATAGTGAATCCCCACCGACCCGACCGGTCGAACCTCCCGTAGTTAAGATGATTCCTCCCTAAACTCCTACTCCTAAAACCCCTCCTCGAACTCTTCACTCTGGGGAACGCCGTGAAACTCTTAGTACGACTCAAACTGGAGTTCATCAACTGGCTCCGTACATCCTCCGGCAACCTTAGCGTAAACCGCTCACAATTCTCACCTGGCTGTACCAGCGACTGACCCGTTGAGTGAGACTGCGGAAACAACCCGGTCAACCTCCAGCCTGTCGACCGTGACCTAGGCGGCCTGTTCTGATTATTTTTCGTGTTTGAGTTTATCAAATTCACATCCGGCGATTCTATGTCCTTTGTCTGATTAACAACCTCAATAGAACTGATTTCATCGCTTGTATTATTGTTGTCGGGTCGGTTTTCGGGCTCTGTTTCCGAATCGTGTACTTGGACCGTGGCGCTGGTCATGTTCTCACCGGGCTTTGGAGCCAAATGGGCGCGGCAAACGGGACACGTGGAATGAGAAGAGAACCAAGTGTCGATGCAATCAGTATGAAACACGTGGCTACATTTAGGAATCAAACGCAGCGTCTCTTCGTCTTCAAACTCGTTTAAGCAAACGGCGCACTCGAGCGTGCCTTTTCCGATTTTGAGTCCTTTTACCCTCGAGTAAAGAAACGTCGGGAAAGACTCGATCACCGACGCGTCGAGTGCACGCTGCCTCTCAAAATTTACGTTGCCATCCCCGTTCAGGTCACGAGTCCTCCTTTCTGCGCGTCGCCTAATGAAAACGTAAAAAAATCCAATGAAGAAAAACGCCGTCACCAAAACCCCCATGATGACCGCCGTTTTGGGGGAGAAAAAATCTCCAAACGGTGACGGCGAGCCTGTGTTCGTTTGGCTTTGCGCGGTTGACAACGAGACGACAAAACAGAGAAAAAAAACAAGTGAGTTTGCCTTTGCTTTGCCATTGCCATGGTTCCGCCTGAAAAGTCGAAGAAATGAACGGCTAAGATCTTTTCGATTCATCAGGTGTTGAATTGACGAAGACAGCAGCAGGTGGAGCGTTGTTTTTGCTGCTGATGATGCTGCTGCGCATCAGTTTTATGAAACAGTAGTGAGATTTAACTATGATTTTAATGATTTTTTTGTTGCTCAAAAGCAAAGCAAAGTATAAAGACAAAAATAAAAAGGGGAAACTTTTTTTAAAAAAAAATATTCGCGCTAATACATGGAACTATGAAAGTGAAGAAAAGAGGGAAAAATAAAAGTTCGGTATAGGGATATAAAAAGGAGAAGAAACTTGTTTATTCACGTGCGACGGTATGCGCGTGGGGTTGAAACTCAAAGGATTACCTGTTCCTAAAGACAAAACTGAAGAGAGATTTGTTGTTTGATGGGGGTTTTGAGTTTTGACATTAACCGAACACAGGCCCACGACGGAACAAAATTTCTGCGGAGATGGAGAGGGCCGGTGAAAATGTAAGCCAATAGATCCTTGACAAGTAAGTAGAAGGAAATGGATGGTGCTGGTTGATTGGTGGATTTATTGGATATGGACGAGGAAATTTGCTAAATTTGTCGAATTGTGGTATGTGCAAGATTCATGCGATTCTATAAATCATTATTTATAAATATAATTTTTATGATTAATGAATGAATTTTATATATAAATAATAATTATATATTAAAAAAATAATAGATTAAATCTTAATTCGTTTTCCGCACTTTATTAATGTTAGTCAGTTAGTGTTTGGACTCAAATGTTTGTTGTTTGACTTTTACTACGGATTGACATTTCATTTACAAGTTCTTTTAATTGCATCACTTTGATAGAAACTCATATTAATAAAATAAATATATTTTTATTCATATATAAAAGAGTGGTTAACGTGAGTTTCAAGTTACCTCTTCAATTCTAAACAAAAGCTTTATAATTAAATTATGAATTCAATTTTGAATAAGCCTGCACAATAGACGTAATCAAAAGGCTAAAATACTAAAAAAAAAAAAAATTGAATTATTTCATTTTTTTATAAATAAGTTCATATATTTTTATTATATCAGAATAAATTCTTATAATTTTATTTATATCTAAAAAAGCTCTTATTTTAAATAAAAAGTTAATTTATGTTAATATTTTATTTAAGTATAAATTAAAAGTTAAAATCTTATTTGAGTAAAAACTAAAACTAAAAATTTATTTAAGTACAAATTAAAGATTAAGTGTTTATTTGGGTATAATAAAATTTTAAAAATTATCTAAATAAAATGATAAAATTTAGGAGATTTTTTTTTTTGTTGTTATTTTAGCCTAATCAAAAGAATCTTTTTAGTTTTTCAAATTTAGTTAATGATTCCAAATCAACTTTAGATGCAAAGAGATTGGGTGTATGAAATTCAATGAAAAAATAAATTGGTTAGAGATACAATGCAGTCTAGAACACTTCTCATAGCTTCAAGTCATAAAAATTGCAAGGAGATGCAATCAATGTGAAAAATAAGATTACCATATCCGACATTCTCCTTCTAATCCAAAATACCATAAATTCTTGATACTACTTAGCTAAGCAAGTTGAGTTAAGCAGAAGATTCAAGAATGAAATTAAAGGAAAATAGGGTGATCAAAGACGCCAAGGAAATTTGATTTCAAGCCCAATCAAGTCAAGCCCCCACCTCAGGAAAAAACCCGAGCCTTGTAATAAGGCAGTCACTTTCAGTCTCTTATCTCTTCCGATCAAATTCAAATGCAAATGAATTCACAACCTATCAGCATATAAATTACACAGGCTTCAAATTGTAAATCTGTTTCGGTCAAATTAAGATTTCATTTGAATGGGAGATGAGATTAAAAATAATAGCGGAGGTGAGATTGGATACTGTAATGGTGAGATTAAAATCAGTGATGGGATATATGTTTGGATTCAAACGCAGCGGTGACGGTGAAATGAATTATAATGAGAAAAAAAAATTGATCATTAAGGACATTAAATTAAAATATGTATATATATAATAAATAATTAAAAGTTATTAAAATTATATTAAATAATAGAATATTCATTAAAATTATATTTATGTTCAATAATAATAATTAAACTAAAATATGTATATATATAATTAAAAATTATGAAAATTATATTTATATTAAATAATAAAATATACTTTAAAACTATATTTATGTTAAATAATAATAATTAAAAATTATATTTATATTTATATTAAAAAATAAAAATAAAAATTTTAAATTTTAAAAAAATTAAAAAACAAAATATTAAAAGGGTAAAAATGATATTTACTCCTCCACTAAGAGTCCAATCCCCTTTAGGTAGATTGAAGGGGCCGATGGCCAACTGGGGGTGTATCCATATACACTCCAATAACGTTGAGTTCAATGGGGAGAGAACTCTCCTCACAAAAACCTTAAGGCGCGATGGAATTCAAACGAGACCTAAATAAATTACGTGACCCTTACTCGAAAATCACAGCACAAATTAGTTTTGGACTCAAAAAGTTGTAACTGAAAGAATAATGGTTAGAGCTGTAAACGAGCAGAGCGTTCGATGAACCGTTCGTGAACAGTTTTATTTCTGTTTGTTTTTATTTGTTTATTGAGCTAAATAAACGATTATGAACACAATTTTAGTGTTCGTCTATTTAACGAACCGAGTTTGAACAGATGTGTGTTCGGTTCGTTTATGTTCACGAACAAGCTCGTTTATGATTCGTTTAAAGCTCGTTTATTAGTTTGTTTGAAGCTCGTTTATGTTCGTTTATAATTTAATAATATTATTATTATTTTGTTTTTTATTTATATAATTAATAATTTTATTTTATTATTTTAAAAAATAAACATTTATCTTGTCTCAAGTAAAATTAACCTAATTTTTTTCATACTAAGAAGTCAGAAGCAAAGATTTTATGACTATGAGATGCGAATTGTAGAATGACCATAAAATAATTATTTTATTATTTTATTTTATTTAATTATAATGTAATTAATATTATTTAATAATTAAATTTAATAATAAATTTAATTTTGTATTTTAATATTTTATATTTAATAATAATTTAAAATTAATTTTTTTTATTTGTTTGTTTGTTAAAATTGTTTAGATTTGTTTTGTTTATTGTTCATGAACATTTGTTCGCGAACATGTTCGATTATATGTTCATGAACATATTCATTTAATGTTCACGAATAAGTTCATTTAATTTAAATGAACTTGTTCGTGAATATTAAATAAACGAACACGAACACACTCAATTTTAAGACAGAGCTTGAACATAATTTTAAAATTCTTAACGAACACGAACCGAATACAAACAAACTCAAAATAAATAAACGAATACGAATATAAATCTTTTCGTTCAAGTCCGGTTCATTTACAATCTTAATAATGATGGATAGTACAAGTGATTTTAAGGCAAATTGTTTAAAAAGGGATTGAGGAAATTATCAATTAAAAACTAAAAGTCAAAGCCAATTGATTATTATATTTGTTGATCATCTGAATTGCGAGTGTTTTGAGATTTAATATACTTTCTTAGGTGTTTACCAACAATTATTTATTGATATACATCACTCTCTTTCATCATAGGATTGATTGATAAATCACTAATCTATATTTGATAATTGATAGTATAATTTACTAAGTTCTTAGCGTTTGTGTAGTGGATAAGCATTGTCTTTTGATTTTTTATTATTTTAAAAAAGAGAATTCAAAGTCTCTATTTGAATTATAGCTGCGATTTATTATTATGATTTTGTTTCATAAAAAACGTCTCACAAATATGAATTTGATTATTTACATATATATAATAAAAGATTTTCATATTTTTTAATATAAAATTATTATTATAAATAATATATTAATTAATACGAAAAAAAAATTTAAGCTACACGTTATCAAAAGTATTCCGATTTTTGACTAACCGATGAAAAAAAAGAAAGAAAGAATTTGACTGACCCTAACTATAACATAACTTTATATATAAGTTAATTATTTATTAACCTATTAATCTTTTCCTGAAAAGGTGCAGCTATAATTAAATTGAAAAAAGTTGCAACAAGAGGGTTTTTTTATCAAAATATAGCTAAAAAACATTATTTATTAAAATATCGTTCTTTTCAGATTAATTTTCAACATTCGTATTTTTTAAACCAGTTGAAAAATCGCCATGGCCCATGGCGATTTTTCAACTGAAAATTTTAATTATTTTTAAAATATCAGTTGAGAAATCTTCATGGGTCATGGCAATTTCCCAATTACCATTTTCAAATTTTTTATTTTTTTTACATTGAAAAATCGCCACCCACGGTGGCGATTTCCTAAGGTACCTTTTTTTTTTATTCTTTTAATAAATAATAAAATTTAAATAAAAATTATATAATTTTAAATTTTAAAAAATAAAGATTTAATAATTTTAATATATAATTTTTATCCCATGGTGGTAGAAGTGTCTATGGGTCGGGCCGGGCTCATGTATGGTATCAACACCACGGTGGTAATTTTTCAACCTTTATTTTTTTTTTTTATAAAATAATAAAAATTATATAATTTTTAATTTTAAAAAATAAAAATATAAATAAAAATATAACAATTTAGCAAAAATTAAAAAATTATATTTGTAACTAGGCCAGCTCATGGACCGGGCCGGGCCGAGACGCGAAATTTTTCAACTTCCTTGCCAAGGCCCGGCTCGCGAGCCTGAATTTAATTATTTTAATATATAAATAGTGATCCGGGCCTGGTCGGACGGGCTGCCCAACCCATGAGCAGGTCTATCCGTAATGTCAATCGAATTCTTTCAACTTGTATTCGTAATAAATGGACCTCCGGGAGAAAGGCCAACCAGAGTGTCGTATAAGTTCGGGCTTGGACAAGTGTTTTGTAATTTTATTAAATAAAAATTATATAATTTTTAATTAAAAAAAATTAAATAACAAAATTCAAAAAATTATAAAATATATAAAAATATTTTTTTAATAGTGAAATGGGCTTTCGGGTCAGCACGACTCGAAATGGGCTTGGGCAAGGGAAAAAATTCCGAGTCGCGGCCCGGTCCATGTACAGGTCTAATTACGAATATAATTTTTAAATTTTTGGTAAATTGTTATATTTTTATTTTTTAAAATAAAAATTATATAATTTTTATTATTTTATAAAATTAAAAAAATAAATAAATAAAGATTGAAAAATTGCCACCGTGGCTTGGGCAAGCAAATGTGATGTTGATACCATACATGGGCCCGGCCCGGTCCATGGACACTTCTACCACCATGGGATAAAAATTATATATAAAATTGTTAAATTTTTATTTTTTAAAATTTTAAATTATATAATTTTTATATAATTTTTATTATTTATTAAAAGAATTAAAAAAAAAAAAAAAAAAAAAAAGAGAAAGTTACCTTGGGAAAGGGGGAATTCACAAAAATGTGAATTCTCCCATTGGTGTAAAAAAATTTGAAAATTGCATTTGGGAAATAGCCATAGTTTATGACGATTTCTCAACTGGTATTTTTAAAAAAATTAAAATTTTCAGTTGGAAAATCGTCATGGACCATAGCGATTTCCCAACTGGTTTAAAAAAAGCGGATTTTGGGAATTAATCTGAAAAGAACGATATTTTGGTAAATACTTTTTTTTTTTTGTATATTAAGATAATTTTCCCAACTGGTATTTTGGTAAATGAAAGACTATATTTTACTACAATTGGGTATATCTATTATGTGAGTAAAAAGAAAAGAAAAAAATATGTTTCAAAAAATTAAAATTTAATTTAAAAATAGGTAATTTTTTAATAATAATTATTTGTATATTTTTTATAATTATCTTTAATTGAATTAGTATTACTTGACTCGTGAATGATGACACCAATTTAATTAAAAAATTTATATATAATATAGATATTATAAACTTGCTCCCTACTCCCTACTCTAATCTAACATGCAAAGCAAAGTCCCAAAAATAAAAAAGGTTTTAAGGTAATAAATAATTAAAATTTAATTTTTTTTTTCTTTGCATGCATTAGTGAAGTTCTTTAGTTATACTAGATTGATGCCCGCACTTTGCTGCGGATATGAATTAATATTTTGTAATAAATTTGAAAGATAAAAAAGTAAGAAGAGTAAAGATAATTTAAAATAATAATAACTCCTATCCTTATATTAAACCTGGTATAAAACTGAAAGTTATTTGAATATGAGCAATTATATTTGAAAATTTCAAAAACAACATAATTATACAATACGAACATAACATGGAGAAAATAATTAAAACACGACATGACACGAAAAATGACATGAACACGACACAAATACACAAACGTGTCAAAATCTACATAAAACGAATTATTAATATGTCAAAATTTATATAAATATATAATACCTTGAATACGATTATAATAGGAAAAATAACACGAACATGATGACACGCGATACAAATTAGGAGCTATTTGAATAGTATCAATTAGACTTTGCAACTTCGGATACAACATGATTATACGACACGAACACAATATGAAAAAAATTAATTAAAACACGACACTAAAAATAACATGAACAAGACACAAATACACGAATGTGTCAAAATTTACATAAAATAAATTATTAACGTGTAAAAATTTATATAAATTTATAATATTTTAAACACTCGATAAAATAACATGAACATGTTACGACCATACAATTTTTCTCTAAATTGAATTATTATGACAAATTATGCAAAATATAAGATGAATTGAGACACGACACAAACACACAAAATTTTTTCTAAATTGAATCACCATAATAAACTATGCAAAATATTTGGATGAACCGAAACACGACACGGACACATGAAAAAAATAATTAAAATACGATACGACAAAAAAATAACATGAAGACAACACAAATAGAAAAACGTGTCAAAATCTACGTAAAACGAATTATTAACATGTAAAATTTTATATAAATTTATAATACTTTGAACACAGGAAAAAATAACACGAACACACACGACACTAAAAATAACATGAACACGATACGAAAAAACGAACGTGTCAAAATCTACATAAATCCAAAATCATTTAAAAATCAACCCTAAATCAATCCAATAAAATGACCTAATTAACCATAAAAATATTGATTAATACCATTGCTTAGTTAATTATTTATCATGTTTCTAATTTTTCTAATCTTTGTCTCTCATTGATTTAGAGGATTGCTTTTAAAGTTTGTTATTTCTATCTAGCTTTTTTTATTATTATTCTTTTTCTGATAAAGCTTTCTTACCTCTCCTTACAATATCTTTTTTTTTTTTCCCCCCCAAAGCTTCTTTGGCTTTAATTTTATTTTATTTCTCTTTTAAGTCATAGTTTAAGTACCTAAAAGGCCCTTAAAAAATTGATTATCACCATTGCTAAGCTGGCAAAAAATTATGAACCCAATTTTCTCGATCAAAGCAATGTGGGGATTGTTTTTAAGATAAGTAAAGTAATAGATATGGTCTAGTTTTAACCAAAGCATAGGAGCAATTCACTCCCAACTGTTCTTTTTTATTTATATGTTTTCCTGTCAACAAAACAAGTTAGCATTGGCTATATAAAATTCAGATTTTTATTTTGATAAATAAAATAAAGAAAAAAACAATAAAATTAAACATTAATCCTTCCATATCAACTTTCAATTAAACAAACCTTGACATAAGAATTTTATTTAATTAAAATTCTTAAAAAAAAATTCGAATCCTGTTTTTTGAAATTAGAAGATCTTGAACTGAATAAAAATATTTAGATATGATAAAAAATATTCATATGCATAAATAATTTTTATTTTTTTTGTTGCTATTTTATCGGCTAAGTGTAGGTACTTAATATTTTTCCTATGATAAAAGAAGCCATACATAAATTTCTATTTTGGCCTTTAAGCTATGCCTCCAAGAAAAGTCGGAAAAAAATTAAAACAAAAGGAAATAAATATAAAAAATTATAAAAAGATGAAAAAGAAAAAAGAGCCCAATAATATGGTCAAACCTCAAACCTCAAAACCAAAAACAAAAAAAAAAAAAAAACAAAAAAAAAAAAAAAAAACTAGAGAACCACCGAGTATTAGACCGGTCAATTGGGCAGGTAGGATTGGGTTTGAGTTGGATCATTTTGAATCTTAAAAGAATCGGATTATTTTGGGTTGATCATTTCTGGTTCGGGTCATTTCGGGTTCGAGTCATCTTGGGTTTGAGTCATTTCGGATTCGGGTTATTCGGGTTTGACTCTCGGGTTAATCGGGTTCGAGTCATTCTGGTTTGGGTGGTTTCGGGTTTGACACTCGAGTTATTCTGGTTTGAGTCATTCTGGTTTGGGTCATTTCGAGTTTGACGTTAGGGTTATTTGAATTCAATTTATTAATTTTTAAAATCGAATCAGATTGAATTTAAATAAATTATTTGATCGAATCAGATTTTATTAAAATTTTCTTAAAGATAAAATTAAAAAATAAATTATATTTTAAAAAAATAGGATATTATCGTGTATCTGAAATCGTTAAATGAATCTATTTACTTATTTGAAAAATATATAATTTTATATTTGTTGAAACGTTCCAATCTTGATAAGTAATTCTTAATACTAAAAGTTTTACCAGGTGAACCAATCGTAGAATTAGATTTAAGAACTTTACATAAAAGTTTAATTATCAAGTGTAATGAAATATAATAACAAATGTTTGTTTAAAATAAAAATATAATAATAAATGTTATGAAATTAAATTAGTTAATCATGCTAAATATTTTTAAATTTTAAACATAATGTATAAAATTAAATTAATAAAAATTTTATAATAAGCAAAGGTGCAATTCTTAACATATTGAAGTACTGATATATATAATATTTTTGTATAATGTATAATTCTTATTAGAGGAGTAGTCCACTTATATTAGTATAAAACTAAATTAATTTACACACTTTCATAATTTTTTATACTATTAATATTTTAACAATCCGACCGTCATATTTCATGTTCTATTCACGTAGATCATGCACGTCGAGTTTTAAGTAAACTAAAAATGTCTAACTATTTGTTCGATGTAAAAAATATTCAATCGTTAAATATATATTGAAAAAAACAGTATTCTCGATCGATATGATAGAGATATCGGATCGTTTCAAAACTTTACGTACACGATGAGTACAATTATATATCTAAATCCAAAGCTTAGTTTGTTAGAATATTGATGTATTATATATCACATGATAAAGTATTATTATAATGTATATAAATCATTATAATAATACACATTTCAGTGATCTATTTTGTATGTATTTTATAAATATATATAATACGCATTATCATTGAACGTTTAATTCAATAATTAATGCACGTTTTTTTATATTAAAATATTAGGATTCAAATTTCTTTTTTCAAGTACAAATTTTAGGCTTTTTTAACTAAATTAAGAGTGAATTATTTTAATTAAATCTGTTCACAAATCGGATTATTCGTACAAATTCAGATGTAATATTTTTTCAAATTCAAACAAATATTTGTTTTTACTTCAGACGTTGATTAAAAAATTAAATTAAATTCAATTTCAAAAAATATATTATATTTTAAAATTATAATAACAATTAAAAAATTTAAACTAATCACATGATAAATTTTTTTATCATAATAGTATAATTATAGATCTTGTACTATACTTGTATTGTACATGTATAATCACTACACTATTTTACATATAGAGAAGAAAACAAATATAGGAATATGATCAATTTATATATACCAAATGATAATTGCATATTTTATCACATTTTAAAATGGTAATTACAAGTTATAAAATTAAAACAAATTAATAATTTGTGGTATAGGTATTATTTTTATTAAACTAATATTTTCAAAATAAAATTATACTTAATTTAAGTTCGGTTCATTTCGGATTAATTGTTCGGGTCATTTTGGGTTTGAGTCATTTCGGTTTCGGGTTATTTCGAGTTCGGATCAATCTAGATTCGGATCATTTCAGATGCGGGTCATTCGGGTTTGGGTTGGTCGGGTTCGGATTGTTGACTTTTTCTGATCAAATCGAGTTGGATCGGATTTTGATTCGGAAGGATTAAACGAGTTTTTTGGGTTCGGATCAAAATTGACAAGTACTAAACTTGACTTTCAGGCCGCAGACTGTCCGATGGTCGTTCACCTATGTTCTCCTCCCTTCCACTAAACAAACGATCAAATTGCGATTTAATGGATTTTGACAAACCCTTCGGCGGAGTAGCCAACCCCTCATCACCCACCGATTTTGGTGACCTAACCGATCCGTTCTTAGAAAAAAGCGGAGGAGTCATAGTGAATCCCCACCGACCCGACCTGTCGAACCTCCCGTAGTTAAGATGATTCCTCCCTAAACTCCTACTCCTAAAACCCCTCCTCGAACTCTTCGCTCTGGGGAACGCCGTGAAACTCTTAGTACGACTCAAACTGGAGTTCATCAACTGGTTCCGTACATCCTCCGGCAATCTTAGCGTAAACCGCTCACAATTCTCACCTGGCTGTACCAGTGACTGACCCGTTGAGTGAGACTGCGGAAACAACCCGGTCAACCTCCAGCCTGTCGACCGTGACCTAGGCGGCCTGTTCTGATTATTTGTCGTGTTTGAATTTATCAAATTCACATCCGGCGATTCATTGTCCTTTGTCTGATTAACAACCTCAATAGGACTGATTTCATCGCTTGTATTATTGTTGTCGGGTCGGTTTTCGGGCTCTGTTTCCGAATCGTGTACCTGGACCGTGGCGCAGGTGATGGTCTCACCGGGCTTTGGAGCCAAATGGGCGCGGCAAACGGGACACGTGGAATGAGAAGAGAACCAAGTGTCGATGCAATCAGTATGAAACACGTGGCTACATTTAGGAATCAAACGCAGCGTTTCTTCGTCTTCAAACCCGTTCAAGCAAACGGCGCACTCGAGCGTGCCTTGTCCGATCTTGAGTCCTTTTACCTTCGAGTAAAGAAACGTCGGGAAAGACTCGATCACCGACGTGTCGAGTGCACGCTGCCTCCCAAAATTGACGTTGCTATCCCCGTTCAGGACACGCGTCCTCCTTTCTGCGCGCCGCCTGATGTAAACGTAAAAAAATCCAATGAAGAAAAACGCCGTCACCAAAACCACCATGATGACCGCCATTTTTGGGATGAAAGACGGTGACGGCGAATCTGGGTTCTTTTGGCTTTGCACGGTTGACAACGAGACGACAAAACAGAGAAAGAAAACAAGTGAGTTTGCCTTTGCTTTGCCATTGCCATGGTTCCGCCTGAAAAGTCGAAGAAATGAATGGCTATGATCTTTTCGATTCATCAGGTGTTGAATTGAAAAAGACATCAGCAGGTGGAGCGTTGTTTTTGCTGCTGATGATGCTGTTGCTCATGAGTTTTATGAAACAGTAGTGAGATATAATTATGATTTTAATGATTTTCTTGTTGCTCAAAAGCAGAGCAAAGTATAAAGCCAAAAATAAAAAGGGGAAACTATTAAAAAAAAAAAAATCGCGCTAATACATGAAACTATGAAAGTGAAGAAAAAGAGGGGAAAATAAAAGTTTGAAATAGGGATATAAAAAAGAGAAGAAACTTGTTTATTCAAGCGCAACGGTCTGCGCGTGGGGTTGAAACTCAAAGGATTATCTGTTCCTATAGACAAAACTGAAGAGAGATTTGTTGTTTGAACCAAACAGAGGCCCACGACAGAACAAAATTTCTGCGGAGATGGAGAGGGCCGGTGAAAATATAAGCCAATAGATCCTTGACACGTAAGTAGAAGGAAAGGGGGATGGTGGTGGTTGATTGGTGGATTTGTTGGATAGGAACGAGGAAATTTGCTAAATTTGTCTAGTTGTGGTGTGTGCAAGATTCATGCGATTCTATAAATCATCATTTATAAATATAATTTTTATAATTAATGAATGAATTTGATACATATAAATAATAATTATATAAATATATATTAAAAAAATAATAGATTAAATCTTAATTCGTTTTCCGCACTTTATTAATGTTAGTCAGTTAGTGTTTGGACTCAAATGTTTGTTGTTTGACTGTTACTATGGATTGACATTTCATTTACAAGTTCTTTTCATTGCATCACTTTGATAGAAACTCATATATGGACACTCAAAATGTGGGTGGAAAAAAAAAATTATAAGTTAAAAAATATTTTAAAATAAATAATTTAATGATATAAGTATGGATAATTTTTTTTTAAATGAAGTTATACGATGTGGGTAGTTTTATTTTCAAATAGAAAAGATGATGTCATATGTGAAGTAATTTTTTAAAAGTAAATTACATAAATATCTTTAAATGTATTTTATATTATATTTTGAAATTAGTTTTTTTGTCATTTTTCAATTGAGTTGGTGTCCGATTAACTCGTGACGCCAACTTAATGACTCATTTTAATAATAGTATAGATATAAACAAATATATTTTTATTCATATATAAAAGAATGGTTAATGTGAGTTTCAAGTTACCTCTTCAATTCTAAACAAAAGCTTTATAATTAAATTATAAATTCCATTTTGAATCAGCCTGCACGATAGACGTAATCAAAAAGCTAAAATATAAAATAAAATAAAAAAATAAAAAAAATTGAAGTATTTCATTTTTTATAAATAAGTTCATATATTTTTATTGTACCCAAATAAATCTTTATCATTTTATTTATATCTAAAAAAATTCTTATTTTAAACAAAAAGTTGATTTATGTTAATACTTTATTTAAGTATAAATTAAAAGTTAAAAACTTATTTGAATAAAACTAAAACTAAAAATTTATTTAAGTACAAATTAAAGATTAAGTATTTATTTGGGTATAATAAAAATTTAAAAATTATCTAAATAAAATGATAAAATTCAGGAGTTTTTTTTTTTGTTATTTTAGCCTAATCAAAAGAATCTTTTTTATTTTTAAAATTTAGTTAATGATACCAATCAACTTTCGATGCAAAGAGATTGGGTGTATGAAATTCAATGAAAAAGTAAATTGATTAGAGATAATGCAGTCTAGATCACTTCTCATAGCTTCAAGTCATAAAAAATTGCAAGGAGATGCAATCAATGTGAAAAATAAGTTTACCATATCCGACATTCTCCTTCTAATCCAAAATACCATAAATTCTTGATACTACTTAGCTAAGCAAGTTGAATTAAGCAGAAGATTCAAGAATGAAATTAAAGGAAAATAGGGTGATCAAAGACGCCAAGGAAATTTGATTTCAAGCCCAATTGAATCAAGTCTAGCCCCTGTAGATATTTGGTTTTGACTACTAATGTATTATTTTTTCTTAGAGAAAAATAAAATTGTTTTACAGAAAATTGCACATATGCATACAATAGCAAAGGTATTCCAGAATAAATAATAAAGTTGCTTCACTGGAACAACTCTTGTTCGAAACAGCTTTTGTTTAGAACAGCTTTTGTTCGGAACAACTTCCATTCAGAACAGCTCATGTCCAGAACAGATTCCGTTCAAAACAGCTTCTGTTCAGAAGCAGCGCCTTCATGGAACAAGTCATTCACAGAACAACACTCTCATGGAAATAGACCTCCACAAAGAAGTATTCTACAAAAGACGTTCCGCCTGATACTACTTCAACGAAACAAAAGAAGTGAAAATAACCTCGGAATATGGCAGGGTTCTTGGGTTAATTTCACTGTTGGGATGTTTCAGAGAGCTTGGCTTTGTGGATCAGATATGTAGATAGTTAAGAGGTCTCCTCTTAACCATTCCCTGAAGTATGAGTGCTTCTCTCTTTCTTTCAAAACAAATAGTGAACTCTTCTTCACTATTTACTATTACCAACAACAATCTAAACTCCCATCAAACAAAGTATTAATGCCTTAGTAAATCACACTTTTATCATTATTCCTATTCAATACTTATGATATGTAACTCCTATTTTTGACACCTATAAATAGGAGCTCCCACAACTGATTTGAGGACTTTTGACATTTGAGCAAACTTTCACTCTAAAATTTTCTCTTCACTAATTCTCTCATCAACCTTGCTCCACCATCTCCTTACTTCCTCCACCTTACTCACCACCACCTACCGCTGCGCTCAGTACTTCAGGGTGTGCTCCAGTCTTCCTCTCCACCGTCTCCCGGCAACATCCCGTTTCACTTGTTTGCAACGCTTCCTCTCCCTACCAAACAACCCTCTACACCCCTAATTCAGGAAAAAACTCGAGCCTTGTAATATGGCAGTCACTTTCAGTCTCTTATCTCTTCCGAGAAAATTCAAATGCAAATGAATTTACAACCTATCAGCATATAAATTACAAAGGCTTCAAATTATAAATCTGTTTCGGTCAAACTATGGCTCCATTTGGATGGGCGGCTCCGGTGAGATTAAAAATAGCAGCGGAGGTGAGATTGAATACTGTAACGGTGAGATTAAAATCAGTGATGGGATATATGTTTGGATTCAAATGCAGCGGTGTTGGTGAAGTGAATTATAATGAGAAAAAAAAGATCATTAAAGACATTAAATTAAAATGTGTATATATATAATAAATAATTAAAAAATTAAAAAATTATTAAAATTATATTAAAAATAAAATATTCATTAAAATTATATTTATGTTCAATAATAATAATAATAAAATTAAAATATGTATATATAATTAAAAAGTATTAAAATTATATTTATATTAAATAATAAAATATACATTAAAACTATATTTATGTTAAATAATAATAATTAAAAAAATAAAAATATAATAATTTTAAATTTTAAAAAAATTAAAAAAACAAAACATTGAAGGCATAAAAAGGATATTTACTCCTCCACTAGGAGTCCAATCCCCTTCAGTTAGATTGAAGGGGTCGGTGACTGCGGATGCATCCAAATGCACCCCAATAACGTTGAGTTCAATGGGGAGAGAATTTTGGTTTCTTGTTGATTGTCTTAGGTTTTTGCTTTAGTTGTGGTATGTGTGATTTAAAAAAAAAATGGAAATCATAATTGTTTCAGTTTAAGGAAGGGTTTAGGTTTGTGGCTTGGGTTCTTAGTTACATCGAGGTTAATAAATTGGCTTCAATTTCAAATTTTCATGTACTAGGGTTTTGCTTGAAGAATTGGGGTTTTAGGTTCTAATTAGATTTTTGATTTAGTAATTGTTTCTTATTGTCAGCCTTGAGTTCTATTTAGTTGAGTTTTGAAGCTTTCTGTTCTTTGAATTGGTTTAGGGGAAATTTTGGTTTCTAACTTTTATTTTTGGTTGACTTGATATTTGAAGATGTTACTTTCTTTTGCTTTGCCAGGTTCATTTTCTTGGTGTTATCATGGATTTCTTTCCTTAATTATTGTATTTCTTAGAGGAAGGAAAGATTAAAAAGTTGTGTAAATTTGATGGATTTTGAGAGTTTTTAAAACTTGTTAGGATTTAAATGTGTCAACAAAAACATGCAAGAATTAAAGAGTGTTATATGCCCCCCTGTAGCTTATATGCATACCCTATGAAATACTATTCTGAGTTTAAAATGGTAAGTTTTGATTCTGTACTTCCATCTTTACGATTCAACCACTCATGTGTATTAGATTGTATAATTACTGTATTCAACTGATTTAATGATTATCTTCACATGTTGTCTCTAACTGACAAATTAGTGGAATGGCATGCTACACGAGCTCTGTTTTTTGGCGCCTCCACCCTGTTTTCATATTTTATGGCCTTGTGGAATAGTTTCTATTAAAATGAGGAGAATAAGAAGAATTAAATAGTTTACAAGTCCTCATTGGTCTGTTATTGAGATGTTATTGAGATGTTTGTTTTGCAGTGTCCTACTTAAATGTTTGTTTGTTTTGGTTTTTCTAGGGTTTATTACTTTCTTTGCATTTGAGTTGTGCAGAGCTAAGTTTCTTAGTGTTAATGTTGCAATAATTGGAAGGAACAAAAAAAGTAGTTGATAACTCGTATAATTATATAGTTCTTAGTTGTGTTTTATTATTGTTTTGTGTCAAATACGAGTTATTATTGCTTAGTCTAATTGTGTTTATGATATTTTATATTTTTATGTAATTTGGTGTTTTTCACGAGTTTCTTTGAGTGATTTCAGATTACTAGGTTAAATCAAGAATTAAGGGCAAATCCAATTCAGTTCCAATTCCGACACCTTTTGCCATATCAGCTATATCTGGAGTTTCACTCAAGAATTAAGGCTGAAACTTTTACAGTGCATAGTTAAGAGGCATATCTATCTTTTTCATGTTTTACACTTCTTGAAACGGAGTCGTTTTCCCTAGCGAAATCGACCATCAAGTTGGCTGATGTGCAATGACGTCTGTGCTGACCTGTTTTGGTATTTTGACCATATCTTCCGATCCACATAAGAAAATGATCTGATTCCAACGGCTATGGATCCGTAACTGATAGGGGTATATTTTTCTAGAAGATCATTTGATCAGATCGAGCTTCCAACATTGACAAAATCGACCATCAAGCTGGCTGATCAGAATTGTCATACAATATGACGAAAATTGTTAGAAAAATGCACCCACCTATTATACCTACCTTTGAAATTTATAAAGCTTGTCTCTTGTCATTTAGCTCTCCAAAATGTGTATAAATAGAGGGCCTTGGATGAGCATTAATGGTAGATTGGTAGGATATTAGCCATTGTAATAAAATTCTCTAAGTTTTCTTTTTCTTTCCTTTCTCTAGTTTTCTTTTTCTTTATTTACTTATGCTTCTTACATTTCTTTTCATTTTATTCATATCTAGTATGTGTTGCTAATCATATTGTTGAGGTGATGAGGTGAAGCTCTTGGTAAATGCTAAGGTTAGTCTCTTAAACATGAGCTAAAATGAATCATCATTTATAAATACTAGTATAGATAATATTTTCTTTTGGTTTAAAATCATACTTACAAAGTAGGGATCTTGATTCATTATTGACAAGGAAAATGGCACAGTAAATGCTTGGTTTCATAACCTTGATTTGTTGTAGACATATACCTTGGCATAAGGAATGCTTGGACTCTTTTTATGAGTTTTGAGGACACCAAATGAACATAATATCATATGCTATGGACGTTGGACAATTTGGACTGAATTGCTAAACCTTGCGATTGGAATCTCCCTTATGTGTGAATTTTAATTGTGTAATAAAACAAGATTAATCTTAGCATAACACCAAGAGTGGATTCTCTAACCTCAACATCTTTTCTTATTGTTTTTTATATCTTGTTTAATTTCTTTTATATTTTGTTTATTTTGTTCTCTAATATCTTGTTTATCTTATTTTGTTGTTGATTTCCTAATATCTTGTTTACTTTCTTTGTCTTATATATTTATAAATTTATACTTACTAATACGCTTCCCTGTGGTTCGACCTCGGACACCCGAGAATTTATTACTTGAACATAACCTGCACTTGGGTTTACAACTCTTAATTGAGTCTCCATCAAGTTTTTGGCGCCGTTGCCGGGGAGGCAATACTAAGTATATAAGTTTATAAGTATATTTATTTTTATTGGCTGGTTATACCGCCTATATTTATTTTTATTGTCTGGTTATATCGCCTAATTTTCTATATATTTATATTTATATTGTATATTAACTTTGTTTTATTTCTATTGGCTGGTTATACCGCCTAATCTGTATATTAACTTTGTTTTATGCTTGTTTGGCGACGTGATTTTAGATCTCGTCGTTTAGTTAGATTTTATTGTGAAACTTTTTCAGGTAATCTTTCTAATACAACTCCTACCATGGCTGACAATGAAAGTGTTCATGCTGAAGATGAGAACAGACAAGTACGCACCATGCGTGACTACTTGCAACCAACTCGAAGCTCATCACCCTCTTGTTTTATTTTTCCTCTCAATGCAAACAACTTTCGTTTTAAACCAGGTATGATAGCTTTGCTTCCAAATTTCCATGGGTTAGAATCGGAAAGTGCTTACTCGTTTCTAAAAGACTTCGAAGATGTATGTGTCACCTTTAATGACCAACAATGTACAAATGAAATTGTCAAGCTAAAATTATTTCCTTTTTCTTTAAAAGATAAAGCAAAAATTTGGCTTCATAATTTAAAACCAAGGTCAATTGGCACATGGCAAGAATTACAAACTGAGTTTCTAAAGAAATTTTTCCCAGCACATAAAACTACTGCTTTGAAAAGACAGATTCAAAATTTCAATCAAAATCAAAATGAAGCATTTTTTCAGTGCTGGGAGCGTTTTAAAGATTTGTTAAGTTCTTGTCCACATCATGGTTTTGAAAAATGGCGTCTTATTAGTTTCTTTTATGAAAGTTTAACTCCCGAAACTAAACAATTTGTTGAAACAATGTGTAACGGTGAGTTTCTAGAAAAAGAACCTGAAGAAGCCTTTGACTACCTAGACCATTTGGCAGATAACTCTAAAGCCTGGCACACAGATAATTCCTCTGAAAGTTCCAATAGATCTAATCTTGTTTCTAACAGAGGTAAATATCATTTTAGTCAAGAATATGAGATAAAAGCTAAAGTAGCTAATTTGGCTAGAAAGATTGAAGCCATGGAACTTAGAGAAGTAAAAGAAGTCAAAACGGTTAAAAATGAAGAAAGTTGTGAAATTTGTGAAATCATGGGACACCCCACTTCTGAATGTCCAAACATTCCCATTCTTAAAGAAGCGTTGCATGATCAAGTAAATTCCATAAACACATTTAAAAAGCCTTTTCCTTCTCCTTACTCTAAAATGTATAACCCTAAATGGAGAAATCATCCCAACTTCAGTTGGCGGAATAATAATCATGTTCAGGTACCACAATCTCAAAAGCCGGGCAACACTTTTTCCTATCAACCTTCACGTGTACAAACCTTGGAAGAGACATTGCAAGCATTCATGCAAACACAAGCAAATGTGAATAACCAAACTTCACAGGACATCAATGGGATCAAAAACACCTTGTCCACATTGACAGCTTCATTACGCACTCAAGAAAAAGGTAAGTTTCCTGCTCAACCTCAGCCTAACCCTTCTACTCAATGTTTTGTTTATTGCTCCAATGAAACTCAACAGGAAAATGCCAGTTCTATCACAACTCTTCGAAGTGGAAAGGCAATTGACAAAAACATTCCATCAAAAGACCAAGATCCTCCTTCCCCTCCGAAAAGTAACGGTAAGGATGATGGTAAGTCTGAACTTCTTGAAAATTTGGACAAAGAAAAAGGTATGCATCCTGCTCCTTTTCCTCAAAGGTTGCAAACAATAAAGAATTTGAATCAAAATGCAGAAATTTATGAACTTTTCAAACAAGTTAAGATTAACATTCCTTTATTGGATGCAATCAAACAAGTTCCATCTTATGCTAAATTTTTGAAGGACATGTGCACATTTAAAAGGAAACATAATGTACAAAAGAAAGCATTTCTGACGGAAAGTGTGAGCTCAATCATTCAGCACCTTACTCCACCAAAATTCAAAGATCCTGGATGTCCAACAATCTCATGCATCATTGGAAACACTAGAATAGAACGTGCATTGCTTGATCTTGGTGCTAGTGTTAATCTTTTGCCTTTTTCTGTTTATCAACAGTTAGGTTTAGGTGAACTCAAGGAAACACCTGTTACACTTCAACTAGCTGATCGTTTTGTAAAAATTCCTCGAGGGATAGTTGAAGATGTTTTGGTTCAAATTGATAATTTTTACTTCCCTGTTGATTTTATTGTTTTGGACACACATCCTGTTTCAAATCCAAATGTTCAAATTCCTATTATATTAGGCCGTCCATTTCTTGCAACTTCTAATGCTTTGATAAATTGCAGGAATGGTATTTTGAACATTTCTTTTGGAAATATGACTTTAGAATTAAATGTGTTCAACATTTGCAAGCAACCTGGTGATGATTCAGAAGTACATGAAGTGGATTTCATTGAAGAACTTGTTCATGAACATCTCACCACTACCACATTCCATGATCCTTTAGAAGCTTATTTAATTGAATGTGAGTTTGATAATGCTTCAGAAATTTCACACACTGATTCTTTGTTAAATTCTTTTCAGGATAAGCATTGTTGGAAACAAAAGTTTGAGGAACTTCAATCACTCACAAATGTCACTGTACCATCAACTATTGAACCACCCAAGCTGGATTTAAAACCATTGCCATCCGAGCTAAAATATTCCTTTTTGGGAAAAATTGCTTCTCAATGGAGCCCCCAAGATAAAAGGAAGTTTTTGAATGAGGTAAAGAAGTTCTACTGGGATGACCCTTACTTGTTCAAATATTGTCCTGATCAGATTTTTCGAAGATGCATTCCCGACAATGAGGTAAGTAGTGTAATTAAGTTTTGTCATTCCGAGGCATGTGGTGGTCATTTTTCATCAAAGAAAACTGCTGCAAAAATTTTACAGTGTGGATTTTACTGGCCAATTTTATTCAAAGATGCATATGAGAATTCTAAAATTCATAAAGAAAGAACTAAAGCCTTTCATGACAAGTTAATTTCAAGAAAAATATTTGATGTTGGGCAAAAAGTTCTACTTTATAATTCTAGACTTCACATATTTCCTGGTAAGTTGAGATCAAGATGGACTGGCCCATTTGTGGTTAAGCATGTGTATCATTATGGAGCAGTTGACATTGAGAATCCTCAAAATGGTAACGTATTCAAGGTAAATGGACAAAGACTCAAACTCTTTTTGGAAAATCATGTTACTCAAGAAGAGGTTGTTTTTCTTTCCGATCCTTGTTTTGAAAATAACTAGATGTAAATATAATTTTTATTTATTATTTTTTTTAACCCCGGTTAAATGGCGGATAACGATACTCCGTGATTATTTAAGTCGGTTCCATCAGCTACCCACAAAACTGATATTGTATATAAATTTCTCTTTCAATTTCTTTTTCATTTTTTTTTCAAGATGGATGATATTCTCACAAGATTGCAGAAACGATTTCCTCCTTTTCCTCAGAATATTTTAATGAAGCTTTACCAAGTTAAATTTGAAAGATTAAGAATGCTTATGCACAAAGGGATTCCTGAAGACATACATTGGATAATTGAAGCCAAGGTACGTGAAGATGAATATCTTCCTGTTTTGCATTTACCAGGTACAGGTAGAAGCACTTTTGCAAAGAAGCGACGAGCAAAGCGCATGAGTTCAAATTGCCACAAATGTGCACGATGGACGTTTAACGGTAAATGTCGTTCTATTGGGATTCCGTCCTCTAATCGAGATGATAAAATTGAATTCATTAAGGATGGACTGAGTAAGGAGAATTTGGGTAATATCCAACTTTCTCTTGAGACGCATCCTAGTGGAGACGTACAAAGAGAAATTCTTGATTTATGGCCGCAATTCCAAAGGGAATGGCAACATCTTGGGAATCTGATGTTAAAAGACCCTGTTTGCCAGCTTGTAAGAAAACTGGATGGGAAGCATATCCTCGACTCATAGAAGGCGTTTAAGCCGTTTCTAGACGTAAAACCAGAGGAAGATGTGAGCCACAATCACAACTACAATAAATGACTTCTCAGCTTTTGGTTTGATTTGCAATAACTTCATTTCGGTTTAATTTACGTGTTGTTCGATTTGTGTAATTATTCTCGTTTTTTTTTTGCATTGGTCTTTTACGGTTGATTTTTCTTCTCTTTTTGATTTTCTTCCTGAAATCACGCAAAAATCTTTTGTTAGGTTAACATTTTCTTCTGACAGGTCAAATACACTTTCGGCGACATTATTACTCTTGTCTGATTCACTACTCAGTCCTCTATATATTACACCATGTACTAATTCTCTTTCAGGCACTCGAAAAAAAAAATGGAAAGTACTTCGTCCCAGCGCATTAAAAAAATTTGTGTCTTTGGAGGTGCTTATCCAGGGAAAAATAACATATTCGCTGATGAAGCCATAAGAGTTGGAGTAATACTTGCCCAACAAAAGATCCAGTTGATTTATGGAGGCGGTAGTTCGGGTTTAATGGGAGCAGTCGCTACAGCAGCACATGCCGGAGGAAGTCCAGTTCTAGGAATCGTGCCAAAACTATTCACAGGTTTTTGTGGACCTACCTTGGGTACGGAAATACAAGTCTGGAGTATCCATGAACGGATAACAATCATGTACCATTCTGCCGATGCATTCATTGCTTTACCATGAGGTCTGGGTACATTGGAAGAAATAGCTTGCGTGGCTTCTTGGTCATCTTTGGTCACAAATAAGAAACCCATTGATTTGTTTAATATTAATGGTTATTTTAGTAATTTGCTTTCATATTTAGATAATGCTGTGGATAATGGATTCATGTTTTCAGAGGCAAGGAGAACCATAATTTCTGCTACAACCATTGAAAATTTACTCAAAAAGCTCCAAGCTTATGAGTATTTATCTGCTACGGTTGTTTCGCAAACGCTCGGAAAAAGAAAAAGAGATATGGACGAGCAAGGAGTGGATTGCACTCTGTCTTTGTGACATTATCTAACATTTTGTTTGTTGTGTCTCAGTTATAATAAGTGGTTAGCAACCTCTGCAGGTAATATCTCCTAAATTCTACCTTTAGTAGGGGGTAAGGGACATATTTTGCTAATTTAAAAAAAAAAAAAAAAGTTTGTTGTGTTTTAAGCAATTTAGAAGTATTCATTCTGAACAAGGTCTGAGTAAGGGAGACTTGAGACATACCTTGTCAGTTTGATTTTAATCTTTTTATGTTTACTTGTTAATTTTTGTTTAGTATTTTAGGATTATTTAGGTTGCATGAGTTTGTTTTGTTTTGAGTCTTAGTTATTCCTATTCTTATGTTATTAGTTCTTTTCTCTTACACATGATTCTTTCATTTGGGTTAATAGACTTACATTGAGGACAATGTAAAAATTAAGTGTGGGGGGAACGATTTAGGATTTCTTTTATTTTTGTCTACTATTTTTTTTGAGTCTTTATTATTATTATTATTTTTTAATGTGTTCTAGTTCCTTTTTAATACAATGATGAGATATGAATTGCATAAGTCTAAAACAGATTTATTAGTGAGAAGATTTTCATGAGAATTGAGCTTGATGTCAACCTTTTTATGAGCCAATGTTAATATGATATGTTGATTGAGAAAGAAGCATGTTTAGACTTAATCTGACTTGTATAATCATCCTTGTGAGTTTTTGAGCCTATAATGATTGATGCATTATACAAATCAATCTAATTTCTTTCTTGAGTGCTCTTATGATTACATGATTCTCTAGAACTTGCTTTAAACCGTTTGAGACTATATTGATACATGTGACAACATGAATATGATAGAGGCATTAGGATTATAACCAGAGTCAAACAGCCATCCATTATTAATGTTCTAAGAGAACATCCCCACTAGTGAGTCAATTTGAGCCTACATTAAATATGCTATTTTATTGGTAACCAGAACTTACACCTAGCCTAAATATACTTATATCCTTACCCTTGTTCTAAAGATGGATTATATATTTTGAGACATATTGCAAAAACAAGGGATACTTTTTGAAAATTTGGGTTAGAACGAAAGATAAGTGTGGGGGAGGAGAGAGGCAAAAGTCAAGAGAAAAAGAAAGGGATCATTGTCAAATACATTCCCATATTAAAAAAAAAAAATCTTCTCTTGAACTTCTAGTTAAAGTAAAGAAAAAGATGTTACAAGTTGGTTAGAATGAAGCAAAGGCTCAACATGAATATTTAGCCTATGTTATTATGTGCTTTATAAGAGTTTTGAGAAGTTTTATTTGTATGATCTCATTATGTCTCTAAACTCTATGAACTCTTTGGAACCTTTGTGATATCTTTATCCTTTTGTTCTTTAACTACATTATAACCCTTTGGCCCCATTACAACCTTGAAAAAAGACCTCTTGATTTATGAAGTTGTATGATCTAAATAGTGGAGAATAGGTGGACAAGCAAGCATATGGTAGAACTGTTTTCATGAGATTGATTGAGTGTAAACACTTTACCACTACTTTAAAGAGTGAAAATCATGAGAGTATAGTGAGAAGTTGAGATTAAGTTGAATATGCACTATTTTGATTGAAATATGTTATGTTAATATTGGCTTAACTCATTTATTTACATTCAAGCATGAATTTTTGTGAAATTCTTTGAGCTATTGATTAGTTTATAAGACTTGTTCAAAGATTGTCTCTAATTTATATTGAAAGGATTAGGAGTAAATATTTTTAGTGTATGTAGTTTACTTATATTTTAGTTTTTCAATGTTTGTGGGTATCGTTCTAGCAAACCCTCACGAGACTAAACTCGTCCACTAGGGACACCTAGGGGTTTAAAGGCTTGTGTCACATGCTAAGTGCCATCGTGATTTCCAACGAAAATGGATTAGATTAGATTTTCTTATTTTATTTTTATTGAGTCGTTGCTAGGGACTAGCAACAATCTAAGTGTGGGGGTGTGATAACTCGTATAATTATATAGTTCTTAGTTATGTTTTATTATTGTTTTGTGTCAAATACGAGTTATTATTGCTTAGTCTAATTGTGTTTATGATATTTTATATTTTTATGTAATTTGGTGTTTTTCACGAGTTTCTTTGAGTGATTTCAGATTACTATGTTAAATCAAGAATTAAGGGCAAATCCAATTCAGTTCCAGTTCCGACACCTTTTGCCATATCAGCTATATCTGGAGTTTCACTGAAGCATTAAGGCTGAAATTTTTACAGTGCATAGTTAAGAGGCATATCTATCGTTTTCATGTTTTACACTTCTTGAAACGGAGTCGTTTTCCCTAGCGAAATCGACCATCAAGTTGGCTGATGTGCAATGACGTCTGTGCTGACCTGTTTTGGTATTTTGACCATATCTTCCGATCCACATGAGAAAATGATCTGATTCCAACGGCTATGGATCAGTAACTGATAGGGGTATATTTTTCTAGAAGATCATTTGATCAGATCGAGCCTCCAACATTGACAAAATCGACCATCAAGCTGGCTGATCAGAATTGTCATACAATATGACGAAAATTGTTAGAAAAATGCACCCACCTATTATACCTACCTTTGAAATTTATAAAGCTTGTCTCTTGTCATTTAGCTCTCCAAAATGTGTATAAATAGAGGGCCTTGGATGAGCATTAATGGTAGATTGGTAGGATATTAGCCATTGTAATAAAATTCTCTAAGTTTTCTTTTTCTTTCCTTTCTCTAGTTTTCTTTTTCTTTATTTACTTATGCTTCTTACATTTCTTTTCATTTTATTCATATCTAGTATGTGTTGCTAATCATATTGTTGAGGTGATGAGGTGAAGCTCTTGGTAAATGCTAAGGTTAGTCTCTTAAACATGAGCTGAAATGAATCATCATTTATAAACACTAGTATAGATAATATTTTCTTTTGGTTTAAAATCATACTTACAAAGTAGGGATCTTGATTCATTATTGACAAGGAAAATGGCACAGTAAATGCTTGGTTTCATAACCTTGATTTGTTGTAGACATATACCTTGGCATAAGGAATGCTTGGACTCTTTTTGTGAGTTTTGAGGACACCAAATGAACATAATATCATATGCTATGGACGTTGGACAATTTGGACTGAATTGCTAAACCTTCCGATTGGAATCTCCCTTATGTGTGAATTTCAATTGTGTAATAAAACAAGATTAATCTTAGCATAACACCAAGAGTGGATTCTCTAACCTCAACATCTTTTCTTATTGTTTTTTATATCTTGTTTAATTTCTTTTATATTTTGTTTATTTTGTTCTCTAATATCTTGTTTATCTTATTTTGTTGTTGATTCCCTAATATCTTGTTTACTTTCTTTGTCTTATATATTTATAAATTTATACTTACTAATACGCTTCCCTGTGGTTCGACCTCGGACACCCGAGAATTTATTACTTGAACATAACCTGCACTTGGATTTACAACTCTTAATTGAGTCTCCATCAGTAGTCCTTTCTAATGTGATGCTTAACAAGTGAGTCATGTTGTTAGGGTGGATTTAGCTGTAATGTGATTTTTTTATTTTCATGGAAAAGTTGGATTGATCTTGTGAGACTTTTTTAGTGTTTACGAATTATGATCTTGTTTGGTGGATTAATTTTTTTTGCACAGGTTGAGATTAAAAGAACTATTCCAAAAGGTTTATCTTGATAGGCATCAGAGATTTGGCATCCTAATGGTATACCTCTGTATTTTATGCCTTTATGTAATGTAAGAATTAATTTCATCTTTATATATATTGCAGTTTATCCTGATGGGTGTGTTTGCATATCAATTCTTCATCCTACGGGTGATGATCCAAATGGCTATGAGCTTGCAAATGAGCGTTGGATGCAACAAGAAAATAAAATCATAGTAGGATTTGTTATAAATTAACTTGATACTTGATCTTTTAAGAGTTTTGATATAATCACTGTAACTTTAGTGAGTAATTAGATTAAGGATTTTTTTGACAAATTAATTCTCTTTAATGTTGATTTTTATTTATCAAAAATAGATGAGCAAGTATACGATAGTATTTGTAATGGATTAAGTTAAGTTTCTTAGGTTAAACATGTTTTTACTACTTAAAAGAAAAAAAAAATATGTATATCTTTTCTAATTTAACTTTTACAAAAGATTGAAAATTATAAATTTTATAATATTCATTATTTATTTTGCATTTAATTAAGATTTTAATCTATTGTTCCTAAAAAATATTTTAATCAAGTTAATTTAGAGGAAATGAAAAATTATTTTCAATACCAAGTAAAGCTAACAATGTTGGACATTTTCAACAATCATCCCAAACAAAATGTTAGGTACCATAATTATGGTAAAAGAAAGATGAGTAAAACATATTTTTAATACACCCATAAGTCCATAACCTAAACTTATGCCCTAGTATTATAATTATGGAAACACTTTTGAGACTTATGCCCTAGTATTATAATTGTAGAAACATTTTTTTAGGAGATTTATTTATATGAGTTTGAAGTAATTTTTAAGAGTTTTAAGGATTTGACTTTAATAGCGCTCATGAAAAGAGACATTGTCATATGAGTATAAAAGTATCATTGGATATTATATGTTGAAATTATTGTATGAGATGTGTTTAATTAATTAATGAGATAAATAGTTCAAAGCATAATGTATCATGCAATTTGATTAATTTTAACATATTTTCATTAAATCAAGGTTCAATCAGGAGATTATTTTATTTATGTAATTAATTTTTAAAATTATCAAAAATTTGGATTGTTTTTTAAAAGGGTTAAAGGACAAAATTATCACCGTAATTTATATAATATATTTTAGTAATTTTCTAACAAAAATTGTAAATATTAATTGGTACAAAAAAAAATTACATAAATACATGACAACTTTTGATTCCCTTTTTTTCAATTACATAAATATATGACAATATCCTTTAATGATTTATGTAATTTCTCATGTTTATATGTAATTTCAATCATGTTTATATGTAAAACAAAATTACATAAATATATGACAACTTTTTATTCTCTTTTTTCAATTATATAAATACATGACAATATCCTTTAATGATTTATGTAATTTGTCATGTTTATATGTAGTTTCGGTCATATTTATATGTAAAAAAAAATTATATAAATACATGACAACTTTTGATTCTTTTTTTTTCAATTACATAAATACATGACAATATTCTTTAATAATTTATGTAATTTGTCATGTTTATATGTAATTTTTTATTTGTCATTTGTCATGTTTATATATAATTTCTCATGTTTATATGTAATTTGTCATTTGTCATGTTTATATGTAATTTGTCATGTTTATATGTAATTTATCATTTTTCATGTTTATATATAATTTGTCATGTTTATATGCAATTTCATATGTTTATATGTAATTTGTCATTTGTCATGTTTATATTTAATTTGTCATGTTTATATGTATTTTGTTATGTTTATATGTAATTTGTCATGTTTATATGTAATTTGTCATGTTTATATGTAATTTGTTATTGGTCATGTTTATATATAATTTGTCATGTTTATATGTTAATTTGTCATTTTATATGTAATTTCTCATGTTTATATGTTAATTTGTCATGTTTATATGTAATTTGTCATGTTTGTATGTAATTTGTCATGTTTATATGTAATTTATCATATTTATATGTAATTTGTCATTTGGTCATGTTCATATGTAATTTATCATGTTTATATGTAATTTGTCATTTTTATATGTAATTTTTCATATTTATGTAATTTCTCATGTTTGTCATGTTCATATGTAACTTGTCATATTTATATGTAATTTGTCATGTTTATATTTAATTTGTCATTTGTCATGTTTATATGTAATTTGTCATATATAATTTGTCATGTTTATATGTAAGTTGTCATGTTTATATGTAATTTTGATTATGTTTATATGTAAAAATTGATAACCTAATAACCTGCTATTCAAAGTTTTTAATTTTTGAACCTATCAAAAATCTATTTTAAGGGTCTCGTGGTAGAACTCCCCCCGAAAATCACAGCACAAATTAGTTTTGGACTCAAAAAGTTGTAACTGAAAGAATAATGGTGGATAGTACAAGTGATTTTAAGGCAAACTGTTTAAAAAGGGATTGAGGAAATTATCAATTAAAAACTAAAAGTCAAAGCCAATTGATTATTATATTTGTTGATCAACTGAATTGCGAGTGTTTTGAGATTTAATATACTTTCTTAGGTGTTTACCAACAATTATTTATTGATATACATCACTCTCTTTCATCATAGGATGATTGGCAAATCACTAATCTATATTTGATAATTGATAGTATAATTTACTAAGTTATTAGCGTTTGTGTAGTTGATAAGCATTGTCTTTTGATTTTTTATTATTTTAAAAAAGAGAATTCAAATTCTCTATTTGAACTATAGCTCTTTTCATGTATGAGGTATTATTATGATTTTGTTTCACAAAAATTGTCTCATAAATATGAATTTAATTATTTATATATATATATATATATATATATCATAACAAATTTTCACATTTTTTCAATATAAAATTATTATTATAAATAATATATTAATTAATATTAAAAAAATAATTTTAAGCTACTCGTTATAAAAACTATTCCGATTTTTGACTAACCGACGAAAAAAAAAAGAAAGAATTTGACGGACCCTAACTATAACCTAACTTTATATATAAGTTAATTATTTATTAACCTATTAATCTTTTCCTGAAAAGGTGCACCTATAATTAAATTCGTTGACAAAGTTAAAAGAAAAAAGGTGTAACATGAGACGTTAAAATGAAAAACGATATTTTACTACAATTGGGTAAGCAAATTTATTAAAATATTGTAAAAAAAAAAAAACAATTATCAAATTATCAATAATTTCAAATTAAATATCAAAATACGCCCTAAAAAAATATCATGGGAAGTCGTCATACCATATGGCGACTTCTCATGGGTAATTTAAAAAAAAAAATTGAAAAATCATTAAGGGAAGCGCCATATGATATCATATGGCGACTTCCCTTCTAATATTAAAAAAAAATGAATTTTGTAGGTCAGAAGTCGCCATATCATATAGCGCTTCTGACCTATATTTTGAATTTTTTTTTTTTGAAAAAATAGTTCGGAAGTTGCCATATGATATGGTGACTTCCGAACTATTTTTGTTAAAAATTTTAAAATATGAACGGTTTACAACGATAAATATATATATATATATATATATTCAATTTAACCGTTTGAAATTTTAAATTTAAGATAAAAAAATTAAATTTTAAAGGCAACGGTCAATTGACCGTTGCCATCCCACCCCTCACCCACCTATAAATTCCCCCTCCCCTTATTTTTTTCACACCAATTTTCAAAGACTTCTCTCTCTCTCTCTAAAATTTTCAAAGACTACTCTCTTTTAAATTTTCTCTTAGTGATTTCAAAATGGCTTCACTGTTATTGAGGTTGCAAGATAAGCACATATTTACAGTTATATATCAAGAGGTTAGTAAATTTTTTATAATTTTTATCATATTTTTTTATAATTTTTTATAATTTACCATTATTAATTTTGTATTAATTTTGTTATTAATTTTTAAAAAATTAAAAAATTATTAATTTTGTATTAATTATGAATAGGACCCTGTTCGCGTCTTACTATCGAGGAATTTTTTTTCAAAGATCCGCATCCATCTATTATCGACCACTTAAATAATGCCGGATTTTATTATGCAAATCAAATTCGACAATATATGCTTCTGCCGGACTTAATTAGCGCGTTGGTTGAACGATGGAGACCCGAGACACACACTTTTGATTTGCCGTGTTGTGAATGCACAATCACTTTAGAAGATGTTGCACTCCAACTTGGACTACCAGTGGATAGCATGCCTGTTACAGGTGCAAGTCTTCTAGATTGGAATGAAGCGAGCCAAAATTTATTGGGCGTTGTACCTCCAGACGAGTGTCTGAAAGGCTCAATGGTAACAAAAACGTGGCTGCAGTCATTGCAAAATCTCCCCGAACACGCAAGCAAAGAAGAGGTAAAATATGCTGCTATAGCATATATTTTACGTTTGATTGGAGGAATGCTAATGCCTGACAAATCGAGCAGTCGGGTACATAAGATGGTTTAAAAATGAAGGTCGGCCTTTTGTTTGTCCACCGTCAGAATTTAAGGATGTTAGGAGTATGTCATTTCCCGAACAGACTTCAAAAACAGTCCGTCCTACACATGAAATGGAAGTTCCTAGACCTAGCCGACAACGTGAGAGGACGCGTCAACCGACCTCATCACATGCGGCGGAGTTCACTGCACCGAGGATGTCATTTAGTCATCCTCAACCTTAATCAGAACATGGCGTAGCATCCAGTCATCGTCATTCCGTCAGTCACCTCGGATTTGATGTTGATGAATGTTACCGACTAGAACAGCCAACGACAAGGTTAGATGACCAGCTTCTCACCCCAAGTCCAAGTTCAGCATATCTAACTTCAATGTATCAGTTTGGAACCCCCTACGTCAGCATTTGGTACTACATCACTTATGAGTCAATCTAGTAGTCAGGTTCCCTTTATGGGTGCTGGCTCCTCGAGCAATGGGTTTCCATTTTTTGATGCAGAACATGTGGGTCCCTCTAGTAGTGCGTTCCCATCGACTGATGTGGGTGAGCATGCGGATCAGATAGAACCAGAATTAGTGGCGGTAGGTCGAGGACGAGATCGACAATGAATACGTCCCACTGACGAGATTCAACGACGGGTGCAACCAGCACGCAATAGGAGAGCTCGACATTGTTACTCAACGCCACGAGATACTGGAGCTCATCCGTAAATAATTAGAATAAACGTACTTTTTGTATAATAATCATATATTTTTTTAGAAGATGTTTTTAATAATGTACGTTTTGTATAATAATCATGTGCTTTTGTATTTTTCTTTCATTAAATGTAAAAATTAACCGTTATTTTAAAATTTTAAATGATTATTTATTAATTTTGTTATTTAAATTTTATTATTAATTATTAATTTATTATTTAAAATTTAAAATTTTAATTTTATAAAATTAAATTTCAAAGTTATTTTTTTTATCGTTTTAAAACAGTAACATACTTGAATGTATAATTAATTAATTAACTATAAATATATATATATAATTAATGTAAAATTAATTAATTATATATAAAAAATATTATTAAAAAAATATTATAAAAAAAATTATTTAGGCTTTTAAAATAATTTTAAAAAATTACTTTTTTTTTTTACAAAAATACTTTAATAATGTTAATTTTAAAATTAAAAAATATACTTTAATTACAAATTTTAAAAATTAAAAATAAAAAAAATGGTGTTGGGAAGTTGCCATAACATATGGCGACTTCCCAACATTATAAAAATAATAATAATAAATAACAAATTGCACTTGAAAATCGCCATATCATATGGCGACTTCCAAGCAAATTTTTTTTTTTTTTTTTTTTAAAATTTTAGTTGGGAAGTCGCCATATCATATGGCGACTTCCCAACTGATTTTAAAATGAGCGTATTTTGGTATATAATTTGAAAAAGTTGGTAGTTTGACAATTTTTTTTAGAAATATCTAAATAAAAAAAAAAAACCCAATTGGGTACATCTATTATGTGAGTAAAAAGAAAAAAAATTATGTTTTAAAAAAATTTAATTTTAATTTAAAAATAGGTAGTTTTTTAATAAATAATTTTTTTAAAATAATTAATTTTATATCTTTTATAATTTTTTTATTTAATATTTTTTTTTAATTATCTTTCATTAAATTAGTATTACTTGACTCGTGAATGATAATACCAATTTAATTAAAGATTTTATATATAATATAGATATTAAAAACTTGCTCCCTACTCCCTACTCTAACCTAACATGCAAAGCAAAGTCCCAAAAATAAAAAAGGTTTTAAGGTAATAAATAATTAAAATTTAGGTTTTTTTTTTTCTTTGCACGCATTAGTGAAGTTCTTTAGTTATACTAGATAAATGCCCGCACTTCGTTACAGGTATATCTGTTTATAGATCGGGTCGCAGTTCAGAATTTTTTTCAACTTTATTCAAGTCTAGTCTTGGCCAGTCCGCTGGCCCGTTTTCACTGTTTATTTAATATTAAAAAATCCAAAAAATTTTATTTTTATATTTGAATTGATATTTTGTAATAATTTTAAAAAAAAATAACTCATATCCTTATAGGAGATCTGATATAAAATTGAGAGTTATTTGAATATGGTCAATTAGATCAGGCAATTTTAGACATAATATAATTATACGATACGAAAATAACATGGGAAATATAATTAAAACATGACATGACATGAAAAATAACATGAACACGACACAAATACACGAATTTGTCAAAATCTACATAAAATGAATTATTAACGTGTCAAAATATATATAAATGTATAATACCTTGAATACGATTATGATAGAAAAAATATCACGAATATTACGACACGCGACACAAAATTGAGAGTTATTTGAATAGTGTCAGTTAGACTTGACAATATCGGATACAACATGAGCATACGACACGAACACAATATGGTAAAAATAATTAAAATACGACATGAAAAATAACATGAACACGACACAAATAAACGAACGTGTCAACATCTAAATAAAATGAATTATTAACATGTAAAGTTTATATAAATTTATAAGTTTAAACACACGATAAAAGAACATGAACATGTTACGAATATACTTTTTTTTCTCTAAATTGAATCATTATGACAAATTATCGAAATGAACACATGAAAAAAATAATTAAAATACGACACGACACGAAAATAGTATGAACATAACACAAATACACGAATTTGTTAAAATTTACATAAAACGAATTATTAATATGTAAAAATTTATATAAATTTATAATACTTTGAACACACGAAAAAATAACACAAACACGACACGAAAAATAACATGAACACGATACGAATACCCGAACGTATCAAAATATACATAAAATAAATTATTAACGTGTAAAAGTTATATATATATTTATAATACTTTGAACACACGAAAAAATAACTCGAATACGTCAAGAATATATCAACGTGTCAAAATCTATATAAAACGAATTATTGACGTATAAAATTATATAAATTATAATACGACACGAACACACACAAAAATAATATGAACACATAATTTTTTCTCCGTCCTTTATTTCCTTTTTTTTTCCTTCATTCTCCATTAAAAAAAAAATCAAAAACACCTATAATAACCCTCCCCACCCTCTCTATAACAAAAAAATTAAAAGTGATTTTCCACTTCTATCCAAAATCATGATTTTCCACTTCTACCCATAATTATGGTTTAATGACATAAATAAGGTGGCAAATAATGGATGGGTGTTAAAATCAAATTCTGCTTTGACAGTAAATTAGGGGATAATTTTTAAAGTAAGTTACTAAAATATGCCCTCACTATATTTCAAGAAATTGAATTAAAGTTTGAACATGATATTTATATTAATATATGGCAGATGTAATGATTCAATTCTTAAATTAATGAATTTAGAGTTAAAATTGAATTATTATGACAAACTATGCAAAATATGAAATGAATTGAAATACAATACGAACAAAACATGAAAAAAATAATTAAAACACGACACGAAAAATAATATGAACACTACACAAATACACGAACGAGTCAAAATATACATAAAATAAATTATTAATGTGTAAAAAAGTTATATAAATTTATTATATCTCGAATATGGTAATGACACCAAAAAATAAAACGAAAATATCTCGAATACGATAATGACACGAAAAAATAACACAAACATAAACATGACACAAACACACAATTTTTTTTTCTCCTCTCTTTCCTTTCTTTTCCTTTCTTCCCTCTTTCCTTTCCTTTCCTTTTCTTTTCTTTTTCTTTTATTTTCTTTATTTCCTTCTCCATCAAAAAAAAAAAACCTTTACAATACCTTAATTAACCACTTCAATACAACTAATGATCATGCTTAGTTATCCCATACAAAATCCTCTAATATTGAAATTGAGCTCTCACATTGAATGGGGACAACTTTTAATTATAGTATAGATTATAGATATGGTTTAATGACATAAATAAGGTGGCAAATAATGGAGGGGTGTTAAAATCAAATTCTGCTTTGCCAGTAAATTAGGGGATAGTTTTTAAAGTAAGTTATAGATATGGTCTAGTTTTAACCAAAACATAGGAGCAATTCACTCCCAACTGTCCTTTTTTACTTATCTGTTTTCTCGTCAACAAAACAAGTCAGCATTGGCTATATAAAATTCAGGTTTTTATTTTGATAAATAAAATAAAGAAAAATAAAATAAAATTAGACATTAATCATGGTTTTTTTTTATCACAATATAGCTAAAAAAAATTATTTACCAAAATATCGTTATTTTCAGATTAAGTACTAAAATCTGCTTGTTTTAAAACCAGCTGGGAAATCGCCATCCCCCATGGCGATTTCCTAGCATAAAATTTTCAAAAAATTCAAAAAAACACCAAGGGAAATCACCAGGCGATTACCCTTGGTGGTTTTTTTTTTATTTAATTTTTTTACTTAAATTTAAAAATCCAACGATTAGAAAAAAAAATGCAAATTTATTTTAAAATTTTGTATTTTAATTTTAAAATTTGCAAATTAAATAAAAAAATTATCTTGGATTGTTTTTTATTTTTTAAAATAAATATTTACAAAAAATAAAATTTAATTTATTATTAAAATTTTATTAAAAATAAAATTTTATTTTTTATTAAAATTTAAAAAAGAAAATTATATTTCTTATTAAATTTTTATATAAAATTTTTTATTTTTTATTTAAATTTTATATAAATAAAAATTTTGATTTCTTATTTAAATTTTATATGTGAGATCTGTAACAAACAAGTATAAAAAAAAAAATTGAATAAAAAAATTATCTTCATTTTTTTTAAAAAAAAATATATATACTAAAATTTTTAATTTTATAAAAAAAAATAATTTAATTTTTATTGAAATTTTATAAAAAATTATATAAAATAAAATTTATTATTTTAATTTTATAAAAAGTAAAGTTTTATTTCTTATTAAAATTATAAAAAAATATTTCTTATTAAAATTTTATTTCTTTTTTAAATTTTATATAAAATGCAATTTTATTTTTTATTAAAATTTTATTAAAAAAATGTATTTCTTATTTAAATTTTATATAAATTAAAATTTGATTTCTTATTTAAATTTTATATAAATTAAAATTTTATTTGTTATTTAAATTTTATATAAAAATTAAATTAATTTCTTATTTGAATTTTACATAAAATTAATTTTTATTTATTATTTTTATTTTATGCTGCAGAAAATATTGGAATTTTGGATTCCTTCTACAATGGATGGGACTAATGATTTAGGGTTAGGGTTTCTACTATTTTTCAATGAATCAAATCCTGTAGAAATTATTTGAATTGGATTCCTTTTTGCAATGGATGGGACTATTGAACAGATTTAGGGTTAGGGTTTCAGCTCTTTTTCAGTCAATAAAATGCTGCAAAAAAATTGGAATTGGATTCCTTCTGCAATGGATGAGACTATTGACCAGATTTAGGGTTAGGGTTACAGCTATTTTTCAGTCAATCAAATGCTGCATAAAATATTGGAATTGGATTCCTTCTGCAATGGATGAGACTAATGATTTAGGGTTAGGGATAGGTTTTAGCTATTTTCCAGTCAATCAAATGCTGCAGAAAATATTGGAATTGGATTCCTTCTGTAATGGATGGGACTATTGGACAGTCCGATGCAAAGGATGGGATTTATCATCAGTTTTTGCATTGAATGAGTTATCAGTTTTTCAGTTAATTAACCCTAGCCAGAAAATGGGAATCAGATTCCATCCTGTACAAAGGATGAGATTTGTCATCCGGTACAACATAATGAACCATTATAAATTCATAATACTAATGAAGGTTTACAATACCCCCTACAGCAGTTTTTCAATCAGATTTTTTCTGAGAGCTAATACCTCCTCATTCTCATCCTTCTTTATTTCTTTTTTATTTTGCTGAGTGACAATACCTCCATTCTCATCCTTCTCAGTTTCATTACTACACAACATGAGCAACAAAGTGATTGCATTGGTCTACTATAATGGCCAAATTCATAATATTGACGGATGTGCTACCTTTGATTGTGAACGTCCTAAAAGTTTTTGTGTTGATGAAGACGTCACATTAGAGGAACTGAAGCTGCAAATTCATACAAAAATTAGAGCTGGAAATAGAAAAAGAGTTTCAGAGATTAAGTATAGGCATCATCTTTCTATTGGTGAGTGATGTGTCTGATATAGAACATTTTCACTTGAAGATGATGATGATGTCAGATGCATGTTTTATGCTCATGAGACATTTGCAAATGTTGGTGTACTTGAGTTATATGCTGATATAGAGGATGTTCACGATGATTGTGGGTCTTCAAATTTTCGCACTACAGAAAACTTTCCCACAGAAGATGATGATTCTGGGCCGTTCTATGTTCACACTACATACGACGTTCCCTCAGAAGAAGTTGTTCCGCTATCTCAAGCTACAACGTTTCATAATTCATTAGTCTCACAAACAATTCCTATTGCCCTCGAAGATGAGCCAGCTGGTGTTGATCCAGTTCCGCCATGTTGAGTCCATGGTGAATATGTTGGTGACTTTTGTGAGCAGGAAGAAGATGCTGAATTCGCAAGTGATGACAACAGTGATTCTGACCTAGACGTTGTCCCTGCTGAGTTCAACACTCATGGAGATCTTCCTCCATATGAGGCTGCATCCCATATACACACCCTGGATCTTGAGGCAATGCAAGTGCTAAAATTTCCTGAGTATGCTCATACATTAGCTACGTCTCTGACATTTGATCCATATACAGTTGATCTGTGTGTTTGGTTACAATTTCCAACGAAAGAGGCTGTGCTTTTAGCTATTAAGCACTATAACATCAAAAACTCTGTAGATTACAGAGTAATTGAATCTGAGCGAACCAAATATTATGCCAAATGTCTAATGTATGGGAAATGGTGAAATTTGAGAATAAGGGCAACTGTTATTAAGAAGAAACAGGCATGGGAGATTAGAAAATATGAAGGGCCTCATACTTGCACATCGGGGAGGATTTCACAAGATCATTGCAAGTTAGATTCTAACATGATCTGTTCATGCATTATGTCATTGGTCCAAGCATATCTGGAGATCTCTGTTTTAGTTTTGATCGCTAAGATGCGAATCTGGTATGGATACATCACCTCCTATAAGAAAGCGTGGAAAGCAAAGCAAAAGGCAATTGTTCGAGTTTTTGGCGATTGGGATAGATTGTACAATGAGGTACCTAAATGGTTAGGTGCAATGCAACATTTCGTGCCTAGTATAATTGTGGAATTGCAAACGGTACCAGCATATCACGGTGATCGATTGGTCCAGGGTAAGAGAATATTCCTTGACTCTTTTGGACATTCAAATCGTGCATTGAAGGGTATCCGTATTGTAAACCTATTGTGCAAATAGATGGTACTTTATTATATGAAAAATACAAAGGAACATCATTGTTAGCTATTGCACAAGATGGCAACCGAAACATACTGCCAATTGTCTTTGCCATTGTGGAGGGTGAGACAACGGAGGCTTGGTCATTCTTTCTCACTAATTTGCGTAGACATGTGACAAAACAACCTGGTATATGCTTGATGTTTGATCGACATGAAGCCATCAAAGATGCGATCAGATGCGATGGTAGTGGATGAAATCCTCCACATGCATATTCTGTGTACTGCATTTGACACATTGCAGCTAACTTTATGAAGAAGTTTAACAATAAGGAATTGCGTCGACACATTGTTAACATGGGTATGGAATCGAATCATAGTTATTTTATCTCTTATATTTCCTTTAGTTAACACGACTGAATTTTCATTTCATGTATGAGAATTTTCGTGGAGAAAATGCAAAGGCGGCTAATTGGCTTGATAGGATCCCCAAGGAGAAGTGGGCCCAATCATATGATCAAGAAAGACGTTATGGCCATATGACAACCAACCTAGCTGAATCTATCAATTCGGTGTTGAAGGGAACGCGTCATCTTCTCATTACTGCTTTAATACAATCGACATATTATAGGTTGGCTGCACTTTTTGTTAAAATGGGGAACAAGCAAATTGCAATAATGGAGGGAAGGCATACATACTGTGAAACAGTCACACAGGCTATGCAAGAAAATCGAAGGAAAGCTAACTCCTACTTTGTTCGTAATTTTACGCGAGAAAATCAATCTTTTCTGATTGAAGAGTTAGTTGATCCATAAGAGGGTGTTTCTACAATGAATTACAAAGTCAAGCTTAGTGACATGTGATGTGCCTGTGGGAAGTTTCAAGCACAAAGGTTCCCTTGTTCACATGTAGTTGCTGCATGTGCACATGTCTATGTAGATTGCATGCAATATGTGGACAATGTCTATAGACTGGAAACTATATTGAATGTTTATAGACATGAGTTCGAAGCAGTTGGAAATAAAGGTTATTGACCTCAATATGATGGTCTAGAAGTGTGTCCCAATCAAGAAATGCAGAGAAATCCACATGGTCGATCAAAATCAAGTCGTATTTGTAAAAAAAATGGACCTCAAGGAGAAAGGCCAATCAAAACGTTGTGGATTATGCAGAAATTAAGGTCATAGCCATCGAAAATGTCCGCATCAATCTGGCATATCGGGGGAGAGTTCGCATCAACAATAAAGGAATTACATGTTTTCATAACCTGTAATATATACATATTTTGCCATTAAGGGGAAATGTTATGCAAGTTTTTTTCTACTTATCATGTAATTTAGATTATTATTTTATATAAAATTAAGAAATCTTATAAAAATATATTGAATAATATATTTTATTACATTTTTATAAATTAAATAACAACATTAACATTTTAGTTAGATATGCTAAATAAAAAATTAAAAATAACAATTAATTTTCCAACAAATTTAAAATAAATAATATGAAATGCAAAACATATAAATTTATATATTACAAATTTAAAATACATTATTCTTGTTATATTGATAAAAGTACATTTATTCTAATTATTGTGTGGCGTAGAACAACAGTGTCGAGCTCTCCTAGTGCGTGGTGGTTGGACCCGTCGTTCAACCTCGTTAGTGGCACGTATTCACGGTCGATCACGACCTCTTGCTATAACCGTCACTGGTTTCGGTTGTATGTCATCCGCCATTTCTATTGTATCAAAAATTTGGAACCCACTGCTAGAGGAGCCAACACCTAGTTCACCCATAAAGGGAACCTGACTACTATATGGACCTAGAAATGATGTACGATCAAATGTTGACGCAGGGGTTCTAAACTGGTACATTGATGTTAGATATGTTGAACTTGGACTTAGGATGGGGAGCTGGTCATCTAACCTTGTCATTGGCGGTGATGGTCGGTAACACTCATCAACATCATATCCGGGATAACTGATGGAATAACGATGATTAGATGGTACTCCATGATCCCGTTCAGGTTCAGGATGACTAAATGACATCCTTGGTGGAGTGAACTCCGATGAGGCCTGTTGACTCGTCCGCCTACGTTGTCAGGTAGGTCTAGGAGTTTCCATATCCAGTGTAGGAGGGACTGGAGTTGAAGTTTGTCCGGTAAATGGCATACTCCTAACATCCTCATACACTGACGGTGGACAAACAAAAGGCCGACCTTCATTTTTATACCATCCTATGTAATCATCAGATGGGTTGAAATTATTACCAACAATCGGATAAGCTGCCGGAATTCGTTGACAACGTAAATTCCACCAATGGATCCAATGTTCATGCTTCGCAGGCCAGAATTCCTCATGACGCCCACGCATGTCGATCTTGTGAAACTTATCAAGGTTCACCGGTGCTTGCGAAATTGGTTGTTGCATCCCAAATTGTCACAACACCTTGTCAGTTTGGTGCTACTCTACATATGAAAAGCATATCAATGTTGTGTTTGCTTTCCATATATTACAATTATTGTAGGCATCCGATAGGAGGCATGTCATAATTTCACTTGAGGAATATAGCATCCACAGAAACTGCGAACAATTATTACAAATTATTAGTTTCATATGGATTAAATACAAAAATACTTGAATGTAACAATCGAAACATTTACCTTATCATATCCTACTCGATCTAGTCACAATCTTATACTTGCAAGGTCGGTCGGAGTCTCGGTAAAATCTCTACTCCTACTCCACCTGTTAAAATGCATATAAAATTTTAATAGACCTATAAAAATACAAGTTCTTACAAAATTAATAAAATAGTAAAGATTATTACCTGCTTGCAAAGGGTATACAGCCGAAACATCCACGCGCGAAGCAAGAAATGGCAGTCGATACCAAGCCCATGATAGTAAAAGCACTAAACATCCACCTATGTCATGGCTTTTTGGAACTGTAGCCCAACATAGTTCTCTATACAAAACCGCCAAACATGCAGAACCCCAATTATAATTTGTCGCATGCTCTAAATCACGTAGTAATGGAAGATACATTAAATGTACCCGACTGCTCGATTTTTTAGGCATTAGTAATCCTCCAATCAAACGTAAAATATATGCTCTAGCAGCATATTGTATATGTTCTTCAGTTGCGTGTAATAGAAGATTTTGAAAAGATTTCAACCAATTTAGTCTCACCGTTGAGTCAGATACATATTCATCTGGAGGTACCCCGCCCAATAGATTTTGGCACTCTTCATTCCAATCTAGCAACCTTCTGTCTGTAACTGCATCGCCATGGACCGGAAGTCCAAGTTGAAGCGCAATATCTTCTAGAGTTATCGTGCATTCACCAAATGAAAAATGAAAAGTGTGCGTCTCAGGTCTCCATCGTTCGATCAACGCACTGATTAAGTCGGGTTGTATAAAAAATCGTTGAATTTGAGTTGCGTGATAAAATCCGGCTCTTCTTAAGCGGTCGATAATAGATGGATGCGGGTCCTCCAATGTAAATTTTCTCGAACGTAATACGCGACGAGTATCCTGTTGATAATTAATTAAATTAAATTAAATAATTATAAAAATTAATATATTATAAAACTATAATAATTAAAAAATATAAAAATTCTAAAATTCTAAAATTCTAAAACTATAAAATAACAAAACAAAACAAATAAAATAAAATTTTAAAATTATTTGTATAATTATTAAATAATTAAATAATATAAAAATAAAAAACTATAATAATTAAAAAATTACAAAACTATAATAATAAAAAAAATAATATAATATAAAAAATAATATAATATAAAACTATAAAATGAAAAAATGAAAAAAATAATAATTTAAAAATTAAAAAACTATAATAATAAAAAATTAAACAATATAAAAAATAAATAATTATAAAACTATAAAATGATAAAACTATAATAATTAAAAAATGATAAAACTATAATAATTAAAACATTGAAAATATAAAAATTATAAAACTATAAAATTACAAAATAATAATAATTAAAAAATTACTAAAAATTGATAATGTAATACAAATATTATTACAACAATTTACTTAACTCTTTAAAATAACTGAGGATATGTGATTTTCTTGCAACCTCAATAGTAATGGTGAAACCATTTTTAAATATTATTGTAGAAAAAAATATTGTTGGTACAAAAAAAAAATTGATTGTAGAAAGAAGAAAGAAAATTAAAATAAGTTGTAGAAAATGAGGGGGGTTATTTATAGAAAAGTGGTGTGTATGGGGGGGGGATTTTGAAGGCAACGGTCAAGTTACCGTTGCCTTCAAAAATTTTGATTTTTTGATTTTATTTTTTATTTTAAAATTTAAAATTTTATTATTATTATTTTTGTTTCAAAAGGTTATATGTTACAATTTAACTAAAAAATTTAAAAAAAAAAATCATAAAACTTAAAATTTAAATAAGAAACAAAATTTTTTATATAAAAATTTAATAAAAAATATAATTTTCTTTTTAAAATTTTAATAAGAAATAAAATTTTAATAATAAATTAAATTTTATTTTTTATAAAATTATAAAATTTTAATATATATTTAAAAAAATAAAAAACAAACCAAGATAATTTTTTTTTAATTTAATTTGCAATTTTTAAAATTAAAATAAAAATTTTAAAAATAAATTTGCTTTTTTTTTCTAACCGTTGGACTTTTAAATTTAAATAAAAAAATTTAAAATATATATATATATATATTCCACCAAGGGAAATCGCCACCCCCCATGGCGATTTCCCTTGGTATTTTTTGAAAATTTTACGTTGAAAAATCATCATGGGTATGGCGATTTCCTTACTGATTTTAAAACAAGCGAATTTTGTGAATTAATCTAAAAACAACGATATTTTGATAAATAATTTTTTTTTCTTAGCTATATTGTGATAAAAAAAAACCCATTAATCATTCCATATCAACTTTCAACTAAACAAACTTTGACATAAGAATTTTATTTAATTAAAATTCTTTAAAAAGAATTCGAATCCTGCTTTTTGAAATTAGAGGATCTTGCACTGAATAAAAATATTTGGATATAATAAAAAAATATTTACATGCATAAATAATTTTGATTTTTTTTTTTTGCTATTTTATCGACTAAGTGTAGGTATTTAATATTTTGCCTATGATAAAAGAAGCCATACATAAATTTCTATTTTGGCCTTTAAGATATGCCTCCAAGAAAAGTCAGAAGAAAAAAATTAAAACAAAAGGAAAGAAATATAAAAAATTATAAAAACATGGAAAAGAAAAAAGAGCCCAATAATATGGTCAAACCTCAAAACCAAAAACTAAAAAAACTAGGGAACCACCTAGTACTAGACCTGTCAATTGGGTTGGTCGGATTGGATTTGGATTAGGTTATTTCGGGTCTTAAAAAAATTGGATCATTTTGAGTTCGAGTTATTTCGGATTCGCATCATCTTGGGTTCGGGTCATTTTGGATTCGGGTTATTCGGGTTTGACACTAGGGTTAATCGGGTTCGGGTCATTCTGGTTCGGGTCGTTTCGGGTTTGACACTCGGGTTATTCGGATTTGAGTTATTATGGTTTGGGTTTGACACTCGGGTTATTTGAATTCAATTTATTAATTTTTAAAATCGAATCAGATTGAATTTAAATAGATTATTTGTTCGAATCAGATTTTATTAAAATTTTCTTAAAGATAAAAATAAAAAATTAAATTATATTTAAAAATAAATTGGATATTATTGTGTATCTGAAATCGTTAAATGAATCTATTTAGTTATTTGAAAAATATATAATTTTATATTTGTTAAAACGTTCCAACCTTGATAAGTAATTCTTAATACTAAAAGTTTTACCAAGTTAACTAATCTTAGAATTAGATTTAAGAATTTTAAATAATAGTTTAATTATCAAGTGTAATGAAATATAATAATAAATGTTTGTTCAAAATAAAAATATAATAATAAATGTTATGAAATTAAATTAGTTAATCATGCTAAATATTTTTAAATTTTAAACATAATGTATAAAATTAAATTAATAAAAAAATTTATAATAAGCAAAGGTGCACTTTTTAACATATTGAAGTACTTGTATATATAATATTTTTGTATAATGTATAATTCTTATTAGAGGAATAGTCCACTTACATTAGTATAAAACTAAATTAGTTTACACACTTTCATAATTTTTTATACGATTAATATTTTAACAATCCGACCGTCATATTTTATGTTCTATTCACGTAGATCATGCACGTCGAGTTTTAAATAAATGAAAAATGTCTAACTATTTGTTCGATGTAAAAAATATTCAATCGTTAAATATATATTGAAAAAGAAAGTATTCTCGATCGATATGATACAGATATCAGATCGTTTCGAAACTTTACGTGCACGACGAGTACAATTATATTTCTAAATCCAAATGTCAATTTGTTAAAATATTAATTTATTATATATCAAATGATAAAGTATTATTATAATTTATACAAATCATTATAATAAAACACATTTTAGTGATCTATTTTATATGTATTTTAAAAATATATACAATATGCATTATCATTGAACGTTTAATTCAATAATTAATGCACGTTTTTTTTTATTTTAAATATTAGGATTCAAATTTCTTTTTTTCAAGTAAAAATTTTAGTTTTTTTTTTTCAACTAAATTGGGAGTGAATTACTTTAACTAAATCTGTTCACAGGTAGGACTATTCGTACAAATTCATATATAATATTTTTTCAAATTCAAACAAATATTTGTTTTTACCCTCAGACGTTGATTAAAAAATTCAATTCAATTCCAAATAATATAATATATTTTAAAATTATAATAACAATACAAAAAAATTAAAATTATAGATCTTGTACTATACTTGTATTGTACATGTATAATCACTATACTATTTTACATATAGAGAAAAAAAACAAATATAAGAATATGATCAATTTATATATATCAAATGATAATTGCATATTTTATTACATTTCAAAATGGTAATTACAAGTTATAAAATTAAAACAAATTAATTTGTGGTATAGGTATTATTTTTATTAAATTAATATTTTTAAAATAAAATTATACTTAATTTAAGTTCGGGCCATTTCGGGTTAATTGTTCGGATAATTTTGGGTTCGGATCATTTCGGGTTTGGGTCATTTCGGTTTCGGATCATTTCGAGTTCGGATCATTCTGAATTAAGGTCATTTCGGGTGCGGATCATTTCGGCTTCGGGTTGTTGACTTTTTATGATCAAATCGAGTCGGATCGGATTTGAATTCGAACGGATTGGACGACTTTTTCGGATTCAGATCAGAATTGACAAATCCATCGAGTACTAAACTTGACTTTCAGGCCGCAGACTGTCCGATGATCGTTCACCTATGTTCTCCTCCCTTCCACTAAACAAACGATCAAATTGCGATTTAATGGATTTTGACAAACCCTTCGGCGGAGTAGCCAACCCCTCATCACCCACCGATTTTGGTGACCTAACCGATCCGTTCCTAGAAAAAAGCGGAGGAGTCATAGTGAATCCCCACCGACCCGACCGGTCGAACCTCCCGTAGTTAAGATGATTCCTCCCTAAACTCCTACTCCTAAAACCCCTCCTCGAACTCTTCACTCTGGGGAACGCCGTGAAACTCTTAGTACGACTCAAACTGGAGTTCATCAACTGGCTTCGTACATCCTCCGGCAACCTTAGCGTAAACCGCTCACAATTCTCACCTGGTTGTACCAGCGACTGACCCGTTGAGTGAGACTGCGGAAACAACCCGGTCAACCTCCACCCTGTCGACCGTGACCTAGGCGGCCTGTTCCGATTATTTGTCGTGTTTGAATTTATCAAATTCACATCCGGCGATTCTGTGTCCTTTGTCTGATTAACAACCTCAATAGGACTGATTTCATCGCTTGTATTATTGTTGTCGGGTCGGTTTTCGGGCTCTGTTTCTGAATCGTGTACTTGGACCGTGGCGCAGGTGATGGTCTCACCGGGCTTTGGAGCCAAATGGGCACGGCAAACGGGACACGTGGAATGAGAAGAGAACCAAGTGTCGATGCAATCAGTATGAAACACGTGGCTACATTTAGGAATCAAACGCAGCGTTTCTTCGTCTTCAAACTCGTTTAAGCAAACGGCGCACTCGAGCGTGCCTTTTCCGATTTTGAGTCCTTTTACCCTCGAGTAAAGAAACGTCGGGAAAGACTTGATCACCGACGCGTCGAGTGCACGCTGCCTCTCAAAAATTACGTTGCCATCCCCGTTCAGGTCACGCGTCCTCCTTTCTGCGCGCCGCCTGATGAAAACGTAAAAAAATCCAATGAAGAAAAACGCCGTCACCAAAACCACCATGATGACCGCCATTCTGGGGGAGAAAAAATCTCCAAACGCTGACGGCGAGGCTGTGTTCGTTTGACTTTGCGCGGTTGACAACGAGACGAAAAAACAGAGAAAGAAAACAAGTGAGTTTGCCTTTGCTTTGCCATTGCCATTGCCATGGTTCCGCCTGAAAAGTCGAAGAAATGAACGGCTATGATCTGGATTCATCAGGTGTTGAATTGAAGAAGACAGTAGCAGGTGGAGCGTTGTTTTTGCTGCTGATGATGCTGCTGCTGCGCATCAGTTTTATGAAACAGTAGTGAGATTTAACTATGATTTTAATGATTTTCTTGTTGCTCAAAAGCAAACCAAAGTATAAAGCCAAAAATAAAAAGGGGAAACTATTAAAAAAAAATCGCGCTAATACATGAAACTATGAAAGTGAAGAAAAGAGGGGAAAATAAAAGTTCGGTATAGGGATATAAAAAGGAGAAAAAACTTGTTTATTCACGCGCGACGGTATGCGCGTGGGGTTGAAACTCAAAGGATTCCCTGTTCCTAAAGACAAAACTGAAGAGAGATTTGTTGTTTGATGGTGGTTGTTTTGAGTTTTGACTTTAACCAAAGAGAGGCCCCCGACGGAACAAAATTTCTGCGGAGATGGAGAGGGCCGGTGAAAATATAAGCCAATAGATCCTTGACACGTCAGTAGGAGGAAAGGCTGTGGTGGTAGTTGAGTGGTTGATTTGTTGGATAGGGACGAGGAAATTTGCTAAATTTGTCTAATTGTGGTATGTGCAAGATTCATGCGATTCTATAAATAATTCGGACGACAATTTAAAATACAAATTAATATATTTATAGATATTTGATTTATTTTTTGTGGATATAGATTTACGGATTTGGATAAAAATTGGATTCAGATATTATAATTATTATTCGGAGCGAATGTGAATATGAAATCTCGGATATGCATTATCTGAATCCGTATTATTTCTACGAATTCGAATCCGCTTATTTGTAAAATACATAAATTTTGTTTGATTTATATTTTTATTTTAAAAAAATTAATTTATTGAATTCAGATTTTTAGCGAATTCGAATATCCGACAGATAATTTTATTTAATTCGGATTAGAATAGTAATATGCGAATTAAATGAAGATAATTTACGGATTCGAATTTTAAAATAATTTTACAGATTTGAATTCAGATAGTACAAAAAATACAGATATCCGACTTACAATCATCCCTATCTGTAAGTAACTTAAAGTAGTATAAATCAAATTTTCGAAGGTTTAGTATTTTACTAATAATAGTTAATTTTCTCGACAGCCTTGGCTCTATTAACGTCTTTTACACTTACCTTCAATATATTTTTAATCATCATTTATAAATATAATTTTTATAATTAATGAATAAATCTTATACATATAAATAATAATTATATATGTTAAAAAAATAATAGATTAAATCTTAATTCGTTTTCCCCACCTTATTAATGTTAGTGTTTGGACTAAAATGTTTTGGACTCAAATGTTTGTTGTTTGACTGTTACTACGGATTGACATTTCATTTACAAGTTCTTTTCATTGCATCACTTTGATAGAAACTCATATAAATATAAATAAATATATTTTTATTATATATAAAAGAGTGGTTAACGTGAGTTTCAAGTTACCTCTACAATTCTAAACAAAAGCTTTATAATTAAATTTTGAATACAATTTTGAATAAGCCTGCACAATAGACTAAAATATTATTTTATTTATATCCAAATAAGTTCTTATTTCAAATAAAAAATTTATTTATGTTAATATTTTATTTAGATATAAATGAAAAGTTAAAAACTTATTTGAGTAAAAATTAAAAATAAAATTTATTTAAATACAAATTAAATATGTATTTGGATATAATAAAAAATTATCTAAATAAAATGATAAAATTCATGATTTTTTTTTTTGTTGTTATTTTAGCCTAATCAAAAGAATCTTTTTAAAATTTAAAATTTAGTTAATGATACCAAATCAACTTTCGATGCAAAGAGATTGGGTGTATGAAATTCAATGAAAAAATAAATTGCTTAGAGATACAATGCAGTCTAGAACACTTCTCAATTCTCATCCATCCAAACATAGCTTCAAGTCATAAAAAATTGTAAGAAGATGCAATCAAAGTGAAAAAATAAGATTACCATATCCGACAATCACCTTCTAATCCAAATACCATAAATTTTTTTATACTACTTAGCTAAGCAAGTTGAATTAAGCAGAAGATTCAAGAATGAAAGTAAAGGAAAATAGGGTGATCAAAGGCGCCAAGGAAATTTGATTCAACTAAATTCAAATGAAATGAATTCACAACCTATCAGCATATAAATTACTAAGGCTTAAAATTGTAAATCTGTTTCGGTCAAACTAAATAAATTATGTGACCCTTCCCTGAAAATCACAGCACAAATTAGTTTTTGCTTCAAAAAGTTCTAACTGAAAGAATAATGGTGGATAGTACAAGGTAATTTTAAGGCAAATTGTTTAAAAAGGGATTGAGGAAATTATCAATTAAAAACTAAAAATCAAAGCCAATTTATTATTATATTTGTTGATCAACTGAATTGCGAGTGTCTTGAGATTTTTAATATACTTTCTCAGGTAAACGTTTACTATCAATTATTTATTGATATACATCACTCTCTTTCATCATAGGATGATTGGCAAAATCACTAATCTATATTTGATAATTGATAGTATAATTTACTAAGTTATTAGTGGTGTAGTTGATAAGCATTGTCTTTTGACTTTTTATTATATTAAAAAAGAGAATTCAAATTCTCTATTTGAGCTATAGTGCTCTCAATAGTGAGGTATTATTATGATTTTATCTTACAAAAAGTGTCTCACAAGTATGAATTTGATTATTTACATATATATTATAACAAATTCTCACAATTTTTCAATGTAAAATTAAAAGCGTTATATGAATGAAAATACGTATACTTATCATTGAATCAAATGTTAAGCGTTAATCAAGCCTGCCTATATTGAAGAATTTAATTGGCTCGAAATATTACCATTTACCCAATTTGATAAAATATTCGCAAGCATCTAATTCTCTCTAAGTTTTATCCATGCAGCTTTAACCTCTATTCACCAATCCAAGTTTTTCAATTTGCACAATGAAAACTGGTTTTTGAGTTGGATTTCAAGGCAAACTGATTAGCAATGAATGATCAAAAGGAGGAATCTTGCTTCGCTACTTCATTGAAGATGGATGTTAATTTCGATCAAGATAATTAATCAATAACCTCTAATACAATATACTAATAACAATAATAATAATAATAATAATAGATTTTATTTTTAATACACTAATAGTGAAGATTCTTAACTTCATTGTCACATGTCTTATTTTTAAATGTACTTTAGAAAGTATGTATCACTATATATGCTAACTTATTAATTTATTATAAGACAATGCTATATACTCATAAAAGTCATTTATGACGAACTTTTGAAAAATAAAAGAATAAAATGACTTCTTTTATTAAAATAAAAAATTTGATTTGAGAAAAAGTCAATTATGTGTACGCGTACGTATGTTTGTATATGACATTTTACTTTATTGTATGTGTAAATGCATGACTTTGTCTTATCTATATTATATATAAAAAAAAATTATTGAGTTGATGTTACGAGTTAATTGATATCAACTCAGTTGATAAAATTATTTAAAAATTAAAATAAAATAATATAAATATAGATATTTATATTTATATTTTTTAATTTTTTTTCACAATTATTTAAAAAAATTACCCACTTAATACATCAAATAACTTTTTGTTTTAAAGTATTTTTGAGTAAGTCCAACGAGGGGTATACATGATTAAAGACGGATGACTACTAAAAAATCAATATAGAAGAATTTTCAAAATTAATTTCATAACAACAGTACTACCAAAAGAAAAATGTTGGTAACTTGGAAATCATCAGTTGACCAATTCCTTTGCACCTTGGGGCATGAAGCATGCTTGCCTAACTAAAGAATAAAAAAACAAATTTGTTGAAACTTTGTTTTAAGTCGTACTGATGATGAGACTTGATATTGATCAATTGATTTTTTTTTTTTTTTTCCTTTTTGGGAGATACTAACTATGTGAAAGGGATCCTGTAAATGTGTGAAAAATGTTGTATATATATATATATATATATATATGTATATAAACAATCTCGTCTGGCTCTTGCATTTGTTCTTCTCTCTAGCTACTTGGCTGAGTTGAAATTGACACATTAATTTCATATCTAATTCATGTATTTATATAGCATTTGATAAATAATTGTCTATATGTATTTATTAAACTTTTTTTTTAATTCTTAATTTTTTTTTAATTTCTCAATTTTTATTTACTTAATTCATCCGAGAAAAATATTATTATTTAAGTTTTCTCAAATCCATAATATTTAAGCGTTTGTTCAGCATGCATGCCATATGAATTAATGCTTAGTTTGTTATTAATCTTAATTCTTAGAAAAGGAAGGAAGAAAAGAAAGAGTTCGGTTTTGATATATTGCCTATAGAGTTTTTTTAATTTTACAAATGGAATTAAGAGGCTGCCATATATCTTTTTTTTTTTTTTTTGTAAAAATTATCTCATACATCATCAGTTAATTTTTAGATTTCACGGACAGAATTAATAGGATGACATAAACTCTTTAGGATATATTAAAAGATACTAATTAAAAAAGGAGTGAAATGTTTAACAGCTTTTTAATTTCACTTGTGAAATTAAAAAAATTTATTGTCAACATATCAAAAATAAATTTTTAAAAAATATATATATATATACCTCAATAGAAATGTGCCATCCTGTTTATCCTATTTGTAAAGACTTTTCAGTAAGAATGAATCAGATAATTTGTCGAAAAGAAATTCAACCGTGAAAATTGCTTAATTGCTTCCGAAATAGTTGAACGGTTCAACCCATTTTCCAGCCCAAAGCAAACGGCTTAAACATATTAGCCCAGAAGAATGTTCAACTCCTAAGCAAAACGCAATTGGGCCCATCTATCTAATTGAACTTCATTGATTTTTTTTTTAGGGGGTTGGACTTGGATCAAGCATTTTGCTTCTTTATCAAATATCTCCCACCTGCTTTCTCACATCTTATTGGACCAAACTTGCATTACATCAAATTTCTGAACCTTATAAACTAAACTGATGTTGCCAACTGCCAAACCTGATTATTTACTCATGAAAAAGTGAATCCAACAATGGATGAATATTTTGGAGATGAAGGTGATTGAGTGAATTTCTTTTCCCTTTGTAATTAAGAATGCAAATACACTTTTTTTTTTCTTTTATACAAGGCTGTAGTTAGAGGTATCTATGGCCGGGCCGAGGCTTGAATTTGTTTTACTTTTCTTGTCCAAGTCCATTTCAAGATGGGCTCGAACCGACCTAAAAGCCTGTTTTATTATTCAAAAAAATTAAAAAATTATTTTTATATTAATATTATTATATATTATAATTAAATTTAAATAAAAAATATTATTTTATTTGGGCCAGATCGGCCCAAATTACAAAAACATTTGTCCAAACCCGACTCAGTACAGGCCAGGCCTACCAGGCCGAGCGGGCTACCCATCCCATGGACATGTCTAGCTGTAGTCTAGGAGTAAGAGAATGGGTTGCAGATGCTGAGATTCAAACTCCAAACTTGTTGAATAGCACTCTTAATGATGACTGCATGAACCAACTGAACTAAGCTTCGGGTTCGAATGCAAATACACTTTACATATATATATATATATATTTTGTATACTATATATAAACTCATATTGAATTTTATATCGCGAGTACACCAACTCAATTAGATAAATTATAGAATATTTTTAATTCATCGAAAGCTCTTTTGTTTAACAATATTATTGATGTATATATGTTTTTCAAATTAATCCATTAGTGTACTGTATCAACTCTTTTCGATAAGAAAAAAAAGTTGTGAGACTTACCACATATTGTCTCACCCAAATTTGAGTCGCCCTTTTAGTCTTTTATCCTTGTCATGTTGTAAGTCGGTACACATACAAACAAATATTTATTCCCTTTTACCCAAAGGTAAAAAAAATTGATAGCTTCAGGTCCTACCTTTGGGTTAGGTCAATTCTCTAAAACTTAGTTGAACTGTTGAAGTACTGGAGAATAGGTAAGAGATAATAAAAACAAGGAGAAAAGACAATAATGATTGTAAGAACAAGAACTTGTACCAACAAATTAAAGAGAAAAAGAAAATGATTGTAAGAAACACCAAGAATTGACTTAGGATTTATCTGGATTTTAATTAAAATTATTTTTATTATATTAAATATCGTTTTATGAATGAATTTTAAAAATATATTTCTTATTAAAAACTAAAAAATTTAATCATAAAACAATCTCATACGTACAATAAGAGTATCTCAAATCGAGATCCAAATTAACTCTTATATTATTGTTGGACATGTACTTGGGGTTTTTAATTTAAATATAGCGTTTTTTTTTTTTTAATTCTCAAAATATCAATGTTTTAAAATTATTTATTAAAATTCATTTTTTCAAACCCGTTGAGAAATCATCATGGCACATGGCGATTTTTCAACGGGATTTTTAATTTTTTTAAAATTGAGCAAGGAAACTTGATCATTTTTCAAAAAAAATTATATTTCAAGAAGGGAAATCGCCACCAGCGGTTTCGGTGGCGATTTCCCTTCCTTTTTTTTCAAAAAATTATTAAATAATAAAAATAATATAATTTATCATTTTAAAAAATAAAAATTTAATAAAAATAAAAATGATATAATTTATAATTTTTTAAATAATAAAATGAAAAGAATATTAATTTACAAAAAAAATTAAAAATTATATTCATAATGTCACTCGGGTTCTTTCAACTTGTATTTGTAATAAATGGATCTCCGAGAGAAAATGCCAACCAAAGCATTGTGGATTATGCAGAAATGAAAGTCATAACTAGACCTATCCACGGGCGGGGTAGCCCGCAAGACTCGGTAAGTCCAAATGTGTCCCAATGTACCATATTGATAAGGACATTTTCGATGGCTATGGCTAGAGTTGTCCATGAGCTGGGACCGAGGCCCGAAATTTTTTTATTTCTCTTGTTCAAGCCTAAAAATAAAAATTATATAATTTATAATTTAAAAAATTTTAAATTTAATAAAATGTAAATTATAAATAAAAAATTAAAACAATAACACTTTACAAAAAATTTAAAAATTATATACATTTTTATATAAATATATATAAATATTAAAAATACATTTTTTATATTTATATATATTTTATAATTAAAGTTAAACAAATTTTCTTTTATTTAATAAATATAATTTGGGCTAGGCCGGATAGGCCCGAATTACAAAAACACTTGTTCCAGCTCGACCTAATATATATAAATATTAATATCATTTTTGTAATATTTTAATTTTTTTAATAGTAAAACGGGCTTTTCGGGCCGGCCCGGGCCTGGCCCAATAGGCTTGGGTAAGGGAAATAAAAAAATTTCGAGTCTTGGCCCGGCCCATGGACATCTCTAGCCATAGCCGTCAAAAATGTCCTTATCAATCTGGTACATCGGGAGAGAGTTCGCATCAACAATAATACTGTTATACATATTTTGTCCAAAAGTCCGTTTCACTATTAAAAAAATATTAAAAAAATTTTGTATATTTTATAATTAAATTTAAATAAAAAATTTAATTTATATAATTTATGTAAATTGTTATTATTTTTATTTTACACTTTATTATATTTTATTATTTTTTTTAAATTTACTATTTAATACTAAAAAAATGTTGTTACAATTGTAGTTTTTATTAAATTTTTATTTTTTAAAATGATAAATTATTTAATTTTTATAATTTAATAATTAAAAAAAAGGAAGGAAAATCGTCACCAGAGGAAATCGCCGCAATTTTCCCTTGGCGATTTCCCTTGATTATTTAAAAAAAAAATTGGAAAATTATCATAGGCCATGACGATTTTTCAATGGATTTAAAAAAAAAACGAATTTCAATAAATAATTTCAAAGCATCAATATTTTGAAAATTAAAAAAAAGCTATATTTAGATAAAAAAAAAAAAAAACCCATGTACGTGACATCATATTTATCCGTGATTTCTTTGGTCCAAATATTTATCGGATTCTTGGGCATGGGTTTATGTAAGAAGGTGAGGAGAGGACTGGGTAGGGATCGCAATTTAAAATGCGTATTCGAATATTTGTGGATATTCGATTCGTTTTTTGCGGATTTGGATTTACGGATTCGGATATTATAATTATTATCCGCAGAGGATTCAGAGTGGATGCGGATATAAAACCTCAGATATCCATTATCCAAATCCATATTACTTCTACGGATTCGGATATATGAATCTGAATACGCTTATTTGTAAAAGATATAAATTTGGTTTGATTTTATATTTTTATTTTTTAAAAAAAATTAATTAATTGAATTCGAATTTTTAACGGATTCGACTATCAAGCGTATAATATTATTTAATTCAGATTCAGATAATAATATATCGATTAAATATGAATAATTTACAAATTCAAATTTTCAAACAAATTTAAATTTGTCATCTTTAAGACCGAGTCGTAAGCCCTGATTTTTTGTTGGGGCCGCGGTTTCGCTGCGCTGCAAAAGGCCCTGACAAGAATCATGTGGATGTGCTTCGGACAACGTGTACGGCTCCCATTAACCAACTTGTTACTTGCTCCTTGTTCCAATCGAATCACACGATTCAGGATTTCATCATCCTCATCTCATATGTTTTTCTGTTTTTGCACTAGTACAAAACTGAACACCATTTTCACGTAATCCTCTTTGGTTTTTTCTTTTTCTCTCAAGATTTTTTATTTTATTTTTTTATTATTACAAAATAAAGATATATATAGACTCGAATAGGAATGATAATGAGAGAGACGGAATGGAGATTGTCTTATCCACTTTCGTCTCTTTTGTATAGATATTGAAAACATTCATTTTTATAAATTTCGGTTACATTCATAATCCTTTCACGGTACTCCACTTTGCAACACTTCAATTTTTATTAATTATTTTAAAATCATATATATATATTAAAATCATATATATACTAAAATCATATATATTAGAGATATATATATATATATTAAAATCATATATATACTAAAATAATTAATAAAAATTGGAGTGTTGCGGAGTGGAGCACCATGGAGCGATTATAGATGTAACCGACATTTATGGAGGTAGATGTTTTCAACATCCATGCAAAAATGAGACGGAGGTGGATAAAACAATCCCTGCCCCCGTCCCTCTCCATTAAAAGTATATATATTTAATATTTTCATAAAATATTTTATTATATTTTAATATAGTATTTTAATATAAAAGTATTAAAAGTATATTTTAATACTAAAAATATTTTAATATTAAAAGTATATTAAAATATTAAAAGAAATAAAATATAATAATATACTTTTAATACTTTTAAAAGTATTAAAAGTATATTATTTTAAAATATTAAAAGTATATATATTTAATATTTTAATAAAATATTTTATTAAATAAAAGTATTAAAATATAAAAAGTATATATATTTAATATTAAAATATTTTAATATTATATTTTTAGTATTAAAATATTAAAAGTATATATAAAAATAAAATATTAATAGTATATATATTAGATATATACTTATATTTTTAATATATATTAGATATATACTTTTAATAAAATATTAAAATTATATATTAAAAGTATTTAATAAAATATTAAAATATTATATATATTAAAGTATTAAAATAAAATATTAAAAGTATATTATTTTAATATTTTAATTAAAATTATATTATTTTAAAATATTAAAAGTATATATATTTAATATTAAAATATTTTAATATTATATTTTTAGTAATAAAATATTAAAAGTATATATTAAAATAAAATATTAAAGTTATATATTAAAGTAAAATATTAAAAGTATATATTAAAAGTATTTAATAAAATATTAAAATATTATATATATTAAAGTATTAAAATAAAATATTAAAAGTATATTATTTTAATATTTTATTAAAATATTAAAAATATAAAGTATATATTAAAAGTATTAAAATAATTATTTTAATATATATATCTAATATATATTAAAAATATTATATATATTATTTTAATATTTTTTATATATACTTTTAGTATATATATGTATATTATATATATTAAAGTATTTTATATTATATATAATATATATTAGATATATAATTATTTTAGTATATATCTAATATATATACTAAAAATATATTATATATTATATATCTAATATATATACTAAAAATATATTATATATTATATATCTAATATATATACTAAAATAATTATATATTATATATTATATATAATTATAAAATAATTATATATTATATATATTATATACTAAAATAATTATACATTATATATATTATATATTAAAATCATATATATACTAAAATAATTATTTTATATGTATATTATATATATTAAAGTATTTTATATATTATATAAATATTTTAAGGGGTAAGATAGTAATTTCAAAAGTATAAGCGGGGCGGAGCGGATCAAGCATTTATCAAAACTGTCCTGCTTCACCCCATCTCCACTCTTAAAAAAGAAAAAAACCTCTCCATTCGGAGTGGATCGGTGTGAAATCTATCGGTTGAATCGAATTTTGCCATCCCTAAACTTGGATATGTGAAACAAAACAACTGAAGCAAATGTATCACATTCATCCATAAATAAATCTCAACTTTCACTAACTTATTTTTTCGTAGATAAACCCTCTTTCATATTGTTAATTAAATTAAATTTTATTATAATAAAATCAATAATTGATTAAATTTTATTATAACTAACATCAATATTAATAATTGCAAATATTCTCTGCTTTAAAAAAGTTATATTTTCCTGTCAAGCAAAAGTTATGATGTAGCTCCACCTACTTAGATGGTATTATAATGCATGCAACCAGTGCTTTAAATTTTTGCATCCGCATGGTGAATTGTTTCATTGTGACAAGCACGAAGAATAACACCAATGTTGACCTAAGTTTTTCGCACTTCTATATACACATAATACAAGCTAAACTTATTAAGGAACATTATCTTTCTACAGCATCAAGTTGAACATGATAATAGAAGACAAAACTGGTAAGATTGAACTTCTGCAATTTGCAAAACCAGCAAAGAAGCTCATTAATTAATTCCACAATCCTAAGCTCATTGTTATTTTTAAGTTCTCAATCCAATTTTTGTTTCATTTATGGATGCATTTTCCATGTCAGTTTTAGCTGCTGATTATTATGCTTTTGGTTAAAAATTGGGCTGTCCTCTCTTCTGACCAAAATTCATTATTAGTTATAGTATTAAATTCTAAACTTAAGACTATTTCTTTACCATACAAAAGAAAGGAAAAACAAATAGTTTTGAAAGTAGTACTTTCATTCCACTGTTCTGGTAGAGAGAAGTTTGGAGAGGAAAAACTGAGGTAGAATTTAAAAGAAAGAAAATTCTCTAGTAACATGAAGAGATTAGCTAAATTGAAAATTATAGAAATTAATTTCAGTTAAAACCTGGAAGTATTATTATCATCTTTCTTTTGTTCTGTCATCAGGTCCTTTGTCTGAATGACCTTCATGTTTCTTTCTGGAAGATTGCTTTGTTTTCGAAGTTCTGCGCCTTCAATATGAAAAGTCACAATCAGTTAATTGCATCAATAGTTCTCTGAATTTAAAACATTTCTTTTGCTTTTGGTTACATATATGTACAGAAATATTAGTATTTTTAGTATTTCTAAGAAGACATTATTTTCACTTCAAGAATAGAATAGAAACTTGTTAAAAGAAAACTAAAACGGTGATGCTGTACTGAGGGCATTTAACCTGGCCATATATGGCAACATTTCAGGGAAGGTTCAAGATAAAAGGCAAGAATTGGAGAGCATGCAGATGATCAATCTGCATCAAAGGCCATCTAATACTCTTGTTGAAACAGAAAGAAGACTCTATGCAGAATTGATGGAACTCCAAAAGGCTGAGGAAAGTTATTACAGGCAGAAATCAAGGATAAAATGGCTGCAGGAGGGGGATCAGAACACTCATTATTTCCATAAAATGGTGTCAGCAAAGCATAGCAAGCAATCCATCAGAGTCCTCTATGATGATGAGGGAAGGAAGTTGGAAGATTTTGGCCAAATTTCAAAGGAGGCTGTAAGGTTCTTTCAGAAGTTGATTGGGACTGAGGACAAACAGGTCACAGACTGCCCTAGGGAGCTTCTTACTGAACTTATTCAGCCTGCCTTGCCTGCTGAAGCTAAGGACAATTTAGCTAAGGCTGTTACAAAAGAGGAGGTGAAAAGAGCCATGTTTGAGCAGAATGGGGACAAAGCCCAGGGCCAGATGGATACACTGCACAGTTTTTTAAAACTGCTTGGCCTATTGTGGAAGAGGATGTCACTGCAGCAATCTTATCCTTCTTTCAATCAGGGAGCAGGATATCAGTCTTTAACTCTACATGTATTGCTCTTGTCCCAAAATGCCAGAATCCTAATCATATGAAGGACTTCAGGCCTATTTCATGCTGCTCTGTCATTTATAAATGTATTACCAGGATCATCACTGCCAGGCTCACTCCACTCCTTCCTACTATGATCTCCAGCAATCAGAGTGCCTTCATACCAGGGAGAAGCATCTCAGATAATATTCTCATGGCTCAGGAACTGGTCAAAGGGTATGGAAGAACAACCTTATCCCCCCGTTTTGCAATGAAGATTGATCTCCAAAAAGCTTTTGATTCATTAAATTGGGACTTCATTCTCACTGTTTTATCAGTTTATGGATTGCCTGATAAGTTCATAGGATGGATCAAGGCATGCATCACTTCCCCAAAGTTCTCAATTTCTCTTAATGGAGGATTAGTAGGGTACTTTGAAGGAGCAAAGGGGTTAAGGCAGGGAGACCCTCTCTCTCCTTATCTTTTTGTCATTGCTATGAATGTTTTATCCAGACTTCTGGATGCAGGGGCTCTTCATGGAGTTTACAGCTACCATCCTAAATGTCACAGAATCAAGCTTACTCACCTGTGCTTTGCAGATGATCTGCTGATTTTTGCAAAGGGTAACTTGGATTCTGTTGTGGGCATACAGGGTATTCTCCATTACTTTTATACCATTTCTGGTTTGCAATTAAACCCTTCCAAGAGTGAAGTCTTCTCCTCTGGTGTTAGTAGGACCACTCTACTTGAGATGCAAGAGTTGACAGGGTTTAAACTTGGCAAACTACCTGTTAGGTACCTTGGGGTCCCTTTGGTCACAAGAAGACTCTCTGAAAAGGATTGTTCTCCTTTGATCGATAGAATTACTCAGAGAATCAATGGCTGGGCAGCACGCATTTTATCCTATGCAGGAAGGCTTCAGCTCATTCAATCTGTTCTTTTTAATGTGTCTAATTTCTGGTGCAGGCACTTTGTATTGCCTAAGGCTGTTCTTAAAAGAATTAACCAATTATGCAGCAGATTTTTCTGGAAAGGAAGAGATGACTCAGCTAAGGGAGCAAGAGTAAAATGGAGTTCCATTTGCTGTCCAAAGTCAGAGGGGGGTCTTGGATTAAAAGACTTGGGAATATGGAATAAGGCTTGCATTATTCAGCACCTATGGGCACTTCTCTCTCAGGCAGGTTCATTGTGGATTGCCTGGCTTCATGCCTATGTGCTGAAAGGAAGAACAGTGTGGCAGGTTCAACCTTCCCCAGGAAGCAGCTGGACATGGCGTAAAATGCTTCAGCTGAGGGCTTTGGCTTTGAGGTTCACCTCCAACCAGAATGGTGCTCTAACTTGGAAGTTCCCTGGGAACAGATTTATGGTGGCTAAAGTCTGGAATGATCTCAGGCCTAGGCAGGACAAGGTGGAGTGGGATAAACTGATCTGGTTTCCATTTCATATTCCTAAACATGCACTGGTAGCTTGGATGGCCATATTGGACAAACTGCCTACAAAGAACAGATTGATGTCATGGGGCATGGAGGTGGATGGCAAATGTGAGCTATGTCAAACTGAGCAAGAAACCCGGAATCATATATTTTTTGAATGTGACTATTCAAAGGAAATCTGGGGGCATATACTATGCTTATGTCAACTTCATAGAAGCATAAGGAGCTGGCAAGCAGAGCTGCAATGGGCAGTAAACAGAATCAGAGGAAAAACTCTCATTTCTGTTATTTTGCGTTTATCATGGAGTGCCTTTCTCTACTCGATCTGGAGGGAGAGAAATAATAGGTGTTTTAATCGCCTTCAATCCACACAAGGAGCCATCATTGAGCAGATAAAAGAGATCATCAGAATGCGATTGTTGAGGCTCAAGAACATTAGTCCTGATGAAGTGAACCGAAGATTGGATGCAGATTGGGGACTGTCACTTTTTTCCTAGGATCTTTGTCCATTCTGGAATAGCTTTAAGTATTGCTGAAGTATGTTGCTATTGTTCCCTGATTGATTAGTGGTCTTAAGTTTTGTTCAAGTATTGTTTAAGTATGTATAGCTTTAAGTACATGTTGCACATGATGTTGGATGTAGCAGTTTAACTGCTTTCTGGATAAATAAAACACTTACTTATCCAAAAAAAAAAAATGCTATATGTGGTTAATTTGGCTTTCACACTAATCATTAGGTTTATATACAATCAAATTAAGATTAAAAAAAAAAAAAAACCAAAATTTTAAAAACTTTTTTTCTCTTCCACAGATAGTAGTGTGGTAAAGGTGATTGGAGGTTTATGTTGTTTTTTTTTTTTTTTTATTTGACAGTTGAATGTGTTCCATTGATTCTTCAAATTCTGTTTTCTTTTGCTAGGTTTCTCCTTTCTAACTTTCATGGGTTAATCTGCTTTGAAATTGAATTATAAATCCTCAAGCTAATAAGGCTTAGGTTTTTTTTTATTATCTTAATGCAGGAGAAACGAAAAAGCAAAACTGTTCATAGAAACTCACTTTTGTCTACATTTACCACAGAGCAAATTATTAGATCATAGGTAAATTAAATCCCGTCATATATGAATTTGAACTAATTTTATATCAAATTTCTTCAATTACATGTTGATTTGTAGGTCTCTTAATTTAATTGATTTCTCTATTTGTTTTTCCAGAATGTAATAGTTAATTATACCATGATTAAAAGAAAAAAAAATATAAGTGGGGCTAAAAACCTTAAAATACATTTTCAATTATTGGAAGCTCTTAGTTATAATGCACTAACAAACAAATTATATCTAATCAATCTTAAAAGTTGTTCTCGATAAACAAATTAACAAATTAAGTGAACATAAAACTTGGGTTTAATCTAAATGATTTACCCATCTTTTTTAAAAAGTGAATTTTTATAAAATTAAGATTCGATCTCTAACATTTGCACATTTCCGTTCTCATATTCCTTTAAATTTTGGTCTCCCTTGTAAAAAAAAAACTAAATGGATATATATTGTAAATCATTAAAATAGGGTATCAGTTTAATAATTTTGTAGGATATGACATGGGAATTAAATTTGAGGATTTATAACAAAATTTTCTGCTCAAACACACATTTTAAAGTAGAAGAGTTTAGGAATGAAGTGCATAAGATATCCAAGCTTTTAGACGAGAATATGCGTCCCATTAGAAGAAAAATATATTACGATCTCATATTGAAAAATAAATGATTTTTTTTAGAAATTTATATGGATTTAGGTTCTCCCCTCAATAGTTAGCTTTTGGATGAGATTCTCCCAAGGTCCATACCAATTGGTATTAGAGTCAGCCCCACCCTTGGTAAGACCAGCACTTGGAGTGGTGGCTCATGGAGTGGTGACTTGTGGAATGGTGGCCTGGACCCAAAAAGAGAAAAAAATGTGTCAGCCATGACCAACGTGACCGTCCTCGTTGGTCCTTCCAAGCGTGGTGATTTGTTACGATCTCATATTGAAAAATAAATGACCTTCTTGAGGGGTTTATATGGACCTAGGCTCTTCCACCTCAATAGCTAATTTTTAGGGTGTGGTTCTCCAAATATCCATATCAAAATCTTAAGCAAAAAATATATATATAAAAGGAAATTTTGATGTTTCTGCATTATCTTATATTTGATATATATGTCAATTAAGTTACGTTGTAAACATTTTTTCATGCATGGAAAAAGATTTGTTGAAAAGGCTATATCTCATTGCATGTGCCTATCACCTATATTATCTAAATTTAGGAGTATCAAATACGAGTATGTATTCGATATATATGGATATATTCATTTTTTTTAAAGTTTTTCCATAGATATGGAAGATCATAGTCTTATAATTATACTTGAATATGTGTCGGATACAAATGTCTAACACGAATATTTTAAAAAAACTAAAAAATTCGAGTAACATATAGATCTACAAAGACTACAACAACAACACTTTTTTAAGGTTCCAAAATCTGTTCTTTTTTTTTTTTTTTTTCTTTTCTATTTGCCTCTTTGCGGTAAGGGTGGAAATATCTTTTGTTCTGTCTTTAATAATTGGTCCGTGTTTTCAGGTTCTTTGCATTTCATAGCGAACTGTAACATCTATATTGAATCACGTACTGCAAATATGATGTTTTTTCCTTGTCGCATTTTCTATAGGAATATGATAGACCACAGTTGTCCTTTTCTCTCTCTAATTTATCAAAAAATATCTATATATAGTTTACATTTAAACTTTTAGTTTTTTCTTCAAAGTTTTATAATATTTGTAAGGAAAATATTAATCGGTGTGTAGTAGTATTGATTAAAATGATATACATAAAAAAATATATAATTAATACATTTTTTTTAAAATTCAATAAAAATACTATTAAATAAAAAAAAACTGAAATAATAAATAAATAATCTTTAAGCCTATCGGAACTAATTAAACAGACCTTATTTATAGTTATTAATAATCACTAAAATTAAGAATCAACCATACCACTGTTAGCCCATTTATCCTTGTTTTTAGATGCATATTTTCCAAGGAAAATAAGTCAGTCATCTTGAATCTTGACAAACGATTATAGGACAGCTGCAGGGACCTTCATTTTGGAGTTCGGATCGAGCCTGAAATGTACATTCTTCTTCGGCCCACAGCTTCAATGGGCTAAAACATTCTAGTATTTGAGCTGAAGCCTGTAGAATTTCAAACCCATAAAGCCCAAAAACAAAGGAAAAAGGAAAAAATAATTAGAAAAAAAGGGTTAAAGTTGTAGAATAGGAGGGACTAAGCCTCTTACCTCTAAATTAGGGATGGTAAAATTCGATTCGTTTCACGAATTTCATATCGATTCGTTTTGAATGAGAAAGTATTTTTTTTTTTGGGTAAAAGATAGAGACGGATGAAACGAGACGATTTTGGTGACCGCAGGTATAATTCTTAGGTTGGTTGCCAAAGGAGCAAAACTCAGCCGCAGAGGGAGAATCTGGATTTGCCCGTATATGTTTCTGATTAAGCTTAAATTGTTTGACATTATAATTAATCCAGTTGGATTAATGTTGGAAGCTAGGGTCACTGGTCAGTATATATATCAATTAATGCCCACATGCGTCATGATTAGAATTCTTGGGAGCCAGCTTTGCGCTTGAAACACATGCATTTGAGGAAAAACAAGAAAGAAGGAAAGAAAAAAAAAAGTTAATTAAAGAAGCTAAGTCTATATCAATTTTGGTGTTTTCTTAGGTAATGAGTTGTAATAATGAGGATCCTTGTACGGTTTGATTTCTTTAAAATAAAATTAAGGGGTCATATAAATTATTAAAAATTTATTTGAATATGAATTAAAAAATAAAATTTATTTGGATGTAATAAAAATATAAGAGTTTTGTTAAAGTAATGTTATATCATATCGGTTAAATTTTGAATTGTCATTTTTTTTTTTTATATATATTCAAGTTGGGGCTCTCCATTTATAATCAATTAGATTTAGGTTGGATTCCCACTTATAATCAATTGAATTTAGGTTTGGTGCTTAACATAGTATTAAAGTCCAGATTCTATTATGTTAATTTTTTTTTCATATTACTCATGTTTGTTATCAATTTCCAATTTGTTACGTGGTAGACAATATCTCCGCTTACACGTGATAAGAACCTATTAAAGTAGTTTTATACCATATCGGGTAAATCTTAAATTACATGTGATCTTATAGTCAAATTGTATCTTTCCACTTATACCCAATTGATTTTAGATTGGATGTTCAATAAACTTCTCTAAGTAAAATGATAAATTTCAAGAATTTTTTTTATAATTATTTTGGCCTTTTCCAAACTTATTTCATGTAGTAAAAATGAGATGAGATTTCTGTAAAAATTCTAAATGTGAACTATATTTGCTGTATTTGTTGTTCTTTTCAATGCCCCCAAATGTTAAACATATTATATGAGGAGATTGATCACTAGTTGTTTTTCACGAGCTATACTCTATATTTGTGTTTATCTCTAAATTATACCTTTTTTTTTCTTTTCCTTTTTTCTATTGTACTCTCCCACATTTTAGTGCCTATCTCCAAATGAAATTACTAGTGGTAATAAAGAATATAATAATTCAAATCATTGCTAATATAAAATAGAGTTTTGGTTTTTGATAAATTGTCTGAGTTAGCAACTTTTTTTTTATTCCTTTCTTCTTCGTTTTTGATGGGAAAATAGAAAAGTTGGGAGAATTAAAAACTCAAAGGAGGTTCATGGTCAATATGATGAAATTTTTTAATTTCATAAGTGATTTAAGAGGTTGTCATATATTATATTTTTTAATTAATTTTTTTATTTAAATATATTTTAAAGAGTATGTGTTATCTTACTAATCGAGCGAAATCTAAAGATTTTAATTAGTGATATAATTTCTCTAAAAATAGTACATTCATTTAATAATTTCTTAATAGATTAATTGTGCATAACTAACAATTTATAATATTTTCACTTATATTTTGCGTATACATATCTTTATCATAATTATTAATTCTTATTCATGATGTGTTTTTATGTTTTTTTCTTTCCTACCCACCTCAAACTTTTTTTAAAGGAAAATCATTTTCGTTCGACATATTTTTTTTGTCTCTTTTTGGTTTTTAAATAATCCAAAGTAAAGTTTTTTTTGACCAATAATCCAAAGTAAAGTTAATTTATACCTATAAATTGAGATGACTTAACGCATTCAACACACCCTCTACCCTATTTTTAGGTAACAAATTATTTAATATTTTTCCTTAAACGCGTTTTCCTTCATCTATTCTAATCATAGTTTTTTCCTCGCATAAAAACAAAATTTATACACTTAAAAAATACATTTTTAATTATTCTAATAATGGTTTTGTCAAATTAATTATTTTAAACGAATTATTAAATCATGTTACTATCAATTTCCACAACTTAAGAAATTTGCAAAAAATATGATACCAAAAGTAGGAAGATTGACTGTGAAACGGCGCCTTGCTTGCCGATCATGAAGCTCAAAAATATTTAAATGATAGCAACCGTTATTTTAAGAGTTCGTTTTTTATATACGGGTACTGAAAATTTTTAATTTTATAAGCGGGAGTAAGAAGTTATTATATGTTTTATTTTTTAAATTATTTAAAATATATATATCCTAAAGATATGTGTTACGTTGCTAATTATAACTCCGTTTGTAAAATTTAAAATTTTCATGAATAAGATAATTTCTCTTTTTTTAAATAACAATTTGCAATAATTATTAAGAGTCCTTGGTAACTTGGTTTATTGTTTTCAAATACAGATTTCGAAAGCTAGAAAATCATTGGATAATATGGCTATAAAAATTAGCTTAATTGTATTTTGAGAGCTTAATTTATCATTATACCTTATACCCTAGTGATCAAGGAATTTCATAAATAACAAATTTTTTTTTGTGATGCATTCAAAAGAATGCCAGTTGGGTTTGTTTATTTAATATATATTTTTAAATACAAATTTTATTGGGGATACTTGAAATAAGTACCAAAAAAATAACTTAAATTCCGACTTTAAAACAATAGAATATTAATTGTTATGGTTTTAACAATATTCCTTGGAAGGGGAACCCAAAGAAAGGAGAGAAGAAGGAAACCCTAGAGAATTGATGTCTTATTGAAATTGATGGGGTTACCTAGCTTAACCTTGTGAATAATTAAAAATTTTAAAGTAAGAGTTTAACTTATATTAAAATCATCTTAAATAGTAAATTTTTAGGCATCCAATAAAATTATGATACTTTATATTTTTTAAAGACATGCAATAAATATTATATACTCATTGTCATCAAATCAATTCTCTAAACTCACCTTAACCCCTGATTAATTTATCTAAAAATAAATTATTAATTAAAAAATAAAACGATAATAAAAAAGGAAAAACTGTTAAATTATTGTTAAACATAGGTTATGGTTTATTAAAACACATAAGTCCTAAAATTGGCTCAGGGTTTAAAATAAAAAAAAGGGGGAAATTCTTCTTTAAACTCCTCTTTTGCTTTTTATTTATTTATTTATTTTTATTTAGGTATAAATTATGGAGAAGTAGAAATTGTAGTTACAACAACAAGTATTTAAGAATAATAGTTTATTGAATCCATTGAGACTTTCATCTTTGATTGTGTGGTGATCCTTCTAAGCTTTTGCATTACTTTTTATTTCCAATGAATTCTTGTTGTGTTTCCTATCGGAAAAAAAATCTAAATCTTGTGATTTCATTATACTATAATGGTTTTTTATTTTTTTTCATTTTTTAGTTTTCGATCTTTTATTTATTGTTTTTTAGTTTGATTTGATGTTTAATTTGTTTTAAAGTTAATTATTCATTTTTAATTTTTTTTGGATAAATGAAATTTGTATTCCAAAATTCAAAAAGAAATAAGAATTCTACTACATGGTGTATTTTGAGGTATAGCCTTTACATTATTAATCATTTTTAATCGAAGTTGAATGAGTTAATTGAATTATTGAGAGTTAATTTGGTTAGAATGAGTATATAATACTAATTACATGTTTTTAAAAATATATGCAATGAAGTTATTTTAGTGACACTTATCATAAGTTTATAACCTGCAAATTTGAGAACGTAATCGTTAAACTGTCATTAATCACTTTTGGCTAGTTATAATTGATTACTTATTTATTAATTTATCATTCTAAAAAAAAAAAATCCAAAATTTGATAAAAGTTTTTTAAAAAGAATAAATTTTGGTCTATTTAAAATGAATAAATTCAAAATTTTATTAATATACATGATTAGATGTATAATATTTTTTATTGTAAAAAAATAAAAATAAAAAATCATTTTGGGATATATATATATATATATATATATATATTAGAAGAAAGATAAACACTTAAAATGAGATAGAGTAATAATAAAATAAAATAAAATAAAAACCAGAAAGAATACAGAATTGTTGGGAAAGACAAAGGCGTTGAGAGACGCATAATCTTCGTCGTAGATGATTACATAGTGGCCTCTTTGTATTGTATGGTCACATGGATTCCTCGGGACATTTTTCCAGACACCTAAAAAAAGCTAATTAGGCTTTTTTTTTTTTTCTTTTCTTTCTCAGGCTTTTCTTTTTCTTTCTTAACTTTCTTAATAGATCATTAGATCTTCGATCAGAATCTTCTCTGGGTTATTATTATCAGCTTTTTCTGTCATTTTTCTCAATTTAACGTCCAAGTGTTCCGATCAAATTATTACCTAATGAAACGTTAGTCACATCTAATTAGTGACCTCTCATGTTTTGTTCGGACAACTATATAATTATATCGTACGAAAAAAATAATTAAAATATAATATAAATGATTAAAAAAAATTAATATGAATACGATTTAAATATATGAACATGTCAAAATTTATAAAATACAAATTATTAATGTATCAAAATTTATATAAATATATAATATTTTAAACATGATTACACACAAAAATAACATAAATACCATATAAATACATGAATTATCGTATCTAATTTTTCTCTCTCTCTGACTCTCTCCAAGTGCCATAGAGAATCTTTCTCTGGTCCAGCGACTGGTCTTCAATGTAATCTCACGTGCAGCATGCTGTAGCTTTTGTTTTTTTTTTTTTTTTTTTCTCAGGATTAAACATCTTTAAAAGTCGATCAACTTTCTTTCATGGCGGAGGATGATAAAAGGGGAGAGTTTGTTGGGTCTTTTGGATTTGTAGCGACTTGGGCTTATTCCAATTTCCTTTTACTTTGATTTGGGTTTCTTTGTAGGGAACACTTCTCTCTCAACTCTCAGCTTCCAGTTCTTCAATTCTACTGCCTTATAATTTCAAGAGAGTCCCTTTTACTTTGTCTTTCCCTTTAGAAAAGATAGAATAGACAACACAAAACAAGGACAACTTGAAAAGAGAGAGAGACTAATAAGGATCTTGAATTCTGATAAACATGGCATTAGAGGCAGTAGTTTACCCTAGTCAAGACCCATTTACTTATTTTTGCGAGGATTTCTACCCTGTGGCAGGAGAAGCTTGGGGCTCTTATGATTTCTGCTTCCAGAAAGAAGATAAAGCTCTTCTTGGAATTTTCGACAACAACATAGAACAAGGGAATCATCATCTCCATGCAAATTGGGATTCCTCATCTACTTCAGTCATGCAACATACAAAGGATCAATGGGATCCTTATTCTTCACCTGAAGTTTGCACTGTTGATGATCAGTCTCTCCCTGCAGCTGGTTTCCCTCCATTAATGGAACCTCCAGCAGCTGCTGCAACAGCAACAACGACGACGAACAGTAGACGAAAACGTCGACGAACCAGGAGCAGCAAGAACAAAGAAGAGCTAGAGAACCAGAGAATGACTCATATTACTGTTGAACGAAATCGCCGGAAACAAATGAATGACTACCTCGGTGTGCTCAGATCCTTGATGCCACCTTCTTATGTTCAAAGGGTCAATTTCTATCTCTCTTATTCATGTTTATGAACATCACTATATAAGACTAATAAAGTAATAATTGACCTTTAGAACAAGTTTACTCGCCTTGATAAATAAGTTTTTGTACAACCCTAAATCTCTAATTAACCCCTTTGCATATATTATAACCTTTTTTTTTTGGATTTTCAAATGGTTGAAGAATCGTATAGGCATTGGCCTGAAAAAGTTTAGAGATTCCTCACCTTCATGAAAACCATTTTAGACTTGTAGTGTCAGCTATCGCCTATCTACATAACTTTTTCTTTCGCATGTTAAATTTCTTTATCTGACAACTAAATTATACTATGTGATTTAACCTTTTCAGGGTGATCAAGCATCGATAATTGGCGGAGCAATTAATTTTGTTAAGGAATTAGAGCAGCTCTTGCAATCCATGGAGGCTCATAAGAGGACTACTCAACAACCAGAACATAATGGTTACTCTTCAGTACCGTTTGCTGAGTTTTTCACCATTCCACAATTCTCAACTCGTGCAACTCAGTGCAACAAGAATTCACAGTTCATGGCAGCTGCTGAGTCCATCGCCGCAGCCACCGCCGAAAGCGTGGCGGACATAGAAGTGACTATGGTGGAGACCCATGCCAACCTCAAGATACTCTCAAAGAAACAACCCAAACAGCTCTTGAAACTGGTTGCTGGATTGCAAAGCCTAAGGCTCTCCATTCTCCACCTCAATGTTACAACTGTCGATGGAATGGATTTTTATTCAATTAGCGTCAAGGTTAGAACAAAATAAGCCAATTATTAACAATGCTTTCTCTAATTTCAATACCCTTCTTTTTATCTTTCAATCGAAGTACCTTTTTAAACTAATGGTTGCTTTTTTGGATGTAAAATGTGACAGGTCGAGGAAGGATGCCATCTGAACACTGTGGATGAAATTGCAGCCACTGTTAATCAAATGCTGCGCAGAATCCAAGAAGAAGCTGATGTTTAGCTAAGAAATGTAAAGCCCTGATTAAGTTTTTTATCCTGCTGTAATTTGGGTTAATTATCTGGCTCCCAAAATGACTAGATCGAAGGGTTTCCATATATAGTTCGTCGCTATCTAATTTCTTGCAAGTTGCAACTCTCTTTTTTCCTTTCTTGTAATTTGGAGATATACAATTTAGTGCGTACAATGTTTTTAATGGAGGCATGGACAAATCAAAAAAAAGAATTGCCATAAAACTGTGCTCCCCACAGCTACAGTATAGAAAAATAGACAGAACCCTGTTACAATTGTGTCTTTCTTAAATTTTTATGATCAAATAAGACACTTAAAAGACAGGGATGCCCAGATCTTCCGGCCGTTTTCTTTTGACAAGATAAGATAACTATTGTTTTGTAGTTTAAGTACCAGGATATTCTTGTTGGACAAATTGTTCTACGACTTAAAATTGTGTGAGAAATAGGCTCCTTTTCTGTCTGGTAAAGGTAAAAGTTTTACTTCTTTTACTGCTATGTAAGTTGATCTTTTCTAATTGATATTTAGATTGGAAGAAGAAAGATTTGAAAACTTTGAATATCATTTTTAGAAGGTAATTAAGGCCTTCATCAATTTATTGGCTTTGTGCATATTTTATGCTTATCAATTTATGTTTGTATATGTATATATTTGGTACTGAGATTCATATACTAATGTTTTGCATTATTTTAGATGCCGACAGACAGAGAACCCTTCAATATTCCAGGATGATCACTGTTAACATTGCCCTACTCCTTCCAGGAAAGAACAGAAAGAATAAATGCTTCCTTTTTCCAACAATATCTTGCTGTTTCTTTGACAATCCCATTGCAATTCCACCTTTAAATCAGACCCTCCTCTTCAATACACTTTCTCAATTTAACTAGCTTTACAAAGTTTCAATACACTTTGTGGGTGCCACACATTTTTTTATAAAGAATATCGTAATTTAAAAATAGAGAAAGGAGTTGTAGATACTGAGATTCGAACTCATATCTGCTGAATGCCACTTTTCAATGATAGCTGTATGAAACAACTGAGTTAAACCCGTATTTTATACCACACATTCTTTATCAACCAGTGAACTCTAGATTTTTTAATCTTTAGAGTTTTTGATGATTATCTTCCTCCATCATGTTCTGGCATTGACTATAAAATTCTTGATTCTCATCCCTTTTTCTTTCCCATTGTAATTACAAATTGTAAAAAATTATGCATTGTTGGTGGATTGGAAAATAAGTAAAGAGATTGCTGTTACTGCCCATAGACTGTTGCAAATGATGCTTTTATTTTTCTTGAAATATATAAATGGAATTCTTCTGTTTTTCTGATAATAACACCCAATAAATTATTTTAATCCTTATAAATTATGATCTGAAAAACCATGCCTAAAGTATCATACAATCGAAAGAATGTGGAACTTGGCTTCTAAAACTTGCATGATGAAAACAAAGTGATATTTATCTTAAATTAAAAAAATAAAATAAAATCACAGGCCTACTATAAAGGATCAATTAAATTTTTGTTGTCACTTTAGGGAAAAAGGAAAACTACAAAAGCCAGTTAGGGAAGGAGAAAGAAGGGACCTAGATGTCCTGGATGTAGCTAGCCATGAATGACTTTAGAAAGAGCCAAGTTTATAACTATCAATTGATTGGATTGATGATAAATTTTCAGATAATCTGATATATGCTTTGCTCCCATTTTTGAAGCTCTTTAACTTTTATGTGTTAAAAGTGATGATAAGAGCTCTACAAATCACAGTAATTGGAAGACATGTCAAGATCCCCTGTCAAAATTTTAAATACAAATATAATACGTATATTATGTATTATATTAATCATATTTAAACATATTGTGTCATATTTATTATATTATTTTCGTGTTTATTAAATGTATCGTATTTTCGTAACATATTTAAAATTATCAAATTTAAAATTCGGTCATCAGAAACCATACCGATTTAATTTTCGATCCAATTTTTTTAATCTCGACCAAAACTTCCGTTGGGTGCCAAATTTCCACTGTTGCTAAGAGCGTTAGTGGAAATTTGACTCCAAATTAGAGCTTCAATGTGATAGGAAGGCTTCTCATCGCACTGGATGTTTTAACTAATGAAGCCTTAAGACGGTGCAGTTGAGAGCCCTTTCCACCATGGTGGTCAGTATTATATCGGTATCGATGGTATCGGTCAGTACATCTTAGTTCTTAATTAAATCGGTACAGGTAGCTTTTATTTTCGTTTCGATTTTGGTATCGGCCCATACCAGTCGTACCGGTCTATACCGATCTATACTGGTCTGTACTGGTCAGTACCGATACGTACAATATTTTGATTTTTTTAAAAAAAAAAAAATTTAAAAATTCACTTATTTAATTTTTTAAACCAATTTTAATATTTTTTGTGTCATGATCATTTTTATTTTTTTCATAATTATATTTAAAAATAAAACATGTTCAATAAATTAGACTATTGAACATAATTAACAATAATTTACTATATTTTTTAACATTTTAATATTTATTTACCTATTTGATATTTAAAAATTTTAGATATTAAATATTTAAAACTTATATTTGCATAAAAACATATAAATGCATGTAATGGATGTATATTTGCATGTGTATATAATATATATTTTATTAAGAAACTTGAAAATAAGTTATACATATAGATATATAAAAAATATATTTTAAAAATATCGGTAAACCCGAAATGATACGTTGAAACACATTGATATTGATACATATCAATATCTGAAAAAAAAAAATAGTACCTTGCTTTCCACTCTCCACCGGCCACCGCATGGAATAAAAAAAATAAGGGGGCACTGGATTGTATCTGGTGAGTCAAACTCAAACCAAACGGCACCTTATTGACTATAAAAACTTGAGTTGGCCTCGCTCGTGAACATGCGAATGCATACACTTGCATTTGAAAATTAAATCATCAGTGTCTCTCCGTGCTTATTGGAGGATATTGAATTCAATCACTCCTTTTAGAACTAATTTTCTTCCTTAAGTTAACTTAAAAGATCTGACGAGATCTTTCAGTCATGGGAAGAAATTTTAGTTTTAAAATATAGCTCTGGAACAGACAATCTAATGCATGCATGGTTGTTACTAAGCATATATATATATATATTTATAATTTTTCCGACAAAAACACCAATGTAGGTGCAAACATTGAAGTCAGAAAGGCAACGAGAACACCATGAATGGGGAGTCGATTTGTTTCGTTAATAAACATAAGGTGTTGTCCTTTGTGTTGCACTTACTAGGTTTGACCATGGTTTTCTCTCTCCATGGCATTGGTTTTATTAATATTGGCATTTTCTGTCGAAATGCATAGCCTAATTTTATGCGTTGTCCAGACTTTTACAGAGATCTGGTAAGCACTAGGAAATGGCAGATTTAGTTTGCAGTACTTGACAAAAAATATATTTTTATTATGTGCTAAATCCGTGAATCTGAAGAGAAATCATGTGAAGATAAAAGATGCCCAATTTGGAGTAATTGGAGTTTTGGACTCCTCTGCTTAAGCAGCAAGATTAAGTCTTAGAAGCTATCAATTTTCTACTAAATGGGAGAGAGAATTTGTCTACAAATGATCCAAGGACACCATCCGGCATAAAACAGTGTGGGATCAGATGGGCTTGGTTCGAGTAAGGTCAAAATTAGGTTATTCGATTGATCATCCCGTCGCACGCCATAAATGGTGCATGGGGACAAAATAAACCTAGAGAAAAATAGTATTTACAGCACGCTTTGAAATCATATTCTATTACATACTTTCCTTTTACACTCACTTAACTCTTAAAAACAACAGAATATAACATAAAGTGAGTTTAACTTGTTTCTATTCACTAATAAACACCATAAACAATGTATGAATATAAGTTTAGTAGAACAACTTAATTAAATCTCATTTACATGGTGTCAATAGCTTTTAGTATAGACAAATTTAATTTAAATAAAATATCAGATTCTTCAAAAAAATTCTAGAGAAATATTATTGAAATGTTACATATTTCGTCTTTGGTTTGGTCCCCTCCTGAATTGTCTGTGCCTTTGAAGCTAAAAACTGATCAATTTTACAGTTCATATTCGAACTAGTAAAAAGCAAAACCAATTGATTTCACTCTGCAGAAAATTATTTTCTTTTCCCTCAATCACTTTCTCTTTACTGAATAAGAACAGAATGAGTTCTCTCATACAGATATCAAGTTAGTATATTTTAGTTGAAAGCTTCAATCAAGTTCTACTTCAGGACTTGAAACCAAGGAAAATACATGAAATTTGTTCTTCTGAAGAGAACTTTCTCTTTAAAAATCCTCTCTTACGTCGTAGCTCAGCATCATATATAAGGCTTGAGCCTTCATCATTTGGTGGGAGAAGCAGAAAAAAGCACCCCCCCAAAGTTATAGATGGTGCATACTTCATAGTGCATACAGTCTCTTTGTTAACAAATATCGCACTCTTAAAGCCAAAATTATATCTAAAAGTGTAAAAAGACTTTAATTACAGAAGAAATGCATTCATGTTTCGGCAACGTTTGGATGAGAAAAACTTTTCACCAGAGGAGAATGATCTTTTCATAGGAACATGATGACTTAAATGAAGATGCTGAGCAATGGAAGAATTTACCCAATAGCCTAAACTCGCTTGAGTTTGACCTTTAGTCCTAGTCAACTAAAATCCCAAACAATTTGAGAATCTAGTTTAATGATGTGATAATAACCAGGATCTCCTTCTGAAAACTCAGGCCCCATTGCACATAAAACAGGCTTGTCTCTTTTATGATTTTTGTCCCTAAGAATGTTTGAAAGGCTGATCCAATGACAAGCTTGCTGAGAATGAAAAACATCTTGCTTTTTGTTTATCCCCAATCCGACTTGGCCCAAGAAGAGGGAAAACAGATCTATTGAAACTGTTTGGGCTCCGAAGTTGGAATATAGAAAAGGTCATTAAGAACAAGCGTTGTTGAAAAGATTTTATAATCAAACAAACCAATTATCAAATTGGAGGAATAGGAACGACTGTTTGCATGAAGGGAAATGTTTAACAGCCACTAAAGCCAAGGTAATGTGTCTTGCATGGTCGGAGGACTATCAAGCAGCTAGTTTAAGAGAAGATTCAGGCTCCATTTGAATGGACGATGAAATTAGCTCCGGTGAGATTAAAAATAAAAAGTAGAGATGAGATGAGATTAATTATTGTAGCGGTGAGATTGGATACTGTAGTGGTGAGATTAAAATCAGAAGTAGGATATGTGATTGGATGCAAACGCAACGATGGCGGTGAGGTGAATTATAATGAGAAGAGAAAATAACTATTAAAAACATTAGATTAAAATATATATATATATATAACAAAAATTTAAATTATTTATATTTATGAAATTAATAAATAATTAAAAATTATATTTATGTCTTATTAATTGATAATTGAAATTTAATAAAAATGATAAGAATATATCAAATAATATTTTTATATATTTTTTGTATTATTCATGTAATTATTTATTTTTAATTAATTCATATTAATAAAATTTATATATTTATTTTATAATAATAAACTTTATATATTTATGTATTAAAAAAAAAAAAATCAACCACAGTGGAGCTTGAAGCTCCAAGGGTTAAAATGAAAAAAGGCCCTCCCATCGGAGGGTCTTTTTCTCCACTGAAGCTTGAGGCTCCAAATCGTGCCTGACCAGAGCCCCGCCTCCGCCGGAATCAGTGGTGAAAACAAAAGTGGATGCTGCTGTTTTGCCAAATGAATTGTCTGCGAAGTTAGGTGTGGTGGCTCGTAACCACAGTGGTGATGTCCTGTTCAATGCAATTTACCTGTCAACCAGTATTGAATAGGGTTTTAATTAACATGCTGAACTAATGGCTTTGCGGTTTGGGATTAGGATAGGATGGCTCTAAAACAAGGTCCCCAAAGGCTAGTAATCGAAAGTGATTCAAGGCAGGCTACTGGTTGTTGAAGATATTAAATATTTGTCTTCAACTTGTGAAATATTCTCTTCTTTTATGTGCGCACAATATTGATAAAATTTAGGGTTCATCTGTTTCATAAAAATGATTTTTAAAAAATAATTTTTGAAAAATAAACTTATTTTTTTGAAAATTTGATATTTTTGTTGTTTGAATGATTTTATGTAAAATATTTTTTGTTATTTGATTATTTTTTCGAAAAATCTACATTTATATAAAAAGGATAAATCCTACCCTTAAAAAATAAACTTTTTTTTTTTTTGCTTTATTTCAGCTTTTATAAAAGAGGGGATCGATTTTTTTTTTTTTTTGTTGCTTCAACTTCTATACAAGAAGGAATTGATTTTTTTTTTTTTTTGTTTTGCTTTAGCTTCTATACAAGAGTGATTGATCCCTATACTTAGAAGATCAATTATTTTTACTTTATTTCAGCTTCCGAAAAATGAATAATTTTTCATTGACTCAAAATTTATTTTTTTGTTGATCAAACCATTTTCCGTGGAACAAATACTGAAAAAATCAAAAATCATTTTATGAAAATCAATTTTTAGGATTAAAAACAGAAGCTATGCAAGTTCGAAAATAAAAAGGCAAAAAAATTGGGTGTTAACTGACAATGACAAATTAAGTTGAAAAGGATAATTAGGTAATTATTCAATTCTTTGAATTAATTCCAAGAATCTAATTATTATTTAATAATCATATAGCAATTCAATTGTCAAAATTATTTAGGATAAAACCAATTTCAGCTTATTTATTTGTTTGGTTACAAGATTTCACAGCTCATTTCAAACCAGTCAATAAAAAACAGCTGCTCATACGGAACTAAAGAAGAAGAAACTATTATATGTACTCAAATTGAATTACTGCTTATACAGACAGAAGGGATAATGTCTTATAGACCCTTAAATTATCTAAAAAAGTCTAATGTGTACTTCAATTTTCTTTTAAAAAAAACCAGTCAAATATCTAAATTGTCTACCAAGTTCCACCAATTACTAATAACATTAGAAAATGCCTAGTCAGATGTTCACCTGGCACCGTGTGGCATTGGCAACCATGTGGAATATATTTTTTCAAAATTGATATAAAAAAAAAACAATTAAAAAAAATTATTTTGATTTTAATTTTTTTTTTAAAAAAATTAGATTTTACAACATATTAGTGCCCTGAGTTGTAACATGGATATCTGATAAGACATTTTTGAAACATGTGTTAATTTATAATTGGACAACTATCAAAATCATTTTAAAACATGTGTTAGTTTATAATTGGACAACTGTCGAATCATCATTTTTTTTCTAACGATGTTAATAATCGGTGCAACTTCAACTTGATAGACGGATCATAACTTTAAGTATTTGATTAGACATTTGTTTTAGTTTAGATACCACCTTAGACATTTTCCAATAGTTTAGGGGTTTCTAGGTCGACATTATTTCTGTCCAAAAGAAAATTGAACTACTAAAAGATACCTCAAAGCAATTACGAAGAATCAAGAAATCTCTAAGAAATTTGAAGAATATAAGAAAATTCAACATATGGAAAACGAGGATTAGGATTCATTGACTTCAGGAAAACTTATAATATTTGTCTTTCTTCCCAATCCACCTAAACACCTATATATGTCTATAAAAACTTTTGGTTTCGACCGTTTCTACGTATCATTCCACACGCAATAATTTCTTTAAGAAAAGCCTGTATTTCATCAACCTCTTTCGACTTTCAAAGCTTTTTGATCTTGAGAGTGAATTTTCTCATTTTTCCGTTCTTGCATAAAGGAAGCTGTAGTATTTATTACAAGTTATGTCGAGTACTACTTCAGGATCCATCATCCTTCCATTCAAAGTTCGAATGGAGTCGTCCTGCAGCAAATTTCAGCCTTCCATTCTCTGTTTTAGTCATTTCTTGGTGATATCAAAACACAATGCAAAACATCAGATTCTAAGAAACCAGAAGTTGAAATCCCTAGGCACCGGTCTTAGAGGGCAAAATACTGACAGATCATACAGGAAGAACATGGTCGTCTGCAGCAGTGTTGGATCAGGACCTCCAATTCCTTCTAATCCTACTCCTGGTCCTGGTTCCTGGTTAGTATTATAACATTCTTCCGTCCCTTTTTTTTTTACAATTAAAAACGAAAGAAATCTTCAATCTCATTACTCTTTTAATTAGCAGGAAACTTTGGATTCTGGGAATTCTGATGAGTATAATCCTACCCTTTTGGAGGGGCAAATGGGGACCATTATTAAAACTGAAAGGTGTGGACTAGAAGTAATTATTTTTCATCATAATTTACTGGTTTATTTAGTCCTTTAAGCCTAACTTTAGATATATTATTATATGTTTTGTTTTTATGTGGATAGAGGAAGTTGAAACTGCAATAAACAAGGTAGAAGCCGTGACTGATATTGTAGAAAAAGTGGCCGACCAAGTGGAGAAAGTAGCCGATGATATTGGTCATCATCTACCGGAAGGCAGACTTAAAGATGCCCTTGAAATTGTTGAAGATATGGCTGAAGACACAGCTGATGATGCACGTTTAGCTGGAGACTTCATTGACAAGGTTTTTTTTTTTTCTTCTTGCTATACTGTTACCTACCTAATCCCTTGTTTTTTTAGCTTATTTAATTAATTATTAACAATAGGATTAGTTAGTTGATATTTTATTATTAAAGTTCATTTTTATACACTGATATTAAAAATTTTTTAATTTCAAAAGTAAGGTTAATAAATTATTACATATCTCATTTTTTTTAAATAATTAATTTTTAAAATTTTTTTAATATCTTAATGAGTTTGTTTCATCTTACTAATCTCGTTTATAAAATTCAAAAATTACACTGACTGTGAATAAGATAATTTCTCTTATTAATATATATATATATATATATATATATATATATATATTAGCTTTAGCACATGATTACTAATGCTGGTTTCCAATCAAATCCAATAAATTAAATTAGAAGCAACAACTAATTTCTTTTAAGTGTTTTGAATCAATATATTGACAAAGCAATCATATAATATAATATTTAGATTAGATTAGATGTTCCTTAAAACTGACTTGGTCTTCATTTAATAGTCTAATTGGAATAATTATTTTCTATCAATTTGTGACAATAATATATGTAGGATGAAGTACTCAGCCCACATGTTAATTTGTTGTCTAGTTTTGCATGCATCTAGATGGCAAAAACTGCATTTCCTAGTATTGCCCAGTTGATAATTTTCTTTAGATTTGATAATTTGTATACATATCGTGTATCATATTTTTTTATATTAATTGTTTAAATTATAAACACAACATAAATTATTAAATGTGTCAAAATTTTAAACGTGAATATAATAAGTATATTAAACGTGTTGTGTTAAACGTGTTTAAACATATCATATCGTGTTTATTACATTATTTTCGTATCTATTAAACATGTCGTGTTTTCATATCGTTTTCAAAATTGACAGATCTATTTTCCTTTTCCTACTTTAGGCTACTAATTCAACTATATTGTGTGTGTGGTGCTAAAACTTAAAATGCAGGTAGAAGATATGGTAGACGAAGTGGAAGAAAAAGTGGAATCTTTGATGGAAGAAAACAGTTCTGATCATGAACAAGCCAAAAAGGGAAAGGGAGAAGAAGCCAAGGGTCAAGCTTAGGCAAACATGCAGCTGTTTTCAATTGCAATAATTAGGATGAATAGAGAGTTCAATGAATCCTTTTAACTGCCTAGCTACAATCAGATATGTTGGAAATTAATATTTCTTGCAAATGCAATTGCTTATCTCTTAATTAATTACATTTTTTATAAATCTTTCTCCTAATTTTTTTTTTACCCTAAACATTACTCTGCACTAGATTCATTGTCTAATACCAGTTCTATTCTTTTTAATTCGTGTATGCGTGCTGTGTCTTATGTTTTTTTTGTTATATTAACTTTATAAATATGAATACGACATAAATTATTAACGTGTCAAAATTCTAAACACAAACACGATATGTGTATTAAACATATTGTATTAATCATGTTAATTGTGTTTAAACGTATCGTATCGTGTTTATTAAATGTGTCGTATTTTCTTGTCGTGTTCAAAATTATCAAATTTACTATTGAATAAAAAAATGTGAAAAAAGTGAACTCTAAATGGGTTGTTTTGATAATTTGGAAAAGGAGATTCGAACCTTACTTTTTGAGCAGGAAGAGCATGCACCAACCAATTAAATCAAAGGCCCGAGTGCCTAATTGGGTTGTTGAATGGCTTTAATTCATGAAAAATTGATTATCCATGAAATCACATTATTTGATTAAATAATATATACACAATAGAATCCATATGATAGTTACAATTGGTTAGCACTTTAAAACAATTTGATAAGATTGCTCAAATAATTAAGTAATTGTATTTTTTGGGTACATACTACATAGTATAGTACTTTTTTTTTGGATAAATTCACCAAAACATTTGATTTAGTTGATTGCTGTATAATTTTATTATTGAAAGAACAAGTTTAAATCTTTTTTCCCTAAATTTATTTCGATAAATATGACAAAGAAGATAAGTACTATATATTTTTTTTGAACGGTACGATTTATTAAACGAATGTGATTATTAGGGGGGGGATTTATTTTAAGTTGAGGTCCTCTCCAATTTTCTTAATCAAGCAATTATTTAATCCAATAATCATAATTTAATTTTGATAAAATCTTTAAATGGTAAAGTTAATTACGTATACAAAATGTATAAATATTGATGAAAAGAGTTTGGATAAGACACGGAGCAATTTACCCTTGGCTTGCGTTTTAAAATTCTCATGTGTAATGCCAAACAAATTGGGCTGAGCTTTACTAATTGGATTAGTTTCTAATTGGTAGCCTATGTCAGCAATTAATCTACGGATTTGTATTTAATGCACTGTCAGTGTATAGGTCTATATATTGATAGTGAATCCTACACTGACACCTCATTAAAAATTAATCACTAACCTCTAACCCTAACCACTAACCTTTAACTAGACAGGTGGCATCGTAGGATGCACTGTCAGTGTATAGACCTATACACTGACAGTGCATCAAATATAAATCCTTAATGTACATTCTAATTTCAATTTAATTAAGGGTTTGTATTTGATGCACTGTCAGTCTATAGGTCTATACACTGACAGTCAATCCTACACTGACACTTTTTTAAAAAACTAACCACTAATCCTAACCACTAACCACTATCCTCTAATCCTAACCATAACCCTAACTCTTAACCTCTAAGCACTAACCCTAATCACTAACCCCTAATCCAACAAGTGACATCGTACAATACACTGTCAGTGTATAAACCTATACACTGACAGTACATCAAATATAAATCATTTAATTAATCCCTATCCTTCAATGTAATTAGCTTATTTATATAGATCCCTTAAACCAGAATTTAGGCTTACTTCAAATGGTTCACTCATCTCCAAATCATTGGAAGGTTGGATTCGATTTTAGCACTTACAGTAATTTCTTATTCCCTAGATTTTATAGACCTAATAATCTATGTATTCGTATCGTGATTAAAATAATATATTTTATATAAATTTTGATACATTAATATTTGTATTGTGTAAATTTTGATATATTCATATTTTGTTCGTATTGTATCATATTCAAAATTATCAAATCTAAAACTTTGACCTTTCTTATAAATAATAAAAAAAAATCCTCAAACCAAATGAAATTAATCCTACTATTTTTTATATTATCTTGACAATTGATGCTACATCTCAATTTCATGTTAATATTATATACATACATCGTTATAGAAAGACTTGATAAATCAACGAGCCTTAATTGATCTCCAAGATAATATTGTTTTATAAGCTTGATTTCAGTAATTATTTCATAGCAACCTATCTTAACAATAAAAAACTTCAACTTTGAAACATGCATATGAAACGTATTAATATATATATATATATATTAACTTTTATATTCTTGAAATAAAAAGTCTTTTGTCTAAATTCTATAATGTACTTCTCAGTTTATAATATTTCTATATAAAAAAAAAGAAAATATATAAAAATTTACTCTTTTATTTATTTTTTTTAATCCAATCTTTAGATTTTATACTCTAAAATTATATATATATATATATCATGTATGTTCAAACAAATATGATATATTAATAAAATATTGAACTCTTAGCTGGAGTGACTCTGAACCCTCCAATCTTCAACTGGAGGGACAAGACAATTAATCCACATGCACATGTGGTGCATTTGGCTCCATTTAATGCATTGGATTCCACGCACAAGAGGTGTAGTGGAATCCAAATGCACCTTTGATAATTGATAATAGATCTATTTATAAGTCGAATTAGATTGTACCAATTTTGAATAACAAAAAAAAAAAATTTATTCAAAGTTAGCTCGGCTCAAAAAACTTCAAAAACCTAAATTAATGAGCCAAATATATTAAAAATTAAAAAATATTTATTTTATATTAATTTTATCTCAAACTCGATCCTAATTAAATTAGATTTATCGAATTAAGCGAATAATCCAATTTTTAAGCAGATCGTAAAACCAATCATTTTTTAGTGTTTGTCAAGTCTATTTTTCAGCTTATAGCCACAGCCACGGTCCATGGACCATATTATACAAGGACTTTACTTACGTAACAAGTCCGTCATTTCAATTGGAAATGACGGACAAACAACGGCTATCAGTTTTTAAACTTGAATTGGAAAATTATAATTAAGGGTCATGAAATGTATAAATTTTATTGTAGGTAATTTTTTCAAAATAACTACTAATTGATGTAATGGTTTATTTATTAATTATATAATTGCTACTAATTATTAATCATATAATTGTTAGTAATTATTAAATGTAATAAAAATTCATTAACAAACAAAAAATAACCTTCAAGATAAAATGGTGCAACTTTTGTTTTCGAAATTAATTTTCAATTGTTAATTTAATTTATTTCAATATTAAAATAAATTAACTAAATTAAAATTAGACTTGTTTAAGGAATAAGATTAGACTACTCACTGGGGTCGGATCATGAATAAGGCTTTTCAAATCTAAATCTATCCTGGCTTGAAATATTATGTAATTAATAAAAATAAAAATTTCATTTAATTTTTAAATATAATTAAAAGTATTAAAATTTTAATTTTGTAAATTTTAATATATATTTTAAAATTTTCAAACTTACAAAGTCCAAAAGTCGGGTTAAGACATGCTTTGGGTAGAGTTTGTAGAAAGTCAATTAGGCTTCAATCAATCCAACCCATAAATAAATCTAATTAAAATATCAAATAAAATTCTTTTTTTTTTAATTATCATGTGTATACTTAATAAATGGCATGTATACATATGTGTGTTATAATAGTATGACATATTTTTGAACAGAGTAATTTTATTTTAATGTAATAAATTATACTTATTTTTATTTTTATTCCATATGATTATATAGTAAAAAAGAAAAAAATTATAAAAGTGTGGAGTAGTGTGGTGTGTGGATCATAAAAAAAATTGTATTTTAAGAATAAAAAGTTTGCAACTTTTATGAAGCAAATCAATCGGCTAAACAAGTTAGCCGGTTTTTAAAAAAAATAACCAAAGGGTTTTCCATTATACAAGCACTCTCATTTTTCCAAGTTAATTTCCAATCGTAGGTATTTAATTATTCGGCAAATAAAACGTGCTCTCTTTATTCCAATTTATAAAGAAGCTAGAAAATAAGGAATAATTTTTTTTTATTATATAATTTTAGGAAAGAGATTCGAATCTTTTATTTAAACAAAAAAATCATGCATCAATTAACTGAGCCAAATATTCGGATACAATGTTATTGTATTCTGAAACCTGTTACATGCTACTATCTTATTTGTAGATTCAGTTTCAGAAGAATAATACATGTTACATGTGTTCAAAGCATATATCTATTTGTCTAGTTAGCGAATTTTTATAAACACTTAATAAAAGTAGTTAAGTTATTATTTAAAGTTTTTTTTATACTTAAATATTATTTTTATTAAATTAAAAAAATACATTAATTGTACTTTTTATAAATATCATTTTAATTTGAATCAATATCATTACTGATTAACATTTATATATATATATATATATATCAACAATATTAATTATTTGCATAATAATATATTAATATTTAAACTGTATCAATTAGAAAGGTCTTGTTTTGTGGGGAAAAAAAATTGTCCTCATCTCACAAATTGTTGTTTATGAACATATATTCCGATTTCAAAATATATAATTTAACGTAACATGAATCAATAAATGGCACATGGGAATAGATGGGGGTAAGCAATATTATGCATAATTCTTCATTTCTAAGGCTTTTTGTTTATCTTTGTTTGGTTAAACTTACAACAAAATTCAGTTTATTAAAAATGCTATGTAGAACCAATTTACCAAAGATATATATATATATGAACAATCAGTTGTTAATATATATTACATATTTCTTAATATAATTAGCCAAACAATATATTTCAAAAACTATCTCCACCTTGTGTTTTGTTAATTATCTTAAAAAAAAAAAAAAAAACTGATAAATGCACTCGCATAGTACCTACTTCGCAAGGTATTTTTGGGATGAAGAAGTTGACATCTTCCAAAGGTGCTGGACTAGGATTCTTCTCCTTTCGTAACACGAGGAGTTTTGTCAAGTGGAATTGCGCTCTTGTATGTGGTTAAAGTATTAGGTAATCTTTGTAGTATATTCAAAAGTAGATTTTAATTTATGTAGTATAGAAATGAGTAATTTAATCTTTATATGTTTGAAATTGGTGCAAAGAAGTAAAATTGATAACAGTGTTAATGAAAAACTATCTAAATGCTGAGTGGACATATGAAACTGACAGAATTGATGATATGAAAAAAAAAATAATGACGTGTCAAATTTTTTTGCTTAGATGAAATTTAGAAGCTGACAGAATAGATGACTTCAAAAAAAAATAATGATATGTCTTTACGGGTAGGGAGAGATTTGGGTAAAAAATTTATGTTTTTTAAATTTCTCTTGAGTAAAAATTTTGACATCATTTTTTTTTAAATCATATTTTCTGTCAATTTCACATGTTTATATCAATATTTATATGGTTTTTCATTAACACTGTTATCAATTTTATTTCTTTACACCAATTTCAAACTTACAAAGATTAAATTACTCAATTTTATAATACAAAAATTAAAATACACTTTTGGTTGTAATACAAGGACTGTTTAAGTTGCAAACTAAGGCCTCTAAAGTCACCGCTTTCTAAGAACTTTTCATACTCAATGGCCATGACCAGTTTGTAAGCTAAGCTGGTTAATTTTCCACAAAGAAATTTTAACAAATATCTCGTGCATAAATTTTCCTTAACAAAAATGAAATATGTAACTCAAAATTGCAACAGCGAACCTAATAAAAATCCCCAAACCATCCAATCCAAACTAAATACAAACTCAAAATTCCTAAATATGAATATCCAAAAAATAAAAAAAAAAATTAAACCCACATAATTATCAAAACAAAATGGCAAGTGGATTTAATTTAAATTGACTAATTCTTGAAAATAAAAAACTGTGCATATTGCATAAGATTGACCTTCAAAAGAAAAAGAGGTGCCTGTGGAATAAAACCCACAGACCAGAAAACAGGCCCAAACAATCCCAAAATTAAAAACACAAACGTTAATATTCTTAGTAATTTAATTGGCCCGTATGTTATTTGGGCTATTAAGACCTATGACAAAATTAAACTTTTATGTATTTTTATTTAAACTTTTAAAACGCACTCCAACGGCTATTATAACTTATGTTATTCGAATTTTTTATTTTTTTAAATATTTTTATTTGAAATTTATATTCGACATATATTCGGATATAAAAATATGAGTATTGCCCTTGAAAATATATGAAAATTTTTAAAAAATTGAGACAATAATAGCTTCTAGTAACATATAATAGTTTTTCACACCCGAACCTTCAAAAGAGCAGGCTTTGAATTCCCCATCTCCCAAACTATCAACAACAAAATAATACCAAAAGAACATGGTTAGAAGCTTTTGTACGTTTCACGTGACAATGCCATAGAATTGTACTCGTATTTTTGCTGTTTTATCCACCGAAAAACATAATGCTCAAGATAGTTAATGAATAATGACTAAACTCCCATTCAAAATATTAAAATGGTGGCTTTTTTTTTTTTTTTTCAAAGGAAACCGTAATTTGGTAATAAGAGAAAATGTTACAAATGTTAAAATTCGAATTTCAAGTTTATTGGATGTCACCTCTTAAGAATGACTGCATAAATTAACTATGTTAAGTTTCCGATTCGATGGAGGCTCTTCTATAATTTTGCTGATATGACATATAACACTACTAGAATTGCAACACAGTATTGTTTACAGATGCAAATGACTGTATAGATCAGCAGAGTAAGTAAAATCCTTTCTCATTCCAATTTATTCTGCAGCAATGATAAGAATAATTGTCTAGGCAATCCAAGCTTGTAATTATGAGGTAAATGCAAATTTTTTAGTATTTATTTAGGCGAAAAGTTCTAAATTTGTAGTTTTTTTTTCCATTAACTCGTATAAAATGCTCATAAACTTATGTCTTCAATTATGCTCATCAGTTTACGTAACACAATATAGTTCCAATTAATTGCAACTGATCACTAGCCAGGCTAGATTAAACTTCGACCCTTTTTCAAATTTTGAATTTCTATGTTTTGGCCCCAACAATTTTAAATTCTAAGCTCAAACTCACATCATTGTCTATCTTGGGCCCAATCTGGCATCAATCTCATCATTTTCTAGGTTTTGAGTTGCCTACAAGTAGACTTGATAGTTCGTATATTTATATCGTGTTCGTGTATTTTATCATATCATAATCGTGTTTAAGGTATTTTATATTTATATAAATTTTGATACGTTAATAATTCGTATTATATATATTTTGAAACATTCGTGTATTTGTATCGTGTTCGTGTTATTTTTTGATATCGTGTTGTGTTCGTGTCATATTTTTAGTTATTTTTTTCGTGTCGTGTTTTTATCGTGTAACCGTATCGAGTCAAATATTGTCAATCTACATAGAAGTTTTTTCCATTCTCATTTTTTTTCCTTTCCCAGTTGACCTTTGCCTTTATCAACTTTTGGGTTGTATTCTGTAGGGTTTCCAAATTATACAGTTAATATATTATAGTATTATTTGATTAAAGGAAAAGAGGTATCAAATTCACCTCTTTCTGAAGTTACATTGTCTTTCTCAAAAGTGAAAAAGTTGCCTTCTATTTTCAATTATTCATAAAAAAAGAAGGAAAAGTTGGCTAGAAGTATCTATAAGTTGAGGGTTTTGGATTATAAATCATTAAATGAAACGTTCCAAAAAAAAAATATATTTGCTGCCAACCCTGTTCATCACTGACAACTATTTGTTATACACCAAGCATTTTAACCAAAAATATTTCTTGTCAAACAAAAAGAATAAAAAAAAAGGGAAATGTACCATTTTCCTTCTCTTTCTCTCAACATGTTAGTTTTCATAAATTTGATTCTAATGTTCATATTGTACTTCTTCAATTGAATCGAACCATGATACCCTGTTTCGTATATATTGAAATTTAAATATAATAATTAATTTTTTTATTAGCTTAAAATTTTAAAATAATTGATTATCTAACTTAAAATGATATCAAAGCTTTTTAATTTAAATCAAAATAACCTATTCTCTTTTAATATTTTTCATCTAATATTTTATTCCTATTTTATTCCCTATCAGACGATACATTGTTGCTTTAATCATTCTTAAACTTATTTTTTTTTTTTACATTTGGGTTCACATGTGAATTTATTAATTTTTCATCTTTCACTTAATAAAACATATTACAACTTAAATGTAATAATTGATCCTTTTTAATTTAAACTTTTGAAATAATTTATAACTCAACTTAACACTATAAATCACTTAATTATTACATTCTGCATATCTATTGAAATTTGAGTTACACAACAAAAACTACACTTTTCTTTCTCTTATTTGAACTTCTTTCTTAAGATCTGAATTTTAACTTGAGAAAAGATCTTAAATTTTTTTATATTTTTTTCATGTCATCATTTCTGTCTTCGACATCCAAATGATTAATTATTTTTCAAATGTTAGTTATCTTTAAGCTATGTTTTTTTTACAGCCTCCCCCGCCCTACCCGGCCCAAGCTAACTAAAGAAACCCCCCCCAAAAACAAATAAGAAAAAAAATACAATAACTAGCTCAGTCTTTCCAGCTGTCCCCTCAAATAAAAGACAAGACACCTCACCACACTCACTTTCTCTCTCACTCGCACGTTTGACTCACTCGCACGCTCGCTCCTACTAATCATCTCTTAAATTTCTTAATCCTTCATTAATTAACTCTTAAACATAAATTAAAAATGAATTTTGCTAACGTATCAACAAAAAAAAATTTGCTAACGAGTGCTCAGAGTATTTTTTAAAATTATTAAATATAATAATATTTTTAATCAATACATTGAAAATAATAAATAAAATTATTAATTTTTGTATTTAATATAATATTATTATTAAAAATAATATATTAATTAATTTTAAAAAATATCCTAGACATTCGTTAACAAAATTCATTAAAATAACTTAAGAGGCATTTAAGTCAAATAAATATAGAGATACATAAATATGAAAGAATAAAGTAATAAAAATTTGTGTGATTCAGGTAAATATTAAAAGAGAAAAAATATAAATATTTTAAATTTTATAAGTAAAACATAATTTATTCATTCAGATATAATTTTATAAATAAAAAAAATTATTTAAATAAGATAGATAAATATATTAATTTGAAAATGTTTAAATTGTATTTTCAAACAAAATAAAAAATTAATTTTTTTATTTATAATAAATTTTTTTAATTCTTTAATTAAATTAATATTTATCCGTGCCATCAATTCAAAAAAATAAAATTTATAAATAGTATAAATAATGATTATAATAATAACAGACGAGAGTAAGTAATCAAATCTCAACCGTCACAACAGCAACAGGCTATCGGGATATAAAATCATCGCCACCGTCAAAATATAAATAAAAATTAACAAAAACAAAATACACTACTAAAATTCCTACTAAAAATAAGAATTTAACAATGGCCTACTCTAAAAATCACCGATCAAAGTCCTCCCCAAAGTCAGATCTACATCAACAAAGCAGCAGCTGCCAAAACCACTGTAACAGCAGATCCAGCGACAGTGACTCTATTCAAAGAGGCGGCGTTTGGAGGAGAAGTTGGAGACAAGCCTGGTGTCTGGCTGATGGAGGATGTGGGAGTAAGAGCGGCGCCAGTGGGAGCACCAGCAGGAGCCACGGAAGGAGCCGGAAGAGAAGTGGTAGGAGAGGAAGTTGGAGAAGATTCATGGGTTGAAGATGGTGAAGGAGTGGTGGTGGTTGACGGTGGAGAAGCGGTTGGGGAAGCAGTGGGAGCCTTGGTTGGAGAGGAAGACGGTGGTGACTTGGTTGGGGCAGAGCTGGGAGCTTGGCCGAGAACACAGCTGGCTATGAGAGCTAAGAGAATAAAGCAAGCGAAAGATTTAGCCATTGTGATTTTGTAAAAGAGATAAAGCGAAAGAGAAATCAAAGAGCCTGAAAGCAGAAGAGGGGGAAGTAGGGAGAAGAGAGAGAGGAAGGGAGATATATATATATAGAAAGTTTACGTAAACATGATAATTTTAGATAAATATGAATATATATAATATGAATATAATATATTTAATAAATATTAAAAAATAATATAATAAATATGATACGTTTAATATAATTAAAATAATACATTTAATATATGTAGTGTATTCATGTTTAAAATTTTAATATATTTTAAAAATTTTGTTATTTTTATATTTATATAATTGACATAAACAATATAAATTATAATATGTATAGACAAATTATCAAAATTAAATTTAGACTTAGAGAGTTTTGACAAACACATTTTTTTTTTCTTCTTCTATGCTTCTAAAACTTTGAAGTTTTTCTTATTTTTTTTATTAAGGCCTAATAGTTCATGCTTAATTTCAATTTAATCCATACTCCATTTATTGTTAAGTATTAGTCTATTAGACCACTTCTCTTATCTTAAATTCTTAATAATTCAAACTTCAAACTTCGAATTATTTAAACATAAGTTAGAAAGTAAGATTATAAATGGATAATATGTTTAAAGTTTTCATTTTTACCTTTTTTTAATAATGAAAAACATATATTGTAGGCTATAGCATTGTGAAGGAATAGAATAATTAGTTGTAGTAATCTTCTTATTTACTAAACTTGAACTTGAACTTGGATATTTAATAATATAAGCCAAATATATTGAAATATATTTTTTCATATATTTTGATTTTTATACATTTATATTAGATATTACATATATAATATCATCACTTTATATTAATTACATCCAATTAAATACTTTTTACTTAAGTTGTGTTTAAATAGTTTGAAATTTTAAAATAAGAGAAAAATAATGATGATATGAAGACTTGCAATTCGTGTATCCGTGTCGTGTTGGTATATTTTATCGTGTCATAATCGTGTTTAAAGTATCTTATATTTATATAAACTTTAATACGTTAATAATTCATATTATATAGATTTTAAGACATTCGTATATTCGTGTCGTATTCGTGTTATCTTTTCGTGTCGTGTCGTATTTTTAATTATTTTTTTCGTGTCATATTTGTATCGTGTTCAATATTTTCAGATTTCATATGAGTAAATAATATATGTTTTAAGAAAAAATTATATTTTATTCGAATTATTCAGATTGCTATAATTTTAGAGACTTTATCATTTCCTTCTCATTTTCACTCGTTAAAACAAAATCCAACTATTTTTTTTTTTTAATTACGTCTCTGGCACTCAAAGAATTAGAAAATATTTTATTCTCATAAAAAGTGTCAAAATTAGTCATTGTCCACTTTTTGTTGTGCCATAAATTCGTCTAGAATGGTAATAACGCGTTCGTAACAACTTCTCAAATGCTTAAACGCAATGCAAACACAAATTGAAGATATAAAATATACGAGGAAAGATTTATTGAGTTAGTTAAGAAGGTCACAGTCACACCAATATTCTTCTTTTACTTCGTTTCATTTGCTTATTTATTTTTCTATCAATTTTGATCCGAATTCAAAATATTCTTCTGAATCCAACTTTGACTGGTTCAATAAATAAGTGTTGTTATATTTCAATCCAAACATAATTTAATGTGTTGGATCCACTTTCACCTCGCCAAAATAATCATATCGCATGTAAAACCCTTAACATGTTTTATTCTTGCAGACTCCTCCCAATTTTTGTTGACAGCCTTCAAAAGAACGTCAAAACAATGCCATGCCAATTACGTATAGAGTTACATAAAAGGTTTATATATAAAATTATTCTCTGTATTTTATATTTTTTTACTTATTTTGATACTTAAAATTTTTTTTGACCATAATCAGATATTTATAATATAATTTCGTACACCAATTAAATACTCGATTGAAACAAAAAATTATATTATAAGTATCTGATTGGATCAAAAAAAATTTAGATATCAAAAAAAAATATAATACAAGGACAATTTTATATATAAGCCTCCATAAAATTAGCTTACCAATCTTTCCAACAATTTATGTCTCCGAATTCATTAAAGAAAATGTAAAATTAAATTTATGCAGAGTTTTTTTTTTTTTTTGGTGATAAGAAGTTAAAAACTGGGAGGTCCAAATTGAATGGGGATGAATATGATACATAAATGTACGTGAAATATAGCTTTCAAAGGAGGCACAATCACAAGCAGCGACTGAATAGTCGTTCCAAACGTGGGTCTCCATCTATCTGTCATTGGTCAAAAAGATGTCCGCCAACACATACATGATTAGGACCCTGGAACCTCACTGCCCTTCCCTCCTTAAACCTTAACCCCACCGACCCCTTTTTGATTTCTTCTAAATTTTTTCAACTAAAATCCAGCTTCTTTATTAGTTAATAATTGTTATTCAAATATAAATAATACTTTGCAATTGATTATATGGTACTTTAAATCTATGTTATCCGGATTGAGTAAGAGTGTCAGATATGAGTATATATATATTTGATATGAATATATTTATTTATTTTTTTTAAATTCTTGAAAAATTATATATGTCATATTTATATCAAAATATTTGTTGGAGACATTATTAAATATAAATATTTTTTTTTTAAATGAAGAATCAGACCAAAACAACATTCTTAAAAACTGAGGTTGTAACTTATAACAGCTTTAGCACATGACCAGGATTCTTTTCAATAATTGAGTTAGTTACATTAAATGGATGCTAACAAATATTGTTGTTTTTGGGGGAAAAAATGACAGTTTGTTACTGTAAAAGTAGATTAAAAAACATACTATATAGTAATAGCAAGTTGCACAGCAAAAGAGGAATTGGCCATTGTCAGCAGTCCAGGTAAGGTAAGATAAGCTGATAAGAGAAGAAATTAGCATCAATCATGGTGATGCGGGCGGAGAATCTGCAGATTAGCACACTACTTAGCGACTTAATTGACCCCCGCTGCCACAAAAATGCAGCTGCACCTTACATATTCACAACGAGGATGATAACGGATCAGATATCTGTTTTTTTTAATATTTAAATTCGCAAATCTGTTTTAAAATTCGAATCCGTTTATTATCCCCATTAAATTCGAATATTACTATCCGAATCCGAATTAAATAACATTATCCTCGAATATCCAAATCCGCTAAATATCCGAATTCAGTAAATAAAAATATAAAATCAAATAAAAATTAATTTTAATTTTAAATAAACGGAATATTCGAATTCGAATCCAGATTCGGATAGCGGATAGTGGATGGCGGATTCGAATATCCGAATCCATTATCTGCATAAGTAATGCGGATTCGGATAATGGATATCTGATGTTTCATATCCACATCAGCTCTAAATCCATTGCGGATAGTAATTATAATATCCGATTCGAATTTTATCCGAATCCGCAAAAAACATATCGAATAATTACAAATATCCGAATCTACACTATCCATTGCCGTCGCAACTTATGATTATAAATTTTCAATTCAATTATTTCAAGTTCAAAACTTGAAGCCGGGATAAAGATTACAGGAGGAGAAATTTTCTGATAAATTGAAGAAGATTAACAAGCTTTGCATACAATCATGCAAATATCAACAAATCTGATCGTCCCTTTATTGGCATGATCAGGTCCCCATTATAAACCCGTCTCTGATTCAAACTACAATCTTTCTGAGGTCAGCTTATAATTTAGCTTCAAGTAGAATTGAAGAGTACGGAGCCACGTTATAGGTGCTCCCAATTACAGGGACTCCTTCACAGACAAAATCATCAGGAGATGCAAGATTGGTGTCTGAGTCTACCTTCAATTTCAATAAAGATTCGTAACCTCAGATCCAGATTTAAGTTACCAACTATATATGAGTAACCCAAGACAGATGCAAAATCAACAATAACACCAATAAATCTGTTCATGGATCAGATCGGACCGAGCCTAAGTTTTATATAATTAGGATTGTGTCTGTCCAAACTCGGCTCAAAATATGGGTAAAAAATAATGCAAAAACCCGGCTCGTTTTATAAAAACACTATCCAGACTCGTACAAACCGTTTTAAAGGAGGATCGATCCTTCTTAAAAAGAAATGATCCTCATAAAAATTTATATTAGTAATAGTAAAACAGGATGGACACAAATAACTTTATCCTTAAACATATCTAAACACCAATCTAACCATTAACCCAAGCAGCTCTGTAGCTTTATATAGTATAAAATTGCAGTTAATCCAAAATTCGTAATCAACCCATTGTTGGGATAATAATTCTAATAAAATCTTCCGTTTCCAATGAAAGTGCATTTGTGAATCACGGATATCTAAAGATCGCCGAGGTGAAGAGTCTATGTTACTTTAATTTTTCATTTTTTAAAAATATTTATATTTAACACATATTTAATCCTTATTACTATAAAGGGTAAATCCTCTAAATATATAAAAAAATATATATAAAAAATTAAATATATTTATGTTTACATATCTAATTATTTGTAAACTGCAAAACATAAATTTTTTTACTGAATGTTCTTTAATTATTTTAAAATTTAAAGTATGATGATAAATTTATTTTAAAATTAAAAATATGATTATAAAATTACACCAATGAAAATATTGATAATAAATTTGAATCACCCACATAAATATAATGATAAATTTACACCTTATTTCCTGTTTGTTCTTGTTAGTTAATTTGTTTCCACTACACAGAAAAGCTTCTTTCTGGCCCACAATTCCACCTGCAAATGAGGTGAAATTTGTAAATACTGAATTAGTATAAAGTTAGGAAAGAAAACCTATCATCTTGAACTAATTATGAACTTGTTCCGAAGCTGCAAGGGGGAAATTTTTTTGGTGAAATGATAATTTCATTCAATCTGGGTAAAGTTTGTTGCAAACTTGAGTTAAATGTGAAATTGATGAAGACAACTGATTCCAAGTTCCAACTCTTTAACTATTACCAACCAATTAACCATGAGTTTTACGGGAGCATTTCACTTGTAATTTTTATATTACAATATTGTAATTATTTAATCACGTTCAAGAATTATATAAAGATCTATCATTTATAAAGTGTGAATTTTACGTAATATTTTGATGGATTTTATATAACTCTGAATATTGATCGATTAATTGTAGTACAATTCTTATAGGTGATATATTTTACATGTCATGAGATTAGACCAGCTCATGGACCGGACAACCCGTTCGGTCGGGCCCGTACTAAGCCAAACCTGAATAGAGAATTTTGTGATCCGGACTGGTCCAGTCCTACTCGGTTCACTGTTTAACTATTAAAATGATATCATTTTATTTAAATTTAATTATAAAAATATAAAAATATTAATAAAAATATATATTTTATTTTTTAAATAAAATGAACAGTAATCTCGGATCCGTCCAAGGCGGGACCTGAATAAAAAAAATTTGAACCCCAACTTGACCCAACTCGACCCATGAGCACCTCTACGAATGAGACCATAGCATTCTTTATTTCTAACTTATTAACCATGCTCTTAACATGTCATTGAACTAGGGATGGCAAAACCCGATCCGACCGATGGATTTCGAACCGATCCGATCCGAATGGAGAGGTTTTTTTTTTTTGAACAATGGAGGCGGGGCGGGGCGGGGCGGTTTTTTTTGTCTGAAAGGCGGGGATGGAGCAGTTGTGGTAATTGCCTGCTCCGCACCGCCCCGCCCCGAATAGTGAAATTACAATTTTACCCTTACATATTTAGCTTTTAAATGAATAATAAAATAATATAATTAAACTTATTATTTTTATGTTTATATTTAATTTATTTTTAAAATGCTTTATTATTTGAAAAAAATAAAAATAATTAATAAATATCAAATGGGGCGGAGCGGGGCGGGGCGGTTATGGATGTAACCGACATCCATGGAGGTGGTAGTGGTATTAAAATTTCAACATCCATGGCGGAGCGGGGCGGGGCGGGGCGCGGAGCAGTACAATGGCGGGGCGGGGGCGGATACTGCAAAATCCGCCCCCGCCCCGCTCCATTGCCATCCCTACATTGAACCATAAGAATAGTTATGCAAGGACCTTGGACCTTAGACCTAGACCTGATAACTTGTGTATCCGTGTCGTGTTTATTTATTTTGTTATGTTATAATCGTGTATAAAGTATTTTATATTTATATAAACTTTAATACGTTAATAATTCATATTAAATAGATTTTGAGACATTCATGTATTCGTATTATTTTTTTCGTGTCGTGTCGTATTTTTAAATTTTTTTTCGTGTCATATTCGTATTCTATAATCGTATCGGGTTTCGTATTATCAGATCTACTGGATCCATATATATAATGGACCTTCTCTGCCAAAAATTAAGTCTACCCATGTTTTTAGACTAAAATAGTAAAATGGCTTTTTTTTTTGGGAAAATGACTTGATTTTTTTTTTTTCCTGATAAGCTGTAAAAATGACTTAATTTTCAGTCATTGTACTAACTTATTATTTACTTTTATTCTTCTTTTTTGGTGCTTCATAATAAAAAAAGTTTTCGCAAAATATAAGAAATTATTCTACATCAGAGAAAGCAATTAGATTTGTCCATAAGCCGAGTTGTGTCTCGGTTTTTTTCTCTTATTGAAGTCCGATTTGAATCGGCTTGTAAATTTGATTTACTGTTTATAAATATTAAAAAAATATTTTTATATTAATATTTATAAAATTTATAACTAAAATTAAATACAAATTTATTAGATGAATAGTAATTTGAGTCGGTGATCCAACTCAAATTGAAATCTTTTTAATCCAAATTTGATTTAATTCGGATCGAACAAATAGTTCAATCATTGGATAGGTCTAAAAGAGAATTTGAAATCTTTGGATTCAATTCAATTTTATGTTGGTTCTGTTTAGTTTATTTGTTTACTCCTTTTCTCTATGCAAATAATATTATATTATATAAAATTATTTTCATTATAATAAAAAAATTTATTTGTAATTGTAACCATTAAAAAAAGTTTTAACTAATAAATCATACGTGGTCACATTTTTTTAGTCTTTGTCACCCAAAGAAGTTAATCCATCAAATTAAAAAAATAATAATAGTGAATAAATAAATTTTTGGATAACTAAAAAAAATTGATGCGGTCATTGCGGTGGTTGGGGAGGGGAGTGGTTAAATGGCTTAGGTGACTAAACTAATTTTTGAATGCTTCTATATTATTTTTAGAAAAAATCTCTGAGTTACTGTCAGAGTTAAAAGATATCAATTCAGTAAAAAAAATGTTTAAAAATTCAAACTATAAAAATTAAAAACAAATAAAATTGAATTAAAAAAATAATTTAATAAGTTTTAAATTTTATTTTTTAAAAAAAAAACTCACTCACAAAATCACTCACGTAATTAAAAACCCACCACTCTCTTACACAATTACCCACTCATCTTCTTCTCCACAAAAACTACCCAATTTTTTTCAAAAAACTATCAAACTGTAAAAACTACCTCTTTTCACTCACATGATGAGTGTCAAAAAATTCTAATCAAAGTTGAAATCGTAATAAAATATTTCTTTGGGGACACAAAGGCATGTACTCAAAATATGTTTTTTTTTTTTTTTACTTAGGTAAGTAAAATATAAATCTAATAATTTTAGATATGATAGGAATATAATACATTTAATAAATATAAAAATAATATATTTAACATAATACGACATATCTAAATATAATTAATACGAGTTATATAATACATACATCATATTTGATTATTCGTATTCATATTTATATTCATATTTACACAATTTATATAAAAAATATAAAATATAACATATATATATATATATATATATATATATATAAAAGGAATTGCTGAGTCATGGTGTCACTCTAACTCAATGAAATACAATATAAATATATTAACTGAGTTTACAACATTTGATACGCTCTTCAAGAAACAGTTTCCAATTTCTAATAGATTTGTTTACACTATTATCAAAATTTTGACATGCATTTCAAAAACAGTTTTTTATATACTCAGTAACCATAATAATTTTTTATATATACATACAGTGGTTATCAAAAACAAATAATTAATGACATATTATTTTTATTGTTTATTTCTCTACTTTTATCGAATTTTTTGCACATGAGAAAATCTTTCACATGCATTTGCATGTGTCATAAAAGCTAATACTTTTATAATGTAAATGACTGAGTTGATATCACGAGTCAAGTGATACCAACTCAATTGGTGAATTTATCAAAAAACCAAAATAAAATAAAATATAATTTAAAGGATATTTATGTCTTTTTATTTTTATAAAAAAAATGTTTTTTTAAGAAATTACCCACTCTTATTATCATACTTTTATTTTTATAATTTTCTCATCTCTTTTTTTAAAAAAAAATTCAAAATTATCTGCCCATAAAATAACTATCTTTTTAAAAAATTATTTTCTTCACTCACTCAAAATATAACACACATATATATATATAAATTAAAAGATCTAATAAAATAAGATTATATTTGATCCATGTATCAAATATAAATTTTAATTTTTTTTATTTGGCCTACACAAAGGCAAAAAGACCGTCGAATAACTCATGGTTTCTCTTAGCAAGTCATTAAAATATATATATATATATATTATCTTGGAATGTTAACGTGGAAACTTTTATTGGATGTTTACTTATATTTTATTTTACAATTTTTAACATTCTCTACGTAAATACGTCGCAAGTTTTCCACCGTTTTGATCACGTCCACTTCCTCCCCCAATTGCCCAAGACTTCTTTGATTTTCTACGCCGCCATCACAGAACGCTTGTCCCATTCCACACTTTCACCGTTTTTTACACAAACAATCTCAACCATCGACTCTACAATCAAGTGGACCCCATCAAACATCCTCTCAATCAGAGCCATTCATTTATTCCATATCCAACTTTTCCAACACTTTTATAACACACAACAACTTGTAACAGTAGTCAAAAAGCGAAATTGAAAAAGAAAACACGAAGGAAACCTCCCATGAACTCTCTTGGAAACGCACCCACATTTGCTTTTATATATAGTTTTTTAGAGCCCCCCCAAAGGCGCAGCAGCCAAGAGCAAGACTCCCACAGAGAGAGATGTTGAGAAGCAAAAATCTAATGGCGAACTTAAGAAGATCATCAAAGGATGTTGCAGCAGGTGGAAGATCTAAGCCAAATGAAGGTTGCAAAAGACATCCAAAGCATAGGCAATCACCAGGGGTTTGTTCACTTTGTTTAGGAGAGAAACTTTCTCAATTATCAGCTAATTCAAGCTCACGTTGTACTACTATTACTACCGTTGCTTCTTATTGTTCTTCTTCTTCTTCTTCCTCTTTGTCATCTTGTTATTCTTCATCTTCAGCTTCTTCTTACTCCTCTCCCATGCATCGTTACCGTTTTACTACAGAAGGAAAGGATACTTTTTCTTTGTTATTGCTTAGTGGCAAAAATATACTCACTAAGAGCAGATCAGTAGCTTTTGTTTCGAGATTGAGAAGCAAAGAAAGTAAGAATAAAAGTGGGTTCTTGTCAAAGTTGCTTCATCCAAGAAATAATAAGAGGAAGGAGGAAGATCATACTGGTTTAGAACACACTAAGACTATAAGAGAGATTTTGACCACCAGGGTTCATTAATGCTAGTGTTTGTTGGATTTTATTTGTTTCATTCTTTTCCATAAATCAGTTTCCTTATTGATAGATTAGAGTTCAACTAGCTTTTTGATTGATCTGAGCAAATTCAGTCCGAGAAGCCAATCATGGTTGATCCGGGCATCAAAACTTTGAAATTTGTAAAAATATAGAAGAAAAGAAAAACAGAAAGCAGAATCACATGTTAATTAAATGTATTGTTCATACATATCTTTGTATTTTGATTGATCTAAAGCAGATCAGTTCCTTGTTTACTTGCTGATAAAACGATATCGATATGTATTGTACTTTCAGAAACTTTTATTGTACGAAATTATTTTATTCTTTTTTCTTACTTCTGGCGGAATGGGAAGGAAAAAAAATTGATCGGAGAATCAAGTTTAGTTGTCATGCGCTTGCGGCTTGTGAAGGAAAACGTTGTTTGATTTTGTAAAAAAAAAAAGAGCGGAAAAAAGTTCCATAAAATATTACAGCAAAAACATTCTGGCAAAAGCTGTGGGATGATGGCCCTGTCGTGAAAGATCTGATCTCCATCCAAGAAATTTCTTGGGGTTGCCAAAATTCAAAGATTAAAGCTGCTTCAACTATATATATATATATATAAAATTCAGGACCCACTACTTAATTATCAAAATCAAATAGGAAAGCCTAATTTGACAGCTAGTAAAATACGACAGGTCTCAACTTTCTCAAGTTCCTAGCAACTTCCTAAATGAGCTAGTTCAACCATTTTAAGTTGGCACAAAACTTTTGTATAAAAAAATATATATGGAGAGCTGGCAAAAAAAAAACCCAGATCAAATTCCTGGCAATTTCCGTAAATTCAAAGTTCAAACTCGTTTATGATGAGATTTAAGTTAAGTTTAAACATTTTGACACAGTCTTCTTCAGCTACAAGAACAAGAATTAAGGATATACTTTGCTTCCTGGTCTTTGGGCCAAAATATACGCCATATATATATATATATATATATTGGCACAAAAGTGGTCCCTCGAAGAATATGGAAAAAGAACAACTATAAAGAAAGAAAGAAAGGGTCGGGTATGGTTTCCATTTTAATGGAACTAGAAATTTCCGTCCGAATAAGAGTTCAGAAGTCAATCTTCCTTATGCTTATTATTAAAACGATGGAGGAAAGATTAAATGGATATAATTTTGCATTAATTCAAAATGCTTACCAGTTCTTTTCGAATTTGGTTTTCTTCTATTATTTTTCCATACATAACTTTTTAATATATTTTTAATCATTATTTATAAATAAGATTTTAACAATTAATAAGTGTATTTTACACGTATAAATGATAATAATAAATGGTCGAACTCAAAGTTTAACTGTTCATCCAATCACCTATAAAAGAGACATCGAACAAGTCTGAAATTCGAATTTTAATATCTGCAATTTTTTTATTATCTCAAAATTAAGACCTCTTTTATAAAAAAAATATATATTAAAAATATTTAATAAAAAAGTAATGAAATAGATCCTAACACGTTCCTTTCACACTAAATCCAATTAATTTCTTTTTTTTTTTTGGTACTAAAAGTTTTTTTATTCATGATAATAATCTTTTAGAAATAAACTCTAATTCAACCATCTTACAAAATAAGATTATTACATTAAATTCAAATTCCTTGAATAAGCAACGTACCGACCATTTGATTAGTAGTTGATGTCAATCATCAAGTTTAAAAGATTAACATGATAAGTTAGTCCAAATTTCATGTGCTGAAATTAGTTTCTAACATAAGAAGATGTCAAGACTCAAAATTTTAAATTGTTAAAAGCTAAATAAGTTATGATAGATTAGCTAATATATACCATCATAAACTAATCATTAATTTTAATCAAACTTATATTCTATCAACCTACTAAGTTCTAGACTTGCAAAATGCTGGCAAACTACTACTAGTTTGGGAATATCACGTAAGATGCTGCTAAGATATTATTCATAATTTCATGTCAGAGGTGACACCGCATCAGATTTGACTCAGTAGTTGGTCACCGCAATCACTGTCTTCCTTGGTTCTGTCTGTTTTTTTTTCTATGTTTATCGGAGTTTTCATTTTTTTTAATTATCGTGTTTGACGTATATTTAAAAATAGATATGAATATATAATTTATTAAAAAAAATTTAAATACATAAAAAGATTTTAAAAAATTAAATATATCTGTATCGAATATATATATATATATATATATATATATATCGTATTCGACACTTACATTTTTAAATTTGAGTAACATAGGTTTTTTCTTGTTTTTTCCTCTGTAATGAACTACTACATATACTCCGTATCAGACATGGATTTGGTGGGAATGGAAATGAATTTCATATAGGAAGATAATGGTTAAGTTTTTATTCTAGTTATGACGAATTAATAAGCTTTTCAGAACCCCATTTTTTAAGCACGAATTAAGATCTTGTAGTGAAGTCGCTGCAAGCATAATTTTGTCTGGTTACCAAGCACCAATTCCGACTTTAGAATCGGGCGTCGTAAACCAAGAAGAGAATCCAAATTTGGGTTAGAAAAATGTGAGCCTGCTAGCCCCTGGACCTCTAGCAAGCTAAGTCGGATGGACTCGGTGAAGAGGCAAGCCGATTCAAACAACATGTTACTACTACGTAATTACTAGTTATAGCTACAATATTATCTCAAGCTCAACCAACTTTTGCCATCATCGAGTGAGAATACGAATTTTTGTACCCTAATAATATTTACATATTTGCCTAGCCTGAAATATTCATAACCCCAACTTAATTAACTTGGATAATAATGGCTCTAACATTAATGGTCTAATAATAGAGAGCTACACCAGTTAAACACAAATCTAGCTAAAAAGCATATAATTATGTAAATCAAACTTGACAAGATTGTAAAAGCCCATTATTTGCAAGAAAAATAATGAAGTGACCATGCATACCCTGTTAAACAACTACTAAATTGGCTTGAACAGCCGCATTATATTGTCAAAGCTGCTGCATTCTGTCAAGCTCATACATTGACATGGTCCGAGCCCCGAATACCAGTGGATTGCTTACAGCTGCCTATACCTATATCTAAATTCCTCCAAATCAAACATAATGGATACTATTTAAATCCTTTATACTAGAGTTTTAAACCAATTTTCATACTTTGTGCCATTTCGAATCTTGAGGCAGATTTTGTTGTTGAGACGTTTTGACTAATACCGACACTCTTCTAATGTCAAATCGACATTGCTCTTGATGTTTTACCTAAGGTCTTTCGAAGGTTGCGACCACACACAAGCACAACATTATAAAAAATAAAAAGCCTTGGATATTGGAATTTTCCGCACTGGAAAGCTGAGTTAAGAAATCATTAAAGAACTGAAATCTAGGCCATGACAATCACAAAGTTACATGTTCTATTTATTATAGTATGGTTTACCGCAATAACTCCCTTTTATGAGCAACACAACACAATGTATCTTCCTTCAAAAAATTCTCTTTTTCATTCAAGAAATTTATGTGTGGTTAACAAGGTTTTCTGATAGCTACCAACTATAGAGGACCTGGAAAAGTCCCTCATTCCATCGATCTATCTGAAAAAACAAAAAGAGTAAATTTTTAGCGTAACTAAATAACAGTATTGGCCCACAAATGGTGTAAATAAACAAATTAATCAACTTAGCCTTAAGGATGAAATTCTACTGACATATGAAGATAGAATACTAATACAAGCAGCCATTCTTTTATAATTTTCAGCTGCAGAATCAAGAACATATTAATTTATACTCACTCGAATAGTTTAAACTTGGGCTGTAAAAATGGACTAATCCATACCTCGAAAATATGAGAATCAAAACACCAATTAACTCCAGTAAATACCTTTAAAATGAATTTTTAATTGAGCAAGCAAAACTAAAACATTTTCATTACTGCCTCTTTGTTTTTGGCTGCCTTCTGTTTTGTTTCTTCTTCTTGTTAGGTTTTAACAAAAATCTCCAGATCAATTCACAATGCGCCATCTGAGGACATACAATACTGGACCAGTTGGATGCAAGGAAGCAGTGAACCAGATTTAATCTTCTTTAGTTTGGGTAATTTTAGTTCAACCAAAGAATCAACTATACGATTAAAATATTTAGTTCAAAAACCAGTTCAAAATTGGGCGGTCATATTTTTAGACTAATTAGAGCCATGGAAGAACACACTCCTCTTTTTCGGTATCCCCTAAAATTTGAAATTTAGGAAATTTTGTGTGCAGGGAAAAATCCCCCATTTCAGGCAATCTGCAAGTGAGGTTTATTTTTTGGGTAATTTAGTTGAGCTCAGGGTTTGTGGTAGATTTTAACAGTTATATGTTTCCTCTCAATTATGCCCCCTTATTTTTCCATTAAACCCTAAACTTCTTGATAAAAGGAATGCCCTTCAACATGTTCTTCAGTGCTGGCAACCCAAATAGGTCTATGCCTGCACCTTTCACCTATGTTACTCAGACTTGGGTGTGAGTGTCGGACACGGGTATGTGTCCGACACGAGTATGTTTGATTTATTCTAAGTTTTTTCATATATATGGAGGGTCTTTGGGGGATCATATCGCTATACCCATGTCCGAATATGCATCGGACACGGGTGTTAGATACGGTTACTTTAAGAAAAATGAAGAGTAGGAGCAGCATAACCTTTCATTCCTATATCCAAGTAATAAACCCTAAACTATTATATTTCCTTAAAAAACCCTAAAAGAAATATTTCTCAAGCCTAAGCCCACCACCAGAAGACAAATGGGCAGATTTCCAAATTGGTTTTACGTCAGTGGCGTCTCTTTGTGCCATCCATATGGACTTTCTGGCACTTGAATTCATCAAAACATACAAAAAATAATTCAACTACTTCACTCAACTCCTATTTGACAGCCCTTCAACATCGGATCATATGTAACTAATATTAACATTATAGATTTAACTTAGCAACACCTCTCTCAAAAAGATGTGGGGTCACGAGGCAGTCCTTGATTTACGCACATAATAAGAGCAACAAACAGCAGCTATCAAGTAACAGTTAAAACCCTTATGCAAGTGATTATGATGAAGAGAAGTGTATTATGGTTCTTAGGAGAAAATACACACCCATTCTCCAGGACATAGGGCGCGATAATACTTGGCAAACTTATCACACTCTGGAGCACTTTCTCCTTTTGCAGCTACACAACTATATAAGACGAAATGATAAAGACATGTCAAGAAGCATTGGTAGAAGAAACAAACCTTTATACCTTTATAAGATACAAAATAATTCATAAATAAAGTTTAACTCACCGATGGTACTCAATATATCGTGTGAAGCAATGCCTTGTTTGGCTTGAAGTTGGGAAGCGAAAATCTGCTGGGGCAGTCTCAAGCTGAATATCAAATATGCACCCGAGTCTGTTAGTGAAGCAATCTAACATGTAAAGATGAGTTTCATATACACAGAAAGAAATCTGGAGGCAGCAAAGATGAAGTTCTTAATGAACATAAACATGCTCAGCAAGGCAACCTTTATATCTGGTGTTTCTTCAGCATCACCTGAGTTCCTCTGAAGTAGGTTCACTACTTTCCTCTGCAGCAGCTGGAGCATCTTCACCACTGTTCTCGGCAGCAGGATTGGCTTCAGTGCTTTCCTCAACTGTAGCAGCAGGACTCTCCTCCACTTTCTCAGTGACAACTTTCCCAGAAGCAGCATTCACTGGATTTTCAACCTCTTTTGCTTTTGCTGGTTTTGTAGCCACATCTGATTTCTCCTCTTTCTCCTGCAGCACATATTGCTACATGTCCAAACATTCAAGAAAATAATAAATAAGTTTCCAGCATAATCAGATCAAATAATTATCCCACTATACGCAAACACACGCACAGCATCGGAGAACATAGTACCAGCTCAGCTACACAAAGGTTTTACAAGCATGAGATGTAGGATTTTCATTGAAGTAATCAATACCAAAACTTTGCAAACAAGGTTGCATCTTAGCTAAATTTAAGCATGAATGGGATGTTCAAGAAGGAACAACAAGATAGAAAGCCCAATTCATCATTCTAAAATATTGATGAGCATTATTGTTCGCACAACATACTCATAAAAGAATTTGCTTTTAGTTCCTAAACAACAATATTCACACAGCGCTGTGTGAATTGACATGACCAAAAGACCAGTGAAAACTATAAACAGCTCTTACTCAAAAACTTAAATTTTGCTCGGAAATTTCATTTGATCCATATTTTAGGATTAGTTGTTTGATTAAGCACCACAAGTAGTGAAAAACACAAAAAACTTTTGCTCAAAATGTTACATTTCATTGACCGTCACAAACGAAGCCCCTCAATAAGCCAACATTGTACACAGCAAACTCAGATTGGTAGAATCATAACTTCATAAGGCAAATCGTGGAGTAACTTCATTGAATTAATTTAGAAAAAGAAAAGTTGCAACAAATTACGTTAATCATGTTCATGATGAAGTTCAAGAAAATTGGACGGTAATTATATTTGGCAATGACTAACGAGCATAGACAATCAAAATTCTTTAATCAAAAGCACCATTTCAAAACTCCAAAAAGCTTATATTGCAGAAGCCACCAAATAAACTCTTCAAAAAAATGTCTAATTTCAGCAGTAATATCCAGAATTACACTGTCAGATCCGTTTCATTTCCATCCGATTAAACCAAATTCTAAAAATCAAAATTGAAGATCCAGAAAGGTTCAAAAATTGCAACAACAACAACAACAACAAAAGCAACGGAGATCGAACTTCGCCATTTCTACAAGGATTAAAATAAACTACAATTATTGTTTTCCAAGATATGAAAATAAATTATATATCAGAGAGAGTAAAAAAGACACCTCAGATAGGGAAGGGGGGTTGTCTGTTAGAGCTTCCGCCATTGCCGGAAGAGAAGGCAATCGGCCGTTTCTTTTTTTCTTTTTCTTTTTTATCAGCTGCTGGCGGGTTCTGGAGGGGCGGCCAAACCAAGGATGATATGGCGAGACAGAGACAGATGTTAGTTAGGGTAGCATTTCTGCGGTTTGACTGTTTTACTGCGGCGGTAAAAAAGAGCAAAGGGATATTCCGTTTACTATTTTGTTTTCCAGACCTGTCGGGATAAAAAGTTTAGAAGCTGCTGGCCTGTAGAGTGGCTGGCTGGCTCCTAGTTTTGGGCCTCTATCTTGGTCCGACTTTCTTTTTATTTATAGGCTAGAAAGTTCAGCTCGTTTCCTTCTAAGACATGGAGTACTAATTTTAGTAAGAGTCCATATTAAAAATTTGTTATATATTTTATTATTTTATTTTTTAATATATTTTAAAAATCTTATTTGTGAAGTTTAAAATTTTCATTAACGGTGTCGGTGAAAGACAATTTCTCTTAGTAGTGTAATATATTTCTTCCAATTTTTCAATCTTCTTAAAAATGGTTACTTTAATTTATTTTATATATATGATAAACATTTTTATTTAAAACTAAACAAAAATCCTTATTAAGATTATTTTTGTTATTGTACGTGAACGTTTAATTTTTTGTAAAATAATTTTATTGATCTCTAAAAAAATATATATTAGTAACTATAATAAAGTATATCTACAAATGCTCATAAAGAACCTGATAAGGCTTGGGTCCAGATCCTGTTCCAGGGAGAAAAACCTGCTTTTAACCAGAAAATGCTGAATTGTTAATAATGGTGATCAGGTTCTGCTCTGGGTTTGAGAAACTGATTCTCAAATTGCTTTTAAGTTTATTACTAATGATGTTCCTAAAACTCACTACCTTTCCCCCGATTGTTTGTGACTGCAGGACCCTATTGCGGCAATTTCAAGAGCATAGAGTCGAGTATATCGTCAGGGAAGCCAATGGGGTTGCAGCTGATCGGATGGCTAAAATGGGAGCCAAGAGGAACACTGATATGAAACCTTTTGTTTTTGAACAATTTCCTAATAATTCTGTTAAATCTCAGCTGTTGGCTGATTTTGTTGGGGTATCTTTCTCCATATCTCTTTCTGTCATTTGAGCTTAGTTCATATATACATACCATATGAATTGAGCTTCCAGGATCAGGATATTAGCAAAGCTTTTGAATGAATTATTATTTTCTACTACGAGATTCTCAATTCTCCTGATCGCGCTTGCAATCTCGCCAAACAGGTTGATTACCAATTTCTTTGTTTTTTTTTTTTTTTTTTTTTTTTTTTTTCTAAACAAAAGTAATTTGTTCATAAATCTAGAATTGGTGAAATGATTGTTTTTGATTGGGCCAGGCATTTGATGAAGCAATTGCAGAGTTGGATACTCTAGGCGAGGATTCATACAAAGATAGCACCCTCATCATGCAACTCCTCCGTGAAAATCTCACTCTCTGGACCTCCGACAAGGACCGACATGCAGGTGAATAAAAATTTCACCTTTTAAATAAATAAATAAATAAATAACTCTTTTTTTTTCCCCAAAAAATCTGATACTAATTTAATTGTATACATTTTTTAAAAATTAATTAGGATGATGGAGCTGATGAGATTAAAGAAGCATCGAAGCCTGAGGAGGAGCAACAACAACAGCCACAGCAGTAGTGAGACTCTGCTGGGCTCTTCTTCCTATTTTAATTTGCCAATTTAGGGTTTGAATTCAAATGAAACTTCTACCTTTTTATGTGTTTTTGATAGAATATTTTATTTTTTCCTTTTTTAAAAAAAAAAAAAAATTCTGGAATGGAAATGGATGAATTGGAAATCACTCTTTGTTTAACCAAAAATATATGAATTTAATGTTTGAGTTTTAATAACGTATTATTTCTCTACATTGATATAATAATATATTTAAGATTTTACTTTATATGATGGACCTTATTTTAAGACGAGTATTACACACTTTGAGGCTCTATTTTGGCAACAAATGTTGTCTAACTCATAACCATTTATATAAATATATAATATTTTAAATATGATTATGATATAAAAAAATAATACGAATATGATAAAATTATCAAATTTATTCAAACTTATAAATATTTTAAACAAGATCCTGAATTAATAATTCCCATCATTTTCTATAGTTTCGTTAATCATTTTTTGGATTATTAATAGTTTAGTTAATCTATAATTTATGTGAAAACAAAATGCTATCCGAGGGTAATGTTTTAGATATATATTTTGAATTTTTTGAATTGAAAAAGTCATGTGGCACCAAATTTAGTGACACTTAATGATTTAAATTTAAAATATAAATTACTGTATAAAAAATAAAATATAAGTTTATATAAGTTGAATCGATTCATTCAACATTTCCTATCAAATCTATCAACAACACCATTCTTATAATAAATAAAATAAAAAAGAAGAAGGGATGTTGAAATGGATTTCCTCTATTTCTTCTATTTTTCACTAGTTACATTAAAATATATTTTCCAACATAAATTAAAATGAAAAGATTTACTTTTCAAATAAAAAATGAAAAGATTTATTTTTTTTATTCTTCAAACATATAAAAATATTACTACTCTTCTATTTTGAGTAGATTTGCTCATGGGTTGGGTCATGGTACGGATTTTTTTTCTTATTCAAACCCTCTTCGGGCTAGACCTAGATCGGCTTATAAATTCGTTTTATTATTCATAAATTATTAAAATATAAAAAAAAATTATTTTTATATTAATATTTAGATATCTTTTATAATTAAATTTAAATAAATTTTTACTTATTTAATGAATAGTAATTCAAACCGAAACGGCTCGAATTACAAATTTTTTTACCCAAAATCAGACTAATTCAAACAAGGTCGGACTGATTATCCAATTGTTGAAGACTAAATATAGGGTTTAAGTCTCACATAGTCCCTGTACTGTAGTGAAAAGAGTAAATTAGTCCATGTACTGTAAAGGTGGATAATTTAATCCCTATACAATTGAAATAGGTGCAAATAAGTAAAATTGATAACGGTTTTAATGAAAAATCGTTAAAATGTGGACTCGTAAAATCTAACAGATTTAGATATATTTCAAGTCATATTTTATTTCAAATCATTAATTATGTTAGATTTTACGAGTCCACATCAATATTTTATCGGTTTTTCATTAATATTTTTATTAATTTTATTTATTTGCACCTTTTTCAATTGTATAGGGACTAAATTACTCATTTTTATATTACAAAGATTAAATTTTTTTTTTTATTATAGTACAAAAACTATGTAAGTACTTAAACCCTAAAAATAGCATTTTAATTTCTCCCAATAAAAAAAAATATATAATTCTTTTCCCAAGCGGCCCTGGCCTGTTTGTTTTCCTAGTCCGTCTTTTATTAGTACTACAACGATTCTGAGAGAAAGTTTTCCCTATATATACATAAATATCACTTGCATGAGGCAGTTCTAAGTCGTATCCATTAGCCAAACTTACCTTCCAGCTTAGTCGTTTCTCTCTTGGAAATTCGAATGGCTACCTCGCTTCGTTCTCAAGTTCCTGCCTTCCTTATTTGCTTCCTCCTCCTTCTTCTTCTTTCCCCTTCATGCTTTGCTGGTATTCTTCGGACTTGCCAGTTTGATGCCATATATCAGCTCGGGAATTCCATATCAGACACTGGAAATTTGATCCGACAAGACCCTTTATCTCCCTTTGCTAGACTTCCCTACGGTGAAACCTTCTTCAAGAATGCAACAGGGAGATGCTCCAATGGCTTACTAATGATCGATTATCTAGGTAATTTTTTTTTCTTCTTTTCGGTTCTGATTTGATACAAAAAACTATCTTTATGCATAGTAATTGGCTTCTATATATGACAAAAATTATTCTATACTGAGCAAGAAAACAACTTAAATACGGTCAATCGAACTAAGTGATCAGTAATTGACATAGTAGTGTTAGTCAATGTTATCTGGATTTGAGAGTGTGTGTCGGATATGGTATATATTCAATATTAGTATGTTCAATTTTTTCACATATTCAGAGGATCATACCCTCATATTCAAGCACAGAAAACTTCAGAAAAAATAAAAGTTTGGGGGTAAAATAGATATTAGAAATTTTTGTGTGTAGAACTAACATGTTTCTTTAAACTTTTCGGAATAAGGTAAAGAATCAACAACGTGATCAACTGACAACATTATATAGAAAAGTTAATTTCCAGCTCAATGTGATTGAACCTTTTTTTTTTTTTTTTTCTTTTACTTTATTTGATTCTTCACTATGTTACTTTGTGAGACACTGTCACATACAGACAGTTACTTTCATGAAATTCAGTTGCTCTTTACGTAGTTCTAATTATGCCAGTCTTTAATTAGGGGAATGAGAGAATAATATTCTTCTATTTCTTGGTTGATAGGTTATGATATTAGCCTTAATTAAGCTGCAGGACAATAATCACCTTAATTATGGTTGTTTATATCTAATAAACGTAATTGCCTTGTATTTTTTGACAGCTCTATCTGCTGGAATCCCCTTCCTTGAGCCCTACTTAAACACTGATGCACTATTTACTCGTGGTCGTGGGGCGAATTTCGCGGTTGCTGGCTCTACTGCTTTACCTGTGGAAATTCTAGCTGAGAATAGAGTTCTAGTTCCGGTTACAAACAGTTCTCTAAGTAGGCAGCTTGACTGGATGTTTACCTATTTTAATGGTATATGCCACAATGATGAAGGTTAGCCACAGCACCCCTTTTCACAATAATATGCAAATAATTGTTCTAATAAAGATATACATGCTTGGTAACATTGATACATTATGTTTTTTGTTTGATAGATTGTTTCAAGAAACTTAAAACAGCTCTTTTCATGGTTGGGGAGATTGGAGGCAATGATTATAACTATGCCTTGTTTCAAGGCAAATCTTTCAAGGAAGTTAGATCCATGACGCCTATGGTTATTCAAGCCATAAAAGATGCTGTGACAGTAAGTTCCTTTTGAAAAAACTATGATCATCTATCTTTAAATCTCTTATCAACTTGTCTAATTTTATTTCAAGGGTTTTACTAATGAGTGCCCATAGAACACTCTTTAAGGTTAGTTAATGTCATTTATAGTAATAATATTGTATTAAATGAAGTAGTTGACAATTTTATTCATTATTTTTAATGTATTTGGTGTATATATTATTACATATAGTAATCTTAAAAAGTGTTTTTAGGACACTTGTTAGCAAAAACCTTATTTCGATACTAATTCGCACACTTTGTTTTTGTCATAGAGAGTAGTTGGTTATGGTGCTACTCGAGTGGTTGTTCCCGGAAACTTTCCTATAGGTTGTTTGCCAATCTACCTCACAGGATTTCAATCCAATGATTCCACTGTTTATGACAAATTTCATTGTCTCAAGGGCTTGAACAACCTGTCAATCTATCATAATAACAATCTCAAACAAGCTATTGAAGAGTTGAGAAAAGAACTCCCTAATGTGATCATACTATATGGTGACTACTACAATGCATACTTGAAGCTTTTGGGCAAAGCTAAATTGCTTGGTAGGTTTTCTTTTTAAACATTCATAAAATACGTATTATCCTGATTTGATAACATATATACTTTTGTTGTAAACAAGAACAGGTTTTGACACCAAATCGACACAAAAAGCTTGTTGTGGGATTGGAGGCGATTACAACTTCAACATGACGAAAATGTGTGGATCTCCTGGCGTGAAAGTGTGTCAAAATCCTGATCAATATATAAGCTGGGATGGAGTTCATTCCACACAAAGAGCTTATAAATTCATGACAGGATGGCTCATTCGTCACATCTATCCCAAGCTTCAATGTGGTGCTTGACCTGCTTTTGTTTAATGGGTTTTGCTTAGGAGTGTCACTCTTTAAAAATAATTAATATATTATTCATAGAAAGAATATTGTATTAAATGCAGTATTTAACAATTTTATTAATCATTTCTAACATATTGAATGAAGATATAGTAATTTTAAAGAGTACTTGTTAGCAAAATTTTTATTTAATTAGTATTTATTAATTAGTGTTATATCCTTCCATATATATATATATATATATATTAGATGAGGGAAAGTTTTGAAAACCTGAGCAGATTTGTAGGCAGTGAGAGTACTCTCAGCAGCTTCTTTGCGTTCGGCTCCAGTCTTGAACTCAGCCAAATACCTGTGATAATCTCCCTTCATCTTAAGATAAAAGACCTTTGAATCTCCAGCGGAAGCTGAAGGGATAAGCCTGGTGTCAAGGAGCTTCAAGATCCCGTCACAGATCGAGGAGAGTTCGGACTCGATCTTGGCCCGATAATCACGGATCATAGCGACGTGATCCTCGTTACCACGGCTCTCCTCTTTCTGCTCAATAGAGGAGATGATGCGCCAGGAAGCACGGCGTGCGCCGATCACGTTCTTGTAAGAGACGGAGAGGAGGTTCCGTTCTTCGACGCTGAGTTCCTCGTTATCGGCGGAAGCCGAGACTTTCTCCATGAACTCGACCATTTCCTCGTAGAGTTCGGCTTGTTCGGCGAGTTTTTCCATGTAAACATATTCCTCGCGAGGTGAAGGAGTCGCGGCCATTGTCGATTGGAATTAGTTGGAGAGAAGCGAAAGGAAAAAGAAAAGAAGGTATGTTTTGAAATTTTTAGATCAGACTGTTGGGGGGGAAAGAGTGGGAGAAGTAGGGGGCGATGATTCCGTTGAGGAACTAAATTAAAACAGAATTTAAAAGCTGTAAAATCTGTTTAAAATTCGGAATTTAATCCATTTATTCTTAAAATGTAACGTTCTGTAAATTTGAAGTTTCGTTTTTTATCTCATACTATGAACTCTTTTGTAAAAAAAATAAACACTCATGCAGAATAGATCTACAACTCAGAGTCTCAGACCTTCCAAGTTCCAATCAATAGCAAACTTTTAATTGAACGCAGGTTGATGATTTGATATATTAAATAAATAATTATATGAATAATAAAAAAATAAATATAAAAATATTATTTGATATATTTTTAATTATTTATTAATAAAATTATTATTTGATATAATATAATTTTAATAATTTTTAATTATTTATTAATTTCGTAAATATCAAATAATTTTAAAATTTTATTATATATATATACATATTTTAATTTAATGTATCATTTTTTTATTATAATTTAATTACCCATAACAGTGGTTTTTACATCCAAATAAATATCTTATCACTTATTTTAATTTCATCATTATAGTAGTTGATCTTCCTGTTACAATAATTAATCTCATTACTATTGTTATTTTTAATTTCACCCGAATCAATTACACCGTTCATCCAAATAGGCTTCAAGTGCATATCATCAAAGCCAAAAGAAAAAAGAAAAGGAAAAGTGTGTTGGGAAAAATAAAACCTGGTTACCCAAAAGCAAGCATTCACCCACAACAAGCATTCGAATAAGAAAAGAAAAAGACACAATATTTTTTACGTGGTTCGACCCTTCTTGGCCTACATCCACGATCCCATAAGGATAACATCACTACAACAAGTAGAACCCTCTTACAAGTAGCTTTTGCACGGATAAAACTACAAACCCTCATACAAGTAGCTTTTGCACGGATAAAACTACAAACCCTCATACAAGTAGCTTTTGCACGGATAAAACTACAAACCCTCATACAAGTAGCTTTTGAATGGATTAAGCTACAAACCCTCTTAACAAAACACTATGACTCACCACCGGATAATCCTAATACAAGAGTATAGACTATCTCTCACAAGGGTGGTGGGTGAGTTCAACCAAAGCCTAAGCTCTCTACTTATAAGGTGAAAGCCCCCTTGGCTTAACATAAGCAAGCTATGTGGGATTGGGACTTGACTCAAAAATACTCAACATATCCTCCCTTGAGTCAAAGTCCCAATAACCACTTGGCAGGAACTCGGCAACTCTTCTTCCTCGAACAAAGCTTCTCTCCTTACTCGAACTCGAACAAAAAAAAAAAAAAAACTCTTGGCAGCTGGCAGCATCTCTCCTTGCTTGAACCAAAAGCTTTTAGGCAACTCCTCCCTCGAACCATCTCTCCTTGCTTGAACCAAAAGCTTTTAGGCAACTCCTCCCTCGAACCATAAGCTCTGATACCAGTTGTTGGGAAAAATAAAACCTGGTTACCCAAAAGCAAGCATTCACCCACAACAAGCATTCGAATAAGAAAAGAAAAAGACACAATATTTTTTACGTGGTTCGACCCTTCTTGGCCTACATCCACGATCCCATAAGGATAACATCACTACAACAAGTAGAACCCTCTTACAAGTAGCTTTTGCACGGATAAAACTACAAACCCTCATACAAGTAGCTTTTGCACGGATAAAACTACAAACCCTCATACAAGTAGCTTTTGCACGGATAAAACTACAAACCCTCATACAAGTAGCTTTTGCACGGATAAAACTACAAACCCTCATACAAGTAGCTTTTGAATGGATTAAGCTACAAACCCTCTTAACAAAACACTATGACTCACCACCGGATAATCCTAATACAAGAGTATAGACTATCTCTCACAAGGGTGGTGGGTGAGTTCAACCAAAGCCTAAGCTCTCTACTTATAAGGTGAAAGCCCCATTGGCTTAACATAAGCAAGCTATGTGGGATTGGGACTTGACTCAAGAATACTCAACAAAGTGAATGTACCTCTATTGGCTAGATCTACTTCCGGCCAAACAGGCCCGACCTGTATTGGGTCGAGTATGAGCAGGTATTTTAATGATTCGGATCGGTCTGATCCAGATCATTGTTCATTCAATAAAAAAATATTATTTTTTAAATTTAATTATAAAAATATATAATAAAAAATAATTTTTTAATACATATAAATAATAAATATGAACCGACGGAATAGGCCGGACCTGGCTGGACTTACGCCATGCGCCCATGCCAAATGCATATTCCAAATTTCCAAGTCTCTGGTCGTGAGTGATGTCATATTGATTGTAGTTTCAACTCCATCCTACAATCATCGCGCAAATACACATATTTGTGATTATTGATCCATTAAACGCTAAACTGAAGTCATGATTTGTCGGCAAAATACCGATTCCTTGAATGAATTATTAGAAAAGTAAAAGAACCTAAACATCATGTGCTGATTTCCCTTGATTTGACCTGCCTTAACCCAAAATTTGTGCTGAAACCACCAATCCAAAGCAATTTTCAGCCCACAGCACACCAGCTTCCAGGGTTTTACCTTAACTATCCTGATGTTATCAGAAACGTAAAACTCAGAGCTGACTTTCAATGCTGTATAAAATTCAGAATCCAACACTTTCAGAGCAGTAAAATGATTAAAAACTTACTAGTATAAATAGTGAATTTAGTTGACAATATGGCCCAAACTACAAGCAGTGAAGTGATATTTTTCTTTCGGTGAGAAGAATTTCTATACCTTCCAAACCGCCAGACAACAGTGGGGGAACTTCTTTTATGTTCCAATTTCGAACACGTGTTCCCTCTGTTACTGTCTGTAACTGCAGTCAAAGAAAGTAGGCTTCCAGGCTTTAACCTTCTACGACTTTTTATGATGATGGTGATGATGGTTGTAACTTATAAGCTACAACTAACTTTGGCCTAATAAACACCTCTTGAAAATTGAAACAAACCTCCAAGTTTTATGTTCTACACTGTTGTTTTCAGAGACAGAAAGAGAGATCTTTTTCCTTTTGATAGAGTTTGAAACTATGGAAGGTTATGAGATTGTGAAAGATATTGGGTCAGGGAATTTTGGTGTGGCCAAGCTGGTAAGAGATAAATGGACAAAAGAGCTCTTTGCTGTTAAGTTCATTGAGAGAGGGCAGAAGGTCATCTTCATATATACCCTTTTACCTCTTAAATCTTTCTAACTTCTTTTTTTTTCTTTTTTCTTTTTCATGTTTCTAATTGGATTCTCTGTCATGTTCTTGTTATCATTTAGTACATGGATGTGTTGATTATTAAAGGGGTTTTTTTCTTCCTTTTCTTTTTTTCTTTTTGTTGCAGATTGATGAACATGTGCAAAGGGAAATCATGAATCATAGATCATTGAAGCATCCCAATATTGTTAGATTCAAAGAGGTTGGTACTCTTTATATTTCATGATCCTTTATTGTTTTTTGATTGTCTTGTTCATCTCTAGCTGAGCTATGGTCAATGGTCAATGCTCCATTATGATAGATAAAGATAGGTTTGGGCTCTGATGTTTTGCCTGCCAAAATGAAAAATGAAAGGTCATTTTCAGTGTTAGTAAAAGCAAACTATTTGTCCCCTGAAGCAGGAAACTAAGAGGATGAATGATGCAACTTTGCAAATGATTTTATTATCATGTTCCCTTTTCAATGAACAACTTAGCAAATTGTAGTCTATTGGGCTTAATTTTCCTTTGAGGCATTGCCTTTGCAGGTTCTTCTTACACCTACTCATCTAGCCATAGTTATGGAGTATGCTGCAGGGGGAGAACTCTTTGGGCGAATTTGCAATGCTGGTAGATTTAGTGAGGATGAGGTAAAAAAAAAGGAACAAATTTAATGTGAAATAGTATGCTTTACTCTAATTCTATTGCAATACACAGTTTCTCATTTCTAAATCTTCTATTGGGAGATGTTGATTTGCAACAGGCTAGGTTTTTCTTTCAGCAATTGCTATCAGGAGTCAGTTACTGTCATTCCATGGTATGAAACTTTAGCTTCTAAATAAACATGTACTGCTGTTTTTGTTTATTGAAAATTCTGTTTTGCAGCAAATATGTCACAGAGATCTTAAGCTTGAAAATACTCTCCTGGATGGCAGCACAGGCACAGCACCACGAGTCAAAATATGCGATTTCGGATACTCAAAGGTAATAACATTAACTAATCTAATCCACAATTTTGCAAACAACATTGAGTTTGACTGCAGTTTATTTACTAACTATATTATTCCCCCCCCCCCCTAATTTTGTAGTCATCTGTGTTGCATTCTCAACCAAAGTCTACTGTAGGAACACCAGCTTACATTGCCCCTGAGGTTCTATCAAAGAAAGAATATGATGGCAAGGTAATTAATATCTTTCCCTTTTGCTTACTTTCATTTACGATTCTCCAACTAAAATCCCACAGTCTCTATTTCTAATCCTACATTAACTATAGATTGCAGATGTTTGGTCATGTGGAGTCACCTTATATGTCATGCTAGTTGGGGCATATCCCTTTGAAGATCCTGATGATCCAAAAAACTTTAGAAAGACAATTGGAGTAAGTGCTTATACAAACTTTCAGCTCCACTTTCTCTACAAAAAGTAGATATAATTTGAAATTACTGCAATTATTTGAGGTTTCCCTAACTCATTAATGGCCATGACAGAGAATACTCAGCGTCCACTACTCAATTCCTGATTATGTCCGAGTTTCAATGGACTGCAAACATCTTTTATCTCAGATATTTGTGGGAAATCCTGAAAAGGTATAATTTTAATCTGCTTCTTTGGTTGATTTGATGAACTGAAAGCTAATTCCTGGCTAGCTATCATCCATCTTTTATCTTGTTGGTGCAGAGAATAACTATACCAGAAATTAGAAGCCACCCTTGGTTTTTAAAGAACTTGCCTATCGAACTGATGGAAGGAGGAAGCTGGCAGAGCCATGATGTAAATAATCCTTCACAAACCATGGAAGAAGTACAGTCTATAATAGAGGAGGCCATGAAAACTACTGAGGTCCCCAAGGTTGGGGGACTTTTCATGGGTGGAAGCATGGATCTTGATGATTTAGATGCTGATGCAGATCTTGAAGATGTAGAGACAAGTGGTGATTTTGTGTGCCCATTGTGAAACGAAAATTGTACAAATACATACACCTCATTGTCATGAGCTATTGTTTATACAATCATCAACCTCAGAATTTTTATTAATGAATGATTGAAGAATTTTCTGTTCAATCCTTGTCATGCCATTTGGCTCATTGGAAAGACCCTTTTCAATTACTTTATTATTAACTCATTACAATTTTACAATTGTTTTCTTCAAAGCTGTGGAGGTTAGAATCAGCACAATATTGGTGTAGAGCTTCTTACAGTTGTTGATATGTAGAGCATGATTTAGTCAGCCTAGAAAATCCCTCCATCTATAGAAATTGAAGCCTTTTATTATTTCCTTCATTCAATAAGAAATACCACTTTAAACAAATTATGTAGTGATTTAGAATGTGATTAAGGATATTGCAAAATCATCATAAATAAGACAGGTGAACCCTTGTCTTGCTTCTAGTTTTGACTGAAACTGTTCAATTACAGACTTATCATGAAGATTCTATTAAGTGAAATGGAAATTGATCTTATGCATGCTTTACTTAGAAAAGGAAAGAAGATTATCAAATTAAATGTATATTTTCGTTAAGCACTTGTTGATATCTTGTGTCATGGAATAAGAGTGTTAAGATTTTCTTTTTAATGTCCAAACATTTGACTTAATGGTAGGTACATATTTTTTTTATTCAAAATAAAAAATTTATATTTACACTTTTAATTTGATGGGTTGGGCATTGGTTTCCAAGATCCAGAAAACCAATTTGGCATGCCATTAAGAAGCCAGAAAGTTAGAGGCCATTTCTGATATCAATTTGGTAGTCATAATCGTGTTTAAAATGTTATATATTAATATAAAATTTAAAACGTCAATAATTTATGTTATAAAAAATTTAACACGTTCACATATTCGTATCGTGTTCATATTATTTTTTAATATCATATAATCATATCATTTTCGAAATTATCAAGTCTCACTTAAGGTAAGACTCCACTTATCTTTATGCTAAGCCAGCCCCACCCCAAATTAATACACCCAACGTTTTACCCCTTTCTTCATTCTTTCACTTGAAACCTTCAGTGAATGGTAATGGTATGAGCACAACAATCTTAAAATGGAGTCTTCCAACCAATTTTAGAATTGCATTTCATAGCTTAATTCTTTTATTCCTCTCAAAGCCCTCACTTTTTATACAGGACATAACTCAAGAATACCAAAACTAAAAAATATTAATAAATTGGTGGGCTGGTGGCTGGATTCCTTTAGGGCTGCCACTCTACAGCCCTCCGACCAGAGGTTGCTGTGAGCCGATCCTCCTCTTTCTAAGGCGCTCTGCGATGATGAAGGCGAGCTCGAGAGATTGAGAAGCATTGAGCCGAGGGTCGCAGTGGGTATGGTAGCGTGAACTTAAGTCATCGAAGGTGACGGTCCGGGATCCACCGATGCACTCTGTCACATTCTGGCCGGTCATCTCCAGATGAACTCCTCCAGGATGACTTCCCTCTTGCTCGTGCACATCAAAGAAAGCTCTCACTTCAGCCTGCCAAAAAGAATGTAAAATTGATTATGATCTTGAAAAATAAACAAATGAACACATAACTATTACTTCATTCACATTTTATGTGAAACTAATAAATTTCCATCAAAATATTTGGCAGCCATATAAAAGAAGGAATAAAACAACATAATATTTCCCAGTGCTATCCAAAGCAATTGAGGCTCATCAAGAGTAGGCTAAAGTAATCTTTAAAGAGATTTTATATTGCAATGTGTTTGAATCAATCATAGGATAGGGAAATATGACCACCTATGTTACTCGGACTCAGATGTGAATATCAGATATGGATGTCCGACACGGATATGTTTAATTTTTTCTAAGTTTTTCCATGTATTTGTATGGTCTTTGGAGAATCATATCCTCATACCCATGTCCGGATATACGTCGGACACGGGTGTTGGATACGGATACTTCAAGAAAAATGAAGAGTCTTAACAATATAGATGACCACCAACCTACTGAATACAAATTCTTACCTAAATTATTATGATTATGCTAAGTAACCTCATTTGACAGTTTGGTCCAAACAACTTTAAGAAATAGTCTCGTTCCCACCCACCCCACCATAATATATTTGACTTCAAAACTCTCCTAGAAAATGCAATAATTTTTCTTTGAAGATACAAAGTTTAACCACCCAAAAGGATTTGATTTGGTTTCTTTACAAAATGAATGCTGTCAAGAGTGAACAGTCAATGTTAAATCATGCTTATCGCCATAGTTCTGGCAATTGCATTACCCACCAAATATATCTGACTTCAAAAATCTCTTTCCTAGAAAATGCAATAATTTTCCTTTGAAACTACAAATGCAACCACCCAAAAAGGTTTATTTGGTTTCCTTGTATTACAAATGCTCTAAAGAGTGAACCGTCGATACTAAAATCATGCTTATCGTCGTAGTTTTAGTAATTGCATTAAAATAATAGCCACACCTCATTTAATAAAGGATTCTATAATAAGATGCAAAGAAAATTGGTTCTTAAGCTAAAACTTCAATCATGCATAGATTCAAGATGCAAACAAAATGCTCTCCATTTTTTTCTAGCATCACAAGTAGCCACACCTCTGTAATTTCCAGGGATTCCCAATTCAAAATGGTAAGTGACTCACACCAAATTATAATTTATTCCCATCAATGCATTATCAGCAACTAATCCTTCACAGTAAGAGGTTAAGTAATGAGTCACATACCCTTATAGAATCGAAGGGACGAGTTTTGAGACCACAAGGAGCTTTTATGGTGTTTCCGTGCATAGGATCACTAACCCAAGTGACAATTTGCCCGGCCCGGCGGACTGCCCTAATTAGATGGGGAAGCTTCACTCTCATGTTCTCAGCACCCATTCTTGTGATCACTGTTATCCTTCCGGGTTTGTTCTGAGGGTTCAGAATTTCGACCAGCTTAACGAGCTCATTCGGATCCATCTTATCACTCACCTGCAGCAGAAGAGCCTCTTTGTTAGACATCTCACTCTCACCAATTTATGATCAAAACTCATAATTAGTCCAAAAAACTGGACAGTTGTCAAAATAGGGCTCGCCTTACAAATAATTCAGCTTATTACCAAATGTAATTTAACAAGAGAACATTCGAAATGTAATTTGACAATATAGCACCTGGTTAACATTCAGACCATTTAGTTTGCAACTTTCATACACCTTGGGTTTTCAATGAAGATTTTGTTAACTTTTTTTTTACAAGCCTATAAATTATTCTTTATAGAGTAGATTTAGATATAATTACCTTAATTCCAAGAGGATTAGCAACTCCTCTCAGAAACTCAACATGAGCACCATCCAACTGTCTAGTACGTTCCCCAACCCATAGGAAATGAGCAGAACAATCGTAGTAACGGCCTGAAGTAGAATCTAGCCGGGTGAGTGAATGTTCGTATGGCAAGAGCAAGCACTCATGGGATGTCCAGAACTCAGTTGTTGTCATGATAGGATGGTCAACTGTAAGTCCAGCTGCAGACATGAACCCAAGGGCCTCATCAACGCGACGAGCTAGTTCTCGGTACCTGCCACATACCGGAATGGGTAAACAAATTTGAAAATTTTAACCTCTTCGAAAGTTATGATCTTTTCTTCTTACCATAATAGAAGTATAGAACAACAATAAGAAACTCAGCCCTAAAAAGGGAAGAAAAAAAATGAAGCAAAACATAATTTCAAGAGGAAAATACACTGTCCATGTCAGAGTTACAAAGAGTTTAGAATCTATCATATATGAGCATGCCAAAAACAGATGAAGTATAAACTATAAAGCAACTGATAAAATCCAAGTTCAAAACTTGTGGATTCTTAAATAACCAATAAAAAAAAAACACACAAACAAAATTTCCAACTTCCTAAAATAAGGTTACCTTGGAGAACATCTAACAACAATAAAACTTGCCGCCACATCGACAAAAATGGCACATATAAATTAGAAACTTCAATTATCTACTCAAAAAAGCCACCATTCAAACTACAGTTAAAGCACAAAACAAGCGAAAATGACTGAAATATCACGACTTTCCTATTACACCAACTTATTCTCCGTCAGAAAATCCCACGAAAATATCAACAAAATAGAGATTTAAGACCGAATCAAACCAGACCAAAAATAGGAAAGTAAAGCCAATTGAGCCGAAATTTTTTACCTATCTCCCTGCTCGCTGTGTTCGGTGAAATCCAAATTCCATTGAGTAACCCTTTGCATAGCAGCATATCCTCCAGTAGCAAAAGCTCTCAATAGATTCAAAGTAGCTGCAGATTGACAGTAAGCTCTAATCATTCTATGGGGATCTGGAATCCTAGACTTCTCATTGAAAGCATCCCCGTTGATATTATCTCCTCTGTAACTGGGCAGCTTCACTCCATTCTTTTCCTCGAACGGCTCCGACCTTGGCTTCGCAAATTGCCCTGCCATCCTTCCCACCTAAAAAACAAAAAAGAAAAAGAAGAACAGTAACATAAGCAAACTCGTAAGTAAAAAACATTGAAAAAAAAAAAAATTGTTAGGTAAAGTTTTGAGTTTTGACCTTGATAACCGGCATTTGACCACCGAACATCAAAACGACACCCATCTGAAGAAGGATCCTGAAAGTATCACGAATGTTATTAGCGTTAAACTCCTTGAAACTCTCAGCACAATCTCCCCCTTGCATCAGGAAAGCGTTTCCCATAGCGGCTTCCCCGAGCTTCTCCTCGAGACTCCGAGCCTCTCCAGCAAAGACAATCGGAGGGAAAGCATCGAGAGTCCGGAGCACCGACTCAAGCTCCGTTTGATCCGGATATTCCGGCAACTGCAAAGCCTTCTTTGACTTCCAGCTATCAACGGTCCATTTCCCGGGAACCGCATTTTGCGTAGGATCAGTGACGGGTACTACTGCAGCAGCAGTAGCAGATTTGGTAGCGGCTAATGGAGCAGTTGCAGGCTGCTTGGGTGACTTATCGGCGACGATGGGGTTCTTAGGTGAGTCAGATGAATGGACGGCGGAGATTCGAACAACAGACAATGGCTTGGTCTTAGAGAAAGGCGTTGATGGTCGAGATTGAAGGAGGGATTTAGTGGGAAGAATGGAGGAGTGGGTGAGAGCCATTTTTGGTTATCAATAACTTTGTTTTTGGTGGCAGAGATAAAGAGGAAGATGAAGGAGGGTTTTTATAAGCGAGGCCGAGGCGGGCAAAGACTTTGGTGGTTGTTGTGAGAATGTGTGTTTTTCTTAGGGTAAATATGGAAAAAAAGGGTGGCGTGCGTTACACTGGTGTCTGGTAGAGACGGTGGCTTTGGTGGTTGTTGGGGACTAGGGGTGTTTTGGGAACAAAAAAAAAATGTTTGTCGTTGTCTAATGTTCAAGTAGGGGGCCACTTAGATTGTACGTTGTAATGATAATTATAGGCGGCGTAGACGTCTAGCCGAGCCAAATATGTCAACCTAACGTTTCGCTACAATTTGATATGCAAATGCACATTTAAAAAATAAATAAATATGTTTAAAATTCTACTCCGTCAAATTAGAAAAAAATTTATTTTATTATTTAAAATATATTAAAAATTATATTTATATTTTTATATTTTATAATTAAATTTTAAAATATATATTTTTTATTGAATAAATAATAATTTGGATAAGAGGAAATTTAAAATATCATGCTTTAATTATAGCTCGAATTGACTCTAACTCATCAAATCAGACGAATAACACGATTTTTTGATAGGTTTAGACACCATTAATGAGGTGGCCCTTTGGAAAAACTAAGAACTTTGATAAAGTTTCTCTTAATTTTGGGTTAAAAGATAAATTTGATATGGTACTATAATCGGATATTAAAATTTATTATTATACTCTATTTTAATTAATATTTATCATTGTACTTATGAGATTAAAAGTAAATTTATCATTATACTTTAACTTAATATTGAATTTTGTTATTTTATTTTTGTTTGATTGTATTTTTTATACTAAATTCTATTACTCAATTTTAATTTTGAATAATTTGAAAATAAAATTTAATATAAAAAATTTCAAATATTTTATTTTAATAATTAATAATAATAAAGTTTTTGTTAAAAAAATAATATAACAAGGTAATCAACTTAATCATATTTTATAAATACATATTTTGAAAATCCCAAATTACCCCCAAGCCCCTAACCAATTAAAAGAAAAGAAAACTAACAAAAAGCCTAGTTTAGCTAAGCCAAAGCTTGAAAGTTGAATTTTTAAAGGATCACGTAGACTTTAAATCTTACCTAACCTAAACCAGTTTTCTTCATGTTCATTGTCTTTTTGTTCAAAGTGACGAAACTGAAAGACTGATAAAATGGTGCAATTACAAAAAGACCCCTCACCAATTCACAAAACCAGCTGCATTCGTTTTTGGTGGGTTAAGAAATTTAGACTTTTTCTTAGAGTTTAGAGAGGAGAAGGGATGCAAACCTTACCAACCATTTATAATAGATTTGGATAATTTTAAATACCATATAAAAATATAATATAATTATAATATTTTTAATAAATATAAAAACAATATAAAAATAAGATATAATATATTTAAATATAATTAATGAAACTCATACGATACGATTAAATACATATTATATTTATGTATATAATTTTAATATATTTAATAATTTTTATTAGATTTATATTTACATAATTAATTATATAGGAAAAATTACGTCTACTCCACTTCATATGCAAATGCAAGCCCTCCTTCCTTCCTTCTTACCTCCCCAACCCCAAACACACGTGTCAATTCACACGTGAGCATATGAGTTTGGCATATTCTCTCTTCCATGCAAGAATTGCTAGAATATGCAATTAGGACAGCTGGTGGTGTTTATGATTACATGGGGTCAAGCACCACTGCACCCCATCCCCATGAATCATGATCAGCTTATTATTGGCCTAAGTTTGAAAATTTCCCAAGGTGTTGAATTTGTCACAATGGTCCATGGTTTCATCGTAATTTTAAGGGTCCGTTTAACCGAGTCTGTAAACACCGTTTCAAAATTATTTATTTATTATTTTTAAAATATTTTTTATATTATTTTTATTAAATTTAATAAAAAATAATGTATAAATTATATTTTTCTTTCTAAATATATTATCTTAATCAATGTCACTAAACATTGATTAACATTTCTCTAATTTTAATCCGAATAAATCACCTATAATTATTATATTATAATTAATCAATTATAATTTAAAATTTTATAAGATCTGATATGAAACTCGCCCTTTTAATAATGAATTATCCTACATAAAAAAATTTATTGTGATTGAATAATTATAAAATTTTATCTATATAAAAAAAATATAAGTTAAATGTTCCCACCTTTACTTTTTAATCTTTAGCTATATATATATTTAAAATTTTAGTATTACCCATAAAAAATTGAAGAATAAAAAAATATATATTAGGGAAATTGTCTTTTCACTTTTTTTCTTAATTAATTAATTATAACAGTAACTCTCTCTTATTAATTAACTATTACATAGTATCAAGATCATGAAATATCCAAATATTTTGGATTCAAATGATAATATATTGAGTGAAATGTTGTTGATCAATATATATAAAAAAAAAAAGAAAGATTTGAAACATTGAAAATTATTAATTAGCTGAAGGCTGTCAAACTCAGGGAGCGAGGAAGATTAAAGCAGGAAAACTAATAGATTTATAAAGGTTTTAGTGAAAACAAGTTGGTTTTAGTATATTAATTATTATATATAGTTAGTAAAAAAATATAAACAAAAAGTGAGTGCTAGCTAAAATTCCACCTCTTTGGGTTTTTTTTTTTTACTTGACTTTTATATATATATATATATATATATTCAGTTCGATATAAACAAGGAAATGCACAAGTCAGAATATAATATAAGGAGAAAGTTTAACTGCGTTTCTGATCTATTCAATCGTGATAGAAAAAGAATAATTGAATGATACAATTAATAAAAGAATCTCTGGCAAAATTTGACTGCCTAACATAAATATTTTATGCACAACATGTTCGCGTGTCTTCTATAATTAATCTTTGTTTTAAGCCAGAGTCGAACAAGTTGAGGTTGAAGGGTCGAACAAAGCAGGAAGAAGGTACTTCCTCCCATTGACGCCATTTGCATTGTAGCTAGCTCCGGTTGTAGCGTCCACTGGAAGGTCCCCAGCATAGCCTGGATAAGCCCCTTCACCATAAATCCCAGGACAAGCAGATGCAGCCTCCAGTGGTGCCTCTTTTGGACCCTGATAGTAGCCATTTCCAAATGGGTTCGTGACAGTCCCAGCCAAGAGGCTAGCTAGATTGATCACCATCCCATCGAGACCAACATCATTGTTGGGTGCAACCAAAGGTGGGTTCTGTGGTCCGTAGATGGGCTGGTGGAATGGCCAAGCGCATTGACCTGGGCACTGTGTCTCAGAGTTACCAACCCAAATGTAACCAAACTTGGAGCTCTTTCCCTTAATATGACCATTGCTTGAGCCTGAAGCTGAGCCATGGGTTCCACACCTGCTTGAGCAGAACCCTTCAACAGCCACGTCAGCTGATGTCAAGACAACATTAATGGCATTTTTCTGAGCACCCTTTGATGCAATTTGTACGATTTGCTGATTTGTTAGTGACTTTCCCAAAGAGTAGTTCTCATCAAGGATTTGTGTACCCAATGAGAGGACAAGAGATGCAGGTTTCTTGCTGAGCTGATAGTATTTTTCCGTGGCTTTCCACCATGTAGAAACAGAGGGTTGATCTACTGTAGGCTTGGAAGATGTGACGGAATTGATGAAATCGGAGACAATTGCACGTTGAGAAGGCTTGAACTTGCCATACCAAATGAGATTAACAGAGATTTTGCCAGTTAGAAGAGGGCCGTTGTGGTATTGGAACAGCAAAGGCTGCTGCTCGGTTTGGTCTGACTCAGAAAGCCTCCTAGCTTCTGCATTGAAATGAATCAAAGAGACCAAGAAAACATGAAAAAGAACAACACTGGAAGTAGCAAAAGAAGCCATGATGAATTGATTGATGAAACTATATATTTAACTGATCGGAGAACTGAACAAAGAGAGAAGAAGCTGAGATGAAATGTTCTTTGAGATTTGGGATGAAGAGAACTGAAATGAGGGAATGTATTTATAGTGCTCATTTTTTTAGGGTTGAAACTTGAAAGTGCTAGGAAAGAGCCGAAAATTAAAGAGAAAGGTAAACAAGTGGGGAGTGGGATGCCATGCCACTATGCCAGCCAAATGACGCGTTGTATTTTCAATTTTTAATCAATTGTCTGGCTCTCAACTGGATATAAGTATTTGTATTATATTTATGTGTTTTTTTTTTTTATAATTGTATTTAAGATATTATATATTTAAATTTAAAATTTTGATATGTTTATGTATTCGTGTTATTTTTGTGTTTTTTTATGTCATATCTTGTTTTTATTATTTTTCTTATATCATATTCACATCATATCCAAAATTATTAGATCTATTTTAAATCAAACCAATGTGTTTAAGGGCTGCTGAAAAAAGTTTAGGTTATAAAAACTTGAGTTGAAAAAAATATGTTTAAAAAATATAATGAAAAAATATAGTTTAAAAATTTTTAAATGTTGACATTACTGTAAAAAAAATGTTGTTAGGAATTGAAATATTCAAACCATATATGTTTAAAATAATAAAAATTTAGAGATATGAATATAATAAAATTATTTTATCCAAAAATCAACTTTCAATTTTCAAAACTCTATTATTTTTTTTGAATTATCAAATCATAATTTTAATCATAAAAATAAAAAAAATAAAATACTCGTTAGGTTTACGATAAAACTTAACTTTGAACCTTAAAATTTTTATCAACCGTAATGCTAAAAAAGAATACAATTTTAAGCCAGCTAAGGGAGACGTGCCTAAGGAAAAAAGAAAAGGACAAAATTGAGTGCTATTGAGTCAGGTAAGACTATATGGGTGTAAACGAGATATTTGTGCTCGCAAACTACTCGAGTTCGACTCGAAAAAAACTCGAATTCGATTCGGTCATTATCGAGCCGAGATCGAGCTCGAGCAGCTCGAGCCATCGAGCGAGCCGAGTTCGAGTATCTTAATACCCGATTCGAGCAGCTCACGAGCCTAATCGAGCTTTTTTTATTTATAATATTTTTATTATTAATTTACTATTTTACCCTTAATATATATATATATATATATACATACTTAAAAACCCTTAATTCGAGCTCGAGCTCGAGTATATAAACGAGCCTAATCGAGTCGAGCTCGAATAGTTCGATTTTATCTCGAGCCGAGCTCGAACTTAAAAAATGATACTCGGTCGAGCTCGAACCGTGTTTCGAGCCTCGAGTTTCGAATCGAGCTCGAGCTCGAGTTTCTCAGTATTCGAGCTCGGCTCGGCTCGATTACAGCCCTAGGTAAGAGCACATTGAAGGCAGAGAGAAACCGTGTAATAATACTTTTAGGATGTGTTTAATGAAAAATTTTAAATTTTTTTAAAATGTTTTAAAATACATTAATTTAAAATATTAACATTTGTAATTGTATTATTTGAATTTAGAAAAAAAATTTAAATATTAAAATTTGATGAGGTAAAAAATAATATTAAAGATAAAATAAAAAAAAATTAAAAAAATATGTAATATGGATATCATTAAATTTGTAAAAATATATAAATATTACTAATAACTTGAAAAATAAATAAATAAATAATTTAAATGAGTTTTCGCAGTTAGAATTGAAAAAAAATAAAAATTATGTTAAAAAAATAATAATAAATATTAATATTTTAGTAAAAAATTAAGGATTTCACAAATTTCACTTTTGACGGTAAAATTTGAAAAAAGAATTTGAACCTTCTAAAATTTCTATTTCAAATTTCAAAAGCTTTAAGAATTTTAATTTATATTTTATCAAACAAAATAATTCTATTTTAAAATTTTAAAAATTCCACTATAAATAAATTATTTTTTTTTTAAATTTCTCATCCAAACACACCCTATAAAAATATTTAAATGTTTATGGCTATCGTGATATGTCGCTGTGACTTTTTTTGCGTCTTTGGAACTGTGCAAGCCAAAGTGGGTATGATTTTAGATATTAAAATGTGCAAGTTGCTGGAATATCTATGAACCAAAAAAAAAAGTGCTAGAATATCAAGTAACTGGGAACCATTGAAGAGAAACAAAAACATAAAAACAAAAATAATGGAAGTAGAGGAAAACATGTCAAGTTTATGTGGTGCATAATATAAGCACCTTTAAAGATTTGTGATGTTTAATGTTTTGGTGTTTTCTTTCTATTATTTTTTTTGTTTGTTAATCAATCATATTGAACCGAGTCAAGTTCGGATAATAAAAAAAATACTTATTTAAAATTCGATCCAACTTGTAACCTTTAAATTTTAATTTTTCTTTAATTGGCCGAAAGCCTTTAAACTTTAATAGAACGGTGGAAAAATAATTTGAGGTTTTTTAAATTGATAAGGGTGGCATAGGGTGAGATTTGGAAAGGTGTCTTTGTACTTTCATTATTAAAAAAATAATAATAATAAAAAAGTGGTAGAAAATGATTATTTGTTAAATATTTACAGTTAAATTTTTTAACTTCATTAAATGATTTTAAGAATATATCACATTTTTTATTTATTTAATTAAATTTAAAAAAAAATTATTATATCTTAAAGGAGATGTATCAATTTATTAATTTCCTTGTATAATCTAAAAATTCCACTTATGTCTGAAGGTGGATGGAAAAAAATTTCATTTATTAAAATACTACAAAAGTTTTTGTAATTTTTTTTACTTACTTTAAATGGATTTTTATATTTTAATTATACCCAAATAAATTCATATCTTTTAGTTAGTACTAGAAGTAGACCCGCGCTACGCTGCGGATGATTTTTTTACACGGTTGTTTAGAAATAATTATTTCACTTGATTACAGTAATAAAAAAAAATTTAAAAAAGTAACTATAAAAATTATAAGGTTATTCTATGTTAAAGTAGATTAAATTATAAATTAAAAAAAAAGTTGTACAAAAACAAATTAAACATGGTATTAATAACATATAAATCATCGTTGCAAGATCAATTAAAAAGCAACTTAAGCAACAGATATTAATATCAGGACATTGGTAAAGAGAAAATAAAATAAAATATAGGTAAATAACGGTGAATACAATCTTGTTACTAAACGTAATAAAATAATAATATTTTATTGACATTCAAAAGAGTCGGCTAAAGTTATTCTAAGCAAGAAAGAGAAATCATTTGAAAAACATAGTTCACACATGTATGCATATATCATGATCAAAAATATTTAGAGATTTCCAATTTTTTATCTATCTATACATTTTATATGACTGTGGAATAAGTATGAATTATATAACCATTTCATATGAATTATATAACCATTTAGTTCCCTTCATTACATACTTAATTTACAAACATAAATACCTTTTGTAAGTAATATATACAAATCAATTTCTTCTTGCAAGGGTCATAAAATATTCAACCAAAAGATTGTAGCAATGCATATTCAAGAATTTGAAAGTCCATTTTATTTTTACAGGCCAAATTCAATAAAACTAAAATATTAAAAATAAATCGAAGTTATCAAACAACTCACAAAACCAAGACTCGATCTACAAATATAAATCAAAATCACTCAAAAAGCACACCAAAAACTATAAATGTAAACTCAACTCACATCCATTCAATGAATCAAAACAAATTCATCAATGCAATCCATAACAAAGGATTCATAACTATCAATATGATAAAAAATTAATCCATATCTATTATGAGTATATAAACTCATTAATTGTCATTAGATAAATTTTTTTTTAAATATCTGAAAATTTAACACCATAAAACTGAAACAAATTCAACCTTCAAAGAATAAAAAAACCTAAAATCCAATGTACCTTCAATTACAGTTTTAGAGCTTTGAAAATACCTTGACAAAAAAAAGTCAATTGCAAAGTAAAGAAAGTCTGTGAGAGTGATGTAAAAGTTTTCAAATATGATAATGGTAAAAAGCTGAAAAAGAAAGTATTTACCTTGTCACAATAAGTATATTGAACACTCAGAACTCTCTAATATTTTCTGCTTACAACTTGGTCTTAGCAGGCACTCTAATTTTGACCCACTCCAATTATAGAATTGTTTAAAAATGAAAAAAATTAATAGTAATAATTATAAATACTAATAACATCGTATCATTTGTCTTGTGAACAACTAAAGTTGTTTCAATATGATGATATTCAAATAGGCATTTTGGCAAACACCTCTTAGGTCATAAGCATCTAAATCTAAAAATGTATCATATATGGAACAAAGCCAGCTGAAAATAACAACCACAACCCTTAAAGTAAAAATAATAAAAAAAAAAAAAAACTAATAGTAAAAAGGTAAATTTTCATTAAGCAAAATTATACAATAATGTGCAGTTCTTTCCTTCAATGGGTCGTAAAATTTCAATTAAGGTAAATAAAACATAAAGCTGCAAACTATGAAGTATCAAAACTTTAATTGCTTGCCTTTACCATATCATTATCACATCAGGATCAATTAGCAAATACTGGAAGTGCAACAATAGTATATTCAAAACTCAAAAGGCTTGAAATCTACTTTTTGTTATTTTGGATGTGACAAAGATACATCAAAATATATATTGAATGAAGCTAAATACATCAAAATGATAATAATAATTACTCATATTTTTCTTTGCTTCTCTCAAACTATAACAAAACCAAGCAGAATTAAAAATTCAACGAAAAGTGAGAAATGATAACTATTTCAAAACCAAAAAAAAAAAAAAAAAGAATTCAAGAAAAGAGAAAGTAATCTATAAAACATCAAGTTTCATTATTCCAAACATGAACCAATCAAATACTTTCATTAAAGGGTAAATAATCGATTAAAAGAAAACGAATAACATAATTACAATTGATTGAACTAAAGCATATCGAAATAGATACAACTAATAACACCAACAACATCTAACACAACTTAACAAAGCAAGTTGAAATAAAAACTTGAGTCTTGGCTCAATATATCCAATGGTAGACTAATGATAATGAACCAAAATCATATCCAACTTCATATAAAATCAAAAGCCAAATTTTTTTTTTCAACGAAGAGTTGAGGGAAAGATATGTATCAAAATATGAAAGCAAAAAAAAGTATCATTTCAAAATGATATTAACGCCATCCAAAATAGAATTACCTTTTTGTGTCTTGGTCCATTGCCAACCATTAATATATCCACATCCATTAGCTACTACCGCTCTCTTCCTTTACCTCATTTCGCTTTCACCCTTTCTCTCATTCTTCGCAGACCCTTTTTTTTCTATCTTCTTCTTCTTCTTTTTTGTCGAGATTTCATGTGCTGTCTCTAATTACCTACATGCTTTGAATAACCCTTGTAATAAAACACAACAAAATTTACAAATAGAACTCAAATGTAGCAAAACAAAAGTCACTGAACAATCTAAAAAGCAATAAACAGTTAGAACCAAAACTCACCTCAAACAGTAGCTATTGGAGGCCATACGCTGTAACTAATGCACAAAATCTGATGGTCAATACAAATATTCAATGCAAAATAAGATAGTTTCATATTAAAGGGCAACATGAATATTTTGAGAATACCTTTTTTACCAATATTACTGATATTGTTATGCTTGGCATGTAGCATCATAGGGACTAAATGAAGTTTGAAGCATCAAAAGCAAGAAAGAGGGGATGGGTGGATGATTTACATGTGAAATAAATAAATCAAAGTCTATTAAGTGATGACACTCCCAAGCAACAAGAGATAATTACAGTCACAACATTCACATTAGTTCATTTTCTATTCAATACTTTAAAAAATTAGAGAGCTAATATTGCAAAAGCCAATGGGCCCTTGCTCGTTTCAAGTACCCCACTTCTAATTCAGAGAGATATGGATAGGACTACATATCAATAGGATTTGCAGCCTACACTATAGATAGGACTACATGTCTACAACACAGACCAATATAAACGAACCAAATATACAAAACCCCAATGTTATCCATGTACTCAGCTTAAGATTTAGATAGCTCAAATCATGGGGAGCAAGCAAAACAACCTTATATGCACATATAGTGAAACAGAACCTTTAGCCATACCTTCAAGCACTATGATTTTAACTCCTATTACAGTAAATCCTAAGATAGAACTAATGCCAGCTATCCTCTTGCACCTATATATAGCTTTTTTTTTTCTAGAAATATATCAGAAGAAATGTCAGGTCAAAAAGCAAGCTAAGAAAAAAAAACTAATAGCAGATTAGTGACATACATGAAGAGCTACGAACTTTAACCTATAAAAGAATTAAGTTTAAAGGAACAATACCAATATAACAATACACGTATAACACGAAAAGTAAAAGTAATAATTAGGAAACACACAAATATAGAAAGCTAGATCTGAAAAATATAAATTCAATAATAATTTAATATTATATGGAAAAGAAACAATGTAATGCTTAATTAGGAATTTTTGGCCAAATAACATGAAAAATATCATTAAATATAAAATTAGACATACCTGAAAAGTTATAATACATGCACAGCATTTAAAAACAATTTATTACCTGAAAAGTTATAAATTATGTAAATTAATTAATATAAAAAAGAAAAAAAGAAATGAAGATCATGAGATTTTTTTTTTTTTAAAAATTATTTTAAAAATAATGAGATTTTTCTCACCTTCGTTTGGTGTCTCCCCTTCAAATTTGGTAGTGATTCTTGTTCCTGAATGACCAATTTTTACATCACCATATATATATATATATATATATATATATATATATATATATATGTTCTAGCGTTAGAGAACCGATAGGAAGAAACTCAATCAAAAGGAAAGTGATTAAGCAAGATGATAATCAAAGTAGTTAAAGAGTAAAAGATAAACTGATACTAAAAGATTATGCGACTTTCTTGAAATTAAGTAAACAATGAAAAAGTGCAAATGAAGCAATGTTAAGAGTATAAACAATTAAAGTACACACACCAGAGATCTATTTTTTTATGGTCTAAGACAAAAAAACTTATCAGCTATCAAACACAATAGATAAAAATTAATAAAGTTAAATGAAAGGATATGTGCTTCTGCTCGATGAAAGAATATTATATAAATAAAAGAACTATAACTTCATCCTATCATAGAATTTCAAAATCAACATTTTCTGAACATATTTAAAAAAATTCATTAGTTCCTTTGTTTCATACAATTCTTTAGAAAAGTTATTAAACTACCACATTTTGAATCCAGATGATGCCTAAATTTTTCTTTAAATAAATAAACCTGCTATTTCAAAAACTTTATTTCTTCTTATCTCTTTACTTATTTATAAATCAGGAAGGAAAAAAAATGTTTAATCCGAATTTGAAAAAAAAAACTCAATGATAACCGTTAATTTTTTCACTCAAATCACCATAACTCAAGCAAAAACAAAACCCAAATTTTCTTTCCCATCAAAACTTTTTTGCTTTCATTTTTTTTTTTCAAATTCAAGCCATAAAAAAATTACTAAAACAATATACTTTTCAAAAGATTTTTTTTTAAATAAAAATTTAATTACAAAATGCCTTAACCAAATACAACTTATAGAAAGAAAAAAAACCTTATCATAAGAAATCATTATAAAACGAACACCATCAATATCAATATCAACCAATGTTTGAAGACATACTAAGGTGAAAAAAAATATCATATCTCAAAATATAACAAATATCATTAACACACATCACAAACCATTTAAAAAACAAATCATGAAATTTTACAGACATGAGCAATAAAAAAATCCAAACAAACTACCTGGAATATTACAAATGAAATTCGTTTTCACAATCTACAAAAGCAACAAACACCTACAACATAGCATAGTAAAATTTTTAGGTGTTAGTATAATACTATAATAGTAGGCATATGATATACTGAAATTGTCTACTTAATTTAAAAATAAATCAACACCCAGAAGAATGAAATAAAACAAATCGTAGAGTTAGAATATGCTAGAAAACACAAATTAGTATAAAACCAAATGATTAATTAAAAAAAAAAATCTAACTCGTTTATAACACTTACCATGAATATAAGATGATTTTTTTTGTCCTGTACAAAAAAAGATAAAAATAAAGATTCCATCAGAAAAGTAATTATAAATTAAGAGAAAATATGATCCAAAATTTTAAAAAAAAAAAATCCTACAACTAAGAGAAAAAAATAAAAAATTACCTATTTCTTTTTACCCAACCATTTTTTTTTAAAATATATTTCTAGAACAAACCGATCAGATCCATCGACCATGGGTTGGATCCGACGTTTTGATGGCTAGAAACGACACAAATGGGTTGGATCTAAAAAAATTGGGATGAAAGTAAAAAAAAAAAAAAAAAAAAGATAAAACTAAGGAGAAAAAAAAAGGAATACCCGATCACCATGGTCGAATCTGACCTTACTATAGTCCAGCCTCGAGCTGACCGGATCCGATCAAAGCCGACACCTTTCCCTTCCTCTCCCTTAGCTAAAGCCGATCCGATCATCTATCTCTTATTATATGACCGGATCTGGAAAAAAAAAAAAAAAACTTCATTAGCTAAAATGAAAAAAAAAAAAAAAAAAAAGCAAGTGGGTGGGTGGGTGGGAGCTGGTGAAAGGTTGAAAGGAAAAAGAGAGAAAACCGAAGATTAGGTGAAGAAAGAAAAAATTGAAAAAAAAAAAAGTATCGTAAAAGTTAAAAAAAAAAAAAAAAAAAAAAAAGCCAAGAAAGGATAACGCAAAAAAAAAAAATTACAATAACGAAAGAAGACAAAGTGAAGTGCACGATGTGCACTTCACTTTGTTTTTTGTTTTTATAATTAAAATTTAAAAAAATAAAAAAATTTAAAGGAGATTAAAATTTTTTTTAGTAAAACAGATACTCGAATTTGAAAAATTATCGGATCATGCTCAAATCTAAAAAAATTGGGTTTTAAAAAATATTTATTTCTTAATTAAAAATTACAATGTCTATATTTATTTTTAAAATATTATTTATAACTTATTTTCCATATTTCAATAAAATTTTGATTAAATTTGACTCGATCAAATAATTTGTTTAAAGTTGATCTGATTTGATTTTAAAATTAAAAAATTAAATTCGAGTGTCAAACCCGAATGGTACTTACCCGAAATGATCCGAACCCAAAAATGACACAAAAATTTTAAAACTCGAATTGATTCAACCCGAATTGACATAATCCGAAATTAATCCAACTTTTCCAATTAACAGGTCTAAACTAATAGTTAAAGTAAAAGAAATTTAATTTTAAAAATGTTAAAAAGAAGACAAAATGGTGTGTGTGTTTAAAATAACTTAAATTTTCTCACCAAATTCTTACAAATTCTTCTATTTATCTCGATCACTTTTTTATTTTTTTTAATATTTAATAAAATAACTTAATTTAAAATAATAAAAAAACTAAAACTTAAATTTAACAGTGCCCATGCCACGTGTACACTCTCTTCATGTAGAAAAAAAATCCAAAATTTATAGTAAAGATATAATATTTTAAATACACGAAAAAAGAACACGAATACGAACACACAAATCTATATAAAACTAATTATTAACGTGTAAAATTTTATATAAATTTATAATACTTTGAAAACAGAAAAAATACACGAACACAAACACGTCACAAATACACAATTTTTTTTTAAAAATCGAATCACTATGACAAATTATGCAAAATATGTCCTGAATTGAGACACAACACGAACACACAAATTTTTCTCTAAATTGAAACACAATAACAAACTATGTAAAATATAAGATAAATTGAGACACGACACGAACACAACATAGAAAAATAATTAAAACACACCATGAAAAATAACATGAACACGAAACGAATATACAAACGTGTAAAAATATACATAAAACGAATTATTGTCGTGTAAAAATTTATATAAATTTATAATATTTTAAATAAAAAAAGCACAACATAGAAAAATAATTAAAACACATCACGAAAAATAACATGAACACGAAACGAATATACGAACGAGTAAAAATATACATAAAACGAATTATTAACGTGTAAAATTTATAATACTTTAAATATAAAAAAAAAAACATAAAAAAAAATTCTCTTTCCAAAAAAAATTTCTCTTTCCTTTCTCCTTTCTTTCTTTCTTTTTTTTCCCTCTCCTTTCATTCTTTTCTCTTCTCTGCACAAAAAAAAAAAAAAAAATCAAGCTGAACAGTACCGGGCGACGTGGACAGCCTTTTTGAGCTGGAAAAAAGCTGATATTTACATATAGGATATGTCAGCTAGCATTTGATGGCCATGTGGAAGATTACATTACATGCTGATGTGGCCAAATGGGACTGAATTGGACTAAGACAGTTGATAAAAAAGAATTAACATCTAATTACCAATCAGGAGTGGGAACACCATTTTTTTCCCCTACCGAAATTAATTAACATGTAATCACCAAATTAATATTTTAGCCTAAATATACTTGCCAAAACAGGGCAACGCCTAGTATCACGTTGTGAACTACTACTACTATTATCAAGCTACAAATACAATTCACATTTCTTAGATATATGTGTTACACTAATGATAATATGTATATTTGTTTCTACTTTCTAGTTAAATTGCTCGCTTGGATGCTAGAAATTTATCACTTTTTAATCATGTTTGTTGGACCCATTTTCATCTTGCCAAGCTGGATCATTATATGTTAAACACTTGACAAATCTATAACTGTCCAGTAATCTCAAACAGAATAGACACCTAATTTACATCTGTTAAACTTATAAGACACCTAATTTACAATGTTAGGCAGAGATAATAAAACACGCTGAAACTTTCTGCTATCCTCTTGCTTATTCCTTCTGTCTACCTATTGCTCTCTGAAATATTCACTGACTTAAGCATTGGAACACATCTCGACGACCAAACTCCGATGCTCTCTGACATTTTTTGTCCATGTAAACCAATCTCAATTACAACCTGACAACCTTTAGATCTACTAAGCTTCATTTTCAAAAATCATCAACAACGCTCTTGGTTGAAAATTTGCGGTCATTGCAGCTTAAGCATAAGTAACTCTAATATCTTATATTCATTTGAATCTAAATGGCAGACGAACTTCTCCAATTGAAGTAATAGGTGATTCTATTTGGTACAAAACATGCACGCTTTCTTGAGTTTGATAAAATTCAGTTGAACTACTTCAAACATGTTTGTAGGCAAAGAAATTAACATCCCTTCCATCTTCCAGTAATGGTTTAGGCTAAACAGTCCTTTCTGCTTTGAGTTTAATCCCAGATCAAAGTGCAATTTTCCTTGAAATTTCCCTTCATATTCAGCTTTTTTTAAGGTTTTAACTTTGAACTGTTTAAGCAGATATTGTACTTTATCATGAATGAAGCAGCCACGGTTTTCATTTCCCGTTTCCCAGGGTAGGCACAAAGTTAAAAATTTTAGAAAAAGACGTGCTATGCAACAAAAAAAAAAGCACTTGCGTGAATAATTGTTTACAATAATATTACCAAAAAAATTTGTGTATAATTGCTTGAAAATGACAATTGTTCCTAGTAGGGTCCCAAATCTTGCTGGCAACTGGGGCTTTTTCAAATAACATTCCAACATCCATCTCTGCTCTCTTCCTTAGCGGGAAGGATCGAACTCAGAAAATAACAATAACTATTTAAATTTCCGGTCCCATCTAAAACTTGAAAGTAAATAAGAAATGCAAATTATGGAAAAAGCAAACCAAAGTAGTTTGATGTCTGATCTATTATTTTCCGCAAAAGCAAAATAAATTAACAAATAAAAGAATAACTTCCTTCTATAAACTGTTTACATTAATTTGGTAATCACTGCTTCAAATTGTTAGGCCAAAGTTGAGCAAGATGATGTAGCAGGATTATACAAAGCAGGAAGTAAGTATTTCCTTCCATTATCACTAGCTAGCTGTACTTGTAGGATTTACAAGTAGGTTTCCTGCATAGCCTATGTTAAATCCAATGGACCCTCAAGGTTCATCGGGCCCTCCAAACCAATTACTAAGCCCAACAAGTCTTTCAAGACATGGATCAAGGAAGAAGATCCATGAATGGGCTCGTCAGGCTTCGAACCAGCCAGGGCTCGCCAAATTTGAACTCTCGGACGAGCCCTTCTATCCATCACTTCAAGAGGACACGTGACTTTCCGGTAACCCTTTGTCTATCACATCGCAACCTATCACATCAAGACCCACGTGGGAGCTTCAACCCACATGTCCTTTACCAAGCCCTAACACGTGGCGTGCGGCGACCCGTCAACAAAACTATAAATAGGCCCCTTGAGACCCGTTGAAGCTCTCTAGACATCTTCAATCCAGAAAACCACCATTGTTACTCTGCTTCCGTTCTCTTCCCTGCCTTAGAACCATCCACCACCAAAAACAACATCAACATTTGGCACCGTATGTGAGAAACGAGAGTCATGTCTCTACCATCCTCATCCCAGCAAAACAACCCCCTAGAAACTTCAAGTACCGGTGCACCCGGCACCAGCCCTCAATTACCTTCAACAACAGCAAGTTACGAATTCTCCCCAACGGGAATATCCCCCTACATACCAGCACCGAATTATTACCAAAACTACTCTTTCCCTAATCCCTGGTACCACCAACCTTGCCCTCCCCACGATTATTACCAAAACCTACTAGCAGCCAACTACCCAATACTATCCACTGCTCCAGACTTGGTCTATGAAACTGCTTCAAACACTCAGCGAGGTCGTCGCCCACTCTTGGGAATGGGAGCCTCTGCCAGTCACTCCATAGGCCCCCAGACCGAGACTGGAGAATGTACTAGCGTTACCTTTACACCCGATGTCGACCCACTGCAAGGCAACCAGGAATTACCGAGCCCCCAACCAGAATTTATGTTCACCACCTCCGGCTATCCAACAACAGAGACTGACCCACATTTGGGGTCGTCCAACTTTCCCCCTTTTATACCATATTTGCCATACCCAGACCCGATGCAACATGCATTGATGAGCCAAGTACAGACACTCCAAACGCAGTTGGTAGAGCAACATATAACCATGCTTCAAGCCACTCATCGGATCAATGACCTCTAGAAAAATCAATACCGAGACCAGCAGGAAGAGAGTAGTAGCTCATCTTCGTGAGGAAGCCGCCAGGAGGGCCGTGACAGGACAAAGAGAAATGACCAGGAGGAGTCCCCCGAGAGGCGAGCCCAAACCCAGGAGAGGGGACGGCCACAAAACAGGAAAGCCAGAACGAATACTGTGGGGACAACTACCACAAACGTTCAAGCCCAAATAGCGGCCCTGTATAGGAAAGTCCAGGGAATGATGAAGGATAAGACAGAGGAGATAGAATGGATAAGCAATGACAATAGCCCCTTGACGGTGCAGATTCGACAAGAGCAGGTGCATACGTCTATAAAATTGCCAAAAGAAACTTATGACGGCACCAAGGACCTTATCGACCACCTTAGTCAGTATAAAAAATACATGGACCTGCTTGGGCCAAGCGACGCCCTCAAATGCCGAGTGTTCCCCACAACGTTACTGGTGCACACTAGGACTTGGTACCACTCGTTGCCAGCGAACTCCATTGACAACTTTGAGAAATTGGGCAAGATGTTTATCGTCCACTTCCTCGCCAATAAGGCGACCTTCAAAACCCTCGCCAGTCTACTAGCAGTCAAACAGAGGGAAAGTGAATCTCTAAGAGAGTATATTTGGCGATTTAACTCCACCACGATTGAGATCAATGACCTACATGATGATTGGGCCATACAGGCCTTCATCTTTTGTGTTCGCCATGAGCACCTATGGTACGCTTTGACAGATACAAAGCCGGAAAAGTTGTATAACCTCTATGAAAAGGCCCAGAGGTATGCTGAAACTGAGGAGATAAAGATAGCAGAAAAAAGCATTGAATGGGAAAATCAGTCCCAAAGTCAAGAAAGATTTTAGGGGAATACACAAGGACAGAAGGATAACATAAGTCAATCTAGATTTGACTCGCGTCGTAAAAGATCAAGGTCGCTAAATAAAGCCTCCTAGAATCAACAGACCCGTCCTAGCCAAGGTTATGGAAAAAAAGCAGAAAAAGCCCCATATTCCAAATTCGAAGAGTATACCCCACTGAATGCCTCCAGAGCATACATCCTCAATGCTGTATCTCAAGAAGGTATTTTGGGCACACCCTACCCAATGAGAGATAACCCGACTCGCCTGAACTCCAATGAGAGGTGCCAATACCACAATGATGTGGGGCACAGTACTGAAGACTGTCAATCTCTGAAGGATGCTATTGAAGGTGCTATTAGGAAAGGGCAGATTAAACAGTTTGTCAAGAGAATGGGCGCCCAGCAGGGGCAGACTTCAACAGGAAATTAGAAAAGCAGTAAAGCAAAAGGAAAAAAGCCTGTTCAAGGGATTATCAATATGATTATAGATGGAACAGAAGAGTGGGCGAGCAGTAGCTCCAAGAGAAATACGCATCTTAGAAACGTAATGGCAGTTGATGTCGCTCATAAGAAGATAAGACATAGTGAAGACTGGCTGATAGACTTCACGGACAAGAACATCAACATTCTTGAGGACAATAGGAATGATCTGATTGTCGTGTCCGCCACGATTGGAAATTTCTAGATCAAGAGAGTCCTGGTTGATAGTGGCAATGCGGTTGAAGTCCTCCAATTAGAAGCCTTTAAGAAAATGGGACTTCCAGACTCAGATTTGAGGCCGACGAGCCACATATTCGATTTCGCCAATCAATCGATCAACGTCAAAGGTTCTGTTACCCTACCAGTTACTATAGGGGACGGCGATCACGTCCTTACAGTGATGATAGATTTTTTGGTTGTTGACCAACCCTCGGCAGACAATGCTATTTTGGGGCGACCATTGATGAGAAAGACCAAAATGGTCGCAGCGGTTTACTGTCTGATGGTAAAATTCCTAACCCCAATGAGGATTGGGTACATGAAGACAGACCAGCATATAGCACAACAGTGTCACATATTATCCATACAGCTCACCAGAAAGAACGAAGGGAGTGTCCAGAATGCAGAGCCTGGGGGGCAAATGACAGACTCCGAGGGAATGGAAATAGAGGCTGGAGGAAAATCGGGAGCAGCGCAAGTGAACTTGATTGATAAAAGCACCCCCACCTTAGAAAGCTTGGACACCAGAGCAGAAACCAGCCAGTATAAAGCGAAATCCATGGAACAGACAATAGCGATCCCCTTATATGAAGAGTACCCAGAGAAGGTAACCCAGGTCGGGTCGTCCCTAAGCAACCAAGAAAGGCAACCCTTGGTACAAATATTGCAGGATATTGTAGACGTCTTCTATTGGTCGGCAGCAGACATGCCGGGGATAGACATGGATACCATCACTCATTCTCTGGGTGTTGATCTTGCAGCCAAGCCAATCAAACAGAAGAAAAGAAAATTCGCCCCTAAGCTAATACAGGCAGTAAGGGAGGTTGAGAAGCTTCTCACCGCAGGGTTTATCAGAGAAGTCAAGTATTCGAAATGGTTGGTCAATGTGATAATGGTGAAAAAGGCTAACGAAAGTGGCGTATGTGCGTGGATTTCACTGACCTAAACAAAAGTCTGCCCAAAGGATAGTTTCCCTCTCCCCTCCATGGATAGGTCGGTAGATTCTTCAGCAGAACACAAGTATATGAGTTTCATGGATGCCTTCTCAGGGTAAAATTAGATCAGGATGAACCCCGAGGACCAAGACAAGACGTCATTCATCACTGAGGAATGTTTGTACTGCTATCAGGTGATGCCTTTTGGGCTGAAGAATACTGGGGACCTATCAGAGATTGGTGAATAAGTTGTTCAAAGACCAGATTGGGCAAAGTGTCGAGGTCTATGTGGATGATATGCTGGTGAAGAGTTCCTCCATTGAACAACATGTATTGGACCTGGCGGAGGTCTTTCAGGTCCTTAGGCAGCACAGTCTAAGACTGAATCCCACTAAATGCGCTTTCGCAATCGACGCGGGAAAGTTCATGGGATTCATGGTTTCAAGCTGAGGCATTGAGGCAAATCCTAAAAAAGTCAAGGCAATCCTAGGCATGGCCCCCCAAGGAATACTAAGGAAATGCAGAGGCTTACGGGCAGAGTGGTCGCCCTAAACAGATTTGTCTCCAAACTGGTCGACAGATGTTTACCCTTTTTCAAGGTACTCCGAGGACCTCTAGATATCAGTGGAACCAGGATTGTCAGGGAGCATTTGAGGAATTGAATAAGTACTTGTGCTCTCCACCACTGCTAGTCAACCCACTAACAGGCGACCCCTGTATATCTACTTGGCAGTATCATATGAGACAGTGGCGGGCATATTGCCCAAAGAAGAACAAGGCTGTCAGATACCGGTGTATTATATCAGCAGAGCTCTACCAGGCTGGAAAAATAGCTTTTGTCCTGGTAGTTGGGGCGAGAAAACTCAGGCAATATTTTCAGGCCCACCTCATCATCGTTTTAACAAATCATCCCCTTAGAGAAGTTTTGCAGAAAGTTGACAGTTCAGGTAGAATGGTCAAGTGAAGTATTGAACTCAGTGAATTCGGCATAGAATTCAGACCGAGGAAGGCGATTAAGGCCCAGGTACTGGTGAATTTCATAGTTGAGTGTTCGTTTACCGATGAAATTACAGCACCAGTCCAATATCCAGTTGTGCCCTCGCCAAAACCGGACGAGCCAATGCCACCCCCAGATCCAACATTAGTGCACAAGCCTAAGGTAAAGGAACCCCCCACCCGAGAATATGTGGACAATATACGTGGATGGATCCTCAGGAAAAGAATGATCCGGAGTTGGCATCCTCTTAATGGACCCCCAGGGAAACGAGTGGCAGTATGGGCTTTCTTTCAGCTTCCCCGCATCAAACCATGCCGCCGAATATGAAGCTCTCCTGGCAGGATTAGAAGTCACCCTAAAGTTGGGCGTCACCAAACTGTTGTTATGCACAGACTCGCAGTTAGTGGCAAGGCAAGTAAACGGTGAATATGAGGTCAGGGAATCCGCATTGATCAAGTATTATGAGAAAGTATCCAAACTGAGAGAATGATCGAGAAACTGGTTGTTCAGCAGGTCGCTAGGGAGGAAAATACAAGAGCAGACATTTTGTCCAAGCTTGCCTCATCCGTTGAGATCAGGCAGAGAGAAAAAAAATCTTATTAGAACATTGCCAAGTGCCGAATTATCAGAATGGGGAGAAAACACTCTGTATCACAAACGAGCTCAGCTGGTTGACGTCCATTGTCGGCTATCTCACAGGAGAGGTCGTCCAGGCGACCCCAAAGAGCAGGCGGAGCTGAGAACAAGGGTCGCCAGATATGTCACGATTGGTGCGACCCTTTACAAAAAGTCATTCAGCCAGCCCTTATTGCGATGCTGGCTCCAGAGGAGGCCAGCTACGTCCCAAGAGAAATCCATGAGTGGGTGTGCAGTAACCATATGGGTGGAAGGGCTTTGGCGCAGAAAGCATTGAGACAAAGGTTTTATTGGCCTACTATAAAGATCGATGCTGCAGAAATGGTGAGGAAGTGTGACAAGTGCCAGAAGTTTGCTATTGTGCCCAGACAACCAATGGATTTGCTCAACCAACTCTACAGCCTCTGGCCTTTCGCCATGTGGGGTATTGATATCTTGGGACCCTTCCCCATCGCCATTGGACAAAAGAAGTTTGTAATAGTCGCCTGCGAATATTTTACTAAGTGGGTCGAGGCTGAACCTGTGGCGACTATTACCGAGAGGGTCATCGAGAGCTTTGTATGAAAGTTTATTGTGTGCAGATATGGCGTCCCCAACACCATTGTAGCAGATAATGGTTCGCATTTTTAAGGGGCAAGTGTTGGGATTCGGATCATACTCAAACAGAGATAATGTGTAATTTAATCAACAAGTTAAATTAACAACGCAGCAGAATAAAACAAAACAAAAAGAAATCGAATCCCTCTATGGATCTGCCTATGAATTCAAAATGATCATCCTGTCAAGAACAGGTAACAATCAAAATTTCATACCTCTGTAATGGAGATTGCCGAAACCTCAAGACATATTCTTCATATTCTTGTTCTTGCACACAAAGCCCGGTTGTCGTAAACCAAAGCCGTCCAATAATCCACACAGGTGACTCGAAAACCTTCACAAAGTTGAGATTATGTTTTGCCAAGACGATGCTAGTAGTCTAGGTTGTGAGAAACCTTTCTGCTCTACCTTAGTTAGCCAAAAGTAACAAGAAGAATCGAATTCCTCTCTTACTTTTGCTATTCAGCCGAAACTCACTTAGGGAGAGTGAGAGGCGTCGATTTCCAGGGTTTCAGCTCGCTTAGGGAGGCGGCAACAACATATGAGGCATATATATAACTAGGTTTAGTGTATGCTAACTATTGGACTAACTGCACAAAGCCCTTATACATATTATTAAATATTCACATTAAGCCCACAACACTTAATAAATATTTAATGTCCCAATCTCATTTTAATTTCATTAATCACCTTTTGTGTGTGACCCATTAGGCCCCCAACATGTTGGCAATAAATATAAATAAAATCCATTTAAGAATTTCCTATTTATATTTATAGATCATGAAAGACATCTAGCAATGCATCATGACCACCCAAATGCTGAGAGAGTCAACTAGGTTCGACATGCCTTTCGTGTACAATATGTCTATGTAATTCGATCCCTTCATCAAATATCCCAGCATAGGAAAGAGCATGGTTCAGTGTCTACTCTTAATCCCATTCCATATTAGATCTGCAGCTTTAATATTAACTCTTTAAGTATTGCCTTGGTCAAGGACTTCCATAAGTTAATATAAGCCAGATACATGTGAGATATGTCCCCTCATATCACTCGGGGTGATGAATTCTCTCTAGACCACTCATTCATCTTCGTATGCTTTATGTCATACCCAATAACACCCTACCATAAGCATCCTCTTGTTTGGGACCCTTTCATGATGAAATCTAAGTATGACAATTCACATAAAGATGACCTGGTGTCACAAGTCAAAAGATTACTTACACTATTGACACATGAGAGTATTTTCCATAGACACATGAGTGAAATACCAAATGAAACTCTCATAGCAGCTCATGTTCAGTGAACTTGTTCAACTAACAAGCACCCATATGTTATCCCCAAGTATCTCTATACTTTCAACCTATAAGATCAGTTGCATGCATCAAGTGCATGAAGGCTTAACATATGCCAGTCTTTGAGCATTGTCAATGCCCTGTCTTGACAATACAATGACCAGGAACAGTTTTAGAAACACGGCATTGATGCATAAGGATCCTCATAATTATAACTCCTTACAATTCCTTTGCAATGCCATTGTGTTTCATGGGCTTTATCTTCACAAGTTATTTATAACAATACTTATGGATAAATAAATACCTCAATTATAATTAATAAACTATAATGTGCAATACATGAATATATAAATAGTATCTTACAAGCCTAACTAGATTGGCTTGCAGGGCTTACACCAACAGCAAGCTAAAAAACTTCTGTGAGAACTTTAAGATTCTGCTCACACACAGCTCGGTAAAGCACCCCAGATCAATGGCCAGGTAGAAGCAATGAACAAGAAGATCCTTCAAGGGTTAAAGAAGAAAATAGATGATGCGAAGAGAGCGTGGTTGGAAAAGATGCAGGGAGTTCTATGGGCTATCCGAACAACGTCCCATACAGGCACGGGAGAAACACCGTTTAACTTGATGTATGGGACAGAAGCTGTAATACTGGATGAGATCGGCATTAATTCCCTGAAGATAGCGCACTATAATGCCGCCTCAAGTGAAGTGGCACTAAGGGCGAACCTTGAATTGCTTGAAGAAACCAGAGATTGGGCCAAGTGAAGTTAGCAGCCAGAACGCAGCAAGTCGCCAAGTATTACAACTCCAAGGTAAAGAACAAGCAATTTCAGATTGGCGACCTGGTCCTCAGGACTTATGAGGCGAGTGTCATAACGTGCCAAATACGAATTCAGCATGCTAGACACAAACATGGAGTCGCCACTAGTCATCTAATCTAGGTGTGATTAGTCACCTATACGAATCTATCATCTTTAAAGTAATTCTAAGCTTGACTAAGGCACCTTAAATAATAGGTTTTGGTCTACTTATAAGAACTAGGTTCGGGAGTACGGTTACGTGTGAGGAAGGATTAGCACCCTCACAACGCACATCCAAAAGAACCGTACCTAATTAGTCTTGTGATACTTAAAAAGCTTAATTAAATGGTCTTGTCTATCCTATCCTTTTTTAAGTTAAAAAAATATCGAAAACCGTTTTTAGGTCTCCCTTCCATCAATCTGGAGGAATTGCTAAAAAAATATTTCTTCACCTCGAGAGTATTCAAAAGAAATCGATCTTTCCATTGAAGAGGCTCCGTCGTCGAAAAAATTAAAATTAATCCTAAGTCTAATTTCATAATTAAAAAACTTGCAATTTTATTTATGTTTGCTCAAAAATAAATCTCGATCTCAATATCGAAAATTACCTCTTAAAACCTTTCCATCGATATGGAAGATTTTTAAAAGATTTTTCTTCCCTAGAAATTTCTAAGAAATCAACCAATCGCGTTTTTTTTTTAATTTCATCCTTGGAAGAAATCTTAATTTATCTTTAATTTTAAATTAATCATTAATTATGGAAATTATGACTCAAAAAAAATTATTGAAAATTAATTAATTTAAAATAAATAAATTTCAACATCTTTATATCGAAAATCATCCCTTAAAATTTTTTCATCAATCTGGAGAATTTTTAAGAGAGTTCTCTCACCTAGAAATTCCTTGAAAATCAACCAAACGTGAACTTCTTGGATTTCATCATTGGAAAAGACCTCAATTTATTATTCTCAAACTAACTAATCATCAATTAATAAAAAACTTAATTTTAAAAAAAAAATCTTACTAATAATAACAAAATTAATAATTAATGAATAATAATAAAATATAATTAAAATAATAGTTAAAAATAATTAATAATAAGTAATAATGGTTAAATATATATATCTATATAATAGTAAAAAAAAATTAGTTAATAAATATAATAATATAATAGTATAATAAAAAATAATATAATAATATAATAATCCTATCATAGTTGATTCGTAAAAATATACCTGCAAACATCAAAACTAAAAATAAAATTAGTCACAATAAATAATTAATTAACATTTAAACAAATAATATAAAAAAAACACTCAAATCAACCAAAAACGTAAAAGGAATATAAAAGATATAACAAAAAAGGATATAAAAGAAAATAAAACAAAAGAAAACAAAAGAAAAAATATATATATATATATATAATAAGACAGCCAGCAACCGGTTCGGGCCCAGGGGCGGGCCGCGCGCGGGTCTGACCCGACCCGGTTGCTGGCTCCCCTCCCTTTTTTAAACAAAATTTTTTTTGGGTACACTTTCTCACGCTTTGATCTCTCTCCTCAAGAACACTAAGAACACCAAGCACAAACCCAGAAAAAATTCCAGATTTCTGTCACTGTAGCCGTCGTTGCCCGCCGCCGGTCACCGGGTTCAGAAAAATTCCAAAAAATCACTAAAAATTCCTTTCGATCTCCTCTTTCCAAAAATCAACTTAGTTTTTTTTTCAAATCTAACTCGATAATCCTAGATCTGAGTTTTAAAGTCGTAACTTCAACCTCTCCGATCTCCTCTGTTGGCCGCTGAATGATCACCAAACTTCAACCTAAGCTTCGTCTAATTAAAACCAAGATTTTCCACTACTAAACACTCTTCGAAAAAAATTCTAGAGCTAAGAACCCCCAAATTTCGAATCTACTAGCTTTTTTGAAAAAATAAAATTTTCCTTCTACCACCCTTGCTTAATAGCTCCGAAAATTCTATGATTCTCTTATGTGATTTTTGTGCTTGAGGCTAGGTTGTTTATATAGCAAAAGAGTTTAGGTTTTAATCTACTTAGAAGTCTAAATCTGATTAAGAAGGATTTTTGTTCCAACTACAACTCTTAGAGTCCAAGTTTAATCCAAAGAAGAGTCTTAGTTCAACCCAAACTTGGTTTCATTTTTTTATTCTTTTATTATTTCGAATTTTCCTTTTTTTTTTCCTTTTTTGATTTTATTATTTATTTATTTATTTAATTTCAAAAATAAATAAAAATTTAATTTACAAAATTTAAAAATTAATTAACTAATTGACAACGGATAAAATTCGGTGTCTACAGCGAGTAGGCCAGCGAGCGAGCAGGGGAAGATGGCTCCAAACTGGGAAGGCTCGTACAAAGTTGTCAAGAAGATTGGCTCAGGAGCCTATGCCTTGGAGCGAATGGATGAAAGTTTTGTTCCTAGAACCTGAATTGCAATTCATTTGAAGAGATACTATTTGTAATGAATTTTGTATTTTTTTTCATCATGAACATATAATGAAATGAAATTGCATTTTGTAGGCAAAATCTGAGTCAACAACTCCTTAAACCTCGCCATCCATGCGTTCAAACACGTGTGCTCGCTGAGCGACACCATGTAACACGCTCAACGACCTCTAATTGGCCCTCCCATGTGTAAAAGAACGCCCAACGGCCTCTAACCGGCCCACTCATGCGCCCATGAACGCTCAATGGCCTCTAACTGGCCCACTCATGCTTCCAAGAACGCCCAACGGCCTCTAACTGGCCCACTCAGGCGTCGAAGAAAGCCCAACCGTCTCTAACTGGCCCACTCACGCGTCTAAGAACGCCCAACGACCTTTAACTGGCCCTCTCTCGCGTCCAAGCACGCCCAACGGCCTCTAACTGGCCCATCCATGCGTTCACGCACGTGTGCTCGCCAAGAGACACCATGTAACATGCCCAACGGTCTTTAACTGGCCCTCTCATGCATCCAAGCACGCCCAACAGCCTCTAACTGGCCCATCCATGCGTTCACGCACGTGTGCTCGCCAAGCGACACAGTGTAACACGCCCAACGGCCTTTAACTGGCCCTCTCATGCGCCCAAGCATACCCAACGACCTCTAACTAGCCCATCCATGCGTTCACGCATGTGTGCTCCCCAAGCGACACCGTGTAACACGTCCAATGGCCTTTAACTGGCCCTCTCACGCGTCTAAGCACGCCCAACGGCCTCTAACTGGCCCTCTCACGCGTCCAAGCACACCCAACGGCCTCTAACTGGCCCATCCATACGTTCACGCACGTGTGCTCGCCAAACGACACTGTGTAACATGCCCAACGACCTCTAACTGGCCCTCTCACGCGTCCAAGCACGCCCAACGGCCTCTAACTAGCCCATCCATGCGTACACGCACGTGTGCTCACCAAGCGACACTGTGTAAAACGCCCAACGGCCTCTAACTGGCCCTCTTACGCGTCCACGCACGTCCAACAACCTACAATTGGCCTTTTCACGCTTCACAAAGAAGACTTGCCATGCAATACTATGTGGCACACCCTAGGGCCGTATCCAATGACTCATAAATACCAAGGCAGGAGTATAAAGAATGAATAAGCGCATCATCGCCGAGTAAAAAATAAATACTAAACCAACACAATTTCAGATGAACAAAAGAAAACTTCATTAAAAAATTTACGTTATACAACCTAAAAGTGACCCTACTCTACAACGGCAGGGCCTTTACTAACGTTTACATTTTCAATATCTACATTCCTAACGACCTCGTCCACTTGGCCTTCAACAGGAGCATCACCTACTACAGTAGCATCCACCTCCATGGCATCAATAGTGAGATCTTTGATCTCATTGCCTTTAACAGCAGGGGTAGTTGGAACGCCTTCATCGTCTTCGACCATAGGGGTTGTTGGAACACTATTGCTACTGGCGAGAGACCGTCTCAGATCTTCGAAAGCAGCAGCATCAGGAAACAGGGGATCCAACCCTTTAGGGATCCTTGGGAGAGCAGAAAAGTCAACCTCTCAAAAGTCCACGGGCCCAAGTTGTGCCTGCACAATAGCTAAGGCACTCATCCTGTAGGCCACTGATAACTCGTATAATTATATAGTTTTTAGTTATGTTTTATTATTGTTTTGTGTCAAATACGAGTTATTATTGTTTAGTCTAATTGTGTTTATGATCTTTTATATTTTTATGTATTTTGGTCTTTTTCACAAGTTTCTTTGAGTGATTTCAGATTACTAGAATTAAGGGCAAATCCAGTTCAGTTCCAGTTCCGACACCTTTTGCCATATCAGCTATATCTCGAGTTTCACTGAAGCAATAAGGCTGAAATTTGTAGCCGTGCAAAGCTAAGAGGCATATCTATCTTTTTCATGTTTTACACTTCTTGAAACGGAGTCGTTTTCCCTAGCGAAATCGACCATGAAGTTGGCTGATGTGCAATGACGTCTGTGCTGACCTGTTTTCGTATTTTGCCCATATCTTCTTATCCACATCAGAAAATGAGCTGATTCCAACGGCTATGGATCAGTAACTGATAGGGTAACATTTTTCTAGAAGACCATGTGATCAGATAAGGCCTGAAAAATTGACAAAATCGACCATCAAGTTGGCTGATCAAAATCGTCATGTATGACGAAAATTGTTAGAAAATGCACCCACCTATTATACCTACCTTTGAAATTTGTAAAGCTTGTCTCTTGTCATTTAGCCCTCCAAAATGTGTATAAATAGAGGGTCTTGGATGATTTTAAGGGATCATATTGTACATAGGTAGGATATTAGCCATTTTAATAAAATTCTCTAAGTTTTCTTCTTCTTTCTTTTCTCTAGTTTTCTTTCTTTTCTCTAGTTTTCTTTTTCTTTAGAAAGAGCAAGAGGTTGGATAATTAATATTCTTCATCTTCTTCTTTCTTTCTTTTATTTTCTTCTTAGATTTTCTTTAATTTTATGTTTATGTTTACAATGCCTATGCTAGGCTAAACTTCTATTTGGTTAAGGGTGATTTCAAAGCCCTAGACATGTTTTGTGATTGATTTTCAGATTCTATCTATCATTAATTTTCTATCAAAGTTGCTTATGTTCTTCTACAAGAATTGTTCATGATGTTGTCTAGATTTATTTAGGTGTACAACTAGATAGATCTTGATAATTATCTATTGCTAGTTTAGGAGTCTTGATCCGTGTAATTGTCTTGATTTCCTATTCATAAGTGGCAATTTGTGATTAATGATTATGGTCAAGTTTTCAATAATTGCAAAGTGGAACATAACCTAAGTTGAACAATCCGAGCTTATGTGTTTGTTGCTTAGATCAACCTATCTTTCTCATCATAAAGCTGCCATTAAATTGAATTTAGAAAGCTTATTCTAGGTTGTTTAATGGTTAGAGATTAAATAGAGAGTTTGTTCTATTTAACGACAAACTAAGGAAAGATTGGGGTAACAGAGCTTGTTGTTATCTACGGTTGTTAACTTTGATAGTTGGTTGATATTGATAGATCTGAAATTGATTCTTAATGATGTCTAGTGGTGGAGAATGAAACCTTAACCATATTTTTCATATTTGATTCTTCTTACTTATTTGTTTTCTTACTTTTAGTTTGTTTATTTTTTATATTTATTTTTATTGGCTGGTTATACCGCCTAATTTAGTATATATATTTTTATTGGCTGGTTATACCGCCTAATTTAGTATATATATTTTTATTGGCTGGTTATACCGCCTTGCATCTTATTCTTATTATTTACTTTAGTTTAAATCTGGCTTCAAAAACCCTTTTTCTTTTATTGTTCTTGAATTTAAGTTTTAAACTATTAACTTATAAACTAAAACCCAATCCCTGAGGACTCGACCCTTGCTAACTACTATACTTACAACTTATCTTTTTAGTGCAAGGTTAAATAAGATACACTCTTTTGGGTGTATCAAATTTTTGGCGCCGTTGCCGGGGATTGCTTTCTTTAGTTTATTAGTTTATTGGTTTATTCTTATTTTCTGTTCTAATTATTTACTTTCTTATTTTTTTTATTAGTGAATGTTCCAAGCTCCCGAAGAAGACTTACGACTTAGGAAAATTCGGGAATTTATAACTTCTCACCAACAACCAATCGAGGAGTTGATCCAAAACATCCAAGAGAAGCAAGGAGAGATGGCAGCAGCTGACAACCGAACTCTCAAGGAGCTAGCCGCTCCGGACTTGGGTCAACAACCATTATGCATTGAATATGCTAATCTTGAGGTAGCTTTTGAATTAAAATCTGGTTTGATTCATCTTCTCCCAACTTTTCATGGTTTTGCAGGAGAGGATCCAAATAAGCACCTCAAGGAATTCCATGTAGTTTGCTCAAGCATGAGACCAACAGGGGTCACGGAAGAGCAAGTTAAGTTGAGAGCCTTCCCATTCTCTCTAGCTGATTCAACAAAGGAATGGCTCTACTATCTACCATCCGGGACCATCACTACATGGAATGATTTGAAGAAAGCATTCTTGGAAAGGTATTTCCCAGCATCTAAGGCTGCCAACATTAGGAAAGAGATATGTGGGATTCGGCAATACAATGGAGAGTCCTTATATGAATATTGGGAGAGGTTCAAGAAACTTTGTGCATCATGTCCACACCATCAAATAAGTGAACAACTTCTCATCCAATACTTCTATGAAGGTCTCATGCCCATGGAGAGAAGTATGATAGATGCCGCTAGTGGGGGAGCTCTAGTTGATAAGACTCCCAGGGCTGCTAGAACATTAATCTCCAACATGGCAGCCAATTCTCAACAGTTCTCAATGAGACAAGATCCACCACCACAACCCAAGAGAGTTAATGAGGTAAGTATATCATCCCTTGAACAAAAATTTGATAAACTGACTTCTCTTGTTCAACAATTGGCTGTAGGTAAAATACAACAAATAAAGGCTTGTGGCATATGTTCAAACATAGGGCACCAAACTGATATGTGTCCAACACTTCAAGAGGATACCAATGAACATGTGAATGCCATGGGTGGATTTCAGAACCAATCAAGGAAATATGATCCCTACTCAAACACTTACAATCCAGGATGGAGGGATCATCCAAACTTCAATTATGGAGGGAACCAATCACAAACTATTCCTCCACCATTTGACCACAGGCCACCGGGTTTTCAGCAAAGAGTGCAACAACCATACCAAACCCGACAACAACTACCACCCACCCAAAATTCAGGTACTTCTCTTGAAGATCTTGTTAAAGCTCTTTCTACTAATACAATTCAATTTCAACAGGAAACAAAGACAAGTATTCGAAATTTGGAGACTCAAATAGGGCAATTGGCAACAACCATGAGTCAAATGCAAGCAAGGGATTCTGGGAAATTACCTTCCCAAACCATAGTGAATCCAAGAGAGAATGCCAATGCTATAACTTTAAGAAGTGGGAAACAGCTAGAGACACCACAAAATGATAGTGCTCAAGGGGAGAACAATACCATGGCATCCTCTTCACATCCCAACGAGCCACTAAAAAAGGTAATTCCTAAACCATCATTTCCTTCTTATATAACTCCTCCACCTTTTCCTGGCAGGTTAGCAAAGTCCAAGAAGGAGGAGCAAGAGAAGGAAATTTTGGAAACTTTCCGGAAAGTAGAGGTGAACATTCCTTTACTAGATGCTATCAAGCAAGTGCCAAGATATGCCAAGTTCCTGAAAGAGTTGTGCACATCTAAACGGAAGTTGAAATGGAATGAAAAGGTAAGTGTGGGGGAAAATGTGTCAGCTGTTCTTCAAAAGAAACTCCCACCTAAATGCAAGGATCCAGGTATGTTTACCATTCCTTGTAAGATAGGCAACACCAGGTTTGAGCGTGCTATGCTAGATCTAGGGGCATCTATTAATGTCATGCCATATTCAATTTATGCTTCATTGAATCTAGGACCATTAGAGGAAACCGGTGTTATAATACAACTTGCTGACCGTTCTAACACTTATCCAAGAGGAGTTGTAGAAGACGTTCTTGTACAGGTTAATGAATTGGTTTTTCCCGCTGACTTTTATGTTATTGAGATGGAAGATGAGATGTCTTCTAATCCCACACCTATTCTATTAGGGAGACCATTCTTGAAAACAGCAAGAACTAAAATAGATGTACATGATGGCACTTTAACTATGGAATTTGATGGTGAAATAATTCGCTTTAACATTTTTGAGGCCATGAGATATCCTAGTGATATGCATTCTGTTTTTAATATTGATATAATTGACTCACTAGTGCAGCAAGCTTATGAGCTAGATGGTGAAGATAGTGTGGAAATAGTCATTAGCAACCATCTCGGAATAGGGAATGCTAAACTAGCCTTGAGTGACCAGGTGGAAGGGGCACTAGAATCTTTACACTCGCTGCAACCTAAAGATGCAAGGTTTGATGTTTCATTTATTGATTTGCCTTTATCTAATGAGAAACTTCTACCTTCCATTTTGCAGGCACCAACTTTAGAATTGAAACCACTACCGAACCACTTGAAATATGTGTTCTTAGGTAAAAAGGACACACTACCGATCATCATTGCCAAAGAGCTCACACCTTTGCAAGAAGAGCGACTTATCCAGGTGCTTAGAGAGCATAAAACAGCAATTGGTTGGACAATTGCCGATATCAAGGGAATAAGCCCATCCATGTGCATGCACCGGATTTTGTTAGAGGAAGGGTCTAAACCAACAAGAGAAGCACAAAGAAGATTGAACCCTCCTATGATGGAGGTTGTGAAAAAGGAGATACTGAAGCTCCTAGATGTTGGAGTGATCTATCCTATCTCGGATAGCAAATGGGTGAGCCCAGTCCAAGTGGTTCCAAAGAAATCAGGTGTAACGGTGGTAACAAATAATGAGAATGAACTTGTTCCTACTAGGATTCAAACAGGATGGCGAGTTTGTATTGATTATCGTAAACTTAATTCCACAACTCGCAAAGACCACTTTCCTTTACCTTTTATTGATCAAATGCTTGAAAGGTTAGCTGGCCATTCTCATTATTGTTTTCTTGATGGTTTTTCAGGTTATAATCAGATAGCCATTGCTCCGGAGGACCAAGAGAAAACAACATTCACATGTCCATTTGGTACTTTTGCATACCGGCGTATGCCATTTGGTCTTTGTAATGCACCAGCTACATTCCAAAGGTGTATGGTTAGCATATTTTCAGATTATGTAGAGAACATCATAGAAGTGTTTATGGATGATTTTAGTGTCTATGGTGATTCTTTTGATAGATGTCTAGAGAACCTTACACTTGTACTTGAAAGATGCATGGAAACTAACCTTGTTTTGAATTGGGAAAAATGTCACTTTATGGTAGAACAAGGAATAGTTTTGGGCCATGTAATTTCTTCTAGAGGGATAGAGGTTGATAAGTCTAAAATAGATATTATGCATTCTTTACCACCTCCCACAAATGTGAGAGAGGTTCGTTCTTTTCTTGGACATGCAGGTTTCTATAGGAGATTTATCAAAGACTTCTCAAAGATCACATTACCTCTTTGCAAGCTACTACAAAAAGATGTGGTTTTCCACTTTGATGATAAATGCAAAGAGGCGTTTGAAACATTGAAGGGACTCTTGACATCAGCTCCTATCATCCAACCACCAGATTGGAATGTACCTTTTGAAATCATGTGTGACGCTAGTGACTATGCTATTGGAGCTGTTTTGGGCCAACGGGTTGGCAAAGCCTCACATGCCATTTATTATGCCTCACGAACTCTTAATGATGCTCAATTGAACTATTCCACTACTGAAAAAGAACTTTTGGCTGTTGTATTTGCTTTAGAAAAATTTCGATCTTATTTAATTGGTACTAAAGTAATTGTATATTCTGACCATGCAGCCCTTAAGTACTTACTCACTAAAAAGGAGGCCAAACCAAGGTTGATTAGATGGATACTTCTCTTACAAGAGTTTGATTTGGAGATAAAAGATAAGAGAGGTAGTGACAACCTGGTTGCGGACCATCTTAGCCGTTTAGTTCATGAAGATGATGCACTACCCTTGAATGAGAACTTTCCGGATGAGCAACTTCTTTTTATAAGTACAACAACTCCTTGGTATGCTGATATTGTTAATTACTTAGTTACCAAGAAGTTGCCACAAGAGTTGACACAAGCTCAAAGAAATAAGATCAAGAGTGATGCCAAATACTACATATGGGATGATCCTTACCTTTGGAAGCATTGCTCCGATCAGATCATAAGAAGGTGTGTACTCGAAACTGAATTTCAATCTATTCTCACCTTTTGTCACTCTTATGCATGTGGAGGACACTTTGGATCCAAAAGAACAGCCATGAAAGTTCTTGATTCTGGATTTTATTGGCCTACCATATTCAAAGATGCATACCTCTTTTGCAAGTCATGTGATCGTTGCCAAAGAACAGGTAACTTAGGTGCTAGAAATCAAATGCCTCAAACTCCAATACTTATTGTTGAAATTTTTGATGTATGGGGCATGGATTTCATGGGACCTTTTCCTCCTTCTTTTGGTAATCTTTATATTTTACTTGCCGTTGATTATGTTTCAAAGTGGGTGGAAGCAAAATCCACTAGGACTAATGACTCTAAAGTTGTTTCAGATTTTGTCAAGACTAACATCTTGGCTAGGTTTGGAACGCCAAAGGCCATAATCAGCGATAGAGGTACTCACTTTTGCAATAGGACTATGGAAGCACTTTTGAGGAAGTATAACATCACACACAAGGTCTCCACCTCATATCATCCTCAAACTAGTGGGCAAGCTGAAGTGTCAAACCGAGAAGTTAAGTCCATCCTTGAAAAGACAGTTAATCCAAATAGGAAGGATTGGAGTTCACGACTTGATGATGCACTTTGGGCTTATAGGACAGCATATAAGACACCCATTGGTATGTCTCCTTATCGACTTGTTTATGGTAAGCCTTGTCATCTTCCGGTTGAATTGGAACATAAATCATATTGGGCTATCAAACAATGCAACATGGAGATGGATGAGATAGGAAAGAAAAGAAAACTTGACCTACAAGAATTAGAGGAGATAAGGAATGATGCCTATCAGAATTCTAGGATTTACAAGGAAAAGACTAAGGCATTCCATGACAAGATGATATCAAGAAAAGAATTTGTTGTTGGACAAAAAGTTCTTCTCTTCCATTCACGCCTTAAGTTATATCCAGGTAAATTACGTTCTCGTTGGGTTGGACCTTTTGTTATTACTAATGTATTTACTCATGGTGCAGTTGAAATCCAAAGCCCGAAAACAGATAAGGCATTCAAAGTGAATGGTCATAGATTGAAGCCTTACTATGAGAACTTTCCAATACAATATGTGGAGGAGTTTCCACTTTTTGAGCCAAAATATGTTGAATAATAATGGCATGGGTCTAAGTCAGGCTGAGGACAATAAACCAAGCGCTTCTTGGAGAGGCAACCCAAAAGGATGGAGAGCATCTATTATATCAGATTTGCATATTCCTTACTCTCCATCATTCTATCTTTTATTGTTTTTCTTTTCTTTTGTTTAATAGTTCTTTTCTCTTACATATAATTCTTGCATTGGGGGATAATAGCATTACATTGAGGACAATGTAAAAATTATGTGTGGGGGGAAGAATTTAGGATTTTATTTAGAGTGTTTTGTTTTTGAGTTTTTTTTTTTATGTTGTTTTTCTTTCTGATCCTTGTTTTGAAAATAACTAGATGTAAATATAATTTTTATTTTTTTTACCCCGGTTAAATGGCGGATAACGGTACTCCGTGATTATTTAAATCGGTTCCATCAGCTACCCACAAAACTGATATTGTATATAAATTTCTCTTCCAATTTCTCTTTCAATTTTTTTCATTTTTTTTCAGGATGGATGATATTCTCACAAGATTGCAGAAACGATTTCCTCCTTTTCCTCGAAATATTTTACTGAAGCTTTACCAAGTTCGACTTGAAAGATTAAGAATGCTTATGCACAAAGGGATTCCTGACGACATACGTTGGATAATTGAAGCCAAGGTACGTGAAGATGAATATCTTCCTGTTTTGCATTTACCAGGTACAGGTAGAAGCACTTTTGCAAAGAAGCGACGAGCAAAGCGCATGAGTTCAAATTGCCACAAATGTGCACGATGGACGTGTAACGGTAAATGTCGTTCTATTGGGATTCCGTCCTCTAATCGAGATGATAAAATTGAATTCATTAAGGATGGACTGAGTAAGGAGAATTTGGGTAATATCCAACTTTCTCTTGAGACGCATCCTAGTGGAGACGTACAAAGAGAAATTCTTGATTTATGGCCGCAATTCCAAAGGGAATGGCAACATCTTGGGAATATGATGTTAAAAGACCCTGTTTGCCAGCTTGTAAGAAAACTGGATGGGAAGCATATCCTCGACTCATAGAAGGCGTTTAAGCCGTTTCTGGACGTAAAACCAGAGGAAGATGTGAGCCACAATCACAACTACAATAAACGACTTCTCAGCTTTTGGTTTGATTTGCAATAACTTTATTTTGGTTTAATTTACGTGTTGTTCGATTTGTGTAATTATTCTCGTTTTTTTTATTTATTTGTCTTTTACGGTTGATTTTTTCTTCTCTTTTTGATTTTCTTCCTGAAATCACGCAAAAATCTTTTGTTAGGTTAACATTTTCTTCTGACAGGTCAGATACACTTTCGGCGACATTATTACTCTTGTCTGATTCACTACTCAGTCCTCTATATATTACACCATGTACTCATTCTCTTTCAGGCACTCGAAAAAAAAAAATGGAAAGTACTTCGTCCCAGCGCATTAAAAAAATTTGTGTCTTTGGAGGTGCTTATCCAGGGAAAAATAACATATTCGCTGATGAAGCCATAAGAGTTGGAGTAATACTTGCCCAACAAAAGATCCACTTGATTTATGGAGGCGGTAGTACGGGTTTAATGGGAGCAGTCGCTACAGCAGCACACGCCGGAGGAAGTCCAGTTCTAGGAATCGTGCCAAAACTATTCACAAGTTTTTGTGGACCTACCGTGGGTAAGGAAATACAAGTCTGGAGTGTCCCTGAACGGATAACAATCATGTACCATTCTGCCGATGCATTCATTGCTTTACCAGGAGGTCTGGGTACATTGGAAGAAATAGCTTGCGTGGCTTCTTGGTCATCTTTGGTCACAAATAAGAAACCCATTGGTTTGCTTAATATTAATGGTTATTTTAGTAATTTGCTTTCATATTTAGATAATGCTGTGCATAATGGATTCATGTTTTCAGAGGCAAGGAGAACCATAATTTCTGCTACAACCATTGAAGATTTACTCAAAAAGCTCCAAGCTTATGAGTGTTTATCTGCTACGGTTGTTTCGCAAACGCTCGGAAAAAGAAAAAGAGATATGGACGAGCAAGGAGTGGATTGCACTTTGTCTTTGTGACATTATCTAACATTTTGCTTGTTGTGTATCATTTATAATAAGTGGTTAGCAACCTCTGCAGGTAATATCTCCTAAATTCTACCTTTAAAATTTGACATTGGGGACAATGTCATATTTTAGTAGGGGGTAAGGGACATATTTTGCTAATTTAAAAAAAAAAAAAAAATTGTTGTGTTTTAAGCCATTTAGAAGTATTCATTCTGAACAAGGTCTGAGTAAGGGAGACTTGAGACATATCTTGTCAGTTTGATTTCTTCTTTTCAAAAAAAAAAAAAAAATAGTTTGTTGTGTTTTAAGCAATTTAGAAGTATTCATTCTGAACAAGGTCTGAGTAAGGGAGACTTGAGACACACCTTGTCAGTTTGATTTTAATCTTTTTATGTTTACTTGTTAATTTTTGTTTAGTATTTTAAGATTATTCAGGTTGCATGAGTTTGTTTTGTTTTGAGTCTTAGCTTTTCCTATTCTTATGTTATTAGTTCTTTTCTCTTACACATGATTCTTTCATTTGAGTTAATAGACTTACATTGAGGACAATGTAAGAATTAAGTGTGGGGGGAATGATTTAGGATTTCTTTTATTTTGTCTACTATTTTTTTTTATGAGTCTTTATTATTATTATTATTATTATTATTATTTTTTTGAGTTTTAGTTCCTTTTTAATACAATGATGAGATATGAATTGCATAAGTCTAAAACAGATTTATTAGTGAGAAGATTTTCATGAGAATTGAGCTTGATGTCAACCTTTTTATGAGCCAATGTTAATATGATATGTTGATTGAGAAAGAAGCATGTTTAGACTTAATCTGACTTGTATAATCATCCTTGTGAGTTTTTGAGCCTATAATGATTGATGCATTATACAAATCAATCTAATTTATTTCTTGAGTGCTCTTATGATTACATGATTCTCTAGAACTTGCTTTCAACCATTTGAGACTATATTGATGCATGTGACAACATGAATATGATAGAGGCATTAGGATTTTTAGCCAGGGCCAAACAGCCATCCCTTATTGATGTTCCAAGAGAACACACCCTTAGTGAACCAATTTGAGCCTACATTGAATAAGCTATCTCTTTGGTAACCATAACTTGTCCCTAACCTAAATATACTTATATCTTTACCTTTGTTCCAAAGATGAATTAGCATGTTTTGAGACAAGTTGCAAAGACAAGAAAGATCTATTGAAAATTTGGGTTAAAAACAAGAAATAAGTATGGGGGGGAAAGAAAAGAAAAGTCAAGAGAAAAAGAAATGGAATACTGGCAAATACATTCCTATGTAAAAATATATATATATATATATATATGAATCATCTCTTGAATTTGTGGAAAAGGAAAAAGATGTTACAAAGTTGTTTAGAATGAAGAAAAGGCCCAACATGAATATCCGGCCTAGGTGACTATGTACTTGTAAAAAGTTTTGAGAAGTTTCTTTGTATGATCTTTTTATATCTCTAAACTTTATGAACTCTTTGGAACCTTTGTGATATCTTTATCCTTTTGTTCTTCAACCACATTACAAACCCCTTGGCCCCATTACAACCTTGATTAAAGACCTCTTGATTCATGAAGTTGTATGATCTAAATAGTGGAGAATAGGTGGACAAGCAAGAATATGGTAGAACTATTTTCATGAGATTGATTGAGTGTAAACACTTCACCACTACTTTAAAGAGTGAAAATCATGAGGGTATCCCATGTGAGTAGTTGAGATTAAGTTTGAATATGCACTATTTTGATTGAAATATGTTATGTTAATATTGGCTTAACTCAAACAATTTACATTCAAGCATGATTTTTTGGGAAATTCTTTAAGCTATTGATTAGTTTATAAGACTTGTTCAAAGATTGTCTCTAATTTGTATTGAAAGGATTAGGAGTAAATATTTTTAGTATATGTAGTTTATTTATATTTTAGTTTTTCAATGTTTGTGGGTATCGTTCTAGTAAACCCTCACGAGACTAAACTCGTCCACTAGGGACACCTAGGGGTTTAAAGGCTTGTGTCACATGCTAAGTGCCACCGTGATTTCCTACGAAAATGGATTAGATTAGATTTTCTTATTTTATTTTTATTGAGTCGTTGCTAGGGACTAGCAACAATCTAAGTGTGGGGGTGTGATAACTCGTATAATTATATAGTTTTTAGTTATGTTTTATTATTGTTTTGTGTCAAATACGAGTTATTATTGTTTAGTCTAATTGTGTTTATGATCTTTTATATTTTTATGTATTTTGGTCTTTTTCACAAGTTTCTTTGAGTGATTTCAGATTACTAGAATTAAGGGCAAATCCAGTTCAGTTCCAGTTCCGACACCTTTTGCCATATCAGCTATATCTCAAGTTTCACTGAAGCAATAAGGCTGAAATTTGTAGCCGTGCAAAGCTAAGAGGCATATCTATCTTTTTCATGTTTTACACTTCTTGAAACGGAGTCGTTTTCCCTAGCGAAATCGACCATGAAGTTGGCTGATGTGCAATGACGTCTGTGCTGACCTGTTTTCGTATTTTGCCCATATCTTCTTATCCACATCAGAAAATGAGCTGATTCCAATGGCTATGAATCAGTAACTGATAGGGTAACATTTGTCTAGAAGACCATGTGATCAGATAAGGCCTGCAAAATTGAAAAAATCGACCATCAAGTTGGCTGATCAAAATCGTCATGTATGACGAAAATTGTTAGAAAATGCACCCACCTATTATACCTACCTTTGAAATTTGTAAAGCTTGTCTCTTGTCATTTAGCCCTCCAAAATGTGTATAAATAGAGGGCCTTGGATGATTGTAAGGGATCATATTGTACATAGGTAGGATATTAGCCATTTTAATAAAATTCTCTAAGTTTTCTTCTTCTTTCTTTTCTCTAGTTTTCTTTCTTTTCTCTAGTTTTCTTTTTCTTTAGAAAGAGCAAGAGGTTGGATAATTAATATTCTTCCTCTTCTTCTTTCTTTCTTTTATTTTCTTCTTATATTTTCTTTAATTTTATGTTTATGTTTACAATGCCTATGCTAGGCTAAACTTCTATTTGGTTAAGGGTGATTTCAAAGCCCTAGACATGTTTTGTGATTGATTTTCAGATTCTATCTATCATTAATTTTCTATCAAAGTTGCTTATGTTCTTCTACAAGAATTGTTCATGATGTTGTCTAGATTTATTTAGGTGTACAACTAGATAGATCTTGATAATTATCTATTGCTAGTTTAGGAGTCTTGATCCGTGTAATTGTCTTGATTTCCTATTCATAAGTGGCAATTTGTGATTAATGATTATGGTCAAGTTTTCAATAATTGCAAAGTGGAACATAACCTAAGTTGAACAATCCGAGCTTATGTGTTTGTTGCTTAGATCAACCTATCTTTCTCATCATAAAGCTGCCATTAAATTGAATTTAGAAAGCTTATTCTAGGTTGTTTAATGGTTAGAGATTAAATAGAGAGTTTGTTCTATTTAACGACAAACTAAGGAAAGATTGGGGTAACAGAGCTTGTTGTTATCTACGGTTGTTAACTTTGATAGTTGGTTGATATTGATAGATCTGAAATTGATTCTTAATGATGTCTAGTGGTGGAGAATGAAACCTTAACCATATTTTTCATATTTGATTCTTCTTACTTATTTGTTTTCTTACTTTTAGTTTGTTTATTTTTTATATTTATTTTTATTGGCTGGTTATACCGCCTAATTTAGTATATATATTTTTATTGGCTGGTTATACCGCCTTGCATCTTATTCTTATTATTTACTTTAGTTTAAATCTGGCTTCAAAAACCCCTTTTCTTTTATTGTTCTTGAATTTAAGTTTTAAACTATTAACTTATAAACTAAAACCCAATCCCTGAGGACTCGACCCTTGCTAACTACTATACTTACAACTTATCTTTTTAGTGCAAGGTTAAATAAGATACACTCTTTTGGGTGTATCAGCCACGCAACACCTCAGAGTGTCGTTCATGATTTTCTCTCGTTCCTCTCCAGCTTGGTTTCCCACTCCTTTTCTTTCTCCCCCAGAGCTTTCAATCTCTCTTGCCCGGCCTCCAACAGGCAATCCTTCATGATGCGGACCTCCTTCGCAGCGAAGTCCAGCTTCCCTTCGACGAGCCCTTTCTGCCGCTCTGCCTTGGCGACCTTAGCTGTACAAGCTTTCTCCACTTGCACTATCTTATTTTTCGTAGAAGAAAGCTTCTCCTTGGCAGCCGTCGCCCTTTGGTTGGCTGCCTCAAGGTCTTCATTGGCCTTCTTCAACTTTGCCTCCAAAATGGTTGACGCGAGCACCAGAAGTGTTGGCCAGCTAAGTCTTTTCCCTTAGTTTTTTGTCGGTCTCAGCAAGTTTCTGAGCGTCCTCAGTAATCTTACAGTTAGCTTCTTCCAACCGATGATCAATTTCCCTGCCCCTATTATACAAGGCCAAGGCTATCATAGCACCCTATAACACAAATGACAATATTAGTATCAACAAATATGCAGCTACACCAACTCGTAACTCGTCAATAAATACCTCAACATGAAGGGCGACCAGAGAACGCTGAGTTAGAACGGATGCTTGGGACTCAATCTCCTTCAGGCTCACAGGAGAAACGTTGTCCCGAAACGTCACTGATCTATCCACATCATTTGGGATGGCACTCATGGGCAGGCGCTCTCTCCAGCCAAAGTACTGCTCACTATTCTCCACGGGAACGTGCCCGCCAGCATTGCGGCGCTGAGCAGGCGGGCGAGCATGCCTTGAGTGAGGACCAGTTAAGGTTCTATCGCCCTTCTGGGAACCTTCACATTCTCTTTTTTTCTTCCTCCTCTCCCTTTCTGTCTTTTTCTCTTTCCATTTCTCCTTTTCATTTTCATTTTCCTTTTCCTTTTCCATTTCCTTCTCTTTCTCCTTCCCCTTTCCCACTTCGAGGTCCACTGGTCTGGACTGGTTCGCCAATGCCTTGCTCCTGGAACTGAGCGTAGAGGCAATGCCAATAGCCGCGACAGGAGCTACGGGGGCAACAAGATCCCTCAGTGTAATTCCCTCTTTGCAGTTGGATTTTTTCCTCCTTTATCGCACCCCTCGTTGGCTTCTCCCTAGCCATCAATTCCTCCAACAAGTCCTGCCCACCAGCCATATCTATATCTGCAAAGGAAAGACAACAAAATCAGAAAGCATAAGGGCCGCAGGGTACGAGAAAAAAGAAACTACCTAAAATCGAAAGAAGTGACGCCCTAAGGGTCGCCATATATCTGAGCTCCCCTGAAGACGAGGAGCTGCTATCTGAACTTTCACTATCCGTATACAAGTTATCCTCCCTCAACATAGCTTCAAAATCAGATTCTCCTCCACTATCCAAGTCAATCACAACTTTTAGCTGCCCACCACCAACAGCACTCTCACAGGTACTGCAGTCCGAAGACAGCTCTATCACCGGAGGAGCTATAGATAAGGCGACGGGAAAAATGACCCAGGGCACGACAGCGAGCGGGTTCCCAAAAGCCTCGTCATGTACATTAGAGGCGGAGGTTCCCTGAGGCTCACCATGCCAAAGTCCATCTAGATTGGGGATCGGCAAGTCCCTAAAAGGATCCAAAGGCTCACCAGTGATGTCATCATCCACTGCAATTAAAACACCTCGCCAGTATAAAAAAAAAAGAACACGATCCGAAGAAATAACTTTGATCGAAGTAAAATATTTCACCTTCCATTAAATCTGATGGGCGAAGAGGACTAGCAGTCGATGGCGTGGCCTCGCCTATGGGCTCCTCGACTGTTACAAACGAAGTTACACCATCAGCATCCACTACACGGCGCTTATGGCCTGTGAACAGCATCGCCAGCAGGTCTGCACAACCTTCAGGCCACACTGAACCCACCTGGGGGGAAGGCCAGACTCGAACGCTATCCGGTTATGATTCTTACCCTTTAGGAAATAACGATAGACGTTCTCAGATGTCACCATCCTTCCCCAATCAATAGTGTGCTTCTGATAATAATTGAACTGCTTCAGTTCAGCGGCCCCCATGGGCACTTTGGATTTCTTCTTGCTCTTCGAAGGGTATGACCAGGTCACCTTGAAATCTCATTTCGTCTCATACTTCAATGTCGCAGCGAAAAACTTGCTCCGCATAATATGACGATTGCTGGGAGTATTGACGACTACCTTGTTTTTCCGGGCAAATAAATAGAACCGGTTACCATAGCGACATCTGAACTCTTCAATTGGAACAAATTATGAATGGTCACCACGTGGGGAACATGCCCCCGCATACAGCAATCGATAAAGAACGACACTGACACTGACCACGACATCCTAGTTAACTGAGCAGCGACGACCCCGTACAAATCGAGACAAAACCCAAAAAAGTCGTGCAGTGGAAGATGAAAGCCTCCCTCAAACATGTGTGCGTAAAAACACGCCTCGGCTCACCATACAACACTTGACTCGGACTGCGACCCCCTTCTGGCACAACAAACTTATACCGATAATGAGGAAGACAAATGCCTCAATTGCGAAGATAGGCCTCCATCTCCTGAGCAATCGGATTACACGGTTCATCATCCCCCCATTCTTCCCCAGCACCAATGACATTGGCGTCCCCCTGACTTCCAGGATAAATAGTGGCGACATCTCCAGCATTACCACCAACCACCCCACCACCACCACTTCCTATGCAAATGCAAGCGAATCCAAATCCTCTACCCCCATTTCTCTACCTCTATCCGTGCCCCCACTCTCGTAACGAGCCGTGTGTTCCTTTTTTTTTTGTTCTCTTCGTACCCGCTCGTTTTTAATATTTGACCCGATTCTTTATCTAATAAAAAACCTATTTCGCTTAAAAAAAAAAACACAGATACCAAGACGGTGCAAATAAAGGATATGGTGTCGTGAAATTCACCTATTCGATCACCGATAAAATATCAATAGGTCGTATTTGTATTTCGTAACCCCCTTTAAACAGTTGAAAACAAATAAAAAAAAACGACATCGAAAAAACAGACCTGCAACTCATTACGAGAGTGGGGGGCACCGATGAAAAATGAGGCGGAAGATTTCTATTCAATGCAAGCCCTCCTTCCTTCCTACCTATCTCCCCAAACACACGTGTCAATTCACACGTGAGCATATGAGTTAGGCATATTCTCTCTTCCATGCAAGAATTGATAGACTATGCAATTCGGACAACCTGGCGGTGTTTATGATTCAGTGGGGTCAAGCACCACTGCACCCCATCCCCATGAATCATGATCAGCTTCATGATGAGTTTATTATTGGCCTAAGTTTGGAAATTTTCCAAGGTGTTGAATTTGTCACCATGGTCCATGGTGTCATCGTAATTTTAATCCGAGTAAATCACCTATAATTATTAAATTATAATTAATCAATTATAATTTAAAATTTTATAAAATTTGATATAAAACTCGCACTTATAATGATGAATCCTACATAAAAAAAAAAAATTTGTTGTGATTGAATAATTATAAAATTATATACAAATAAAAAAAATTTATAAGTGAAATGTTCTCAATTTCAACACCTTTACTTTTTAATCTTTATCTATATATATATTAAAAAGAATTTAGTATTACCCATAAAAAAAATTGAAGTATAAACAAAAAGAACATATTTTATATATTAGGGAAATTGTCTTTTACTTTTTTCTTAATTAATTAATTTTAACAGTAACTCTCTCTTATTAATTAACTATTACATAGTATCAAGATCTTGAAATATCCAAATATTTTGGATTCGGTTTAAAGTAGATTAATTAAATTAGTGAAAACAAGTTGGTTTTAGTAAATTAATTATTATATATAGTTAGTCAAAAAATAAAAACAAAAAGTGAGTGCTAGCTAAAATTCCACCTCTTTGGGTTCTTTTTTTACTTGACTTTATTTATCTATACATTCAGTTCGATATAAACAATGAGCATCAGAGGAAATGCAATGCACAACTCAGAACATATGATAAGGAGAAAATTTAACTGCGTTTCTGATCTATTCAATCGTGATAGAAAAAGAATAATTGAATGATACAATTAATAAAAGAATCTCTGGCAAAATTTGACTGCCTAACATAAATATTTTATGCACAACATGTTCGCGTGTCTTCTATAATTAATCTTTGTTTTAAGCCAGAGTCGAACAAGTTGAGGTTGAAGGGTCGAACAAAGCAGGAAGAAGGTACTTCCTCCCATTGACGCCATTTGCATTGTAGCTAGCTCCGGTTGTAGCGTCCACTGGAAGGTCCCCAGCATAGCCTGGATAAGCCCCTTCACCATAAATCCCAGGACAAGCAGATGCAGCCTCCAGTGGTGCCTCTTTTGGACCCTGATAGTAGCCATTTCCAAATGGGTTCGTGACAGTCCCAGCCAAGAGGCTAGCTAGATTGATCACCATCCCATCGAGACCAACATCATTGTTGGGTGCAACCAAAGGTGGGTTCTGTGGTCCGTAGATGGGCTGGTGGAATGGCCAAGCGCATTGACCTGGGCACTGTGTCTCAGAGTTACCAACCCAAATGTAACCAAACTTGGAGCTCTTTCCCTTAATATGACCATTGCTTGAGCCTGAAGCTGAGCCATGGGTTCCACACCTGCTTGAGCAGAACCCTTCAACAGCCACGTCAGCTGATGTCAAGACAACATTAATGGCATTTTTCTGAGCACCCTTTGATGCAATTTGTACGATTTGCTGATTTGTTAGTGACTTTCCCAAAGAGTAGTTCTCATCAAGGATTTGTGTACCCAATGAGAGGACAAGAGATGCAGGTTTCTTGCTGAGCTGATAGTATTTTTCCGTGGCTTTCCACCATGTAGAAACAGAGGGTTGATCTACTGTAGGCTTGGAAGATGTGACGGAATTGATGAAATCGGAGACAATTGCACGTTGAGAAGGCTTGAACTTGCCATACCAAATGAGATTAACAGAGATTTTGCCAGTTAGAAGAGGGCCGTTGTGGTATTGGAACAGCAAAGGCTGCTGCTCGGTTTGGTCTGACTCAGAAAGCCTCCTAGCTTCTGCATTGAAATGAATCAAAGAGACCAAGAAAACAAGAAAAAGAACAACACTGGAAGTAGCAAAAGAAGCCATGATGAATTGATTGATGAAACTATATATTTAACTGATCGGAGAACTGAACAAAGAGAGAAGAAGCTGAGATGAAATGTTCTTTGAGATTTGGGATGAAGAGAATTGAAATGAGGGAATGTATTTATAGTGCTGATTTTTTTAGGGTTGAAACTTGAAAGTGCTAGGAAAGAGCCGAAAATTAAAGAGAAAGGTAAACAAGTGGGGAGTGGGATGCCATGCCAGCCAAATGACGCGTTGTACTTTAAATTTTTAATCAATTGTCTGGCTCTCAACTGGATCTAACTATCTAAGTAGTTTATTATATTTGTGCTATTATTATTATTATTATTATTATTATTATTATTATTATTATTATTATTATTATAGTATTATATATTTATATAAATTTTACATATGCTATATAAATTTTGATATGTTTATATATTTTTATTGTTTTTATTTTATTTTTTGTGTCGTATCGTATTTTAACTATTTTTCTCATATTATATTCATATCATATTCAAAATTATTAAATTTACTTTAAACCGAACTAATGTGTTTAAAGGTTAATTTAACATTACTGTTGAAAAAAGTTTGAATCAGAAAAAAAAAAACTTGTGTTGGAAAAAATATGGTGAAAAAAAATATATTTTTAAAACTTTTAAGTGTTGGCATTACCGTAAAAAAAGTTCTGTTTGAAATTGAAATGTCATACATATATATCTATATGTTTAAAATAATAAAAATTTAGAGATCTGAAAATAATAAAAATATTTTATTCAAAAATTAGCTTTCAAAATTCAAAAACTTTATTTTTAATTTTTTTTGTTTAAATTATTAAATTATAATTTTAATCGTAAAAATTAAAAAAATTATCCATTTAATATTATATTTATAGTGAAACATAATTTTAAACTTTAAAAATGTATCAACCGTAATATTGCTAAACGAGATTTAAGAATACAATTTTAAGCCAGCTAAGCTAAGGGTGGATTAAGACAAAAGGAGACGTGCGTAAGGGAGAAAAGAAAAGGACAAAATTGAGTGGGTATTGAGTAGGGATGGTAAAATTCGATAAGACCGATGAATTTCGTACCGATTCGTTCCGAATTGAAAGGTTTTTTTTTGGAGCGGGATGGAGCGGAGCGGTTTTGGTAAATGCTTGTTCCACTCCGCCCCGCCCCGACTTTTGAAATTATTATTTTATCCTTTAAAATATTTTATATTTTTTCTTATATTTTTAATAAATATTAGATATATATACTAAAATCATATATATACTAATATTTTATATCTAACTTTTAGTATATATGTATTATATATATTATATTAAAGATTTTTATATACTAAAATTATGTTCATGAATAAATTATAATATTATTTTTAACAATATTAAGTTAAAAATAATTAATATAAATTAGGGTGTAGCGGAGTGGAGCACCGTGGAGCGGTTATGGATGTAACCGACATCTATGGATGTGGATGTTTCTAACATCAATGCAAAAGTGAGATGGAGGTAGATAAGATAATATCCATCCCCGCCCCGCTCCATTGTCATCCCTAATATTGAGTCAGGTAAGGGCACATTGAAGGCAGAGGGAAACCGCGTAATAATAGTCTTTAAGGAATGTTTAAATGTTTATGGCTATCGAGATATTATATGTCTGTTGTGACTTTTTTGTGTCTTTGGAACTGTGCAGCCAAAGTGGGTCTGGTTTTAGATATTCAAATGTGCAAGTTGCTGGAATATCTATGAATAACAATAACAAAAAAGTTGTTGGAATATCAAGTAATTGTGAATCATTGAAGAGAAATAAAAATAATGTAAGTTGAGCAAAATATGTCATGTTTATGTGGTGCATAATATAAGCACCTTTACAGATTTGTGATGTTTAATGTTTTGGTGTTTTCTTTCTACTATTTTTTTTTTGTAATGTCATAGAGTTGTTAAGCAATCAGATTGGACTGAATAAGTTCGGATAATAAAAAAATAATTATTTAAAGTTCGACCCAATTTGTTGTTGAATATCAATGTATTATTTTGAGTTTATATATATGAAATATGTATTTTAATACTTAGGTTGTCGTAATTAGATACACGATATATAATTAACGTACACAATTGATATCAAAATTGAATGAGAATTTATTCTCATTAAACACCCACTTGAAGAGGAAATTAGTTGGTTGTAGTTGTGTGTGATAATCAATCCCACATAGAACAAAGTTTGGCATTTACTAGTTGTTTATAAAGACTTGTGTTCAATGTTGGTTGGGTTCCAAGGGGCACCCAAGATTTGTGGTGGGTGATGACCTACATAAGTGCGCGCTGCCACTACTGAGTCGGGTTGGGTTGGGTCGAACCGGGCTTGGGTTATCACTATCCTAATTTTTTACTGCTCAGCCGGACCAACTTATTTAGATTGTCCAATTAATTCATTCCTTTTCGGTCCAGGACCGAACATGTTCTTGTTATTTCCAAAATCTATCTTTTCGGTAAAAACATGCCGGTTCGTCTTCCTGCATGACCGAACTAGTTCGTTACCAATGGTTGTGCCTGTTCTGATCAAACAGGTTCCTTCCATATGGTGTGTCTTTTTCGAACAGGTAGATTGCTTGCTTCAAATACAGATATCCTATGTCTGTTTTTCATTCACACAAAAATTCACTCAAATTATTTTGTGTCATCCGAGAGAGAGACTTAAACATTCTTCTGGTTCGCTGTGTTGCATCCGAGTGTGCTCTCATTTGCAACGTTTTTCGAGAAAACCTGAGAGACGATTTGCATCAAACTGTAAGCACATTTAGACAGGCAAAAAACGTCCTAAGGTCAGAGGTCCAACCTTGTCTCGATATTAATTTTTTTCAAATCAATTTTTACAAATATCTTTATATTCGATTCTATATATCTATTCGTATATTTATATTCTATTTATAAATAATATATAGCAAATAATCTCCAACACTTGTAACCTTTGAATTTTAGTTTTTCTTTAATTGGCCGAAAGCCTTTAAACTTTAATAGAACGGTGGAAAAATAATTTTGGGGTTTTTTTAAGTGATAAAGGTGGGATAGGGTGAGATTTGGAAAGGTGTCTTTGTACTCTCATTATTTAAAAAAAAAAAAAACTAATAATAACGTGGTAGAAAATGATTATTTGTTAAATAGTTACAGTTAATTATTATTTATTTATTTTTTTAATTAAATTTTTAAATTTTTTTATTATATCTTAAAGCATCACTTTATTAATTTACTTGTATAATTTAAAATTTTCATTGAAAGTGGATGAAAAAAAAAATTATTTATTAAAATACTACAAAAGTTTTTGTACTTTTTGTACTTATTTTGAATGAACTTTTATATTTTTTATTATACTTAAATAAATTAATATCTTTTAGTTTGTATATGTCAGCTGGCATTCGATGGCCATGTGGAAGATTACATGACATGATGATGTGGCCAAATGGGACTGAATTGGACTAAGACAGTTGATAAAAAAGAATTAACATCTAATTACCAATCCGGAGTGGGAACACCATTTTTCCCCTACCGAAATTAATTAACATGTAATCACCAAATTAATATTTTAGCCTAAAAATACTTGCCAAAACAGGGCATCACCTAGTATCACGTTGTGAAATACTAGTACTATTATCAAGCTACAAATACAATTCACATTTCTTAGATATATGTGTTACACTTACACTAATGATAATATGTATATTTGTTTCTACTTTCTAGTTAAATCGCTCGTTTGGATGCTAGAAATTTACCACTTTTTAATCATGTTTGTTTGACCCATTTTCATCTCGCCAAGCTAGACCATAATATGTTAAACTGTTCAATAATCCCAAATAGAACAAACACCTAATTTACATCCGTTAAACTTACAAGAACTCAGGATATATATATATATATATATATATATATATATATATATATATATATATATATATATATATATAAAAGCAAGTAAATGTTAGGCAGAGGTAATAAAACACACTGCTATCCTCTTGCTTTTTTTTTTTTTTTTTTCTAATACTTTCTGAAATATTTATTGATTTAAGTATCGAAACACACTTCGAAGATCAAACTCCGATACTCTTCGACATTTTTTGTCCATGCAGACCAATCTCAAAGATCTACTAAGCTTCATTTTCAAAAACCATCAATGCTCTCGGTTGAAAATTTGCGGCCATTGCAGCTTAAGCATAAGTAACTCTAATATCTTATATTCATCTGGATCTAAATGGCAGACGAACTTCTCCCGATTGAATAGGGGATTCTATTTGGTACAAAACATGCACACTTTCAGTTGAACTACTTCAAACATGTTTGTAGCCAAAGAAATTAAGTAGAAATTAACATCCCGTCCATCTACCGGTAATGGTTTAGGCTAATCAATCTTTTCTGCTTCGAATTTACTCCCAGATCAAAGTGCAATTTTCCTTGAAATTTCCCTTCATATTCAGCTTTTTTAAGGTTTAAACTTTGAACTGTTGAAGCAAATATTGTACTTTATCATGAATAAAGCAGCAACGATTTTCATTTCCCATTTTACAGGGTAGGCACAAAGTTAAAAATCTTAGGACAAGACATGTGCAATGCAAAAAAGAAGAGAAAAAAAACAGCACTTGCGTGAATAATTGTTTACAATAATTTTACCAAAAAATTTTGTCACTAATTGCTTGAAATGACAATTGTTCCTAGTAGGTCCCCATTCTTGCTGGCAACTGGGGGCTTTTTCTATTAACATTCCAATATTCATCTCTGCTCTCTAGTCTCTTCCTAAGCTGGGCCAAGATAACTGGAAAAGCAGAAACGTAAGTTTCACGAATAAAGTTTTGCCTACATTCTTGACCAAATCTCGTACCAATTGTATGAAAATAAAGCATGAGAGTAAACAAGCTGATAAGAGAGATTAATAATGTAAAATTAATAGTCCCATCCAGAAATTAAATTGTGGTCACGAATATATTTTTGGTGTGTCGCTTTTATCATAATTACAGATATTATAAATATTATCATGATCAATTTCAATAAATATCTAAAATAATTGAGAGATAAAATCAATATCACAAAATAATAATCATAATATGATCACTATTTAAATTTCTGATCCCATCTAAAACTTGAAGGTAAATAAGAATTGCAAATTATGGAAAAAGCAAACCAAAGTAGTTTGCTGTCTGATCTATTATTTATCCGCATAAGCAAAATAAATTAACAAATAAAAGAATTACATCCTTGTGTGTACATTCTGCTACCACTAATTTGGTAACCACTGCTTCAAATTGTTAGGCCAAAGTTGAGCAAGATGATGTAGCAGGGTTATACAAAGCAGGAAGTAAGTATTTCCTTCCATTATCACCATGAGCATTGTAGCTAGCACCAGTTGTAGGGTCTACAAGTAAATTTCCTGCATAGCCTGGATAAGCCCCTTTACCATAAATTCCAGGACAAGCTGATGAAGCTTCCAATGGTGCCTCAGCTGGGCCCTGGAAGTAACCATTTCCAAAAGGGTTCGTAACAGTCCCGGCAAAGAGGCTAGCCAAGTTGATCACCATGCCGTCAAGACCCACATTGTTGTTTGGTGCAACCAACGGTGGGGTTTGTGGTCCGTAGATTGGTTGGTGGAATGGCCAGGCACATTGACCAGGGCACTGGATCTGGGAGTTACCAACCCAAATGTAAGCGAATTTGGAGTACCTCTTAGCCTTGACGTGACCATTGGGTCCATTGCTTGAGCTCAAGGCAGATCCATGAGTCCCACATCGGCTCATGCAAAACCCTTCAACAGCAACATCAGATGCTGTTAAGACAACGTTAATAGCATTCTTTTGGTCACCCTTTGAGGCCAATTTAACAATTTGTTTGCTCTTCAGTGACTTCCCAAGTGAATAATTCTCATCAAGAATCTGTTTTCCCAAAGAAAGGGAAAGAGAGTATTTCTTAGAGGTGAGGTGGTAGTATTTCTCGGTGGTCTTCCACCATTGGGCAACCGAGGGTTTGTTGTTAAGAGATGGTTCAGTACTAGATGAAAGGGAGGTAACAAAATCAGAGATAATAGCCCTCTCGGAAGGTTTGAACTTGCCATACCAAATCAGATTGATTTTAATTCTGCCTGAAAGGAGAGGACCGTTGTGGTATGTCAAGAGCTGAGGCTGGTCTTGTACCACTTCACTCAGCTTTCTTCCAGCCAAAGAGATTTGAAACAAAGAGATCAAAAGGAAAACTTTTAAGACACTTTGAAATTGAATAACAAAAGAAGCCATTTTTTACAACTGAGAAAGCTTGGAGTTTGAGTTGTGATATTGAGAGAGTGGAAAAGGGTATATAAAGACCTCTAAGAATAGTTTATTTATTGAACTTTCATTCATTTTTTGAATTAAAAAAAGGGTTTTTGAAGTTTAGGAACCTGCAGAGAAACAGACAAATGAAAAATGGGGATAATACAGTAAAGGACAACACTTTCTCACTCGTCTGCTAAACAAATATGGGCGTGGAATTCAATGCCAAGAACGCGCGTGTATGGAAGCTTCTTGAGGAAGTGGGCAAGCTCTTTTCGTCGCTGGAAAACGAAAAGCATTACAGCTTAGTCACAGTTAACCTAAGTTTCTAACCCTTTATTGACCAAAACAACCTTGGCTTTTTAATGCATTACGGAACATGAGGAGGGTAAATGCGGTAAAATGGAAGCAGATAAACGTTATGAAAGACAGGCTGGAAGGGAGGACTGTTCCAGCTGGCAGTCCGCAAGTGGGCAAAGAGGTGAAGCGTGGGTATTCTATTTCTAGGTGAAAAGCACGTGAGAGTACGCGCTTGCGGCTCTTAAAAACGGGCTGGAAGAAAGGAAGGCACAAAAGGCTCGTGAAGTAAGAAAAAGCGATTAGTTAATAGGCTTAGCTGGATCAAGCTAACACGAGCCAAAGGTACAGCTGTGGTCTTGACAGTGGTTCGCTAGGGCCAGCCATTGCCAGCCAGCCAGCCCAGCCCTTTTTAAAAAAAAAGGGACTTCGTTTAACGTTGGTTTTGATTTTAAATTTTTGAACTTCAAAAATTCAAAGGAAGTAGAGAGGATTTAAGGGTAATTGCAAATAAATTATAGATTATGATGGAAATTCTTTATTTTTAAGTGTGCCAATTCATATTTCCTATACAATAAATAGATCAAGATTCAAGGGTATTTAGATTGCCTAAAAGAGACGAATAAAATTATCAATTTTTTTAAAAAAATTTCTTTATTAAAAAATAAAATATAATTTTCACACAAATAAAGATAAAGTTTAACTTTTGTAGTATATTTTTGTCTTTAAATTAAATGGAGAGAGTGGCAAGCCCATTGCCTTTATTTCTTTTATTTTTCTCTTTGTGGTAGTAGGGATGAATAACATTATGATCGAGAAAGAAAAAAATAAAAGAAATTTTGGATACTTCATCTTTTAAAAATTAATATATAATATCAAATATTATATAATTTTAATTTTAATTATAAAAGATATTTTAAAAATAAATCAAATAAATAATATATACGTCAGTTTACAAATATTTATCACATGTCATCACTCATCAACTATCATTCACTTAATGTCAGATTTAACTGAAAATATTGATAAAATTATCATGTCATTTATAATGTTAAAAGTATAAAAACTCACAAATATGAATTTTCAAAAACGTGACTGAAAATTTAAAAATCACGGATACTACTTTAAAGAAGAAAAAAAAAGTGAAAATAAAATAAAGAAACTTGTAATTAACGTCATCCTATCTAAGCCTAAATTCACGAGCTTAATTAAACATAATCCAAAACCTAGCGAGGCAATCACGAGGCATATTTGTTAAGCAAAATCCATTACTTAATATAGATCACATGATTCTTATATCTAACTGCAATATAAAATTATTATCTTAATAAATTAATAATGTTGCAAGAGCACTCGTTGGATCCTTGAGAATCTAAGCCTTCTGCGATTCAAAATCTAAAAACCATGTTCATGATCATAAATCTAAAGTTCAAGTAATGTTTATTATTACATGAAATCTTTGACTAAATTTCATGTCCTATATCATATCGATTCTCTTTGTCTGCAATCTGGATGGTTTATGTATATATATAGCTGTATTTGTCTCTACGTTTACCAAAATTTTGGGTTTTTTTTAGGAGATTTAGAGGTTTGATCAGTTTCAACATTCAACAAAAATCATGTATAAAAATTATAGTTAATTAATAATTTGAAGCATTTGTAATTAAAGTAGGAGTCCGTGATGAGATGGCTAATAATTAATTTCCCTTCTGCATTATATATTTTACAGCTGTAAGAGATCATGATTATGATCCTGACTGCACAATAAGAGAGATTCATAATTAAGTTATGGGAAATGTTAATTCGTGCTTATAGATATTAATTAAAATGATATATGTAAAATATATATATATAATTAATATTTTTTTTAATTCAATTTAAAAATAATGTATATAAGCATCAATTAACCGAACCTGTAAGTTATTGGCTGCAAACCTCTCGGTGTTTTGGAATTCAGTGTTGGGAATTTGTTAGCTCTTTGCATTCTCTAACTGTGGCAATTCATATATATATTTTTAAGGTTATTATAAACTTTAAAAGGTTACCAGCTGCAGCATTGCATATTCATTTGCAGTCTATGGTTTTTCTGCTAGACAATTTTCTAATTTATAACCCTTGAAGAAATCTGTGATTGAATAGTATTATATTCCGCTAGCACCTCATTTAAGATACCTTACCTTGGATGCCTCCAAGCTGCTGCAGCATACGATGAGCTCGAGCAGAGAATCCAGCCTGTCTCAAGGATATGAGCTTGCTTTGTTCCCATACTTGCAAACATGGTCATCCAAAACTTTGAATACTTCAAACCTGCACGAGTGATGCTTTGAAACTTTAACTTAAAAAATTAAATTGCAATACTCATCCACTACGCAGACAGGCAAAATACTTGTAGTATCAAAGACATTATCATCTTAAGCCAAGATTGTTGCTTATTAAATGAAGAGTAATCCACTATAAATATGGTGGGTAGGAAAATTACTCTAAAGGGGTTTAACATTTAATTATGCCAAGTCTTCTGGTATTATTTTTCCAGGAACAGTGTTTTTTTATTGAATTTTCATATACTCATTACAATGCTTATCTAACCAAGTACCTGGCCTGTGGTTTCTGAGATTTAATGTTTACATGCTTGCATTAAATGAGTAGTAATTCTGAAAGATTGGGAGGTTGAGAGCTTTAATGTATTTGATGGTTTTGGTTATTGTATCTCATGATTAAGTTAGATAAATTGTCTGGTGAACTACTCGCAATATCAGGCATGGATGGCTTCCGAGTTTCCGACCCTACAAAAGCATGGGATGGGGGGGGCTCTGGTTCTAATTCTTATAGTTCAGTTTGAGCAACCAAATGTTCTGAAATCCATGATGTGACAGTACATTGCAATTTTAGCTGTGGACAAACGAATTAAAGGATAAAGCTACCTTACCTACATCTAGATATGGTCATAAAGATTCCTTTCGTACAGAACAGTGCACCTAGAACACCCATACTGTTATACTCATATCAAATAAGTTTTAAAATTCAACGACAAATCAGGTCTTAGAAATTCATTACTATGAAATCATTACTTACATCTTTCAAAAGAAATGACAATTGATTTTAAATAATTTGATGATACAAAATACACGTAGATAAATAATTACAATAGCAGGTAGGTTGACAGACCGAATGAACAACATCATATTTTCATTAATTTTAAGTATAAAACGTGTGAGATAAATTATAAAACTCTTGAGATTTCGTTTTGTTCATTTTTTTTCTTTGCTATTTATTTGTTTTTTTTTTTTAATTTTTATTGATTTAAATATTGAAACACGTCTCAAAAACATAACTCCGACATTTTTTTTATCTTTGTTTTCATTTCACGTCCTCTCTATAACCTTTCAACTCTCCTTTCATAAGAAAGTCACTCAAGTCACTCTCCAACTTAAAAGGCTAAAACACCATCAACACATACAAAATTTTGTTGAATATGGCTCAAAGTTAACCAAGGAAGCTTCCACCAAAGCCACCAACCAAGATCAATAATGGTAGACCACCATAATAGTTGGTGGATGGTGGCTACTTTGTTTGCCACTAGCTATGTGTTCCCACCATAATAGTTGGTGGATGGTGGCTACTTTGTTTGCCACTAACTATGTGTTCACACCATGGATGATGCCTATAAAAGGCCATGTAGAGTGAGAGAGAAAAATGAGTGAGTTGAGAGAGTGTGAGTGAGATAGAGTTGGAGAGCTTCAAAGGTGAGCTCAAAGAGCTCCCTCCCGGTATAGATGTGAGAGCTCTAGAGAGAGCCCCTCCCGGTTGAGTGTGTGCTATAGAGAGCACTTGTAATACGTATCTCTTGTAATACTCCATCTCCGATAAATACAAAGCTTTGCTCCTCCTCCCGTGGACGTAGGCATATTGGCCGAACCACGTAAAAATTATCGGTGTTTTTTCAGTGTGTTTTTTTTATCGGTTTTAGTAATCTCGTTTTAGTTCCGCACAACAAATTGGTATCAGAGCCAAATTTTACGTAAAACCGAGTTTGTTCGATTCTGTCCGTTTTTTCAAAAGTGCTCCAATTTGTGTTTTGAAAATACCAGGTTGAAGAGGTCGTTGAGAGGAGTGCAGCAGAATCAACCGGAGCACCAGAAGAGGCCGCACGCGCCCACACGCGCCGCCAGAAGAATCGCGAGTGGGCCTCACTCGCCCACGCGCCGCACGCGCTCCAGAGGATGAAGGCGCGTGAAGCCCACGCGCCGGTCACCACCAGCCTGCACGCGCCCACGCGCCACCGCACGCGCCCCACGCGCCGCCGTAGCTCCGACCAACTTTTTCGGGCCATTTTTTGAGCCGTTTCAGAACACTATTCCGAGACTTTTCCGAGCCGGTTGAGCTAAACCGAGTCCATTTCGAGCCACCTGCAGCAGAATATTCGCAGAATATTCACCGTGTGTCTAAAATTTACACAGTTGGACCCGTTCCTGGCTATTTTGACTATTCCGGACTCAACCGCGGCATCCGTTTTTCCATACAGGTAACGGAAAAACTCTGAGTTGGTAATTTTGTTTTATTACCATGATAGAATCATTAGAGACAACTGAAACAACCAACAGCGCACCATCAAGTTCTTACATCAGAAAAAACTCGATGACCACTGCAAAGTTCGAGGTGGAGAAATTTGATGGCACCACGTAACTTTGGCATGTGGCAGTGCGAAGTACTGGACCTGTGAGTCCGCGAAGGACCAGTAGACAGTGAAGATCCCTTCCAGTAGGAGGTGAAGACCCCGTCTAGTCCGGTAGACGGTGGAGATCCCGTCCAGTAGAAGGTGAAGATCCTGTCCAGTCCAGTTCAGTAGACAGTGAAGATCCCGTCCAGTAGGAGGTGAAGATCCAGTCCAGTCCAGTTCAGTTGACAGTGAAGATCCCGTCCAGTAGGAGGTGAAGATCCTGTCCAGTCCAGTTCAGTAGACAGTGAAGATCCCGTCCAGTAGGAGGTGAAGATCCTGTCCAGTCCAGTTCAGTAGATAGTGAAGATCCCGTCCAATAGGAGGTGAAGATCCTGTCAAGTCCAGTCCAGTAGGCGGTGGATATCCTATCTAGGAGAAGAATCCTATTAATCCGCGAAGGACCAGTAGACGGTGAAGATCATGTCCAGTCCAGTCCAGTAGGCGGTGGATATCCTATCTAGAAGAAGAATCCTGTTAATCCGCGAAGGACCAGTAGACGATGAAGATCATGTCCAGTCCAGTCCAGTAGGCGGTGGATATCCTATCTAGGAGAAGAATCCTGTTAATCCGCGAAGGACCAGTAGACGGTGAAGATCATGTCCAGTCCAGTAGGCGGTGGATATCCTATCTAGGAGAAGAATCCTATTAATCCGCGAAGGACCAGTAGACGGTGAAGATCATGTCCAGTCCAGTCCAGTAGGCGGTGGATATCCTATCTAGGAGAAGAATCCTGTTAATCCGCGAAGGACCAGTGGACGGTGAAGATCCTGTCCAGTCCAGTCCAGTAGGCGGTGGATATCCTATCTAGGAGAAGAATCCTGTTAATCCGCGAAAGACCAGTAGACGGTGAAGATTATGTCCAGTCCAGTCCAGTAGGCGGTGGATATCCTATCTAGGAGAAGAATCCTGTTAATCCGCGAAGGACCAGTAGACGGTGAAGATCATGTCCAGTCCAGTCCAGTAGGCGGTGGATATCCTATCTAGGAGAAGAATCCTGTTAATCCGCGAAGGACCAGTGGACGGTGAAGATCCTGTCCAGTCCAGTCCAGTAGCCGGTGGATATCCTATCTAGGAGAAGAATCCTGTTAATCCGCGAAGGACCAGTGGACGGTGAAGATCCTGTCCAGTTCAGTCCAGTAGGCGGTGGATATCCTATCTAGGAGAAGAATCCTGTTAATCCGCGAAGGACCAGTAGACGGTGAAGATCATGTCCAGTCCAGTAGGCGGTGGATATCCTATCTAGGAGAAGAATCTTGTTAATCCGCGAATGACCAGTAGGCGGTGGATATCCTATCTAAGAGAAGAATCCTGTTAATCCGCGAAAGTCCAGTAGACAGTGAAGATCTTGTCCAGTAGGAGGTGAAGACCCCGTCCAGTAGACGGTGGAGATCCCGTCCAGTAGACAATGAAGATCCTGTCTAGTAGGAGTTGAAGACCGCTCCAGTCCAGTAGACAGTGAAGATCTTGTCCAGTAGGAGGTGAAGACCCCGTCCAGTAGACGGTGGAGATCCCGTCCAGTAGACAATGAAGATCCTGTCTAGTAGGAGGTGAAGACCCATCCAGTCCAATAGACGGTGAAGATCCCATCCACAGTAGGAGGTGAAGATCCCGTCCAGACCAGTAAAAAGCTCAAAATACTGAGATCTGATATTGGCGATTATCCGTTCCTCAAAGTGAAGATCAGACACTTTGAAGCTCCGGGCACTCCACGATAGAATGGAGGTGCAGAACGGATGATTAGAACTTTGGTTGATAGAGTTCGAGTTATCTCAGTGAGGCTTGAGAAAGGCATTTTGAGTAGAGGCTTGGCCTCTTAGAGTATCAACTGACTACCCTCTACAGCATTGGATGCATGGATTGGAAAATCCTTAGAGGTAGAGTCTTAAAACCGGATCGGCTGTTTTTCGGATGCTTAACTGGATCCTAGAGCCAAGAAAGCTGTCTTCTTGGGCTTTAGTGAAGGACTAAAAGCAGTCCGACTGTGGAACCCTGAGTCAAAGAAAGTCATCGTAAGCCGAGATGTTGCCTTTGACGAATCTGTAATGCTGAAACTGTCAACTCCAGAGAATGTGAACCATGATTCTCTAAAGCAGGTGGAGTTTGAATCAGAAGATGCTGGTCAAAATTCCGATGAATCTGAACCAGAATCTGATGACACCTTAACTGAAGTGGAGAAGTCATCACCAGAAATCTTTCAGCAACCTGTATCAGTTGCCACCAGTAGACCGAATAGACATATTCGGAAACCTGCTCGGTACACAGACATGGTGGCATACGCCCTTCCAGTAATTGATGATGATGTTCCGATCAATTACAAAGAAGCTGTAAACAGCCCTGAGCATGCCCAGTGGAAGGAGGCGATGGATGAAGAGATGACATCACTTCATCAAAATCAGACTTGGAAGTTGGTTCCACTTCCAACACTCAAAAGATCAATTGGGTGCAAATGGGTCTTTGCCAAAAAGGAGAGTGCTACCGGCAAAGACAACATCAGATACAAAGCCAGATTGGTAGCCAAAGGTTACGCTCAAAAGGAAGGAATAGACTACAATGAGGTATTTTCACCTGTTGTTAAGCATGCATCTATTCGGATATTATTGGCTTTAGTAGCACAGTATGACCTAGAGTTAGTTCAACTTGATGTAAAAACTGCATTCCTCCATGGTTCCTTAGAGGAGGAAATTTATATGACTCAACCAGATGGTTTTAGAGTCCCCGGTCGTGAAGATTGGGCATGTAAGTTGAATAGGTCTCTATACGGTCTGAAGCAGTCACCGCGACAGTGGTACAAGCGGTTTGACACCTTTATGTTGGATCAGAAGTACACACGCAGTCAATTTGATCACTGTGTTTATTTCCGGAAACTCCAAAATGAATCATTTATCTACTTGCTTTTATATGTTGATGATATGTTAATCGCATCTATAAGCGAGGTGGAGATCGACAGGCTGAAGGCTCAACTGAGCTCAGAGTTCGAGATGAAGGATCTTGGAGAAGCTAAGAAAATTCTTGGGATGGAAATCAGCAGAGATAGAAAAAATGGTGTGATCAAATTGACCCAGGCTCAGTATCTGAGCAAAGTACTTCAGAGATTTGGCATTAATGATAAGACCAAATCTGTAAGTACTCCTTTAGCGGCACATTTCAAACTCAGTGCATTGATGTCACCAAGTACAGATGGTGAGAAGAGACAGATGGATCATGTTCCATATGCCAATGCAGTAGGTGCCCTAATGTATGCAATGGTGTGTACGAGACCTGATATTTCACATGCTGTCAGTATGGTAAGCCGGTACATGCATAATCCTGGTAAAGGCCATTGGCAAGCTGTGAAATGGATTCTACGGTACATTCATGGTACTGTGGAAACAGGCTTAAAATTCGAGAGAAGTAAAACTATTGGCAAGCATCTTGTCGGATATGTGGATTCAGACTATGCTGGAGATCTTGATAAGCGTCGTTCAACTACTGGTTATGTGTTCACCATAACAGGAGGACCAGTAAGTTGGAGATCAACTTTACAGTCAACAGTAGCTCTGTCTACAACAGAAGCAGAGTACATGGCTGTAACGGAAGCTTTCAAGGAAGCAATTTGGCTTCAAGGATTGATTGATGATTTCGGGATAGCACAGAAAAAGGTAGATGTTTTCTGCGATAGCCAGAGTGCCATTTGCCTAGCTAAGAACCAAGTTCATCACAGTCGGACCAAGCATATTGATGTTCGCTATCACTTTATCCGAGAAATAGTAGATGAAGGAAACATTCTACTACAGAAGATCGGGACTGCAGATAATCCTGCAGATATGCTAACAAAAATAGTTTCTGGGATCAAGTTTCAACATTGTTTGGACTTGATCAATATCTCTCGAGTTTAAAGCACCTGAAGGAGGAAGGAGGAAGCTCTGATCAGTGAATTCTCTCTGTGGATTCTCGCCAAGGTGGAGATTGTTGAATATGGCTCAAAGTTAACCAAGGAAGCTTCCACCAAAGCCACCAACCAAGGTCAATAATGGTAGACCACCATAATAGTTGGTGGATGGTGGCTACTTTGTTTGCCACTAGCTATGTGTTCCCACCATAATAGTTGGTGGATGGTGGCTACTTTGTTTGCCACTAACTATGTGTTCACACCATGGATGGTGCCTATAAAAGGCAATGTAGAGTGAGAGAGAAAAATGAGTGAGTTGAGAGAGTGTGAGTGAGATAGAGTTGGAGAGCTCCAAAGGTGAGCTCCAAGAGCTCCCTCCCGGTAGAGATGTGAGAGCTCTAGAGAGAGCCCCTCCCGGTTGAGTGTGTGCTATAGAGAGCACTTGTAATACGTATCTCTTGTAATACTCCATCTCCGATAAATACAAAGCTTTGCTCCTCCTCCCGTGGACGTAGGCATATTGGCCGAACCACGTAAAAATTATCGGTGTTTTTTCAATGTGTTTTTTTTATCGATTTTAGTAATCTCGTTTTAGTTCCGCACAACAAATTTAATTTAACCACAATGGTGAATTCTACAAAGTCTATAAAACATAAACAAACTGATTTTAATTAGTTATCCAGTGAAACAGGGGATTTGATTGCTTGCCATTTTGGTTGCTGTGAAATCGATGTAAGCATTAGCTAAGTCTCCTAATCTCCATGCAAATAAAAAAAAGGAGATTCTCGCCAGATGTCTCCCTCTCTAATCTTATCTTTTTCCCAGTTCTCGTGATCTCTGTATTTTTTAACTGCGTAGCTGCCAATGAAAGCTACAGCCCAACCCCTACCACTTTCTCAGTGCATGTACCAACTCACCTATAAATACCCCCTTCACTCATATCCCGAAATCAAAGTCAAGTTTCCTAATTTGTCCCTTTGCAATTTTTTATTCTTTCAAATGGGTTTCTATCAGTTAGCCAAAACAATGCCTCTTGTTATTATTGTACTTATTATTTACCTAAACTTAGCTAATGTTTGTCTTGGAGCAAGAAAGCTAACCTCTCTATACCAGCCACCATCCATGGCCCTGACTTACCACAAAGGGGCATTGCTTGAAGGAAATCTTCCTGTTTCTATTCTTTGGTATGGTGAATTCTCACCATCTCAGAAATCCATCATTGCTGATTTTCTACTATCTCTCAATCCACAAAAGGAACATTTGGGTCCCTCTCCTGCAAAACCCTTAGTCTCTCATTGGTGGAACACTATCCAAACTTACATGAAAAGAGCTGGTAAAAGCGATGCCCGTATTGTGTTGGGAAACCAAGTTTCAGATAAGAACTGTTCTCTTGGCAAAATTCTTAAGAAGTCCCAAATTTCGGGGCTGGCTAGACGAGTCGATCCAAAACCTGGTGGATTAACTCTAGTTCTTACAGCCAAAGACGTGGCTGTCGAAGGCTTTTGCATGAGTAAATGCGGGTTTCATAGCTCAAACAACGCCAAGGAAAAATTCGTCATTATCTGGGTTGGAAACTCAGTGACTCAATGCCCAGGCCAATGCGCGTGGCCATTCCACCAACCCATTTATGGACCACAAACTCCGCCACTCGGTGCACCCAACGGAGACGTGGGTGTGGATGGCATGATCATAAACATAGCTAGTCTTTTAGCTGGGGCTGTGACAAATCCATATGGAAATGGTTATTTCCTGGGCTCGGATGGGGCTCAGCTTGAGGCAGCATCGGCTTGCCCAGGAATATACGGTAAAGGGGCGTACTCTGGATATGCTGGGGAGCTGTTAGTGGATCGAACCACCGGTGCTAGCTACAATGCACAAGGTGTCAATGGAAGGAAATACTTGCTACCAGCCTTGTTTGACCCTCTTGCTTCTCAGTGTTCAACGCTTGTGTGAGGGGCATTTTAGTTTGTATTGTGTATTAATCTGCTCTTATATTTGTAAATAAATTTTAATATTAAGTTATTTATTATTTTGTTTTCTTCATTTATTTATAAAAAAAAAAAACTCTTTCAAACAAAAATCCTGATTAATTTTTATAGGAGGGAAAGATAAAATCATATTTCAACGCCCACGTTTTCCTTCTCCTTTTCTCAAACTGTTGAACGAAAAAGACGATCAACTACTTAAAAAAATTAATTTTTTATTATAAAATAAAATAAATTTATATTTTTAAAATTAAAGAAAAAATAAAATCATTAATTAATGTAACAAAAATTATTTAAAAAGTTGATGTGATATTCAACTTTGTGTTTATTTGATAACGTGGATGTCAAATGTTGACGTGATTCTAATAAAATATATTAATTTAAACTGACGTTAATAAAATAACAAATTAAATTGACAAAAATGTCACATTAAATTATTTTTTGTCAACTTAATTTGTTATTTTGTCCACGTTAGTTTAAAATAATATATTTTATTGGTGCTACATTATAAAATAAACACAAGGTTAAATGACATGTCAGTTTTTTTAATAGTTTTTGTTACACTAATTAGTGATTTTATCTTTTTGCTTCAATTTTAAAAATATATAGACTAAATTACTCAATTTTATAATAAAAAAATTAATTTACATGATATGATATAGTACAGAGATTTTTCATGTACTTTGACCGAAAAAGATCGTTTTTTTTTATCACAATATAGCTAAAAAAATTTATTTATCGAAATACCGTTGTTTTCATATTAATTCTCAAAATTCGCTAATTTTAAATCAGCTGAAAAATCGCCATCACCAATGACGATTTTTCAACGTGTATTTGAAAAAAAAAATTAAATTTTAAGAAGGGAAATCGCCAGTGGTGATTTCCCATCTTTCTTTTTCTTTTCTTTTTTTCATTATGAAATAATATAAATTATATAATTAAAAAAATAATTTTTTTTTATTTAATTATTAAATAATAAAAATTATATAATTTTTAAAAATAAAAAAAAATAAAAATAAATTTTATAATTTAAATAATAAAATTTAAAAAATAATTTATAAAAAATTTAAAAATTATATTCGTAATATCAATTGAATTCTTTTCAACTTGTACTCGTAATAAATGGACCTTTGGGAGAAAGACTAACCAAAGGGTTATGGATTATGCAAGAATGAAGGTTATAGCTATACCTATCCACGGGCCGGTAGGGGTGTTCACTATTCGGTTTTAACCGAATTAACCGACCGAAATTTAATTCGGTTCGGTTAATCGGTTAACAAAATAAATTTCGGTTCGGTTAACGGTTAAAGGATTTTTAAATTTTCGATTAATTCGATTCGGTTAAGCGAAAATAACCGAATTTCCCGATTTAACCGAAATACACTAAATGACAATAGTTTCTACCGTTTACTATTTGTCTTTTTTTTTTACTTAAATTAATTTATAAAATATAAAAGCATAAAACAAATCCTAAATGCTAAAACCCAAAAGACCCCCACTCTCAACCTCTCTCTCTCAACCCTGAAGACTCTGCCTTTCTTCTTCTTCCATAACCATTAATGCTGCTCAAATCTCGTATTGCTGGTGAGTTCAATTTCTTTTTTGTTTTATTTTTAACTATATGTTAGCTTATAAAAAGTTTTAACTCTTTAGTTAAAATTTTGGATGGTGTTTTTGCAAGCAATTCTGGGTGGTGTTTTTGCAAGCTTTGAGGTTATGACTTGGTTATAATCAACTTGGTTAAGCTAAACTTTTTGTTTGTCCTTGAATCTTGATTGAGCTAGATGGATTTATTGGAACTGGTAATGATTTTGTTGGGAGTTTGTCTGGAACCATTTTTTAGCAATTTCTGGATTTTTATTTCGGTTAATTCGAAAATTAACCGAAATAATTTCGGTTCGGTTAATTAACCAAATTTCTTATTCGGTTCGGTTAACGGTTAAAGGGAAAAAAAATCGGTTAATTTGGTTAATTGAAATTCGGTTCGGTTATTAACCGAATTAACCGTTTGAACACCCCTACGGGCCGGGTAACCCGCTTGGCCCGATAATTCTTTTTTTTTTATTCTTTTAATATAATATATATTTGTAGATTGATAGCCCAAGTCCGTTTAGTCTCGCCCATATTTTTTTTTAATTTTTTTTAATATATATTATATTATTATTTAATCTTTAATAATTTTATAATTTTTTTTTATATTAAGTTAATAAACATGGACAACTTAACATATTTTTTAATGTTTACACTATAATATTATATATATTTAATTTTTATATGACATAAATTACATAATATATATATAAATAATATATTATTTAGTTAAAAAATCGACTGGGCAAAGATGTGCTCGGGCCTTGAATGTTGGAGCCAAGGTCCGACCCAAATTTTAAACGGGACTAATTTTTTTACCCAAACCCATTTTTCGGGCCTAATATTTTTGTCCAAGCCCTCCCAAATATGGACGGGCCTTCGGGCTTGGGCGGGTAGCCCGGCCCTTGGACAGGTTTACATGGTGGTAAATCCGACCCGATAAACCCGAATCGTATTTATATAATTTTTAAAATTGTTATTATTTAAAAATTTTATTTAAATTTTACAATTTTTTAATTTTCAATTTTTTAAAATTATAAATTATATAATTTTTATTTTCGGGCTTAGGCAAAGGAAATAAAAAAATTTCGGGTCTCAGCCAGGTCCGATAAATATTAAAAATCAATCTGGTATTTTATATAAATATTAAAAATACATTTATATATATATATATTTATATTTATATTTATAATTAAAGTTAAATAAAAAATATTTTTATTTAATAAATAATAATTCGGGCTAAGCAGGTCGGCCCGAATTACAAAAATACTTGTCCAAGTTCGGCTCAAATAAGATCGGGGCTTATCGGGCCGGGCGGGTTACCCGGCCCGTGGATAGGTCTAGCTATGACCTTCATTCCTGCATAATCCACAACGCTTTAGTTGGTCTTTCTCCCGGAGGTCCATTTATTAAGAATACAAGTTGAAAAGAATCCGATTGGTATTACGAAAATAATTTTTAAATTTTTTATAATTTTATCATTTAAATTATAAATTTTATTAAAATTTTATTAAAATTTTATTTTTATTTTAAAAAATTTAAAATTATATAAATTTTATTATTTAATAATTAAATAAAAAAGAAAATAAATTATATTTTTAATTATATAATTTATATTATTTCATAATAAAAATAAATTATATTTTTAATTATATAATTTAATTATAAAATTTATTTTTTTTTTCAAAAAATATAAAAAAAAATTGCTATGGGGGATGACGATTTCTTTTGGTTTTTTTTTTAATTTTTTTTTCAAATACACGGATTTTAAAAGTAACGAATTTTAAGAATTAATCTGAAAATAACGATATTTCGATAAATAATTTTTTTTAAGTTATTGTGATAAAAAAACCGAAAAGGACCATAGTAAAAAGGAAAAAAAAAAAGTAATAAAATTTACCAGCATAAACCAATGGGTGGCACTAATGATGAAGGCCTCATTGGTGATGTTCCTCAGCTTTTGCCCATATCAACTTCCTCGATGGTAATTGTCCTTTTTTATTTTATTTTTTTTGTTTTTCTGTCAATTTGCAAGCCAGGAAAAAGAGGCGGATGGGTTTGAAAAATACTTTTGGCCTTGATTGAATATCTGTTTTATAGGTTTCGCTAATGAGTGTTTTTAAGTATTTTTTAAAGTTAGTTAATATATTATTTATAATAAAAATATTATATTAATTATAAAAATTGATAACTTTATTTATCATTTTCAATGCATTGAGTAAAGATATTATCACATATACTACTTTAAAAAATGTCCTTAGAACATTTGTTAATAAAATCTCTATTTTATTTATGTCTTTGCTTTTCTTGTCCTCCAAATTAGTGCTGAGAATGTGAATTATATGCACGAAAGTGGGAGCAAGCTTAGATGCTTAAATTTGGTAGAGATTAACCCATTTAACTTGGGCTCTTTACTATTGGATCTTCCGCCCACGTAAATTGGACCCTATTTTTGGCTATCAAACTAAGCCCAATGACCCCAATCTCACCAGTGCTTGCACGACCACCAACCAACTAAATCTAGAATGGCTTTATTAATAAAAAAATCATGTACAAGTAAGCTTCATTCTTATATTTAATTTGATGGGTTCATGTAATATTTATAGTAATAAATATTATATTAAATATAATAATTAATAATTTTATTTATTATTTTTAATGTATTGAGTGAGATAATATTATATATATGATAATTTTAAATAATATTTTTAAGACATTGGTTAGTAAAATTTATATTTAAAATATGAAAGGAATGAAGGAGACGAGGCATTTCTTTTGTTAGTATTTTTTTTTTTCCTTTTACAGTACCCAAGGCTTTAATCGATGGGATATGAAACTTCATTCTTCAATTATATTTTCTTCATAAAATCAAACTCATTTTCTCTTGTGAAACCAAGGAAGAGATAAAACATTTATTGTATTAGTTAATGTTCATTAATAAAAAAAAAAACAATGCTGGATATATTGGAGGATTTTAATTTTGGGTCCGGCTAATTTATGTTTAAGAATTATTTAATTATTATTTTAAAAATATATATATTTAATAAATTATTTTTATTGAATTTTTAAAATATATATTAAATATATTTTTTTTTATATTGGATAGAATTTTTGCGATTAGATGTTGACTTTATTAAAAAAGAAAGTTCAATAATGAAGAACAATGTGCGTTTTTCATGATAATTAGTGTTAGCTTGAAAGCTTGAACCCTTTTGCCCAGGTTCAATGTCTTGAATTAATTAGCTCAGCATTTTTCATGTTTTCTTCTTTACTTTTTGAAATCTTTCAATTCAAGATATAATTATTTTATTACCTCCATTATATATAGATGTGATTTGACTTATATGGGTGTTTGTATCATGTTTTTGTTTTTTTGTCATTCGTTTAAATATAAATATAATATAAATTATTAAATATATTAAAATTTAAATAAATACAATATGTATTAAATATATCATATTGATAATATTTAAACGTATTTATTGTATTTATTATACTATTTTCATATTTATTGAATATATTATATTCATGTCTTATTTTCTTCTAAAATTTGCAAACCCAGACGTGATGTCCTAAAATCTACTTGTTCAAAGTTAGTGTTATTTATTTATTTAATTTTATCTTTCAGAAAAAAACTTATTAAGAAAAGGGGTATTTTTTTTTTTTTTTTAAGAAAGAGATAATATTATTACTCCAATTAGCAAAACAAGGATATACAAAGTCCTTCAAACACAATGACAGTAAGCTGAGAGCAAAGGAGGCAACAAAATTGAAGCTCATGAAATTGGCTATGAACAAATAAAGAAAGGTTAAGGGGTTGGAGCTAGAATTGTGCATTGGCCGGGCAGCTCGCTTGACTCAACCCGTATTAGGTCAGGTCTGGATAAAATATATTGTGATCCAGTCTGATCTGCATTACTGTTCAAATAATTAAAAAATAATTTTTTATTTGAATTTAACTATAAAATTATATTAATATAAAAATAATTTTTTATTTTTTTAATATTATATTAACCATAAATTGGGTCCGCTCAAGACCGGACCTGGGTAAGATAAAAAAAGGGATTACGATCCGATCCGATCATGAACAGATTTAGTCGGAGCAGGAACACCATCCCTGCCTAAGATGACCATCAAAGAGAATGGTGGTTGCCCAAGAGAGAAGTATTTTTTTTTTCTTTAGGATTGAGAAATATTTAACACAAGAGAAATTAGGAAACATTGATAAATTCATAATAATTATAAATTTTTTAAGCACATCTCGTATGCAAATATGTCTACAATTTTGTTTTTAAGTTAATTAAATAATTTTATAATTTTGGATACTATATGATTATACGATATGAATACAACACAAAAAAATAACTAAAATATGATAAGATAAAAAAAAAATAACACGAATACTATATAAATATACGAATATATCAAAAATATATAATATATGTCAAAATTTATAGAAATATATAATATTTAAATATGATTATAATACATAAAAATAATCGGAATTATCAAGTAACACGTTCCAAGCTGCAAATCGGAATTATGAAGTCAAAAGACTGAAAATAATTTACTTTCAATGCACGTTCAAAGCACGAAATAAACTGTAATAGAGACGTAAGGCAGTCGAAGAAGAAGAAGAAGAAGAATCAGCTGCTTACTTTTAATATTCTAAAAGTTTCTTTTATGTATGAAACACCGCCAAACAAAAGAGTGGACGAAAGACAAAAATTGGGTGCACGTTCAAAGCACGAAATAAACTGTAGTATTTGTTTTCGTTTTCGTTTCGGTTTGCCTGATTTATTCCACTTTTACTTTTCTCCTCATAAATGTGGACCATCAATTAATTTTATAATATTTTTTCTACAGGCTAGCATTGTATATCGAAAGAAAGTGCTTTTACAGTTGGGTTAATTTGAAAAACAAATTATCTTTAATGACAAAATTGTTAAAAAAAAGTTGTAAAGATAAAATTATTCTTAATGAAACAAAAATTTATTCTCTTCTCCTTCCAGATAAAGTTGATCATGAGCCGGGCCGGGTTCAGATCGGGCTAAGACTATAGAGTTTTTATGTCTGCTCAGGCCCGGTCCGAAATATGGGCTATTTTTTCTGTCCAAGCCCGGCCCATATTATTACTACAATATCCAAGCCCGGCCTGGCCCATGATAAATTATTTAATTATTAAATATAAAATAATAATATTATAAATTATTTAATTATTATTTAATAATCAAAATTTAATAAATTTATTTAATAATCAAAATTTTTTTATTGAGTTGTATTTTTTTTATAGGTTAAAATTCAAGGATAATAAAGTAATTTCATATTATAAATTATTTAATTATTAAATATAAAATATATTTATTTTTTTATAATACTATTCGGGCCGTGCTGGGCCCGAGCCTAAAATTTTCTACCCAAGGCCTGGCCCGTTTAAAAAACAGGCCTAAAATTTTGTCCAGATCCATTTTTCGGGCCTAGTATTTTATTCCAATCCCTTCCAAATATCGGGCGGGCTTCGGGTTTGAGCGGGTAGCCCGGCCCATGAGCAGGTCTACTTCCAGATCAATAAACTTAAAATTTTAATTTCAAAAATATTATTTTAATTTTTAAATTTTTTTAATAATCTTTAATCAAAAAATAAATTAAAAATATATATATTTTAAATTATTATTTTTTAAAATATTTTAATTAACAAAATTAAATTTAAAAAATTAAAAATTTTAAAAATGCGGACGTGGCAAAGTTGCCATTTGGGGTTTTTTTTTTTTTTTTTTTTTAACTCTAAATAATTCATTAAGGGTAAAAATATCTTTACAATTTTCTTAACAATATTTTTTTTTTTCAAATTATTATTGAACATTATATCATTGAATAATTATACTACTATTGAAGATTGAAGACATGTTTTTCATATTTAATAAACCACTTCAAAAGGTTATAAAAATGGACCTAAATCTCTTCCCTGGAATATATCCAATTCCCAATCTGTTTTTCATTTTGAGTGTTTGTTTTCACCATTTAAGTTTTGACCTGCCTTCTAAGTGAAAAGATAGAGAATGGGTACTTTGGGTTTTGCAGATTATAAGCCTCATGCAGTTTGTATTCCTTATCCTGGTCAAGGCCATATCAATCCCATGCTAAAGTTAGCCAAAATACTTCATCACAGAGGCTTCCATATCACCTTCGTCAACACAGAGTTTAATCACAAACGTCTTCTTAAATCCCGAGGTCCTGATGCTGTTAATGGTCTCCCTTCTTTTCGTTTCGAAACGATTCCTGACGGTCTTCCTCCAACTGATGTTGATTCCACCCAAGACACCCCATCGCTGTGCGAGTCCACCAGCAAAACCTGCTTGCCACACTTTAAACAATTCTCCATAAGCTCAACGATGACGACGAAAACGTTCCTCCTGTCTCTTGCATTGTCTCGGATGGAGCCATGAGCTTCACTCTTGATGCAGCTGAAGAACTTGGCATCCCCGAAGTTCTCTTTTGGACCACAAGCGCATGTGGTTTGCTGGGTTATGTTCATTATCGCCAACTAAAAGAAAAGGGTTATACACCTCTCAAAGGTAATTATAAAGATTATTTTTAGCTTCAAAAATTTCCATTTTTCATTGATGTTAATTATTGTACCTTTCATTTGCAGATGAAAGCTATTTAACGAACGGATACTTGGATACTGTCATAGATTGGATACCAGCAATGGAAGGTATCCGGTTGAGGGATCTACCAACTTTTATCAGGACAACTGACCCGAATTTCATTATGTTTGATTATCTTTTCGTTGAAATTGAAAGAGCTCGAAAGGCCTCAGCAATTATATTGAATACATTTGATGAGTTGGAACTTGAAGTCTTGGGTGCACTCTCTTCAATGCTACCTCCTGTTTACTCTGTGGGTCCTTTGCATCTTGTTTTGAATCACCATGTCCATGACAATGATTTAAAACAACTAGGATCAAATCTTTGGAAAGAAGAGCCTGAATGTCTCCAATGGCTAGACTCAAAAGAGCCCAACTCTGTTGTTTACGTGAATTTTGGAAGCGTCACTGTAATGACAGCTGATCAGTTAACTGAATTTGCTTGGGGACTAGCAAATAGTAACCAAGCCTTTTTGTGGGTCATCAGGCCCGATCTTGTAGGCACTACTGAGTCGGCAATTGTACCAGCAGAGTTCGTAGCGGAGACCAAAGATAGAGGATTATTGGCAACTTGGTGCCCACAAGAACAAGTTTTGAGCCACCCTTCTGTTGGAGGATTCTTAACACATAGCGGATGGAATTCTACAATTGAAAGCATATCTGGTGGCGTTCCGATGATATGTTGGCCATTTTTTGCTGAGCAACAAACAAATTGTTGGTATTCTTGTACTAAATGGGGAATCGGCATGGAAATTGACAGTAATGTTAAGAGGGATGAAGTTGAGAAGCTTGTTAGAGATTTAATGGAAAGAGAAAAGGGTAAAGAGATGAAGAAGAAAGCTTTAGAATGGAAGAGAAAAGCAGAGGAGGCCATTACTAATTCCAATGGATCATCTTACAGGAATCTGGACCAAATGATCAACCAAGTTCTACTGTCTCCAAGAGATTAAGATTAAGCAAAAATGCTTTAAACATCATTTTTTTATTATAAATAATTGGAACCTTAATAAGACTTGCTATCATTAAGATATACTTAACCTTGATATTTTTATTTGTATAATCCTTGAAAGGCGCTTAATTTCCCCCTTTAGTTTGGTTATTAAATTGAACTAATTGAAGCACACATATTTGCCTTGTTCAGAAAATGCCTTTACTAAGAATTGTTGATTTTGGAGTTAGAAGTTAGAAGCTCCTATAGATATACTGCTTATGATTTTTTTTTTTGTTTTTTTTAAATCAATATACGGCTTATGTTAATTATTAGAGGAAAGAAAAGGACAAAAACAATAAGAACAACCGGAAAAGTTGAAGAAAGGACCAATGTTTTAATAACCGGATCGGAAGTTGAACTCATTGGATGTTCGTTTCTTTATTCAATCGATTTTATCAATTAATAATCAGATTGAAGATTGAATTGATTAAACAGATCAAACTTGATTTGATGTGCATCCGACCGATCAAACCAGATTAATGTTCTACATTTCAAAATGGTAATTTTGTAAATAAAAAAGTAAAGCATAGAGCATTTTGTCTTTTCTCATGAGAATTTTGTATTGTCGACAAAGGTGATTCCAACCCGCTTGGAGAAGAAGCAAGAGGAGGCTGAACGCCGCAAGCGTATTGGACAGCGCAAAAAGTTGCCAAAGACGAAGGAAGCGATCCACGAAATTTATCATCCCGCCTCTCTTCCACCTGCAACAGCTCCAGAGATTCATCACTATCCAGCCAAAGCTACCCCACCACCAGCTCCTTTGGCTTCTCCTCCAGCCACAGTTCTGAAAAAACCAGATCTGAAAAAAAAAAAAAAAAAAAAAAAAAAAAAATCTGAAAAAACCTCATCCTACCTCCCGCCTCTCTTCCACCTGCTTCTCCACCTCCTGCCACTCCAACATCCGCTTCTCCACCCCCAGCCACTCCACCACCTGCATCTTTCTCTAAATCCCCTTTTTTCGTTTTCCTACTTGATTTTTCTTAAAAATCACCAGAAAATACTAGATCGAAAAAAAAAAAAAAAAAAAAATCACTGCTTTCAACCTTTTTCACCATCCTTTGCCGCCCCAAAAATTTAAATTTGGAGCGGGACACAGACCGAGAGTGAGAGCTGGACTTGGAGTCTGAGCCGGAGTAAGAGCGGGATCAAGAACGGGAAGAGGATGCTGAGGTATGGAAGATTGATTTGAAAAAAAAAAAAAGCGACTGCCTTGAGAGATTGGTTGGGGTTCCGGTTTATGCTTTCAGTATTTCAGAGAAGGAATTCGCGTTCGTTTCGGGTGTTTCAACTGAAAAATCACTTGGGTTGTGTTTCAAGAAAGAGGATGCTGAGGCTCTTTTGGAACAGATGAAGAGTATGGATCCTGGCATGAGAAAAGAAGGTTCTACAGGGGTTTCTGTTGCTCTCAACAACGAACCAGGTTCTCATGATCTCATCAATAGAGATCCAAATACTGAATTATCCAATGTTCGAGAGGATCGTGAGACAGTTATGCAGCGCTTGCACATTCCAGAAAAGTTAGTTACAACCACCTTTGCTGACGTGGCATCAGTCAAGACCAATTTTGATTGGAAGAAGCTCTTTACAATCTCCTCCGATCAATCGTTGTTGTTTTTCCCACCTCAACACTCAAATGGATCCATCACCATCAAACCTCCAGCTGAGGTTTTTGAAGAAGGAGCAACTGTGTGGATGAACTCAGTTGTGGCGCAGTTTGTTGGCAAGGCACCAAACTTCAGCACATTTCAGAGACTTGCCAACATGTTATGGGGAAAGAATGGAGCAGTGGTGATCAAATCTGCTGGCCTGAACTTATACCTAATTCAATTTCCGAATGCTGACACCAGAGAATGGGTTCTTGAGCAGGGACCTTGGCACATTCAGAATAAGCCACTCATTCTGAGAAAATGGGAGCCAGGTATGAAATCATTAGAGTTTAATTTGAAGAAATTACCTGTTTGGATCCATTTGGGAGGAGTTCCTCTGGAATTGTACACCAGACGTGGCCTCAGCTATATTGCTAGTGCCCTAGGAACTCCATTGTATATGGATAGAATCACTGCCAGCCAACAGAGATTGGCCTATGCAAAGGTATGTGTGGAGATTGCAGTGGATGTCCCCATCCCAAAATGTATTAATGTTGAGTTATGTGATGGCACTATTGCAAATGTTGTTGTGGATATCCCTTGGTACCCTCCAAAATGCAAGCATTGCAATGTGTTTGGGCATACAGACAGAAATTGCACCAAACAGCTTGTAGGGGCTACCAAAGTTTGGATTCCAAAGGAGGGGCCTAAAGCAGAACTGTCAAAACATGATGCACAGGCTACAAACAGCGTAGAAGTTGAAAGCAGTGCCCTGCCTATGGCTCAAGAACAGAAAGAGGCAAGTATGAAGGAAATAGAAGTTAATGAGGGCAGCAAAGGGAGAGGAAGCAGAAGCATACAGAAAAGCAATAAGTCAGTATTAGCTGGTTCCCAAAACAGATTTGACATCCTGAGTGACTCAGAGAGGACAAATGTAGACCCTGGACAAACTAGTGGCTCTGAGCAATGGAGAGAGGAGGAACAATTGGTGGAAATCCTTCCAAACTCTCCTAAGAAGCAAAGGGCAGCAGCAGCAGGAGTTGCAGACTTGATGAAAGCCTTGAAGAATAAGAAGAAAGGGCCCATTGACAAGGGGAAAAGAGGTAAGGCAGTTTTACCTGCCTCTGGAGTGACCCCCCCTCAACTTTCATGAATTTTATAGTGTGGAATACTAGAGGGCTAAACAACCCTCAAAAGCAGAAAAGTATTATACAGAGAATAAACTGCCTGAAGGCAGACCTTGTTTGCTTACTGGAAACAAGAGTGAAACAACAAAACATGCCAGCTATAGTAGATAGGCTCTTTCAGGGATGGAAGCTACATCACAACTACTTAGAAGCTTATAATGGGAGAATATGGTTCCTATGGAGAAATCAAATGCAGGTTGATCTTATTGCAACATCTGATCAGAGCATTACATGCTGCACCACTTATAATTCTACCAGGTTCTACATTACAGCAATTTATGGAAGCAATGAAGGCATAAGTAGAAGAAGGCTTTGGCACCATCTTCAGGACATTCAAGGCAGAATTGATGACTCTCCTTGGCTTTTGGCTGGAGATTTCAATGTTATAGCAAGACCACAGGAAAGCTCAGATTTCAATGGCTCCTACATGCTTACCTCTGATATGAAGGATTTTCAGGACTGCTTGACACAGCTATCAGTGTTTGATCATACCAGTACTGGACCAGCATTCACTTGGTCCAACCACCAAACTGATGCTTACTTGGCTAAAAAGCTTGATAGGGTTTTGGTGAATGATTGCTGGCATACACAGTTTGCTCACTCATTTGTTGAGTTTTTGGCTCCAATGGTTTCTGATCACTGCCTAGCATACATAAAGATGAACTTGACTGCTCATTCTCCCCCAAAGCCATTTAGGTTTTTTAATTTCTGGACTAGGAATCCAGAGTTCCTGAACATTGTGGAAAACTCTTGGCAAGAGCCTTTCATTGGCAATCCTATGACCACTCTATTCCACAAATTGAAGAGATTAAAGGCAGTACTGAGGGCATTTAACCTGGCCATATATGGCAACATTTCAGGGAAGGTTCAAGATAAAAGGCAAGAATTGGAGAGCTTGCAGATGATCAATCTGCATCAAAGGCCATCTAATACTCTTGTTGAAACAGAAAGAAGACTCTATGCAGAATTGATGGAACTCCAAAAGGCTGAAGAAAGTTATTACAGGCAGAAATCAAGGATAAAATGGCTGCAGGAGGGGGATCAGAACACTCATTATTTCCATAAAATGGTGTCAGCAAAGCATAGCAAGCAATCCATCAGAGTCCTCTATGATGATAAGGGAAGGAAGTTGGAAGATTTCGGCCAAATTTCAAAGGAGGCTGTAAGGTTCTTTCAGAAGTTGATTGGGACTGAGGACAAACAGGTCACAGACTGCCCTAGGGAGCTTCTTACTGAACTTATTCAGCCTGCCTTGCCTGCTGAAGCTAAGGACAATTTAGCTAAGGCTGTTACAAAAGAGGAGGTGAAAAAAGCCATGTTTGAGCAGAATGGGGACAAAGCCCCAGGGCCAGATGGATACACTGCACAGTTTTTTAAAACTGCTTGGCCTATTGTGGAAGAGGATGTCACTGCAGCAATCTTATCCTTCTTTCAATCAGGGAGCAGGATATCAGTCTTTAACTCTACATGTATTGCTCTTGTCCCAAAATTCCAGAATCCTAATCATATGAAGGACTTCAGGCCTATTTCATGCTGCTCTGTCATTTATAAATGTATTACCAGGATCATCACTGCCAGGCTCACTCCACTCCTTCCTACTATGATCTCCAGCAATCAGAGTGCCTTCATACCAGGGAGAAACATCTCAGATAATATTCTCATGACTCAGGAACTGGTCAAAGGGTATGGAAGAGCAACCTTATCCCCCCGTTTTGCAATGAAAATTGATCTCCAAAAAGCTTTTGATTCATTAAATTGGGACTTCATTCTCACTGTTTTATCAGTTTATGGATTGCCTGATAAGTTCATAGGATGGATCAAGGCATGCATCACTTCCCCAAAGTTCTCAATTTCTCTTAATGGAGGATTAGTAGGGTACTTTGAAGGAGCAAAGGGGTTAAGGCAGGGAGACCCTCTCGCTCCTTATCTTTTTGTCATTGCTATGAATGTTTTATCCAGACTTCTGGATGCAGGGGCTCTTCATGGAGTTTACAGCTACCATCCTAAATGTCACAGAATCAAACTTACTCACCTGTGCTTTGCAGATGATCTGCTGATTTTTGCAAAGGGTAACTTGGATTCTGTTGTGGGCATACAGGGTATTCTCCATTACTTTTATACCATTTCTGGTTTGCAATTAAACCCTTCCAAGAGTGAAGTCTTCTCCTCTGGTGTTAGTAGGACCACTCTACTTGAGATGCAAGAGTTGACAGGGTTTAAACTTGGCAAACTACCTGTTAGGTACCTTGGGATCCCTTTGGTCACAAGAAGACTCTCTGAAAAGGATTGTTCTCCTTTGATCGATAGAATTACTCAGAGAATCAATGGCTGGGCAGCACGCATGTTATCCTATGCAGGAAGGCTTCAGCTCATTCAATCTGTTCTTTTTAATGTGTCCAATTTTTGGTGCAGGCACTTTGTATTGCCTAAGGCTGTTCTTAAAAGAATTAATCAATTATGCAGCAGGTTCTTCTGGAAAGGAAGAGATGACTCAGCTAAGGGAGCAAGAGTCAAATGGAGTACCATTTGCTGTCCAAAGTCAGAGGGGGTCTTGGATTAAAAGACTTGGGAATATGGAATAAGGCTTGCATTATTCAGCACCTATGGGCACTTCTCTCTCAGGCAGGTTCATTGTGGATTGCCTGGCTTCATGCCTATGTGCTGAAAGGAAGAACAGTGTGGCAGGTTCAACCTTCCCCAGGAAGCAGCTGGACATGGCGTAAAATGCTTCAGCTGAGGGCTTTGGCTTTGAGGTTCACCTCCAACCAGAATGGTGCTCTAACTTGGAAGTTCCCTGGGAACAGATTTATGGTGGCTAAAGTCTGGAATGATCTCAGGCCTAGGCAGGACAAGGTGGAGTGGGATAAATTGATCTGGTTTCCATTTCATATTCCTAAACATGCACTGGTAGCTTGGATGGCTATATTGGACAAACTGCCTACAAAGAACAGATTGATGTCATGGGGCATGGAGGTGGATGGCAAATGTGAGCTATGTCAAACTGAGCAAGAAACCCAGAATCATATATTTTTTGAATGTGCCTATTCAAAGGAAATCTGGGGGCATATACTATGCTTATGTCAACTTCATAGAAGCATAAGGAGCTGGCAAGCAGAGCTGCAATGGGCAGTAAACAGAATCAGAGGAAAAACTCTCATTTCTGTTATTTTGCGTTTATCATGGAGTGCCTTTCTTTACTCGATCTGGAGGGAGAGAAATAATAGGTGTTTTAATCGCCTTCAATCCACACAAGGAGCGATCATTGAGCAGATAAAAGAGATCATCAGAATGCGATTGTTGGGGCTCAAGAACATTAGTCCTGATGAAGTGAACCGAAGATTGGATGCAGATTGGGGACTGTCACTTTTTTCCTAGGATCTTTGTCCATTCTGGAATAGCTTTAAGTATTGCTGAAGTATGTTGCTATTGTTCCCTGATTGATTAGTGGTCTTAAGTTTTGTTCAAGTATTGTTTAAGTATGTATAGCTTAAGTACATGTTGCACATGATGTTGGATGTAGCAGTTTAACTGCTTTCTGGATAAATAAAACACTTACTTATCCAAAAAAAAAAAAAAAAACATTCAATGGTAATAGGGCTGGATTACGCCCTATTACTTTTATTGGGCTGGCTTTTGTTTAAAAGTAGCCCAATATTATTTTTATTGGGCTGGATTTTGTTTTTGTTTTTGTTTATGCTAATTCAATGGTCAATAAAATCATGGGTTACGCTAGAATAGTAGAATTATGAGTTATTTGGTTTTGGATTAGGTATTTACAGGGGTGTGCAAAAAGTCGGTTGATCGATTAAATCGATCGAAACCGACCCTTTTTTATTTTTTTGGTTCGGTTTTACATCAGTATGCTTAATCGGTTGAAACGTGTTTAATCGTTCGATTTACGGTTTAATTTTTATAAACTGAACCGACCGATTAAACCGACACTAAATAAATAAATAATAATTTTTAAAACACATAACCAGATAACCGAGCCCAATATTATAAACATAACTCAACCCAATATAAATAAACAAATTCATAACCCAACCCATACCCATTATACCAAATCCAAATCTGACAACCCCAATTATCCCATTAGCCCATTAGCCAAACTCTGATAGACATCCAACCCCCAAATTCTGAAATCCCAATTATCCCATTAGCCAACCCTGATCCGACTCCCCTATCTTTGAAAACAGAAAACCCTAAACTCAAGAACAGTGAACAGATCAAGAGGACAAAAAACCCTAGAGTCTTTTGTTCTTCCTGTCACCATGCTTAGTGTCTCAAAGGACAAGGTTCAGCTTAGTGTCTCAACTGATTCTGATCTGGGGACTATTTACTCTGTCACAGTACCTGTTCGACGGGTAAAGGCAGAATATCAAGATACAGATGAAGCTGGAACAATAACAAATATCAGTACAAAGATACTGGAGAACGATCTGGTTCAGTTGATGTCAGGTTTGATTTCTTCGTTCCAGATGAATAAACACAATTTCTTGGGCTCAGAAAGAAGACATTTGCATATTGGCTGGTATTTGAATTTTCTTTCTAGTTTTTAGATGTTTGGATTTTTAGGTAGCAATGCAACTTTATATTTAGGGCGGGTTTGATTCGAATGTAAGATTGCGATTGGTAATAGGATCCCCTTATAAGATGACGAAATCACATTCCCGTGAATCTTACATGCATGCGTTTGGTTGACCGTCTTTTCATTTAAGATGATCATGTTTGGTTGACAAGAATGTAACATTTCGAAATACTAAAATACTTTTGTCTTTGTACAAACCAATAGTAGATGAAAATCTACAGCGTGCTTTTAAACTAAATATTCATGCACCTGCTACAAATTCACAGTTTTACAAATAATTTCGAATTGAAGTACATTAGTAGCTAAACTAAACATGTCCTAAAGCTATTAACATATATATAGCTATTTTACCAAGCAAGTCTGTTTTTCATGGCATCTCAAAACATAAGCCACAAAGTCAAAATATTAGTGTATGCAATTACAAAAAGTTACCAATGTCTTCATAGAAGCTCTAAGCAGAAATAGAAGCTACATATCTCCAGAAGGGTTGAAGTCAAAGGAGGGTCGATACAGATTACATTCACTTATTTGCTTAAGAATGTCTTCTAAATTTCCTTGGCAAATAAAAGAATAAATCATCATCCTCCTATCATTCCCCTCAACCTCTTTCTTGAAGAATACGGAAATGCCTTTAATCTCTTGGGTAGTTTCTCGGTATGCAGTCCCAAACTTGTCTATCTCCTCCACTAGCTCAGACAATCCATCAATGCTCCAAGACCTTTTCTTGCTTGTCATAGCTGCTTTGGTTGGAGCAGCAGCATTAGATTCTATTATGCAAATAAACTAAATAGCATTAGATTCTATTATGTGATTTTTAAGTAGAAAAGACAGTTGCCATTTACCTGAATTTTGGAGTTTGAAAATTGAAAGCAAATTATTAGAATAAGAACTTACTTTTAAGTAGTCCCCCACCCTCATGGATGTAGCCAACAAAAAAACAGAACTAGACATGTCTAATATAGATTCAAATTCTGATAGGTGCTCATGGGAACAAATATAATCCAAGTGGGGAGACGATATTTTAATAATTATCCAAAACAAAAAAGATTATAAAAAATTCTACCAAACTTAACGAAATTATATCAAAAGTTAGTAAAATTTTTATAAATTGCTTTACTTTTCATAATGTGTTGTGGATTATTTGTCAGTTTAAGTTATAAGCTAAAAATTATTAAAGCCGGTTTTTCCAAACCACCACTCATCAAATTCTAACCATCTTTCCCATATGCCAACTATAATTAATTCCTTCCAACTAATCTTCTCTTCCCCTTCCACCCATTTGAATAAACCTTAAAAAGATTAGTAGTATACTAATACTTTTATCTATTTTTAATGAATTTTAACACCTCCTGTCCTGAGGTAATCAATCTATTTTCTATCTATCAATTATTAGAATACTTTTTGTTCTTGCATTTCGAAAATTAAACAAAAATTTGGTACATGGTACCAAGCAGCACAGTTTCAAGCATTTCGAAAAGAAAAAAAAAAGAATCATAAAAGCCCAAAAACAAAAACAATAGAGAAAGGCAACGATTCAGAAGCACCAGGACAATAGGGAGAGGCAACGATTCGGAAGCATCAAGAAAAAAAAAAAGAACAAGTACAATAGGGATTATCTCATTGAATGTAACGAAAGGAAAGGCAAAATCCAAAATCGAAACCCCAAACCTAAACCTCCAATATTCGAAACCCCAATTATTAAAATCAAAATCCTAAACCTTCAATCTGACATGCAAATACAAAATCAATAACCTAAAATAAATATAAATCAAAGATTTCAAAATGAAATCATACTTGGATTTTGAATGGGAGAGGTAACGATTCGGGAAAAGTCGAGAGGTAGAGGCAACGATCCAGGTAGAAATCGAGACCAGAGGAAGTGTGACTGTCGGCTAAAATGTTATTTCATAAATGTCGAGTGGTCGTGGCATTGGGGGTGTTATTTCATTATGTTAGTAAGGGCAAAAGTGGCAAAAATGTTACATTACAGGCGTAATGTAACATAACCTCAAAGAGAGAAAGGGTATGACATTACACCCAATATGACTCAATTTTGATACTGTAGCTAATATCATATTACCGAGCTTGCGGAATGTTAGTGAACCAAACATGGTAATCTCATGACGGAATGTAAGATTAAAGCCTGTAATGAAAGATTTACCGAACCAAACCCACCCTTTTTTGTATATGTGAATTTTTCATTGAGTTGATTTTCTCGTTTGCCCTTCTTTCAATCTGTAATTTGGTTTGATGATTGGCTTCATGGGATTTCTTCAGGTTTCAAACTTTTCTTTTTTGATAAAACCGAAATTATCGATAAAACCGAACTTACTATGTTCGGTTTGGTTAAGATCTTTATGTCGGTCGGTTTCGGTCAGTTCTATGTGTTGCGTCGGTCTAATCGGTTTTCGATTTTCTTGAACTGAACTGATCGAATGCTCACCCCTAGATATTTATTCTCTTCAATTTTATTTATAGACTTATCATTTTTGTAGTTAAGCATCCCGCATCCGTTAACAAACCCATAAAAAATACATTATTATAAGAATTTACTTCATAAAAAAAAATAGATGAACCATTTGAACTAAATCTAAATTTTTTTTTTTTTAGATTCTCTAATAAATGAATGGCTAATATACTAAAAAAGCTTTTAAACTAATACACTTTATTAATTAAATTCTTATATTTTTATTGTACCTAACCAAGCCTCTATTCTTTGATTTTTATTCATGAAAACCTTTAATTTTAATTAAAAGAAAATTTATGTTATCTTGATGCTCACTTGGAAGTTGAAATGGCAAACTGATATGACCAAATTTAATATCTGAATTGAATATTAAAGACGCTTGGAGAATCCTGAAATTCTAGAATAGATGCGTACTAAATACAAAGAATTGTATGAGAAGGTTGAGCAACGAAAAAGACTCAAAGACAAATGTAGGCCATACAAAAGGTTGAGCAGCCTTTGACCGAGGGAAGGGTGAGGATAATTTTGGTGCCAAAGATGAAGATTGGCAAGCAAAGATACTGATGATGACGATGATGGAGCTGATGAAGCTGAAGAAGAGCTGGCCCGTGTTTGTTCTAAGCTCCAGGTCAGTTTATTTGCCTTGGCATGTATCAATTTATTAATTTGTGATTTTCCTAATTATCATGTAAGATGAATCATTCGTTACTTTCTCTGTTTCTGCAGGAGATAAGACTCAACATTTGTTCCTAAACCAGAACCTAACACCTCTACAGCCGGCTACGGCTGAGGGACCACGTGTTCGTCCGCTCACCAAGGAAGATTTCCAAGTTGTGCTTGGGGTTGAAAGGTTTCGATGTCCTGAAATATTATTCCACCCCAACTTGGTCGGGATAGATCAAGCAGGTTTAGATGAGATGACCGGGATCTCTATAAGAAGGATTTTTTTTTTTTTTTTTTTTTTAAAGTTAAAATTAAGGGTTTTTATGAATAAAAATCAAAGAATAGGAGTTTGGTTAAGTACAATAAAAATATAAAAATTTATTTAAATAAAATGTATTAGTTTAAGAGTTTTTTTTTTTTTAAATATATTAGCGTAAATGAATTAACTGCCATTTAATTATTTCAGGACAAAGCCTAATATGTTTAAAGAGATAATTTAATGCCATGTAATATTTCTTTGAGGAAGGGCAAAATAAAATGCAAAAGCATCTGTCTAGTGCTATACATGAAGAAAACGTTCAATTTTTATAAGTATTTCAGTAATAAAATCTTGAATGCAATAGATTAATATAAAAATCATATCTTTTTAAAATTGTTGGAAGAAAAAATTAAATTCAAATAAAATTTGAAAATTTGTGACCTATTATAAAAAAATCTATTTAGTGGAGAATAGTATTATTATATTAATTAATTCAATAAATAAAACCAAAATTTGATTAGCTTATTTTTTATGATTCTCAATTACTAAAAAAAAAGTATTATAAAGGAAAAAAAAAGAAAACAGAAAAAATTATTTTAAAGAAAGAGAGAAAAATCAGCTCATTGATTTTATTATTACACTTTATTAGATTTATACGTGTAAAGGCTTTGAATTTCTGTCCGTAGACTTGGAAAATTTGTTGGCAAATAGAGAATAGATCCTGCATGGACCACGGTAGTCCTCATTTCATCTGATTATTTCACCGACGCAGACTAATCTCACTTATTTTAGCTGTAATTAAGAAGAAGCAAAAAATTCAATCATTTTTTTTTACTTTACAAGTGACATTGAGAGAATGTGACATGTTATACCTTTTTTTTTTTTTAATATTTTAAGTGAAAGATGAGTGTTAAATTATTCGAATTTTTTATTTTTTTAAAAATATTTTTATCTGACATTTATATGACACATATTTAAAAGTATGAATATTTTTTAAATATATAAAAAAAATTAAAAAATTAAATATATTTGTGTCAAAAACATACTAATATTCAATATTTATTTTTGAGTTTAGATAATATAAAATACGTGTTATTTTATTAAATTTATTTGTGAAATTTAAAAATTAAAAAATAATGATTTTGTCATTTAATGTGAGAAGGTTCACCGACGTCGTTTTCATGGGAAACGTATTTGACTTAGTTTGTGACCTTGTGAATAAGAGCCAACCTAGACTCACTTTTAGATCTATCCACAAGTGGTAAATGTATTTTTTATTATGGTACATAGACAATAGTTAATTAATTAAGGAACAATTAAGTCAAAAGGGATGATCAAGATCCACTTAGGAAATTTGATATTGTCTTTGAATTTTTGTACAAATATAATATACGCACTTGCTTTGTATAAAATCAAAATTTAAACCTTCATATAGAGATAGCAATTAGTCGAATATTTATATTTTTTATATTATTCGAATTCGTAAAATTGTTTTAAAATTCGAATTCGTAAATTATCCGTATTTAATCTGCATATTACTATCCAAATCCGAATTAAATAACACTATCCGTCAGATATCCGAATCCGTTAAAAATTTGAATTCAATAAATTAATTTTTAAAAAAATAAATATATAAAATAAACAAAATTTATATATTTACAAATAAGCGGATTCGGATTTGGATATCCGATTCCGCAGAAGTAATGCGGATTCGGATAATGGATATCCGAAATTTTATATTTGCATTCGCTCTGAATCTATTATGAATAATAATTATAATATCCGAATTCAACTTTTATCCGAATTCGTAAATTTAAATTCGCAAAAAACGAATCGAATATTCATAAATAACCAAATTCGTATTTTAAATTATTATCCCTATCTCCATGGTCTATATCTACCAACTAAGACCTAATGTTTGAAAATTCTTCCAATCCAGGAAAGTTTGTGACGGAAGCTGAAGTGGGGTTACAAGCGCCATTAACCCAATGTGAAAGGCAATGGTTTTTTTTTTTTTTTTGACGCCACATTTTTTAAAAGGAACAGCCAACAGCCATGTGATAAACATAAGTTTAAAGTTTGATTTGATGTGTGAGAAAGAAAACAAAGGAATTACGATACGAGCAGTCCAAATACGTAAGTATTGTATTAGTCATAGATTGTGAAGCTTCTTGTTGGTTGAACTTCCTGCTTACAAACAAAACCAAAGAACAGTATCGTCTGTAAATTTTGAAATTTCGAAGAATTTTAAAATATTAATATTTTAAAATACATTAATTCAAAATATTAATATTTGTAATGATATTGTTTGGATAAATATTTTTAAATTTTTTTTTTTGAATATTAAAATTTGATGAGATAAAAAAATAATATTAAAGATAAAATAAAATAAATATTGAGAAAAAATATAGAATACGAATGTTATTAGATTTGTAAAAATATATAAGTATTATTAATAATATGAAAAAAAAATAAAAAAAATAAAATGAGTTTATAGTTATAATTGAAAAAAATAAAAATTGAGTAAAAAATAAAAATAAATGTTAATATCTTAATAAAAAATAAAAAATTTCATAAATTCCATCTTTGGAGTTGATTTTTTTTTTTTACCAAATCTGGAGGTGAAATTTAAAAAAAAAAATTGAACTATTTAAAAATCCTTTTTCAAATTTTAAAAATTTTATTTTATTTTTATTTTTATTTTATCAAATAAAATAATTTTATTTTAAAATTTTAAAAATCTATAAATGAATTTTCTTAGTGAAATCCGTCAGCAAGGTCCAAACACACCCAAAGGTTAAGTTAACACTTGAAAATGACTATGGTAAATTAACGTTTACGCCATTACCGCACTAACAAACAAAAACAAACAACTCACAATTCTATAAGAAATAAATAAATAAATAGATAGCAGCTAAGATCCTCTGCATCGCATGTAAACTTACCCGGCGACTCCAAAATTGACACGTCATTATTTCATCTCACCGACAGAAGGAAGCGGCAGACCGGGCCCCACAGTTCTCCGACCCTTTTTCCAAACCCAAAAAAAAAAAATTCTAATTGCTCAAATCATCTACTCTGGTAAAGACACGTGACTCTAGCTCTAGCCTAGTTGCTGTTTTGTTATTACAACTAGAATTTCTCCATGAATGGATCTTATCTCCTTATAGTTATAGGTATCAATTAAATATAAAAATTTTAAAGAAAACATGTAATTTATTTTTGAATTTGATATGATAAATATTAATTTGAAGATAAAAATATAATATAAAAGAGAAATGTTAATCAATATCATTAGGTATAAGTTAAGATGATATTTAAAAAATATATAATTAATTTATTATTTTATATTAAATTTAGTAAAAAATAATAATTAAATAATTTTTAATTGGTGTTTATAAACATCAGTTAATCGAATCCAATATAAAATAGTTGCAATTTAATTTTTTTTAATTCGAACATTAATATTTAGTATTAATTATAATTAATTTTATATATCATTTTATTTATTTTGATAATAAAATTTTCATTATTTGAAATAAAATAAAATTATCTTTTAAGATCGTGATCTAATCCTCTTTAACTTTGGATGATCTAATAAAATCATCACCACTTAAAATCAGAAAAAATGGTAATCAGATCGTCATATATAATCACAATAATATTTAAAATAATCACCCATATCAAATAGAGAATAAGTTATATGAAATGGTTATTTCATATTAATATGTATTTTTTCATTCAAATCATGTTATATAATTAAATTATTAAAAAATAAATTATTTATTATATAGCATATGTGATTATTAAATAATGAATATTTATTTAAAAAAATTAATTAATAAATCAGATAATAAATAATTGATTTTTTAATATTATAATTAAGTGATATATAATTTAAATAAAAAAATATACGTTGACGTGATGCATTCCTTTCGTGAACAAAGTGAGCGAAAAATTTAGAAGAAAACAAAATTGTTTCTTCAAATGTAACGACTAACGATATGAAAATTATAACCTTAAAATGAATTTTTTTTATAGATTTTATTATATATGTAATTTGTCATATTTATATATAGTTCATGTCATATTTATATGTAAAAAAAAAATTTACATGTAAAAAAAAATTACATATGTAAAAAATTACATAAATACATAAAATATTTATATGTAATTGTCATATTTATATTTATATGTAATTTGTCATGTTTATATGTAAAAAAAATTATATATAAATATGATAATTTTATATAATTTATCATATTTATATATAATGAAACCTATTTTAAACTCACCCTAAAAAATTTATTCTAAAACTCCCCACGAAGTTTCCTTTCGGATTCAACTCGGCAAAAAAAAAAAATCATCCTTTTCAATTTCTTCCTTCCATGGCTGCCTGTCAAAGAGGCTCACACTATTCCTATTTTTTTTCTTTGTTCTTTAGATAATAAACCAATTACCTTAAACCACCAATTCAAAAAAAAAAAAAATTTACCTTAAACCAGAAAACTTAAAATTTACCTTATGAAAACCTCCCAAAGTCCAAAGGAAAAAAATACTTAAAATTAATCATTTCAGCAACAGCATTGTTCATCATTAGACAGAGAAAAAGATTTAAAAAAAAAAAAAGAGTAAAGAAAAGAGATTTTGTGTCTCAATTGCAGACAAAACAAAAGGTGAAATCTTGTAGCGGAATTTAGTTGTTTTTCCTAACAATTTCCGATAGCTTGGATTTATACAAATCTTCTGTCTCATTCATTTTGATTTTTCGTCGACACCAAATTGAGCAGTGCAGCCGACCTAGCGCTTAGATGGAATGCATGAATTTTTTTTTTCTCCATTTCACTCTCTATAGCTAATCTTCTCTCTCTCCTAAAGTCTTAAATAAATTAAATAAAGAATTAATGTGATTTGAGATTTGATTAATACAATAGTAAAATAAAATAATTGTGAAATTTACTGTTCGAATCGGACTGTACTTCTGGCACTTTAGCGCGTTTATTAGTCTGAAGATAAAAGCTTGGAGGAGAGTTTAAAAATTTTTAAAAAAAATTATCCATCTTCATTTATTAATAGCTTTGCATGTATTTATTTCATACCATCTCATTTTTCCCCCTCTTTGAATGATTATAACGATTATATAAAAAGAGATTAGTTTTTTCAGCTTTTCAGAAGCTCTGTCTTGATTGGATCGATACAAAAATTGCCTACATTTACAGTATCAAAGGGAGCTCGCAATAAAGAAGGCAACAAGAACAAAAAATAGTCTTCTGTAGTTTAAACAAAAGGAAAAATTATTCTTAAATCTCCATTTGATGACATTTCGCTGATTTTTAAGGCTGGTTTTGCGCCATCTTTTTGTTTCCAGCTCTGCTCCTACAAACAAGGTACTGTATTTTTTTCTTTCTTGTGTGTGTTTTCTAACTGTTTTTAAATTTGTTAGATTCTATATCATTTCGATTTTCCAATGATTGATCCAAAATGGGTTTTGCTCATTTTAACCTGGGTTTTCATTAGATTGTAGTATTGGTAGCAAAGAGAAATGAATTTTAATGGAAAAGAAGTGATTTTGAGCTTACCATTATTTCCTTCAAATCTTAATTTCCCCCTTTTTTTTTTTTTTTTTTTCGTTTTTGTTGTTTCAGTCTTAGAATCGTTCAGAAAAGACACTTCTTCTTCTTCTTCTTCTTCTTCTTCTTCTTTAAATTTGCTTTTCTAAGAGGTTTACTTTCAGCAAGGTTTATGGATCTAGTATCTTAAAATTACGAAAAGATCTCATTTTGATCTTATTTTAGTGCATTGTTTCTTTGTTTAAGTTAAACCATTTCACCATTGTCCTTATTAAGATTTAACGTTTTTGTGAGGAACATTACTGGGTTTGCTTGTTTCAGAGAGTGATTTTAGTGATTTCACTGAGTTATTTCTTGGAAGTTTGCCTTTTCTTTTTTTCCTTCTGGCTAACTGTTGGGGATTTCAGGTTAGAAGAATGTCCCGGCCTCTGCATCGAGGTGTATCTGGAACACGGATCTCGGGCAACAGCAATGATTTTTGGGACTCCCAAGTGAAAGATAAAACAGAAAAGGAAGATTTGGATAGAAATCGTCCTTCTGATCAGAGCTATTTATCCCTCAGGTTTCCTTTTCGTTTACTATTTCCGGATAATTCTCCTTCCAAATATGGTGTCACTGAAAATGGTTTTGCATCTGATCCCTTCAGTGTTGGGATTCCAAGAAGCCGGCATAAGTTAACAATGCTATTTTTGAAGTTAAGTTTAGTTGTGATTGTGATTCTTGCTCTCACTGGATCATTTTGGTGGACTGTCTCCATTTCAACATCGTCTAGAGGTCATATATTTCATGGTTATAGGCGACTCCAAGAGCAGCTTGTTTCTGATTTGTGGGATATAGGGGAGCTTTCTCTTGGTCCTTCAAGGTTGAAAGAAATAGAATTCTGTCCTGAGGAGTCAGAGAATTATATTCCTTGCTTGAATGTTTCGGAGAATCTTGCTTTGGGTTATTCGGACGGTAATGAGTATGATCGAATATGTGGACATGGTTCAAGGCAAAGTTGTTTAGTTCTTCCACCTGAGAACTATAAAATTCCTCTTAGGTGGCCAACTGGGAAAGATGTTATTTGGGTTGCTAATGTTAAAATTACTGGTCAAGAGGTATTTTCCTCTGGCAGTTTAACCAAGAGGTGAGTCTTGTCATTCAATTTTCACATCTAACTGCCTTCCCCATTTTTTTTTTCCTTATAAAAGTGTTTCTTCAACTCCTTGCTTTATGCAATTGCAGGATGATGATGCTGGACGAAGAGCAGATTTCTTTCCGTTCAGCGTCACACATGTTTGATGGTGTGGAAGACTATTCCCATCAGATTGCTGAAATGATTGGACTGAGAAATGAATCTAACTTCTTACAATCTGGGGTGAGTGGGAGTTTTCCTTGGAACATACATGTTGAGCTTGTACTGTTCCATTGTTTATGATTTTTTCTTTCCTTTGTCTATTTATTCTAGCAAGGTTATATCTGTTTAGCTTCAAGGTTGACATAAAAGTTATCGTTTCTTGAAAGTATGAGCAAATTGTTAATGATACATTTAATTGCCACCTTTGGCTTGCACATTGCAGTTTTGGCAATATAGGCCTGAATTAGCTTAAAGCCTTCTTAATAGCTACAATCAACAAGACTGGAATTCCACAGCACCATCATTCCACTAGTTTTTTTTGCATTATCAATAACAGTTAATGTTTCTAGTCCCCCTGCCTGGTCTGAATTTTAGGCTACTGTTGCAGGTAAGAACCATCTTGGATATAGGATGTGGTTATGGTAGCTTTGGAGCACATCTCTTTTCCAAACAGCTCTTAACCATGTGCATTGCAAACTATGAGTCCTCGGGCAGTCAAGTTCAACTCACTCTTGAAAGGGGCCTTCCTGCAATGATTGGCTCTTTCAATTCAAAACAATTACCATATCCATCTCTTTCATTTGATATGCTGCATTGTGCACGCTGCGGTATTGACTGGGATCAGAAAGGTATCAGCTAACAGTTTGAAACTTTGCTAGTGTAGAATTTGCTGCTTCTTTCCCCATCTTTTCACCCCCCTCCCCCTACCCTGATATTTTATAATTTCTTATGTTAATAGAGTCAATTTGTGTTGGGATATAGACATAGGGCTAGAATCATTTTTTTGTTTTCATGAATATCGGACAGAATTTTTTCTGTGTTAAATGTTCTGTATATGAAAGGTCCTTTTTTACTGCTTTTTGATGCATTTGTTGGCGGTTCACACCTGCCAACCGATGGATAATTTAACAGAATACACAAATAACATGGTCAGCTTCCTTTTTACTGTTTAAAGATCTACAAATTTGCCACACCTTCACCAACTATTATATTGGCTAATTTTAATTTGTGATCATGTGTTGACTCCGAAAAGTGACTTGTGTCAATATTTTTGTGTTTGAGCTTGTAGTAATTAAACTTTTATGCTAAAATGTATGCTACAGATGGTATTTTCTTGATTGAAGTTGATAGAGTTCTAAAGTCTGGTGGATACTTTGTGTGGACTTCACCTCTTACCAATGTTCAGACTTTTCTTCGTAACAAAGAGAAGCAGAAAAGGTGGAACTTTGTTCGTGATTTTGCAGAAAATCTCTGCTGGGAGTTGATGTCACAACAAGATGAAACTGTTGTGTGGAAAAAGACCAGTAAAAAAAGTTGTTATAACTCCCGGTGAGGCAATTTTCTTACTTGATTTACGTTCATTTTCCTAAAAAATGAGTGTATTTGGACTATATGAATCATGGGAATCTTTATTACTTGAGAGCAATAGGTGGTCCTGATTATTGTTATTAATCATTTATGTGTCCAGGAAGGCTGGTTCTGGTCCTTCTATCTGTAGCAAAGGACAAGATGTTGAATCTCCATATTATCGACCTCTTCAAAACTGTATAGGTGGTACACATAGCCATCGATGGGTTCCCATTGAGGAGAGGGCAACGTGGCCTTCTAGGTCTAATTTGAACAAGAATGAACTAGCTCTATATGGTAATTTGATGTTCTTTGAATGTTTATGTAAGAAGTAACAATTCCAACATGATAAGAAATGATGACAAATTTCTGACTGCCACTCTGATTTATCTGTTTGCTAATCTTTTTGATATTTTATCAGGTCTACAGTCGGAAGAACTCAATGAGGATACTGCAAACTATAAAACAGCTGTTCGGAATTATTGGTCTCTTCTGTCACCCCTAATATTCTCGGATCATCCAAAGAGACCCGGTGACGAGGATCCTTCTCCACCTTATAACATGCTCAGGAATGTGCTAGACATGAATGCTCACTATGGTGGTTTAAATGCTGCATTACTGGAAGAAAGGAAGTCTGTCTGGGTCATGAACGTAGTCCCAACAAGTGGACCCAATTACCTTCCCTTGATTCTTGACAGGGGCTATGTTGGTGTATTACATGATTGGTGATTCTCTTTTCTAGCTATTCTTTATTTCTTTTTTGCTGTGTTGTTTTGTTATATTCCTTATATTAATGCTTTTTATGTGGAACATAATGCTTTTTCAGCAACATATACCTTTCCTTTTTCGTTTCATGTTTTATTCGTCTTATGATCCATATGTATCGCTTTCAGGTGTGAAGCATTTCCAACATACCCTAGAACTTATGATATGGTGCATGCTGAAGGACTTCTATCCCTTGAGACTAGTCAACATCAGAGGTGCACCATGCTTGATCTATTCACTGAGATAGACCGGTTGCTTCGTCCAGAGGTACTAAAACCAAGCTATCAATTATCAAATCAGACCACCTCTTAGTTCCTTTTTATGGTTACCTTCTACTGTTTCTCTATTCCTGAAATGACATAATAATGGCCATAGGTGGATAAAATTTAATGCTTAATGTGTTATTACATGCTATAAGTAACTGATAATCAACACACAAACACACACGGGAAAGGAGAAGAGAAGCAAACACTTTTTAATTAGGTTGTACTCCCTAACTTTAGTTGTTTTGAGAACTTTCGTTGCTTTATTTGTGGGCTTTGATGTTACTTTTCACTTGTAGAGTAAGAACATTTGTATCTGTGACAATGGTTGGATAGCTAGTTGAGATTTTCATTGAAATTAAGAGATCACATGACCAGAGAAAAACTTCTATCAATACTACTAAAAAATATGTTATTCGGACTCGGGTGTGAGTGTCGGACACGAATGTGTCCGACACGGGTATGTTTGATTTATTTTAAGTTTTTCCATGTATTTGGAGGGTCCTTGGAGGATCATATCCTCGTACCCATGTCCAAATATGTGTCGGACACGGGTGTCAGACATGGGTACTTCAAGAAAAATGAAGAGTCGGAGAAATATAGCTCGAAATAGTATCTTATTAAGTTTTGTGTCAAAGCCAAAATGTTCAGCAGTCTCATATTACTTCTCTACCATGGACTAATCTTCAATTAATTATACTGCATAAGATTATTTCAGGATTGTTAGGGATGCTTGCTGGTCTTATATTAAAAACTAGTTGTGGACAGATCTTAGAAACATGAGTCATACACTCATACTGTGCAAACAGCTTTGCATATGTTTGTAACATATATGTCAATGAGCTATGTTGCTCCGACTCTTCATTTTTCTCGAAATATTCGTGTCCGATACCCATGTCCGACTCATATCCGGACATTGTTATGGGGATATGACCCTCCAAGGATCTTTCAAATACATGAAAAACTTAGAAAAAATTGAACATACCTATGTCAGACACATGTCCATATCCGACACTCTCACCCGAGTCCGAGTAACATAGTCAATGAGTATTATGCTAATGTTGTATATCTTTCACATAATCCAAATGGTATATTTAAAGGAAATGCTTCATCGTGTCAATCGAAAGAGTGTTAGAGAGCAAATTAATTATTTAAATTCTATCAAATGCTTCCAGTGGTTTTGTTTTCTATTGCTATGTTTTAGTATCTGATAGATTTAACGGTTGATGCAGGGATGGGTAATAATCCGTGACACAGCTCCTCTTATTGAATCAGCTAGAGCTCTAACAACGCGGTTGAAGTGGGAAGCCAGAGTCACAGAAATTGAAAGTAACAGCGATGAGAGACTCCTTATCTGTCAGAAACCTTTCTTTAAGAGACAAGCAAGCTAAAGAACAATTTCTCTAGAAACCCAAGTTTTAAGTCTTGGTATTCAAATTCATTTTGTGCATGTTTAAGTAATATCATCATAAAGCTCCACCATGGAAGGGGGATACCATATATATTTTGAACAGAAAGAGGAAAAAAGAAAGCAGAAAGATAGTAGAGGAAAAAGAAAACGAATCTTGATTGGGATCAACGACAACGACAACTCCTATGGAGCCGTAAGGCATACATAAGGGCATTGTAATTACTCAAATCGAGGCAACCATTGCAATTGAGAAGTATATAGGATTAGATTTTTTTATTAAGATTGTGAAGATGATTTACATAATAAGCAAGTGCTGCTAGCTTTGCAGTATAGGAAAAGAAATTCCTTGGCAGTGCATTTATGATGAAATTTTTTTTCTTCATTTTATCATTTTCTGCCATAGCATTGACATTATTCAATGGAAGGGAACTCGTTTTAAATAGTGTTATTGATCAGAATTCAGAAATGGATTGAATCGTTTTCCTTTTCAGAGTCATGGTTATGCTTGTGACATGTAGTTGAATGTTTTTTGCATGCAGAGCTGTATGTGTTTATATGGAAAACAGTAGGAATTTGTAATGACTGCCTCATGCCTTGGCGCTTCTTCTTCCTCGCAAAACCCCCTCTTAAACCCTAACCCTAAATTCCCAAATCCACGCTCATTCTCCGCTTCTTTCCTCATAACTCTCCCCGCACTCCATCCGTTTCCCTCTTAGAATCCCTCCTCGACCGCGACGCCTCCTTCTGATTCCTCACGGAAACCAAAGAATTCCTCTCCAAACTACCGGAACAAAGCCTCCGCCTTGACGACGCTGGCAAACTCTATCGCGAACTCGGATTCCCCAGCGGCCGCAAAGTCGCCCGATCCATTTTCCACTACCACCCGTTCCGTAAATTATCATAAAAGGCTTATATTTGGAATTCCAGAGGATTTCAGGGACAGAATCGAGAAATACCCAGATAATTTTCGCCTCGTGGTTGGAGATGATGGGAAACAAGTCCTTGAGTTGGTAAACTGGGATCCGAGTTTGGCCGTAAGTGCATTGGAGAGGGAGTTTTTAGTGAATGAAGATAAGGTGAATAAAGCTGTCGAGTTTCCGCTTATGGTGAAGAAACTTAACTTGTTAAACTCGTTACCATTGGTTTCGCCTTATTCCGATGGGTGGAAGTTGGATTGATGGAGTTTGGAAGTGGAAAAATATAGGGTTGGAATTATACATGAGGTTTTGAGCTTTTACTTTGGAAAAGAGAGCTTTGATATATCATATTGTGGAGTTTAAGGAGGAGTTTAGTGTGACTCGCAGAGTTACGAGATGCACAAGAGACAGCCTTGGACGTTTTATTTGGCAGGGACAGAGATGAACTGGGCGGTGTTTTTGAAAGATGGCTACGATGATAATGGGAATTTAATTGATAAGGATCCGCAGGTGGTTTTCAATGAAAAGCTTTATATACGTTTGCTCAAATGCAAGAAGAGGAATTCAGTTCTGGTTTTGGAGAGAAATTATGAGCTATCCGTGTCTGACACTCGTGCTCGACGCATATCTGGACATGAGTATGAGGAAATGATCTTCCAAATATATGAAAAAATTTAAAACAAATCGAAAATACCCATGTCCAACACTCACATTTGAGTGTAACATAGATTATGAGATTGGGTTAATCATTGGATTGAGTTGCTGAATAAGAGAGTCAAAATGGGCTTGGAAATACTGCTGGAGGGACAGAGAGTTTTACCATCAAGATGAATGGTGCATTGTAAGGTATCAAGATTATCTAATTTCAGTATGCTGCACTGTTCTTTTTTGTTTATCTTGTGATAAAAAAAAAACTTTCTATTGCTTCGCTGGCATTGAATATAATAAAAGATGCATAGCAGCTCCAAGCCCTAATCTTTTGAATTCAACAGTTCAAATGATTATAATTAGTCATGATCACATGAAATGATGTGTTAGAAATTATGTTTTCTGTGACGGTGGTTAAAATTACCACAGGGTTTGTATATGATCTTGTCGGGATGTGTGTAGCTTCCTAATCATGTTATTGGCTTATATCATGATTCTTTTCTGTCAAGCTTGAAAATTAGATTTCAAATTTAAGCTCAAACACCTTTAGAACTACATAATAAATATTGTGGGTGATTTATGAAGCTTAATTTCTTGCTTCATCTATAAAGTATAAACTATCTTTTCTGGCTATTTTTCCTTATGATGTTGTGGCGCTATGTTGTTTCGATTTTTCGTTTTTTTTGAAGTTTTCGTATACACTCGTGTCCGACGCATATCCGGATATGAGTATAGGGATATGATCCTCCAAATATATGGAAATCTAAGAAAAAATCGAACATACTCGTATTGGACACATACTCATGTCCGACATTCACACCCGAATCCGAATAACATAGTGTCCTGAAATTTACTGTGTATATTAAGGGCCTATATTTGGCTGATAGGTTTTTGACTGGCTTCATTTAACTACCATTGGCATTGAGTTAAATAGGCCTATTATAATCTAAGAAAAGTCTTCAGGTCCTCCTTGATTTACAGGTCTTCATGAAAAACGAGGTTCCTGTCCTGCATTTCTTCACATTGGAAAAGGATATACTTGGCCTTTCAACATCAGAGTCAAGCTAGGATCATTCCATTTGATAGTTTGGTAGGCAAGTGGTCGTGGTCTCTTCAGAACAATTCTCAGTGAGTGGTCTAGATTTTTTCTTTTTGAGTTAACTCCATAATTTTGCAACTTGACAGAAAAAATATCATGGCCAATTGCCTGAATCTTACTGGCAACTGTTCAATTTCTTTCGTGTCGAAGTCTCCAAGTGAAACTTGCTGGTTTCATTTGAGTTGAGATCAGTGTTCCTCTCGTTTCCAACTGTCAAATCAAGGGCTTCTATTCTGGTTCATGTGACTAAGGATGAGTTTCAAGGTTGCTGTTGACAGCAGAATACTAAGTGGATGGAGTTACAGGTCTTTTTCAAGAATGAACCCTTCTGTACTTTTCTGCATATTGCTAATACTTTCGTGTTGTTCCGACTCTTCATGTTTTTTTGAAATACTCATGTCCGACACTCATGTCGGACGCATATCCGGACATGGGTATGGGAATATGATCCTCCAAGAATCCTCTAAATACATTAAAAAAAAAAAAAAAAAAAACTTAGAAAAAATTGATCATACCCATGTCAGACACATACCCGTATCCGACACTCACACCCGAGTCCGAGTAACATAGCTTCCATGCACTTACGAATATCCAATTGTAGTAGTACTCTCTGCAGTTAATAAATTAAGCAAACAGTTTATTTTATATGAGATCATATAAACAAATGATTCAATTTTAGCACAATAAAAGGGTTTATTTATGTAATCCATAAAAATGAAGGGAAATGCAAAAGGGGAGAAAAAAAGTTCTCCAGTTGCGACTGGGATGATAGCCTCTGGTTCTAGTTGAGTCCTATTTAAAAGCTTCCCTAGATTACACCATTTGGGAATCTTCAACCAATTCCATTTTGTCTGTGAAAAGATGGTTTAAGTGACATCACTTTAATTCCTAAATCACACTTTTTTATCTCTTTTTGACTCGGCACCTTTTAAGAGACTTTATCTCCTAAATTACATTATCCATCTCCTAGCCTTCAGCTTCCTAAATAAGTACCTATTTCATGTAGTATATTTCTGACTTTAATATGCATATTTAATTGAGAATGCTATATGTGGCGAGCTCAGCTGCTTAGCTTCCCTTGATAAAGCATAGGGCTGAAAGCAGGACATGGTAAATACTATCTGAATTTTCATGCTAATAATCTTAAATCTTGTCTGATTTACTTACTGTGTCTATATGCAGCAAAACATCTAACTTTTCCGGTCAAGTTGGGCAAGATAGAAATCAAAAGTTCATGCATTAACACTTTATTACACCACACAAACTGAAATCGAATTACCTAAAGCACAACTCCAACATGACAAGGGGGAATAGAGATGTCTGCTGCATAGCAAGCAGTCTTTAGGGTCAAAATGCAAAATAAAGGAAATAAAGAAGAAAAAAATCCCTTGAATTCTCCAGGTAAATTACTGGTAAAATATCTCTAACGGGATGAAGAAGCATGTGCAGGTATATCTCTAACGGGATGAAGAAGCATGTGCAGGTGACTTTAAAGATAAGTGATGACGACTTCGACTCTTTGATTTGTTCTTGTTCTTCTGCCCAATTGCTACACTGCTTCTGTGCACACTGGAGGATGTTGATCCACCTTGGCTTGCTCTTTTTGCTGTTTGTCTTCGAGAGCTCCGACTGCCACTCCCTAGGGCAGCTTTGGCAACACTATCAGTGAGCACTTCCCTTGCCCTCTGTGGTTTAATGGGTTGCTTGTTCAGGTATGTAAGCTTAGGGAGTAAGCTACAAACTGCCTTGCGCAGCTGGTCATCACTAATGTTGCTCTGAATTGGATTTCCCAACAGATTCAATGCTTGCAATGAGTTGTAGTTTGCAACAAGCTGACCCAGTGCTTTTGTTGTTGTTATCTTGTTGAAGCTCAGGTCTAATACTGTTAACTTCAGGAGCCTATGTAGCCCTTCGACATCACTTATCTTGTTCCCAGCAAGGTACAGTTCTTTGATCAAGGTGCAGTTTGACAACCCTGGGCATCATAAAAAAATCACAATGCACTTTTAGAATTACATGCAATTTATTTAAGGAGAATGTCTTCGGAAAATCCAGAAAAAGTTTTTCAATGAAAAATTGAGAAACAGGTTCACAAGTTAATTAATAATTACCATGTCCAATTCGAGTAATGCGGTTATAACTGAGGTCAACCACTCGCAACCGAGTTAGTTCTCTAAGTCCTTCAATGGTGTTGATCTTATTTCTTGACAAGTTGAGTGTGTGAAGGCCCTTTGGCAGTGATCCTGGAGTAATATGGGCTGTCAAGACAACAAGAATCATGGTCATATCTTGAGTCCAAACTAATTAGCATCTTAAACGATCATGAACCTTTTTTTTTTTAAATCCTACCTATAATGTTGTTTGACAAGTTGACTGACCGAAGGCTGGAGAAACCTGCGATGATTGGAATAGCTTTCAAACATATTCCTGAAATGTGAGCAACAGTTGAGGAAGAATTGAGAGTCTGAATGACACTATTGGCATGTAAAATCTCCTCAGAGAGATTGATATCTGAACGGCGAGTCAAGTGGGCTGTGCTTCTTGCAGGTGATTTACCAGTGTCTGGAGAAGGTGGAAAAGTTATGCCCTCTTCACCATTCACATCATCAGCAGGCTGTGCAATTTGGGTTTCAAGATCTCTCACCCATTCATCGACTCTTGTGAAAGATGACGATGGAGCAGGGAATGCAACCCATTGGTTCTGAGGCCATAAACCAGAAACTCCATTATGAAAACCATTCCAGCTCTGGTTGTCATCACAATTCCCACTGAAGTCTTTGTGCAAGGACTCTCCAGTAAATGATCCAGGTGATTCCATCTTGCTCAGTTTCATTGCTTGATGTAGCTCAATTGTATCTGAAGAGTACCCACCTTGCTGTTTCAAAGTAGCAGTGACAGGAAGAGGCTGTGGTTTTATTGACCAATGTTTGTGTAAGTTCCGGTGGCTCCAAAGGAACAATTTCCACCATAACCTTCTGCTTCTGGATGGCAGAACTTGACTGGAAGAATGTTTTTTCAACATCACTCTGTCAGCGCTGCAACGAGTCATTACAGAAGCAGGGCTACTGGGAATTAAATTGTCCCTTAATCTTGCAGATAAATCCTGCAATTCTTCGAAGGACTGAGACTTAGAAGGAGGCAACCGATCGGCTACCATTCTTAGCAAATCTCCTGTCTCCAAATTAGAGCAAGAGCGGTTAAGCTTCGGTGAAGCCCAGAACTCAGCCCTCCTGATCCCTGGATCACTAATATGACCACTCTGAATCATATCAACAACCTTTTCAACATCTTTGTCTGTTTGGTAGACAAACTCTTCTTTTGCTTCAGTTTCAAATGAATCTGAAGAAGCAACCCTTTTAGTTCTGAAATCAAATTCTTCTTCACCTGAATTGGCCACATGGTATTGGAGATGAAAGCCAGAGAATTCTCTCTTAATTGAAGCAGTCTCTTCATGCTCATCTTCCCCATCATATGTTATCTCTGCTGCTTCACATCCAACAGGACTCTCATGGCTGATTACCTTGACATTGCAAAGAGAATCCTCCTGAAAGCCAACAGGTATAGGGACAGTAAAAGTTGTTGATTTCAATTCATCACTCTCAAAGGGCTGCACTGGCTGTTCGAGCTTAATTTGGAGGGTTCGAACCCCTTTCTTTTGTTCACCAGATTTTGAAGATGCATCATCTCCCTACAAATTAACAGATTGAAGATGATGAAACCAGAAATCATCTAGATACACAAAATTGAACTAACATGTAAGTTAAAACCCTTCTCACCTTATCTTTCTTTTTCTTCCCGGTCAATAAAGAGAAACAATTGAATTTTGCCATTAGAGAAAAGGTGAATGATTTCAATTCTCAAAGAAGCCTGAATAGATGAACTGTTTTATCTTCTTCCTAACTTAGCCTATTGATGCTCACATCTCTAACCAATTCTTAATTAAACTTTAACAGTGAAATTTGAGTTGCAAAGATCTCATGGGAGAATGATTGATCAAAAGTTAGCCATAATCAATAGGAAGGCACCAAACCGATGACAGTGTGCAATCGGAAGGTGAATGAACACCGGAAATGAAAGGGCCAATGCCTTCTCCGGCTCGAGAAGGTCTCACTAGATTGTCGGCCAGAGTTGTATGCCAAGCTTCTTTCTAGAAGCTTCACCAAATCCTTCTTTAAAACTTCTGTTTATTTACAAGAACAGAGCAAACCAGTTAAGAAAACTCCAGAGCTCCTTTAAGGTAAAGCATTTTTCATACTTATTTGAGCAAACTTGTCTGCCCAAAGTATTAGATAATCCCAAAACCCCATTAAGAAAAAAAAGCTACAACTTTATTGTCTTTTTTGCAAAGAAACGAAGGAATCTCAGAGGCTATTTCCAATTTATTATTATGCATCAACTCTCTCTCTCTCATAACAAACAGTCAAATCAAGTTAACCCCATTGCAAAAGAATGAATTAAACACCCTTAGGACTCAGATTCTTAACAAAAACTTGGATTTTGAATGCACATGGAGGTTTCTGGCACAGATAAGTTGTAAGGAACATAAGAACAAAGACAGGTTGGAAGTAGAAACTAACCTGTTAAAGCTTAACTCCGCCAGGTTTTTGATCAAATAACTACTCTTTAAAACTTCTTTCTTAAGCAACAAGAAAATTTCCAAGCTTTAGATCTTATAAAGGAAGGTAGAGGTGGTGAAGGGTGATAATTAGAGACTGGAAATAGGTAGATACTTAAAAAAAAAAAAAAAAAAAAAAGAGAGAGAGAGTAAATGAGTAAAACGACGTACGCGCATGAAACACGGTTGTAATATAAATGGAACCTTTATAATATAAATAAACAGAAGCAAAATAATTTCGCCATTGATTTCTCATGATTTAGGTGTTGTTTAGCGTTACTTTTTTAAATTAAAAACTGATTTTCATCATAAATATAATGTTAAAAAAATTAGCTTTTGTTGTTAATATCAAAATTTGAAAAGCCAAATTAAAAAATCAAAACATATAATTTTTGAATAAAATAATTTTATTCTTTTCATATTTTTATTATTTTAAACATATTTTTTTTTTAATATTTCAATTTTTCACAACAATATTAAACCCTTAAAATTTTTAAATCAAATTTTTTTATCATATTTTTTAAACATATTTTTTTTAATTCAAAATTTTTCCGTTTTACTGCGGGTGTGTGGGGTATACAAATCCTTCATTCCACATGCTTCTGATTTTGAGTTATATCCTGTCCCCACCCTTTTTCCTGTGATTGGAGTGGGAGTTTCTTCCATTAAAAATTAATCAAAATTATGTTCACCGTTGGATTTGTTGGTAGCATAGCATTTTCTTCATGTGGCAAAAGAAGGGTTTGTGATTATATGAAAGTGGTGCTCCTCCTGATGAGGATAAAGATCTTTTTAAATCCTGGGAAATTAAAGATGGTGGAGTTTAGCGGTGTTATTATGTCGTACAAGATTTTGATGCTACAAACGTACGGTTTGAAGGATTTCATGGGACTCTGTCTCACTCTCTGTCTTTTTGCTGCTTTGGTTAAACTCATCGCTGCTTTAATTGCGGTTGTCGTACGCCTTGCCCTGCATTGTCAGCCCAATATTGACGCCTCTTTTTACTTGCTTAAGTCACCACTGACGTCTTCCCTTTTTTTTTTTTTTTATTATTCTTCTTTTTCCATGTTCTCAATCTCTAAAATTACGCAAATTTTGTGAACCACGAAATCAGCATAAATGGATCTCAATAATTCGATTATGATTGCCATTGCCACTGCTTACTCACTTAGGGATGACAAAACTCGATTCGATCGATAGATTTCGAATCGATCAGATCCGAATGAAGAGATTTTTTTTTTGAACAATGGAGGCGGAGCGGGGCGGTGCGGTTTTTTTTGTTTGAAAGACGGAGATGGAGCAGTTGTGGTAATTGCCTGCTCCGCACCGCCCCGCCCTGAATACTGAAATTATAATTTTACCCTTACATATTTAGCTTTTAAATGAATAATAAAATAATATAATTAAACTTATTATTTTTAATTTTAATTTAAAAACTTAAACCTAATACTTTATTTTTTTTTTCTCTTCCTATATTAAAAACATGTTTATATTTAATTTATATTTAAATTTTTTTAAAATGCTTTATTATTTAAAAAAAATAAAAATAATTAATAAATATCAAATGGGGCGGAGCGGGGCGGGGCGGTTATGGATGTAACCGACATCCATAGAGGTGGTAGTGGTATTGAAATTTCAACATCCATAACGGAACGAGGCGGGGGGCGGGGCAGATCAGTACTATGGCGGGGCGGGGGCGAATACTGCAAAATCCGCTCCCGCCCCGCTCCATTGCCATCCCTATACTCACCTAACCTAACCAACCATGATTCTTCTCAATCAATCATTAAATTACCCTTTGGGAACATTTTTTTTTTTCTCTTCTAGTGTGAATGGGTAGATAGAAATATTCTAATATAAATCCTGAAGAAGGCGAAGGACCCTGGAAGTTTCAGGTTTTTTCAACACATTTCTATTCCTGCAACCTGTTTCTGGTAATAACATGTACTTTTAGAATCTCTTCATTTTTTTTAATTCGCTATGGCATAGCCAGGTTTTAGATGTTTAAAAATTGGAAGGGTCAAAACATTCGTGTGAGAGTTAGAAATACTCTTATGTGCTATCTTGGAAAATAAAAACAGCTTCTCCCAGAACTATCCAAGCTGTTTCTGGAGAAATATCTTCCAATTCTAACTTCTAAGAATCCCACTATTTTTCGTGGGCTGGATTTTGGAGTCAATATTTTCTCATATGAAGCAACAGAGTCTATCTTGTTTGCTGAAAGCAGTAAAAAGATGTAAATATCATAAGTTTTAAGTTTCAACATGTCTCATCATGTATAAACTTGATAAAAAAAATTAAAGAAAAAAGTGATTATCATGATTCAAATTTAAAAGTTTTGATATCATGTTAAAATAAGTGATCAATTATTACAAAAACTTAAGCTGATAAAAAAAAAAAAAAACAGAATTATTATATTTAAATTTCAACGATAAAGATGACTGGTGAACTTGCTTGAGCTTGACTGTTTTTAACTTGATACATAGTTTTCAATTCATGATGACTACCATGAGATGCGCATGCATGATCACATGCTATTGATCTACTTCTCGGCTACTCCCTGGATATAATTGCTTCAACTATCACATCCCCCAACTGTTAGAACAATATCTGCTTATTTCCAAGATTTTCCAAAAAAAAAGAAAACTGTAATCGATCATCGACAAATCAAGAGTACTATTGGTTTAATTATAAGCAAAACAACTGTCTTAAAATTTTGGGTATTTTGCCAAGCTATATCAGGTGCAACACGATCTGTCTTACAAAGAAACATACAGGAAATATCTACGAGAATGCATGCAAATTACTTCCACAAGAATCAATATGTTTATTCAAGCCAAAGTTAAAAGGCCAAAAGGTGCATTAAAAACTTTTACAATTGATTGATTATCTCACTAAAAATGGCTTTTGAAGCTCCCTGTCGTGGAAAAAAAAAAACAACCTCTTGTTTGGTGAATAGCTGTTCAAGCTTTATTATTATTATTATTATTATTTTTTTTTTATATATTTGAAATTGTCAAGGTTTGATCTCTAATTATTGAAATTAAAAGTCTCGCATTCTACCAACGGGTAATTTACATTCTGGGTCATTGAATTTAGTATCAATTTTCATGTAGGTCACAAACTTTTAATTTTATCAAATTACATCACTGAACTTTTATTATTAATAAATTAGGTCATTTATGTTAATTTTGTTGAGTAATTCTAACGAAAAAACTGACCCAACATGCCTATATTTTTTACATCTCAACAAGATAATGCATGATTGGCATTTTATGTAAAAAAAATTTCACGTTCAGTATGCTTTTTCGTTAGAAATACTTAACGGAATTAGTATAAGTGACCTAATTTATTAATAATAAAAGTTCAGTGATGTAATTTGATGAAATTAAACGTTTGTGACCTATATGAAAGTTAATATTAAGTTCAATGATCTAAAATGTAAATTATCCTCTACCAACATATTACACGGTTGTTGACGTTCATGCTTCATTTGTAGACAATCCAGATATTAGAAAGGTCGTACTCAATGTACAAAACTCCCGTTATATATAAGTAGGATTTAAAAACGGTAATTAATTTCATCCAAAAGACAAGCAAAATATTTGTCTTGAAACCATGTGTCTTATCTAATTTCAAGATTTAAAACCGTAAGTAAATGGATAGCTACAAAACGAGACATTATTTTTCATAGATTCCAAGTGCATAGTCACGAATAATGGGGGTATATAATCTATAGATAGCTCTTCGGGACATGAAGAGCCATGAATAATGTTCCAAAAAGAGGCAGGAAAAAAAAATGAGAAAATGAATTTGAATAGCGATAGGATTTTTGGCTTTACAGGTATTTGCTTGCCATATAATAACTCTTTCCTTTATTGCATTTGACAATTTCGTATCTGCCTAAAATGGAAATTTATGATCAAATCTCTTATCTTACAATCATTAAAAAGGTTTGTTGTCACACTATCCAAATATATCACATGATAAAGGTGAAGAAAAGTTATAATTTTGAAAAGATTTGTATTCTTTTTTATTGGTAAGATGAGAGAATTGGGAGATGAATCAAATCAATCCAAAACCTATAAATATTTACACTTTGATATTGTTTCTAATCTAGAGGATTAATTAGGATTATACCCTATTTCAATGATTTAAGCTTGTGGTTTTATAGTTAGGTTTAAAATTTTACTTTTATTAGAAAATTTTAGCACATAAATCCTCCATTTTTTTTGGAAGTTCTTATTTTATTTTTTTAATATAAAGGAGGTCACAGTTTAGAGATAGAGAAAAGGTTATAAATGCTAAGATTTGAATTTTAAACCTGCTAAATGCCACTTTTTAAAAGTGATTGCATAAACCAATTAGGCTAAACTGCGGGTTTTTAATCTACTTTTAATCCCTCTTGGAAATAGGAGAAGAGATTGAAGATGTTGACATTCAAATTCCAAACTACTAAATGTCATCTCTTAAAAATAATTGCATAAACCAATTGAATTAAATTCGAAAGGTTAATCTACCTTTAATTCCTCACTAACTAATTACTTACCAGACAGGCGAGAATATTCTGTCTCGAACTAGAGCTGTGATCCTTTGCAGCCTTAACTCTTCATGGGGTGCCATCAACGAGCCCAAACTAACAGATTTGGGTAAGAATTGATCCAATCCAAGGGCCAGAATTGGGCTCAGTATTTTCGGTGTAAACCCAGTTAGATCCGAACCAGCATATCAATCAACGTGGCAAGTGGCAGGCAACAATTCCTGGCCCTGGGCCTGGGGTAATTAAAATCAAATCCCATTCCTTCATTTTCTCCCCTTTTCCATATCAGTTACATCTCCGCTTTTTCTTCTCTTTTTTCATGGCCTCCGCCACCGTCGACCACCGCCATCACCACCCTAACCACCTCCACCTCGAATCTATCCCTGTCGTAGACCTACGCTTACTCTCCCAACCCGAACTCCTCTCCCTCTCTTTGTGCTCCTCCTCTCCTTTCCCTTCCAATGCCGAAACTGAACTCTTCACTCCCAAAATTGACCGCTCCGTTTTCAACGAATCCGCCGGCAGCCGCAAACAAACCTTCTTTCGCCTCCGCTTCGCTGCCCCCCGCAGCCACCTACACCACCACCATTCCTCTCCTGCCTCCAAACCCTTCCCTTCTCGTTCTCTACGCCTAGACCCCGAACCTTTGGACGAAGAAAGCTCTAACATCCTCTCTCTACTGAAATCGCTTTTCAACATCGATGATTCGCTCACTGCTAACACCAACGAAAACGAACCGTACGATGATAAGGATCTTGTGCCGGTTCAAATCGAATTTTCAAAAGGGAATCCGGTTTTGCAGAATATTCCGGTCGGCATTGTTAATAGTAGTGTAAGAAAAAGGAAGCGAGGGAGGCCGAGGAAGGACGAGAAAGATAATTGGCTGATTGAGAGCGAGAGTTTAGTAATAGAGGAATATAAAGAAACGCCAGCCTTTGACAGGGTAAATGAGACGGCAAATGCCGGTATTATTAGCAGTTGTAGTGAAGGGAAGAGGAGGAGAGGGCGGCCTCGAAGGGATGAGAGTCAAAGTAGAGTGATTGGCAGCGAGGAAAAGAAAGTTGAGAGGGTAGCATTGGGGATTGTGGAAGCTGACAGGGTAAATGAGACGGCAAATGCCGGTAATATTAGCAGTTGTAGTGAAGGGAAGAGGAGGAGAGGGCGGCCACGAAGGGATGAGAGTCAAAGTAGAGTGATTGGCAGCGAGGAAAAGAAAGTTGAGAGGGTAGCATTGGGGATTGTGGAAGCTGACAGGGTAAATGAGACGGCAAATGCCGGTAATATTAGCAGTTGTAGTGAAGGGAAGAGGAGGAGAGGGCGGCCACGAAGGGAGGTGAGTCAAAGTAGAGTGATTGGGAGCGAGGAAAAGAAAGTTGAGAGGGAAATTGAGAGGGTAGCATTGGGGAATGTGGAAGCTGACAGGTTAAATGAGGCGGCAAATATTTGCAGTTGTAGTGAAGGGAAGAGGAGGAGAGGGCGGCCACGAAGGGAGGAGAGTCAAAGTAGAGTGATTGGGAGCGAAGAAAAGGAAGTCGAGAGGGAAATTGAGAGGGTAACATTGGGGAATGTGGAAGCGATTTTGGGAATTGAAGAGGAGTTGAGGAGGAGGACGGAGGGGATGGGGACAGAGGCGGAATTGTTGGAGTTTATGGGTGGTTTAGGGGGGGAATGGGCGAGTAAAAGCCAGAAGAAGAGGATTATCGATGCGGGTAGTTTTGGGAGTGTGCTCCCTAAAGGGTGGAAGCTTACGCTCTTTGTGAAGAAGAGAGCCGGCCATTTTTGGTTAGCTTGTAGCCGATATATAAGGTTTTCCATTAAGTTTTTACTTTTTTCATTTTGGTATTCTTGTTCATGATAATGTGTAGATTTTATACTATTGCTGTTTAATTTGTGTGAAATATGATATATGTAATGTTCTGCATGAATCATAGTATGCCTATCTGTGATGTTGGTTCTCTCCAGCCTTTATTTTTTTTTATTGAATATTTCTTTCTCTTGTTTCTGTTGTAGTGAATAATCTAGATTCTAGAGCCAGCTCTGAAATGTCATTGTTTTATCAAATTTTGGGGTTAGTTTTATATAATATTTTTGTGTGAATTTTTATGTAATGCTCTTGACTGTATAGACTATGGAGTATCGTATATTTGCTTATTGGTTTTAGTTCTCAGATTAGCTGTTGAATAAACCCAAAACCAGCTTAGAGAGATTCTAGAGCACTTGGAAACTTATTAACCGAAAAGGAAAGTGATAAAGGTTGGACTCCAGTCATTGGATTTATGTGTTGCTTCAGATAAAGTAGATTATGTCTTTGACGTTTCTAACTTGTATTATTAATATTCAAATGTTCATTGTGTGTAAGTTTGTCTATGTTTGTAGTTTAGCTGTTATTTCATGACATGTTGGATCTTGAATTTTTTCTCATTGCTATATTTCTTTAGTCCAGTCCTGCTCCTCCCTCCCTCCCTAAAAAAAGGAAAGAAAAAATAAGAGATGGAGACCAGAGGGAGGTGGGAGGTGGGATTCTAGAAATTTATTGATTTTGATGTTTATTTTGCATTTTTTTTAACTTTGTTGGTCGTGTCATTCTCACACTCTCTTCCTAATTCGGTACCATCCAGCCCTAACAGGCAACAGTTTGTGTCCTGCAAGGAGGTTTCTTCATACTTGCTGTCCTCTGGTACACTTGAAGATTCAAGCCTGGCAACTTTGAGTCACACTGGCTGTGGCATTGGTTCAGGTGTCAAACCAACAACTGGAAATGTAAGTTACTGACCGTGTTTGTATTTATCATTTACACTTGATCTCCATCTTGTTATGCTCATCGATAACGAGAATGTTAAATGCTGTCCACAGTTGCCAATTACATCGATATCTTCTGGGCATGAGAAGCCAGCTCCCTTACTAAGAATGGGGAGTCCAAGGGAAGTCCAAAGAGCTGAAACAATAAAATGCCACAAATGCACCATGACTTTTGATCTGCAGGATGATTTTGTATGCCACTTGTTATCATCTCACCAAGGGACAGCAAAAATTTCTGGACATGGTGCCTCAACTAATGAGGAGGTGATAATAAAAAATGGAAAATATGAGTGCCAGTTTTGTCATGAATTATTTGAAGAAAGGAATTGCTACAGTAACCATCTTGGGATCCACATGAAGAACAATATGAAGAAACTTGAAGGTTCAGTTGCAGTGTTAACCATGCAAAATAGCATTCAGCCTTTCAATTCCCCTGGCAACAATGAAATAAGATCAGGTTTTCCGTGTAGTAACGCGAATGAAAATGCTCTGGTCAAAACATATACTGATAAATTCAATCATGAATGCAACTCGTTGTCTCATGATGAACATGATATCAAGGTTAACAGGAATGAAGAAACTTTGGCTGACAATAACTGTGATAAACAAAATAAATTCTGTATCATAACTAATAATGAAGGGGAGGTCACTGATACTGCTGCTGCTGCTGAAGTTAATTTTTGTTTGGGTTCTAAACTCTTGTTTACTGATGACAAAAAAGGGATTTCTCAATCTTCAGATAAAACAGATGTTCGATTTGCCCTAAACTCAATGGAGGAGAAGAAGAGAGAGATGGCTTCAAAAACCAGTTTACTTGCTCCAAATGCTGTGGGAAATTTATTTAGTGATGAAAATATTGAGGATAGACGTTTTGCTAGCTTTACGAAAGGGATAGAAACTGATTGGAAGGATAAAGTTACGAGGGATGATCCAAAAGCTCGTTGGGCAAATACTCATACAGGGCTGGATAATAACAGATTTGATGTCGAGCAGCAAAATTACTCTGAAGGTTGTTCACTCATTCTTTCCAGCAACAGACAAAGAGGTAATCTCGTAGATTATGTGAAAGGGGCTTCTGTTAGAATAGATTCTGTACAGGAAAGAGGTTCTGGATGTGGTTTAACTTCATCTAAAGATGATCAAACATGTGTCATCAACAATAATTTGATTCTTGTCTCCACTGGCACATTGGATGATCCAGAATCTATTGTGGTCAGTGAATCTGGGAATAATGACTCTACAATTGGTTTTCAAAGCAATCTCCGCATAAAGAAACCCTCACAGGAGGACAGCGAAAGTGTCTTGCTTACTTTACATGGAAGGGAGCAAATCTTTGCTTCTGACAGTAATGCATTTAAGGTCCCTAGCCGGTCATTTGAGGTGTCTGAACTTGATGAAGCCCGGAAGTCTAGAGGATTAATGCAAGGTGTGGACGGCTGTGACAGTGGATTGGATGCTAACAACCTGGCAAGTGTCAAGCATGAAAGGTCTAAAGATTGTCTATTTGTTCGATCTTCATATAAGAAAACATTTACCGGCACACTGGAGGAGCATAAGGATAAAGGGTATGAGAGCTGTGTAAATGAACAATTTGCTTATCAGCAAAATAGTAACTATGAAACTAGTACGGATAAAGTTTCTTTCATTACGATAGAGGAGCCCAAACACAAAGTGGAAAGCTCTTTGTTTGGCAATGCTCATGCCAGACTAGGCACATTTGCTCTGACAGGCGATGGGCGGGAAAGTTGTTCCCCACTTTTTCCTGTGAATGGCGAAAAATATGCTGGTAAAAATAATATACCTACTATTAGCAGTGGCCCTGTTCATAAACCAAAGCAAAATAAAGGTGCTTTCGAGGATTTATTCTGTCTATCTGGAAGAGAGCAAACACATGTAGCAAATAATTTGAACTTGGTTTATGCCGGCACAGCTCATGATGGGTCCAGGTTAGAGGATTTTGAAAATGCAAGGAATAATGAAATAATGATTGGTTTTAGCAATCATGCCCGACCTACTGAAGATTACATGACTGGACTCACATGGAAAAGTGGTGAAGGAAATGTCCTGCTGAGTGGTTTGGCTGATACTTCATCTCAATTTTTGCAATCATCTGGTTATTACCCAACATTCGACCTGATGTCACATAAGGTAAAGACATGTTCACTCTTATAAGCTATGATATAATGCAGAAAAGTGCAAAACTATTTTTCACTTGGCAAAACAATATGATATAAGTGTCAAGGATTGTTTGTTATGTTTAGAAGCTAGTTTTTTAAGATGTGGGATATTGAACTTTAATAGAAACCAAAGGGATAGCTGATCTTATTTTTGCCCACTAAGTTTAGCTTTTAAATAAATAAGTAAATAAATGTTGAAAACGAATTAGTGTTAGTTTGGCTTAAAAGAATTTGACATGTACAATTTTATTGTAATGGACAGGGTGAAAGTGAAATGTTCAACATTAGTGGGAAGTGCAGCAGTGTTACAGGTTTTGATGGGCTGAGATCAGATAGCATAGAAAATATGGAATATAATTTTCTGACTGCTCAACCAAGTTCTGGTTCAGGAAATTCCAAGGTATCATCATATGATTCAAAGATGGCACTAAAATTTGATTCCTCTGTTTGGCTTGGAAAGGAAGTTTGCCACTATTGCCTAAGATAGCTAGCAGGCATCAGGTCACTGCGTTATGTTCCTGGTGTGGAAATGAGTTTTATCATGAGGCTGTAGACATTGGGGCACAGAGAAGCTCAATGGTTATGTGTGCCAACTGTCGAGCTAGGTTCTCTAGGAACCATGATTTTATTTAAATAAATAAGTAAATAAATAAATGCTGAAAATGAATTAGTTATAATTTGGCTTCAAAGAATTTGACATGTACAATTTCATTGTAATGGACAGGGTGAAAGTGAAATGTTCAACATTAGTGGGAAGTGCAGCAGTGTTACAGGTTTTGATGGGCTGAGATCAGATAGCATAGAAAATATGGAATATAATTTTCTGACTGCTCAACCAAGTTCTCATTCAGGAAATTCCAAGGTATCATTTTAGGATTCAAAGATGGCACTAAAATTTGATTCCTCTGTTTGGCTTGGAAAGGAAGCTTGGCCACTATTTCCTAAGATAGCTAGCAGACATCAGGTCACTACATTATGTTCCTGGTGTGGAAATGAGTTTTATCATGAAGCTGTAGACATTGGGGCACAGAGAAGCTCGATGGTTATGTGTGCCAACTGTCGAGCTAGGTTCTCTAGGAACCATGATTTTATATAAATAAATAAGTAAATAAATAAATGCTGAAAATGAATTAGTTATAATTTGGCTTAAAAGAATTTGACATGTACAATTTCATTGTAATGGACAGGGTGAAAGTGAAATGTTCAACATTAGTGGGAAGTGCAGCAGTGTTGCAGGTTTTGAAGGGCTGAGATCAGATAGCATAGAAAATATGGAATATAACTTTCTGACTGCTCAACCAAGTTCTCGTTCAGGAAATTCCAAGGTACCATCAAATGATTCGGAGATGGCACTAAAATTTGATTCCTCTGTTTGCCTTGGAAAGGAAGCTTTGCCACTATTGCCTAAGATAGCTAGCAGACATCAGGTCGCTACATTATGTTCCTGGTGTGGAAATGAGTTTTATCATGAGGCTGTAGACATTGGGGCACAGAGAAGCTCGATGGTTATGTGTGCCAACTGTCGAGCTAGGTTCTCTAGGAACCATGATTTTATGTAGAACCAACTGTCTATGAGCACACCAGCCTGTACGAGGGACTGCTTCTTGCATGTGTGATATAAGGTAACTTCCACATCCAAACAAGAGTATTATTTTCTGGATATAAGCCAAGTTTTCATGATTGCATGAATTCGATTGGTATATACTTCTAGCTTCTGAAGGACATTTTAACTATTAGAAGTTAGAACCATTTGATATAGTTCCTAACTCAAGGTGATATAGTTCAAGTTCCTTCTGGCTAAATATTTTAACCCAACATGATCAATGGAAATGATACAACTTGTCATATATATTAACATAATTTTTTTTTTTATTTTCTGCAATACAACTAATATTGTCTGTGCTGTTCCTTTTTTCCTGCTCAAAATGTTGTAAGGGAATAAACCTTGTGAGAGCTTTCAGCATCTTTAGTGGGATTTGACCTAGTTGATGTCATTCAAGGTTGTTCCGAAGCATGGGCTGTGCTTTATTTTAATATATAATATAAGTTTTAGATATTAATATATCAAAACTGGACACAACCTGCTGTGCCAAAAAATGATTTAAATATCGAGAGTTTATTGTGTTCTCCTATATAATTTTGTGAAAGCTACTTGTCTGTGAATATTGGAGCATTTAAGAATTCTAGATCTGACATTATGTATTTGCTTTCACCCATCATGTGCTGTGGCCCTTTCCTTTCAAATGATATGATTTCTATCGGCACTCATATAAGTTACTGAAGGGGAATTTCTGCCTCAATGGCGTCAAGTGATTTTTTGATCAAATTGACAGGTTCAATGCTTTGGGATTTGGTGTAAAGCTTTCTGTATGTGCTTGCCTTTCTGGGTCTATACGCTTATCTCATTATTACGAGAGCATGGAAAAAGAAATGAATGGCAACCTCTTTCCATTGCTTGTTTCTTCCATCCAAATTCATTAAAATGTTACCTTCCCTCTCAACCTTAACACTCCTAAACACGAATGACAGAAAAATAGACAACACTCCTTAAAGATGGTAGACAATAATCATATAGGTAAACTAATGGCTTCTACATCTTTCGCAGATACAAGCTGAAACGAGATGGAAGGCAGAACCGGTCTGCTGATGGGTTCAATCACATTATCCTAAGGTGTCATTGCATGAGACAGAGTTTGCAGTTCTGGTATAACTTTTCCCTTTGGTTCAGATGATCTCTTCATCAGTTCCGTTGACGTTTGATTTTTGAGGAGTTTGTGTGGTTTTTCTTTATCTCCAGCATAAGAAAAAAATCAAGAAAGTATTTACACATTGACTTGGGCATTAACTGGGACGCATAACCTTAGCTTTTACACTTTTTAAATGTTTGGTGCAGCAATTATTTTTTGACGATTGTGCTGCTTGGTGCTGGCTCATTTGTGTATATATAACACAACCTGCCTCCCCTTACAATTTCTTCTCCATTTTACTACCATTTTGTGTGTTAAAGTCTAAACTAGCGGCCTGGTTTAGCATTAGTGAGCGCCCCCCCCCCCCCCCCCTCCCCAGGATTTGCTTGATGATTTTCTTCTAAGAGTAGTTGTCAAAAACTTCATGGTTTTGTATTTGTCATCAGGTAGCTTGTCATAGTCTCTAGCAATTCAAGAGTAGGAAAGTAAGCTATATTAAAGATAATAGCAGTATCCTTCTATGACATGTTCTTTTTATGCTTTTATATGCTTTGTACAACCTTAGCACTTCTATTTGAACTTGCAAATGAAAGTTTTAAAAGAGATTTGGAAGGCTAACTTTTTTATTTTTTTTGGACTAAGGAAGTCACCGTTTCATATAAGAAAAGAGGTTGTGGATTTAAATTTTAAATTGTTGAATATTATCTTTTAAAGTTGATTGTATGAATTAATCGGATTAGTATAAGTTCTTGAAAGGCTAACTTTGAAGTAACTTTGGTATTGTTTTTTGTTCCTTAAATATGATATCTGACTGGTAAATGTACTAATTGTTAATAATTTGACTTTTTACTTAAAAAAGAAAAAATAATTATTGCTATTGCTACTAATATGAAATGCCTGTTAAAGAGAATTTGAATTTTTTTTTTTTTTATAAAAAAAAAAAAGAACATTTTTACTTGAGAAATAAACTCTTAAAGTTTCAAAACAAGGGAAGAAGAATTGCGGGCTTTTGGTTAAGGATTTTGTTAACAAGTGTTTTAAAGATTATTATATATAACAATATCTTCATTCAATGTATTGAAAATGATGAATAAAATTGTAGGTTTTTGTATTTAGGGTTTTGTTAATGAATACCTTTAGGGTATTTTTTAAGGTTAGTTAATAAATTATTTATAATAAGAGTATTGTATTGAATACAAAAATTGACAATTTTATTTATTATTTTTAATGTATTGAATGAAAATATTGTTATGTATAATAACCTTAAAAAATATTTTTAGGACATTCGTTAATAAAATCCTTATATTTATAAGAGTATTCGTTAATCCTTATATTTATAAGAGTATTCGTTAGCAAAATCTTTTGGTTAATTATCATCCAAAAGAGGAGCTCCAAAACCAAAACATTGCTTTTCACTGACACTGACTAACTTATTGGCTTTTAATTAGTTGGATAATAACTCCATATTCTTCGAAAATGGATTTTTCAAAAAAAAAAACAATAATTTATTTATTTATTATTAATAAGTGGAAATAGCAATGACAATTCACAAGTAATTTTTGTTTGTCAAGATTTCAACTAAAAACAATGTATAATTTTACTTACCACATCTTTGGTTGGCTGATTAAAATAGAAGACAGAATGGAATAATTATTTGGTGAGAATAAAATAGAGAGTGATTGGTGAGAATAAAATAGAGAGTAAATATGTATTATATAATTTGTAAATATGTATTATATAATTTGATTTGTAAAACGGAATAAAAGAAGAATATTATTATGACATCTGGTTAGTTAAAATCATATTAAGAAATAATATAAAAGTATTGTTTTACCAAAGTATTGTTTTACCGTTCAATTAAATAATAATACTTTATTTATAATAAAATAAATTTATTTTTATCTTTTAGAAATTATTATTAATATATTTAAAATATTTTAATATATTATATTTAAAAATCTTTTTTATTTTTCACTTGGTTTTACTTAAAAACTAATGAAAAAACTTATATTTACAAAATCAATCCGCAAGTTCCATCCATTTTCGTGCCCTGCGTTGCTTCGGAAGCCTCCATTTTTTGACATATCCCTCCTCTTTGTCTTTTCTTCCTCCCCAAAATTTGAAGGCTCAAAATCTTCTATAACTAACTTAACTCAAAAACCCTAGGAAAGAATGTTTCTCTCTTCTTTTTTTGTCATTTTTGCTGCCAATTTTTTTGTGTTGCTTTCTCTTTTGGAAATGATGTTGAAAAAAGATTTTTGATTTGCTTTCTCTTTTAAGGATGATGTTGAAAAAAAATCTTTGAAATCTGGTGAAATCTATCTTCATTTCGTTGAAAAAAGCTAAAGAAAATAAAAAATAAAGGAAGGACAAAGTTAGAATTATAAAAATAATTGAAAGGTAAAATTAGAATAAAAATAATATATCTTACTCGATAGTTGTTCAGAATATGTATTTTTTTTTTTATTTTATAAAAGTAAAGAATTTAATGAAGCAAATAACTGAATAACCATTTCTTTAAAATAGATCAAGAATGAAATGTGTATTCATATCAACAAACACATGATGTTATTTAATCAAAAATAACTAGCCGAGAAAAGTGACAAGGAATGGTAGAAATCACAACGAATTGGATATGTTTATTTTTTAAAATATTTAAATTAAAATTCGTTTAATTTATTTAAAATCTGAATACGTTTATTATTCGAATATTACTACTTGAATTCGCATTCGACTTAAAAAGCAATATCCGTTTGATATCCGAATCAGCTAAATATACGAATTTATTAAATCAATTTAAAATAAATATAAAATATAAAATTAAACAATAATTAAATATGTAAATGGATATTAGATTCGAATATCCGAATTCGTTATCCGTATAAATAAAATAGATTCGGATAACAGATTCAAATATTCAATACTATCCGCATCAAACTAAAACAAATTCGAATAATAGATATCCAAAAGTTCACATCCGAATCCGTTGCGAATAATAAATTAGAATTCATTTAATTTATTCAAAATCCAAATCCGTTTATTATCAATTTACTATTCGAATATTACTATCCGAATCTGTATCCGACTTAAAAAGCAATATTCGTTGGATATCCGAATCCATTAAATATCCGAATTTATTAAATCAATTTTTTTAAAATAAAAATATAAAATTAAACATGTAAATGGATATCAGATTCAGATATTCGAATCCGTTATCCGTATAAATAAAATGGATTTGGATAACGGATTCAGATATTCAAAACTATCCACATCAAAACTAAAATGGATCCGGATAATAGATATCCAAAAGTTTACATCCGAATCCGTTACGAATAATAAATATAATATTCTAATTCGTAAATTATTGGAATCCACAAAAATTTTATCAAATAATATTGAATATTTAATTTTTTATTATCCATCGTAATCCGGTGAAAAAAAAAAAAAAAGGTACAGAACTAGACATTAGAACTAGACTACTAGTTAAAGACAAACGAAACGAGGATCAAATCAAAACCATCATTTCCTTTATCTCTTACTCTTTCCTTTCCTTCCCTTTTTCAAACACCAGACCAGATTTTACTACTTCTATAATAATAATGTAAAAAAAAAAAAAAACTCGCAGTCGTATTTTTTATTTGCTCCATTTTACTAATATAAAACAGTATATCTCTGGTCAAAAACCTGCTTTTGCTTCAACTCTTTCAGCACATACTTTGATCCTTCCAAATTAAATTCCCCCAAAAGAAAGAAAGAAAGGAAAAAAAAAAATACTTATCTTCTCTGTTAAAATGCAATCACTTTTCCTCCCTATTTTCTCCTTTTCCGTTTCAATATCTGATATCCCTTTTTAGGTTTTTTTTTTTTTTTTTTTTTAATATTGAAAAATCATCGGCGAGTCCTTTTTTTTTTTGTTGTTGTTGGTATTTTGTGTGAATCGGCAATCCATTGTCGGTCGTTTGATGGGTATGAAGGCATGGCAAACGAGGATCCTATTATTGGTTTTGTTGTGGAGGCTAACATGCGCCGTCTCCGTTCCCGTTAGGATTCCTTTGTGTCCCAAGGTCTCCGTTAATGACGCGATCTTTGATTTTCAAGACTTCTATTGTCCCATTGACTATGATTTTAGTGAATCTATCGATTTTGTTGGAGTTACCGAGGTACCTTCAGATTTTTTTTCCCCTTTAATCTGAGTCTTTTTCCCTTTCAATTTTATTCATTTTATCCCTTCTTTGCTGGTAAAAAAAATCTTTTTATTGGCTGATTTGATGCTATATTGTGTCTATTTTGAACTAGGTTTAGAGAATTTTTAGTTAAGCTGATAGATATACAATCAAGAAATTAGGAATGGATTTAGGGTTTTTGATTTTGGCTGCTTGTAAGAGTAAACTTTGCTTTAGAAAGGTAGAAGGATAATTTTTTCTAGCTTATAGAAAATACCCTATTGTTATGAGCTGAGAAATATCTTCATTGATTTTATTTATTTATTTATTCGTTCAAAATTCTTCATTTTGATATAAATTGGCTATTTAAGTTCTCAAGAATTTTTGATCCTGGTGGAAATGGAGATATGCCTACCATTAAATTTCATTAAGGTTTTATTTATTTATTTCTATGAATTCATTGCATTGGGTTTAAAGGAGCAAGCATTTCTGAAGTTAAGTCCTTGTTAGGATTGCATTGAATTCTTATTATACTTTTTGTTTTTGCAATTTTTAATTATACTTTCTCTTTGTCCCTGCGAAGGGAGATGAGGTTTCATTGCAAAAGGCGCTTAACATGGTTCACAAGAATAGTCATGAATATGTAGCCGTGCTTTTCTATGCATCTTGGTGCCCCTTTTCAAGGTCTTTTAGACCAAGCTTTTCTATCCTTTCTTCTTCCTATCCTTCCATTCCTCATTTTGCTATCAAAGAATCAGCTGTCAGGTCAAGGTTTGTTATTGAATATCTTTCATTTGGTATTTGCATGCTAGGGTTATATATCTTGTAAAACTAATTAGTGGTGGTGTTGATTTCTTCAGCATACTCTCGAAGTATGGAGTTCATGGGTTTCCTACTCTTTTCCTTTTAAATTCTACAATGCGCGTGCGTTATCATGGAAACCGGTCTTTTGAATCTCTCGGTGCATTCTATAGTGATGTCACTGGTAAGGCCTTTGTTCTGCAACTTTTGAGTTTTTGTAACTATGGAGATCTGTATTATGTTGAGTTGATTTATTTAGTAGTATGTTTTGACTAAGGGCATACTTTTATATGTAGTTTTTCATTCTTCATTCTCTGCTTTGTTATGTTATTTTTTGTTCATAATTCTTTCTGGTCCTAGCCAGTGAGTTGTGATTGCCTGTCTGGTGCTCAATTTATCATGCATTTGGTTATGTTAGTGCACAAGATTATGGATTCGATAGGATACGAGAGATAAGACAGTTTTGAACAGTAAACCATCTTCATTTTGTCTTGCTTTTGGTGTTACGTAAAGGCTAAAATGTATCCATCTCATCCCACATAATCTTATCCATGTGCGATTATTGCAGTCCTACTTCCCTTCATAAGATTGTATAATCCTACATGTATAGGATGATGCAAAATGAGATAAAATAAGTTAAATGAAGACAAATAACTTATCAATCTTGTATCCTATGACATATACCATATGTGATCCTATATACCAAAATGAACAGAACCTTTAGTTGTTTTTTTTTCTCTTTTTTGCTATGGGCTTCAATGAATTTAAAATCCCTTACCTCCCGTCGCTTCCAACGAAAAATGCAATCCTTTTCCCCACAAGTAATGTTATTTGTGATGCTTTCATTTCCAAGATAGAGAGCTTGAGTTAAAAGAAAGCGTGATGGTGTTTATTAGTATTCTTAATCTACAGGCTATGAAAAGCATGCCTAACCTTTTTGCTTTGCCATTTATCTTAAACAGTATTTTTTTATTTTTCCTTATTGCTCTTGTTTAATTTTCTAATGAATATGTTACATTGTTCTAGGCATTAAGAACAAATCTCTGGATAAAACATCGCCGGACAAAATTGGACACGTATCTAATCATGAGAAGCATAATAGCACTGAGCAGGAAAGCTGCTCATTCTCATGGGCAAGATCTCCACAGAATTTACTTCGACAAGAGACCTATTTGGCCCTGGCCACAAGTTTTGTGCTTTTTAGGTTGCTTTACCTATTGTATCCAACTTTGCTTGTATTTGCTCACTTCACTTGGAGACGGCTCAGTCGAAATGCGAAGTTGGGAAGTTTGTTGGAACATCCTTTGGCCTATCTGAAACGAACAATTCAGTTTAAGTCCCTGAAAGAACCTTGCAAGAGAAGCAACTTGCAAGGTGCAATGAATGCTAGAGCATGGGCCTCTAAATCCCTTGCCACTGTTTCAATCGGTGATGCCAATACAAGCCGGGCTATGCCGATGAGTGGATCTCGCTGACTCTTTAGCTGGTGTGGCATAGGTATTTGTTTCCTATAAAACTTTGGCTGCAATCTCTTGGAACAAGGAGCCTTTTTGTTTCTGATTTTTTTCTCCACAGCAACTTTGGTGTTCAATTTGAATTTCGTTATTGTATCTTTTACCCTGTAATAGTTAATTTTCATTTGTTAATATGATTTAGAATACATCTTTGCCCATAAGCGGCACTGCAACTTGTGAATAGGTTATGACTAAGAAACGCAATGTATTCGATTATTGATGTAGCTGTCATCTAGCATAAATAAGCCATTTGGCTCTATTAAACCAGGTTTGCAACATTTTGTTAAACAAACGTAGACCTTAAGTTCATGGGCTATATTATTATTTGAAGCTGCAAAATCTTGTCAGCTAGTTATTGACTGCAACATTCTCATTTAAATTTACCTTAACAGTAGGTTTTACCCACTTAAGCATGTGTTATATTAAGGAATTACAGATAATTTGTAACCAAAATAAATCAGTATTTGCAGTTTGAACTGATGCCTAAACCAATCTACCCAAATCCCGACATCTACTGGATAAAGCTAGAAACTTAAAAACCCTTTAGTCATTTTCATCTGTGAGATTCATCTTCTGATTTGTTGGAATTTTACCTCATTTTGAAATCTGTTTTGAATTGTAAAGAAAACCCTTATTATTGTTGCAGAGATGGTCGAGGCCCCATGAAGAGTGTTGCTAAGTTGGGTGTTGAACTGACTGTGGAGGAGAGGAATCTGAGTATCTGTGGGATATAAGAATGTGATTGGAGCAATAAGGGCTAATGAACAAAATGTGAGGAGGATAAAGGAGTACAGGCATAGGGTTGAAGATGAGCTTTCATTTCAAAGATCTGCAATGATATACAATCCGTCATTGATAAGCACCTCATTCCATCTTCCTCAACAGGGGAATAATCAACTGTTTTCTACTATAAGATGTGAGGATTATCTTACTTGCCTTGCCTGTATGTTTTTATAGGTAGTGGGTATAAATATATTCTTGAAAATTTTCTTGGGGATGGAGAATGATGGCAATGCTAATATTTCCTTTTATTTAGTGCTGGCTAAACAAGCATTTGATGAAGAGGCTATTGCAGAGCTTGATAGCCTTAATGAAGAATCTTACAAAGATAGCACCCTTATTATGCAGCTTCTTAGAGATAATCTCACCTTATGGACATCAGATCTGCCAGAAAAAGGAGGTAAATTCTTTGCATGTGTGCGTCTGTGATTTTAATATGTGCATATTTGAATTGCTATGGTTTGCTTATTTATGGTGAGTTTCAAGAAGCATAACCTTCTTCTGCTATTAGTAAATTTTCCTGTAAAAGGGTTAATGTGAAAAACATACTCTCAATAATCACTTGTTGGTCTAATGGATAAGAATAATTTATAAAAGGAAAATGAAAAAATCTGAAATGATATAAAAAAAAATTGTAAAGACATTTTTATCCTTAGTTATTAGAGATAAAAAAAAAAAAAAAAAAAAAACTGAAACTGAAACCAAACTTTTTTTTTTTGTTTTGTTTTTGTTGAAGATTAAAACCGAACTCTTTGGTTTATTTCATGTGAACTGCTTCCCACAGTTTTTATTTTTGTATTAAAGTGATTGGATTCACTTTTTTTATTTTTGTATTAAAGTGATTGGATTCACTTTTTCTATTGGAAAGTTTGGTTTTTTCTTTGGAGGTTTGGTTTTTTATTTTTGTATTAAAGTGATTGGATTCACTTTTTCTATTGGAAAGTTTGGTTTTTTCTTTGGAGGTTTGGTTTGAGTGTGTTAAAGTGTAAGTATGTCAACTAATTGAGGTTGAATATGTTAGATAGATCCAATGTTTACTTCAAATCAAACAAAGGTGCCAACCATCCACCCAAATTGAAAAACCAAGAATGAATAAATACACAGAAAAAAAATGGGTCAGGACTCAATTTTGTCTTTTTTTTTTTTTAATAATTTTTTTAAAAATAACTATTGACTATTATACTATTTAATAATTTAATAGTTATTCCACTGTTGATGGTACCCATTTTAAATTTTGAACAATTTTTTTGAAACTGGTATATTTTTTAAATTTACCCATTTTAAATTTTGAACAATTTTTTTTGAGACTGGGCTTGTCGAGGTAGGAAAGAACTTGCTGCTAGTAGATCTACCAGGATTTGTGACCTATGGCTTGTATCAATTTGTTCATCAGATGTTTCAGACTTTTTAATTTATATGAATTATAGTGAGAACCAATCCCAGTCTAAGCCACCTGAATCTATTTTCCAGGAAGAATTTCCACTACGAAGTCTAATAGTTTCCAGTTCTGCATTACCAAGCAGCAATAGTTAGTTTCTTGCATTACTCCATTGTCAATCATGTTTTAACTTTTATATAATAATCCATAAACCATGCTCCAAAATCCATCAAGTTATTGACCGAAAGCACAAGAAAACCTTAAAAGGCTTAAACCACTTCACTGAAAGAAACCTAAATTTTGTTAATTTTCTTAGTTGGACGAAAAAAGATGTACCAAAGAAAGGGAAAGTCAGAGAAGCAAAAGAAAATGCAAATAATCTGAAACCCCGTTCCTTTGGATGGAAATTAGTTTATGCCTCTAGAACAAGGCCATCAAGAGATCGATCCTTAGATCTCAAATTCTTGCAGCCGAAAGGAGAGGCACATTCCAAACCCAATTTTTCATCACTGTTGTTAAAACAAAACTACTTTTATCATAACGAAAAAGAAAAAAAGAAAAAATACCCACAACAGAGAAGAAACACAGAACAAGGAAGAAACGATAGTAGGGTTACACTCTAAAGATGAGATCTATTTATAGTGAACCATGGAGAACTAAACCCTAAATGGTTGATTACATTTACCCCCTCCGCCGCCTGTGTGGTTGCTTCAGGGCTTCAGCGTCATTCTTGGGCCTAGCTCAGCCCATCTTTTTAGGGTTTTTTTTTTCCTATCTAATCATTAGATCTGCTCGTAAGTGGGTGGATCATGGCCCGAAAATTTTTAGTTTTTTTATCCAAGTTTGGGTTGGGCCCAAAAATCTTTTTAATATTTAAAATTTTTTAAAATATTTTTATAATTAAATTTAAATAAAAAATATTTTTAATTACTGAACACTAATCCGAACCGAGCAAATCCAAATTACTAAACATTTTATCCAAATCCGGCCCGAATGATAACCTTACCTATAGACAAATCTACTCATCATGATTCATGTACCTATCAATTTAAGGCTCCAATGTTGTCTTACTAAGCCCAATTATCGAGTCATTGAATTGGAATAATGAAGCTACAAGATGAGGGTAAGGTAGAATAGAAGCAAAGTAATCCCAACTTATCAGAAAAAGAAACTTTTATTTCAGGTAAACTTTTCTTGCATCTGATTCTAGCCTAGGTACCTTACTTTTCTACATAGAGATTATATAACATGATATTATTATCTCAACTTGAGATTGCATTGGAAGCTTGGATATTAGAAGGGGACAGCAAGCTTGGGGAAGATAAGTATTCTATAATTGTAGGCTGGATATTAGTATTAATTATAGGTTAAGATTTTATAATTGTAATAAAAACATGTCAAAATTTGGTGATATATATCTTTAATATTTATGACAAAAAACTCTTTATACCATTAATGATCATTACAATCACAACCTGAAATTGATTACTAAAAGAAAATACAAACAAAAAGCTGTATAATTACAGGAACAAAAAAAAAAAAAAAAAACCCAGTTTGATCATTGGATTATTATCCCAAAATTATGTAACAAAAACTGTATAAATATGCAGAGATTATATTTTGGGTATTAGATTCTAATTATACATGCAAAAGCATGAGATCCATGCAATAGTTTATATATCTACAGTAACATCAAACAATGGGAAAGGCAAACTCCAAGCCTATCAAACTTTTAATTAATTAATACCCTCAAGAAATCTCATGCATGATAGGGTCCCCGAAATAGAGTTCAGGCCAGTAGGGAGAAGCGGCTCCATTGTAGCTAGAAGTACTGCTTGCATCTCCTGGATTGCTGAGTGATGTCTCGATTGCTGTTGGAGGAAGAAGCCATGATGATGAGTTATCGGTTTGATTATCTCCTTGGCTGACCGTTGAGAAGTTGAAAGAGTTGCCCATCTCACTTTTCAATGATGTTTTCTCAATTTTCAACGATGTTTGGAAACTGAAAGGGACTTGTGGGTCTGGTAAATGAGATAATAGATGATGGAGTGGTTGAGAGTTATCATTTCCAAGTGAAAATGGGGCTGAATTTAGAACCTGGTTTTCTTTAAAATCATGATCAGGAATAACTGATGAATTTAATAATAAGTTGAAAGCTTCCATGTCTGCAATCCCATTTTGGGAATATGGATTGTTGGTCACTGACGAAGCTGCAGATTGGACAAGAAATTGTAGGTATATTTGAAGCCTTACAGCTTGTTCATCTAATGGATGAGTAGTATTACTATTACTCTCCAAGATGTCTCTAAGATTAGCAAGGGCTATGAGTTGAGGCAAGCTTAATGCAAAGATGTCAGTTCTTGGTTGATGAGTCATTGGATCAATCCCCATCTGAATCAGCTTTTTCTTTAAATGGGTATTCCAGAAATTCTTGATTTCATTATCTGTGCGCCCTGGTAAATGTGTTGCAATGGCTGACCACCTTTCACCAAAAAAAGAAGAAGATAAGAATTAAAAGTTAAAAACTCAGAAAAGAATCAAAGATAATGACTTTCACTAGTTTTTATGAAATCAAATTTTGATGCACTTATAAATATTACTTGTTTCCAAGAATGGAATGCAAATGCAGAATTGATTGCTCTTCATCTTGAGAAAATTTGCCCCTTTTGATACCAGGCCTTAAGTAATTTGTCCACCTTAGCCTACAGCTCTTGCCACATCTGTTGAGACCTGAAATGGCAATATTTTTTTTTCTTTTTAATAAAAAGGAATATAAAGAGGCATCCTCTTCAAAGAAAAGAAAAAAGAGAGATTAATTAGGATTAAAATATGGACCTGAAAGCCTAGGCAAGGCTCTCCAACTACCATGGCCATGTTGCTTTATGAACTGAACCAGCTTTTGGTCTTCTTCTGGAGTCCAAGGTCCTTTTTTGAGGCCATTCTCATCACAACAAGGAGATCTCCCCATTGTTGTTTGTTAATTTATTTTGCTTTAGTTGCTTGGCTTCACTTTGTCACCACCAAATCTTATCAGGCATGCTATTTATTTGTACACAGTCTTAGTATAGTATTACTTCCTGTAATAAGTAGTATAAAAAAAATATTCTACAATTTTTGTTTGGCCATTAAAGATTGCGACACTTCTTCCCAATTTGCTTATTTCACTTCTTTCACTAGAGATCCTCCAATTACCTATAATTTATCTAGGTAATTAATTAAAACATTATGTGCTACAATATTATAATGTTATTTTTTTTTACGGATAAGAAAAAGGGTTGTAGATGTCTAGACCCGCTGGATACCATTTTTTAAGAGTGACTGCATGAATCAACTAAATTAAACCCCAAATTTATTATTATAATGTTATTTTATCATACGCTTCTAACATGATTCACATTATGATGACATATAAAAGTTATGATAATAAAATATAAAATTATTTGATTCACCCTCTCCTAAGATATTTTTTGAATAAATGATTATTTTTCGTTGACTCAAAATTCATCTTATATTAATAAAATTAATTTCAACAAAACAAATATAAAAAAAATATAAAAATTATTAATCAAATTATTTATCGATTGCATTTGTTGCTAGCTAGCGCTTGTCTTCATCTTCGTGTTCTTTTGCAGGATTTTTTTTTGTTTTTGTTTTTTCAAACGTAGTATTAAAACAGAAGGTTATCCTGTAGCACAAGCCAGTGTTTTTTTTTTTTTTTCCTTTTAAAAGTTTTCTTATTAAAGAAATAAAAGCTCCCAACCCAAACCCAAATTTAGACATTTATGCAGCACGAGAATCATTCACCAAAAATTGTATCTTTTCATTTTTAATCCTTCAACCAAAGGCAGAGAGATAGTATATGATCAATAATTCAATATAGCAAAAGTCCCCCAAAACCTGTTAAAAGTAAGTCTCAGATGCTATTCAATCAACTAGTTACACAATTTCTCGGGGGAATGAAACTTAATTTTCTTTTCAATTTGGTTTCGATTTATGTTATTCGAATTCTTTATTTTCTTTAAAGTATTTATGTCTGATATGTCGACATCTGTATTCGATACATATTTGGATATAAATATGAAAATATGATCCTTCAAATATATAATTTTTTTTTAAAAAAATTAAATAAATATCCGATACTTACTCCAAATCCGAATAACATAGATTACAATTGAAAATTTAAGCAAATAACATATCCTACAGATTTCCAGTTTTTAAAAAACAGTGACCACTCTAAGGTTTAATATATCCTAATCTAATGCATTGAGCTAATTATCAAAAGAAATTTAGATTTGCAAGGAGTACTAGGTATTTGTTATTCCTTGGGGTATTTTTGAGATTGCATTAATTCCTTGATTCTTACTTGTGCAAGATTGGGAACTTTGCTTACTTCATAAGCTAAGCTCTTTCAAACATAGACATGTTCACGGATCGGATAACCCGTCCGGTCTATATTAGATCGGGTCTGGACAGATTTTTTAGTGATCCGGTCCGATCCGGATCAATGTTCATTTAATAAAAAAAATATTTTTAAATTTAATTTTAAAAATATATAAAAAAAAATATTTTTTTTTAATATAGTGAACAGCAAATATAAGCAGTCGGGCCTAGGCAAAGAAATAAAAAAAATTCGGGCCGCAACCCGGCCCATGAGTACCTCTTTTCAAACCTAAACTCTTCTTTTAATTTATTTATACAAAAGAGATCATAATATGAGATAAAGGAAAAAATTGCAGATATTATAATTCGAATCTCAAATATACTGAATGTCATTTAAAATAGTTACATAAATCAATTAGAATAAACTCGAATTTTTTTATATTTGCCAATATAGTTAGTGTCAATGTCAATTGCCAACAGCCACAAGAGTGAGAGACCATTTTTTCCTTTCTTTCTACACAAACCTTACACTGCAAAAGTAAACCCCCCCCGCCCCAAATCGTCTCTTCTTCAAATTAGTTAGTAAACTTTCAGACTTTTCATACACAAAGAATAGTAATAGAGAATTTGGTCCTTCAACCAAGGTTTCTTGTCCGGTGGACCAGAGTGTGATTTGAATAAATAAAGCTGTGATGTCATATAATAAAACCTTTAAAAAACTTTATTTTTTAACTTTTAATATATGATCTACGTGCTACGTTTTCAAGTGTCAGCTAAACAAACTGATTAGCTTGCTTCAGCAGGTTTCCAACCAATGCATCTAAAACCTAACGTCCTGACTATCAACTTATTGGCATTAATTAGCCACGTTTATGATCGATCTTAATATATTATCATGCAAAAGTCGATCTGGTCCTACTTTTTCCCCCACCGTTGAATTCAACCCCTGAAAATAGTTAATTTTTAAAGCCACATTAGCCTCCCTGTAATCCACATTAATTCGTATAATTCATTCACTAAAAAACTTGATGAGGATCATGGCTTATCGATTAAGCTTGTGAATTCAGAAAAATATAAAGGAACAGTTGGAAACCCATTTCGGAAAACTTGTGTTTAAGTCCCTAATGGATAACCTAATCAAGACCATGGGCATGGGATGATAGAAGAAATAGCAAGAAATATAGTTTGGCTTTAAGTTAGCCTGGTTCTCCAGAGTTTCTATATCCATTTATAATTTAATCATATGCTTTATGACTTTGGTTCTTCCAGAAGCATATATACCTAATTCATCTCTAAGATTTTCCCTGGAGATGCATATAATAAGTTGCAGTCTCCTTCAGTCGTATGAAACAACCAAATACTGTCAATTTTGGCCCAACCAGTGCACACCAAACTATAAGGGATTTTAACTTTTAAATATGTTATGAAAATGTCATGGAAATTGAATATCATGTGAAGCAAGTTGGTTTATTTTATGCTTTAACTAGGATTAAAAATGGGCTGATTCAGTAGTTGATGCCAGTAGCTTGGAATTTCAGCCATACACTTGCAGTCTCTTACGACTTGATTCCTGCTGATATTGACACATCAGAAGCAGAGCTAAGGCTAGGAAGAGAGTGAAAGAGATAGTTAATCAAACAATTAACTCAACATCACTTTTATGCAACAACCTGAATGATTACCAGTCCAATCTGAAGTTCAACAAATTTTGAAGTTAAATCAGATTGTGGGATGTAAATGTTGCAATATATATTATAGTACAGGTGTTTCATGGTGAACTGAAGTGTATGTGTGTACATATACATCATTTAGAACTTAATTTCTAAAGAATTCGATACTCAATCCGTGTATTCATATCGTATTCGTGTTTTTTGTGTATCATAATTGTGTTTAAGTATTATATATTCATATAAATTTTAAGACGTTAATAATTCGTGTTATATAAATGTTGACACGTTTATATATTCGTGTTGTATCGTATTTTATGTTATGTTCAAAATTATTAAATGTACTCAAAAGACCTGCCAAGAAATTAAAATGATACTTTGTTTAGTTATTTCTTCAACATGTCATGCTATGGCAAAGATTGTAGTTCTAAACCCATTTATATAGTCGAACTATAAGTACGTTTAAGAATTCAGTGTCCCATTACTTTTGTAAAATTTGATTCCAAGAGACAACAAATTGCCCCCATTGCTTGCAAAATTTTAATTATTATAAAAAAAATGGCATTAATTATCAACAAGAATCTATGAATTATACCAAATCTTCCCTTATTTATAAAATCAGTGTGCCAAGTCCCCATTCTGTCAGATGGTCAGCTAGTTTATATTACTATTTTCTTTTAAACGTGCAATATTTTATATTTTCATCATCCCATTTTATTTTCTAATGAAAATTAACAAGCTTCTTTCACCTAGATTTTCAGCTAGCCTTTTTATTTTAACTTGAAATAGAGGTAAAATTAGATTTGATAATTCATGTATTCGAATTGTATTCATATTATTTTTTATATTATAATCATTTTAAAGATATTATATATTTATATAAATTTTAACATATTAATAATTCATATTACATAAATTTTGATATGTTCTTGCAGGTAAGATCATGCTTGTAGATAGGGCTATAATCGAGTCGAGCCGAGCCCGAATAGTGAGAAGCTCGAGCTCGAGCTCGACTCGAAATTCGCTGCTCTAGCTCGACCGAATATTATTTTCTAAGCTCGAGTTCGGCTCGAGATAAAATCGAACTATTCGAATTCGGCTCGATTAAGCTCGTTTACTCAATTTACATACTCGAGCTCTAGCTCGAGTTCGAGCTCGTTTCATATACAATTTTTTTGCATTTAAATAATGAATTTTTTTTTTAAATGATATAATGATAAAAAACCTTACACAACAACCAAAAAGATAAAAGTTTCAATCAAAATAACAACATTATTACATTAGTTCAAATATCAAACACTCAGAATTATACATTATGTTCATAGAGTATGCAAAGTATTTACATAGCATTAAAAAAGAATACAAATATCAAACACTCAAAAAGTATTTACATAGGATTTTTTGATGGTTTATCACAGTGCTCTTGAACTGATTAGAGTTATAAAGGACAGTAGGGAAATAACTCGTGAATGAATAAGGCGTGTATGCGAAATACATTAGCAAAGTCCTTGGAAGATTGTTTGTCCCCAGGATGCAGAATTCAATGAAACTACAAGTTAACATTGTAAAAGATGAACCTACAAAAAACCAGATCTCTAGTTCTACATTCACATTTTCTTTTATATTGCTTGACCATGCAAGCAGAAAAACTTTTCAACAAACAAAATGGCTTGAATTGTATTGATTATTCAAAGAAACAGGTAATCTGGTACAAGATATACAAAGAAAGGCTACGCCAAACCAATATGAACAAATGAACCTAGCCAGATGTACTAATCGCCCATCTGATTAGAGCTAATTGGTGGTTTCCAAGGCCATTAAAAAGTAATAAATTGGGCATCTATACTTGGTAGGATGATGGAAACCAAATGGCTCTTGCTCAGAATCTCGTGGTTACCTTTAGATGAAGAAGACATGCAATTATAAAGAATTCAAATCTAGCTGATTCCTAGATGTGTAATCATATTGGCAAAAGCATAAATCAATAATAACCCAACAAGTTCAAATTATCCAACTTACGGGATAAGAATGATAAGGAATCGCTACCATGAATATACTGGTTAAGGGATTTAAAAAAATTACCTGCCTATCATATTTTTACTAATATAAAAATATATTTTATAAAATCAAAAACTCGATTAAGCTCGCGAGCCGCTCGAATCAAGTATTGAGATATTTGAATTTGGCTCGCTCGATAGCTCGAGCTCGGCTCGATAATGACCGAATCAAATTCAAATTTTTTTCGAGCCAAACTCGAATAACTTACGAGCGCACCCGTATCTCATTTACACCCTTACTTATAGATCAGCTGAGTTTCAATAATTTAATACTAAAAATTGGTCTATATTGTGAATTAGGCCTAGGTTCTAAATTTGGGCTAGAAATAATTCTAACATCAGCCTAAACCTAGACCGGGGTTATCGTTAACAACACCGAACATCTCGTTCCACAAAACTCCTACAAACAAGCCGAGCCAATCAGATTCCTGCTGACTGCTGTTACTCTACTTAGCACAGATGCCGGAACAAAGAAACAGAAACAAGATGAGGTTGCTAACACACCACCATGTTGTCGTCAAACATCAAGGGGAGGTAACCAACGGCTTCCCTCTCAGGATCTAAGATGAGAAAGCGGTGGAAAATCAAGTCGAAATCAATCACGATTTTCTCAGGAACATATTTCCTAAGATCGATTGGGCTACGTCAAGCTTCCTGAGAAGGCACCTGAGCCGTCGAGTTTCCGGTCGATAAGGGAATTCCGAACATGCTTCTACATGAGAATGAGGTTTTTACTCTTATATATATATATATTTTTTTCGATTGATTAGTAAAATGAGCTTTGAATATTGGTGCAAGCAAATAAGTACTCATCATTCATGAAAAGAGAATTTTTTAGCTATAAACATCTCTTAAAACCCACCCACCCAAGCCCCTCAAAACTGCTCATCTGTTTTTGCAGCGAGGGGTTTCACACGGAGGAGGAGGCACACCAAAGACCCAATCAAGAACATTTAAGTACTTGGAACGAAACACTTCCCTCTCTTGCGCGTAGCAATGCATTATGATTGCTGTTGACAAGCTAAAAATTACTACATCAGCTCTCTTCAGATTCATTGACTGTGGCAAATACCCCACATCAGCCATGCATATAAAGAAGCTCTCTATGGCTCGTGCAAGGCAGTAGAGTGATATCTCAATCCGCCTACTTTTCTTCTCAATAGCCAAGGCCAGACCAGTTGGAAACTGCTCAATAACACATGCTACAATAAGGAACAAACAAAAGAAGAAAAAAAACACTTTGATAAATTGGCAAGAGTCATTTACCGTTCCCATTGCTACTATTGGTATGTTCAATTTTCTGCAAAACCTATTCAGCAGGCAAGTCCACATCCTGTTTAAAAGTTACTGGTTAGCTCAATGACAAAGGTCTCTATATTTTTCAGTGAAAGCAAAATATAATAACTCAAGGTACAAACTAATTTGATTTAGCAATATGTACAAGTTTGATTTGTAGTTAACTTTATGTTGACACTAAGCAAAATCGAAAGCATCATAAAGAAAATAAAAGAGCAAATAACGCCATAACTCATCTTACGGTCAATAAACCCATCTAGTTATTCAATGTCATAAAACAATGTTGAATCTCCTGCTTGTTATAGTTCATGTTCGGTAAAACTATGTTACTTGGACTCGGATGGGAGTGTCGGATACGGGTATGTGTCCGACACGGATATGTTCAATTTTTTCAAACTTTTTCCATGTATTTGGAAGGTCCTTGGAGGGTCATATCTCCATACGCATGTCCGGGTATGCGTCAGACACGAGTACTTCAAGAAAAATGAAGAGTCAAAGCAACATAGCGGTAAAATACAGATGAGAGAGAGAGAGAGAGAGAGAGAGAGCAAATTCTTGCTCTTCTCATATACACATCTCACCATTCTTGTTTTGTTTAATGACATTGTAACCTTTCTCAGCTAGGTGACTCATTCAACATATATCAGTCCCTCATTTTCTATTGAATATAAAACATCTTTCTAAACCAATGATTATATTGCCATTTTAATTTGACAAGAAAGATGTTAGGCAAACATATTATCCTATTCAAAGCCTATTATCCTGCAAACTTTAGACATAAAGTTAGTGATTCTTCAGTTCTATCCATGTTCATGGCACTGCAAACTTACAGAACTTGACCTATGGCATCACTGGATATTGCACATAACTAGTAAAGCCAGTACAAACTTTCATAGTTATGGTTATTTCCTACCAATTACAGAAATTACTTCTAGAAGAACATCCCTTATTGTTTTGAAATTCGAGAACCACATTTTATTTATATTATGTGATTGGTTTTCTTAAATATAAATTATATCTTTTTGCTAAAATTACAACCAGATGCAGTGATGTAGAAGTTGCAATTTAGAGTTTCACCAGATTCCAAAGCCAAATTTCTATATATTGCCATCAACTGACAATTTCAGGAAAATTTTCTCCTTCAGTTTTTCTTTTAAGTATTTTGCAGGAAATTATGAACAGTATTTACTATCCTTGTCAAAACCAACAATTTTGATGTCCTGACAATCAAAGTGAGCTTTGGAACAAAAAGAAAAGACATTCAAAGTGGACTGCCATAATAGAAGCACAAAATCACTAATGAAGCTAAGAAATTTTACAAGTCATAAATGGCATGTGAATTTATATGTAAAAATGATTGCTCATCACTGACTAATAAAATATTGTTGACCAGTATGAGATACCAATCTTCATAAGAACAACCAAAGTAACAAAGAAAGGAAGAGAAAGAAAAGATTGGATTAAGAATATTGACCAACAATAACTATGTTCTAGTTATTTTAATGGCAACACCAAATCTCAATGACAATTACTTATCAAGAAAAGAAAACTTTAAAATGGAGAAGTCTAAATTGAAGTTGAAATGCATTAGGAACTACTGATCTTGGAGAACAAATACACGATGCTATGGAAACAATGCATGACATGATAGAAATTAATAGAACACTAACCAAGCAGATGTGCAATAGGAAGATAAAAATAAGCTTGATCTGGCAGTACCAATAATACTCTTTCCTAATATTGTGTAAGGCCTGCATTAAGGTCAGAAGAACTATGTCAGACAATAATGATAACATGGAGCGAGAGGCCGGGGAAAAGGGCGGGGGGAGGACAAAAAGAAAGCAAAAGACTAGCACAAGTTGGTTTCTACTAGAAAATGAGAAAGAAAAGAAAAAGTCTACTGGAGGGTTTTTCTGATGCTCAAATTACGAGGTGCTTAAAACCTAATTAGACGTATAATTCTTTGTTAACCAAAATATTATGAAGCAAATGTCTAACAAGCATACCAAAAACTATAGCATCCATGTGCTATAACAAGCTCAATCTCACATCAAATTATAAAAGGGAACTTACCCCTACTGTGGTAACAATGGAGGGGCTGAAGTAGAGAGAATAATCTAAAAACTACAACATATAAAGTAAACAAGCTTCTTTTTTTCAAATAATAATAATAATAATAGAAGAAAAAAGAAGAAGCAGCCAAATTGTAAGTGGATACTTCACCAAATTTCAGCTAAAAAGTCTTCAAGAAAGAGGAAAAAAAAAAAAAAAACTGCTTTTACCTTTTTAAGAGGCCTTGGCGATGAACTATCAATGTAGGAATCAAATAAACCGGAAGATATACTGGTAATGCCCTTTTATATGCTTCAATAATAAAAGTAAAAACATGTGCGCCGCATGATTGATTCCCGTGTAACATCTGCAAATAGCTCAAGGATTTAAGCATAATTCTCAAAAGTAACAATATACTTTTGCCAGCAAACTTCAAGCATTAGCTGCTTGAATTCAAAGTCTATTCTGAACTTTCTAAGGTTATCTCAGTAATTTAAACACAAATCACAAACAAAATGATTCCTGCAAGAGAATCTAGTTTGTTTCAGCAATCAAGCATATTTCTTATGCAAGCACTCTAAGGATCTTATCACAAAGGGAACAATTGCAAATGAGATCTGCTCTCAAAGCTTATAGAGACTGCAAAGATGATCAAGTGCATTACACAGTTTTGGGTAATGGATAACTCCCGATGATAACTACATGATTTTTTAAGCCTTCAAAAACACATTCACTATGTGCTTTTACATTTATGAGTCAGCACATAATTCCAACAAGAAGAAGAAAAGACTAAGTTCTCAAATTCTGAAAAGTTGCAAGGCAGTATCAGGCTGAAAACCAGACCGACTGAAGTCACAGAGCAATAAAATACAAAGTTGCACATTCATATTCTATTGCTTATGTTTTCAAATATTTTCATACTCTCTCCTACTTCCGTTTTCATATTTCTTTTTGTAATTTCTAATAAAGCAGCATGAAGGAGAGTTTTTATCCCATAAAAATGAGCTTTATGAAATATAAAAAGAATGAGCGAAATGAAAAGCTGAATGTCACTTCACATTACTTTTCTTAACCAAGACCCTCTTACTTAGCTTTCTTCAATTCTTGCAAATTATTCTTTTCAATATGCATCTTACTTAATCTTCATGAATACATTAATTTCCATACAAATCTGTCCTGAATGGAAAATGAAGCACGCATCTTTAATGATCTTACTCAAGATATGGTCCTAAATAATTAAAGCACAACAGTGAAGTCTTGTTCATATTGTGGACACTAAGTAGGGGGAAAACGCTTTGCTATTATTGTTTTTGTTCCAAAGAAAGAAAGGCAACTAAAGAAGGAATGCATACTATATACAAGGTATATACATTAATGCTACTTGGCAGAACAACAGAAAAGGAGAAACAAGGATCATACCGAACAGGGGATTTTCATGTTTGGATCTAATTTAACGTCTACTCCTGTTGCCTTGTAAAATTTCTCTATTCCTTCCAAATTAGTGAATGGAAGGCCACTTGCAAGCTCTTTTACACCTTGCAGGATGACAATATCCTTTCCAACATGTTTATTGAGAAAGGACCTATATGAAGGGGGAAAACTATCTGGCTTCAGAAGATAAGAGGACCTGAAAATATAAATGCTTCCACTTAAAAATTACACCCAAAAAAAAAAAAGCACATTCATCATCTTCTTAGGAAAATATATTGAGTAAAATTTTCCCCAGATTGTGTTTTTGGATGCCATTACTTGTACAACTTGTAAAGCTACACAATTTCATGCAGCTCTTTTCAAATGATGCCTAAAAAGGTATAATGATCACTTACCTTAATTCAAGCAAATATTCCACTTTCTTTTCACATATTTAGGCTTTGACCACCTTTTAGATTTAAGTATCTAAGTTCCTGCTATGAAGCCTTAAGATTCAATGAACTTTTAACTATGGAGATGACAAGGCAGCAGGCAAACATTTGAATTTTGATTGCCAGCTTTAACAGGTTGAATGATAGGTAAAAAAGTCAAAGAAAACAAACAACAGAGTCCTTTGGCATGCTGATTATACTTTCACTCATGAATTTATTTCATATATAGTCTGACAAATTTCAGAATGCCTCCAAAATGATACAGTATCACACTTTGTTTTCTCTTAAATTTTCCAGCAAGGAAATTTTAGAGATTGGAAACTTAATCCGCAAGACTGGGTTCTTAATCCAGGAGGCTTAGTCACCTAGTCTAGGTGGTAACTTCTACAACTGATAATTACCATCTATGTTGCTCCGACTCTTCATTTTTCTTTAAGTATCCATGTCTGACACCCATGTCCGATGCATACCCGGACATGGTTATGGGGATATGACCCTCCAAAGACCCTTCAAATACATGGAAAAACATAAAATAAAATAAAAAAAAATTAAACATACCCGTGTCGGACACATACCCATATTCGACACTCACACCCGAGTCTGAGTAACATAGATTACCATGATTCATCAAGAAGAATTGAGCTAAAGTTTAATAGCAGAAAATAACACCAACAACCAAGAGAACTTAACAAAAGGAACATACAAAATTTGCGAAGAGGAGAGACACATAAGGAATATGTCACCATGCTTCCAAGTAAGGGGTTTACAAAGCTTCCCAAACCGTTTACTCTTTATTCCACAGCGTGATGCCAATACAGCAGCTCGCATGAGTATGTATATGGCCAAACTCGTATGCTTTGTATTAGGCCCAGTAAGAAGCATGGAAGGCCCTGCAACCAGTCCCGCTACTAATGCCCTCCATTTCGCAGTCCTGAATCAAAATTTAACACACCAATAAATCAAACTCAAGTTCATAAGAACTTCCGTTTTTTCAATTAAAGATAGGAAAATTAAGATTAAGATCATTGCCTGTTTTTTCCTCCGAGAGCAACGATAATTTCATCTACAGAAACAAATGTACCAGCAAAAGTTCCAAGAAAAAGACCGTATTTAAGTGTCTCCTTAATCCCCACAGAAATCGCGTCTTTATCAGAAAACGATTCAACTTTCCTAAATAAGAAATTATTGCTTTATTGTTCTGAAAACAAAAATAAATAAAAAAATTATCAAATTTTATTATACCACAATTACCTTGATTTTTTGCGCCGTAATCGTGCTAGAATCGAGAAGAGAACTAAACCACCTTTAAGGCCAGCTCCAATTGAGAAGCCTTTAGCTGAGGCGACGATAAGTCTCCGCAACTTCTCCGAGTCCGTTAACAGAATCGTATCAAACCCAAGCGCAGAGGAAGAATATGACGAAGGTTTCGATCTCGCGCAATGCGTGCAAGTCTCGTCATGCGATCTGGGGAGACCATTATCGGCGGCGCCATCGTGGAAACCACCATTCTCTCCTGAGGAACAGGAGCAGCGGCAGGCGCAGTTGATGGCTCCGTCGGCGGACGGCGACATGGTTGTGAGCAAGGGTTTTGAGGGGCAGAGATCACGAAGCTACTTGAATAAAAAAGGAAAACAACAACTGATGAGTTATTTCGGGACCCGCATTGTAGGTGGGAAATTATGACAGTGATAGACAATTGATTGACGGGCACGTTTCATATAGTAGCAGTTTTTGCAGTTGTTTTCATTTTTTCCGTGATTCCGAGTCCACCATTTTCACTCGTCACAAGCAAAAATAATGACAAAAAATTTCTTTAAATAACGTTATGTATTTACAAGTGGCAAATGAATGAAATGATCCAATTGAGTTTGGGTTGAATTATTTTTGATCGGGTCATTTCATTTTAGGTCAAACAAAATATTGAGTTATTTTATATTCAGATTGTTTTAATATTGAATTAAGTCGGTTCAAGTTATTTCAAATCAAGTCAATTTGAATTTAAATAATTTCGATGACGAATTATTTTGATTTTGAATTATTTAAATTTGAATCATTTTGAATATAATAATTAAGTTATTTTATATTAGATTGTTTTAATATAATAATTAAGTCATTTAGATTTAATTTATTAATTTTTAAAATTAAATAAATATAATTATATTATATTATATTAAAATTAAAATGTTAAAAGTTAAATTATTTAAAAAGCATTTGCTAACGATATAAAATTGTGTGACATGAACATGAAAGGGTTCAAAAATCCGTTTTTTTATAAAGATTAAAATCATTTATTTTAATTTTTTGACCTTATATTGTAATAGATCTCGAAAGGTATGAAAAAGCTTCCTTCTTGCCGTACGTTATCTATAAAATTATCTTTGTTCATAATAAAAAATTGATTTGATTCTGTGTAACTTTTGTGATATCTCAGGTGTTATGAAATTGGATAAATTTAAAAATATATATTTTTTTCAATATAATAATTATTAAATGGTATAATGAGTAAAAATTATTTAAAAAAATAAAAAATTGTTAGAAAAAAATTGTAAAGACAAAATTATCTTTGGTAAAAAAAAAATCTTCTTTCTTTTTCTCTTATTTTTTAATTTATTTTTTTAATTTTAAAACATAATTTTTTAAATTTTTTTATTTACTTTTTTAATTAAAAAATTAAATAAATAATACAAATAATATTTCTAAAATTCAGTTTTTTTTATTTTTTAAAATTTTAAAAAATAAATATTTAAATATTTTGTTTTTTTAATTAGAATTTTTTAAAAATAATAATTTTTTAATGAAAGGAGAAAAAAAAAGAAATTTTTTCATTAAGGACAATTTTGTATTTACAATATCTTTTCTAATAATTTTTAATTTTTAAATTTTTTTTTCAAATAACTTTGAACTATTAGACCATTTAACAATTATTCAATTATGGAGGACATGTTTTTCATATTGACCCTATAAAATTTGGGTTACGTTACAAAATTTTCTTTTTTCCGTAGATTATAGGCAGGTGACGATAATTTTCCATTTTAGAATTTGAATTTGAAGTTCGAGATGACAGGCTTGATTGTTGGGTGGCCTGTCTGTCCTTCTGAGTTTGTTTAGCATCAAATTATTCAAATGGAATGAATTGTAAACCATCATATGTATTGTCCTCTTTGCCTTGTTTCATATGAGTCACGGAACGCACAAATTTGTCCCCCGGTGCCCTCTTAGGAGTCCATGTGCTACGCAACTCTGATGAGACAAGGCAAAGTCAAACTTCAGTGAATACAATTAGGCAAATCTCACACGAGACATCTTTTATAAATAAAATCATGAAATTTAACGAAATTAAAACGGATAATACCTCATAATGTGAAAAGATGAAACCATGCCGGCATGTAAACTGAGTTGTAGGGAACATATTTACAACTTTTGTGCAGTGTGATCAGACGCAAGATCTGATGAAAATATATGAGGAAATACCATCAGGAAATTTGTACACACAGTTATGGAGTCAATCTCAAAACACTATCAAGCAATGATGTTTGCAAGCACACCCCTTTTAGATACTTTCTGGTAGTCTTGCTACCTAATTTTTCATAACCCTGTAACTAATGCTGATTATAACATTTGAACTTCTTTTTCCTTATCTCTGCCATATATAATGTGCCAGTAGTTTATAGCAGTCTCAATTCATCAATTCTTGCGTGACGGGTATTACGGGCTATTTTCTCATTTTATTTACCAGATCAATTCCGGCTGAATATTGTCAATGGAATCCAGAGTTTAATCCAATTGATTTATACAGTCATTCTTAAAAAATAATATCCAATAGATTTGATATTTAAATTTCAATATATACAATCTTTTTTCCTATTTTTAGGCTGCCGATGCCTGACAGTGTAGTTGGTATTATTTATGACTAGAAAATGTATAAGGTTTCTTGCAACTGTAAAACTCTTTAAGTTATGGGGGAAAAGAGTTAAAGTTTGTCTAGCTTGATTATCTTGTGCCTAAATTCAAATCTACACCCACTACAACAATCCTTCCCACAATGAAGCCAATAAATGCTGAACAGTCTTAAGTTATAATATTAATTAGCTGCACTAATTTCTGATTAATCTTCATAAACCCATTCAGGCTACTCCTGTGTAAACAGAAAACAGTGAAGAGACTTGAGTGGAATAAAAAAAGAAGTCCCCCTGGCTTTTGCTCTGTCATCTGGATGATCAGAGACTGTTTTATGATATAACAGGAAAAACTTATATTGTTTCGACTTTTCATTTTTCGACTCTTCATTTTTTGTGAAGTATCCGTGTCCGACGCATATCGAGACATGGGTATGGAGATATGATCATCCAAATATATAGAAATCTTGAAAAAAATTGAATATACTCGTGTCCAACATTCACACCTGAATTCGAGTAACACAGAGAAAAACGATTGAATTGAATTATGGAGTGAGGTTGTTTAAGAAAACAGGTACATTGAAATTGAGGTTTTGGGGCTGCATTACCATTTCTACATTATACAAGTCAGTACCCTCTATGTAAGTTTCTTTTCTCTCCCTCTCTTGGTAGACATTTTTCATTGGGGATTAAGAAGCTTATATATATGTATATATCAGCTAACATTTTTCAAGACAAATTAAGAAGTACAAATTTAATTATCACACGTTTGAGTGGATATATATGTTATCCTAAACTTAAAAAGCTTGATGATCCTTACTAGCAGAGGAGGCTAAGCCTTTGCTTGAATAGTTTTGGAGGGCCTTGGTCTGGTGGGTGCATGAATTTGCAGTTAGGGCATGCAGGCAATGACTTGCATAGCATCACCAACATGTGGCACCGGATGCACACTGTTGCTACCATCTCTTGCTCCTCCTCTTCTTCCACCGCCAACGGCCATGAAAGGTTCTGCGTTAATCCTCCTGATGTTTCGATCTTCTTATCAACAGAACCGGCCCTTATCGTGGGGCTAACAGAGTTGTGCTTGTTTATCAATTGCTGATCTGTTGCATTAATTTTCCTTACTGAATCGTATGGTAGGTTTAGCTCAAGGTCCAAGCTCATGTGACCAGGGCTTGGAGGCTCAGGGCTTCTCCTTGGATCCTTACAAGTTCTCGTATGAGTCCTTGTATTGTAAAAGTGTATCTTCCCTGACTAAACATAGAAGAAGCCAAAACAATAATAAGGTTAATTATTAGTATTATTTAACAGTATTACTACTGCTGAAAACATATGCTTCATCTGGGGTTTTGATTAGATATCTTGGAATGTGAATATATAGAAAGTCAGTAACATAGGATAGACATATATATACTATATTGCTCCGATTCTTCATTTTTCTTGAAGTATCCGTGTTTAACATCCGTGTCCAACGTATTCGGACATGAATATGAAAATATAACCCTTCAAGAACCTTTCAAATACATCCGTGTCGGACATATATCTATATCCGGTACTCACACCCGAATCAGAGTAACATAGTATATATATATATATATATACATATATATATACCTGAATATCAAGACATCTTTGCCACTCTAAAGGTAATGGAGTCTCGAGGTGTAGCTCCATATCAAACACTGATTTTGTGCTTTTTGGTTTTGATCGCTTTTCGAAAGTTTCTTCATCGCCACCACCTAGTGGCTCTTCCAACTTTCTCTTCTTTGATGAATTCTCAAACTCCGGGATGGTCTTTCTCATGTGTGGAGACAGGGAGGCTTGAAAGGAAACCATATAGAATTTTAAATGCTCCAAAGCTAGCTAGCTTTCTTCTTCTCTCTTAATTTCTTTCTTCTCAGAAAGAGTTGATCAACTGGTGAAATGTTTAGGTGGTTTATATAGGCTGAAATTTGGGGTGTAAGAGCAATATTACTGCAAGGGAAAGGTAGAAATTAACCAAAAGGAAGGGCCTATACGTATGCATGACGTGCAGACGTCGTTCCAAGTTGGCTCTTCAATTAACTACACAGCTCCAAGCTGCTGCTATTCAAAGCTAAGATGTGAAGTTCTAACCAACCTCTCTTTGGTCAATTATGTATGCATTCACCTGATCTTGATGGCTCCTAAATGCATACATAATTAATCCTCTGCTGTGGGTTTTGAAGCCATATTTGAAAGTAGTCATCAAACTCAAAACTGAGCCAAGCCAAAAGTTTTAAGGGCTAGTTTAGCATTGCTGTTGGAAAAAGTTTGGGTTGGAAAAAGCTCGAGTTGGAAAAAGTGTGTTTATAAAGTGTGGTGAAAAAGTTTGGTTTAAAAACGTTTAAGTGTTTAGTATTGCTGTGAAAAAGTGTTGTAGGAAATTGAAATGTCAAAAAAAGATATGTTTAAAATAATAAAAGTGTAGAGATGTGAGGATAATAAAGTCATTTTATCCAAAAGCCAGCTTTTAAAGCCCAAAAGCTATATTTTTTTGGCTTTTTGGTTTGGCTTTTCAAATCATGGTTTCAACAACAGAAGCCAACTTTTTTTTATCTGTTTAGCATTGCGTTTGCGGTGAAAAGCAGCTTTTGACCTCAAAAGCTGTGCCAGAAGCAATGCTAAACGAGGCCTAAGTTTTTGGATACTTAAAGGCGGTGAGAAATGTGGAAGGGGAAGGTCATTAAATGTTGAGAGTCTGTGTACAGTTGAAGGAGGAAGGTCTTGAATGCCAATGGATCTTTAATAGCATAAATAAATCCAACTTCCAGAATTGGGTCACTAAAATAACTAAAATTTTTAACACCCCCCCCCTTTGCAATTAAGCATATCCCATATATCAATTAGACTTAGATTAGCATTGTGGTTGCGGTTGGAAAAAATTCGGTCTACAAAAATTACGTTTGAAAAATGTTGTAAAAATTTTGACAAAAATGCAGTGAAAATTAAAATGTCTAAAAGGATAGGATGTTGAAAAATACAATTGAAGATAACTTTGTAAGGTATTTGATCATTTTATATCCAAATTATAAGTTTCAAACCGCAAAAGCTTCAAAGGAGAAGCATTTGTGGTTAGTTTAAAATGAGCTGCCAAAAGCTTCTTTTGACAATAAAATCTCCTTTCATGGAGTTGTTTCGAATTGAGTTGGCTGTCAAAAGCTGCGTTTAAATAATTAAAATCACTCCTAGAACTCAAAACTCAAGCTTTTAAAGCTCTCAACACCCTCTCAGCTATTAAAAAAAAAAACACACAACTAATTTACCATGACCTCAAATTTATTGTCTTCCCCACACTTTCTTTGTTTTCTTTTTCCTTCTTTTTTTTGTCTATCCTTTTATAAAAGCAGCATATCTATCAAGTATCAACTGCAATTTATGTTCAAGTCCCAAAATTCCAATTTTCCTCCTGGGAACTAACTCTATCTTCTTGGACCAGCAAACGAACCTGTATTTCGATTCTCCGTACGAGATAGTCATAACTTAAATAACCAAAAAATCTTTCTTTCCAAATATAAATTTAAAAATTTAAATTTTATTTACTATATAAATTGTGAGAATGAGATGCATAATGTGTAAATTAGTTAAGATTCAATATGATTATATATTTGAAAGGTATAAAAAACATGTAAATTCACAAATAGCTATAGGTATTTCAAATTCACCACTAAATACGCATCCAATAAATCTATGGATTTGAAAAATAATCATCAATGTTACATTTACATGTGTTTTATTATACAATTTACACTATTTTTGAAATCTAAATCCATCTTTTGAAATTCAAATTCTCAAATGCAACCTCAATGATTTATATTTTAAATTCGCCTTTAAAGGGTAAACCTCATCTTTCCTATATGCCAAGTATTTAATTATGAACTTTCAAAATAGATTAATTCAAGTTTAGTTATGAACTTACAATATATAACTATCAATATATATATATATTTATATATATATATATATATATATTACATGCATCTTGAATTCAAGTTGGATTTCAATCCATTATTTTTTATTTCATTTTTATCTAATACAATTTTATCATATTCACAAGTATGATATTCACAATTCAGGAGGGGATCTATACATAAGAATGATACTAATAAATATATTAAAAAATAATAAATAAGATCTCAAGTCCTTGAAAAAGAAAGAAAGCAAGTTATGGTAAGTTTTTCTTTGTATATGAGAAAAAGATGTAGCATGTGCATGGGGGGCTACACGTTAACTGATGTCTTTTGCCTAATTTCACCAACCAAATATAAATTGGTGAGGGACCCAAAATAGAGACTAGACAGCAGATGACATAAATATCAACCCCCATTTCATTACTAATAGTCAAAACAGCAGACAACATTTAAGTTCCTTCTTTTCCAAATTAAGGGTATTTTTGTAAGCAATTAAGCCCTCCCCATCCCTAGAATACTGAAATTGAAACTGAAGTAATTTGTAGAAAATAATTAAGGGAAAAAATAAAAATAAAGGTCCAATTCCAAAGCTGTTCAAGTCACTGAGAATAAAAATGACAATAGATTAAATATCTGTAAATTTATAAATATTCGAATTTATTTAAAATTTGAATCTGTTTATTATTTGAATATTATTATCCAAATCTGTATCCGATTAAAGAGCAATATTTGTTGGATATATATATATATCTGAATTTACTAAATATTCGAATTTATTAAATCAAATTTTTTAAAATAAAAATTAAATATGTAAATGGATATCGAATTCGGATAACGAATTCAAATATTCGCTATTATTTGCATTAAAACCAAAATAGATTCGAATAACGGATATCTAATGATTCATATCTAAATCCGCTACAGATAATAAATCTAATATCCGAATCCGTAAATTATTCGAATTTGTAATATCCGAATTCTTAAAAACTGAATCAAGTAGTATTAAATATTCAATTTTTTAATAAATATTGCCATCCCTAACTGAGAAAGAGAGAGAGGATTGTAAGTAAGTCTACCTGCTTTCATTAACTCCCATCTTGAATTCACTTAAATGCAGAATTCAAGGATGACCATTGAAAACCCACCTCGCTTTCTTCATCTTCATCAACATCTTTCATCGTCACTCTCACCACCGGTTTCCCCTTCTATTTAATTAAATGCTCTCAACCCACCTCTTCTTCCCTTTTATTTATGTTTGGTAAACTACACCAAATAGTTATTCAATTTTGAATGATTTTTTTTTTTTTTTTATCATTCAATTTATGTTTTAGTTACTAAAATTTGATTAAATATTTTTAAGATTTTATTAATTAATGCTCTGATTTTTTTTTAAGATTAATTAATATTATTTATAATAATAATATTATATTAAATAAAATAATTAATTATTTTATTTATTATTTTTAATGCATTGAATGAAAATTTGTTTGATACAAAAAAGACTTATTTTGAGAATGGAAAAGGAATTGCAAAAGGTAAAATTAAAATTTTAAATCTATTAAATGTCATCTCTTAAAAGTCACTGCATAAATCAATTAGAATAAACCTTGAATTAATGCATTAAATAAAAAAAATTATGTAAAATATATTTAAAAATTTCTTTAATAAAATTCATATTTTTATTAGCCAATGATTAATTTTTTATGTAATGCTGATTGGACACCATGTATGATATCAGTAACCACGTGACATGTCCGTATCATAAAAATACCAAATGGGTTAGGTGAAACAAATTTTTTTTTTGAGTAAATTTGAAAAATATGTTATCAATAATCAAATTATTGTTAAATGATATAATGAATAAAAATTATTTGAAAAAGAGAAATAAAAATTAAAAAGAAAATTGTAAAGACAAAATTACCCTTGATAAAAAAACTTTCATCTTCCTTTTTCTCTTATTTTTTAATTTATTTTTTAATTAAAAAATAAAATTTTTTGAAAATATATATTTTTTAATTTCAAAAAATATTTTTTTAAAATTTTAAATTTTTTATTTACTTTTTTTAATTAATTTTTTTTTAAAAATAACATTATTTTTTCTTTATTTTTATAAATTTTTAAAAAATATATATTTAAATATTTTATTTTATTTTTTAAATTTATTTTTAATTAAAATTTTAAAAAAATAATATTTTTTAATGGAGGAGAAAGGAAAAATAAAATTTTTCATTAAAGGTAATTTTATCTTTACAATATTCTTTATAAATAATTTCTAATTGTTCATTTCTCTTTTTTCAAATAATTTTTATCTATTATATCATTTAATAATAATTTGATTATTGACAGCATATTTTTCAAATTTACTTTTTTTTTTTTCTCAATCTTCTCTTTCTTTCTTCTTTCTTAAGCAAATTTTGTTCAGACCACATAAAAATACAAAATTTTCAATTCCTCTAATCTAATCACAATTCCAATGAATCAAAACTACGTAAGACAAGAACAAACACCTGATGAAAAGTTCAAGATTTTCATAGTATAGAAGCAAAGTTTTTTAATTCCATAGTATTTGTATATAAACTGAAATTATTCCATCACCTACTTTCCATGCATCCATTACGGGAAAAAGAAAAAAACATGAAAAAAAAAAAAGAGTTAACTTATTCATACATTCATTTGTACAATTTAAAAAATTAGCCTAGCTTTAAGTCTCAAAAGAACAAGGAACAGAACACTTGGATAGCCTCTAAATATAAGCAAAAACACAAAATTGAGCAAGAAAGAGCAAAATCCAGCAAAAACCCAGAAAAGGGTTCTGAAAATTATTACCGAAATTACCAGTAATTTAAGCTTCAAAGAAGCAATGAGTTCAGTTTTAGTATAACCGAACTCATAAAAAGCTGATTTCAAAACAAAGCTTGTGTTTCTTTGAAGATATATGCCGCTTAAGTTTAACGAGAAAAGGAAATCCTTTTTGGAGGCTGAGAGAATTGTTAGTGGAGAGAGAAGAGAAGATAGAGTTTGGAGTTTCGAGGAGAGAACTTAAAGAAACCATGGCTTCTGGCTCTGGGTGCTTTGCTTACTCGCACAAAGAGAGAAAAAAAAAAAATTATGAACAAAGAAGAAAGGAAGAGAAGATGGAAACAAAAAAAATATAAATAAATAATTTTTTAATATCATGTTATTTCACTCACGCTCTATTCGCAATTCGCAAATTACTATCTCTTCTTTTGTATAATTTTTTTTTTTAATATTCTTGTTTATTTTTTTTATCGTTGAATAGTAGTAATTTTAATTGTTAGTCTTGTGATGACTGTCAATAGCGTATACGATTATTTTTATGGTATTTTGATATTAATAAATAATAATTATTCATTTTTGTTAGATTAAAAATTAAACCTTTGTATTAAAAGAAACTAATTAACTTAAATATTATATGATTCAATCGGTCTGATCGATTGTTTTAAAAGTAAAAAGTGATGAAACTGCATAGGTATATGTTCTATCTTAGGGATTGAATGAAGTAGAGGAAAAACAAGTAATTATTTAGGTCTAATATTATGAAACCCAGATTAAAAACATAAAAGGATAATGATGATGGATTTTGATTTTGAAAACAATTTTTATAAACTAATAATCCAAATTGAGTTGATATAGACAGATTTATAATGAAGAACATATATATCTATGAAATATTATATATAACTCCATAGAAACTAAGAAAAATAGGATCCTTGAAAAAGTAATTGAGGTGAATCAATTTTAGATATAAAATGTTGATCAACTCGTGGCTCTTCCATTAATTGTCTATATATAACCATATAGCTTGCCTTTCAATAAATTGGCATATGAGAGAATATGAAAAACTTTGTAATTTTAATGTAGCTTAGGACTCAAGGAAAGGTCATTTTGGGAGCTTACTGAAGCTCAAAGTAATAGTTGGAGTTGGAAAAAACTCTTAAAATTGAGGCACTTAGCCAATCAGTTCATAAGCCATCAAGATGGAAGATGGACTTGGAAATTTCCTGGAACCACCTTCTCAGCTGCAAAGGTGTGGCAGGATCTTAGACCAAAGAAACAGAAGGTTAAATGAGATAGACTTTTGTGGTATTCTCATCATATCCCTAAACACTCCCTTATCTCTTGGATGGCCATTTTGAACAGATTGCCTACAAACACGAGACTTCTGAGTTGAGGGTTAGAGGTAGATGTGAATTGCAAGCTTTGCCTTTCTGAACAAGAGACCCGGGATCACTTGTTCTTTGAATGTAGCTTCTCCAAATCTGTTTGGTTGCAGGTTATGCAGTCATGTCAGCTGCAAATACGAAGTTGTAGTTGGAACCATGTGCTCGAATGGGCTGTGCAGAAGCTCAAAGGTAGATCTTTGCTTACAACTATTCTCAAGCTTGCTTGGAATGCAACCATTTACCACGTCTGGAAAGAAAGGAATAGAAGGATACATGGAAGTCCATGCAAGTCTCCACTGCAGGTTTTTGCAACCATTAAAGACGAGATTAGATTCAAGTTGGTAGGTTTAAAACACTTAGAACTTGATAATGTAAATGCTAACCTTTGTTCAGATTGGGGCTTAAGCATCTCTACTTTTCTTTCTTTGATGTAAAGCTAGCTGAGTAGCTAGTTATACAGTTTTGATGTAGCAGATATTCTCTGCTTCTTGGATAAATAAATTGACACTTATCCAAAAAAAAAAAATAATACATCATTTCAACTTCTTATTTCATATGATTGACGTGAAATAAGAATTTATGTATTTTTTTTTAATTAGGAATCTTTTTAATAATTTTGGAAATGATACGAGAAAAATAATAACACAAATTTAATATAAAACAAAAAAATAATATAAATATAACACGAATATACGAATATGTCAAATTTATATAACACGAATTATTAACATATTAAAATTTATATAAATATATAATACCTTAAATATGATTATGATACAAAATAATAACACGAATTAAACGTAATATATACAATTCTTTCACGGCTTCTATAAAAGAGGTTATTAATTAATGCTGTTGGATGTGGCTTACTAGCTAGCTACTAGTCACTTGTATTAACTAATTGTAATGGATCCTCTAATAATGATGTATATATACTTACTTCTAAATTAAATTGAAGATAACAGTTGGAGTTGCAAAATTCTCTTTTGCCTGAAAATGAAATGGGTTAATTTGAGAAACATACCATACACAGTATCAAAATTGTTAAATAATCTAATAAAAAATAGTTATTTAAAAAAGATAAATGAAAAAATTGAAAATTGATAAGAAAGAAATGAAAAAGACTTAAATACCTTTAATGAAATATTCAAATTTCTTTTCTGAAACCTTATTTTTTTCACGCTTTCTATTTTCTTCTTTTTCTTCATTTTGGCACCCCTGTTCTTCTTCTTCTTCATGTTCTCTTCTTCCCTCTTCTTCTTTTTATTCTGATTTGTTAAAAAAAAAAAAAAGTTAATTATTGCACTAAAAGACTAAAATTTGTTGGATTATCTTTTAGGAAGAAGATTTGAAGAGTTTGCTTTAGTGGGGAAGCAAAACTCCTGGACATCCCGAGAATTTTGAAAAACTGAAGTTGAAGTCACAACTTGCTGAGAAACACTTGGCTGCTAGATTCAACAAGCCAGAAAATGAGATTGTTGATTTTCAAACTTCTTTAGTGATAAGGGTCAAAAGAATAAAAACAACTTCTTATTAATTTTCAAACTTAACATTTCCTTTTGAGTAATAATTTTTTTTTTATAGTACCAATTAAAAAAATTCTTTTTTTTCATTGGTTGTTTTTCAAATTAACCCAAAAGAAATTATTGCTTAAATTTGAAATTGGGAATTGATGAAATCAATTTTTCATTATTCAAAAATATTGTAATATGCAAATGGATGGTACTTGGATTTAGATCAAATGGTTAAAGGTGGGCTGGGATTATGTAGAGAATTCTAGGAGTGATCAAGCTGTAATACTCTATTTTAGATATATAACAAAAGAATCAAATGTGTAGAATTGAAATCTTCAACTAAAAATATCATCTTCAAACAATATAAAGTGAAGATTTTAATATAGAAGAAGGCAATTTATGTCTGTTATTTGTCTTTCATGTAAAATGATTTTTCTTGTCAATCAAGGTTACATCTTTACAAGAACACTTCGAAAATAAAATATTAAATGCATCAAACCGATGCGAAAAAATGTATCTTCAAAACCATATGAGAGAAGATTAATCTCGTTTACTGTATTATAAAAAAAATAATAATAATAAATAAAATCTAAAATCTTTATCTACACTCATTTTTGGTCAGAAAAAAAAAATAAAGGTCTTCGTTATAATGTTCTGACTTCTCTAAAAAATGTTTCATACAATGTTCAAACTAGATCTGTTCATGGGTCGGGCTGCAGTTCCGATTTTTTTTTTTACTTTGCCCAAATTCGGCCCCACCGACCCATATTACTGTTCATATATTATTAAAAAATTAAAAATATATATTTTTATAATTAAATTTTATATAAAAACTTTTTTTATTGTTTAAACATTGATCCAGGCCGATTTGGATCACTAAAAAATTTGCCCAGACCCAACTCGTATTGGGTTGGGCCAAACGGGTTGCTCGGTCCATAAACAGGTCTAGTTCAAACCTTTTCAAGAAATTAATTAATAAAAGAAAAGGGGAAGAAAGAAGAAGAAAGAAAGATGGATAGTGATATATAAGCTTAGATTCAAGTTTGAAGCTAGCTGCAGTCATGAAAATTGTGGGTTGAACTTTAAATGAGATCATGATTTCTTTACTTCTGTTATCTGAAGTCAAAAGGCGGTAGAAAAGCCATAAAGGCAGTTTAAATATAAGGGAGAAGAAGCGAACGTGTTACATACTTGGGCGGATGAAAAGGCTATTTATGTGAAGACAGTGAGAGCAACGAACGTAACTCTCTAATTGCATTAATCAGTTTGACATATTTTTGGCCTCATCACTGTCCCCGTAATAACTACTGCTCAACAACTCAACTTTGATACTGTGAATAAAATTATACTCGTACACGCAACAAAAATAATTGGAGAAAACTTATGTTATCCGGATTTAAATGAGGGTTAGATTTGGATAAGTGTCGAATATGAATGTGTTCGATATAAATATATTCAATTTTTTTTTTATACATTTGGAGGATTATACCTCGATATCCATGTCCGAATATGTATCGGATATAAGTTTCGAACACGAATACTTTAAAAAAAATGAAGAGTCCAAATAATATAAGAGAAAACAATAAACAAAAAAAAAAAAACTGATCATTACAATTCTCTTATGCAAAGATAATTTTTCGTCTCTACAATATTCAATTAGTGGCATTTATGAAAGACAAATGCTGTTAAATTTATTAACTTAGTGGCGTTTCTATACCCAAAACGCCGCTAATTGTTCTCATACAACATTCGTTTAAAGTTCTTGGTTGGTGTTTATAAATTCCAGTAAATTTCCCAATAAATGCCGTTAAGTTAACGGCGTTTATGTCTAAACCGCCGTTAAAATTTCCGACACCATTTTTTTGACGCATTTAACGGTGTTTTTAGAAAACAGCGCTAATTTTTTAAAGGCGTTTAAAAACGCTGTAAAACCCTACTGTAGTCTACTAGAGATTAAAGTTTATTCATTTATTATTGTTCTTTATCTAATAGACTTTTAGATTCACTGCATATTTGGTAAGTCTTGGTTGAAGAAAAACATTTTTACTAATAATTAAGGAATTGATTAAAAAAAAAATCACAAAAATGCTTTCTCATGTTAGGTGCAGAAGATTGGTTAAAATCTATTAAAACTTGTAATCTCACCTTCCAAAATTATTAGTTCTGAAGAGATTTCTGCTTTGCTTGAAAAAGAACTGTTTGCAGCTTTGATTATACCTAGCCAGCCTAAGTTATTAATGCAATATAAGGCATCAACATCCATTGGGCGGCATTGGCAGATTAATGAGACCAAAATCACATGTTTCTCATTGATTTTGGTGATGAGACTTCATGTATATAAATATCATCCAATATTTAATACTAATGCATGCCTAGCTTCTTGTTGTATATAGATGCATGAATGATTCGATATGAAATAACAATTAAAGTATTAAACATCCAAAAAAAAAAAAATTCATGTCTTGTGGTGTCATATTAAAAAAAAAGTTAGTTATAGGTAGTTTGGATGATAAAATGTATTTCGATGGCCGATTTAAAATATTGAACATTGGACTCATCATTTATCCGTATGTAACGATAATTAATATATATATATAAATAAAAATAAAAGCACCAACTCCAAAACTTCAAATAGTGAATGACATATATACCCTTACTAATTTTTAATATTAACTATTTTATTCTTATATAGAATGAAAATTTTTTGGCCAATTATAAATAGACACATGTCAAATGAATTTTTTTTAATTAAAGAATTTTTATCTAATCAAATTCATATATTAGTCATTCAATTTATCTTTAAATTAAATAAAATAATTTAAAAATAAATTCATAATTTTGGCCAATCAAATTGCAAGGGTTCATGGGTCATCCAACCTTTGCAAAGAGTTTAAATTTTTTTAGAATTTTATCTCAAATAGCAGGCTAGCACTATAAATAAAGAGCTCCCTTAAGCCATTCAATACAATTCACAAGTCCGAAAACAACAATTTGGGCAAAGAAAGCCTGAAAACAATTTGGAGAAAGAAGATTTGAATAATAACGTTTCTAAAATATCAAGTCTAAGAAAGAAGATCTGAAGATTTAAGCCTCAAGATCCAAGAACTTAGATCCAAGAATCCCTAAATTGGGACTAAATTTCAACAATTCCAAGAAATTCCAAAAATCCCTAAATTTGGGACAAAATTTCAGAAATCAAATCATCAAGACCCTTGAAATAAATTTCATTGATTCAAGAACAAAGTCATAAGATACTTGAAGCAAAATTTTCCTGTGAAAAAAAAAATCAAAAGATTTTCTTTATCTTTAAGAATTTTAAGTGATTGTAACTTTCAACTTTTGATAAATAAAATTATTATTTGTTTCCATTTTTTGTCATATTTTTGACAAGAAATTTGTGTATACACCTTAATGCTAAAATTTAATTATTTTGACATATATACCCTTGCTAATTTTTAAAATTAATTATTTTATCCTTAATACTAAAATTTAATTATTTTATTCTTACTAATGATTTTAACGATTTTATCCTTAATGCTAAATTTAATTATTTTGACATATATACCATTGCTAATTTTTAAAATTAACTATTTTATCCTTAATACTAAAATTTAATTATTTTATCCTTAATAATGATTTACTAATTTTTTAAAACTATTTTATCATTGATAATGATTTATTAATTTTTTTAATAAAAAGTCTAATTTTCTTATAGGCTATTACAAATCAATTGTAATGATTTATTGATTTTCTTAACAATTTTATCTTTGATAATGATTTATTAATTCTTTTAATAAAAATCTTATATGCTACTACAAATCATTAATTAATCATAATTATTTTAAGCCTAATTATTATTTGTAACTTTTCGTTTTAGGCCTAATTCTTATCCTTGAATAGTTTTGGCCAACATTTTTTGACAAATATATATTATCGAAGAAGCTGAAAAGAAAAACCAGTCCACATATTTTTTTGGTTGGCTGATAATCACTCGGTCAATAAATGATGTTACAATTTAAATTTTTTTGTGTTGAGCTTGAAATGGCTTCAATTGGTCTTTTTTTTTTTGGTATAAAGGAGGTCGTAATCTGAAATTAAAAACATGGATTACAAATGCTCGAATTCGAACCATGAGATAATTGATGTTACATTATTTGTTTGTTTAAGTTTACAATCGTCATTAAAGATCCATTTTTTAATTCGTGAGTCTTCAATTTGAATTCATTCTCTTTATTTTCAAAATACAAAAATTTAATAAATAATATTACTATAACTTGCTAATTTTTATAATTAATTATTTTATCCTTAATGCTAAAATTTGATTATTTTATTCTTAATAATGATTTATCAAATTTTTAACTATTTTATCCTTGATAATGGTTTATTAATTTTTTTCTTAAAAAAAACTATTTTCTTTTAAGGCTATTACAAATCATTAATGAAACCTAGTTAGTTTAGGCCTAATTATTATTTACATCTTCCTTTTTAGGCTTAACTATTTTATTAGTTATTATTATTATTTGAAAATCAGTTTCCTTTGTTATTTGCATATATATTAGTTATTATTATCTATATCTAAGTTTTATTTTCTACTAATTTTTTAGCCTTATTTGTAACACGCTTCTTTTACATAGTGAGCTCATTCTGTTGCTTTTATGATTTATTTAAATTTAAATTTATATTGATTTTCTAACCCTATTTGTAATAATCTATTATACTCTTATTTTTTTATGAAATCCTGCTAAAGAGATATATGCATTTTCTTTTGTTCGCATGATGAAAAACAAATAGCGAGTTATTAATTTTCTTTTTTGACATGTTGCTTAGCCAATTTGCACTACTTGGATGGATAATTTATGGGTATATATACTGATCACAAACATAACAAGGGAAACTGATTTTCAAATCACACGAAGCTTGAAATTAAACTTAGATTTCGTTTTGTGGTTAACATTTATAGATTAATTGAAAGTGTGCAGAAAGTCCCAAACTTTCTCTATAATTGATGCAAAAACTTTTAAGAAACTTATATATATATACATATATATATATATATATAATTGCTTGTTTGTGTTATTGGGTGGAAAGAGTTCCTCTTATGCTTTCCCTAATTTAATTTCACTAAAAATAAGTTGATTAGAAGTTGAATTAGTCTAATTTTTAGCACAAAATTTTTAACGAGTTTTATTATGCTTTATTGCATGTATTGGAGGAGACTATTTGCTATAAATTGTAATATCAATATAATTACGTCTCTAAAATATATAGTTTGCCTCTTTTGCTATCTAATTTGCATCCACGAAAATCTTAATTTCTTACTAACTTCATCTACCTATAGTGATCATATCATGTTAAGGCATATGATATAACTTCACGAACTTATAAATTAGCTAATTGTGGGAGCCTTATATTGATTGATACTTTCCTAAGAGCAATTTTTTTGCTCGATTAACACATACTCGAAAAAAATTCGATTGGGGAATTAGGCAAGGTTTAAATTTAGTGTTATTAGAAAGAAATATTATCAATTACCAATTTCACTATGAAAATTGGATCCTAAGATAGTGGTTAGTTATTACATGATAGTTTTATCAGAAAGAGTGTGAAATAGCACAATCATGAATTATTGTTGAGCATTCTTCAAGCTATTCAATAGAGGGAATTCAAAATATAAAGTGACTGTATCTACCATTGCATTATTAATTTGATTATATAATCCATAAACCATTGCTTATTCTGTCAACTTCCTACTATGCATAGTCATATGTTAATTGATAAAACTAAGTGAGCTGATTCTTTTACTTTGTTACTTATTAAATCTTAGATTTCTTTAAAAATATTAATTACATGATATATCACTCAAGTCCAACACACGTGTAGTTAAACCTAATATGTATAAAAGCACCAACTCCAAAATTACAAATAGTGAATGACATATACATACCCTTATTAATTTTTAAAATTAACTATTTTATCCTTATCTTTATGTAGAATGAGAAATTTTTGACCAATTATAAATTGACACATATCAAGTAATTTTTATCTAATCAAAGTTCAATATGAGTTATTCAATTTATTTTTAAATTAAATAAAAAGTAATTTAAAGATAAATTCATAATTTTGGCCAATCAAATTGCAAGGATCCAGGAGTTATCCAATTAAAGTTCTTTTAAAACTCCTTTGTAAAGAGTTATTTTATTTTTAATAATGATTTATTAATTTTTTTAACTATTTTATCCTTGATAATTATTTATTAATTCTTTTAATAAAAAATCTAATTTTTTTATAGGCTACTACAAATCATTAATAGTAATTTATTATTTTTTTTAATAATTTTATCCTTGATAATGATTTATTAATAAAAACTTAGTTAATAATAATAAAAATTATATCAAATTAAGAAAAGCTTACATTAATAACGACTTTAAGGTTAATAAGAAAATAATAAGTAAAGATTAGCCAATATTTTAATTTAATAAAAATTCACTAATAAAAAAATATATTAAAAATTAATTAATATTAATAAAAAAAATCAATAAAAAAGAGTTTTTCATATTTTTGACATAAAATTTGTGTGTACACCTTAATGCTGAAATTTAATTATTTTGACATATATACCCTTGCTAATTTTTAAAATTAACTATATTATTCTTAATACTAAAATTTAATTATATTATCTTTAATAATGATTTTAACTATTTTATCCTTAATGCTGAAGTTTAATTATTTTAACATATTTACCATTGCTAATTTTTAAAAATTATATATTTTATATTTAATACTAAAATTTAATTATTTTATCATTAATAATGATTTACTAATTTTTTAAACTATTTTATCCTTGATAATGATTTTTTAATTTTTTTTAATAAAAAGTCTAATTTTCTAATAGGTTACTATAAATCATTAATAATGATTTATTGATTTTCTTAACAGTTTTATCCTTGATATTGATTTATTAATTCTTTTAATAAAAATCTAATTTTTTTATAGGCTAATACAAATCATAAATTAATCCTAATTATTTTAAGTATATTTTCGTTTTAGGCCTAATTTTTATCCTTGAATAGTTCTGCCCAACACTTTTTGATAAATATATTATTGAAGAAGCTGAAAATAAAATCCAATATACATATTTCTTTGGTTGACTGATGATCACTTGGTCAAGAAATGATTTTACGATTTGAAGTTATTTGTGTTGAGACTTGAAATGGTTTCAATCGGTCTTTTTTTTAATTTATTTTTTATAAAGGAGGTCATAATCTTAAATTAAAAAAAGAGATTGCAAATGTTGAGATTCAAACCATGAAATAATTAATGTTACATTATTTGTTTATTTAAGTTTACAATCATCATTAAAGATCCATTTTTGATTCATGGGTCTTCAATTTGAATTCATTCTCTTTATTTTCAAATACAAAAATTAAATAAATAATATTATTATACCTTGCTAATTTTTAAAATTAATTATTTTATCCTTAATGCTAAGATTTAATTATTTTATTCTTAATAATGATTTATTAATTTTTTAACTATTATATCCTTGATAATGGTTTATTAAATTTTTCTTTAAAAAATCTATTTTCTTTTAAGGCTACTACAAATCATAATGAAACCTAAATAGTTTAGGCCTAATTATTATTTGCATCTTCCGTTTTAAGCCTAATTATTTTATTAGTTATTATTATTATTATTTGCATCATAATCAAAGTAGAGCTAATAGATAAAACCTAATTAAGTCTTCGTATGTAAATATGAAAGTCATGATTAATTTATTTTGTGAATTTTGTCTACATTAACATTCTAATATTGCGCTATTGCTTTTTTTACACAGTAAACTCATTCTTTTGCTTTTATGATCTATATCTAAGTTTTAATTTCTACTGATTTTTTAGCCCTATTTGTAACATACTTTTTTTTTTACACGGTAAGCTGATTCTATTACTTTTATGATCTATCTAAATTTTAATTTATATTGATTTTCTAACCTTATTTGTAACAACCTATTATACTTTGTTTTTTATGGAACCCTGCTAAAGAGATATATGCATTTTTTTTTGTTCACAAGTACATATAGTGCAAAATAAATAGTGAGACATTATTTTTCTTTTTTGACATGTTTCTTAGCCAATTTACACTACATGGATGGATAATTTATGGACATATATATTGATTACAGACATAAAAAAGGAAGCTAATTTTCAAACCACACGAAACTTGAAAACTTAGACTTCGCTTTGTGATTAACATTTATAAATTATTTGAAAATGTGCAAAAAGTCCCAAACTTTCTTTATAATTGATGCAAAAACTTTTAAGAAATCAATATATATTATATATCTGTAATTATTTGTTTGTGTTATCGGGTAGAAACAGTTCCTCTTATGCTTTCCCTAATTTAATTTCAATAAAAATAAGTTGATTTAGTCTAATTTGAAGCACAATATTTCTTACGAGTTTTATTACGCTTTTCTACATATATTGGAGGAGACTATTTGCTATAAATTGTAATGTCAATGCAATTACGTCCCTAAAATATATAGTTTACCCCTTTTGCTATCTGACTTGCATCCATAAAAATCTGAATTCCTTACCAACTCCATCAAGAATGCTAGCTATATTGGTCATATCATGTTAAGATTTAGGATATAACTTCACGAACTTATAAATTAGCTAATTGTGAAGTTCAATTATGAGTCATTCAATTTATCTTTAAATTTAAATAAAAAGTAATTTAAAGATAAATTCATAATTTTGGCCAATCAAATTGCAAGGATCCATGAGTCATCCAATTAAAGTTCTTTTAGAACTCCTTTGTAAAGAGTTATTTTATTTTTAATAATAATTTTTAACTATTTTATCCTTGATAATTATTTATTAATTTATTAAATAAAAAATTTAATTTTTTTTATAGGCAACTACAAATCATTAATAATAATTTATTAATTTTTTTTAATAATTTTATCCTTGGTAATGATTTATTAATAAAAACTTAGTTAATAACAATAAAAATTATATCAAATTAAGAAAAGTTTACATTAATAAGGACTTTAAGGTTAATAAGAAAATAATAAGTAAAGATTAGCCAATATTTTAATTTAATAAAAATTCACTAATAAAAAAATATATTAAAAATTAATTAATATTAATAAAAAAACAATAAAAAAGAGTTTTTTCATATTTTTGACATAAAATTTGTGTGTACACCTTAATACTGAAATTTAATTATTTTGACATATATACCCTTGCTAATTTTTAAAATTAACTATATTATCCTTAATACTAAAATTTAATTATTTTATCTTTAATAATGATTTTAACTATTTTATCCTTAATGCTGAAATTTAATTATTTTAACATATTTACCATTGCTAATTTTTAAAATTATATATTTTATCTTTAATACTAAAATTTAATTATATTATCCTTAATAATGATTTACTAATTTTTTAAATTATTTTATCCTTGATAATGATTTTTTAATTTTTTTAATAAAAAGTCTAATTTTCTAATAGGTTACTATAAATCATTAATAATTAATGATTTATTGATTTTCTTAACAGTTTTATCCTTGATAATGATTTATTAATTCTTTTAATAAAAATCTAATTTTTTTATAGGCTACTACAAATCATAAATTAATCCTAATTATTTTAAGCATCTTTTCATTTTAGGCCTAATTTTTATCCTTTAATAGTTCTGCCGAACACTTTTTGATAAATATATATTATCAAAGAAGCTGAAAATAAAATCCAGTCACATATTCCTTTGGTTGACTGATGATCACTTGGTCAAGAAATGATTTTACGATTTGAAGTTTTTTGTGTTGAGACTTGAAATAGTTTGAATCGATCTTTTTTTTTTATTTATTTTTTATAAAGGATGTCATAATCTTAAATTAAAAAAAGAGATTGCAAATGTTGAGATTCGAAAAATGAGATAATTGATGTTATATTATTTGTTTGTTTAAGTTTACAATCGTCATTAAAGATCCATTTTTGATTCACGGGTCTTCAATTTGAATTCGTTCTCTTTATTTTCAAATACAAAAATGAAATAAATAATATTACTATACCTTGCTAATTTTTAAAATTAATTATTTTATCCTTAATGCTAAATTTAATTATTTTATTCTTAATAATGATTTATTAATTTTTTTAACTATTTTATTCTTGATAATGGTTTATTAATTTTTTCTTTAAAAAATCTATTTTCTTTTAAGGCTACTACAAATCATTAATGAAACCTAAATAGTTAGGCCTAATTATTATTTCGACATTCCATTTTAAGCCTAATTATTTTATTAGTTATTATTATTATTTGCATCCTAATCAAAGTAGAGTTAATAGATAAAACCTAATTAAGCCTCCGTATATAAATATGGAAGTCATGATTAATTTATTTTGTGAATCTTTGTCTGCATTAACATTCTAATATTGCGCTATTGCTTTTTTTACACAGTAAACTCATTCTATTGCTTTTATGATCTATATCTAAGTTTTAATTTATACTATTTTTTAGCTTTATTTGTAACATACTTTTTTTAAACGGTAAACTGATTCTATTACTTTTATATCTATCTAAATTTTAAGTTTTTTTTTTTTGAAAAGCATGATTTATTGCAAAATAGATATCCTTTTTACAAACCAAAAAAACAGCATGCTGCAAAACAGAACTAAGGACTATAAAACAACAAATCTGACACCCTATTAACACCAGATTTGGCTAGCTTATCAGCCTCACCATTAGCCTCCCTCAAAATATGAACAATTTCCCAGTTTTGAACCGCAGCTCGAACAGACTCTAGAGATCTTATAATTCTCGAAATCCGCCATGGGGCTCTACTCGGATTCCTAACCCAAGCAACAACCATCTGGCAATCACATTCAATTATAAGTTTATGCGATAGCACCCAAGACGAAGCACCAAAAATGAGGAAGGCTTCTTTGACGGCCCTTAATTCAGCCTCAAATGCCTTAGCAGAACCGATAGATTTAGAAAAAGCTGCTTTCACCATACCTTGATTGTCACGCAAAATACCGCCAATCCCCGCAGGACCGGGGTTACCACGCGCTGAACCATCGACGTTGAACTTAAGGCAGCCGGCAAATGGCTTACTCCAATTCACATCAACACCAACTTTCATTTCCCTCTTCATTCGACAAATAGCAGGTGACCACTTGGACTGCGAAAGCAGCCCTTCCTCACAAGGCCATTTAGCCTTGGACCATAAAGCGAGTCTAAGTCTAATAGAATCCAGTAACTGCCAAACAACAACATTTTTCCTATTAAAAACAATATCATTCCTGTGCAACCAAATTGACCAAAGTGCAACAAAAAAACACATTCTCCACAATTTGCTGCAATGATTTGCTGGGAGCGCATGCTGCCACGCAAGAAAAAAACCCACGGCACTCTTTGGCGTGGACCAAGAAATACCCCAAGAAACAGCAATGAGCCCACACAAACCATGAGACTCTACATGTAAAAAACAGATGCTCTGTAGTTTCAGGCATCAGATTGCATAGTGGGCACAGTATCGGACCATTAACAATAAGACCTCTCTTGCTGAGTTCAACTTTGGTAGCAACGCTGCCTCTCAAAACTTGCCAGCAAAAGATTTCTACCTTCGGAGGTGCATAACCGGCCCATATAAATTTCCAATAATCCCATTTAAGTGAGGACTCACTCAACACAGAATGGCAGAAAGAATTAGACGAGTAAACGCCACTGTAGGTGTGCTTCCAAACAACTGAATCGAAGGAGTTTCTGAAGAGCACTTGATTTCCCAGCAGATCCAACAGGGATTCCCACTGCTGAAGCTCCCAATCGAACAATCTTCTTCGGAGGTTAACCTCCCAATGCTATTGATTATTAAGCCATTTGCCAAAATCCGCTACTTTCCCGCTTTTAGAAACAGCTACCGCAAAGACTCTTGGAAACTGCTCTTTAAGGATAACGCCTTCGATCCATTCATCCTGCCAAAAATTAATGGAGCTGCCATCACCTGGAAGAAAACACAACCCAGCAGACAAAAAAGGATTAAAATAATTTGAAGGCATAAGGGGTCGAATAATGTTTCTCCAGGTTGGGGACATTTTCCGATACCAGCTACATGAAGGAAGCAAATTTCCCACCGATGACTCATATTTCCCGGCTATGACTGATCTCCATAAAGAGAAACGCTCATTCCCAAATCTCCAGATCCATTTATTGAGCATCGCTCTGTTCTTAAGCCTTAAATCAACTAGACCGAGTCCTCCAAATTCCTTGGTATTACAGACAGACTTCCAATTAACCATATGCATCTTCTTCACCGACGAAGAACCACCCCAAAGGAATCTTCTGACCATTCTATCCAGCTCATCAGATACAGTACGAGGGATTTGAAGTAGAGACATATAATAAATGGGCAGAGAAGACAACACTGATTTAATAAGAGTCAATCTGCCCCCAATGGAGAGAAAATTACCTTTCCAGCCGGCAAGCCTCTTGTTGAATTTCTCAATGATAGGACTCCACAATGAGATAGAGTTCGCTCCGTGCCCCAAGGGGAGACCGAGATAAAGGGAGGGGAGACGACTGCTCAGACAACGGATATTCGAAGCCCACCGATCAGTGACACTTTGCTCCACCCTGACTCCAAAAAGACTGCTCTTTTTAAAATTAACTTTGAGGCCTGATAACAACTGAAAGCACTTTAGAATTCTTTTAACATTCCTAACCTGCTCCTCCAAAGGCTCACAGAAGATAATTGTGTCATCCGCAAATTGAATATGAGATATGGACACAGACCCCTGATCAATAACCATACCCCTGAAAAGGCCAATGGAAGTAGCCTTATTAAGAAATAAGCTCAAAACTTCAGCAACCAGATTAAACAGTAAGGGGGAAAGGGGACATCCTTGTCTCAACCCTCTGCTCATCCTGAACTGTTCCGTTGGCACCCCATTAACTAGGACTGATAATGAAGCTGAAGATAAACACGACTGAATCCAAGACCTCCACTTATCCCCAAAGCCCATTCTACCCATAACAAAATCAAGAAATGACCAATCCACACAATCATAGGCTTTTTCGAAATCTACCTTAAGTATCATACCGCCCTCTCCATTAGTCTTCATAGAATGGATAACCTCATTGGCAATTAAGGAGCAATCCAGAATTTGACGCCCCGGGATGAACGCGAACTGGTTTTGCCCAACAATTTCCCCCACCGATTGCCTCAGGCGATTGGCAAGAACTTTGGCTAGAATTTTATAAACACTGCCCACCAAGCTGATAGGACGGTAATCACTAATGGAGCACGGAGAGTCACATTTAGGTATAAGAGAAATAAAAGACGCATTTAAACAGTTATCAATACAACCAGTGCTATGGAAATTATTCATGAACGACATAACCTCACCCTTCACCGTGACCCAGAAAGACTTAAAGAAATTCAGATTAAAACCATCCGGCCCCGGAGCTTTGTTGCCATCGCAGCCTTGGATAACACCCCAAACCTCTTCCTCCGAGAAAGGCCGCTCAAGATTAGACGAACTTTGCGCTGATAATGACTTAAAACTGCACTTGAGATCTTTGAGCCTGGCTACCTTTGTAGAGTTGAAACGATTTTTGAAATACGACCCAATGGCCTTCTTGAGAACCCTAGGTTCATCGAACACCTTCCCATCAATCAACAAAATCCCAATGTGATTCTTACGACTCCTAGCTGTGGCGACAATATGGAAAAATTTAGTATTCCTATCACCCTCTTGTGCCCATTTTAATCTCGATTTCTGGAGCCAAGTTTGTTCTTCGATACGATACAGTGACCATAAATCAGCCTTCTTATTCCATAACTCTTCTCGCAGCTGGTTTCCCACCTGCCCCTGTTGTACACTCTGTTCGAGGCCATCAATCTCCTTTTCAAGTTCCACGATGTTGTCGAAATCGGCCTTATGGTGCCTAATAGACCAGTCTTTAATGGATGGTTTGTTGGCATGTTTTCTGCATGTAATATCAATGCAATAAATTGTAATATCAATGCAATTACGTCTTGAACTATCATTATCCAGAATGAAAGCTCCTATCTTCCAACCAGTTGTTGAAGAACCGAAAAGGTTTGGGCCCCCAATTGACGCTCTCTTCAACAATCAACACTGGATTATGATCGGAAAGAGAACGAGGAAGAGCCTTTTGTTTGATTGAAGGCCATAAAGCAACTAGACCAGGCGATAAAAGGAACCTATCCAATCTGCTGAAAGACGGAACGGCCCTATTACTGGTCCAAGTGTATTTATCTCCTGACATCGGCAGATCCATGAGTTCAGCTTGATTAATAAAGTTTGAAAATAGCAACATAGGAGTAGTGCTGAACACTGATCCGATTTTCTCATCAGGGCTTCTAACCACATTGAAATCACCCCCTAGACACCATAGACAGTCATAACCCTGTAACACACCCACAAGCTCATCCCAAAAGGCAGCTCTTTCACCATCCTCATTTGGAGCATAGATGTTCACGAACCCACATCTTATATTGTTCGCCTTTAACGAGCCAATCAGAAGAATGAAACGAGGTGAAATAATTTTCGACTCAACTAAGAAGAAGTCATTCCGCCAGAAGATAATGAGACCCCCAACGGAACCCACCGACGCCGAGAATTCCATCTCAACAGGGGAGCATCCCCAGACCTTTCTAATAAACTTTGAATCAATAGACTGAAGCTTTGATTCCTGAATAAAAACCATCTCTGGCCTCCAATTCAAAACCAAATTCCTCAAGGCCATAACCTTAATACTACCTCCCAGTCCCCTAACATTCCAAGAAATGATCTTCATTAAGAAAAGAAACACACCTGATAACGAACCAAAAACGCAGTGGACTGTTACTCCTTTGCCTCACGATCTTCCTTTTCCAGTTGAGCAAAACCATCAATGATATCCTGCTTCTCCCCATGGAATTCGATCCCCAGCTCAGTACTGACTAGCCATGTCGCCTCAGCCTCCTTCAAGATATTCTTATTCCTTGATCTGATGTCACTATCCGAAACAGATAGTTCAAGGTGGTTTAGGTCCTCGCAACTAACATTATCCAGAGTTTGGAGGAGACTTTTTGCTATAAATTGTAATATCAATGCAATTACGTCTCTAAAATATATAGTTTACCCCTTTTGCTATATGACTTGCATCCATAAAAATCTCAATTCCTTACCAACTCCATCAAGAATGCTAGCTATATTGATCATATCATGTTAAGATTTGGGATATAACTTCACGAACTTATAAATTAGCTAATTGTGGGAGCATTACATTGGTTGGTGCTTTCCTAAGAGCAATTTTTTCTCGATTAACACATACTCGGCAAAGCTTCAATTGGAGAATTGGCAAGGTTTAAATTTAATGTTATTAGAAAAAAAATATTATCAATTGCCAATTTCAATATGAAAATTGGATCCTAAGGTAGTGATTAATTATTAAAGGAATAGTTTCAACAGAAATGGTGTGGAATAAATACAATCATGAATTATTGTTGAGTGTTTTTCAAGTAATTCGATAGAGAGAATTCAAAATATAAAGTGACTGTATCTACCATTGCATGATTAATTTGATTATATAATCCATATTGTCTATTCTGTCAACTTCTTCCTATGCATAGTGATATGCCAATTGCTAAAGCTAAGTGAACTGATTCTTTTACCTTACTACTTATTAAATCTTAGATTTCTTTAAAAATAGTTATGAATATTGTTTTTACATTTTATACACTTATTAATTCTCATTATTGTTAAATTTAGTTATGATAATTTATATTTGAAATTTCAGTTTATTGAATCAAAGATTACATCCATAATTTTGGAGAAAACATGCCAACAAACCAAAGTTCGAATCCTATTATATTCATCTAATTATTTAATATGATGAATTATATATATATTTGTTATTGTTACACATCTAAATTGTGTACTACAAATATTTTTAAAAAAATACAAGAATTCGTCATACAATTCGTAGAACTTACGATTATTTTTAGTTTATTGAGACATCAAACAACCAAGCTGCACAGAGAAAAAAAAATTTTGAATGGTTATGTGCACCTTTATCTACTTCATATGAAAAAGAAGGTTACTGATATATAAAAACTGATAAAACTTTAGCAAATATTTTATAATTTTGCTTATTAAAACTGATAAAATATTTCTTTTTTAAAATTTTCAAATAAGATTTTAATAATATGTGTCATAAAATTTAATTTAATTTTAATATTTTTTTAGATAGATAACAATTATATTATTATTATTATTAATATTAATTATATATTGATATTTTAATGTATATTAATTATATGATTTATCACCCACATGCAACGCACGTGTAGCTAAACCTCATATATTTAAAATTGTCAATGATTGAATTTTAATCATAAAAATTAAGAATCTAATATACTACCAAAGATCATATAACTGTTGACAAAAATTGAAAACCTTCAACTCCGCTTAGATATATATTAATGTTACTATTTATCTAGAAAACCAGCAATTCGATTATGATTTATGATAAATATTCACACTAATCCAATGTGGTAAGCAAATGACGTAGATCATTTGAAGGAAATGGAGAAAAGGAAAAGGAAAGCTGTCAGTATATATATATATATATATATAAACCAACATTGCCTCAAATCATTGCCTATGATTAACCACAAACAAACCGACGCCAATACCAGTGCTTCTCCCAAACTAAATTCATGGAGTCGAGAGGAATTCCTTTCGTTTCGGGCAAGAAGAGGGCAACAAAAATGGTCATCAACGCGATCCAAGCAGCGTAGAATAAGAAGGTGCCATATTTGAAGTGGCAGAGCATGGTCAAGAAGGTTTGGGACAGCACAAAAGTGGTTGCAAAGTTGACAGCGACACTGATGCTTTGGCCCGTCGGTCGAATTTTGATTGGAAATATTTCACTTGGAATGAGCCAGCTTAGAGGGCCCCAAGACCAACCAAACCCAGCTGCGTAGATGCACATTAGAACCAGTACCAGTATGGCGTAGCCCTTGCTGATTTCCTTGCTGCCTGAAACCCCTGTTGTAACTGCTAGCACCACTGCCACCCCAACCTATACAAATTTCCCAAACAAAGATAAATTTAGTTAGGTTTAGAAAGTGTTTCAATAGATATTTCATGTACCAATTCTTGCATATCATATATATGACTCCTGGCTGCATAAATAATACAGCAATACTATGTTACTTGGATTCGAGTGTGAGCGTCGGATACGGGTATTTGTCCTACACTGGTATATTCATTTCTTTCCAAGTTTTTTCATATATTTGGAGGGTTCTTGGAAGGTCATATCCCCATACCCATGTCCGAATATGTGTCAGACACAAATGCCGGACACGAATACTTTAAAAAAAAAAAATGAAAAAGTAGGAGCAATATAGCAGCAATGCCTAGCCCTTTTTCTTTCCCTCTCTGGAGCGCAACTAAGAAAAACTTTACCAATTAACTGATGATTTCAGTTAGTTTTAGTTGGCCGGACCATGTTCATAGAAAAGTTTAATCCTCAAAAAAAAAAAAAAGCTTGAAAGGGAAAATAAGCAAATAACAAGAGCAAATGCATATACCTGACAGAGAAACATTTGAATTCCGCCTTCCATGAACAAAAACCTCCGACCATATCGATCAACTACACCAGTAGACACAAGGATTGACGCAAGATTAACTAACCCAAGTATAATAGCTGCTATCAAAGCTGAATCGTTTCCAAATCCAACTGATTGGAATAGAACCGGTGCATAGAATGCAATGATGTTAATCCCAGTAACCTGTTGAAAAAATGGTATGGCAATTGACATGACCAGGTGAGGCCTATATTGCCTCTCAAATATTGTCAAAAAGGGTTCTCGATTGGCTTCTTTGGCTACATCACTGGCCTTTTTAAGCTCAGCAAGCTCAGCTTCCACATCACAATCTTTCCCTCGGACTTTCCGAAGAGATTTTTGGGCTTGCTCCAATTTGCCTCGTTGTATTAGGCTGCTGGGTGTGTCTGAAATGAGGAGTGCGCCGATTGTCATGATGGCAGCGGGTACTACGGCGAGGCCGAGAGAGAGACGCCAGCCCCAACTGCGTTTAGCAGTGCCGAAGTTTATGCAATTTGCTGCCACCACCCCAATGCCTATGAAGAATTGGAAGCCTGTGTTGAAAGCCCCTCGCCATTTTGATGGTGCCACTTCGGAGAGGTATACAGGAGTTGCCTTCATCGAAATTCAGAAGTAATTTTAATGTTAGTTTTGCTATAAATTAGTTGAATAATAAATTTCTAATTGATAAATGGCTTGTTTGTGCAGGCCAATAGCAAATAATATCACAAAAGATGCCGTAATCTGAAAATAAAAGAAAGACTTGGAAATGTTATTTGAATTTTAGAATTATTGAATGTCATTTCTACAAGATAACTACATAAATCAATTGGATTAAACTTCGAATTTTTCTCTCTTATGTTTTAATAATACTTTGAAATTGCTTCCAAGTTTTATAGTCAAAATAATTGCATATTTGCGTTTGTTTGTCTTGTATGTACTATGTAGTATTTATTATTCCAACATGCATGTTTTGACTTTGAGATTTGAAAAATATAATCATCCTAAATTTCTAACCATTAATTATCTGAAGGATTCTCGAAATCTTTTATATCTATGAAATGGGATTGAAATTTTTGAAAAAGTAAAAGTTTTTGCCGTAGAAAGAATTAGGTGATCATGTCTATATAATACTGCTAGAAATTACTTCATTATTGTCTAGAATAAAATAAAGGTTATTCAACCAATTGATAAAGATATTAAGAACAATATAAACAAAAGGCAAGATTGATTTTTTTTTTTTAAAGGAAAAAGAGTTTGGAGCACCTAGCTATATATAGTTTACCTGATTGGTGAAACCAACTCCAAATCCAAGCAAGATACGGCCTAAGATAAGCATGGCAATATTAGCAGAGGCACCATTAATGGCAGCACCAGCTAGGAAGGTGAGGCCACCTAACACCATGGTGTTTCTTCGACCAATTGTCGCAGTGAGGCGGCTAGCAATCAGTGATGCAGCCAAACCAGCAATGTAGAGTGAAGAAGTAAAGGCCGTTAAAACTTGGCTATCATACATGCAGTAGATGTTTGTTTTAGCCTCCGCTGCTTTTCTTAATACTGATGGGAAAAATTTATGAAGAAATGGTTGCATAGTTGTCACACCTCCTGTAAATTTTGTTAGTTTCAGCAGAGGATTCAATCTTAATTTCCATTTCAATCTTCACTTAATACTTTGTTCATGGGAATTAACATAGTTTCAGCTAAAACCCTATTTTAGTTTTGATGTAACTTGAGTATATTAATCTTTTCTTTTGATGATCATTAATTACTTTCTTGTATGATTTTTGAAAAATGTAAAAGTTAAAGAAATTTGAACTAGAAATTAAATTCGAGACTCCCTTTTTATCTTAGTACTACTTTTATTTTTGTCCAATCTCTTTTTTTCTATCAAAATTTTATGAGCCTGTTAAACCTTATCAAGAAAAGACACGAGCTTTAAATTATTAATGTAAAAATTTAAGTGCAAAAAATAATTCAATGACTTGATCTCATGTTAACATAGCATTGTCATGATTTTAACAAGTGGATGATGTGTTTTTTTTTCTTTTCTTTTCTTTTTTTTTTTAAAATCATGTTGCATTATTTAATTTTAAAGGGAGACTAACCATCCTTCATTTTTTATCTTTCCTTTTTTGGCTAGCCATTAGCAATTTTAAAGATGCACCGAAAAAGATAGTAAATCTGATAATTTTAGAAACAATATAAAAAATGTGATAGTTTAATAGACACAAAAATAATATAATAAACATTACACAACACATTTAAATATGATATATTTAATACACATATCATATTCGTGTTTAAAATTTTAACGCATTCAATCATTTGTATTATGTTACTTTTTGCACGGCACCAAAAAAAAAAAGAAAAAAGAGATACAACGTACATTATAAGATATAAACATAATGAAGTGGAATATTCCCTCCTATCAAAATAAAAAGTGGAATATTCCCATATAGCTAATACTTTCCATTCTTAAGGGACGGTAACTAAATAACCATTAGTTAGTAGGTAAACAACTTAATTACCTAATCCTCGAATTGTCATGTTAGTATAAACCCAAATCTTTAAGCCTTTAATTCTTTTCTAGTTAGTAGGTATAATCAGATTTTACAAAAACAATATTTCAAACTGCAATAGAGGCTATGAAAATGATATAGAACCCAAATAGAGAAATAATTAGCTATGTTTCATTGAAAATTATGATTAATCAAATATTACAAAGGAAACAATATTTCAAACTGCAATAGAGGCTATGAAAATGATATAGAACCCAAATGGAGAAATAATTAGCTATGTTTCATTGAAAATTATGATTAATCAAATATTACAAAGGAAAACCCTTTTATAACCGTCCTTAATTTTTAAAGAGAATGACGGACAATTTTTCACCACTAATACTTTGTGGTTATTTTGGTTATTTTCTGATAATGGGTTAAAGGGATAAAAATTTGTGATTATTTTAATATTTGTCATTTTCATTGAAAATGACGGATTGTGATATAAGTCGAACCCTATTACAAACTGATAGCTTAGCTGGTAATGAAAAGGACCAATGCATGGCATACTATATAATACCAAATTTACATTAGTCCAAAATTTTGACTATCAAATTGAAGTGCACCACTTACTAACGTATCAGGACCGTCACATAATTAAAATTGATGATTTCGATTTTTACTACTTTTATGTAAAGGTTTTAGAAAAACAAAAACTATATTCAAAAAAAAAAAAAAGGATTAAGCTTTGTAAACAACCATCCACCAGTCAAAGTTACCAATGTCGACTTCTTACCGTCAGTTTTCCTCTATATTACTCGGATTAGAGTGTGAGTGTCTGATACAGGTATATGTTCGACATAGGTATATTTGATTTATTTTAAGTTTTTTCATGTATTTGAAAGGTTCTTGGAGGACCATATCCCCATACCTATATCCGAATATGCGTCGGACACGGATGTCGAACACAGATACTTCAAGAAAAATGAAAAGTTGAAGCAACATAGGTTTTCCTTATTTTGAGACAATTGACAATTCTATTATCCATCCTAAATGAGACAGATTCTGAATCAAAGATCATGCAACTTTCTTTAAGAAATAACATCTAGCATATTTAAAATTCGAATTTCAGTATTTGAAACCAACCACTTCGCTTATCCAGGCTGCAGCTAAAAGATAATCTATCTAAAGTTTTTTACCAAATCCAGAGAGGGATTTGCTACATCCAAAGCAAGGTGATAACCTTATACTTCTAAAATGTAAGACTAGTAAATTTCATTTTTGCCATCATTGAGTTACAATGTCCACATGCTCTGTAAAGTGGAAATAACATTCCCCTGAATCTCCCCTGTTGTTTGTAATTTTCCCGAACCAATAAATTCAGGTTCTCAACTAAGCCCACAACTTGAAACTTTGGGACCTCTGTTTTTCTTTTTTATAATTCTTCCTCTACTCTATGTTCATTTCTTCTTTTGTTTTTCGTATAAAATTTATTTTTTTCTAATGAAAATTAAATTTGAAAAATACCACTCCACTTATGTTCAGAATTCAGATAGTATTAAATTTGGTTTCATTTCTGTACTGAAACGACTGCAGTTGATGAGGCCAAAACTGCTAACGAACTTAAATGCATATACGAATGAAACCCACAGATAGAATGAAAAAAATGAAACCGCACCTGAAATTCCAATGTCATAGCCAAATATGAGGCCGCTTGAAGCAGCAACGATGCAGGTGATAACCACCGAAGCTGTGATCTTGCCATTGAAGCCGGTGTCAGGTGGTCCGTCAACGCCGAAACCTCCTACAGCCATTTCTGCTAAAGGATAAACAGAGCAAAGGGATTGTAGGAACTGTTTTTGCGTCCAAATTTAATTACTTTATTGTAAAGAAGACAAAAATGACTCTGACCTACCAGTCTATCAACGAAACCTGAATATTTTATCTTAAGAAAGTTGTGTTTGGGATCTTATTATTGTTGTGCGGAAGCGAATAGATATTACTAAAACCGATTTAAACACACTGAAAAAACACCGATATTTTACGTGGTTCGGCAACTGTGCCTACATCCACGGGAGGAGGAGCTTGAAGCTTTGTATTAATGGAGTTTAGAGTACAAACATATACAGAATTCAAGGTGCTACACAAGCACTGAACTCACAACTCAACACAATACCGAATTACTCTATAAACACAGAGTATTTGCTTCAACAATTTAGCTCTAACTTACTCAACTCTACTCTACTCACTCTTTTTCTCTCTTACTCTACATGGCTATTTATAGCCAAAATATCAAGGTGTGAACATACATCAAGTGGCAGCCACCATAGCCACCTTCCACCACCTATCTTGGTGTGAACACATTGCAAGTGGTAGCCACCATAGCCACCATCCATTTGCAAGTGGTAGCTTCCATTATTGGTGGTGCAAGTGGTGCAAGTGGTAGCTCCATTATTTGTGGTAAGCCACCAAAGGTGACTTTGAGCCATACCATATTCCAACAATCTCCACCTTGGCGAGAATCCATAGAGAGAATTCACAGATCAGAGCTTCCTCCTTTCTCCTTCAAATGTACACATCATTACTCACATATCAGGGCACCTACTACATTGGCATGATTCATCAATGCACTGAGCCTGAGTCAATTTTTCTGTCTACTTCCCAAGAATTTTCTTAGCTTCTCCAAGATCATCTCGAACTCTGAGCTCAGTTGAGCCTTCAGCCTGTCGATCTCCACCTTGCCTTTTTCAGCAGATAGACAAATGATCCATCTTGAAGTTTCCGGAAATAAGCACAGTGATCAAATTGACTGTGTGTGTACTTTTCATCCTGTCATGAAACAGTCCAACCGTTTGTACAGCTGTCACGGGATTGTTTCAGACCATACAGTGATCGGTTCAACTTGCTTTTGTAATCTTTGCGACCGGGGACTCCAAAACCATCTGGTTGAGTCATATAAATTTCCTCCTCTACGGAACCATGGAGGAATGCAGTTTTTACATCAAGTTGAACTATCTCTAGGTTATACAGTGCTACTAAAGCTAATAAGATCCGAATAGATGCATGCTTAACAACAGGTGAAAATACCTCATTGTAGTCTATTCCTTCTTTTTGAGCCTAACCTTTGGCTACCAATCTGGCTTTGTATCTGATGCTGTCTTTGCCGGTAGCACTCTCCTTTTTGGCAAAGACCCATTTGCACCCAATTGATATCTTGAGTGTTGGAAGTGGAACCAACTTCCAAGTCTGATCGCCTCCTTCCACTGGGCATGCTCAGGGCTGTTTACAGCTTCTTTGTAATTGATCAGAACATCATCATCAATTACTGGAAGGGCGTATGCCACCACGTCTGTGTACCGAGCAGGTTTCCGAATATGTCTATTCGGTCTACTGGTGGCAACTGATTCAAATTGCTGAAAGGTTTCTGGTGATGACTCCTCCACTTCAGTTAAGGTGTCATCAGATTCTGGTTCAGATTCATCTGAATTTTGACCAGCATCTTCTGATTCAAACTCCACCTGCTTTAGAGAATCTTGGTTCACATTCTCTGGAGTTGACAGTTTCAGCATTACAGATTCGTCAAAGGCAACATCTCGGCTTACGATGACTTTCTTTGACTCAAGGTTCCACAATCGGACTGCTTTTACTCCTTCACTAAAGCCCATGAAGACAGCTTTCTTGGCTCTAGGATCCAGTTTTGCATCCGTAACTAAGAAGCCGATCATATTCAGTGGCAGAATATCCGGACCACACCTCTATGGGAGTCTTCCCATCAATTGCGGTGGAGGGTAGTCTGTTGATAATGTGGGAGGCGAACAATAAAGCCTCCGCCCAAAATGCTTTGCTCAAGCTCGACTGGGATAACATGCAGCGAACTTTATCAACCAAAGTTCGGTTCATCCTTTCTGCAACTCCATTCTGCTGGGGAGTGCCAGGAACAGTGAAGTGTCGGATTATCCCATCATTCTGTGAGAGGCTGCTGCTCTGCCTGTCACGGTTTCTCTGTCAAGGAGATACAGATTTCCCTTCATATAACCCTTCATTGCTAAGAATGCTCCACGTACAACTCTCAGGACTCCATTCTGAATGGTCACCTTGTAACCATTTGAGTCTAAGACCCCCAGTGATATGAGGTTCTTCTTGAGATCAGGGACATACCTTACGTCTGTAAGTTGTCTGATTGTACCGTCATGCATTTTCAGTCGGATCGTTCCGATGCCTCTAGTGTGACAAGTATTGTCATTGCCCATATGGACAATCCCTCCATCAAACTCCTTGAAGTTTGAGAACCACTTCCGGTTCGGACACATGTGGTAGGAACATCCGGAATCCAGAATCCATTGATCTGAAGAGTGTGTTGTTGTGGAAATCGTAAATGCAGAGTCTTCCTCTCCCTCAGATTCTTGAGCTACATTCACAGTCGACTTCTCCATGTTAAGACAGTTATTCCTCCAGTGCCCTTTCTCATGGCAAAAGGCACACTCGTCCCTTGAGAGTCGTGTTCTCGATGATCCCCTCTTTGAGCGGGATTTACCTCGCTTGTTTTCTCCGGCTCCTTGGTTGTTCGTCCTGCCTCTGTACACAGTTAAAGCTTCTGGTGTAGTATTCTGGTGATCATGCTGATCCTTTTTCCGATACTCATTATTCACCAGAGCATTACTAACATTAACATATTCTATATCATTTTTACCATACAACAGTGTAGTGGTTAAATGATCATAGCTATCAGGCAAGGAATTTAACAGAGTAAGAGCCTTATCTTCATCAGAGATATTTGCATCTAGATTTTCAAGATCAGCGAGGATTTTGTTAAAACTTACTAGATGCTCCTGCATGGTGATACCTTACATATACTGGAAGCGGAACAGCTTTTTCTTCAGATAGAGTCTGTTCTCCATGCTTTTTGTCATGTACTTGTCCTCAAGTTGTTTCCAGAGAGTTTTTGCATTATTCTCTCTCATGACAAAGTACTTATGGTCCTTGGCTAGGCATAACCGGATTGTGCCACAAGCCTGACGGTTGACAAACTTCCAGTCATCTTCCGAAATATCTCTGGGCCTGTCTTCCAGAGCGATATATGAACCCTCTCGGAATAACAGATCCTGAACTTCGCACTGCCACATGCCAAAGTTGTTGGTGCCATCAAATTTCTCCACCTCGAACTTTGCAGTGGTCATCGAGTTCTTTCTGATATAAGAACTTGATCGTGCGCTGCTGGTTGTTTCATGTGTCTCTAATGATTCTGCCATGGTAATAAAACAAAATTACCAACTCAGAGTTTTTCTGTTACCTGTATGGAAAAACGGATGCCGCGGTTGAGTCCGGAATAGTCGAAATAGCCAGGAACGGGTCCAACTGTGTAAATTTTGGACACACGATGAATATTCTGCGAATATTCTGCTGCAAGTGGCTCGAAATGGACTCGGTTTAGCTCAACCGGCTCGGAAAAGTCTCGGAATAGTGTTCTGAAATGGCTCAAAAAATAGCCCGAAAAAGTTGGTCGGAACTACGGCGGCGCGTGGGGCGGCGCGTGGAGGCTGTTGTCTCACCGGCGCGTGCGGCGCGTGCGGCGCGTGGTCTTCACGCGTCTTCAACCTCTGGAGGCGCGTGTGGCGCGTGAGCTCCTCTTCTGGCGGCGCGTGGCGGCGCGTGCGGCGGCTTCTGGCGCTCCGGTTGATTCTGCTGCACTCCTCTCGACGACCTCTTCAACCTGGTATTTTCAAAACACAAATTGGAGCACTTTTGAAAAACGGACAGAATCGAACAAACTCGGTTTTACGTAAAAATTGGCTCTGATACCAATTTGTTGTGCGGAAGCGAATAGATATTACTAAAACCGATTTAAACACACTGAAAAAACACCGATATTTTACGTGGTTCGGCAACTGTGCCTACATCCACGGGAGGAGGAGCTTGAAGCTTTGTATTAATGGAGTTTAGAGTACAAACATATACAGAATTCAAGGTGCTACACAAGCACTGAACTCACAACTCAACACAATACCGAATTACTCTATAAACACAGAGTATTTGCTTCAACAATTTAGCTCTAACTTACTCAACTCTACTCTACTCACTCTTTTTCTCTCTTACTCTACATGGCTATTTATAGCCAAAATATCAAGGTGTGAACATACATCAAGTGGTAGCCACCATAGCCACCTTCCACCACCTATCTTGGTGTGAACACATTGCAAGTGGTAGCCACCATAGCCACCATCCATTTGCAAGTGGTAGCTTCCATTATTGGTGGTGCAAGTGGTGCAAGTGGTAGCTCCATTATTGGTGGTAAGCCACCAAAGGTGACTTTGAGCCATACCATATTCCAACAATTATAATGTTTCTTGCTATGGTTTTTTCCTCATTTTTTCTTTTGTTGTTGTTGAATGATAGATATATCATATATGCATGGTTTTTTAAGGGAAAAAGATTGCCTTTAATAATTGGTCAAGAGTACCCATTGGATTTCTTCCTAATTTGTGAATAAATTTAAATCCTTGCTTAATTTTTTTAAATATTTGTGTTTCATATTTTTATCCTATATATATTCGGATGTAAATATATGATATGTTCCTTTAAATATATGAAAAAATATAAAAAAAATATTAAATATATTCATATCAAAGATAACATAATTTACACCGGTCAAAGCCAAACTGAAAGTGCTAGTTGGCCACGAGGAATACTAATACCTTCCCTTCTCCGATCAAGCTGGATTATGAAATCTAATCTGCTTAATTAAGAAAATATTGTTGATTTTCAGTAAACAATTTTAGACAAATAAACTACCAAGTTTAATATGCAAGTGGAAAAAAATCAATTCAATTTGTTCCCTTTTCCCTCCCAATGAAACTTGGAATTTCTGAGACCGATGAATGTGGCTTAGTTTTACTTCAGAGTATAACATATGAATAAAAAATGGGAAACCTAATATTTTGATACAGAAATTATTAAGACTGAATAAGAGATATAGCCACATAATCTAGTAAGATTTTGAGACCAAGATTGATGGTCTTAATCCGTTTTATAAAAGCCATTGAACTAATTAAGAAAAGAAGAGACCTAACTTTATACAAATTAAGAATTAAAAAGTTAATATTAAATTATTAAATAATATATATATTTAGTTAAACAGATACGTGGTAACTGGTAAGTGTGTAAATATGTCAGTGGAAGAGTTTTTTATAATTTCATAGTTACTTATATGTAATATCAACTAATAATGCCTATTCATTTTAATGTCACTGTAACTAAGGGTTTGATCCCTTATCTTTATCCTATTGTTTTGAGTTTGACATAAACCAAGTCTATAATCAATAACTTTCTAAATCAAGATATATGGTTTTGTCCGGAAAAATCTCTTGTTTAACCTCTTTAAGGGTTTTGCTCTCTGAAATAGATGTAATAATTTTAAACACGAAACAAAAACGTATGAGTTCGGCAAAAACGTATTCCATTCTTAACTGTGTCGACACAAATTTTGACACAGGATTATGTTATGAAAAAAATGCTTCAGCAGACACTCATAGGATGTGTGGAGTAGACTTATTTAGGGCTGAGCAAAAAAATCGAGAAAACCGAAAACCGATCCGAACCGTAGTGTTCGGTTCGGTTTTGGTTCGATTTTTTTTAATTCGGTTAAAATTCGGTTCGGTTATTAGTTCGATTTATTCGGTTCGGTTCGATTTTCGATTCATAAGTCCAAAAACCGCAATTAATCGAACCGAACCGAATTCTATTTTTTTATTATTTTTTATTTTTATAATATAAAAATAAATATTTTATTTTTAAATTAGTGAAAAAAAATTAAAAATACTAAAAAAAAAGATAATTTTTAAAAAATTTAAAAACTAAGATACTTTGATTGTGGAAATAACATGTTAGGCATAAATAACCTGTTAAAATAGCATGTAATAAAGCCCAAAAATTCAAAAGTCCAAAAACCCAAAAAAATATGGAAAACTGATAACCGAACCGAACCGAAATACGACGGTTCGGTTATAATCGATCTTTTGACTATTGCGGTTCGGTTTCGGTTACCCATTTGGAAAAACCGAATTCCTCGATTCGGTTTGTAAAACCCGAAATAACCGACCCGAACCGAACTCACCTCCAGACTTATCCATGAATTGCGTCGGATTGGGTTGCAGTTCAAAACTTTTTTTCTTCTTTTATTCAAGCTCGAGATGGCTCGGCTCGTAAATCTGTTTTACTGTTTATAAATATTAAAATATTAAAAAATATTTTTATATTAATATTTTTATATTTTTATAATTAAATTTAAATAAAAAAAATTTATTGAATGAACAATAATTCGAATCGGACTGAACTTGACTAATGAAAAAAAAATTGTCCAAACCCATTTCAATTCGGATCGAACAGATAATCCGACTCTTAAGATGATTTTCCGTTTGAGTATTATGTCTGAGATCATCAGTCAACTCTTGATGAGTAATTATATGGCGCTGACTGATCTTTCAGATCTATTCTCCTCCGTATTAAATCACCAAGGACCAGCAGATCAGTACAAGCATGTTTTCTCAAAGAAATTTTTTTTTTTTTTTTTTTCTATTCTAAAGTGCTTGACATCTATATGCAATCAAGTTCCCATAAAGAAGCAATTTAAATAGACCTATTAATTGGACCGGTCGGGTCAATTCAGGTTTTAAAATTTTTAGACTATTTTTTAGTTCAAATCGTTTTAAATTCGAGTCACTTCTAGTTCGGATCAGAATTGATAGTCTTTATATAATCTCCATATTCAAAATGAAGAAAAAATGCAACCGAAAAGAAAAAAAAAGGCCTATATTGTTCCGACTCTTTATTTTTTTTGAAGTACCCGTATCCAACATATATTCGAACATGGATATAAAGATATGATCCCCCAAGGACCTTCCAAATACATGAAAAAACTTAAAATAAATCAAATATACTCGTATCCGACATTTACACCCAAATCCGAGTAACATAGATTTGGGCATCAGATTTGCAATATTCCTAAGCAGAAACTCATTCTTAAACGTGATAAAACTATATCATACATCCAAAGTTTGGATATCGACAAGAGACAACAACAAGACAACAGAATAATAGAAGTTGAAACTACATAATAAACAACTAGAAGCCAAAATTTTCTTCCACTAAGACAGCAGCCTCAGAATTTCATGTACATTTTATATCTAGTAATTCCAAGGACATGACTGACTACTTATTTGTAGTGAAAAGCTACCAACTTTGGAAGTTCACAACAACACTGGCAAAAGTGATTTCTCCATCACTTTTTCAGGAGGTTCCTTGAGAAAATTCTCTTGCAATATGGACTGGTTCGCAAGATCGTGTGGGGTCGAACAGCTTCAACTAGAGAAGCATGAAGAGGACCCTGCGTTTTAATGTGATGACAATCATACATCTTCACAAAAAGCTTCATATTTATATGAGAGATTTTCGTTCAAAATTTGAACAAATTACTATCAAAGCATGAAAACGACAGAAGAAATGACAAAGTTCCCATACCTTGGTTACTGCTAAAGCAGATTGAATGACATAGTTGGCAAATGGATCTTGCAATAATTGTTCAAAGTGGACAACAGAGATTAACTCCCTGATGATTTGAGACCTACTTTCTACAAAATGCTTAAGGCATTTTTCAACCACATGACTGCTAAATTTCTGCATTGAGAGGTGAACAAAGTGCCCTTTGAACTGAGAAACCAAGTTGCCAATGGCAGAAGGGACCTTTAGCTCTATAATGTACTGAACAACATAATTTCTGTTTCAGAAACAAAAGAAGATTACAAATCAGAGAGAGAAAAAAAATTACAGTAAAGAATTAAAAATCCATGATAAAGAAAAAAGCTCTGTTTTTTTTGGATTGGGGGGGGGGGGAGATATGACTTTTGAGAAAATAAGTTAATGCATGTCAGGCACCACTTTGATTCAAGAGGTTAAGTGGAATTAAGGAACAGAAATGGCTGAAGAATTATGTTTATTAAATGGATCTATAACTCTCAGAAACCTGATCTGCAGGTCATAGACAATCCCATAGAATTATGTTTACATACATGAATTTTTACATGAGGATTCAAGTACTAGTTTTGTGATGATATAATTCATTAGCACAAAAAATTATATAACTACATAATAAAGCAACTTATTTTTTTATGATGATAAAATTCATTAGCATGACAATCATATAAATACATGTGGATTGTTTTTTCATTAAGCCTGATCCAAGTTTACTCATTGAGCTTGATTGAAGTAAATTGATAAGCTAATTTAGTCATCAGAACCAGAAATAAGAATCTTATTTGTCAGCAAACTAGGAAGAAAGAAAGAAACAAATGATAGCTTAGCTTATTACCCAAAAGGATCTTGAGCAAGAAGAAGTCCATTTCTGGAAATCTCAGTAATTAGCTTATCTCGATGTTGTCCATTGGAATGAGCTATGCAGCGTTGCAACACGCAGCATCCATGACGATGAGTGGCAATATCAACGCAAAATTTTGCAGCAGCATCAAAAATAATCTGCATTGGTAATTAACAGAAACAAAGGACCAAAAAAGTTTAAGAATCAAACTTGACTATAAATAAATATATCAGGTCATATGAAAATGCATAGCATCAAAGTAGAGACAGAACTTTTAACACTGGAAATGCAACAAAGCCTGCCAACTACAGTTTGAATAAGAAGCATACTTCTGGAAGAATTCTACATATGAATGGCATATGAGCAGATATCGTATATAATTTTCAGAGAGCTGACAGGAAACCAGGTTATTGCGTGCCATTTTAGTTAAACTTTTGTTTAGGTGAATCAAGCCTTGTAATAGATTGAGATCAACATCATAGAATATAAATGGATAAGATGAAGTAGATATTGGATAAAGTATGTGACAATTATGACAGGAACTGACAAATTTAGACAGAATTCTAGTCTTTAATTTACAACTCAAAACAAGAGTGCCTGACCAATTATGTAAATTTGCAAGGTAAAATAGGTTCTCCAAATTGACTAAGCAATCTTCAAGAATCAAGTGTTTGTTTAGTTATTATCTATCTCACATCCTGTTATAGGTTGGTTCATCCATGAAAAGAATGTTCGTAGTAATAACTAATAAATATTCAGAAAGATGGAACAGATTCCTTCAAACTGGCTCCTTGCATTTCAAGTCAGTTGCTTGTCATGCATCAGAAATATGCCAATACCTGCAATTAAGCCTGTATCTGGAAGAAAGGTTTCTGTTTTACAAGGCACACCTACCAAGCAATGAGCTAAATTATACTACAATGTCTTCGAATACAGACAAAAGTTGCACTGCACTGACCAAGAGAGAAACATGTTCAAACAATGAGAAAGATTGTTGTGGTCTCTAATCTTCAGCTTTTGTATTGCATCAAACTAAGGTCTGCCTCCAATTGGTATCAGAGATACAATTAAGTGCATAGTTAATAGCCCATAGGATAAAGACCTCCAAGATAACCATATAATTTTCTTTAGAAGACTTGAGCACCCTTGTCAAGATGAAATCAATGGAAACAACACATATTTGTCCAAATAATTAACTAGAGATATCCCATTTAGTAAGTTGACTGATGAAATGAGACTGTAGATAATGGCCAAAATTTTTTAAAGCAGTTCCTGTCGATTTATTAATTAGTGAACCTACACCATACTACTCAAACAAGAAAAAAGTTGGATGAGTAGACATCATTTAATGCAATGCATCAGATTTATGTTGCAATAGATGTCAATTAAAGAATGCAAAATATACATTTTGAGAGTTGAAAATTGAGTTATCAACAAAAAGAAAACTCATGATGGTATTATAAAATGACCTTCACAACTTATTAAACACATATTAGTGAATCACACATGAAAAATGCTTTATTTGAGAGAAAACTATGATTCTAAGTAACCCAAAATATAAAGAACATAGAATGTGCATGATTAGGATCATTTGTAAGAACATGTATTGAACCTCAGAAGTTAATTCAACCCTCATCATTATACCTTATTATCTTCATTGTCAAGGCATTGCAAGCAGCGCTGCAGCACATGATTTCCATTGAGATCCTTGATAAGATCAAGAATTCCAGGTTTAAGAGCAGATTTGATAAGAGAAATCTGTTGTCTGGATTTGAGAGTCTCAATCAACTTCTGTACCACACGTGTACTGAAATATAGCAGTAAATTAACTTAGCAACAAATATATATATATATATATATATATATAGGGAAAAAAGAAGCAAAGAATATCAGTAAAAAGAAAAGAGAATGAAGAATTAAATGATAAATGAAGCAGTTACCCATATGTGTTTAAGGAAACCCTCACTAGCTGCCCTGCTTCTTTGGTCACCAAAAGAACAATCTGCAGTCTTTGTTCTTCAGTACACACATCCAGCAACTTTTGCACAAGGTAGTTTCCAAAGGGATCCATCATAAGTTCAACAATATTATCAATAATCTCATTGAATATTATTTGCAAATCTAAACAGCTTCCTTCATCAAATATCTTTTGTAAGAAGCGACAACCATTCTGGTCCTTAGCCATGTAATATATACAAACTTGAAACTCAACCAAGGAATACGGACTTGGCATCAGTGTCACATTTTCTCCATGAATTTTATCAAGTTTAGAGCTTTTCTCTTGGAAGTTTTGCATTGCAATCTCTTTGAGAGATTTTTTCTTATGACACTTGAATGAATCATTGCCCTTGTTGTCGATACCATACTTCAAATCTCTTCCTTGAATGATGACATTATCCCCTACATTCTCTTCAAGAGGAACCTTACTCTGCAAGAACCTAGGAGAACCCAAAGAATCAATGACAGCTCTACCTCCATTACCATCCATTTCGCATTGCTGTGAGCAAACAAAAGGATTATCAAGGTAGGGTCTAGTACTAAAGGTATTCTGTAATAGAATTCCCCTATTATCCAAACTCCTACCTGGTTCCATTATCCGCTCCAAAAGATAGTTTCTTTGATTATTATGGCAACTCGATTTTGAAGACAAATCATTTGACTGATTGTAACTAATACTATAAGACCCCAATGAATCACCCTTTCCGTATCCACCCTGCAGACCAAGCAAAGCGGACCTGATGGCATCATTACCATGAGAAGATTGAAACCCTTTGTTAAAACCTTCATATGAACCATATTTTTCTGCATTGTAAGAAGAAACATCACCAAAGCTAACTCCAAAACCATCTGGGTCCCTCTCAAATCTCCTCATTTGACAAGAACCATCACTATCTTTTTCTTCATCTCTAATATGCATTTGATACAGATTCTCACACAAACCAAAACCATAATCGACCAACTTTTTTTCACTGACATTCTTGTTTCTATAATGAGAATCAGGTAATGATTGAGAATCCAAACAGAGTCCATAATGATGAAACTTGGGTTGTTGGTGGTGTGGTTGGTCTTCAAATGGTGAACTTTCTTCAGGTGAAGAAAACCCATTAGAGAAAGAGCTTGAAGGAGAAGGAGAAACTCTGCTCATTGGTGAATGGTGTTGAAGATTGAGAATTGAAGGAGCTTGAGGGATCTCAGTCAATAAAGTTTCAAGCTCACTATTTCTCTTCATGTCCCTTATCATCATCATCTTCTCCTTCTTCTCACCCAGTTTAAACATCTGCACAAAAACTAAAAGAAAAACCTTTTATAGATACAAAGAGAATATTTTTATAGGAAAATAGAGAACCAATGATAAAACCCAAATCCCAAATATGATTTTTTGTACTGAACAAAGTTGATCAAAGAGAAGAATACAAAAAGCTCACAAGGGAAATTAAAAATAAAAATAAAAACTTTTCCTTTTCAGTTGAAGATTGCTATGAGATTGATTTGGTTTTGGGGGTCTTTTGGTTAGAGAGAAAAGGAGAAAAATGATGGGTTTTTTTGCATTTTGACGGTTACAAAAAAAGATGGTGTATGGACAGGTTATGGTGTAAGCTCACGCCATTGCAGTGAGGCCAGAACTACTGTGTGAAGAAAAAAAAAAAAAACACAGAAAAAGGAGAGCTTGGAGATATTAAATTAGATCTTTAAGAAAATGAGTTGATTTTTTATTTTTTTTAGTTATGGGTATCTATCAAGAAATGCAAAACAGAATGTTAACCACTTACACTAAAAACTGCTTGATTTTCTCACTTGATTAATTGACCTGAATTTTTTAATGAAAGTAGAACTAGTATTAATACTACTAATTTTGTTCTTATTGGTGTGTTATTTGATAATAAAGTTTGACCTTTGGATTTTTATGGTAGAGCTGACCATACCAAATAACTTACCTCTGGAATGTTAACTTAAACAGCCAAATGAGAAAGTTTCTTGTTACCCAAGAAAATATAGACAAATCCATGTCAGTGTTGAAAGCTATGGCCAAGTTCCCAATCTTTACAGGAATAAAAAGGTATTTTTTTCACATTGGCCAAATCAAAAATAGAAAGATAACAGCACATTTTTCATCAAATTGGAAATTTATTTTTAGAAAGATTAAGCCAGTGGATTTTTCTTTAAGCAGATGGGGATATACAGGCCAAGATGATATCTTGAAAACCAAATCAATCTTTTGGATTTTCTTTTACATTTTAAACGTTTTATATAAATATATAAAAGTTAAATTTTTTTATATAAAATAATTGTTTTATGTGTATAATCTAATTTTATAACATCTATCTTTTAATTAACATGTTGGATTTGATTTGATATATTTTTAAATAAAAATTTATTTTGATTAAATTAATTAATTAATTCTTTTTAAAATATTTAAAATTATTTCCTTTAATGAATAAATTTCAATAAAAATTTTGAATTTCATATTAGAAGACCAAATTTGGCATTTAACTATTTTCACTTCTACTTTATATATATATATATATATATATATATATATATGCCTTCAATATAATCTTAAGATTGTTATTCTATCAAATAAAAACTAAAACACGTCAATAGTAATTAATATAAAAAAATCAAAATTCTAATATCTTTTGTGGATATTTTCCTATACCTTTTAATTGGTATATATATATATATATATATATATATTATTAACATAAAAACATACTAACTTTTCTTGCATAATTTACTCCCAACGTTATTACCAAAAGAAGAAAGAAAAAAGCCTCACTAATATAAATACATTATATCATTGAACCAGCTATAAATGCATCTCTAAAATGAAGCTTCAATTCATATTGAGGTGATATAAATAAGAATTTATATAAATACATTATATCATTAACTAAATGATATCATCTCATTAAAAATAAAATTAATTATTTTTTTTTTCAAAATACATTATTTCAATTTTTTTAAATTTATATAAATAAATTAATAATACAAATATAAAACTATCACCCGTGCATGGGATTAGCTAATATAAAAAATAACATATTATAAAAAGAGTTTATATTTGATACACTGTTAGTGTATTTATACACTAACAGTGAACCATACGATAACACCTAATTAATAAACAAATTTAAAAATAAATACAGATAATTATATATTTTAACAGGTGATGTTATATAATACATTATGAGTGTATAAATCTATATACTAACAATGCATCAAATATAAATCATTCAACAGCATTGCAAATTTTGAAAATTAAGCGTATATCTTTCTGTGACGCGTCTTGTAATTATCGGGAGTTAAGATAGTTGAGTGAAAAAAAAAAATCTAGAAAAAAAAAGAAAGAAACCAAACTTTTCTGATATTGCATTATAACTCATTTGTAATTCTTAAATGATAAAATAAATATATGATTTTATTTTTATATAAACTAATTATATTATAACTGATATTGCATTTTAATCAAATACTATAGGAATTTACTTCTTACCTTTTTTTTTAACATGGCAACTTTTTAAAGACAAATAAATAAAATATTAACTTTTCATTCTGTTAAAAAAAAAAAAAAATTCCCCTATGTGCCCATCAGCCATTGGCCACTGCCTACTGACTTCTACTATGCATAGACCTGCAATCGTGTTATATTTAAGATATTTTATATTTATATAAATTTTAATATGTTAATAATTTATATTATATAAATTTTGATATATTCATATATTTATATCGTATTTATATTTTTTTCATGTCATATCATATCATATTATAATTTAATTATTTTTTATATTATATTCGTAATATTATATAATCATGTTTAATATTATTAGATCTATTTGCCCAAAAGCATGACAATGACACACTAAACCAAAGATGAAAATAATGAAGAAAAAAAAAACGTGGCACTCAATCATGCTCAATTGCTATTGCATGCAAACAAGCACTCCTTAAATGCCAAATTCCATTTGCCAAACCAACAGCTGATTGTCAGCAAGACCAAAGGCTAACCGCTAACTAATGAAATATGCTACTACACCTTATAATTTTGGACATTACGACCAATACAAACATGACCAAAAAAAAAAACAAAAATATGTGTCATAATTTATATAATATAAATTATTAACGTATTAAATTATATATAAATAAATAATATTTTTAACATGATTATAATATTAAAAAATAATACGAACACAACATAAATATACGAATTATTAAATTTATCAAAAAGTTATCAAACATTTTTTTCATTCCGAATATATATGCCAATTTACCCCAAGAATCTGGACAATTTTAAGATGTCAATAGAACTAGAATAAGACGAATACAACATAAATATACTAATATGTTAAAAAATATATAATTTGAATTATTAACATGTCAAAATTTATATAAATATAAATATTTTTAAAATTATGACACGAAAAAAAAAAATACAAATATACGAATTATCAAATCTATATAAAACTCCCTGGCTCTTCCAAGACGCACTGTCTCCAGAAAAAAAATTTGACTCAGCTTTGAACCCGGGATGTTTTGTTGGTTAATTAAATACTCTCACTCCCCTTAAAAGGAGGTAAATCAAGAACTTACCAAAATATGTCCATGAATATAGGTCAATTAAGAACTCACACGAAAAATATAATGATAATCAATGTAGTACTAAGCAATAAAATTAAATCGGAAACAGCCCAAGACCTTTTTCACTAAGATGGGACCGAAGAACACAAGATTAGGGACAAACAAAGAAATTAGCATAGGTCCATAGCTGAAGTTGACCTGTTAAACCTAAAACATAATTCCCAAAACCTACAATAAAAAGGTCAAATAATATAATCACATCCCCCTCTAAAAAGATAACAGAAAACACCATGAAACAGAAGTCAGGAATCAGCTCACTAATCAAAAGGAACTAAAACAAGGTTATTAATTCAGAATCCAAATCCTCTGTCCCATTTTCTTGATTTTATCCGTGCTTTTACTCTCGTAACGAGACGTGCGCTCATTTTTTTTTGTCATCTTCGTACCTATTCGTTTATAATGTTTGACCCGATTCTTTATCTAATAAAAGAATCAATTTCCCTTGTACGCCTATTCGATCACCGGTAAAATACTAATCGTTCGTATTTATATTTCGTAACACCAGTTAAAAAGTTGAAAAGAAACGAAGAATGAAGGCACAAGTAAAAGCAAGGAAATGCGGCAAAGGATTTCTCCTTAATTCAGGGGATGCAAGAACAACTCAGGAATGTACAAGGCAGCAAAATCTTTTCCAATTGAAAGAAAAAGGAAAGCTGTACAAATTATGTGATACAAATACAAACTTTCAAATCATACATAGCAATGACAATATATCAAAATTCAATAGGTGATGAATTAGGTTGGGAATTTCCAGTTCTCAAAAAATAACTCAGATTAAGAGGGGGGGGGGGGAAGGTTTAAAATAAAGCACAGAGAAATATTTATGAAGTGAACAAGAAACAAAGAGTAGTGAGTAGTCACTGGGACAATGGATCTTTCATCCCACCAACAAGCCATGTCTCTTTGGCTATATCAGATGAAATTTTGTAGAAATCAGGGTCGTATCTCATCACCGCCAACCTCTATTTCATCTCTCTGTTTTCTTCTCCCATTAATGACCTCAAATTCTTTGTTTTCTTCTCATCTTTTCCTCTTACATTCTACTTCTTCTTTCTCTGCGTCATTTTCTATGTTTTCTTCATTCTCTTTTAACCAGCTCTTAGCAGAAGCAAGAGAGCATGTGGAGGTGGAACTGCTGCTTGATTATCATCAACATGATCATGGGACCTCTCTTTTTCTTTTTTATAAAACTCGTTGGTTTGATTCTCTTGCAGCACCATGAACCATTTGGAAAATATGGTTCTTGATGTTTCATTGCCTCCTACATGGTTGTGGTTTTCTATGTATTCTTCATCTTCTTCATATTCATCTTCATCATCAGTAATGATATCAGATTGAGGAAAAGACCCGAAGCATCGAAAAATCGAAACGAATGCTTCGCAAACATGTTAAGAACTGCGTGACTTCTTTCTTAAAACCAAGTGACTCCACCCAGCTTGGCCTCTTTTTATGTTGCCTGCTGTTGCGAATTCTTTCAATCTCTTACATGACTGAATTGCCAGCTTTTACATGAGCTTGTTTTAGACCTGACTTTTGGGGAGGTTGGTTCCGTAATCTCGGATCCCATTTGCTTGTTTTTAGCCGCCCATAAAGAGGGCTAGCTTGGCCGCCAGCTCCACCACCATTTCTGGTGCTTGATTTTCTTAAGGAGACGGTGATGGTGATTGTGGTGGCGCTTGTTGGGTTCTTGGCCTTGCTGGAATACAAATGGGCTTTGGCATTGGGATTAGATGGGCTCGGGATGGGAAACATACTAGGAAATCTGCTGAAGGAGCTCCTTTGGTTTCTCTTCCTCTCATGGCAGCTTTGGTTTGTTTCTCTCCTTGTTTCCCTCTTATTCTCTTTGCTTAGTTCAGTAGTTTCTTTTTAGTCGGTTTGGTACCTTCACAGGAATCACATTTCATGAAATGTGATTTTTAAAAATGTGATTCTTAAAAATGTGATTTTTAGAAATGTAACTTTTCAACATTTGGTATACATGAGAAAATGCTGATTAAAATCCTAAGAATGTGATGGTAATTTTCGAAATTACCCATATCAGAAAAAATGTAAATTTTATTAATTTTAATATTTTTAAATGATATTTATTATTAACAAATATTTGTACTAAATATTTAAAAATAATATTTTAATTGATAATTTGAGTTACTTTTAGGATAAAAAATATTTATTAATAATAAATTTTCGAAATTACTCTCATGTAGTTGAAAAATTAAAATGTTGAATGTAAATTAAATATTATTTAAATATTTTAATGATATTTATTATTAACAAACATTTGTACTAAATATGTAAAAAAATATTTTAATTGATAATTTGAGTTATTTTTATGATAAAAAATATTTGTTAATAAAAAAATTTAAAATTACTCTCAGGTACTTAAAAAATTAAAAGACTATATGCAAATTAAATATTATTTAAATATTTTAATGATATTTATTATTAACAAACATTTGTACTAAATATGTAAAAAAATATTTTAATTGATAATTTGAGTTATTTTTATGATAAAAAATATTTGTTAATAAAAAATTTTAAAATTACTCTCATGTACTTAAAAAATTAAAAGACTATATGCAAATTAAATATTATTTAAATATTTTAATGATATTTATTATTAACAAACATTTGTACTAAATATTTAAAAATAATATTTTAATTGATAATTTGAGTTATTTTTATGATAAAAAATATTTGTTAATAAAAAATTTTAAAATTACTCTCATGTAGTTAAAAAATTAAAAGACTATATGCAAATTAAATATTATTTAAATATTTTAATGATATTTATTATTAACAAACATTTGTACTAAATATTTAAAAATAATATTTTAATTGATAATTTGATTTATTTTTATGATAAAAATATATTTGTTTATAATAAAATTTTGAAATTACTTTCATATAGTTTTAAAGTTAAAAGGCTGTATGAAAATTAAATATTATTTAAATATCTCGATGATATTTATTATTAACAAATATTTGTACTAAATATTTAAAAATAATATTTCAATTGGTAATTTGAGTTACTTTTATGATAAAAAAATGTTTGTTAATAATAAACTTTCCAAGTTACTTTCAAGTAATTGAAAAATTAAAAGGCTGAATGCAAAATAAATATTATTTAAATATTTCAATAATATTTATTATTGATAAATATTCGTACGAAATATTTTAAAATAATATTTCAATTGATAATTTAAATCAAATAGAAAAAGGATAATTTTGTCTTTAACATTTTTTTAACTTTCCAACTACATGGAAAAGTTACTTTCCCATCACTTCTCATAGGAATCACATTTCAATGCTTGTGGGAAAGTAACTCTCTAAGGAAAGTTACATTCCCAAGAAAGTGATCAGTTTTTAGCATACCAAACATGCGAATCACATTCCCACCAATTACTTTTCATGAAAAGTGATCACTTTCCATCATACTAAACGCTCTCTTATTTTTTGGATTCGGTTAATTGATACTTATAAACACTGATTAAGAATTATTTTATTATTATTTTAAAAAAGTTTTTTACATTTAATGTACTACTTTTACTGAATTCAAAAAAAAAAAAATCATTAATTATTTTTTCTTTCTTAAATATCACCTTAACTAATATTACTTAGATATTGATTAATATATATTTTTTTACAAACACATTAAAAAAATCAAATTGAATGAAAAAAGTTAAGCCCACGAGCTTTGTTTCATGATCCAATCATACCCTCAACTTGTCAGCCCATGCCAATTATTCCATGCCCTATTTGCCATAGTGCCCATAGAAATAGATATCTCCAACAACTACAAAATCTCCACCAACTAAATATATTGCTCTAATTTCATATTCATTGAAGACTCTACAACTAGTAATATTCTTAATTTGGAAATAAAAGGCTTTATATGGTTGGAGAAAAGAAGGGGGGGGGGGGGGGGGGGGGACTTTGTTTTAGAGCCAAGAAATGTACAAAACTTGTTAGTTTAGGAGATAAAGGGTTTACGAAAGTCTTTTAAGGGAGGGAAAATTGGGGTTAAAAGAGAAGAAGAAGAAAGTTAGGAAGCTATAATGAGGGGAGTGATGCATTTGAGAGTTCCTAATGGTGCATTTGTAAGATCAGTTGAAGGGTTTTATAACGTCATCCCTATTATAAAACGCTTGACGTGCACCCAAACTTTTGTTTCAATGGTTGGTGCATACGCCCTTACTAAAAAAAACAGGGTTCGAATCTTCCATCCTCAAATTATAAAAAAAAAAAAAAACGCTTGACGTTTTGAAAGCTTTTTTACTTGCTATCCAAATGCCAACTTAAGTTTGGTTGACTGATCAATTTTTCTCTCTTTCTTATTTTTTTTTTCCATTTTAATTGGATGATTTTCTATGTTATAATTAGTTTTTTTTTTTTTTTACTTTTTAAGTTTATGTATTTTTAAAATTTTAAAGTTATTATCTATATGTTTAATTATTTTTTTATTACATTGTTAGGGTAAAAAAAAAAAGAAAGCTACTTTTAATTTTTACACATAATTATGAAAAATGATAGTAAAGAAAAGATATTGAAAAGATAATTTTAAATTATTAAAATTAATTATTTATATTATGTTTATTATATTTAATTATATTAATATTTTAGAAAGTAAAATTATTCTCAATTTAAATTTGGGATCATTTTAACTTAGAATTTTAGATCTTTTGAATTCGGATCGAATTCGATTTAATTTAAATTCAAACTATTTCGAATTCGGATAATTTTGAGATCATATCAACTTGGGTTTGTGTTGAACATATTCAAATTATTAATATTTTTAATCAAATCAAATCAATCAATTTTTTTGTATTCGAATCAATTTTACCAATTTTAAAAACAAGTGAAACTCATTTAGGTTTGTCTTGTCTCCTAAACGTTTCAAAAGAAATATTTTTGCATAATCTAGTGTTACAACATATTAGGAAGAATGATTTTGGTTTTAGGAATTGATTGAAAATTTAAAGAATAAATTGCAAGAATTATTTGTAATTTTAAAACTTGAAACAAAGTGTAAACTCAACAAGCCAAAGGCAAACCTGTTTTTGTTTTTTTTTTCCTCTCTAATTTCTACCATCACTTGAAGTTTATCTACATTAATCAAGACAAAAAAAAAAAGGACGGAAGAAAGTGGTAATTTAATAATAAGAGAAGTAAATATATGCTCACATCGTATTTATATTATTTTTATTATAATTATATTTAAAATATTATATATTATTATAAATTTTAATACTTTAATAATTTATATTATATATATTTTAATATATTTATATATATACGTTTATGTTATTTTTTTACATCATGTTGAATTTTATTTTAATTATTTTTTTCTAACTTTAGCTAACTAAATCAAGTATAGTACTTAAAAAGTGAAATACATATAATATGATAATTGGTCCACTTGAAATATTATAGTCTATAGTAGTAGTAGTTGGACATTTATTTGTTTTCTAATAATTTACTCCTTATCCACTTTGCACATGTCTAACGGCATAATCTTACACGCAATTCAATGCATATTTACACGCAATCCAAGACAGAAACCTAATCCTCAAAATATCCATATATAATTATATATTCATTTCTGAACGAAACTAACTTACACTAAAATAATTCTATCTTTGAAGACTTTTTTATCTAAAACAAGATGGACGAATCCTCGTCGGAGAAACTAATCGTTGTGACCCGTGCACCTGATGGGATCGCGACTGTTACCATCAACCGACCCGCATCTCTCAACTCGTTGACCCGACCCATGATGGTAGACTTGGCCAAGGCTTTCAAGGCCCTTGGGAGGGACGACTCGGTGCGGGTCATCATCCTGTCTGGATCAGGACGGGTCTTCTGTTCAGGAGTGGATTTGAAGGCAGCACAGCAAGTTTTCAAGGGTGACGTAAAGGACCTGGAGGTAGACCCGATTTTTCAGATGGAACAATGCCCCAAACCCATTATCGGAGCTATCAACGGACTTGCGATTACTGCCGGGTTCGAGATCGCGCTCGCTTGTGATATTCTGGTCGCTGCTAAAGGAGCCGCGTTCATGGATACTCATGCCAGGTTTTTTTTTCTTTTTCTTTTGGTCGGATCGGGTCGGGTTTGAATCCGATTTAAATATTGCATATATTTAAATATTTATAAATGAATACTTAAAATTCATTTAGTTTCATCCGTATTTTTTTATTATTATTAAATTCTAAAACATAATTAATTTATCATATTTTAAATATTTGTATTATAATATATATATATATAAATATAAATTATATATATATAAATAAAAATAATATATTATATAAATAAATAAAAAAAAATCGTTTCGATCTTGATCGTTGGAATCAAGATTCGGGATTTTATTTTTTATCTAAATTCATATTTTGAATTTAATATTTTTATTCAAATTTTTTCGGGATTTTCGAGTTTGGATGGATAGTTTGACTCTTGAACAAGTTTAATTTATACTGATTTGATAAATTATGGATCTTACTAGTTTACAAAACTATAGTGAGTAAATTTGTAATTTGGATAAACATAGCAAAGAATTGCGCTGCTTACTTTTTGGACTACAAATTAATGTAAACTCAACATGCCAAAGATAAATATTCAAAGGTTGAATGTATTATGTGTTGATTTTGTGTGTTTGAAAAATGTTTATAGATTTGGGATATTTCCTTCATGGGGTTTATCCCAGAAGCTTGCACGCTTTATAGGACCAAACAAAGCTCGTGAAGTATCGTTGACAGCCATGCCTTTGACAGCAGAGGAGGCTGAGAAGTTGGGTTTTGTCAATTATGTTGTTGAGAAAAGTGAATTATTGAAGAAAGCTCGACAACTTGCAGGAGCAATAATGAAGAATAATCAAGACCTGGTTATCAAGTACAAGTCTGTGATCAATGATGGATTCAAGTTGGATCTCGGTCATGCTCTCGCGCTGGAGAAGGTATTCATTTTAGTTATTTTTATCTTTTGTATCGATCATAGGATTGGTTAAAGTTTTGAGTATTGTGTTTTCTGGATTCTCCTTTAGTTTAGACAGAGATGGAATTGGTTTTAAACATTATACCAATAGCAAATATAGCAGTTTCCGAATCTAGAGCTTAGTCTAGTTGGTTCATGCTCTTACCCTTAAGAAGTGGCATCCAGCAAGTTTAGAGTTCGAATTCGAATTCTAACATTTGCAATCCCTTCTCCTATTTGCAGGTTACCCTTCTCCTTGTTTCAACTTTCAGGTTATTCTAGCTTTAAAAAACATGTATCAAACTAAGAACTAGTTTGCATTATGGCTAAGCATGAGGCTTTGAAAGATTTTGTATCTACTCATCTTATTACCTTTAAAACAAGGAGCTTTGACAGCTTCTGTCGATACATATGCCAACATCATCTTACCAATGATGAGGATGAGGGTCCTTCATATTTGTTCCCTTTCTTTATACTAGTACCTTATTCACCAATCAAGACTGATAAACATAGATCACAGCCATAGACAATTGAAGGGATTAAGGGCTATGTTACTCGGATTCAGGATGAGTGTCGGATACGGGTATGTGTCCTACATGAGTCTATTTAATTTTTTAAAAGTTTTTCTATATATTTAGAGGATCATATTTTTATACTCATATTCTAATATGCATCAGATACAGTTGTCGGACACGAGTATTTTAAAAAAAATGAAGAGTCCGGATAACATAGATTAAGGGAGGTCAGTAAAAGAAATGACCACAGCAGCATATGAGTGGGCGGCTGCTGACTATGAAACATTCTTTAAAGAAGTCTTGAAGATTATGTCCTTGCAACTTTAAAGCTTATTTGATTGGTTAATCTTATATGCATATTTATGCTGATTTTCTCAATCTCGATATTCTTTTTTTCAGGAGAGAGCTCATAAGTACTACGATGGAATGACTGCGGAGCAGTTTAAGAAGATGCAAGAATTCATAGCTGGGCGGAGTTCCAAGAAACCACCTTCCAAGTTGTAAGCCATGGATGTTCTGTCTTCCTGTTTAGCCACTGTTTTAAAAAGAAAATGTTGAAGGAAATAAATATATGGTTGGTTACAGGAGTAGCCTTTTTTAATGAGAACCAATTCAATTACATAAAAATTGCTTCTGTATAAACGAGTATGTATGGTTTTGAACATAATAAAGCCGTATTTGTAGAGTGCTAATTTAAAATCTTTTTTATCTTTCAATATCTGCAATTACTTTTTAATTATATTTATGCCAATTTTAAATTCAATTCAAATCAATTCTTTTTTTTTTTTTTTTGATAAGCAAAGTTTTTATTTATCCAAAAGCAGCATACACTGCCACATCAAAACAACCAGCATAGCTGGCAAACAAATGTACTATTTTACAATGTCTTCTTTACATAGCTAAGAACCAATTATGCTATCAGTGAGCTTTTTAACTCCCATGCTACATGCAAATCTCTATTAACAGTATCATCCTTTATGGTTTTCATCCCCCCTAGTCTATAGCTAACCTCCTCCTTGATTTTCTCAAGCATTTGCATACATTGCTGAGATTGTTTACCAAACCTGCGGTTATTCCTCTCCCTCCATACATGATATATGAGAGCATTCCAAGCAATTCGAAGCACTGTAGCAATAAGAGATTTACCTTTTAGCTTCCTCTTTGCCCATTGAAATTCAAAGTCCCAGCTTCTGATGACTCTATGAAGCTTACATAGGTGCAGAATCTCCCTCCATACTGCCTTAGAATACTCACACTCAAAGAATAAATGGTCTCGAGTCTCCATTTGTTGACTGCACATATCACAAGTTCCATTAAGTTCCATTCCCCATTCCATCAATCGATCTTTAGTAGGGAGCTTGTTCTGAATTGCCATCCATGATATTTGGGAATGCCTTGGAATATGGTAGGCATACCATACCAATCTATCCCAATCCACCTTTGGCTGCCTTGGCCTGATTTGCTGCCACACTTTAGCCACTGAAAACCTGTCCCCAGGAAATTTCCAAGCTAATCTTCCATTATTCTGATAGGTAAATTGAGCTGCTAATGGTCTCAATTGTAGGATTTTCCTCCAAATCCAGCTACTTCCCTGGGTGATTGGGAACTGCCAGAATGAAGTGCCTTTTAGAACATAGTTGTGGATCCAAGCAATCCACCATGAACCTGCCTTAAAAAGCAATGTCCATATTATCTGCATTATGCTTGCCCTGTTCCAAGAACCTAGATCCTTCAGGCCAAGTCCCCCCTCTGATCTTGGACAACAAATTTTCTGCCAGCTCACCCTTGCTCCTCTGGCTTCTGCATCTTTCCCTAACCAATAGAATTCAAATCAATTCTTAGTAGCCCCATAATTGAAATTTTTGGGTTACTGTTGATGTTCAAAATTTTTTATGATTTTTTATTGACAGCCGATGAGAACATTTGCAAAAACGGCGTCGTTTTTAATCTTAAAATTCAGTACAAATCGCTGTCTAAATCAATTCTTAAAAATGTAAACCTAAACTTAAAATTCTGTGACAGAAAACTCGTGTGTTTGGATAATATATGTAATAACCAATTTTCGTCCGGGTCGGATCCGAATCCGACCCGGACCAAGTGCGAATCGGGCCTGCTATTCAGCAGGCCCAATGTGCTGTCCAGGCCCAATTTCGGGCCCATAAACCAAACCCAACCACTGGCCCAATTTCAGGCCCATTTCATCCTAGCCCAACCTAACCCCTCTGCTGAAACCCTAGCCGCCTCCCCATTTTCCCTGCCACCAGCCTCCCCACACTCAAGCCTCTGCCACCCTGACAAACTTTCCCACACGCCACCCACCTGCCACAAGCCACCCACCTACCACAGCCACCCACACACGGCAGCCCCCCCCACACGCAACCAACCCCTCCATAAAAACCCCCAGACAGGAAAAAAAAAAAGGAGGGAGGAGGCCCCCTGATTCAAAGAAACCAGGTTCGGACCCCCCCTTTCACCAAAAACCCCAGATCTGGGGTCCGAAACCCAGATCTGGGTCCTCTTCAAAAGACCAAAAATCAAAAACCCCCAGATCCGAGCCTTCACTGGTTCGGACCTTCCCTGGAGCCAAAAAACAGACCGCCCCCCACCACCTGCAAAACAAAAAAATCACCAACCACAACAAAAAAAAACACACAAAACCAAAAAAAATGTTTCGAAACCTAGATCTAGGTATTTCTGGGAAGATCCGGGCAAAACGGAGCCCGGATCCGTGCCGAGGGGGTCGAAAACCCCTCGGATATGAAATTTGGAGATCGTCGGCCGCCGGCGAGCGGCGGCCGGCAACGGTGGACGGCGGCCGACGCGGTGGCCAGCAGCCGGATTCTGGGCAGGGGTTTCTCTGCTGAGAGAAGTGAGAGAGAAAAGAGAAGAGAGAGAAAAGAGAAAAAAAAAGGAGAGAAAATGAAAAAAAAAGGGATTGGGGGGTATTTATACGGTGCCGAAACGGCACCGTTTACGGGACCGGGTCAAGGTGACCCGCGCCTGGACCCGCGGGTCGACCCGGGGTCCGCGCGGGTCACCCATTTTAAAAAAAATTTAAACGGCGTCAAAACGACGCCGTTTTGAAGCCAGGGTCCGCGCGCGGACCCGCGGGTCGACCCGGGGTCCGCGCGCCCGACCCGGTCTGAAAAAAAAAAAAAAAAGGACAGGCGTCAAAACGACGCCGTTTTGGTCCCTGGAAGCGGGTCCTCAGGACCCGCGCGCGGACCCGCGGGTCGACCCGGGGTCCGCGCACCCGACCCTTTTCGGCCCCAAAAAAAAAGAGAATTGGGCCAGGATCGGACCTGGCCCAGCAGGCCAGGCCTGATCCTGGCAGCCCAGACCTTGATTCTGGGCCCCACAAAAAAAAAAGAAGAAAAAGAAAAGAGAAAGAAATGGAAAGAAAAAAAAAGAAAATAATGAAAATAAAAAAATTAAAATTAAAATTAAAATTAAAAAATAATAATAATATAAAAATAATAAAAAATCAAAAAATCAAAAAAATAAAAAATAAAAAAGGGGGAAAATATAATAAAAAAATTAATTTTACGATAATCGTTTTTGAAGTTTTGATTTTTTTTATTGACATTTTCAGGTGGTTGAGAAAGAGCAAAGAACTTTGCGAAGATCAAGTCCGGCATTTTAATTCTCGACATTTTTCAAGTATGATTTTGATTTTCTTATTTATTGTCATTACTATTTTTGTTTATTATTTTTGTTCAGCATTCGATATATTTTTGTTATTTGGTTTTGATTTTAAAATATTAAAATAATAATTTTTAATTAATACATGTCTTTTAAAATTATTGTCGGTAAATAAAATTCTCTAAAAACGGATCTTTTTCTGGGATGGTCAAAGTATCGATCGTTCTTCGAAATGGTCCTAGTAAGAATAATAATCGAAACACTATCGAAAGTATCGGAGTGATTCGGGAATTACTCTTACATAGATAATTTTCTTTATTTCGAAATTAATCATTAAAAGCATTTTAATTTATTTTATAAAAAAAAAAAAGAGATTTTAATAAATACGGATTAACCGACGACGGAATTCGAAGGACGTCACGGTAGTGATTCCTAAGATATCTTGAGGTGCGAGAATTTCGTTAAATATCACCATGAGTGTTGGGAGTATTTAGCGATATGCTCGATACAAAAATGCATAAAAAATGAAATAATAAAATTAAAAATAAATAAATAGCGAATGTTTATTGCGCTCGATATTTTGCCATGCTCGTGTTTTTAATATTACGATTCGCATGTTTAATTTTATAGTTATATGTTAAGCCGTATGCATCCGATATTTAAATATTTGCATCATACGCATTTGAATAAAAAAAATGGATGTAAATTGCCGACGACGGAATTCGAAGGATATCACGGTTGTGATTCCTAAGATGTCTTGAGGTGAGAAGATCTCGTTAAATACCACCGAGAGTGTCGGGAATATTTAATGAGTATTTTCGATAATAAATTTATGTTCACTTTCGATTTCTAAAAAAATAATAAAAAAACAGTTCAAGAAAATCCAAAAAATAATAAACATGTTTTTTTTTAAGAATAAAAAAAATAAAAGAGAATTATTTTTAAATACCGATGTTAAATCCATTAAATCGAGATTAAAGATAACACGTGATCAAGTGGTACCGTTTTCTAAACGGGCGTTGCGGGGGTGCTAATCCTTCCCCGTACGTAACCGACTCCCGAACCCGATTTTGTTTTCTCTCTGGTTCAAAGCGCGGACTTCGAAATTGGTTTTAAAAATGTTTTAATTAATTTTAAAATATTTTGCTAAAATCGGTTTTAATAGGTGGCCAATCACACCTAGCAAAAAAGATTGGTGGCGACTCCATTTTTTGTGTTTTCATCAAATTCGTCGTAGCGGTCCGAAAAAACCGTTATGACAGCTTGGCGACTCCACTGGGGAGCCTTTGAGAGTCGAGCCACAAATTGATCATGTGTTGTTTTAAAATCTCGAATTAATGGATTTAATCGTTATTTAATTTTAATTCTCTTTACTTTCTTTCTTTCTTTATTTTTATTTTGCTTGCAATTACACTTTGATATTCGTTAAATCCTGATTCATTTTTTTTATGTCGTTTATTTTTTTTAAATCGTGGAATGTTTAGAATAAAGAGTCGTAGACAAATAGTCGAAGTTTTGCTTTTTCCTTCTCACACACGAGCACGTGCATTTCATACATAAGCTCTATGCCCGAGCTTTATCCCTTTAGGTGAAAGTAAAGTACCTACGCTCTCGTGAGGCAATAACCTCCGCATGGGCTAGCGAAACGCTTTTAGAGAGAAAAAGTACCTACGCTCTCGTGAGGCAATAACCTCCGCATGGGCTAGCGAAAAATCTCTCCAACAAATTGAACCCGTTTTAAATCGGGATGCCTTACTAGCCTTCACGGGCGACAGTAAGGAGCAATTTGGAGCCTTTTAGAACCTAACCCAACCTCATGTAGCGAACTTGAGTAGAGCCATATCGAATTTTCGATCGGATATCCTCGAAATTTGGAAGGAACATGGTGATCTTTCGCTATTTGTTTACACTCCGAACGAACACTGTAAATCGGGTAATGATGAACGTACGTCGTGCCACCCGCAATAAGTTTCATTTTTCGCTCCGACGGCACCGTGATGCTTGAATAAGTTGATACTCTTTAGACAAATCAAAATTAGCATCATTTTGCACTCATGACATGCATGGTCATTCATTGTAGAATACATTAGTGACATCCATGATCGTTCTCTGTATATACCAGTACATCATTTTATTTATTCTGCACATGCATCATATCGACATCGTGATTGCATTCATTACAATAAGGTCTTGCATTCGTGACATACATGGTCACTCATTGTACATACTCATGCATTAATTTGTTTATTTCTTTACATGCATCATATGGGCATCGTGTTACATTCACGGCATTCATAGCTCATGCATCATGAAACACACTTGGAGAATAAAAAAGAAGTCGGTTTAGCTTTGCAAGGATTTCTCTTCAAAATCAGAGGTATAAGAATCACTGCATACCTCTATGACACAGGCCGGAACCATGGAGGATGAACAAAATAGACTGGATAGAGTGGAAAGAGAACAGAGAGAATTACAAGAACAGTTAGCCAGATCTCAGCAAGAAATACGAGAACAGATAGCAAAATCTCGAGAGGAGTCACGCGAGCAAATAGACACGATGATTGAAATGATGACTAGACTGACCCGAGGAAAATGGGTTGCTGAAGAATCGATCATAAGGGGAGAACCTCGACCTCGAGCAAATGTGATGCACCCAAAAGAGTGTATCTTATTTAACCTTGCACTAAAAAGATAAATTGTAAGTATAGTAGTTAGCAAGGGTCGAGTCCTCAGGGATTGGGTTTTAGTTTATAAGTTAATAGTTTAAAACTTAAATTCAAGAACAATAAAAGAAAAGGGGTTTTTGAAGCCAGATTTAAACTAAAGTAAATAATAAGAATAAGATGCAAGGCGGTATAACCAGCCAATAAAAATATATATACTAAATTAGGCGGTATAACCAGCCAATAAAAATATATATACTAAATTAGGCGGTATAACCAGCCAATAAAAATAAAACAAAGTTAATATACAAATTAGGCGGTATAACCAGCCAATAAAAATAAATATACTTTTAAAAATAAGCAAACTAGAAAAGTAAGAAAACAAGTAAGTAAGAAGAATCAAATATGAAAAATATGGTTAAGGTTTCATTCTCCACCACTAGACATCATTAAGAATCAATTTCAGATCTATCAATATCAACCAACTATCAAAGTTAACAACCGTAGATAACAACAAGCTCTGTTATCCCAATCTTTCCTTAGTTTGTCGTTAAATAGAACAAGCTCTCTGTTTAATCTCTAACCATTAAACAACCTAGAATAAGCTCTCTAAATTCAATTTAATGGCAGCTTTATGATGAGAAAGATAGGTTGATCTAAGCAACAAACACATAAGCTCGGATTGTTCAACTTAGGTTATGTTCCACTTTGCAATTATTGAAAACTTGACCATAATCATTAATCACAAATTGCCACTTATGAATAGGAAATCAAGACAATTACACGGATCAAGATTCCTAAACTAGCAATAGATAATTATCAAGATCTATCTAGTTGTACACCTAAATAAATCAAGACAACATCATGAACAATTCTTGTAGAAGAACATAAGCAACTTTGATAGAAAATTAATGATAGATAGAATCTAAAAATCAATCACAAAACATGTCTAGGGCTTTGAAATCACCCTTAACCAAATAGAAGTTTAGCCTAGCATAGGCATTGTAAACATAAACATAAAATTAAAGAGAATCTAAGAAGGAAATAAAAGAAAGAAAGAAGAAGAAGAAAATAAAGAAAAAGAAAACTAGAGAAAAGAAAGAAGAAGAAAACTTAGAGAATTTTATTACAATGGCTAATATCCTACCAATGTACAATATGATCCTCTACAATCATCCAAGGCCCTCTATTTATACACATTTTGGAGGGCTAAATGACAAGAGACAAGCTTTACAAATTTCAAAGGTAGGTATAATAGGTGGGTGCATTTTTCTAACAAATTTCGTCATATTGTATGACAATTTTGATCAGCCAACTTGATGGTCGATTTTGTCAATTTGGGAGGCCTAATCTGATCACATGGTCTTCTAGAAAAATGTTCCCCTATCAGTTACTGATCCATAGCCGTTGGAATCAGCTCATTTGCTGATGTGGATAAGAAGATATGGGCAAAATACGAAAACAGGTCAGCACAGACGTCATTGCACATCAGCCAACTTGATGGTCAATTTCGCTAGGGAAAACGACTCCGTTTCAAGAAGTGTAAAACATGAAAAAGATAGATATGCCTCTTAACTTTGCACGGTTAAAATTTCAGCCTTATTGCTTCAGTGAAACTCGAGATATAGCTGATATGGAAAAAGGTGTCGGAACTGCAACTGAACTGGATTTGCCCTTAATTCTAGTAATCTGAAATCACTCAAAGAAACTTGTGAAAAACACCAAATTACATAAAAATATAAAATATCATAAACACAATTAGACTAAACAATAATAACTCATATTTGACACAAAACAATAATAAAACATAACTAAAAACTATATAATTATACGAGTTATCACACCCCCACACTTAGATTGTTGCTAGTCCCTAGCAACGACTCAATAAAATAAGAAAATCTAATCTAATCCATTTTCATAGGAAATCACGGTGGCACTTAGCATGTGACACAAGCCTTTAAACCCCTAGGTGTCCCTAGTAGACGAGTTTAGTCTCGTGAGGGTTTACTAGAACGATACCACAAACATTGAAGACATAAGAAAAACTAAAAATAATAATTATAACTAATCCTTCCAATATAAATTAGAGATAATCATTGGACAAGTCTTAAAAACTAATCAATAGCTTAAAGAAATTCACAAAAATTCTTGCTTGAATGTACATAGTTTGAGTTAAGCCAATATTAACATAACATATTTCAATCAAAATAGTGCATATTCAAACTTAATCTCAACCTCTCACATGGGATACTCTCATGATTTTCACTCTTTAAAGTAGTGGTAAAGTGTTTACACTCAATCAATCTCATGAAAATAGTTCTACCATAGTTCTCCACTAAAAGATCATGCAACTTCATAAATCAAGAGGTCTTTAATCAAGGTTGTAATGGGGCCAAGGGGTTTGTAATGTGGTTGAAGAACAAAAGGATAAAGATATCACAAAGGTTCCAAAGAGTTCATAGAGTTTAGAGACATAATAAGATCATACAAATAAAACTTCTCAAAACTCTTATAAAGCACATAATAACATAGGCTAAATATTCATGTTGAGCCTTTGCATCATTCTAACCAACTTTGTAACATCTTTTTCTTTACTTTAACTAGAAGTTCAAGAGAAGATTTTTTTTTTTTTAATATGGGAATGTATTTGACAATGATCCCTTTCTTTTTCTCTTGACTTTTTTCTTTCTTTTCCCCCCACACTTATTTCTTGTTTCTAACCCAAATTTTCAATAAATCTTCCTTGTCTTTGCAACTTGTCTCAAAACATGCTAATTCATCTTTGGAACAAAGGTAAAGATATAAGTATATTTAGGCTAGGTGTAAGTTGTGGTTACCAATAAAACAGCATATTCAATGTAGGCTCAAATTGGCTCACTAGGGGGAATGTTCTCTTAGAACATTAATAATGGATGGCTGTTTGGCTCTGGTTATAATCCTAATGCCTCTATCATATTCATGTTGTCACATGTATCAATATAGTCTCAAACGGTTTAAAGCAAGTTCTAGAGAATCATGTAATCATAAGAGCACTCAAGAAAGAAATTAGATTTATTTGTATAATGCATCAATCATTATAGGCTCAAAAACTCACAAGGATGATTATACAAGTCAGATTAAGTCTAAACATGCTTCTTTCTCAATCAACATATCATATTAACATTGGCTCATAAAAAATGATATCAAGCTCAATTCTTATGAAAATCTTCTCACTAATAACCAGTTTAGACCTATGCAATTCATATCTCATCATTGTATTAAAAAGGAACTAAAACACACTAAAAACATAATAATAATAATAATAAAGACTCAAAAAAAAAATAGTAGACAAAAATAAAAGAAATCATAAATCATTCCCCCCACACTTAATTCTTACATTGTCCTCAATGTAAGTCTATTAACCCAAATGAAAGAATCATGTGTAAGAGAAAAGAACTAATAACATAAGAACAGGAATAACTAGACTCAAAACAAAACAAAACAAACTCATGCAACCTAAATAATCCTAAAATACTAAACAAAAATTAACAAGTAAACATAAAAAGATTAAAATCAAACTGACAAGGTATGTCTCAAGTCTCCCTTACTCAGACCTTGTTCAGAATGAATACTTCTAAATTGCTTAAAACACAACAAACTTTTTTTTTTTGAAAAGAAGAAATCAAACTGACAAGGTATGTCTCAAGTCTCCCTTACTCAGACCTTGTTCAGAATGAATACTTCTAAATGGCTTAAAACACAACAAAATTTTTTTTTTTTTTTTTTTTGAAAATTAGCAAAATATGTCCCTTACCCCCTACTAAAATATGACATTGTCCCCAATGTCAAATTTTAAAGGTAGAATTTAGGAGATATTACCTGTAGAGGTTGCTAACCACTTATTATAACTGAGACACAACAAACAAAATGTTAGATAATGTCACAAAGACAAAGTGCAATCCACTCCTTGCTCGTCCATATCTCTTTTTCTTTTTCCGAGCGTTTGCGAAACAACCGTAGCAGATAAACACTCATAAGCTTGGAGCTTTTTGAGTAAATCTTCAATGGTTGTAGCAGAAATTATGGTTCTCCTTGCCTCTGAAAACATGAATCCATTTTCCACAGCATTATCTAAATATGAAAGCAAATTACTAAAATAACCATTAATATTAAGCAAACCAATGGGTTTCTTATTTGTGACCAAAGATGACCAAGAAGCCACGCAAGCTATTTCTTCCAATGTACCCAGACCTCCTGGTAAAGCAATGAATGCATCGGCAGAATGGTACATGATTGTTATCCGTTCAGGGATACTCCAGACTTGTATTTCCTTACCCACGGTAGGTCCACAAAAATCTGTGAATAGTTTTAGCACGACTCCTAGAACTGGACTTCCTCCGGCGTGTGTTGCTGTAGCGACTGCTCCCATTAAACCCGTACTACCGCCTCCATAAATCAACTGGATCTTTTGTTGGGCAAGTATTACTCCAACTCTTATGGCTTCATCAGCGAATATGTTATTTTTCCCTGGATAAGCACCTCCAAAGACACAAATTTTTTTAATGCGTTGGGATGAAGTACTTTCCATTTTTTTTTCTTTTTCGAGTGCCTGAAAGAGAATGAGTACATGGTGTAATATATAGAGGACTGAGTAGTGAATCAGACAAGAGTAATAATGTCGCCGAAAGTGTATCTGACCTGTCAGAAGAAAATGTTAACCTAACAAAAGATTTTTGCGTGATTTCAGGAAGAAAATCAAAAAGAGAAGAAAAATCAACCGTAAAAGTCAAGAGTAATAATGTCGCCGAAAGTGTATTTGGCATCTTCCTCTGGTTTTACGTCCAGAAACGGCTTAAACGCCTTCTATGAGTCGAGGATATGCTTCCCATCCAATTTTCTTACAAGCTGGCAAACAGGGTCTTTTAACATCAGATTCCCAAGATGTTGCCATTCCCTTTGGAATTGCGGCCATAAATCAAGAATTTCTCTTTGTACGTCTCCACTATGATGCGTCTCAAGAGAAAGTTGGATATTACCCAAATTCTCCTTACTCAGTCCATCCTTAATGAATTCAATTTTATCATCTCGATTAGAGGACGGAATCCCAATAGAACGACATTTACCGTTACACGTCCATCGTGCACATTTGTGGCAATTTGAACTCATGCGCTTTGCTTGTCGCTTCTTTACAAAAGTGCTTCTACCTGTACCTGGTAAATGCAAAACAGGAAGACATTCATCTTCACGTAGCTTGGCTTCAATTATCCAACGTATGTCTTCAGGAATCCCTTTGTGCATAAGCATTCTTAATCTTTCAAATCGAACTTGGTAAAGCTTCAGTAAAATATTTCGAGGAAAAGGAGGAAATCGTTTCTGCAATCTTGTGAGAATATCATCCATCCTGAAAAAAAAAATGAAAAAAATTGAAAGAGAAATTGGAAGAGAAATTTATATACAATATCAGTTTTGTAGGTAGCTGATGGAACCGACTTAAATAATCACGGAGTACCGTGATCCGCCATTTAACCGGGGTTAAAAAAAACTAAAAATTATATTTACATTTAGTTATTTTCAAAACAAGGATCAGAAAGAAAAACAACATAAAAAGACTCAAAAACAAAACACTCTAAATAAAATCCTAAATTCTTCCCCCCACACTTAATTCTTACATTGTCATTAATGTAATGCTATTATCCCCCAATGCAAGAATTATATGTAAGAGAAAAGAACTATTAAACAAAAGAAACTTATGCAGCCTAAATGAAATTAAAAACAGTAAACACAATTAACAAAGAAACATAAAAATAAAAACAATAAAAATAATAAAAGAAAAAGAAAGAGAAAGCAAATCTGAATATGGAAGGTTGGCAATGCTTTCACTAATTAGGCTGCCTCCCCCAATTAGCACTTGATTGATTGTTTTCAGCCTAACCAATTCCCCTTCTTGGCTTTTTAGGATCTTTTGGCTTAGACATGAAACTTCTCGGATTTTTGCGTTTTGGAGGAAGTTTTCTTTGCAAAACAGCCAATGCATTCTCCCCCACACGTATTATTTCATCATTCTTGGTGGGGTATAGCTCTTTGAGGAATTGTGCATATCTTGGTACTTGTCTAATGGCATCCACAAGCAAGCTGTTTAAGGTTTCCAAAAATTGTTGTTCATGTTCCTCCTTCTTGAACTTTGCAAATCTGCTAGGAAAAAGTGGAGAAGGAACATTAGTAGAAATAAGAACCTTAAAAGCTACCTGAGGTGTCAAAGTACTCTCAATTTGAATGGTGGCTTCATTATCCTCAAGAATAGAATCCATCTCTAATTTTGTCTCATCCTCATCTTGTTCCTCATTCTTCAAGGTCACAATAGTAGCATTCTCCTTTGGGTTAATCATCGTTTGGGCTGGGAGTTCTTCAGATCTTTGTGCTACCCATCCCACCATACTACTAGCCAATAGGCTCATTTGCCTTTCCAAACTCTGGATGCTTGCCCTTGTTTCCTGTTGAAATTGCAAAGTATCAGTAACAAGAGAATGTACAAGATCTTCTAAATAAGTACCTGAGTTTTGAGTCATATGTGGTGGTTGAAAAAGATCTGGTTCTTGAGACCATGATTGATTGAAGCTAGATGGATGAGTGTAATTGGCATAAGGATCTACTTCTTGGTAATTTTTCGAGTAGCCATAATTAGTATGATCCCACCATCCCTCATGGTAAGTGTTGGAGTAATGATCATGCGGTTGGTCTTGGAACCATTGATGGCCTTGACATCCTCCCATGGCCAATTGTTGAACTGAGGAAGTGAGATTGGCTTGTTGATTCTCCATGTTCATGTATGCCACCAACTCTTCAAGTGTTAGATTGCTCAATTCCATCGTTTTTTCTTTTTTTTTTTATTTTTTTTATTTGAAAATTTGATAAGAAAAACTTGTATGTACAAGAAAATAAAACTAATTAGAACTGAAAATAAGAATAAACCAAGTAACAAATAAACTAAAGAAAGCAATCCCCGGCAACCGCGCCAAAAATTTTGATGCACCCAAAAGAGTGTATCTTATTTAACCTTGCACTAAAAAGATAAATTGTAAGTATAGTAGTTAGCAAGGGTCGAGTCCTCAGGGATTGGGTTTTAGTTTATAAGTTAATAGTTTAAAACTTAAATTCAAGAACAATAAAAGAAAAGGGGTTTTTGAAGCCAGATTTAAACTAAAGTAAATAATAAGAATAAGATGCAAGGCGGTATAACCAGCCAATAAAAATATATATACTAAATTAGGCGGTATAACCAGCCAATAAAAATATATATACTAAATTAGGCGGTATAACCAGCCAATAAAAATAAAACAAAGTTAATATACAAATTAGGCGGTATAACCAGCCAATAAAAATAAATATACTTTTAAAAATAAGCAAACTAGAAAAGTAAGAAAACAAGTAAGTAAGAAGAATCAAATATGAAAAATATGGTTAAGGTTTCATTCTCCACCACTAGACATCATTAAGAATCAATTTCAGATCTATCAATATCAACCAACTATCAAAGTTAACAACCGTAGATAACAACAAGCTCTGTTATCCCAATCTTTCCTTAGTTTGTCGTTAAATAGAACAAGCTCTCTGTTTAATCTCTAACCATTAAACAACCTAGAATAAGCTCTCTAAATTCAATTTAATGGCAGCTTTATGATGAGAAAGATAGGTTGATCTAAGCAACAAACACATAAGCTCGGATTGTTCAACTTAGGTTATGTTCCACTTTGCAATTATTGAAAACTTGACCATAATCATTAATCACAAATTGCCACTTATGAATAGGAAATCAAGACAATTACACGGATCAAGATTCCTAAACTAGCAATAGATAATTATCAAGATCTATCTAGTTGTACACCTAAATAAATCAAGACAACATCATGAACAATTCTTGTAGAAGAACATAAGCAACTTTGATAGAAAATTAATGATAGATAGAATCTAAAAATCAATCACAAAACATGTCTAGGGCTTTGAAATCACCCTTAACCAAATAGAAGTTTAGCCTTGCATAGGCATTGTAAACATAAACATAAAATTAAAGAGAATCTAAGAAGGAAATAAAAGAAAGAAAGAAGAAGAAGAAAATAAAGAAAAAGAAAACTAGAGAAAAGAAAGAAGAAGAAAACTTAGAGAATTTTATTACAATGGCTAATATCCTATCAATGTACAATATGATCCTCTACAATCATCCAAGGCCCTCTATTTATACACATTTTGGAGGGCTAAATGACAAGAGACAAGCTTTACAAATTTCAAAGGTAGGTATAATAGGTGGGTGCATTTTTCTAACAAATTTCGTCATATTGTATGACAATTTTGATCAGCCAACTTGATGGTCGATTTTGTCAATTTGGGAGGCCTAATCTGATCACATGGTCTTCTAGAAAAATGTTCCCCTATCAGTTACTGATCCATAGCCGTTGGAATCAGCTCATTTGCTGATGTGGATAAGAAGATATGGGCAAAATACGAAAACAGGTCAGCACAGACGTCATTGCACATCAGCCAACTTGATGGTCAATTTCGCTAGGGAAAACGACTCCGTTTCAAGAAGTGTAAAACATGAAAAAGATAGATATGCCTCTTAACTTTGCACGGTTAAAATTTCAGCCTTATTGCTTCAGTGAAACTCGAGATATAGCTGATATGGAAAAAGGTGTCGGAACTGCAACTGAACTGGATTTGCCCTTAATTCTAGTAATCTGAAATCACTCAAAGAAACTTGTGAAAAACACCAAATTACATAAAAATATAAAAGATCATAAACACAATTAGACTAAACAATAATAACTCATATTTGACACAAAACAATAATAAAACATAACTAAAAACTATATAATTATACGAGTTATCAAAATGACAACGAAGATCCGATTTACCTAGCGAGTCAACAAGGCCAAGGACAATTTCAAGTGAACTCGGAATTTCACCACTCAGACTCAGTTGTCATTCCAAACCAAGATGGTTCACCAGGACAAGAAAAGCTGAAAAAACGTGTGGCAAAGCAAGTGGAAGACACAGAGGTGCAACAGAAGTATGATCTGTTTGAAAGGAGACTCAAAGCCATAGAAGGAATAGACGTTTTCGGGAATACGGATCCAAATGAGCTCAGCTTGGTCCCGGATTTGTTGATTCCGCCAAAATTCAAGGTCCCTCAATTTGAAAAGTATGACGGATCGAAATGTCCATCAATCCACATCATGATGTTTTGTCGGAGAATGGCTGGCTACACCACCAATGACAAGCTGTTAATCCACTGCTTCCAAGACAGTCTAACAGGGCCAGCTGCAAGATGGTATAATCAGTTAGATCGGGACCGTATCCGTTCTTGGAAAGATCTGGCAAAAGCTTTCAAGACTCAGTATAAGCACATGATCGACATGGCACCAGATAGGTTGACCTTGCAAAATATGGGGAAAGAGGCCACTGAGAGCTTCAAAGAATATGCTCAGAGGTGGATGGACATGGCCACCCAAGTACGACCGGCTCTGATTCAAAAGGAAATTACTGTCCTTTTTGTGAGTACACTACACGCTCCGTACTATGATAGCCTTGTTGGCAATGCCACAAAGAATTTTGCAGATATGGTAACCTCAGGAGAGATGATTGAAAATGCTATCAAGAACGGAAAACTCGAAGGAGATGAGATATCCAATGCCGAGGGAAACGAGACACCTGAAAGGAAGGAGGAACATGTCCAGGCTATGGGAGAATTCACTCCGTATCCCCGGGTCTCTCCATATCAATCGTGTTACTCTACCAATGTCTCTTCAAGTCATTATCCTTACCTTCCAGATATTCAAACACATCATCCTATGCCAGCCTTTGCAACTAGGCTCGCTTCCCAAAAACGGCCGAGGGGCAACCAAGAGAAGTTTTCAATTCCAATCTCCGACTTGTTGCAATTACTAATGAGGAACCAATACCTCACCCCTGTGCCTTTGAAAACGGCTCCAAACCCATCGGCAAGGAGTTATGACCCGAACAGCAAGTGTGAGTATCACATGGGGGCAATCGGACATTCAACTGAAAAATGCAGACGACTGAAGGAAAAGATTGAAGGTCTTGTCCACAACGGCATTTTGACTCCAGAGCTAATCGAACGTTGGAAATCCGCATTGCCATAAATCGGTTTCTTCGCCACGGGTTTTGAGGATGAGAGTGATTACCTCTAAAAGCATGTCAACAAGCATTGAGGAATATGCATGTAGTTCTATGCCTCATCATGAAAGCACTTGTCTTATGTTGGCATCCACATGAAATAAATAAATTTTGAATTTCAAAAGCTTTGTGTTTGTTGTGCTTTAATTTGAATTTGCAAAAATAAACATTAAAGAAATTCTTGATTTTTGAAGAGCGCGTTCTTAAAAGAAAAAAAAATCTTTCTTCACGTTAGGAAATGATGAGGAGTCTTGAGATTATTGATGATCATTGTTAGAAATGACCCAACATCCCCCTCTCTTTCGGACTTGCCTATGCTTGAATCCTTTGATTTGAAACAGTCAATGCTTCCAGGAACATATTGTTGAATTTCAGAAACCATAGTCAGTGCAATAAGAAAAATGCGGATCCTAGTTTAGGTTATGAGCAATGGAACAAACTTTTTGAAAAACAAATCCGAGTTTTTAGTGTCTCAAACAAGTGAAACCTCTTTCAAGAATCTGGATTATGGTAAATTGATGTGTGTCAAGGTTATGCCAAAACCATTCACATCCCTTTCCGTAATCACAAAACAAGAGTTGCCCAGACGTCACTTCATGATTAACGTCTCGGGTAACAATGATTAAACCAGATTTTCTCGTGTTTCCAGAAAAAAAGCTGTTTTCGAGCCATATTCTTTCTTGTCCCTTCGGAGAGCAAAAAAAGACTCGAGGTGTTCCTCATTATGATACGAATTCTCATTTGTATGACCAATCAAATGGTGCATCATTTGTAGATACGGAAGACGCGTGGTGGATAAAGATAAAGTAATTTTCGGAGCATGCATCAAAAAAAAATGAAAAAAAGAAAAAAATGAAGAAAAAAGAGAAAAATGAAAAATGAGTGTGACATCATGTATTCATGAAATTCAAGATGGTTTCAAGAAAGAAAAAACCTTTTCGTTATTTTCCTCTAAGGAATAACTCTTCGATTTACGTGCTTGTGTTCGAGATGAAAAATGGCCATCTTTCATCATCCTTTCACAAAATAGAAAATATCCTTTTGCTACCCCTTTTGAGCCTAATGAATACTTTCGTTCTTTCAACCCCGATCAAGGATCACCCTCCACGCTAGGAGGCAAATGCGGGGAAGGATCTCTTCGAAGGTCACAGATAGTGAAGTCTTGGTTCAAAGACGAAAAAATGCCGTGAATCAAAGAGAAAATTTGAGCTTCCAAACAATTACGGGCTCACCTGGTCAAAATAGAGATGCAAAAAAAAGGAGATAAAAAGAAAGATGAAAGCAAAAACAGAAAAGGAAGAAAAGAACGGATGAAAATCATCGAATAAAGAGAAAAGCTCAGAAAAGACAAGTGTTTCAAAGAGAATCCTCCTCATGAAATGATCCTTGATTTGATCACCTTAAACACATGTTTGGGCCTATCTATCTTTCTTTCAGTACCTCGAACCTCGGCCTACATACGTACCTGGAAAAGACCATTTCGATCGAGCATGGTCATTTAAATTGATGAGTCTATTCTTAGAGAAATGCATGAGACTTCGGTCTCCTTTCTGGTTAAAAATCTTTTTGGATAAGTCTTGATTTCTTGAATGCATGGTGAAACATTTAATGAAAAAAAATGAAAAAAAATGAAAAAAAATGGAAAGAAGGAGACTCTAGGGTGAAAACCCGACATGGGCAGTCTAGAGTAAAATGGGAGAATTTCGGTGCTGCTTATGGTATTGTCGAGGCCATAACAAAAGAAGAGGTCATTTTCAAGAAGTTAAGAAACATCTGGGAATTCCAAAATATCCCAAAACTGTCAACTATCGTTCGGAGGGTTGACTTTAAAAACTGAGACCGTTTTCCTTTCCAGAATTAATTTTCCAGTTTGAACATCCTAGCTGATCTTGACGTTTGTCAAAACGCCATAATTTGGAAACTAAAAGAAGGTTGAATTTGTTTGAGTCCAAAAAATCATGTTCTATAAAATATGTTCCATTTGTGAGTCTAGAAAGGATATGCATTTTTTTCCTGTTGCGAAGTCTCCTTGGATCAACCAAAGTCTTGTGGTATCAAGCCTTCCGACTCAATTTGAAAAAAATCCGAATTGACACTCAGAAAAACTTCTAACAGTGATCATCAATCTTCAAAAGATAAGGATATCACAATATCAGACGATGGCATTTTCAGCTCAAAAGTTTTCAGTAAATAAGCAAACATTTTTCAAAACAAAAGAAGCAAGCAAAAGAATAAAAATATTTTTGGAAGAAACCATTTCCGATGTTGGCATAAGACGAAGGTTCTTCTGGCCCAGAGGTATGGAACTATTGAGGTAGAAGAAATGAACACTCGGATTCCAGCTGATCTTGAAAAAACTATCGGGGCAAAGAGATAGTTCCAAAGTGAAGAAAAGGGTTGATCTCTTACGAGGCACGAGCGTTTCAGGATACACTCTGTCTCGGAGAGGAAAAACAATTTGGAGAAGCTAAACCAAGATCAGGAAAAAATTGGGAACATTCGCATCATTCATGAACATTCGCATATTTATTAAGTTTTGCATCTACATCGTGTCGTAAAATGTGTACAGTATCCGAAGGTACTTGCACATGCATCATCAGGGGCATACGCATTGACATCGCATGACATTCACATTTCATGCATGACATTGACTATTTAAAATTTTGACACATGAATTCGAACATCCAGTGAGATTTTCTTCCAAGATATGATCTTCAGGTATGATCACCAAGACCTCCGGGCACAGGAAAAGAATTTATTTTCAAAGTTGTGGAGCCTCTGATGAGAGGAGCAATTTATTTTCAAAGTTGTGGAGCCTCTGATGAGAGGAGCAATTTAAATTTCAAAGTTGTGGAGCCTCTGATTAGAGGAGCAATTTATTTTTCAAAGTGATGGAAAATTAAAAAAGAATACCTCCGGGCATCCGTTTTAAAAAACCTCCGGGTTACATTTTTTAAGACCTCCGGGCACAGCAAAAGAAAAAGGAAATAAAAAAAAAGATACGGGTTACCTCTTTTAAGTCCTCCGGGCACAGGAAAAGAGTTTATTTTCAAAGTCGTAGAGCCTCTGATGAGAGGAGCAATTTATTTTCGAAGTTGTGGAGCCTCTGATGAGAGGAGCAATTTATTTTCAAAGTTGTGGAGCCTCTGATTAGAGGAGCAATTTATTTTTCAAAATGATAGAAAATTAAAAAAAAGACCTCCGGGCATCTGTTTTAAAACCTCCGGGTTACATTTTTAAGACCTCCGGGCACTAGTCTCAAAAATTCATGGATAAGACATCCAGGCACCATTTTCAATGAAAAGACATTTTTAAAGACCTCCGGGCACCTGTTATAAGACCTCCGGGCATCTGTTCTCAAGACCTCCGGGCACTATTTTCAAAAGTCATGGATAAGACCTCTGGGCACCATTTTCAAAGAAAAGACATTGTTAAAGACCTCCGGGCACCTGTTTCAAGACCTCCGGGCACTATTCTCGAAAATCATGGATAAGACCTCCGGGCACCATTTTCAAAGAAAAGACGTTTTTCAGACCTCCGGGCATTATTCAAAAAAAAAATCATGGATAAGACCTCCGGGCGCTATTTTCAAAATGACATTTTTCAAAACCTTCGGGTACCATTTTCAATTCTTGCGAAGTCAAACTCAAAGGTCGAGCCTCGGTATGATTAGTCGAGTGGCGATATCCGAAGAATCTGACATGGAATTTCAAAACTGAACGAGAAAGAGATTTGATGTCAAGAATTAGTCTTCACTTTTGTAAGACTAAGGTAGTAAGTGAGGTGATGATCTAAGTTGTGTTCAAGCTCATTGTCAAAAAAAATTCAAAGTTCATTTTTAAATTTTCAAAGTTGTGGAGCCTCTGATGAGATGAGCAATTTAATTTCAAAGTCGTGGAGCCTCTGATTAGAGGAGCAATTTATTTTCAAAGTTGTGGAGCCTCTGATGAGAGGAGCAATTTATTTTCAAAGTGGTGGAGCCTCTGATAAGAGGAGCAATTTATTTTTTCAAAGTCGTGGAGCCTCTGATGAGAGGAGCAATTTATTTTTAAAGTGACGGAGCCTCTGATGAGAGGAGCAATTTAAATTTCAAAGTCGTAGAGCCTCTGATTAGAGGAGCAATTTATTTTCCAAGTGATGGAGCCTCTGATTAGAGGAGCAATTTATTTTCAAAGTTGTGGAGCCTCTGATGAGAGGAGCAATTTATTTTCAAAGTGGTGGAGCCTCTGATAAGAGGAGCAATTTATTTTTTCAAAGTCGTGGAGCCTCTGATGAGAGGAGCAATTTATTTTTAAAGTGACGGAGCCTCTGATGAGAGGAGCAATTTAAATTTCAAAGTCGTAGAGCCTCTGATTAGAGGAGCAATTTATTTTCCAAGTGATGGAGCCTCTGATTAGAGGAGCAATTTATTTTCAAAGTTGTGGAGCCTCTGATGAGAGGAGCAATTTATTTTCAAAGTGGTGGAGCCTCTGATAAGAGGAGCAATTTATTTTTTCAAAGTCGTGGAGCCTCTGATGAGAGGAGCAATTTATTTTTAAAGTGACGGAGCCTCTGATGAGAGGAGCAATTTAAATTTCAAAGTCGTAGAGCATCTGATTAGAGGAGCAATTTATTTTCCAAGTGATGGAGCCTCTGATTAGAGGAGCAATTTATTTTCAAAGTTGTGGAGCCTCTGATGAGAGGAGCAATTTATTTTCAAAGTGGTGGAGCCTCTGATAAGAGGAGCAATTTATTTTTTCAAAGTCGTGGAGCCTCTGATGAGAGGAGCAATTTATTTTTAAAGTGACGGAGCCTCTGATGAGAGGAGCAATTTAAATTTCAAAGTCGTAGAGCCTCTGATTAGAGGAGCAATTTATTTTCCAAGTGATGGAGCCTCTGATTAGAGGAGCAATTTATTTTCAAAGTCGTGGAGCCTCTGATTAGAGGAGCAATTTATTTTCAAAGTTGTGGAGCCTCTGATGAGAGGAGCAATTTATTTTTCCAAAGTCGTGGAGCCTCTGATTAGAGGAGCAATTTATTTTCAAAGTTGTGGAGCCTCTGATGAGAGGAGCAATTTATTTTCAAAGTGGTGGAGCCTCTGATGAGAGGAGCAATTTATTTTTCCAAAGTCGTGGAGCCTCTGATGAGAGGAGCAATTTAAATTTCAAAGTCGTAGAGCCTCTGATTAGAGGAGCAATTTATTTTCCAAATGATAGAGCCTCGCTAGAAAAAAAAAGATCTCAATAACCGGACAAAATTGGTTATACTTTCTTTGCCCTATTCCTGATTCTCAGCAATGTGCAAAGAGGGGCAGCTGTAATAACCAATTTTCGTCCGGGTCGGATCCGAATCCGACCCGGACCAAGTGCGAATCGGGCTTGCTATTCAGCTTGCCCAATGTGCTGTCCAGGCCCAATTTCGGGCCTATAAACCAAACCCAACCACTGGCCCAATTTCAGGCCCATTTCATCCTAGCCCAACCTAACCCCTGTGCTGAAACCCTAGCCGCCTCCCCATTTTCCCTGCCACCAGCCTCCCCACACTCAAGCCTCTGCCACCCTGACAAACTTTCCCACACGCCACCCACCTGCCACACGCCACCCACCTACCACAGCCACCCACACACGGCAGCCCCCCCACACGCAACCAACCCCTCCATAAAAACCCCCAGACAGGAAAAAAAAGGAGGGAGGAGGCCCCCTGATTCAAAGAAACCAGGTTCGGACCCCCCTTTCACCAAAAACCCCAGATCTGGGGTCCGAAACCCAGATCTGGGTCCTCTTCAAAAGACCAAAAATAAAAAACCCCCAGATCCGAGCCTTCACTGGTTCGGACCCTCCCTGGAGCCAAAAAACAGACCGCCCCCCCACCACCTGCAAAACAAAAAAATCACCAACCACAACAAAAAAAAAACACACAAAACAAAAAAAAATGTTTCGAAACCTAGATCTAGGTATTTCTGGGAAGATCCGGGCAAAACGGAGCCCGGATCCGTGCCGAGGGGGTCGAAAACCCCTCGGATATGAAATTTGGAGATCGCCGGCCGGCAACGGTGGACGGCGGCCGACGCGGTGGCCAGCCGCCGAATTCTGGGCAGGGGTTTCTCTGCTGAGAGAAGTGAGAGAGAAAAGAGAAAAAAAAAAGAGAGAAAATGAAAAAAAAAGGGATTGGGGGGTATTTATACGGTGCCGAAACGGCACCGTTTACGGGACCGGGTCAAGGTGACCCGCGCCTGGACCCGCGGGTCGAACCGGGGTCCGCGCGGGTCACCCATTTTTAAAAAAATTTAAACGGCGTCAAAACGACGCCGTTTTGAAGCCAGGGTCCGCGCGCGGACCCGCGGATCGACCCGGGGTCCGCGCGCCCGACCCGGTCTGAAAAAAAAAAAAAGGACAGGCGTCAAAACGACGCCGTTTTGGTCCCTGGAAGCGGGTCCTCAGGACCCGCGCACCCGACCCGTTTCGGCCCAAAAAAAAAAAAAAAAGAGAATTGGGCCAGGATCGGACCTGGCCCAGCAGGCCAGGCCTGATCCTGGCAGCCCAGACCTTGATTCTGGGCCCCACAAAAAAAAAGAAGAAAAAGAAAAGAGAAAGAAATGGAAAGAAAAAAAAAAGAAAGAAAAAAAAAGAAAATAATGAAAATAAAAAAATTAAAATTAAAATTAAAATTAAAAAATAATAATAATATAAAAATAATAAAAAATCAAAAAATCAAAAAAATTAAAAATAAAAAAGGGGGAAAAATATAATAAAAAAATTAATTTTACGATAATCGTTTTTGAAGTTTTGATTTTTTTTATTGACATTTTCAGGTGGTTGAGAAAGAGCAAAGAACTTTGCGAAGATCAAGTCCGGCATTTTAATTCTCGACATTTTTCAAGTATGATTTTGATTTTCTTATTTATTGTCATTACTATTTTTGTTTATTATTTTTGTTCAGCATTCGATATATTTTTGTTATTTGGTTTTGATTTTAAAATATTAAAATAATAATTTTTAATTAATACATGTCTTTTAAAATTATTGTCGGTAAATAAAATTCTCTAAAAACGGATCTTTTTCTGGGATGGTCAAAGTATCGGTCGTTCTTCGAAATGGTCCTAGTAAGAATAATAATCGAAACACTATCGAAAGTATCGGAGTGATTCGGGAATTACTCTTACATAGATAATTTTCTTTATTTCGAAATTAATCATTAAAAGCATTTTAATTTATTTTATAAAAAAAAAAGAGATTTTAATAAATACGGATTAACCGACGACGGAATTCGAAGGACGTCACGGTAGTGATTCCTAAGATATCTTGAGGTGCGAGAATTTCGTTAAATATCACCATGAGTGTTGGGAGTATTTAGCGATATGCTCGATACAAAAATGCATAAAAAAATGAAATAATAAAATTAAAAATAAATAAATAGCGAATGTTTATTGCGCTCGATATTTTGCCATGCTCGTGTTTTTAATATTACGATTCGCATGTTTAATTTTATAGTTATATGTTAAGCCGTATGCATCCGATATTTAAATATTTGCATCATACGCATTTGAATAAAAAAAATGGATGTAAATTGCCGACGACGGAATTCGAAGGATATCACGGTTGTGATTCCTAAGATGTCTTGAGGTGAGAAGATCTCGTTAAATACCACCGAGAGTGTCGGGAATATTTAATGAGTATTTTCGATAATAAATTTATGTTCACTTTCGATTTCTAAAAAAATAATAAAAAAACAGTTCAAGAAAATCCAAAAAATAATAAACATGTTTTTTTTTAAGAATAAAAAAAATAAAAGAGAATTATTTTTAAATACCGATGTTAAATCCATTAAATCGAGATTAAAGATAACACGTGATCAAGTGGTACCGTTTTCTAAACGGGCGTTGCGGGGGTGCTAATCCTTCCCCGTACGTAACCGACTCCCGAACCCGATTTTGTTTTCTCTCTGGTTCAAAGCGCGGACTTCGAAATTGGTTTTAAAAATGTTTTAATTAATTTTAAAATATTTTGCTAAAATCGGTTTTAATAGGTGGCCAATCACACCTAGCAAAAAAGATTGGTAGCGACTCCATTTTTTGTGTTTTCATCAAATTCGTCGTAGCGGTCCGAAAAAACCGTTATGACAATATATTTAAAAGAAAGATTTTATTTCAATCAAGATTTTTAAAAGTTTAAAAATGAATTTATTTGTTGGGGTAAAAGTAAGAGAGAATTTTAAAATTTATAAAGAATTTTAAGAGGAGATTTGAGCACTCCAAATTCTCTTTTGAAATTTCACCTAAAAAAGTAATTTTTCAAAAAAATTCAAAATCCTCTTTCACTTTATTTGAAGGTGACCCACTCTAAAATACAAAATTAAAAAAATAAATTATTATTTTTAATTATGATATATATTTTTAAATTTTTATATTATTAATAATATTTATATATTTTTACGAATTTAATAATACTCATATTGCATATTTTTTTTATACATATATGTATTTTTATTTTTAAATATCACTATTCCTATTTTATAATTCCTTTTTTATTTCATGAAATTTCAATTCCTTTTAAAATAATTTATTCAAACAAAACAATTATAAATTCTTGCATTTTGAAATGATGCATTTTGAAATACCTTCATTTTAAATTTCTTCAAAATTTTAAAATTTTTCATCCAAACACACCCTAAAAACTCTTCCTTCCATCACTCTAAAAGATCTTATATTTCATTATGTTCTCTTTTTTTTGCGCATTTTTTTTCATCAAATTTAAAAATTCAGAATCCTTTAATGTTAGGTTTGAAAATTTGAATTTAAATTTCATTTATTATATAAGTTATGAGAATAAAATATATACATTATGTATAAATTAATTAAAATTCAATATAATTATATATTTGAAAGGTATAAAAACATGAATTTCAAATTCACAAATAGCTATAAGTATTTCAAATTCACCACTAAATAAGCATCCAACAAATCCATAAATTTGAAAAATAATTATCTATATTATATTTACATGTATTTTATGGATTTATATTTGATGCACTATCAGTATATAAGTCCATACACTGACAGTGCATCTTACAATGCCACTTATCTGGTTAATGGTTAGGGGTTAAGGTTAGAGATTAATGGTTAATTTTTTAATAAAGTATCAATGTAAAATTTATTATCAGTATATAAATTTATATACTGACAATACATCAAATATAAATTTTTTTTATTATACAATTTAAACTATTTTTAAAATTTAAATTTATTTTTTAAAATTTAAAATTTCAAACACAATCTAAAACTATTCTAAACTGAATTTTAAGAGAGAAAATTTATCTATTTTTTATTATGTTTTTTCTCTATTATTATCCCAAATTTGACTGTCAATATATCGATCCAGAGCTTGTCAGTTGTCACCACCAGATCCGGTCACCATGACAATAACTTCTTATTTGTTGTATTAAAGAGCCAAAAGTTGGAGAATTGATGTAATGGCCATCAAATTTATATTCCGTTACTTTTTATATTTTTTCTTCAAAATTTTTGAATTCCTTTTAATGAACTTACTATTGTTTTGGATCAAAATGCCACATTATTTTTTGATGTGATCCAATAACGTGTATGGCAGCTCAGCTGTGATAGTTACTCTTTAATTAAGTCAATTGATTTTGTAATTTTTTTTTTATATTTATTTTAAAATAAAATTTATTTGATTATTTACGTTAAAGAAAGTCACCGGCAGTTTTTTTTTTTTTTTTTTTTTTAATGCTTTTAAACGCACCGTATCCTTGGAACAAGATACAAACGGCACGGCACTGTAACCCTTTCATAGGATTTTGGGGAAAGTGATGTTCAGCTAAAAATAATAATAATTTCAAGAAAAGATGATATGAATGGTTATTTTACGTTAACATATATTTTTTTAATTTGAATCATGTTACATAATTATATTTTTATATTTATATCGTATTCATATTAATTTTTTTTTATATCGTATCGTATTTTAATTATTTTTTTTATATTTTATAATCGTGTCATCTTCTAAAATTATTGGATCTAACCAAAGGCAATAAAAGTTTGAATTGAGGTCTAGTCTTAGCGTCTAGTACAAGTCTACACTTCTAGTCTTGCTAAAGATCAGTTAATTTAAAACAGGATTTTAAGAATTTGAGGGAAATTCGAATAAAAAGAATAATTTAATATTATGTTTGAAATATGAATCTGAAAATTTGAATTTGGATTTTTTTTTTTGGATAATTGAAGTTTATTTCAAATTAAAAAAAAAATAGGAAATCCTGCTACAACAAAATTATAGGTTTAGCCTCACAAAAACATTAAACTTGACATATACCCCCACTGAGAACATAGAGAAGAATTTACAGAATTGTTGAAATATTTGGAAAAACACAAAACCGGGATCTAACAGCAGCAACAACAAGTTGAAAGACTTCTTCTAGGGTTTTTTTCCTCACTGAGTGTTTCCTAGAGTTCCTCTCCCATCATACATAATACAATGTAGCAGTCCAAGCAAGACGCAACACGATAGACTTAAAAGACTTGCCCTTGAAAGTGTGCATTGCCCACTGCAAGTCTGCTTCCCAGCTAACAAAGTTTCTACTGACATTTGAAGTAATGAGAACCTTTTGCCAAACCTGAGAGGAGAAAGAACATTCAAAGAAGAGATGATCTCTGGTTTCTTCCTTCTCCTGGCAAAGTGGACAAGAAGTATGGATTTGAATTCCCCAGGATTTTAGTTTGGCCAAGGTGCTTAGTCTGTCAAGAATAGCCAACCAAGCAATGAAAGAAAACTTTGGTATATTTAGACGAAACCATACCAAGTGATGCTACTGAACTCTGGCCTGGCGTACCCGTAAATGCTTCCAAGTGTCTGAAATTGAAAATTCTCCAGATTTGGATGTAGCCCGTTGAACATGACCATTAACAGTGTTTGTAGAGCTTAAAAGTGGTTGAGAAATAGCCCGCAGCTTGAGAATCTTCTTTCACCCCCAACTACAAAGCTGTGGCACCTTTGCTTGCCAAAAACTAGTCATCCTCAAAGAGTAAGCTTTGATCCAAGCTACCCAGATAGAACCAGAAAAATGCCCAAATATGCTTGAGTATACAAGCGACATTCCAGACTTTCAAATTCTTTAGACCAAGCCCACCTTCATTTTTTGGATTACATATGACAGCCCAACTGACCTTTGCCCTTCCACAGGAAAGTTGAACAGAACTGATCTATTTTATAGATCACTTTCTTAGGGAGAATGAACATTGAGCACCAAAAGTTTTGCAAGCTAAAGAAAACAAACTGGATAAGCTATAAACGTCCAGCATAAGACAATCGCTTGGAAGACCAGCTATTTATCCTACCCGAGATCTTTTGGATAAAAAAATCACAGTGCTTTGGTGTAATCTGCCCTAATATTAAAGGTATCCCCAGGTATCTAACTGGTAAGACTCCCAATTTGAACCTCGATCTCTGCTGAATGGCTAAAAGGATCATGGGATCAATGTTAGCGTGAAAAATCTCAGATTTCACATTGTTCAACTGAAGGCCTGACATGGAGTGAAAATTGTGGAATATTGATGCTAAGGGGAAGACAGATTCTCCTTTCCCATCAATGAAAACCATTAAATCATCTGTAAATGAAAGATGAGTTAGTTTGACTCTTTTTGCAAGTAGGGTGGTAACTACTCTGGCCGTTTACAGCAGCAGAATTAATAATGGATGATAATACATCCATCATAATAACAAATAGGTAGGGTGATAGAGGGTCACCTTGCCTAATACCTTTCTTTCCTGGGAAATATCGCACTAAACCACCATTAAGGACCACAAAATAATTAGGGGTAGTGATGCAGGCCTTCAACCAAGTGATGAAATTACAGGAAAGGTCCAAAGCTGCCAGGATATTGAACAAAAATAGCCAGTCCACATAATCAAAAGCCTTCTTTAGATCAATTTTGATAGTCATCCGTGGAGACACCCTTTTGGTATGATACCCTTTTACCAACTCCTGTGCAAGTAAAATAATGTCCGCAATGCTCTTGCCTTTGATAAATGCACTTTGATTTGCTTTATTAGCTCAGGCAAACACTTCTTGAGCCTATTGGCCAACAGTTTTGCAATGCATTTGTACATTGTATTACAACAAGATATTGGTCTGAAATCAGCCATTTGAGTTGGATTACTAACCTTTGGTACCAATGTAATAGCAGTAGAGTTTGCTGACTTAGGTAACTTGTTGGTTTTAAAGAAATGTAGGACTGCATTTGTAAAATCCTCCCTAACAGTATCCCATGCCACCTTGAAAAAATTGACATTGTAACCATCAGGCCCTGGAGCTTTGTCCTTCTTCAGGGAGAATAGAGTGTCTTTTACATCACTAGGTGTAACCTCAGCAGCTAAAATAACTTGGTTTTGTACTGAAATACCCTTATTCAGAATATGTCTTACCTCCTCAACAGAGCTACCATTGACAGTAGCATCAGCTATGTCCAACAATCCTTCAAAAAATGCACTGCCTTATGTTTGATAGACTCAAAATTCTCTAGTTTTTTTCCTTGAGCGTCTGTCAACGTTCTGATCTGATTATAGGCTCTTCGAGCAGCAGTAACTTTATGAAAGTAGCCTGTATTCTGATCCCCCAGTTGTAGCCATTGAATTCTAGATTTCTATTGGTAAAATGATTCCTCAGCAGCTAAGAGATGACTATATTCTGATGCTAGTTTCCTTTCTTTCACCAAAAGCTCAGCATTCTGTGATCCACCCATAATAGAAGATTGCATAGCTTGCAATTCCAAATTCTTCTCATGCACTCTACCACAGAGCTGACAGAAAGTATCCCTATTAAGTTTCTTCAAATCAATTTTAAGGATCTTTAACTTTTGGTTTAGGATAAAAATAGGTGACCCATCAATCTTTTCCTCCCATGCTTTCTTCACCAAATTATAGAAATCAGGATGATCAACCCAGGAGTTGAAAATTTTGAATGGTTTTGGTGGTGAGTAACTGTTATCTTGCATGGAAATCAGTGCTGCATTGTGATCGGAGACCCCAGGGGGGAGGAACTGAACCTTAGAGCTTGGAAATGATAAAATCCAAGTGTCATTTACCATCATTCTGTCCAGCTTTCTAGCCAAATGACCACTTAATATGTTGTTTTTCCAAGTGAATAATGGTCCAGAAAAATGATGGTCAAGAAGGCCTGCATTGCTAATACACTGATTAAACTCCTCCATATCAGAAGTAGTAACCTGGTTCCATTAAAATCAGAACTCTCCATTGGGCTTCTAATAATGTTGAAATCTCCTCCTAACATCCATGGGTTGTTTGTAAAAGATTGAGAAATATTCTCAATGTATTGCCATAAATGCCTTCTCTCATAGTCTGAATTCAAGCCATAGATAAAACTGAAAAAAAAAAAAAACAGTCCCAATGAGCTTGAATTTTGACATGTGATGGCCTGATCAATTGAGGAAATAAACTGAACATCAATATGGTCCATCCACAGTACCCAAATTCTTCCATTAACAGCATGATCATAGTTACTTAGAACCTTCCAGTTGGCAAACTTTTTTGATAAAATCAGCTGCTGCTTTTGCTGCTTCACCCGAGTTTCAATTAAACAAACTATCTCAACTTTATTCAATCTAACTATCTTAGAAACTTCCTTTTATTTTAAAGAATCATTAAATCCTCTAGTATTCCAGATTAGGAATTTCATAGTAAAATAGTAGGGGAATGGTTACCATTTCCCCCTTTATGAGTAGTTAGCTTCTTGTTACCTTTTCCTCTCCTTTTGTTTGGAGCTAGTTTTTGCACAAGTTGGGAGACTCCCACAGATACTGCTCAAGACTTCCTTGGCAAAGGCATGTCCAATTCCAATTCCAATTCCAGCTCCTGATCATCCATTTGATTTTTACCCTTCATCTCTGAACCTGGTAATACAGGTTGGTCACCATCCACAATTGTTTCACTCTGTTCATCCCTGGTAATGGACTGATCAACAGTTACAGGCATATCCTCATTGATAGGTATAGTAATCACAACCTTCTTCCCCATCAACAGACCCGCATCTTCACTAGCAAGCACATCAAACTTATTCCCAATAGAAACCTCATCTATCTTCTCCTCATTTGTTTTCTTCTTTGAACAGCCAGCCACTTGCCATCCTTCACTAGATTGCTCATCCTGTTTCTTAACCAGGTGGCTTTAGGGGGTATATAATCTACACAATTTTTTGTTAGGTGGCCAAATTTTTTGCATATATGACATTTTTATGGTCTCCATGGGACCTCCACATTTACAACAGTTAGGCAACCTGGTCCTAATTCCACTTCAATTGAATTGGGAATCTCCTCCTCATACATCATCTCAACACACACTTTTGCAGAATCCAGACGCTTCTGTTGTGTCGTAGCTCGATTCATATACAATGGCCTACCTACTACACTGGCGACATAGCTTATACCAGTTTGGGTGTACAGCTCCAATGAGATATTTCGTAGAATCAGCCAGATTGGGAAGTTCGTGAGTTGTAGCTCAGCAAAATTCATCCTAAGGGTCTATCTTCTGATGATTATAGGTTTGTTACCTATATGCCATGGTCCAGAATCAAGGATCCAGTCACAAGTTTCTTTTACTAGAAATTTGAACAAGAAAACCCCTTCCGCTACTGGTTTGATTTCAATCGTACCGTACCTTCCCCAAATCAGATTCGCAGTGACTTGCATTTTGACATGTGATGGCCTGATCAATTGAGGAAATAAACTGAACATCAATATGGTCCATCCACAGTACCCAAATTCTTCCATTAACAGCATGATCATAGTTACTTAGAACCTTCCAGTTGGCAAACTTTTTTGATAAAATCAGCTGCTGCTTTTGCTGCTTCACCCGAGTTTCAATTAAACAAACTATCTCAACTTTATTCAATCTAACTATCTTAGAAACTTCCTTTTATTTTAAAGAATCATTAAATCCTCTAGTATTCCAGATTAGGAATTTCATAGTAAAATAGTAGGGGAATGGTTACCATTTCCCCCTTTATGAGTAGTTAGCTTCTTGTTACCTTTTCCTCTCCTTTTGTTTGGAGCTAGTTTTTGCACAAGTTGGGAGACTCCCACAGATACTGCTCAAGACTTCCTTGGCAAAGGCATGTCCAATTCCAATTCCAATTCCAGCTCCTGATCATCCATTTGATTTTTACCCTTCATCTCTGAACCTGGTAATACAGGTTGGTCACCATCCACAATTGTTTCACTCTGTTCATCCCTGGTAATGGACTGATCAACAGTTACAGGCATATCCTCATTGATAGGTATAGTAATCACAACCTTCTTCCCCATCAACAGACCCGCATCTTCACTAGCAAGCACATCAAACTTATTCCCAATAGAAACCTCATCTATCTTCTCCTCATTTGTTTTCTTCTTTGAACAGCCAGCCACTTGCCATCCTTCACTAGATTGCTCATCCTGTTTCTTAACCAGGTGGCTTTAGGGGGTATATAATCTACACAATTTTTTGTTAGGTGGCCAAATTTTTTGCATATATGACATTTTTATGGTCTCCATGGGACCTCCACATTTACAACAGTTAGGCAACCTGGTCCTAATTCCACTTCAATTGAATTGGGAATCTCCTCCTCATACATCATCTCAACACACACTTTTGCAGAATCCAGACGCTTCTGTTGTGTCGTAGCTCGATTCATATACAATGGCCTACCTACTACACTGGCGACATAGCTTATACCAGTTTGGGTGTACAGCTCCAATGAGATATTTCGTAGAATCAGCCAGATTGGGAAGTTCGTGAGTTGTAGCTCAGCAAAATTCATCCTAAGGGTCTATCTTCTGATGATTATAGGTTTGTTACCTATATGCCATGGTCCAGAATCAAGGATCCAGTCACAAGTTTCTTTTACTAGAAATTTGAACAAGAAAACCCCTTCCGCTACTGGTTTGATTTCAATCGTACCGTACCTTCCCCAAATCAGATTCGCAGTGACTTGCATTTTGACATGTGATGGCCTGATCAATTGAGGAAATAAACTGAACATCAATATGGTCCATCCACAGTACCCAAATTCTTCCATTAACAGCATGATCATAGTTACTTAGAACCTTCCAGTTGGCAAACTTTTTTGATAAAATCAGCTGCTGCTTTTGCTGCTTCACCCGAGTTTCAATTAAACAAACTATCTCAACTTTATTCAATCTAACTATCTTAGAAACTTCCTTTTATTTTAAAGAATCATTAAATCCTCTAGTATTCCAGATTAGGAATTTCATAGTAAAATAGTAGGGGAATGGTTACCATTTCCCCCTTTATGAGTAGTTAGCTTCTTGTTACCTTTTCCTCTCCTTTTGTTTGGAGCTAGTTTTTGCACAAGTTGGGAGACTCCCACAGATACTGCTCAAGACTTCCTTGGCAAAGGCATGTCCAATTCCAATTCCAATTCCAGCTCCTGATCATCCATTTGATTTTTACCCTTCATCTCTGAACCTGGTAATACAGGTTGGTCACCATCCACAATTGTTTCACTCTGTTCATCCCTGGTAATGGACTGATCAACAGTTACAGGCATATCCTCATTGATAGGTATAGTAATCACAACCTTCTTCCCCATCAACAGACCCGCATCTTCACTAGCAAGCACATCAAACTTATTCCCAATAGAAACCTCATCTATCTTCTCCTCATTTGTTTTCTTCTTTGAACAGCCAGCCACTTGCCATCCTTCACTAGATTGCTCATCCTGTTTCTTAACCAGGTGGCTTTAGGGGGTATATAATCTACACAATTTTTTGTTAGGTGGCCAAATTTTTTGCATATATGACATTTTTATGGTCTCCATGGGACCTCCACATTTACAACAGTTAGGCAACCTGGTCCTAATTCCACTTCAATTGAATTGGGAATCTCCTCCTCATACATCATCTCAACACACACTTTTGCAGAATCCAGACGCTTCTGTTGTGTCGTAGCTCGATTCATATACAATGGCCTACCTACTACACTGGCGACATAGCTTATACCAGTTTGGGTGTACAGCTCCAATGAGATATTTCGTAGAATCAGCCAGATTGGGAAGTTCGTGAGTTGTAGCTCAGCAAAATTCATCCTAAGGGTCTATCTTCTGATGATTATAGGTTTGTTACCTATATGCCATGGTCCAGAATCAAGGATCCAGTCACAAGTTTCTTTTACTAGAAATTTGAACAAGAAAACCCCTTCCGCTACTGGTTTGATTTCAATCGTACCGTACCTTCCCCAAATCAGATTCGCAGTGACTTGCATTTTGACATGTGATGGCCTGATCAATTGAGGAAATAAACTGAACATCAATATGGTCCATCCACAGTACCCAAATTCTTCCATTAACAGCATGATCATAGTTACTTAGAACCTTCCAGTTGGCAAACTTTTTTGATAAAATCAGCTGCTGCTTTTGCTGCTTCACCCGAGTTTCAATTAAACAAACTATCTCAACTTTATTCAATCTAACTATCTTAGAAACTTCCTTTTATTTTAAAGAATCATTAAATCCTCTAGTATTCCAGATTAGGAATTTCATAGTAAAATAGTAGGGGAATGGTTACCATTTCCCCCTTTATGAGTAGTTAGCTTCTTGTTACCTTTTCCTCTCCTTTTGTTTGGAGCTAGTTTTTGCACAAGTTGGGAGACTCCCACAGATACTGCTCAAGACTTCCTTGGCAAAGGCATGTCCAATTCCAATTCCAATTCCAGCTCCTGATCATCCATTTGATTTTTACCCTTCATCTCTGAACCTGGTAATACAGGTTGGTCACCATCCACAATTGTTTCACTCTGTTCATCCCTGGTAATGGACTGATCAACAGTTACAGGCATATCCTCATTGATAGGTATAGTAATCACAACCTTCTTCCCCATCAACAGACCCGCATCTTCACTAGCAAGCACATCAAACTTATTCCCAATAGAAACCTCATCTATCTTCTCCTCATTTGTTTTCTTCTTTGAACAGCCAGCCACTTGCCATCCTTCACTAGATTGCTCATCCTGTTTCTTAACCAGGTGGCTTTAGGGGGTATATAATCTACACAATTTTTTGTTAGGTGGCCAAATTTTTTGCATATATGACATTTTTATGGTCTCCATGGGACCTCCACATTTACAACAGTTAGGCAACCTGGTCCTAATTCCACTTCAATTGAATTGGGAATCTCCTCCTCATACATCATCTCAACACACACTTTTGCAGAATCCAGACGCTTCTGTTGTGTCGTAGCTCGATTCATATACAATGGCCTACCTACTACACTGGCGACATAGCTTATACCAGTTTGGGTGTACAGCTCCAATGAGATATTTCGTAGAATCAGCCAGATTGGGAAGTTCGTGAGTTGTAGCTCAGCAAAATTCATCCTAAGGGTCTATCTTCTGATGATTATAGGTTTGTTACCTATATGCCATGGTCCAGAATCAAGGATCCAGTCACAAGTTTCTTTTACTAGAAATTTGAACAAGAAAACCCCTTCCGCTACTGGTTTGATTTCAATCGTACCGTACCTTCCCCAAATCAGATTCGCAGTGACTTGCAGTTGACTAAAATTTGGGGGTTTCCCCAGAAACTGTATGACTAAGCTTGAGCTCCATGAGTTAATTCCTGCCTCAATGACCTCAGGTGGAGGTTTAACTATACATTTACTACTTTCTTTTAGAAAAGGAAAAAAATCCAACAGAGTAGGCTTCACATCTTCCTCGAACAAATCTCGCCAACCTTCTTTTCTCCCTGCTTCGTTTTTTCCCAGATCCATTTTTTTACTTGTAGACCCAGACCTTAGATCTACTTTTCCTTCCTTCACTGTATCGCCTTGACCATCTTCCCCTTTTTGAGAGAATTGTGTTATAGATTGAGCTAGAATATAAACTTATCTATCAACCCATCTAAGGATTGTACCCCAGAGGACTTTGCCGACGGAGAAATCGACCTTCGAATCATGAACAATGTGCAGATGAAGAAGAATGATGAAAGAAAAACAAAATTTGGTGAAGAAATCAAGAAAAATGATGAAATTTTGCTAGAGAGGTGGAAGATGAGTTTCAGCCATGAGACTTGCTAACATGAGCCGAGAGAAAGTTAGCGTGCGCCATTCTCTATCATTTGGTTTCATAGGTAGCTGGATTTGGATTTCATTTTCTATATAAATTGTGAAAATTAAATGCATACATTATGTACAAATTAGTTAAGATTCAATATGATTATATATTTAAAAGGTATAAAAACATGAATTTCAAATTCACAAATAGTTATAGGTATTTCAAATTCACCACTAAATAGGCATCCAAAAAATCCATGGATTTGAAAAATAATCATCAATGTTACATTTACATGTGTTTTTATTAAACAATATACATTCTTTTTGAAATTCAAAACCATCTTTTGAAATCCAAGTTCCCAAACGAAACCTAAAGAATTTTCATTGCTCTAACCCTCCTCGTGCTAGGCGCAGATATATAGTTTAGATTGAACTTTATTGATAAAGATTACTTAATGTAAAATGGGATTTTAAGATTTAACAAAAAAAACAAGCCGGAAAAGAATAGTTTACAGAATTTTCATTGCTCCAACAGAAAACAAACATTCCTTTCTAACAGGAAAATGCATGTAGTTTCGAAAAATTACATTGTTAATTGACTCATTCAAAACTATGAAACAAATACCCAATTGTGGGTTTTTCATCGAATTCCTGTTTACTGTTGTGTCATATATGGTGTAATTGAATCGAATTTGACTCGAAATTCGTAATCCAAAATTCAATCCGAACTTGATCGAGTTTCATTTGCTCGAGTTCGCTCGATTAGATTCGTTTACTTAGTAAAAAACAAACTCAATTTTCATGTTTAACTTCAAACTCGAATATTTGTGCTCAATCTTGAACTCAAATTTGAATTGAGTTTTTTTTTATACTAATTAAAAATTAAAACAATCGATTATGTTCGCGAGCTAATCGTGTCAAATATTAGGATATTTGAGCTCAATCTCAACTTGAAAATGACCAAGCAAATTCAATTTTTTTTTGAACCAGACCCGAGTAACTTGCAAGCACAAGTATTTTGTTTATTACACCCATAATGTCATACTGTCATTGTATATTTGTCTGGATCTACCTGAGATTTTGACAGGCTCAAGCTGACAGCTAAAAAGAGAGAGAAGTCCAGTTTAAGGGTTAGTTTAGCATTGCTGTTTAATAAAGTTTGGGTTGAAAAAAGTGTGGTGAAAAACTGTGGTTTAAGAACTTTTAAGTGTTTGGCATTGCCGTGAAAAAGTGTAGTGGGGAATTAAAATGTAAACAAAAGATACTTTTAGAATAATAAAAATGTAGAGAGGTGAGGATAATAAAGTCATTTTATCCAAAAGCCAGCTTCTAAAGTCCAAAAGCTATATTTTTTGGCTTTTTGGTTTGGCTTTTCAAACCATGGTTTCAACCGTAAAAGTTATTTTTTTTATCTGTTTAGCATTGCTTTTGCGGTGAAAAGTAGCTTTTGACCTCAAAAGTTATACCAAAAGCAATGCTAAACGAGACCTAAATATGCACGCAGTTGAGTTGGGTTTAGAGGTATCAAACTTCGTAGCAAAGCACAGGCAGGCCTCTGGACAATGATTGAATATAGGCACAACAAAAAGAACCTATTGGGCTGATGTATACACCAAATCTGCAGTCGGTGAGAAGGCCTTGGCAGCCTGCACTAATTTCTTGGTGCTGTTAGCTTTCTTAGTTTCTTCTATTGCTCCACACTTCATCTGTTATCCATCCAGCAAAGAAAAAAAAATACATGGTCAATTGATTTTCTATATTATAGGTCCTTACTAAAATAAAATCATATCTGTTGATGTCTTTGCTAGTTGAGTTGAGTAAGATTTTGAATTTTTTAGATAAAAGTAGGTGAGATTTTCCAAGAATTGAAAATTGTCAGAGTGCACCGGAGTTATGTCTTCAAGGGCACGCTTTGATCCAGTAGAAGGTTAAAATGATAGAGTTTCAATAAATTTAGTGTTCTCTTACCTCTGACCAACTTTTATTCTGACCTTTTATACATGAAAATGTTGGCTGTGTTGGGAATTTTAGATCTCGTCACATATTAACAAAATATTTTTTGAATTTGAAATTATTAATTAGCTATGACTTTATCAGGTGTCCCACGTATAGGGATTCAGTTGTCTGGATCCCTTTTCTGTGGGTCGTGATTAACTTAGAAGCCCAACAATATCCTTACCATAGTGATAAGTTGGCAAGAAGAGATGAAGTGTTACAGTGTTAAAGCAAGAAAATTAAAATTAAGGATTTATATTTGATAAACTAAATCAATACATTATCAGTGAATCAGATGATGTTATTTTATTAAAAATAAAATTATTTTATTTATTTTTAAAATTTTTTAATGAAATAGTATTATAGAAGGAGAAAATTTTGGACCAATTACAAATTGCCACATGTCAATTGGAATATCTTTTAATTGAGAAATTTTCAATTAAATTATACATTACCATGTGAAATTGATAATATCATATCATAATTAATTATTTTATAATTAATTAAATATGTACACATGGCTTGACCAATCAAATTGCAAGGATTCATGGGTCACCTAATCAATTTTCACCCATGTGTCATAATTAATTTATCTCTAATTAAATTAAATTAATTAAGAGATAAATAATAAAGATTTATATCTAATTAATGGATAAATAATAAAGTTTTATCTCTAATTAAATTAAATTAATTAAGAGATAAATAATGATTTTTTTATCTCTAATTAAATTAAATTAATTAAGGGATAAATAATAAAGTTTTATCTCTAATTAAATTAAATTAATTAAGAGATAAATAAGGAGGACAAGTTCTTTTAGAACTTCTTTCACGTGGCTGGTTACCACTATAAATAGAGACCTCCCCTCAACACAAATTTCATAATTCACAAGTCTGAAGAGAAGAAGAAGATTTTGAAGACCCAAATCTTCTCCAAAATCCGAAGAAGAAATCTCTGAAGAATTGAAGGAATTGAAGAAATTTTGAAGAACGCCAAGAACGCTGTGCCTGTTCTTAAGAAAGCTGCTTTTTGATCTTGTTTTATCAAAAGAAAGAAGATCAATTCCGTTTTTCAAGATCAAGTCTAGAAGACCCTTGAAACGGATCTCAAGATTTCTCAAAAAGCTACTCTCCGATCCTGCTCCATAAAAGAAAGAAGGTCAAACCCGTTTTTCAAGATCAAGTCTAGAAGACCCTTGAAGCGGATCTCATCGATTCAAGATCAAGTTATGAAGACCCTTTGATCAAAGTTTTGCTGAAGAAAAGAATCAAATGATTTCTTTATTTTAAGAACTTCCAGATATTGTAACTTTCAAGTTTGATAAATAAAAATTTTATTTGTCTCTAATTTTCTTTGTCATATTTTCGACACGAAATTTGTTTGTACAAATTTCTGGCACGCCCGGTAGGGCAATCTCTGCCTTTCAAGTTATCAAGTTGCAATGGCTCCCAAGAAGAACCTTGCTAACAAACCAACTCTCAAGCCTACTCGAGCTAATCCTACAGTCTACCCCGCTTCATCATCAAACTTTGATATCCCTTTTCATCCTTATGGCACTAGGAAGAAGACCAAAGCTCTTGCTGAATTGTATGAGCAAACTTTTCCGGTGCTCAATCAAAACCCACTCTATGACACTTCTTCTCCAATTAAAGACTTAGAAGAAGTTTCTGCTGGACAAGTTGATTCTCCTCGTGGATCAAGCGCAAGCCGTCAGTTATCATACAAGGAACAAGATAGCTACTCAAGCAGCAGCTTTATTCCATCATCTGCTCCAAAATCAAGTTCTAGAGTGATGGCCACCATGATAACAGGCACCACATCATTGGAAGAACAAGTTGCGCTTCTAGCAAAATCCGTTGAAATTCTTTCGGCAAGAATTAAAGAGAAGGATAACCAGATCGCTTCCATGATGGACAAGATCGTTGATCTCGCTGGAAAAAAACCCGAAGCTTCAAACCAGAATTGGCAATCAAACTTTCAAGATGATGGTGAGAACTCCAACAAGGAAGTTGCTAAGGATTCTCAAGAAAAGATCAATGAAGTCGTCACTACTAGTCAGCTCAAGGATCTTATCAAGGAAGCTATCAAAGAACAAGTTGAAAGCGTCACTCAACCTTCATATACATATGCAAAGCCATACTCCCAAAAGATTGATCGTCTGAGGATGCCTGGGAATTATCAACCTCCAAAGTTTCAACAGTTCGATGGCAAAGGAAATCCACGCCAACATGTGGCGCACTTCGTGGAAACTTGCAATAATGCTGGCACCTATGGAGATCTCATGGTGAAGCAGTTCGTTCGCTCTTTAAAACGAGATTTTAAGAATTTGAGGGAAACTCGAATAAAAAGAATAATTTAAAGAATTTTCATTGCTCTAACCCTCCTCGTGCTTGGGCGCAGATATATAGTTTAGATTGAACTTTATTGATAAAGATTACTTAATGTAAAATACGATTTGAAGATTTAAAAAAAAAAAAAAGCAGGAAAGGAATAGTTTACATAATTTTCATTGCTCCAACAGAAAACAAACAATCCTTACCAACAGGAAAATGCATGTAGTTTCGGAAAATTACATTGTTAATTGACTCATTCAAAACTATGAAACAAATACCCAATTGTGGGTTTGTCATCAAAATCCTGTTTACTGTTGTGTCATATATGGTGTAATTCTTGAAATTCTTAGTTCAAAATTCGATCCGAATTTGATCGAGTTTCATTTGCTCGAGTTCGCTCGATTAGATTCGTTTACTTAGTAAAAAACAAACTCAATTTTCAAGTTAAACTTCAAACTCGAATATTTGTGCTTGATTTTGAACTCGAATTTGAATTGAGTTTTTTTTAATACTAATTAAAAATTAAAAAAAAAATTGATTAAGTTCGCGAGCTAATCGTGTCGGACATTAGGATATTCAAGCTCAAAGTCAACTTGACAATGACCAAGCAAATTCAAATTTTTTTCAAACCAAATCTGAGTAACTTGCAAGCACAAGTATTTCGTTTATTACACCCATAATGTCATACTGTCATTGTATATTTGTCTGCATCTACTTGAGATTTTGACAGGCTCAAGCTGATAGCTAAAAGGAGAGAGAAGCCCAGCCTAAGGGTTAGTTTAGCATTGTTGTTGAAAAAAGCTTGGGTTGAAAAAAGTGTGTTGAAAAGGTGTGATGAAAAACTGTGGTTTAAGAACTTTTAAGTGTTTGGCATTGCTAAAAAAAAGTGTGGTTGGAAATTGAAATGTAAAAAAAAAAAAATACTTTTAGAATAATAAAAGTGTAGAGATGTGAGGATAATAAAGTCATTTTATCAAAAAGCCAGCTTCTAAAGTCCAAAAGTTATATTTTTTGACTTTTTGATTTGGCTTTTCAGATCATGGTTCAACCGTAAAAGTCAATTTTTTTATCTGTTTAATATTACGTTTGCGATGAAAAATAACTTTTGATCTCAAAAATTATCCCAAAAGCTATGCTAAACCAGACCTAAATATGCAGGCAGTTGAGTTGGGTTTAGAAGTATCAAACTTCGTAGCAAAGCACAGCCAGGCCTCTGGACAATGATTGAATACAGGCACAACGAAAAGAACCCATTGGGCCGATGATACACCAAATCTGCAGTCGGTGAGAAGGCCTTGGCAGCCCGCACTGATTTCTTGGAGCTGTTAACTTTCTTAGTTTCTTCTGCTGCTCCACACTTCAGCTGTTATCCATCCAGCAAAGAAAAAAATACATGGTCAATTGATTTTCTATATTATAGGTCCTTACTAGAAATAAAATCATATCTGTTGATGTCTTTTGAGTAAGATTTTGAATTTTTTTGATGAAAGTAGATGAGATTCATGAACTGAAAATTATCAGAGTGCATCGAAATTATGTTTTCAAAAGCACGTTCCGATCAGGTAGAAAGTTAAATTGATCGAGTTTCAATAAATTTAGTGTTCTCTTACATCTGACCAACTTTTATTCTAGCCTTTTATACATGAAAATGTTGGCTGTGCTGGGAATTTCAAGTCTCCACACATATTAACAAAATATTTTTTGAATTTGAAACTAATCCCTTTTCTGTCGGCCGGGATTAACTTAGAAGCCCAACAATATCCTTTCCATATTTAAACCATTGATAAGTTGGCAAGAAGAGATGAAGTGTTGCAGTGTTAAAGCAAGAAAGTTAAAATTAAAGATTTACATTTGATACATTAACAGTGAATAAATCTATATATTATCAATAAATCAGATGATGTCATTTTATTAAAAATAAAATTATTTATTTTTAAAAAAATTTAATGAAATAAAATCATCTAGCTCATTAGCCTTAAAATTATTCTATTTATTTCAATGCGTCAAATACAAACCTTAAAATTAAAATTGTTTATTGTTTCTCTTGGAAAGAAATCAAACTCTAATTAAATTTAATAGACTAAGGTTCCATTTGGAACCAATTGAACCCCAGTGCAAGGTAGTCGAGAGACCTCTCCTTGCACTCCAGTGCGATGGGAGCTTTCTCCCGCATTGGGGTCCTTTTTTTTCACTGGACCCTTAAGTCCAGTGAAGAAATTCAACTCAACTGGAAGTGAATATTTTCAAAATTATCCCTATTTTTTTTCCCTTTTTACCTTCAATGCCATAGTACTTTGTAGTTTTAATTTTGTTTTATTTATTTATTTAAATTTATTTAAATAACTTAATAATTTTTATTTTAAATATATAATTTATATATTTAATTAATAATTATTTTTTATTTTAAAATATGTAAATATAAATTATTTATTTTAATTTTAATAATTTTTAATAATTTATTAACTTCTCAAATATGTTACAAAATTTTATTATATACACATTATAATTTAATGTCCTTAATGATCATTTTCTATTCTCATTATAATTCACCTCACCGTCATCGTTGCGTTTGCATCCAAACACATATCCCATCATTTATTTTAATCTCACCGTTACAGTATCTAATCTCACCCCGTAATACAAGCCAGGGGGCCTTGCCCCCAAGAATTTTGAAATTTTTTAATATATATTTATTTATATTAAATCAAATTAATTTTGCTTCCAAAATAAAATTATTATTGGTTTATTTTTATTTTCTTTTACAACTTAATTTTATACATTATAATTAAAAAAAATTAAACTACATTTTTATTTATCTTCTTATATTACCCATCAATCATTATTCATAAACTCTTCAAATCAATTGGTTTATGATAAATATTAAGACACAATCGTGTGAACTTAAATTAATTTTTTAAAGTTTAACTTTCTCATCAAGACTTCCTTCAAGTAAAAAAAGTCAAAATTTTAATTTTTATTACCTATTGTCGCTTGGGTTGCTGTTCCTGTAACTTGACTTCTCATTTTTTTGCTTCAAATTTAATCAATTTTGATTTAACTTGCATCTTAAAGGATCCCAAGGATCTCCTTTTACAAGTTGATAGTTATGCTAACTCTTATCTCTATTTATTATTATTATTAATTTTTTTATAAGATCACTTATTTTTTGCCACTACTGTTAGCATCATTAGAAAACAAAAATAGCAAGACTCTTGTTAAGGTTTATTATTTTATTTTTTAAAATATATGTTTATATAATCTTGTTGTTATATGTATGGATAATGTTAAAATTTTTGTGTTCAGTCAAAAACTTGAGATATTTTTTTTGTTATAATATTATATTGATTTGTCTTAACTACTTATGAAAAAAATATTTTTTTATCAACGTTACTTATTGTACTGCAATTTTTTTCAACACCAAAATTATATTAGGTTCACCTTATAAAAGGTTAGAAAACATCATAATTTATAATCTCAAAGTTTCAATTTTATTATTTTAAAAACATATTTTATTTTATTGTTTTGATTAAAAATATATTGTTTAACAATTGATTTATTTATATATTTTTTTCAATTTTAAATCGACAAACGAATTAATCAAAAAAGTTCACCTATAGTTTATTAAACGATTGTGTAAATTAATTTGAAAACCATGTTTTACTTTAAAAGTTCATTAAAAGATTGCTGAGACGTTTGGAATAATATTCTTGATTTTTTTTTTTTAAAAGAACGTCACTCATAATTTTAGATAAAATTATTTATTTGATATATTTTGTTTCCTTATACTTTTATTTATGAATAGATAATATTTATGCTTTTATGAGTTTGTTATTTTTATTAGTATATTATTTGCATATATGTTTTATATTAGTAAAACATAGCGACATATTCCAAATGAAATATATATATATATATATATATATATATATAGTTTTGAACTTTTAATCAGCTCCTCCAAAATCAAATATCAAGATCCGTCACTACTTCCATCGTTGTTTTTAATCTGATCGTCCATCTAGATGGAGTCTAATCTATTATCTGGTGTAAGATATTTAATTAAACTGATACACACAGCCAGTAAGCTAACCTTTATTTAGCCCCTTGATCAGTTTGACCCAGTAAATACCCTCTAAATATAGTTTCATGATTTGATTTCAATCAAACAAAAATTATCAAATCTTTCCTCTCCTCCCTTTCAGCCTCCCATTTGTCCCATGCATGCAGCTGAGCTGCCAGAACCTCCCATGCAAAAGTCAACGCCACCTCCAATATTTCTCTATTGCTCCTAAACCAACCCTCCTCCTCTCCTCTCCGCCGCTCGTCATCTTTCTATGGAGGAGCGGGTCATTTTACCTACCTACACCAATAACCCTAACCCTCGTCAAGAAATTGTACAGGTCGTCGAAGCCCAACAACCCGAGTCGGCGTTTAGGCCAGGAACCTACATTGTTCAGGTTCCTAAAGATCAAATCTATCGCGTGCCACCACCTGAAAATGCATTGATAGCTGAACGCCGTCGAAAAACTCATCAAGGTAATAATAATAATAATAATAATAATGATAATAGAAGGTGTTGTTCTCGTCCCTGGACTTGGCTTCTCGCCATTGTAATCCTTGTCCTGGTTCTCGGCATTATCGTATGGATTGTTTATATGTATCTTATAGAACGTTAAGCCAAAGCATTAAAAACATGTCCTTGTCATCAAGAACTTACAAATGTTTCTGTCTCAAGCTAGAGTTTGGTAAAAAGCTAGAAATCCAAATGGGAAAAAACTGGGAATTTTGTATATATGGAGTTGCTGTAAATATATAGGTCCCTTAATTTGATGGTAGATACATAGACTAGCAAAAAAGGGTATCAAAATCCTTTGATGAAATTGTCAAATCCAACGCCAAAAAACCAGCAAAGAAGTGGCAGAAACCAGAAAGTACAGATAAGTTAGCCGCAACATCGGGTGATGATATTTTCGATAAATAATGACCTTAAATCCCAATATTATTTGGTTCACGCTTGAGATGATCTGAGGAAATTATTGAAGGTTTGCCTTTGTACATGCAAGAATGGCCTGCTGACATGTTTATTTTTCTAGTCTAATCCAGCATTTCAGGTTTTGTTTTCTTTCTCATTTTTTTATTTGTTTTCCACAACATGTACATTTTTTCCCAATATATTTATTAATTAATATATGCTATTGATCATCACTTTATCAGATTAATATTGTCATTGGCAAGGCTCAGAACTGGATTTCGAATTGATTGCAAAGTTGTTGATACTTAATTTTGTTGAGAATTTGACTTCAGAAATAATCACCATTTGTCCATTTTCAAATTTTACTTTTGTTTTCATTCAACATAATTTATTAGAAACATATAATTACGTTAATTTTATGCCTAATAAAGGATTGCATGTGAACTATGCTGAACTTCCCTTATTATTTAATTTAAAAGACATTCGAACTGTTTTTATTTTAAGATACAAAGTTTGAATACTGATGAAAATACTTAGAATCAACAAAAATCATATTAACAATTCAAAATTTAGTACAGTTGATTATGCAACTATACTTAAAAAATGTTTTTTTTTTAAGTCAAAGAAATTCATTAAGAACCAATAGGTTACAGGCCTAGCACAAGCTAGTGTAACAAAGAGCATAATTTTAAACCAGACCAAAACCATCTGACAAGCACACCTAAAAGAAAACATCAAGGCAAACAACCAAAACACCCTACATTTAAAAGTGGTATTTAAAAAATTGGAATTTCAACATTTTCAATTTTTTTTTTTTATTTTTTATTTTGAAATATGGTGACAAAACAAGTCCTTCCAGTTTCAAGTTCCAGCTTCATTTTTCTCCAAAAATACACCCTGGGAGGTGCTTCGCCGTCTAATTATATTAATACACCCTGGGTTGTGTACTTGTGTAAGATCGATTGCTCTCTCTCTCATCTCTTTTTTAGGTACAAGATTAACAAAAGAAGCACTACATTTCAAGTTTTAAACCGAAACATCTCGATCTTCATCTACCAATTATCACCTTATTTAAGTCCAGGTGCCCGTTTGTTTTGTATAAGTTAGGAGAAATACTAGATCTGTGATTGGTCATTGGTGTCCTTTTCTGTCAGGGGGAAGGGTGATCTTTTTACAGTAATGATGAATAAGATCCAAGCAACAAACACCTATAAATTTGCTCCCTCTAGCAAGGTCATCTGGATCACATGGGAATCAGATTATATATCCAATGTTAAAGCATCCCCGCCCCAAAATTGACCAAATCCGTACCCAAAAAAAAAACTTCATTACTATTATTCAAAATCGGAATGCAGCCCCTTTGCTCAGCCCTCTATGTGGGGACCATCCTACCTTGGCGACACGACTGTGAAAGAATCCATTATTCGATCATATCCAAAAGCCGAAAAAAAAAAATGCTACAGCCTATACAGGCTAGGACCATTTTCTAAGGAGCAATCACATCTCAAACCAGAGGCCTATTATCATTTTATTAAACAGAGAAGAAGAATAGAGTTGTTCTTTTTTTTTTTTTTTTTTTAATTACGGCCAAGGGATTCAACTGTTCCACATCATGGGTTTGAGGCTGTTAGCCTGTAACTCTGGCAACTGCCATGCAAAGGGTTTTTTAATACCGTTCAAGAGTTATTTAATAGTGTATATATGGTTTGTTGGGAGCAGGAAGGATTCAACTTATAAAAAAAAATACTACTTTGTATTTAAATGAATTTCCTCGAAAACCCACTTTATAGGAGATCTAACATGTTTTGTTTTTGAGACACATAATAACTATTGTCCTGAAATGATCTGAGTGAAACTGTGAAAGCTTTTTAATGAAATGGGATCACTAAGTGAAGTGAGGCTCAGTTCGTTGTGGAAGGGAAGTGGTTTCTTTTCCTCCAATAATTGGAGCTTCTGCTACTTAGTTTTATTTGAGTTGGACCCAATGATGGGTTGAATCTAGTGGTACCTTTCTTTACACGTATGAAAGAGCCAGAGAGAGATTTCATGGCTAGAAACTTGAAAGCATATATGTTAAATGTCCCCATTAAAAATCCCATGTCCATGTCCTCTTCAAATCAAGCACTTCAAGTGGATTCCAACTCCTCTTCAACCATGGAATTCCCCTTCTTCACCTAGTAGTGGCTATCCTTTTCAAGACCTAATTACCTTCTGAAAAATATAGAAATTAGATCCATTATAAAACAAAAAATAAAAAACAACTTTAAGATTCCTTTTTTAATCTTTTGAGGTGGGCTCTCTCAAATCCAGGTCCCCAATGGTGTAGGTCTTTACTTCTGTTTTGAGCAATGGCCTTCTTTCCCACTCCTTCACTCCCTAATATCTTAAACATGCACAGATTTCCTGTCCTCTTTTCTTTTATGTCCATCACCCACTTTGCCTATGTTTCTGCCTTTTTATCTATACTTAAATATCTGCTTAAAGATATAATAATTGTATTTTATACATCTCCTTGTACCCTGTAATGGTGCCAATTCTACTCTTTTTTTTTTAAAAAAAAATTGCCAATTATTAGTTTGTTGTCCTAGACAAGGGTTTTAAGATATATAATAATATTCATGACAGGTTGGTGCAATTAGGGACGGCAAAATTCGATCTGGTTTATGAATTTTGCACCGATCTGTTTCGAATGAAAAGGGTTTTTTTTTTTTTTAAAGCGTGGACGGGGTGGAGTGTAGTGATTTTGGTAAATACTTACTCCGCTCCGCCCCGTCCCGTCTCGATTTCGAAATTACTATCTTATCTTTTAAAATATTTTATATTTTTCTTTATATTTTTAGTATATATATATATATGTATATTATATATATTAAAAAAATTTATATACTAAAATTATGTTCATGAATATATAAATTATAATATAATTTTTTATAATATTAAGTAAAAATAATTAATAAAAATTATGGTGAAGCGGAGTGGAGTACCGTGGAGCGGTTATGGATGTAACCGACATCCATGAAAGTGAATGTTTCCAACATCCATGCAAAAATGGAATGGAGATGAATAAGACAATCCACATCTCCACCCCGTTTTATTGCCATCCCTATATGCAATAAAATATATAGAGGTTGGAAATTAGGGTCCTTGGGAATATGAAAATATATATTAATTAATTTGACTTAAACATCAAATATTGTTATTAGGATATATTATTTTCAATAATTACAACCATGTGCTTATTACTGGTAAAATGTGGATAAGATTATTACTAATTGAATATACTATCCCATTTGAAATCTGTTATTGATCTTATCTTTACTTTAAAAGATGACAAAGTACCTCAACATGATAGATCGATCATATTGTCAGAAACATAAAGATTTTTCTATTGGTATTACCACCCATGATTCATGTTTGGATAATTGGATTAATGATTTGAGTACTTGTCTAAATAACCAATTCCTAGCTAGATATTCAATAGTCATGAAACCCATGGATATATAAAATGATTAAATGGGATTAAAATTAGTAATATTCAGACAAGAATCAATCCCTTTTCTTCAAGTTTACAAGATGCCCATCAAAGTTTTGCTTGTTTGTGATCATTTTATCATCAATCTATGTAATTATTCATCGAAGATGGATCACAATTTTTAGAATCCAATTATGTCACAAATAGATCTTTCCAAAGGTTGGATCTGGTTCGAATCGAATTGGATTTTAAACAAAGTTTTTAAAGATCAAATCCGGTCAAATTCACGTTTCTTTTTAAATTTATTTTAATAGTAAAATCTATTTAAAAATATAATATAAAGATATAACTTTTTAAATATTAAAAAATAAAAAACAGACATCAACGGTCCGAAGAGCTAGACCTGAACTTGAGCAAGAATTTTTTTTTTTATTCGAATTTGACTCAATCCAACTTAAGGACAGTTATGATAAAAAATGTGTGAGAACAATTACAAGATCAATGCGATATGTACAATTTGTCATAAATTGCATTCGGGGACTTTTTAGTTCTCGCATTCTCGATTGGGTTGCAACTTGTATATAAAAGATAAATAATTCATCTCAAAAGTGGGAAAAATGTGTAAATGAAATTTGAGGTAAAGAGTTGAGGTTCTGGCAACCATTTGAAAGAAAAAGAGAAAAAAAAATTTGCATGATGCTTTTTTACCAAATAAGGAAAATTATGAAGCAATGAGTAGAGTCATTGATTGATAGCATTTTCCTGAAAGAGGGTTTATGCTATAGTCTACATGTTAGTAGATGCATCCACCACTTGGATACATATTATTTATCAGTCATAAAAAAAAAAAAAAATGATGGGTCTTTGATCGAGCTCCTAAAGAGTTCCTTACTTCTTTACTCAATTATAACCCCAAATATTCTAACCTTAATGCAAGAGAATATACGTGATTAATGTCTGGATTTGTATTTGATGTATTGTTAGTGTAGCAATCGTTTTTAGCCCGGGTTGGATCCGAATCCAACTCGGGCCATCTGTGGGCCCAAAACAGAACCCTGCAAGCCACCTAGGCCTGCTGGCCCAGTCTGCTGGGCAGGCCTAATACCAGATCACCCTTGGGCAGGCCCCCTAACAGGCTTGAGGGCCCAAAGCAGGCCACCCAGCAGGCCCCCAATCAAAACCACCAGGCCTGCTGAGCAGGCCCAATCCCAATCCCAAGCCCATTCCCGAACCCCTAATTCAGCCAACCCTAACCCTAGCCCCTATGCAGACAGCCACCAAACCCTGCCACGGCCACCTTCCCCAGGCCACCAGCCAACACGCCACCCCTCTAGTCGAACCCTCCAGTCACAACCACCTAACACTCAACCTCCCACCCTACACACACAATCCCAATTCAGAAACCAATTCCTTTCCCCACACGCCATACCCTGCCATCCGAACCTCCAGGCCACTAGCCAACACGCCACCAATCACCTTAAAGACCCCCCGATCGGATTCCTAGAAGAAAAAAAGAGGAGGGGACGGAGAGAAAAGAAAATGAAACAGAACCAAAAAAAAAAGAAACCCCAAAAGAAAAAGAAAAAACCATCTGATTCCCCTCCCTTCAGCCATCAACTATCCTACCCACTACCCAGGAACCCTAGGAAAGCCACCCCAAACAGCAACCAAACCCACTAGACCCACCACCGAAACCACGAACCCACCATCGAACTCGCATCGATTCACCACACACCCAGACACCAACCAAAGAACCTCATCCACGCCAAAAAACAAAAAGAATAGAAAAAAAAGGGTTTCGATTTTTTTAGGCCAAATCTACTCAGATCTAGCCCGTTTCGGAGAAAACCAAAGGGACATTCGAGTTGAGGAGGTCACTATGAGTCGTTTAGGCTCATTTCGGACCAGAGAGCTCGTCGGAACACGGCAACCAACGACGGAGGCGACGGTCTATGCGGCGGTCCAATGGCCAATTTCTGAGTTCTAGAGAGAAGTCAGAGCTATTGGGAGAGAGAAAGGGAAGAGAGAGAAGGAAAATCATAAAGTGAAAAAAATGGAATTAAATACTGTTGCCAAAACGGCAGCGTTTTGGCAGGGGAAGGGTCCGCGTGCGGACCCAAATCTGACCCGGGGTCTGCGCGCCTGACCCGGATCCTGGCCAGGAAAGGAGGAAAAGGAAAAAAAAATGAAGAAAAAAAACAACGGAAAAAAAAAAGGCCCAACAATTGGACCAAATCCACCAAGCCCAAACTCCGTCAGACTTGGGCCGAACTTTGAGACTATTTAGGTAAAATTTGCTCTTATTTTATTCTTTTTATCATTATTATTCTTTTTATTTATTTTATTTTTGCATGTTTTAATACACCTATATTTTTGTATATTATTATTTTAGATATTATACCATATATTGATATAGCTTATTTTTGTCTTAATATGTCTTATTATTTTGATGTATTTTTTTATTTTAATATAATAGCATGTTTTCATATATTTTACTATTTGTTTTAAGTATTGTAGTGCACTTTAATATATTATATTATTCGAATATTGTAATGTCATAACACGATTAAATATATTTTGTTATTTTTATTATTTAAAATTGGTAGTATATTAGTGTTTTTAATGTCGTAACATGTTTAAATATTGTATTATTTAACATATTGCATTGTTTTAACATATTGCATCATTAGTGTTTTTAAATATTGCATTTTTTTAACATATTACATTATTTGTGCTTTATTGTGGTGGTGTATTTTAATATACTTTATTATTTATAGCTATTATTTATTTTAAATGTCGTATCCTATTTTAATATGTTATATTATTTGCATTCATCATTTATTTAAATATGTTAGAATATTTCAAGTGTCGTAAATACGAGTTTTTTATGGGTAGTTTCAAGTGTTATAACGGGCAATTTTTTTAAACATAAGGGGTGAATACGGATTTGCCGATGACGGAATTCGAAACATGTCACAGTTGTGATTCTTAAGATATCCCGAGGTGAGAGAATTTCGTTAAATATCACCACGAGTGGTGGTAGTATTTAGCGATATCCTCGATACAAAAGTTCGTTTTCATCTCGAAATAGAAATAATCAAAGAATAAATAATGAATGCTTACGTGCTCGATATTTTGCCATGCCCGTGCTTTCCTTTTTACATTATGCTTCGTATGTCTAATCGTATAATTAGGTATTTAATCATACGTGTGATATGTTTATTCGTGTGCATTCTATGTTTAAATATTCGCATCATACACAAAAAAAAAAATGGGTGTAAATTGCCGACGACGGAATTCGAAGGATATCACAGTTGTGATTCCTAAGATATCTTGAGGTGGGAGAATCTCGTTAAATACCACAAAGAGTGTTGGGAATATTTAATGAGTGCTCTCGATAATAAGTTTACGTTCACTTTCGTTTTCAAAAAGAATAATAACAATTCTTGAGAAATTCAAAAAAATAAACATGTTTTTAAAAAAAACAAAACAAAATAAAATAGAATTAGTTTTAAATACCGAAGTTAAGTTCGTTAAATCGAAATTTAAGATAATACGTGATTAAGTGGTACCATTTTCTAAACGGCCGTTGCGGGGGTTCTAATCCTTCCCCGCACGTAATCGACTCCCGAACCCGATTTTGTTTTCTCTCTGGTTTAAAGCACGGACTTCGAAATTGGTTTTAAAAATGTTTTAATTAGTTTTAAAATATTTTACCAAAACCGGTTTTAATAGGTGACCAATCACACCAAAACAAAAAAGATTGGTGAAGACTCCATTTTGTTTTCAAAATCGTCTAGCGATCGAAAAACCTTTATGACAGTTAGTTATATATATTTATATATATATATATGCTAATTAATGTAGCCATAACGAGCTAGCTGTGGGATTATCCAACTTCAAGTTTATGCAATATATATATATATATATATATATAATTATTGTTTTAGAATTTTTTTTGCATGTAATATATTATTTTTATTGAATTAAAAAAAATAATTTATTAATTATCCTTTATTTCCTTAAATAGTGCTCAATGACACTAATTAATATTTTCCTATATTTATATATTTGTACAAATTCCATTACATTATTTTTTTTTTAGTAAAATGCACAAAAAGTAATAGACTTTTTCAGGTCTTAAACATTACCTGGAAAATGATCTTAGAGAATGCATTAACTAGTTTAATAACTTTCAGGAATTATTGGATTCTCATTGCATCAACTTATTAGGAAAGTTCCAAAATGTTCAAACTGTAATAAGTTTGAGTTTCCATTCTTTCTCCAAAGTTTGGTATAGCTTTATCTCTGATCTCTTTCTTTCTTTATCATACAAACATGCTCAAGAAACCTTTATTATTAGCTATGAGTCTAGCAAATACCCCACAAAAGATGAAGCAGACAGTTCCAAAATTTACAGAGATTCAACTGTTTAAGAGTGGGAAGCCATGAAAATCCAAATAACATCTGTTAATTAGCTGTTTATAATTAAAGAACTTTCTTTAATATATATATAGTTACTGTATTTTTTTTCTCCAAAATATAGAATTAAAGTCTCTAATAGTAGAATTTTCCCTTAAAAAATGAGGGATTTTCTATGCACTTAAAACTAATTAAGAAATGACATGTGTTGTTATACATTGGTCAAACTTTTCTTTGTCTAAGTACCATTTTTAATTCTCCTTTGGTGAAATGATTTAAATTTATAGCATAGCTTGTTTAAGTTCATAATAAACGTATATCTTCTTTGTTTTTGAAAATGACAGAAAAAAAAATAAAGTAGCCTCGATAATTTCCCACAATATACATAGCTTGCTAAGCTTGTAATTTAACCTTTTTTATTGTATGCTTGCTTCTTTTTTAAAGAAGGGAAAGTAACCCATGGATTTGTAGCTTCTGAATGTTTGTTTGCTGCAGAAACCTGACATTGGGGGTGCATATATATATATATATATATATATATATAAAAGAAGTCTCAGGTTTCTCAATTACAAACAACGTGAACTGCTTTCTCATTTTTCAATTATAAAAAAATTGTACGGAGAGTAATTCAATTTTCATAAACAAATGGAAATGGCAGATGCAGGTGACTGCGTCCACACGTGGTTTCATTTCATCGCCAATGATATAGCATCTTTTTAATTTTTATTTTTATGGTCAAGATATTAAGAATATTTAAATTTGATAATTCATGTATATATTTTATATTTTATATTTTTTATTAGTTGTATAAATATAAATATATTAAATATGTTAAAATTTTAAATATAAATATAATACGTGTATTAAAATTTATCGTATTAATCGTTTTTAAATGTGTTATGTCTTGTTTATTATTTTATTTTCATGTTTATAAAATTTATCGTGTTCGTATTATATCCAAAATTAGTAGATGTAAGAATATGTAACGAACAAATCGCTATGCACATACACAAGAGAAAAGAAAAAGAAAGAGAAATTAAGAGAGAGAGAGATTGTTCAAAGAATGTCCAAAAGTATGGAGTTCTTTTTCTTTTCTCATTTTTTTTCAATTATATAGCCTCTGAACATGGAAGTTACTTACAATCAAACTCTCTAAACGAAAAAACACACAATTAATTCATTCATTCATTCCACCTTTTAATCAGATTTTTAGGGTGGGATTCAAATATATCTTCTGTATGTCAAAGCACATTTAGCAAATTATGGTGCAGGTGCTCCTCGTGACAATTTTTTCCAGTCCACCAAACGTCGCAAAAACTCTTTAACCTGTAAAATTATAGTAAGAAAAAAAAAATTATGTTAGTCCAAAACTAATGTTCGAAAATAACAAATAAACATTATCAGATTAATAAAGGAAATTGCATATTCTAAGGTCAGTAATCTTGCCTCAGATGGTTCTTGGAGAGAATAGGAAGCATTTGTTTCCTTGGGTGCTTTGGAAACAAGAATCCCAAACCCTTGTCCTCTATCACGTAAAACCTTCGTCATAAATCAAGACAAAAAAAATGTGTTAAATTGACTTGTAATTAACTTAATTATAGAGCAAACTAATTTTATCAAAAGTCGCACTTTTTAAAAAAAAAAAAATACTTGTGTTTGATATTTCTGTCCGATATAAAATATAATTTTTTAAATATATGATTTTTTTTTTAAATTTAAATATATCTATCTCGGATATATACTCGTATCCAATATTCATCTGAATCCGGATAACATAGAGTAGGATTTTTATATAACATGTAGTAATTATAATTAGATACCTTAAATGCATCTTCATCGGTTCGATCATCGCCAATGTAGACCGGTAAAACATCGTTTGAATTGGTATATCCTAAAGAGACAGATATTATAACGAAGTAAAGTTAGTAATATTAGTAGTAAAAAATAATTACAATGAGAAATTGAGTAAAAAAAAAAAACCTAGTGCCTCCAACAAAAATTCCAGGGCTCTTCCTTTGTCCCATTTGATGGTAGGACGGATCTCTAATACCTGTTTGAATCAAATTAAAAAGATGGTTAATTAACCACATTGACATGCTATACTTTATCAAGGAAAAAAACAAAATGAAGTAAATTTTTTTAGACATGACAATATTGAATACGACACGTTTATACGATACGAAAAAAATAATTAAAACACGTAAAAAAATAAGACACGACACGAAAAATAACACGATCACGACACAAATATATGAATGTCTCAAAATCTATATAATTTGAATTATTAATGTATCAAAATTTATATAAATATAAACTCAATATAGAATACCTTAAACACGATTATGACACGACAAAATATACGAACACGATACGGATACACAAATTATCAAGTTTATTTTTTTCTTCTTTAATTAAGAAAAGTTTTATTATGGAAAAAGGAAGAAAAAAAATAGAAAGAGGAATTTATACCTTCCTCCCTTGAGTTAGTTTAAGCTTAGGGTAGTTGTTGAGCACCGATCTAACTTGCTCAGCTAATGAAGCCCAACTCTGCCACAGACAGGAAATCGGTGAGATTAGCATTGAAATTTCCGGAGGGAACTTTACAACTGGAAAAAAAAAAAAAAAAAAAAAAGAAAAAAAAGAAAGAAAGACAGACAAAAGTGGGTTTGGTTTATACTTTTTCATCGACACAGCGAAAGTGTACGGAGACACAAAACTTGTTATTTTCCACCTTGGCTCCTGGAATGGATTTTGTTTTCTCTACCAAGGCTTTGTACACCTGAAAGTTAAAAAAAGAAAGATTTTGATGTTTTCCTGAATATATGCATTAATTGGTTTTTGCCGTTTGTGAAATCAAGAAGATGGTGGGAGACAACAAACCTGATCAATCATGGGCAAAAATTCACTGGCAGGCTGGAAAAGAACTCCCTGGTTACCCTGAATAACACAGAAGTTGACAGTAAAAGAAAAAATATTAGAAGCAGCTTATGTTATTCGGACTCGGGTATAAATGTAGGATACGGATATATATGTATCCGACATAGGTATATTCAATTTTTTCTAAGATTTTTATGTATTTGAGGACCATATACCTATATCCATGTCTGGATATGTATCGGACACGTATCGGACACGAATACTTCAAGAAAAATAAAGAGTCGGAAATAACATAGGATGCAGCAGCCAAGGAAAGAAAAAAAGAGAACAATAGATTAAATTGCAGAAGTACAGTACTGATGTTCTTACTATATTGTATTTGCAACTTTCAGATGGTCCCTTGATGTCCATACCATGGCTACCAGCATAATAAAGTCCAGCTAATTTTACAAAGCTGTAAACCTGTTGAATCCCATGATTAAAATCAATCAACATTTTGCACTTTTCAATCAAATAGTAGGAACTAGGAAGTACGAACTGTACGTTTTTCACTTTAAAAAACAAAAATGTACCTTTTCTCTGCACCTTCCGGTCACTATTGCTGTTGGAAAATATCTTGCAACGTCTCTTACAGCTGCTCTCGTCTGATTACAGATAAAAGAAAGTTTTGCAAAAGAGAATTAATGAATCAGTAGGAGTTTTTGAGTTACTCTGAGTTAACTCAGCTGAATCAACAGTAGTGGAATAAGAACAAACACCTCTCTTGGCATGAAAGCTTGATCCGGGTCTTCAACGATTGGAGAAAGTGTGCCATCGTAATCAAGAAACATCACAATCTGTTTCCCTTTTGAAGCACCCACTATTTGCTCAAACATGCTCAAAGCTGAAGGATGATGAACCTGTTTCAGGAATAGACCAAAAAGGGTTCAGCTGAAGAACCTGGGAAGTAATAAATATTGATGGAGAAATTGAAACCTACAATCCAGGAACTTTTCTCATCAGTTTCAGGTAAAGAAGCAGTAGACTTGATTCGGGTAGGTGAAGAAGCTCTCATAGAATCCAACCAGGCATTGATTTTATTAGCTCCTCCATTTTCAGTTTCAAACCTCTTCATCAACAGCATCTTAAGGTTCACATCAAGAACCACCACATTTTGTTGATTAGTCATTCTTCTTGCTTATTCTTCTGCATAATTTCAAAACCCAAAATCAAACTTTAGACCCAGATAGGCAAAAAAATTTAAAATTGAAAGAAACATTAAATTTTCAATGCCTAGGCTAAGCTCTTATACCTGAACAGAGTAGAGAAAGAAACAGAGGAGAAAAAACAGAGAAGGTGGCAATGTGTGATCTTAGGACTATAGAAAAAACAGCAAAGGGCTTAGAGAGAGAGAGAGCTATGGAGAGAAAAAATAGAGATAAAAATACTCAAAAGAAAAAGGTGAAAATCACAGAAACGCATTAACATTCAACAAGTCACAAAAAAGAATTAGGTCGTCTAGTCAATTTATAAACTTGATTTCACGGCACTAAGCGAGGTGAAAGTACTTAAAAAGTATATGTATAATATTATTTCGTATAAATTAGTCCATCTATTATAAAATTAAGTAATTTAGTTTCTATACTTTTAAAATTGAAGCACAAAGGTAAAATCACTAATTAGTGTAACAAAAATTATTAAAAAAACTGACGTGATATTTAACATTGTGTTTAATGTCACGTCAGTTTTTTTAACAGTTTAAAAATACAAAAATTAAATTATTCAATTTTATAATAAATTAACTAATTTACATTAAATGGTATAATATAAAAACTTTTCAAATACTTTCACCCACTCAACGACTATACAACCATAACTTTCTTTTCCTTATTTATTATTATTATTATTTTTTTTTTGAATTGAGGGACTGATCTGATCCCATGGAATATTTCTCACCCCTTATTGAAAAAAATGGGGGTTTTTCTTATAGCAACTTGTTGTGTTGGCAAATGATAAAAATTGTACTTAAAACTCATTGTTTTTAACGTTTGGAATAAACTAAATTAGCCATCATTACATTGATCAGCAGGATTTAAGGATTAATCTGTCTTATTCCCTTTCAAGGGTACTGTTTGTTTTTTAGCCTGGCATTAAGAGAACAAAAATTGTGTTTTTATATGATAAAAATCATTAGTAAGTACATGGTTTTGCCTTTGCTCAAAGCCTGTTTTAAAAAAAAAAAAAAAAAAAGTAATTTGTGCAGGGTTTTGATGGCGGTCAAGCAATTTTTATTGATTTGTATATTTATAATTTCAAATACAGTATAAGTACACGACATAAATATAATATAAAAAAATAATTAAAATATAACACGAACATGAAATGAATCATGTCAAAATTTATATAATACAAATTATTAACGTACGTGTCAAAATATATATATAAATATATAACATTTTAAATATGATTATATACAATATATTACACGAATTACTATATCTATTTGTTAGCATCCGGAAAGACTCATTCAAGCACTTATATCTCATCATAAAAATGGTGAAGGACCACTTGGGAAGTCCCACGTTGTTCTTTGTAAATTTGATTGTTTTGAGGTTTTGACAGAAGAATGGGGAGTAATATGTTTGACAAAGTTGTTACTTTTGCTGCAATTTATGAATTCTTTCCCCTTTTTTTTTTTTTAATTTGTTGCATTGTCTTTTGTTTATGTATGAATTCAACAAAACTTTTTGCGGTCTAGCAAATTAAAATAGTAGTATTTGGGTATTAGGCATGCATGCATATTTCATGGCGGTCTAGCAAATTAAAATAGTAGTATTTGGGTATTAGGCATGCATGCATATTTCATGGTTAGACCATTCGGCATAAAGTCGAGTAAAATGACATGAAGGAAAAGCCAGAGTTTGTCAAGAAAAAATATACTTAAAGAATAATCAGAGGATTAAAATGTCTAAAAATAGCCACAAGGTACAGTTGGAGAAAAAAGTTTTTTTATCAATTAAAATTCGATTTTTGAAGAGCATTTCAAGAATTAAATTTTAAATTTATCACGTTGATATGAAAAATGTGTCTTTAAATTCATTCAAAAAGAGAATTAGACCCAAATTATATATATTTTTATACAAAAGAGAAAATAAATAAAGGAACTGCAAATACTAAAATTCGAACACTAAATATACTAATAACTGAATAAACCAATTACGTTAAACCTCAAATTTATACCAAATTATATTTGAAGATTATGCTTAATCGTATTACCAAAAAAAGAATCTAAGATATTAACAGTACCTTTGTTTTTCCTTCTAATTTCTGTCTCTGGATTATTTTGAATTGTTGAAATTATCATCAATTATTTATTTTATAATTTTATTATTATTGTTATAACTTTAATTCCTATAAAAACCCATAAAAATTTAGAAGCTAAAATAACAAAAAGAAAAACCCGTGAACAAGCTAGTTAAGATGACTGGATACCGATTAATCCGTTTGCAATAACTCTCAATCTGGCTACACGACCTGTTCACAGGCTGGGTAACCCGTCCGACTTGATAAGCTTGGCCCGTATTAGGTCGGGCTTGGATAAGGTATTTTGTAATTCGGACCGACCCGGTCCGAATTATTATTTATTAAATAAAAAATAATTTTTTATTTAAATTTAATTATAAAATATATATTAATATAAAAATAAAAATATTTTTTTAATATTTTTGAATAGTGAAATGGGCTTATGCGACCCGGCTCGAATGGGCTTGGGCAAGGAAAAAATAAAATTTCTTGGCCGCGGCCGGGCCCATGAACAGATCTAACCACAGATAGCCACAAATTTATATTTGATACACTGTCAGTGTATAAGTCTATACACTGATAATACATCTTACGATGTCACCTGTCGTGTTAGGGGTTAGTGCTTAGGGTTAGGGTTAGGGGTTAGTTTTTTAATAAGATATCAGTGTAGAATTCACTGTCAGTGTATAGACCTATACACTAACAGTGCATCAAATACAAACCCAAGTAACCACTCAATTTGCATTAACCTCCAGGCTCCAAACAATTAATTAATTTGATAATTAAGATTCCATTTAAATGTTTTTGTTTTTATTTTTGGTATTTTACTTTCTAGTTTTTACTCAAAAAAAAATATAACAAAAGTATGAATCAAACAAAGCCTAAATTATTAGGTATATATTATCATTTTAAAATGGATTCTTTGATTTATTTTGTGTTGATTTGTCTCAATATTCCGAAGCAATCACATAAATTAAAATTGGGTCAAACTTTTCTTGGGAAAAAAAAACAGTTTTTGACTCTCTTTTTTATAATTCAATTCTAACAATGATTCAATGAAGCTGAAAACTTCAACATGGACTTTGTTGAAAGAAGTTGCATTGAAAATTAATAGCTAAATTCCAATAGAACTTTTAAACAACAAGTAATTTCGATTTGACATTAATTTAGTAAACTATATGATAGAATTCAAATAGAATATAATGGATTTTTATGATTGCATGAATTCCATGAAAACTAGTTTATTAAAGACTGTTGAATGTTATGTTAATTTCGTAATTGTTTAATCTCAATTTTCTTACTATATTATACTAAAAATATATTCATATACTTCTTTAAAATACGTAAATAACTAAAAGCGAAATATTATGAATTTCCAATCAACAGTAAAGAAGCCTTGTTAGACTATTATTTTTAATTCATGCCTTGTGGTAAAAACGAAAAATAGGAACCTTTAAATCTCTTTTTCATTCTCTTTTCTTTTTTCTATTTTATTTATTTGTTATGATAGTACAACATTATTAGGCACTCTACATTACAATGAACCAAAGAAGAAGTAGTAAACTTAAAACTCAGCCAAAAATGGCATTATTTTTATTAACCACCGCCCCCTGTAAAGGTTATTAAAACAAGCAGCTCCTCCCTAACCTTTTATGCGGTTTGAATTAAAACCAGCAGCTTTCTTTGTCTACATTGATTCTAGTGACTCAGCTTTCTTTGCATGGCTTATTTTTATTGGGTCGGCAATGAAAACTTAATTTTCATGAGGATTTTTCTTAACCAAAACGATTTCATTTAAGGGTCCACTTCATGCATGAATGTCTATAAATATTAATTAAAATTTATTTAATTATTATTTTAAGAAATTTTTTTATATTTAATTATTTTATTAAATTCAAAAAATAATACATTAATTATATTTTTTACTAATATCATTATAAACGTTGATTAACATTTTCCTTCCTTTAATCATTATTTGGAATCTCACTTTTTCTCATATGTACACAAAGCTTTTTGAAGCACAACATTTGTTAAAATTTTATTTTCAATCTGTGAAGGATTACAACTTTTGTACTGTCTCCTTCATTTCTCTTAACTTATGATTACGTTGTTTATGAATCGAATTAAATTAGCTTAGGTTCAAATAAAAAAACTATTTATTCATATTTGATTCAGTTTAAAATCATATTTTATTATTTAAAATATAAAAAAAAATATTTTTATAGTTAAATTTAAATAAAAATATTTTTCTTTAAATAATAATCCAAATCGAATTGATTCGAATTATCAAAAATTTATCCTAGACACAATCCGATTCAAGTCGAGCTTGATCATGAACAATTCTATTTCCAACCAATAGTTGTGCGACAAAGAAAAGATGACTCAAGTTTCCGATTCATTTTCATTAAAAATTTTCTTTTTGACCTTTTCTATCATATATTTTTTATAATAAAATTGGTTTTAACGAATAAATTATGATCGAGCAGGTTTGTAGATCATTTCATAAGATAAACAGCCTAAATACAAGTAACTACATACAGATAACTTTATTTTTAATAAAGTGGAATCATTTGATTCATTAACAATATATAAATTTATACACTATCAGTGCATTAAATATAAATCCATAGAGTAAATACTTGACAAAGTTATTAGTCATAGGTTAGACCGGCTGAGAAAGTAGCAAAGAATTTAAGTAACCGACTTCCAACTCCATTAGAGACCTGAACTTCCACCTAATTATATTGAGTCTTTACGCTAATTTATTCTAGTCATTTAATTAAGTAAGCAAAAGCAAACGAGATTCGTTTTTGCGGTAAACAAGTTTTAGGGCATGCTTTGAACTTGCATGCTTATAGTTAGTTTCTAGACTTTTTTCACATTTCTTTTCACATTAAGATTAATGCTTTAATATTATGTCTTTTGAGTTCCTATTGATAGTCAAAACCGGAGGCCTTGGAGATGCCTAGAAGCTACCCCATATGACATTGAAGGTTTCATTTTCAAAATTCGAGTAGATGAAGATTGTCAAAAAGAGAGTTAAGAATTCGGATTTAGGCTTAACACAGTTTTTTAGGTTAAAAATTACATTTGATCACAAACGCAATATTAAACAGGTAAAAAAATTTAGTTTTTATAGTTAAAATCATGATTTGACAATTCAAATCAAAAAGCCAAGAAAATTGAATTTTTGGGTTTTGGAAGCTGGATTTTGGATAAATTGATTTTATTATCCTCACATCTCTAAACTTTTATTATTTTAAATATATATTTTTTTAACATTTCAATTCCTCACATCATTTTTTCATAACAATTTCAAACACTTAAAAGTTTTTATACCATATTTTTTCACCACATTTTTTTAACATATTTTTTTCAACCCAAATTTTTTCTAACCCAAATTTTTTTCAACAGCAATGCTAAACTTTTTTCAACAACAATTTGGATTTTCATGTAACTACTTATAAAAAATAACATTAATAATTTTAAAATTCGAATTTCAATAACTACAATCTTTTTTTATTTTCAGATTGCGATATAAGCAAACCAAAATTATATTTGTTAAAGAGATCTGAAGAAATGTTTGTTTGACTCAGGCCCCGAAAAACCAGACAACATTAAGTGGGAATAACTTTCTGATTAAGAAAGTTTCTTTCTGGTATAGTGCAAATTAAGATCATTTTCCCCAGTCTAATTTCTAGAACTAGTTTTTTCCTGCTTGCCCAAGGAACAGCGATGAAACGAATCTCTTTAATTACTTAGTCATGTATCTCCCAATAAATTGAGTAATATGATGATCTTGTGGTATAAGATTCATAGCTCATAGTTTGGAAAAGAATCAAGGAATAAATGCCTCAAAAGAAATTTAATTCTCCTAAAACATCCAATAGTCGTGTAATTTGTGTTAACGTTGTAAACAATACTGTTTCTGAGAATATAAGAAAGATGAATAATCATTGGGAAATAATTTTCTATCATTTCGTCTTTCCGTATCTTTCCTGTTAAATAATTGTGCAACCTAAATTTGACTGTTAAAAAAATGTGATTAACAGGTTTTAATTTATCAGAAGACAGTTTTTTCAGTATTATTACTTCTTTGTAATTTTAAAAAAAGGGCAATAATTAAAGTTTTTATTTAATACAAATGAATTCATAGTATGAGAATAATCGAATAAAGAAAAAAGTTGTAAATATTGAAATTCGAAATTCAATATCATTTTTTAAGAATGATTACATGAATCAACTAAATTAAACAGTGAATTCATCAATAACTAAAAGTGTGTATAAGTCAGACTGAAACAAATAGAGTCAAATAAAAAAAATGCTGTTAATTGCTGAATGATAGAGCGACTGCAAAAACTCAAATTAATTAACAACTCATTTTATTATTAACTGTTAGCGAATCTCAAACTGTGTAAGTTTGAGTATTTACTATACACGATATCATGTATGAGATTCATGCAATAAATGATCCAAAACGAAAGTAGTTAGAAGAAAAAAAAATTATATAGATGTTTTTTTTTTATGAAAGATACAAACATAAAAAATAAATTTTAAACTTTTTTATATTCTAATTATTTCAAATTGGAACTTTTTTTTTCGAAATCTCTACTACTTTTCGTTATATGTTGCTTACAAAATTAATTACATAAAATCCGTGTGGTAAAATCATAAGTTCAATTAAATTCGATAATTTTAGACACAATACGAACACGACATATTTAATAAATACGAAAAATAAGATAATGAACATAATACGATACATTTATACATGATTAATGTGATACATTTAATACACATATCATACTTATATTAAAAATTTTGACACGCTTAATAATATTGTATTTATAATTACATGATTAACATTAAAAAAATACGATACACATAATAATATTATGTTTTATATTTACATGATTAATATAAAAAAATATATATAAAATACGATACACATGCATAAATTATAAAATTACGACGTGTATTGGTTCTCTATACCATCAGATTTTGCATCTCTTATCAGTCGGCTGATTCTATATGGGATTTTGGGTCCAACTTTTCTCTCTGGTTTGGTATGGAATGGGAATGGTCACGATTCTATTGTTTACTTTTTCTTTTGTTAGATTACATATAATTATTCCTTTCTTGCGCATGGGTCTCAAACTCTTAAAAGTTTCAATCCACGTGAAGACCTGTCATTTGGACGGGTCTGGTTGAGTTTGGATCGGGTCAATTTGGGTCTGAAAATATTTGAGTCGATTTCGGGTTTGGATCATATGGGTTCAGGTCATTTCAAGTTCGGGTCATTTAGGTTTGGGTCATTTCGGATTCGTGTCATTTCGGTTTCGGATCATTTCGGATTCGGATCCTTCAGGTTTGACACTCGGGTCATTTCGGGTTTGTTACTCAGATTAATTGGGTTTGATCGTTCGGGTCATTTTGGTTCAATTTATTAATTTTGAAATAAAATTATATTAAATTTAAACAAATTATTTTATCGAGTCATATTTAATTAAAATTTTGTCAAAATATAGAAAATAAATAATATTAAAAATAAATATAGACATTATAATTTTAATTTAAAAATAAATATTTATCTAACCTGATTTTTCTGATTCGAACATAATCGGGTAATTTTTTGAATTCGAGACTTATGTATCTATTTTATAGTTTTACACAAACGAGTATTATTGTATACCTGAAGGCTGAAACCATTACCTTAAATTCTTAATCAATTTACATATTTGAATTTGATATTTGTAAATATATTATTAATATTATAATATAATGTACAAATCATTATAACAACATACACATCAATGATTTATTTTATATACTGATTAACACATTTAAAACACGATAATTTAACGTATCTTAAACGTGTAGACACGTTTAAATAACACATTTAACACATTTAATTTTTAACATAACATATATAAACTATCAATATTATTTTAAACTTTTAATTATGATACTTATTTAATATATAACTAAATAAAAAATATTTTAAGCATTTAATTTAATATAGCTCTACTCATTTTAGTTAATAGTAATAATATGATTGTTAAAACAAAGGATAAGTAGAGCAAACTTAATTTCTCCTCATATAATATCCGATTTCAATATCTTTATAATAGAAAAAATAATTTAATTAGTATAAATATCATGACCTTTAGACATATATCAAAAAAATCAAAGAATCAAAACTTAATTAATATGAGATATTAAAACTAATTAGTACTTAATACTTACTAGTAAGTAGTTACTACTTAATAGTATAATTTTTTATATATTTTTAAAATAACTTTTAAACATATCATACTGACACACATATATCTAATAAATAAATAAATAAAATTTATTATTTAAGAATTTTCATATACCCAATATATTTTTAATCTATACTTTTCTTTTTTATTTAAAAACATAAAAATTATACTTCTCTCTTTAATTTTAAAACGTAAAAACTAAATTTTAATTAATTTTATCCTATAATATATTATTTTATGTTTAATTTTAAACATAATAAATTTAATAATTTTTTCTATAATTTATATTTTTTAATTTTAAAACAAAAAAGCTATTATTAATTGTATTATTAAAAAGTTTGATGGAGTTTAATTTTTATTTTTTTCATTGAATTTCTGCATCTGTTAAAGATGTAATTTTGTTGATCAATTGGTAATATGCTTGTTTACTTTTTGCATTAGGAATTAAACGGCATATCGTTTTACCTTTTGTAGTGTATTTGAAAATTAGATGTTTTATATAGTAATTGCATACTTTATCATACTCCAAAATGATAATTACAAGTTATAAAATTAAAACAAACTAATAATTTATGTTATAGCCATATATTATTTTTATTAAATTAATATTTTCAAAATAAAATTATACTTAATTTAAGTTCGGAACATTTCGGGTTATTTCGGGTTCGAGTCATTTCGGTTTCGGATCATTTCGATTTCGGGTTATTTCGAGTTCGGGTCATTCTGGATTCGGGTCATTCCGGGTGCGGGTCATTTCAGGTTCGGGTTGGTCGGTTTCGAGTTGTTGACTTTTTTTGGTCAAATCGGGTTGGGTCGAGTTTGATTTCGAGCGGGTTGGGCGGGTTTTTCGGGTTCGGTCAAAATTGACAGGTCTATGTGACCCATTGATAGGAGAATAGAAATCCTCTCTGCCTCTATTTGTGCCCCCACTCTCGTAACGAGCCGCGAATCTATTTTTCTGTATCGCTTTCTTCCTTATTTATTTTCAACTATTTAACGGGAGCTACGGAATACAAATACAACTTATCGGTATTTGATCGGTGATCGAATAGGCGAATTCCACGACACTATCTCCTTTATTTGCATCGTCTTTGTATCCGTGGTTTTTTTTCAAGCGAAATCGGTTTTTTTATTAGATAAACACTACAAGAGAACGTCGAATTACTGACAGATTTATTGTCGACGAAAATAATCCGTCGGTAATAAATAGAATTACTGGCGGAATTTCGAGCATTACCGACGAAATTCCGTCGGTAATGGTTTTGACTATTACCGACGGGATTTTTGAACATTACCGACGAAAATTTTGTATTACCGACGGAATTTATACGAATGAAATTTTTCGTTGGTAATTTCAGTCAGTAATACTTCGACGCGAATTAGATTGGTTCCCGCCAAAGTATTACCGACAGAATGAGGATTATTACCGATGAAATTTTTCGTCAGTAAAAAAAACACGGATTTTTATAATTTTATTAAAAAAATTTAAATCGAAAATTAAATTTCGTCGCAAATAGTTTTTAGCGACTGATTCCGTCACTAATAATTAGCCACGGAATTTTTCGTCTCTAAAAAGTATTAGAGACGAAATTTAGTTTTCTTAATTATTTTAATTTTTTATTCACATAAATCAAATTCAATTTTTCAAAAATTAAATTCCGTCACTAAAAAGTATTAGCGATGGAATTTAATTTTAGAAAAAAAAAAGTTATTTCGAATATCGAGGAACTTTTTACCGACGAAATTTTCGTCGGTAATGACGGAATTTCCGTCGGTGAAAGTCTCAGGCATAATTAAATGCCCGAGACTTCTCTTCTTCTTCTTTTATTTTATTTTTTTCTTTTCTTCTTTCTTCTTTCTTCTCCTCCCCCCCATCTCCTTGCCACCAAGACCTAACCACCTCCGCCCCAACCGTCCGACCGCCACGCCTGGTATGTCTTTTCTCTTCTCTCTTCTTTCTTCTTTACAGATTGATCTTTTTTATTCATTTTTTTGTTGTAATAAATTTAACAAATTTGTTTTGTTTGTGTAGATAATTTTTTATTCATCTTTAAAATGAATTTTTTTATAATAATTATTGCATGAGAAGTGTCAATATGATGACCATCAATTCTGTTGTCTTGGTAGCATGATTTTAAGAATATCTTGCAATGTTCATTCTCTGTAAAAGCTGCTCATTGTCTTTGTTTTCAGGTAATCGGGCCATGCAGTCAAAGCTATACTCTGATGCGATAGAGCTGTATTCTTTTGCTGTTTCTCTTTGTGATGATAATGCAGTTTATTATTGTAATAGGTGCAGCCACGTTATTCATGCATTGGTTTCATTGAACACTATAAAAGCTTCTAGCCTTTGACTTTTAATACTAGTAAACTCGTCTTTTTTGTTCATCTTGTCTTTTGATAATATCAAGATTTAGAAATTTTGGTTCTTGTTAATATTTGGTTTCGAGTAACTTTTAGAGATAATACTTATTTCTTTTATTTGATTGCTGCAAGTTTCAACATTTTCAGACATTCGTTTTCATGAAAATGTAATGTCTAATTGAATTATGATATTGTAATTAATTAAAATATTTGTTTATTTATAATATTAGATAATTTACTTTATTTTGATGGCAAATTATAATATAATTTGGTATAATTTATATAATTTAATTAAAATTTTATTTTTTTTATTCAAAATCATAATTTACCGACAGAATATTCCATCGGTAAAAACATTACCGACGGAATATTCCAGACCAGTTTTTTTTCTACCGACAGACTATTCCGTCGCTAAATAAAAACATTTCGTAGGTATTGTCTTTTTCGACGGAATATTCCGACGGAAATAATCGGTAATACTTTTACCGACGGAATTTTTATTTCCGACAAAAATAGTATCACCGACTTAAGAATTACCGACGAAATTTTTCGACGAAAATTTTCGTCGGTAATACACTACAAGAGAACAGAGAATTAGCGACGAAAGTATTTTTGACGAAATTTAGAACATTACCGGCTGAATGTTTTTTCGAAAACTAAATTCCGTCGTTAATACTTTTTAGCAAAGGAAATTTCGTGGCTAATAAGCTTATTAGCGACAGAACTTTTCGTCGATAAAAAATATTAGCGACGGAATTTAATTTTCATAATTAATTTAATTTTTATTCACATAAATCAATTTCAATATATATATTTTTTGAAAATTAATTTCCGTCGCTAATACATTTTAGCGACAGAAATTAATTTTTGAAAAAAAATTATTTCGAAAATCGAAGAACTTTTTACCGACAAAATTTTCGTCTGTGATAACGAAAATTCTGTCGGTAAAAGTCTTGGGCATAATTAATATGCCCGAGACTTTTTCTTTCTTCTTTCTTCTGTCTTTTTTCTCTTTTCTCTCTTTCCTCTCCTTCCCCCATCCCCGCGCCTTCCGAGACCCAACCCAGCTCCGCCCCTGCCATCCGCCGTCCGAGAGTGCCAACCGTCGTCGTCGTCCGAATTATAGTAAGAATTGTTTGTTTCCTCATTTTGATAATTTACCTCCTGATTGTGTTTTTATTGTCTATAATTTGATATCTGAAAATGTCATGATAGACAAAGCTTCTGTAAATCTTGGTTATTTGCGTAAGGGTGTGTTAAAAAAGTTTAATATTTAGTTATTGATTATATGAGCTTTCCAAATGTGTGGTGTTTTGCTTATGACATGTGTTTATTAGTTTCTATATTGGTAAAGTTGGTTACTTTTTTGGTTACAGAAGATCTTGACGGGTGGTGGGAACGCCATGTTACTTAATAAATATATTGCGATGGAGGGTGGGAACGCTGACAAAATAGTGGAAGTTGAAGAAGAAGCTAGAACAACTCCACTACCTGAAAGGGTAGCTCCATATTACTTACTGTAACTTTCCTTTTGTTGAATATATTTATCTGTTACTTAAAAGTTAAATCTTCCATATTAAGTTGATTTTTTTATAATATTGTAATTTATTAAATATTTTGTTTATTTATAATATTAGATAATTTATTTTATTTTTATGCCAAATAATAATATATTTTTGTTAATATTATATAATTTTAATAATAATTTTTTTTTTAATCCAAATCAAAAATTACCGACGGAATATTCCGTCAGTAATTCATTTCTGCTGATGGAATATTCCGTCGGTAATGTTTTCACCAACGGAATATTCCGTCAGTGTATTACCGACGAAATATTTCGTCGAAAAAAAAAATTTCGTCGGCAATATTCTGTAGGTAATACTTTTACCGTCGGAATATTCATTACCGACGGATTTAGTATCACGACTTAAGAATCGCCGACGGAAATTTCCGTCAGTAAAAGTCTTTATCGACGGAATATAGACTTTTATCGACGGAAAATTTCGTCGGTAAAAGTCCATTCTCTTGTAGTGAATAGTCTTTATCGACGGAATCCGTACTTTTACCGACGAAAAATTTCGTCGGTAAAAATCCGTCCACTTTTATTGAAAGAATCGGGTCAAACATTAAAAATGAACAAGTACAAAGAGAACACACGGCTCATTATGAGAGTGGGGGCACAAATAGAGGCAAAGAAATGAGGGTTGAGGATTTGGATTCTTGATAGGAGCCCATTTTTCACTTGAAATGTAATTTAAAACAAATTTTGCAAATTTTAAATCATGTCAAAATCGGTTTGGATACTTTTCATTATTTTTTTAAGGATCCACTTAATCGATATTTATAGGTATAAGTTAAAAATTATTTAATTATTAATTTAAGAAATTTTTTACATTTAATACATTACTTTTATTGAATTAAAAAAAAAAAACTATTAATTACATTTTTCTTTTTTCTATTCAGTACTTTTTAATACACATATCATTATAATTCACATGTATAACTTTTACAATTATGAAAGGGTCTAACATATGTGATTAGTGATGGTGAATGTATTGAAGAAAAAAAGTAATGAAGAAGAATCAAATCCCACCAAGATTCTATAAACCTTGAAATATTCTTCTTCTTTTTTATATATATTATAGTAGTAGTATTTAATTATTTTTGCTCAATAAATTCCTTAGCTATTGATCAATGGTGGTGAGGGTTCGGTTAATTAACATTGCGTATGTTGAAATTGGTTGTAGATCAACCTTTCCTTTCCCAATTTAGTATCTATATTGAATTTAACTCTATTGACTGAAAAACAGAATCGAATGTGCTCGAATTTTTTTTTTCTTTAAGATAGTATTCTCGATCGATATGATAGAGATATCGGATCGATTTGAAACTTTACGTGCACGATGAGTACAATTATATTGTTAAATCCAACGGTCGGTTCGTTAAAATATAAATAGTATAAAAAGTTACGAAAGTGTGTAAAACTCATTTAGTTTTACACTAATATAAGTAGATCATTCTTCATATATATATATATATATATATATATATATATATATATATAACGCGAGTAATGATAGAGAATATGCCACTATCCAAACGCGTACTTAACCATTGGGGCTACTTGGCTATCACATAAATACAATCTTTGGCCGGTTTGCATGTTCCAATATTATCCATTATCGGATACTATGATATTCGGATGAAGTTGCGAGTGGATACAAATCTTAGTTTCCTAGCATGATCCATGAAGTGGCTTAGATTTTGTCAGCTTTTTTGCGAATATGAATAAATGTGAGAACTCTACACAAAGAATCCTTATCTTGCTCTTTTTGACCTCTTTAAAAATTTGGGTTCTAACATTATTTGTGGAATAATAATTTCTCAAAATACTGACAAGATAAAATCTTAGGTTTCAAGTCAAACAATTAGAATTCTCATTGATAAATTTACAGTATGTTTGAATACACAATAGTAAAAGAAAAGAAAGTAAAAGAGAGGAAAGGAAATGATACATGTACCTCTTGTTTGGATAGTTCAAATTAATAAAGGAAAAAAATTTTAATAACCATTGTTTGGTTTAAAGAGTAAAAAGAAAAAGAAATGATTTATTTTAATAAAAATTTTCAATTATAGTCTTTTTATAAAATAACATATAAAACGTAAAGAAGGTAAAAAAAAATTATTTTATACGTTAAAATATATTTTAACTTTTCTTTCCTTTTTTTTTTGGGTATACAAAAAGTTGATATTTGAAGAAAAAATGAATGGTGCTCAACTCCCTTCATTTTTTTTATTTAAATTTTTTTTATCCAAGCAAAAAAAAAACAAAAAAAAATATCTATTTCTCTCTTGTTTTACTTTTTTTTCTTTCTTTTTTTTTTTAATCTTTTCTTCTCTCTGTCCCAATCCAAATATAGGGCCTTTCAGAGCTTTTTGAGAAGAGTTCTGAAACTGAACTTTTGGTTTCCTAGAAAAAAGGTTGATAACTTGACCCAAAATAGAAAGGACAAATCTTGCAAAGGGCATTCAAAATTGGGTAACCAACTGAAAAAAAACTGCATCCAGACTGAGAAAGATATGACTTTCGGTTAGTAAGTAAAACATGGGCCCCTTAGGGGAAAGAAGGAGAAATCAGACGCTGTATTACCAAAAAAGGCAAAAAAGGGTCCGCTATTGCCCTTTCCATGATTTGACATGTCATTTTGTCATGGCAATGATTCACTAGGGGCCCACAAATTATGCCCATGGCGCTAAAACCCACTAAAGCCCACCACTCCCCCTCCCATTTGGTCCCTAATCTCAAGCACCTTCACAAAATCTGGATATCCTCCATTTTTCAAGATTTTGTTGGACTTTAATATTTGCTTGAACGGGCAGTGGAGGGCTGGAGGCATTGAGAGAACTACTTGTTGTTGGTAAAAAGTGGAATGTTGTTTTTTTATAAATTAAAAAAAAATCGTAGTATGAAAATAAATAAAAGATTTGCAGATGTTGCGATTTAAATCTCAAACTTACTATATGTCATCTCTTAAAGATAATTGCATGAACTATTTAGATTAAACCTTATATTCAAAGTGGAATGCTGTTATTGTATGGTTGGAGCATCTACCAAGTCTATACATTGTGATGGCTCTTTATGCCAACTTAAGGTTAATGATTATTTTAGCTAATTCTTTTCTCTTTGTTAAAAGATGATGGTGTAGCTCCCTTTTCCATAGTTTTAAATTTTAAAAAAATCAAGATTAATGTACTTGGATGAAAGGAAACACTCTAAAACCATAATTATTGTTATATATTTATGTTGAGTTTTGCTAACGAGTGTCCTTAGAACACTCTTTAAGATTAATTAATATGTTATTTATAATAATAATATTGTATTAAATGCAAAAGTTGACAACTTTATTTATTATTTTCAATGTATTGATTGAAAATATTACTATATTTAATAATCTTAAATAATAACTTAGGGCACTCGTTAGTAAAATTCATTTATGTTATCTTATGAATGTTTTGGAAAAAGTAATCCACTGATTCGAATTTTTTTCTCTAAGATCTTTTCAAGTTCCCAAATTTTCTTCTACCTCTTAACCTTTTAAGTTAGTGCTTATTGCACCAAAGAATTATAATGATGGTCCAAAGAAGATTTCATTAGCCAATATCAAAGCATCTTACATGATCTGATAATGTTTACTCGATCCCTTTACCCTTAGGTTTTTACATCATCATCATCTGGACAACAAAAACATGAAATCTTTGCCTACTCATTGATAGTTGAATCTAGATTTTCGTGAGGGTAAAAACACATCATTTTCAATGAATAATACATCTTTAAATTCTAATTGGAGCATGAAAAAAGTGGATTAAGTCTTTGGACTCGGAGCAGCCTTTTAACAATATGATAGCAATAACAAAGCAAAACAGGCTATTCAAACCCGTCCGAAGTTTAGCATTAGAATTATAATTCCGGCCAGGAGTGTAATCTAGGAAGAGAAATTTGTGTGGTTCAGAGGAGGTCTTAGGTTCTTGTTCTTAGATTGCTTTTAATACTATATTGAATTGAAATGGAAAGGAAAGGAAAGGAAAGGAAAAGAAAAGAAAAGAAAAGAAAGGAAGGAAAAGAGAAGAAGAAGGAGAGCGTTGAGCAAGCATCACAATAGCGCCCATACAATATAATATTAAAATAACCCATGATTATATATTTATAATTAAAAATTATGATCATACGCGATTTTAATTTTAGAAATATGTTTGGATTTTATTTTTATATTATATTAATTTTAATTTATTTTCTACATATGTTAAAATTATTTTCTATATAATTTTTAAAAAAAAATAAAATCTTTAATTGTTGTAATTTATAAATCAAACCTTAATTAATTTGAACAACCTTAAAATTCAAGCACTAAATTGAACATTTAATCTTATATTTCTTAAGATTTAATTTTTAATTTTACAATAAAGATAACACATACAATTTGTTAATATAACCCATGATAATAGATAAAGTTTTTAGTTTTCATAGACACGGGTTATATTAGTATTCAAAAATACAGATTTTTTAGTATTTATAGACAACCCTAAAATAAGGATAATAGAAAATTTTATTAAATATAAATCTAGACAGTTTTGATATTTTTTTAAATTTAAGATAAGTTTTTTTTTATAGAATTAAAATATTTTGTTTGTAATTTAAAATAGAATATATATTTGAAGATTAAGTGAATAGATAAGATAGTTAAATATAAAATTGAAAAACTTAGACAAAATATTTTTTTTAATTTTAATTTAAAATTGAATATAATAATAATTAAAAGTCAGCTTGTCTTACGTGTTATTAAGAGGAGATGTCCACGTAATCTGTCATGTCAGCAGTACTTACCCAATTAGCATGTACCATGTTATATTATATTATATATATATATGATTTGTACAAAAATATCCTATATCTAAAATAATAATAAAAAATCAAGCAATAATATTATATCGTAATTTTTACTATATCCTATTATAAAATTATTTTATCCAAAAATCAACTTTCAAATCACAAAAGTATTATTTTTTTTTTATTTGAATTGTCAAAACGTAATTTTAATTTTAAAAATTATATCAACATCAATGCTAAACGGAGCTCAAATTCCATAACTCTTTCCCTTATAAGAATAAATTAAAGTACAAACTCCATGAAACAAAAACCTGTCTGAAAAATTAAAGTAATAAAAAGATCTCAAATCTTTAGTAATCAATTATTGGATTGTGACTTATAAGTACTTTTTCTCAAATAAAAACAATTCTTCTCAAAATGATAAAAGACAAACTTCAAAAGTGACAATATCCGATAATCGAATATCATATAACCATTCTTGCATCAACAAGGTTCATTGTGTCTTCTCTATTTTACTTTCACCACTAAAAGAAAATTCTCTTTTGAATATGAAAAGCAGAAGTTAAGAGTATCTTCTTCAAGCACCACTTGTGATTGAGACAGATGCCGGAAATCGACATATGTTTGGCTATCAAATTTCACGTGCTTATTAAGGATAAAAAATAAAAAGAAAAATAAAAAAGAAACTTTGCCTGGAAAGGTTCTTAGATTTCGTGGAGCTAGGATCACGAAGAAAAAAAAAAGTTGGTTTTTTTAAGATAAATAAATAAAAGATTATGGAATCCAAAAATATTTTGATTAATTTGTCAAGGTACCAGAGTATGGCGGTGCAATTTATCTATATATATAAAAAATAGGGGGAAATTTTAAAGTAGCTTTATTCTGCAAGAAAAAAAAACAAAAAGTAAAAATACTAATAAAATTTTATCAATAAAATATAGGAAAAGAAGCCAATTTTTTTTTTTTTAAGAATCAAGTTAAAGGTCAGATGTAATGTTCAAAATGCGAATTAAATTTTGGATCAAAAAAATGCGAATTACATTCAAAATTTTCGTTTCACTTTTTCACATTCTTTGAAATTTTTAATGGAAATAATTCTACATAAACAAAAAATATATCCTATGTGAATAATTAGTACTTTGGTTCCAAAAATGAAGTTTCTTATAAAAAAAAAATTGATTACTCAAAATTCAGCTTGATTCGTCGAACTCAAAAAAAAAATTCGTTATTTAAAATTGTTCAAATATTAAAAAAAAAATTATATTAATATTTATTCAAATCGGACGAATAATATGATTCTTAAACAATTTTAATTTCATAATTTGCTCTCAACTGGTCCCTACTCTATTAGTATTATTGACTAATGATTTAGCCCAATGGTCCAATGAACTTGTGAATTTTTTCTAATGCAACTGGTTTTATTAATTGCTAGAGAAATTCCATACCCAAATACAAAGGACTGGTTTAGGATTATTTTTCATTATTTTGTCTTTTTTTTTTTAATTCTCGAATCTGCATATAATTTTGGAATTTGCATCTAAGAATCTGCTACCTTTATACTTATGGTGAACTAATCATTTTCTTAACAATTTAATTTCAGTTAAAACAGAGAAATTTATGTTTTCTGTTTCATATCTTTTTGGGTTATAAATTTTGGGCTTGAAATAGGGTCATTGAATTATTGCTATTTGGGCTTATATAGTTAAAAAAATCTAAAAGGCAAAGTGTTTCGCCCCAATCAATTTGGAAGCCCTTTACAAGTGCAAGAGAAGATCCAACTTTCTTGTATTATAACTTAATTTGTCAATACCGTCAACGAAATTTTTAGATTTTATAAACGAGATTAATAAAGTGACACATATTTTTTAAAGTATATTAAAAAAATTGAAATATGTGACTGATTCTTTCTAAAATCAATTGTCGATATATTAAAAACGAACTCAAAAAATTAATACATACAAAGACAGTAATTTTTATTAAAAATAGCACAAAATATTATTGTCCAAACTTAGAACAATTGTTGGGAACAATTTCTTTTCCCCCCTTTTTTTCTTTGTTCTCTAGCTAATAACATGTTTTATTTGTTAAAAAAGAGTAAAGCAAAACACTCTAATATATAGGTTTACTATTATATCTAAAATCCTTTTTAACACAAACTTACACTTCAAATTTATAATCTCTCTCTATGCTATACTTCTATTTATCGTTTAAATTAAATATAAGAACAAAGTGACAATATCGGTTTTTCGTGACTATTGGATGAATCATATGCCCTTTAAATGAAATGAAGAATAATTTGTCATTAAATTTAGTAAGGAATTTATTTCATGCACTAATCAAACACAATGTATCTTAGGTATTTTTATCATATAAATGTTGCTCACAAATTAATAACATAAATTTATTAATAATATACACAATTTTTTTATTTTGGGTTCGGGTTCAAGTTGGACTATATATCGAGAATCATGTATTCATGTTATTTATAATTTAACATGTCGGATTCGAAGTTTTTGTGAATATCAATAATTAGGTTCAAGTAAGTTCACCTAATAAGTATTGATTTTTAATCAAATTCAGATATAATAAGATATCGATAATTGAGTATCTAATCTTTTTCTTATTTATATACTATTTTGTTCCACAAAAGATTGCTTTATAAAAGCACAAAATATATATATATATATATATATATATATATATGTATTTTAAGCTATTCATTTCACACGGGAAAGGATTTGTCACACTTTGAGACTTGGCAATGTCAAGGATAATTCAAGTTTTTCTTTCCAAGCTTTTCACACTATTAAAGAATGAATAAATAGTGAAAAACAAAGAAAAAAGAGAGACAAGATATGAAGATGCGATGGGCTACTTTATGTCTTCAATTGCTCATAGAAGAGAGGGAAAAAAAAGAATTCAAATCTAAAAATATCTCAATATTCAATCCAAGTTGAAGCATTTTCATACATTTGAAAAGCATGATTATGTTGGAGATATTGGTGCTATTTCTTGCATATAATAATTTGATCATCCAAAAAGAATATAGTATACATTTGTTCATGGGTTGGACCGGGCCGAACTTATATATGGTATCAACATCATATATGTTTGCCTAAGTCTGGCTCGGCCTGAAATATGGGCCTCAAATTCTGTTCAAATCCGTCTATATTTGTAAATGGATAATCCAACTCCGTTTAGACCCGCCCATATTTAAAAAAAAAAAAAAATTATTTTTATTTAATTTTTAGTAATTTTATATATTTTTCTTTTATTAAGTTCTTAAACAGGGACAACTTAACATATTTTTTTAATATTTACACTATAATATTATATATTTAATCTTTATATGACATAAATTACATAATATATATAAAAATAAAATAATATATTATTTAATTAGAAACGGATAGGGTCGGCTCAGGCTCGGTCTTGAATGTTTAAGCCAAGGCCCGACCTTTTTTTTAAACAAGCCTCATTTTTGCCCAAACCCATTGTTCGGGCTTAATATTTTTGTCCAAGCCTTCCCAAATATTGGACAGGTCTTCGGGTTTGGACGGGTAGCTCGGCCCTTAAACAGATCTAATTGTGAGTGAATCCAAAGGATCAAGCGTGCCTCCGTTACCATATAACTGATAATTCATTTATGCATGTTGTGTCTCGTATTTTTTTCGTATTAATTATGTAAACATAAACATAACAAAAATTATTAGATGTATCAAAATTTTAAATATAAATACAATACGTATATTAAAAGTGTCATATTAATCATATTTAAACGTGTCATGTTATATTTATTATACTATTTTTATATTTATTAAACGTATCATATCGGTATTATATTTTCACACTATATTCAAAATTACAAGATCTATAGTACTATAATTGAATGCAATCAAAAGAAAGGAGCTGTTGGAAAACGTTTTACTTTATAGTAAAGCCTTTGTTGTGTAAGGAAGTTGGAAATTAGATCGGTTAAGATTATACAACAATTTTTAAAAATTTATATTTAACGGATCTGAAGATCAAATTTTAATATTTATATTTTTTTTTATCTCGAAACGGTAATTTATATATATATATATATATAAATAAATAAAGCCTTCACTGTGTAAGACAAAATCTTTGTGAGGCCAGCCCTCAGCCCAGGCAGATTCATTGAACCAAATCTTAGAATACTAAATTTTGCTTTACTCCAAGGTACAAGTTCCCCTGCAAGATTCACCATTATTTGAGTAAAATATACTAGTAAAAGACATAAATGTAATACTAACGTTTTTGTCTTAATATATTGTATAACAGTTAGCTGGTTTGAAGATACCAAGAAAACCCAACGTGCCAAGCTCGTGACCTAAGAGCCAATAACGGGATTGACACACTTTTCAAGACATAAAATATCCAGAAATTCACGAAATTTACAGTTCAGTAACTTGACGTCAACAGCAGTTTCCTGGAAAAGCAGCAAAAATGTTTTTGAAAAAAATTTATGTGTTTTACGGTGAGAAATTTTACAATGAAAATCGGTTTAAACCTTTAGTTGGTAAAAATTTCAAAAATTTGTTACGTGAAAGTAATTTGTTTTTTTTTTTTTTTTTGATTTTTGGTGGGTTTAATCAATTTTAAATAATATGAATAATTATCAAATAAGATGAAGCATTAAAAATATTTAGAAGACGTTTGGTATGATGGAAAGTGATCATTTTCCATAGAAAGTAATTGGTGGAAATGTGATTCTCATGTTTGTTATGTTAAAAACTGCTCACTTTACTGGGAATGTAACTTTCTTTGGAGAGTTACTTTCCCACAAGCATTTGAATGTGATTCCCATGAGAAGTGGTGGGAAAGTAACTTTCCCATGTAGTTGGAAAGTTAAAAAAATGTTAAAGACAACATTATCCTCTTTCTATTTGAGTCAAAATTATCAATTAAAATATTATTTTAAAATATTTCGTACAAATATTTATTAATAATAAATATTACTGAAATATTTAAATAATATTTAATTTGCATTCTGGTTTTTAATTTTTCAATTACTTGAGAATAACTTCGAAAATTTATTATTAACAAACATTTTTTTATCATAAAAATAACTCAAATTACCAATTTAAATATTATTTTTAAATATTTAGTATAAATGTTTGTTAATAATAAATATCATTGAAATATTTAAATAATATTTAATTTTTATACAACCTTTTAACTTTAAAACTACATGAAAGTAATTTCAAAATTTTATTATTAACAAATATTTTTTATCATAAAAATAACTCAAATTATGTGTTTTACCATAAAAACAAATATTTTTTATCATAAAAAAATTTATGTGTTTTACGGTGAGAAATTTTACAATGAAAATCGGTTTAAACCTTTAGTTGGTACAAATTTCAAAAATTTGTTACGTGAAAGTAATTTGTTTTTTTTATTTTTTTGTTTTTTTTATTTTTGGTGGGTTTAATCAATTTTAAATAATATGAATAATTATCAAATAAGATGAAGCATTAAAAATATTAGTGTTTGCAATAATAATAAAAAATATATTCATGAAATAATAATACGTGAAAGTGTTCGTTAAGGATTTTAAAATATTGTTCATTTTTAGTTCACTTAAATTAAATGAATTAGTTCACGAATATTAAACAAATATATTCATGAATATATAATCGAACATGTTTGCGAACAATTAAAAATCTGTTAATGAACAATAAACAAACAAACAAATAAATCAATTAATTAATTTAAAGTTATTATTAAATAAATGTATTGTACACTAGACCTGCTCATGGGCAGGGCCCGCAAATTTTTTAACTTCTTTGCCCAGTTCGGGCCCGCTAGCCCGAATTCACTGTTCACCTTTAATAATTTTTTTATTTATATTTTTATAATTAAATTTAAATAAAAAAATATTTTTTATTCTATGAACAGTGATCCGGACCGACACAGATCAGGAAAACACCTGCCCAGACCGGCCCAGTACAGACATGCTACCTGTCCAGCCTAACAAGCTCGATATAAATTAAACTGGATATGGAATAAGCTTTTAATGAAGTTATTTTCGATTAAAAATTAAATAAAAAATAGTGTTGACGAGATTAATATATTTTAAAAATATATAAATATTTGACTTAACAAAAAAACCCTCAAAATTCAAACCTTCAAAATATTTTTTTATTATTGATGCAAACAAAATATTTTTTTAATTATTTGACTTTTTATAATTCTCCACGGTTCTCACCCTTCTCATTTTAAATGTTTACACTGTAGTAACCACCGTGTTTTAGATGATAAAGATTATGGAGAGTTTTAGGAGGAACTTAAACTATATTTTATTATATATAAATATGATAAAATTATATAAAATTTTCATGTTTATATATAATTTTTTTTTATATATAAACATGATAAATTACGTATAAATATGACAATTATATATAAACATGTGTACACACAAATTTAGCGTCAAAAAATATGACAAGGAAAATTTGGAGTCAAATAATATTTTATTAATCAAACTTTGAGGTTACAATCTCTGAATATTCTTAAAGAAAGAAATCCTTTGATTCTTTTCTTCAGTAAAATTTTGATTCAAGGGTCTTCACGACTTGATCTTGAATCGGCGAGATCTGCTTCAAGGGTCTTCTAGACTTGGTCTTGAAAAACAGGAATTATCTCCTTTCCTTCGATGGACAAGATCGGAGAGCAGCTTCTTAGAGAATTCTCAAGAACAAGCACCGCGTTCTTAGAATTTCTCTAATTTCTTCTTAAGAATTTTGAGAGGATTTGGCTCTTCAAAATCTTCTTCTCTTCAGGCTTTCTGAATTGTGAATTTGTGTTAAGGGGAGGTCTCTATTTATAGTGGTAGCTAGCCAGGTGAAAGAGAGTTTTAAAAGAACTTAATCTCCTTATTTATCTCTTAATTAATTTAATTTAATTAGAGATAATATCTTCTTATTTATCTCTTAATTAATTTAATTTAATTAGAGATAAAATACTTATTTTTTTATCACTTAATTAATTTAATTTAATTAGAGATAAAAATTTATTATTTATCTCTTAATTAATTTAATTTAATTAGAGATAAAATATTTATTTTTATCACTTAATTAATTAATTAAATTAGAGATAAAATATTTTATTTATCTCTTAATTAATTTAATTTAATTAGAGATAAAAATTTATTATTTATCTCTTAATTAATTTAATTTAATTAGAGATAAAAATTTATTATTTATCTCTTAATTAATTTAATTTAATTAGAGATAAAAATTTATTATTTATCTCTTAATTAATTTAATTTAATTAGAGATAAAAATTTATTATTTATCTCTTAATTAATTTAATTTAATTAGAGGTAAAATAATTATGACACATGGGTGAAATTTGATTGGCTAACCCATGAATCCTTGCAATTTGATTGGTCAAACCATGTGTACATATTTAATTAATTATAAAATAATTAATTATAATATGATATTATCGATTTCACATGGAAATGTATAATTTAATTGAAAATTTCTTAATTAAAAGAAATTTCAATTAACACGTGGCAATTTGTAATTGGTTACAAATTTTCTCCTTCTACAAATGCCCCCTCAAGACTTGGTTACGTACACGAATTTTTTTTTTTTAGTGTAGCAAGTGGACAAGTCTTGAAATTTAATTTGCTTTTGATGTCAGAATTTATTTACACCAATTAATTATCCTCATATAATTTTGCATATGAGACGAAAAAAATTGATTTAGCAAATGAATGGACGATCGACCCACTCTAAATGATTTAGCACAAAATAAGTATCGGGCCAACATTGGCCTACGTAAAGAAAATATAGGCCAATGTTGGCCTACGTAACAAAAATGGTTTTAAGCAAAACTTAAAATTTTTTTTTTTTTAAAGAGTTTGACTTGGTAAAAGAACCCAATAGCCCATGCAAAATATAGTTCACAGTTTGAAGACTTTCTACAACTCCAAAGAATTTGAGTTTGATCTAATCGCTTCTTTACTCAAATTAATTTCAATTAAAACTCAACTTCCAGCTTTAAAGAAATTCTAATGCAATTAGAAGTTCTATTCCTTGACCACTTGAATTATTTTCCCTATAAAAGCAAGGCCTTCTCAAGCTAATTTGCATATCAAATTAATTGCCAAAGGTTGCTACGTTGGAGAGCTTAACAGGTGAGTTTTTTTTTTTTTTATTATTATTTTTTTTTATTATTTTTTTTTTTTTCAAATTATTTTCCTGCAAAACTCACATTCGACAATAACAACAAGAACAAAATTGTTAGCTTTTTCTGTTCCTGTTCATTTACTTCTACCATGCACTTTCTTTCTTCCTCAACAAGTACGTCGAGCCATCTCTTAGCCATGAAAGTCTTGACAGCATCAACCCCCAGGTTTATTATTTCCCAAGGTGGAATGACAAGAGGATTTTGTTCCAAATTGAGTTTCATCAGCTTCTCAAGCCGACCAAATGTATCAGGAAGAGCATGAATTTGGTTGTTACTGAGATCAAGCTCTTTAAGGTTGCTCAACTCACCAAGCGTGTCAGGAAGTTCCCATGTAAGACAATATAAGCCTTGGCAATAATCTTGGCTTTTGACAACATACCAGCCGTGGGTCCCTCATGTTGAATATCTCTTGAATATTGGCATTAATCCATAGTCCATATATCTCTTGAATATTGGCATTAAATAATGACGCAACATGCATTAGATTCCCATGCAATTGACACCTTGCACCATAATCTTGCATTTATTTCTAAGCCATGCATAATATTCTTTTATGCATGATTTTGGTTAATTGTTCATTACATGCATGTTGACACGTTTGCCTTGCATGTTTCACTTTGCCATAAACAAATCTCATGCATTACATATTTTCATTCTTCTTCATGCGCGACTTTTCTTCCAAGACTTTTTTTTTTTTTTTTTTATTATTATTTTTTTTTTTTGACATTTTTTTTTGTTTGTTTTGTTTTTGTAGAATCAACATGGTGTACTTCAAAGATCACAAAGATTATCTTGTGATTCTTTCCAAGGAAGACGAAGACATAAAAGAAGGATTATATCTCTTCATCAACAAGCCCATATCGGGTAGATATAAATCCGCTTGGAAATCATTTGATTTTCCTGCCACTCTAGAAGATTGGTCGATAGAACTTTCTCCAACTTCACAATCTTCTCCAAAGGCGAGATCTCTTCAATCTAATCTTCACGTCAATACTTCTAATCATGAGAAGTTTGACACGTTGGGAAGCCGTATCATTTCCGAAAGGTCATATTGGGGATTTTCCTTCAAGATTTTTGAGATTACTGGGTAATTCTCTTCGAGATTACGTAATTCTTTTTGAGATTATGTAATTCTCTTCGAGATTACGTAATTCTTTTCAAGACTATCAGAGACTATTGAGCGTTTTCATTAAGATTCTCGAGATCGCGTAATTCTCTTCGAGATTACGTAATTCTCTTCAAGACTCTCGAAGATTATTGAACGGTTTTCATCAAAATCTTCGAGATTGCGTAATTCTCTTCAAGACTCTCGAAGATTCCTAGAGAATATTGTTCAAGACATTCAAGATTATTGAAGCCCTTCAAGAACCATTTTAAGACATCCTTGATGGCCACAGAGATCAGGTTTATTGGCGAACTTCCTTCAAGACTGTTGGAACCTTCTGAAGACCACTTTGAAAGATCCTTGATGGCCAAAGAAGATTTATCCAAGATGTTGCTGTATCCAGATGGAGGATCAGATAGAGCATGCACCGGACTTGATGGCTAAGGAAGATCCATCCAAGATGTTGTTGTGAAGTATGTTGGAAATTTCTAACGACGACTTGGAGATTTTCGTGATACTTTCAAGTAAACAAAAGATAATATTTGAGTCAAACAATTTTTTTTTTTTTTTGTTTGGACTGAACTTGGCAATGAAACCAAGCTGCCTACGTACCCTCGAATTTGAAGGATCAAGTCATAACGTAGTTCATCTTTTTTTTTTTTTTTTTTTTTGTGCCCTAACTTTTGCCTAAGTTGTCCTAGAAAGGATTTTCAACATAGCGGACTTTTTTTTTTTTTTTGGGTGCAGTTTAAGCTCGTGCTTAGGAGCAACATACAACAGTTTAAGCTCTTGCTTAGGAGCAACATACAACAGTTTAAGCTCTTGCTTAGGAGCAATATCTTCTTTAAGCATAGTAACGCTTCAAAAACTTTCCATTGATCGGTCCAACTTTGACACCATCTTGATCAACGATCTTGTATGCACCATTAGTATAAACTTCTCGAACAACGTATGGTCCATCCCATTTTGAAAGGAACTTGTTGCCAATACGATGTGAAGTATTTATGGGTCTTCTTACAGCAAGGACTAAATCTCCAACTTGGAAAGATCGCTGCTTGACTTTCTTATTAAAAGCTTTGGATAGTCGAGCTTGATAGCACTCCAAGCGTTGTTGGGCTTCCAACCTTTTCTCATCCAGTGCTTCTAATTCTTCCAAACGTAAGCGTACATTGTCTTCACTAGAAAGATCTTCCTGGATTGCAATCCTTAATGACGGAATTTGTCGCTCAAGTGGTAGAACAGCTTCCACACCATAAACAAGTGCATATGGAGTGGCTTGAGTTGGTGTGCGATATGTAGTTCGATAAGCCCACAGAGCTTCTCCTATCCTTTCATGCCAATCTTTCTTTGAACGGTTAACAACTTTCTTGAGAAGATTGCACAAAGTCTTGTTAAAAGCTTCTGCTAATCCGTTTGCTGGAGCATGGTACATTGAAGACTTGTACTGCTTGAAGTCAAACTGTGCACATAATTTACTCATGTTAAACTGCTTCCCATTATCAGTTATGATGTGACGAGGTACACCATACCGATAAATGATGTTTGTCCTGATAAAAGTTGCAACAGTTTCTTTTTTTGCTTCCCTGTAAGGTGCCACTTCTGCCCACTTTGAAAAGTAATCTGTAGCGGCAAGTATATACATATGCCCTAGTGAACTCTTAGGTAATGGTCCTACCAAATCAAGTCCCCAAGCATCGAACGGCCAAGATGTGACTGTCGGATGTAGTGGTTCAGGAGGTTGATGGATGAAGTTTGCATGAAACTGACAAGCTTGACATTTCTTGGAGTAGTCCATGCTATCCTTTACCATTGTTGGCCAATAGTATCCCATTCTTTTAATTTGAAAGTGCAATTTAGCTCCAGACTGATGTGCACCACAAATTCCTGAGTGAGCTTCTTGTAAGGTTTTGGATACTTCATCTTCTCCTAAACATCGAAGGAAGACACCATCAAAAGAGCGGCGATAGAGCGTACCCTTGAAGTAAATAAATCGAGGAGCTCGACGTTTCACTTCTGTTTTATGCCTTGGATCATTGGGTAGCCTCCCATGCTCTAAATAATCAATCAATGGTTGTCTCCAATCTTCTTTTTCAACTTCGTAAACTGAAATAACATTGGATTCCGTATTATTATCTTTAAAATCAACTGGAGGCAAAATCCATCGTTTGCAAAGAGGGACTTTTATTTCTACACTTGGCATGGCAAGAGCTGATGCTAGATTAGCTAGAGAATCTGCTTGCTTGTTCTCTCTTCTTGGTACATGTTCCAAGCTTACATTGTCAAACCATTCCAAAATCTTCTTTGCATAGTTGACGTATGGTAAGAGGTCGGGCTTCTTAACTTCATAAAGTGAAAGAAGTTGGTTGATGACCAATTTGGAATCCCCAAACACTTTAAGTTGAGTGATCTTCATATCCACTGCCATTTCCAATCCAATGATCAGAGCTTGGTATTCTGCTACATTGTTGGAACAATTTTCAATGAGAGTAAATGCATAAGGCAATACATCTCCTTCTGAAGTGACAAAGACAACACCTGCTCCAGCTCCATCTTGACGGGCAGCTCCATCGAAGAATAGTTTCCATGGCCTGGGAATTTCGATGAAAAGAACATCTTCATCTGGGAGATCTTCAGAGAATTCCCAATCATCTGGAATCGGATGGTTTGCAAGGAAATCGGCAAGTGCTTGCCCTTTAACGGCCTTTTGTGGAATATAAGTAATATCGAACTCTTGTAGCAAAAGAGCCCATTTTGCCAATCTTCCACTGAGCACAGACTTGGACATGAGATATTTGAGGGGATCTGCTCGCGAAATCAAACGAACAGAATGAGCTTGCAAATAATGTCTCAGCTTTTTAACTGCAAACATCAATGACAAGCAAGTCTTTTCAATGGGAGAATAATTTAATTCAGCACCATTAAGAGTTCTACTAAGATAGTAGAGTGCGGTTTCTTTTCCTTCATCATTCTCTTGTGCCAATAATGCTCCTAAGGAACGTTCTTGTGCAGCAATATAAAGGATTAACGGCTGTCCTGGTATAGGTGCCTTCAGAATAGGTGGTTGTAACAAAAAGGTCTTAATGCTCTTAAAAGCATTACTGCAGGCCTCATCCCAGACAAAAGGGACATCCTTCTTCATTAGCCGGCTAAATGGTTGACATCGACCAGCCAAGTTTGAGATGAAACGTCGGATATATGCCAATCTTCCTTGCAGACTTTTAAGTTCATGCAGATTGCGCGGTTCAGGCATTTTCATGATTGCATCTATTTTTGATTGATCGATCTCAATCCCACGATGTCGTACGATGAACCCCAAAAATTTGCCCGAGGATACTCCGAACGCACACTTGAGCGGATTCATCTTCAATTGGTATCTACGCAATCTTTCAAACACTTGGCGAAGATCAGCAAGATGATTGGATTTTTCCTTTGACTTCACTACCAAGTCATCAACATAACACTCGACATTCTTGTGAAGCATATCATCAAAGATCTTTTGCATTGCTCTTTGATAAGTAGCACCTGCATTCTTTAATCCAAACGGCATAACTTTGTAACAGTATATACCTTTTGGAGTTCGAAATGCGGTAAGTTCTTCATCTCTTGGAGCCATGCGAATTTGATTATAACCAGACGATCCATCCATAAAGGACAAAGCTTCATGGCCAGTTGTAGCATCAACCATTATTTCTGTTATAGGGAGAGGAAAGTCGTCCTTTGGGCAAGCATTGTTCAAGTCTCGAAAATCTACACAAACTCGAAGTTGACCATTTTTCTTTCTCACTGGAACAATATTTGAGATCCAAGTGGGATACTTGACTTCTCTAATAAAGCCAGCTTTGATGAGCTTATTGACCTCAGCTTCAATTTGGGGGATCAAGTCAGGATGGAAGCGTCGTTGAGCTTGTTTGATAGGTCGGACACTTTTCTTGACAGCCAGATGATGCATAGCTACTTTTGGATCAAGTCCCGGCATCTCTTTGTAAGTCCAAGCAAAGATATCTCGATACTCTATCAAAAGATCAAGATAGGCTTTTTCTTCTTCTGGTGGTAAGCAAGCATTAATAAAGACCGGTCGTGGATCTTCACTAGTACTGATGTTAACCTCCTTTAGCTCATCAATAGTAGCTTGATTTCCTTCTTCAAAGGACGAAGGGGCTTCTTGGGCTTCTTCTTCTTGAGATTTTTCACCAGTTTCTTTCACAGATACATGGTTCGAAGTAAAGATTTCTGTTTCTTCAAGTTCTTCTTCCTCTGAGGATAAGACTGATTTGGTTATAACCACTGTGTGCTTTCTAGCCTTTAAAACTTCACCAGTAGTTACCTTCCATTCGCTTTGCCTTTTCATTCGAGAAGGAATTTTGCTGTGAAAATCTCTTGATTCCTTTAAAGTGGAAGATTTTCTTTTTCGGCCACAGTTAACTTCTTCAGAGTACGGACTTCCAAGCCTTGAGTGAATGGAAATTGGTTTACTTACAGAAACTTCACTGCATTTTTCTCCCATTCGTTCAAAAACTGACCTTCGTGATGATTGAATGCTCAAACGATCAAACACTGAACATTGTGTTGAGCGTGCCCCCAAGCGATCAAACACTGAAAGTTTTGGTGGCTTCACTGCATCTTCTTGCTCCTCGGGAACTTCCTCCACATTTATGTACCTTGAAGTTTGTTTATGAATCTTCAATTTTAATGGAGAATATCCAAGCCCCTCTCTAGAAGTTCCGATGTGATCCATCTTCTTTTGCCAGACCTGTCGGATCTTGAATGAACTTTGCGGTTTTTCTTTGCTAGGCTTTTTTGTCTCGTGAGCCAATTTTGCAACATCCTCTTGTTTATATCCAGCTTTGACAAGCAACCTATAAGCATTAGGATCAAAATCTTTAGCTCGATGAGTAGGAAGATCCTGATGTTCGCAAAGAGATTCTTCCACCGGTCTAACAAATCCTTGCAGTGGAGGTATAAGGCCTCTTGATTCTTCTAAGTTAGTGAGAGGAAGAGTCAGATCCTTTAAACCTTGAGCAAGTTCATCTTCTCCAACTGTGGAAGAAGCCAAATTCTTTCCCTTTTGCTTTAATTCTTGCATCGGGTTGGTCATTACTTCTTCAATAAATGTATCTTTGAGATAAAACTTTGCATCCGCGAAATGTGCTTCTGCTATAGTAAATGGCTTAGAGTCTGCAAGGATCGTCTTGACTTGCCCGTTTCTGCAATACTTGAGACATTGGTGCAGAGTTGAGGAGACTACACCATTTTGATGTATCCACGGTCGTCCTAACAACATGTTGTACGTCGTTTTGGCATCGATTACATGGAAAAGTGGACTTGACTCCATATCTCCAATGAAAAGTTGAAGTCTAAGTTTTCCAAGAGCTCTTTGTCCCCCTTGGTTGAATCCTTGGATCATCAAGCGGCTTTGCATCAATTCGTCCAAAGGAACTCCCAATTCTTTCATTGTCATCAACGGGAGTATGTTGACAGCAGAACCATCATCGATCAAGATTCTATTGATCTTCTGTTCCCGAGTATATCCTACGACGAACAACGGCCGATTATGAGGGGTTGACCCTAGCAATAGATCCTCATCAGAAAAGTTAATTTTCATAGCACAAGAATGCTCATCAACTTCAAATGCTACTGAGTCTGTGTTGTTTTCATTATCTTCATTGCCACCGTTATGGTAACAAGTCATGAAAACCAAATCTTCATTTCTAAGCTGAATTGGCATGAATTCGTTTAAAGTGATTTGCCTCCTTGACTTCCTTCCTACTGAATTTTTGCTCCGAGATGGCATTTTTGCTTCTTGAGGCACATTGGGCTTTAGAAATTTAGATGGTTGTTTGACCATCTTAGTTCTTGTAGGCACTTTCACAACTTTTGGAAGATTCTTCTTTTTGTTTTTTCGGCGTGTGACTAGAGTCCAACCATCGTAATCTTGATTTTGTCTTTGAAGCAAATAGTTGCCCCCACTTCTCTGAAGATCCGCCATCGTACTTGTACTTGGAGTCAGTATGATGGGATCAAAAGAGCCAAATTTTATGGTTCTATCCAACAAATTGGATTGAGGAACCATATCGACTGATGCCAAATTTGACGACACCGTTTCTTCTTCAAACTCGATTTTCCCTTCTTCATAGAGTCGCATGATTCTATCCTTCAAAATAAAGCACTTCTCTAGAGGATGGCTAATCAAGCGATGATACTTGCAATAATTGGGGTCTTCTACTTTATCAGCTTCTTCAGGTCGCTTCATTTCTGGCAACTGAATCAGCTTAGTCTTTAAAAGTTCTTCAAGAATGCTTGAAACATCAGAATCCGGAAAAGGATACTTCTTTTCTTGTCTCTCCTTCAAAGTGATCTTGCCTTTACCTTTGTCTTGGATAGGAGAAGATTTCGTCTCTTGAGATTGTTTTGACTTGGGAGATATCTTAAGAGGCTTGGTAGTTACAGCCATGGACTGTTTGCTTTCTCCCTTGTTGACAAAGGTTTTGCCCCCTTTGCGGGTATCTTGTTTTTCCTTGGCTTTCTTTGGCTCTTGCACCGGAGGTTCTTGATTTCCAGCAGCTGTCATACTCAACTCCATATCATGAGCACGAGTGGCTAATTCTTCAAAGGTCTTAGGCTTAATGCCTTGAAGAATGTAACGCAAGCCCCAATTCATGCCTTGGATGCACATGTCAAGGGCAGAAGACTCAGACAGTCTTTCTTTGCAGTTAAGGCTCAGATTTCTCCATCTGTGGATGTAATCAATAACTGGCTCATCCTTCCATTGACGTGAGCTTGTGAGTTCGATCATGCTGACTAAGCGACGAGTACTGTAGAATCGATTAAGGAATTCGCGCTCAAGTTGTTCCCAGCTGTCAATCGTCCCAGGCTCAAGATCAGTATACCAATCAAAGGCGTTGCTTTTTAGGGAGCGAACGAACTGCTTCACCATGAGATCCCCATAGGTACCAGCATTATTGCAAGTTTCCACGAAATGTGCAACATGTTGGCGTGGATTTCCTTTTCCATCGAACTGCTGAAACTTTGGGGGTTGATAGTTCCCAGGCATCCTCAGACGATCGATCCTTTGAGAATATGGTTTTGCATATGTATATGAAGGTTGATTGACGCTTTCAACTTGATCTTTGATAGCCTCCTTGATAAGATCCTTGAGCTGACTGGTAGTGACGAGCTCATTGATCTTTTCTTCGGAATTCTTAGCAACTTCCTTGCCAGAGTTCTCACCATCATCTTGAAAGATTGATTGCCAATTTTGGTTTGAAGCTTCGTTCCTTTTTCCAGTGAGACCGGCGATCTTGTCCATCATGGAAGCGATCTGGTTATCCTTCTCTTTGATACTTGCTGAAAGAATTTCAACAGATTTTGCCAGAAGTGCAACTTGTTCTTCCAATGATGTGGTGCCAGTTGTCATGACAGCGATTACTCCAGAACTTGATTTTGGAGTAGATGATGGAATAGGCTTGTTGCTTGAGTAGCTGTCTTGTTCTTGGTATGTTAACTGACGACTTGCACTTGATCCTCGAGGATAATCAACTTGTCTAGCAGAAACTTCTTCTAAGTCTTGAATTGGAGAAGAAGTGTCATAGAGAGGGTTTTGATTGAGCACAGGAAGAGTTTGCTCATACAATTCAGCAAGAGTTTTGGTCTTCCTCCTAGTGCAATAAGGATGAGTAGGGATATCAACGCTTGATGATGAAGTGGGGTAGACTGCAGGATTAGCTCGAGCAGGCTTGAGAGTTGGTTTGTTAGCAAAGTTCTTCTTGGGAGCCATTGCAACTTGATAACTTGAGTTTTGAAGAAAAGAGATGAAAGGCAGAGATTGTCCCACCGGGCGTGCCAAAATTTGTACACACAAATTTAGCGTCAAAAAATATGACAAGGAAAATTTGGAGTCAAATAATATTTTATTAATCAAACTTTGAGGTTACAATCTCTGAATATTCTTAAAGAAAGAAATCCTTTGATTCTTTTCTTCAGTAAAATTTTGATTCAAGGGTCTTCACGACTTGATCTTGAATCGGCGAGATCTGCTTCAAGGGTCTTCTAAACTTGGTCTTGAAAAACAGGAATTATCTCCTTTCCTTCGATGGACAAGATCGGAGAGCAGCTTCTTAGAGAATTCTCAAGAACAAGCACCGCGTTCTTAGAATTTCTCTAATTTCTTCTTAAGAATTTTGAGAGGATTTGGCTCTTCAAAATCTTCTTCTCTTCAGGCTTTCTGAATTGTGAATTTGTGTTAAGGGGAGGTCTCTATTTATAGTGGTAGCTAGCCAGGTGAAAGAGAGTTTTAAAAGAACTTAATCTCCTTATTTATCTCTTAATTAATTTAATTTAATTAGAGATAATATCTTCTTATTTATCTCTTAATTAATTTAATTTAATTAGAGATAAAATACTTATTTTTTTATCACTTAATTAATTTAATTTAATTAGAGATAAAAATTTATTATTTATCTCTTAATTAATTTAATTTAATTAGAGATAAAATATTTATTTTTATCACTTAATTAATTAATTAAATTAGAGATAAAATATTTTATTTATCTCTTAATTAATTTAATTTAATTAGAGATAAAAATTTATTATTTATCTCTTAATTAATTTAATTTAATTAGAGATAAAAATTTATTATTTATCTCTTAATTAATTTAATTTAATTAGAGATAAAAATTTATTATTTATCTCTTAATTAATTTAATTTAATTAGAGATAAAAATTTATTATTTATCTCTTAATTAATTTAATTTAATTAGAGGTAAAATAATTATGACACATGGGTGAAATTTGATTGGCTAACCCATGAATCCTTGCAATTTGATTGGTCAAACCATGTGTACATATTTAATTAATTATAAAATAATTAATTATAATATGATATTATCGATTTCACATGGAAATGTATAATTTAATTGAAAATTTCTTAATTAAAAGAAATTTCAATTAACACGTGGCAATTTGTAATTGGTTACAAATTTTCTCCTTCTACAACATGATAAATGTATAATATATTTATATAATTTTTTATATATGTAAATTTTATATATATATATATAAATATGACATAAATTACATATAAATATAATAAATTATATATATAATAAAAACTACAAAAACTCATTTCAAAAAGTTTTTCTTAGAATTTTCCAAAGATTATTCGTTGCCGACAGAATTCCTGATGGTTCTTAAGCCCATTTAGATCCTGTGGTGGTTATTTGGTGCTATACATATATGCCTGAACATCCATTTTCAGCCGCTTGATAACTTGATAGACTTTTAAGACTACATAATTTCAACTTTTTTGTAAAAAAAAAAATCATATTATGAAAAAAATAATAATAATTTGCAAATGTGAAAATTCAAATATATATCTCTTAAATTGCTATGTTATCTCTTAAAAATAGTCAACTAAATTAACTGATAGATACTTCGAATTGAAATATAGTTGGAACAATCTTCCACAAGTTTCAATGATATTTCTTAGGAACAAGTTTCATCCAAAGTTTAAACCAAATATTAGTTTCATCTTCAAGTCAAATCAGAGATAATGAGCAAAACCATGATAGTAGACCATAAATAACATTTAATAGATTCAATTCAATTAAAAGAAGCTTTGAACTTTTATGGACACTAACAGATTTCTCCCTTGGTATCCAGCAGGACAAAAACGAGCTGCTGATCACACCATGATTGGAGAAGAACTCAAATTTCTTATAAACATAAGGCTTACATTACACGATTAATACTAAGAACCCTACCCATAAACAGACTCATAATAACCTAAATAACCCGCCACTGCAACTGCCAAAAACTCCATTGCAGTGAGCTTACAGAAAAATACACAAAAAATAAGAACCCCTAACAACAAAATACTGCTACAGCAAATGAAACATATCTTCTTTTAGGCTTTCAAAATAGAATCCCAATCAATCTCATAAGAAGGGTATTTCGACAGCATAAAAGTTTCCGAAGAAGAAACAACTTCAGGCCATGACTGTTCGTTGAAATCCGAGAATGTAAGATCTGACAAAGGTGAAGATTCTGCTGACCCCTCACTCTCCGAAAGAACCGGAGACAAAGATGAGGAGGAGTTCTCCACCTTCGCTGTCTTTTCCTCAGGCTCAGGAACTGCCACTTGGACTTTGTTGTTCTTGCTTTTGTTCTCAGCTGCCTCCTCCTTTGATGATTTTTTCCTGTTTCCTTGTTTTTGATTTTGTTCCAAGCTTTCACAAAAGGCTTGAAGCTTAGCATCAACAGAGGAATGTAAAGGCTTGTATTCACCAAAATCGCCTCCGATATGGGAACCTTGATGGCGAAGGTTAGGGAAATTGAGTCTCGCAGAGTCGCCTCTTAGTTTATAGGCTGCTTTGTCATAAGCCAAGGCTGCTTCCTCAGCTGTGTCAAAAGTGCCTAACCAAAGGCGTGTCCGGTTTTTAGGTAGCCGGATCTCCGCGACCCATTTTCCCCAGTGACGTTGCCTAACACCTCTGTAAAGCTTGGTGGCTTTTGGTGGTGCACCCATCTGTTTCATTGGGATGGGTTTGGGGCGAAGAAAGCTGACCATATGGTTCTTGTTGGGTTGGGGATTTTGGTAAAGGTAGCTAGGTTGGTTGTTTTGGAGGTGGAATTGAGCCTGGATCTGGTTGATCTGAGCTTGGGTTAAGTTGTTTAGACCAATTGTTGAACCAGGTTGAGGTTGTTGCTGCTGTTGGAGACCTGAAAATGGGTCAATTGTTGTAGAATAACAACCATCTGGGTAAAAACTGGGTTGTGATTGAGAAGAAGAGAAATAAGGGTAAGAAGTAGAAGGAAAAGAAGAGAAAGAACAGTAAGAAGGGGAAGGGGATGGGGAAGAGGAAGAGGAAGAGGAGGAAACACTTTTCATAAAAGGTTCAAGTGCTTCCATCAACTCTCCCCCGTACAGATCTGATTGAACTGCTCTGCTACTATAGAAATCCATTGTAGCTGCCATTTCTTAAAAGCAAAAAATAAAGATTGAAACTTGGAACACAACAGACGAAATTAAAATAACGCAACCTGTTTCTTGCCAAAACTTAAGAACAGGTTTCAACACCCAAAAAGGATTAAGGAGATTCTTTAAAATAGACAACCCCTTGAAATCCAAGAAAGTCTAAAAAATCGAACTTTTAAGGGACCAAAAATCACCCTCTAAGCTGATTTTATCTACAGAACCAAAAAAAAAAAATCTAAAATAAAAAAACCTGGATCTCGATTCTGAAAACACCTGGCTTTTGAAGAAATCCTTCTCTAAGTTTGATTTCTAACAATTGTTAAGTTCTGAAAAACAAACCCGAAAATCAGATTTTTTTTTTCAAAGACAGATGATTAACAGAAAGGGATTCAGAGAAGCGGGGTGTAACAGAAAAAAAGGGGGAAAGATTTTTAACGAACAAAAACCAGAATCAATCAAAAGTGTTTATATCTCGCAAAAAAATTATCTCTGATTAATCAGCTATTTTTATTTACTTTCAAGTTTTTGGTGTGAATGACTCTCAGCCTCACTCTGGCTCTTCTCGCCAGCTCCCTTCCCTTTATATAGTAGTTCAACTCCTTTCCTCTGTATCCTTGCTCTGGTTTCTGCAACCAATAATATCTTAACACGTGCATCAATCTTGTTCTCGTATCGACACCTGTCCTTTTACTTACCGTCAGGTGTCGGTGGACACTCTCGTAGTAGTCACGGATTTAATTGTCAGTATTTTGACCATTCTCGCTTGTGTTCACACTTTGAGTTACTGCTCTGTTTTTTTCTTTCACAGAAAAATTGATATAATAATAGGATCATACATTAATTAAAAATTATTCAATTATCATTTTAATTAAAAAATATATATTTAATATATTATTTTTATTAAATTAAAAAAAATCATTGATTGTTTTATATATGTATATATATATATATATATATGAGTAATGTTAATCATTAGATATTATTTAAGGTATATATATATATATATTAATGCATTGTTTTTTTTAATTCATTACAAATAATGCATTAAATGAAAAAAAAAAATCTTAAAATGATAAATAAATATTTTTTAATTGATATTTATTTAAAATTTAATTAAAAATACATTAAATATAAAAATATTTTTAAAATAATAATTAAAAAATTTCTTAATTAATGCCTATAAATATCAAGTAACTGAACCTAATAATAATACTAAAAAATAAAATAAAAAATAAACCAAATGAAGTTGGATGTTTTTGAATACATGATATAATGTTTTGTATCTGAAGGAAGGAAGAGGAAGTTGATAAATGGTTGTGACCTTATTAATGAATGCATCACCAACTTGCTTCCACTTTAGGTTTTGACCAATTGATACATAATTTTGCATAATTAATTAATAGTATGAATCAAACTCATAAACATAATTATTAATTAGCAAAAGTTTTAATGATACTCTGTTCCAAAGAAAATTTATGATACTGCTATTTTCTTTGTGAGAAAATTGATACAAAATTTTAACTTTCAAAATGTTAAATTAAAAAAAAAAATCAATTAGAAAATGAGAGATTCAAACCCAATCCTATTATTTGATCAAGATTCATGAATCTATCACTAAGCTAAATGTTAATGATAAAAAGGAATATTTTAGTTTTATGATATACTAAAGGGAAATAGGTATTAGATTAGGGATTAGTTGAGAACTTGAGATATTATTATAGAAAATTATAATTTAAATATTTTTATGTGATATATTAAATTTGATAAGTACAACACATCAAATAAAAAAAAATTGACATTTTTATTTTTTTAATACAAAAGAAGTTGTAATCTGAGAATAGAAAAAATGAAATCTCAAACCTGTAAATATTATATTTTAAGAGTAATTGCATGAACTAACTAAATTAAATTTTGAATTTTTTGACATGTTACAATCATTTATTGATAAAATATTGTTTGTTTTAATAATAACTAATAATTAGATATTATTGAATCAATTCAGAATAATTTAAAGTATTTGAAACTTGAAAGCTAAAACCCAAACTTTTTTTTTTTAATTTGGACTATGGATGTGAGGAGGATAGAAAATGAAGCAATTTGAAAGATGGGGAGGAAGTGGGCAGTGGCACTTCATCATTGATTATCATTTGTATATCCCAAATTCAACGCCAAACTTCCTGCCACTATCTTCTTGTTTAATCCTAATTAGTATAGGATCAATTAACGAGTATTTATAAACATTAATTAAAATTTTTGGTTAGAAAAATATATATATTTAATATATTATTTTTAAAAAATGAATAAAAATAATATTAATTGTATTTTTTTTCTTCTTTAAACATGGGTTAAAATGGATGATACTGAAAATGTACCAAAATATAATTAATGAATTAATTAAATTTTTGGATCCAACCAAACTGTACAAGAATGTGATGCCAAAGCAAATGACAACCGTCGGATTAAGAATTTAAGCCTTGACGTCATCATCTTATATCCAACGGTTAAGACCCTCAACTCGATGTCATTACTTTTCAAAAGAGTCAAAAAAGAGTATCGTCAAAAAAGGAGCAAATGGAAATTGCAAACGTGGCAGATTTTTAAGGTTTTAAAATAAATTTTCTTTTCTTTTTCTTTGTCTTTGTCTTGACCGAGGTTAATTTGGGTTGACCATGGTTGAGTTTACAGCTGAACAAGTCATTTGCGGCGGCAGTTACTGGAGAGCCTGAATGGATTCCTCGAATCACTGTGAGAGTGTTTGACTCACGTTCAGTAGCAGCGCGTGTTGTTAAACGTAGTTATTCGTGAATCGTGAGCCTTTCTCGTAGTTGTTACAGTTTATCTATCAAGTAATTTTAAACACGACAAAAATATATGATACGAATATAATATAAAAAAATAATTATAATATAATATTAAATAAAAAATAATATAAATATAAAAATGTATTAAAAATTTATATAATATGAATTATTAATTTATCTAAATTTTTATAAATATATAATACGTTAAACACGATTATAATATAAATAAAATATGAATACATAAATTATTAAATTTAAATTTTAGTACGTGACATTCACGCTTTTGAAAATTAACGCTTCAACAAACACGGATTGATATTTTTCTAATTGTTAATTAGATTTGGGAGTGGGGGAAATCTTAGACTTAAATTAGAAGTTAGAAGTGTTGGTTAAGTTAGTTTACTCAACTAGCGGGGTTAACGATTATTATTATTGTTAGGAAGGAAATGATAATTAGTGTCTAATAATATTGATTAAGATGAAATTTACATAAGCTTTTATTAATGAGTGTTTTAAGGATATTTCTTAAAATTAATTAATATATTATTTATAGTAATAATATTATATTAAATGTAACGCATTAAGTAAATATATTACAATATATGGTAACTTAAAGAGTGTCACTAGGATACTCGTTAATAAAATTTATTTATATAAAAAAAATATATAGTAATGCATTATTTTTCTTGAATTTAATAAAAATAATATATTAAATATAAAAAAAAATCTTAAAATGATAGTTAAATAATTTTTAACTGATGTCAGACATCCGTTAAATGACCCTTAATATTATTAGTACATTTTACAATATATTAAAAAATAAAAAAAAAAATTTCAAATATCTTAAATTTAAACTTCGGAAAGAAGAAATTGATTTATTTTATTAAAGGAACACAAATAATTAAAATCTAGCTGATTTTTTTTTTAATTATTTAAAATTATAAATGATAATTATTTTTATTGTTTAATTAGAAACTTTATATTCGTATCATGAGGTTTCCTCTTCAAGAAATAATTATTTTTGTGATAGAATAGTTGACTTAAATGTATTATTCAAAAGTTATTATGGGTAATCCTAGCATATACATGACACTTAAATTAAATAAAAGAGTTCATCCCAAGTTCCCACCTCAATGATTGTTAATTAATAATCATATATAAACTTCATTAATCATATTTGTTTCATATTTATTTAATAGAAAATTTTAATATAAGAATTAATTGGAGCAAAATTGCTGCTGGATTCCATTGTTAATGATTTAGGAAGCACGATGGCCGCATAATAGAGAGTAAGATTGAGCTTGATGGGAGATTAACGGCCGTTTAATGTTATTGCTAATACAGTTTTTGAGATTAAAAATTATGTTTTATCGTAAATATAATGTTAAACAGATAAAATTTTTTTAGTTTTTGCGGATAAAATTATGATTTGATAATTCAAACCAAAAAGCTAAAAAAATAAAAAATTTGCCGTTTAAAAGTTGATTTTTGAATAAAATAATTTTATTATCCTCACATTATCTAAATTTTATTATTTAAACATATCTTTTTTATATATTTTAATTTCTCACTGCAATTTTTTCATATCAATATCAAACATTTAAAATTTTTTAAATTATATTTTTTCATCACTCTTTTTACAACCCAAGTTTTTTTCAAGAACAATTAAACTAGTCTAAGTATTTTATTTACATATTATATATATATATATATCACATATTTTTTATTATTTTTAAAAGATTTTACTAACAAGTATCCTAACAGTATTATTTAAAGTTACTATATATAATAATATTTTCATCTAATATATTAAAAATAATAAATAAAATCATCAAATAATAAATTTAATATAATATTTTTTATAAATAATATATTAATTAATTTTAAAGAATGTCGTAAGAACATTTATTAACAAAACTTATTTTTTAAAGGTCTAATAATCATCATTATTGTTTAAATATATTATTGAATAATAGACTATACTTATTGAATAATTTGTCAAGATTAATTAGCTGGTAATAGTACTTTTACAGCCCATTAACACCTCATTCCCCATTATGATTGATTTAAACCCAAAACTCAATTTCCACCTCTGATTATTAAAAAAGCTAATCCAAGTCAAAGCTATTTTGTTTAAGTTCATTGGCAAATCCCTACTAAGGTCAATTCTGTCGAAATCATGAACTGTGTATTTTGCCACATCTCTTCCACTTCCAAGAAGAAAAAAAAAAGTGTGACTAAAGCCATGGCCAAGCCAAAAACGTGTTTTTGAAACAACCAAAAAGTCAATTTTATGATTTGGGAGTAGGGCTGTAATCGAGTCGAGCCGAGCTCGAATAGTGAGCTGCTCGAGCTCGAGCTCGACTCGAAACTCGCTGCTCGAAACTCGGCTCGAGCTCGACCGAATACCATTTTTCAAGCTCGAGCTCGGCTCGAGATATAATCGAACTATTCGAGCTCGGCTCGATAAAGCTCGTTTACTCAATTTATGTACTCGAGTTCGAGCTCGAGCTCGAGCTCGAGCTCGTTTCATATACAATTTTTTTACATTTAAATAATAAGGGTAATATAGTAAATTATTATAAAAATATATATTATAAAATCAAAAGCTCGATTAGGCTCGCGAGCCGCTCGAATCGAGTATTGAGATACTCGAATTCGGCTCGCTCGATAGCTCGAGCTGCTCGAGCTCGAGCTCGGCTCGATAATGACCGAATCGAATTCGAATTTTTTTCGAGCCGAACTCGAATAGCTTGCGAGCACCAGTGTCTCATTTACACCCCTATTTGGGAGGCTAGCAAACATGTTTTTCTTTTGATAACCTCAAAAAAAAAAAAAATCACATGAAATTTGACATTGATATTCAAAAAAAATCATTTGAAAAGTAAAAAATAATTACGAAAACCTTTTTTTTTCCATGATTGCTACGTGTTTCAAATGAGCACCATAAAATTTTGAAATGGGCTTTTAGGGTTGATGTTATCATATAAAGTTTTTAAATTATTTTATTTTTTAAATAAAATTTTATGTTTTTGTTGTATCTAAATAAATTTTTATCATTTGATTTGTATCAAAATAAATTTTTATTTTAGATAAAAAATTTATTTAGGTATAAATTAAAATTTAAAGACTTATTTGTATATAAATTAAAGATCAATTGTTCATTTTGATGCAAATTAAAATTTTATTTGGATTCAATAAAAATATATAAATTTACTTAAATAAAATGATAATATTCAGAAGTATTAAGTTCTGTTTGGTGTATAATCTTTCTAGAATGATCTAGGGGCATTGATATCAAAGAACAAGATTGGTATAAATGCGTGAAATTATTTTTGGATATTTTCTTTTTGAAGAATTGATTTGGTTAAGCAATAAAAGTTTATAGCTTTCTCTCATCTGTCATCTATTATTAATGCTCTCATATATTAAAGAATCAAATTAGGGATCTCAAACCGTTTTGATAAAATAAAAAAATAAAAAAATCCATCATTGGATATTACATACCTACTAAATGGTAAATACTAACAAAACTAATTAATCCATTTTCCCTACCTTCTTTGAGATCAACCCGGCCCTTTTTTTTTTATAAATAATTTATAAATATATTGATTTTTTTGAGTTAAGATCTAATTTATTATTTCAATACACTTATTATTATCATTCACAATTGTAAAATTTATTCATTAATTATGAAAATCAAATTTATAAATGATAATTAAAAATGTATTAAAAATAATAGAAAGAAGCCAAATCCGACTTTGCGAGCCCGCAATTGTAGAGGTTGGAGTTTCAATTTTGGAAAATTAATGGGAAAATATGGCTCATCTGTAGCTTGGCTTACCTTATTCTAGTTTAGTATAAATGTAACTTAATTTGGATTTAAGTAAAATATATCAATAAAAAGATTTTTCAGTCTGATATTTTCTATGTTTAATTGATATAAATTTGTTAAGTTTTTGCAAGTCCAGATAGTAGAGTGTGAACATATAAATGTTGGAAATTTTGTCTACCATCTCTCTTAGCAAAGTCTAGAAATCAATTTGATACACATACGCATGCATATATTTTTGTTAAGTCGTGACGATAAAGATAAAAATATAAAAAAATAAATAAAAAGTAGAGAATGCGACCCCTTCGATATCGTGAAATATTAGGCTCCAAAGTGTCATATCACACTGTTTATAATGTAGTACCAAGAAAAGAAAACTAAAAAAAAAAAAAAATAAAGAAAAAAGTAATCATATACAAGAAGAAAGTTTTTTTTTTGTTGGTGTATTAAACTCAGGGTGTCCCTCCACCCCCATTTATGGTTGATGGAAGACTAATCCCTGTCGGGCCGGGAGTGTTGGTATAGCAAAGCCCTCCCAACATTGGCGACTCCCTGGATTCGAACCTTGGTTCTCATCCAAAGGGAAGGAGCCACTAGCCACTCCTTCCAACCAAATGTTGGTTATACAAGAAGAAAGTTGATATATAGTTTATATACTCAAATATGATCAGAAACTAAGAAATTGAATTAGAAAAATTCGTGTTATATAAAATTTGATAAATTTGTATATTTATGTCGTGTCATGTCATTTTTTTAACGTATTTAGTTATTTTTTTATATCGTGTTTGTATTGTATTCAAAATTTTCGAATCTAATGATATGATTTAGTTTAAAGTAAAGGTTGATCGGTTGGTTTGTTGAATGGAGTCCAATTTCCTATTACCACGAACTGTATGAATCAGTATTTGTGTTTATTAATACCCTTTAATATTAGTAAACCCATCAAATAATGTGGGATTGTATGAAAATATTTCAGTGAAAAATTTATAGGGAAAGAATGAAGGTTAATTAATTAAGCATGACGTATTAAATGAGAAATTAATATTTAAGATGCTAATGCTATATTGATTTAAGACAAAGCAAATCGATTAGAGAAACTTTTTACATGAGACATTCAAATACCCAAAGTATAAGATTCGAATTCTATGAAAAATAGCTTCTATTTTAAATTTACACTAAGACATGCAAATGGTCGAACCAAGGCATTTGAATGTTATATTTGAAAATTGACTTAGAATCAAAATTATAAGAGATATTTAAATGTCCTCCGCAGGGAATTAGAATGTCCTAGTACAAATTTCAAATAGATTTGGTAACGACTAATTTTGTTTCAAACAAATTTAAATATTTTTTCAAGTTTTCTTTCACTAGTAAAAAGTTGCGATTGCACCTATTAAGTTTCAAAATATGTTAACTTAATGAAAAGATAAATTAATTGAACAAAACAACACAATTAAATAATTATAATTCTTGATTGAATACTCTATTAATAGAGAATTAAAAATTATTACATATATACTTTTACATTAGAATTTATTCATTTTCTTTCCTCTCTTTCTCAAATTAAGAACAAGTTTCTTAAATATTGTTTGCTGCAATAAACCTTATCTAAGAAAAATGTTTTTGCACCTTATTAAAAGTGTTAAGTAGTTTGATTTCGTATTAAGTCTTATCAAATAAGGTTTCATTATATCATAACTCTATTTGATTCACCCCTTTTACATATCGTTATTGGTGGAGAAAAAATAAATCTAAACAAAATGATATTTGCATAACACTTTGAAATCATTTATGTCTAAATTGATTCTTTATTTTATACCCACCACAATTTTCAAAACAACATATTGTGAGGTAAGGTAGACTTGCTCATGGATCGGACTCGGATCGATTTTAAAACCCGTTTCATTAATTAAAAAATATTTAAAAAAATATTTTTATATTTTTATAATTAAATTGAAATAAAAATATTTTTATTTGATGAATAGTAATTTGAGCCAAACCGGGCGGACTCGAATTATCAAAAATTTTACTCAGACTCGATCAAATTTAGACCAAATTTATCTAGCCGAACGAGTAATCCGACCCATGAACAGGTCTAAATAAGGTCGGCCATGTGTTTTGCACGTGATGTACTTGGAGTGAGCTCTAAAAGTTATAGAGCTTAGAAGTGGCATGGCCTCGTGAGGATTGAATGTGAATTTAAACAGCTCATGGACCGACTTTTTGAGCTGTTTGAAAGAGTAGCCCAGCAACTCGATCCAAGCATTGGTTATGTCAGAGTGGAGGGAGCAAATATAGCTAGCTAGCTAGACCTTGTAAACAAACGATTTTTAGTCAAGGGTCAAACTTCAAACTGATTAAAACATTTGTGTAAACCTTCTTTCATGTTCATAAAATTGAGGTAAGAAAGACAAGAAATTCTTGTCATTTTCATTACAATTTCATGACACTTATAGACTAGATTTTTCAACTGATTTGGTGGGGGATTTAAGGATTTTCCAAAATTCAACTTTTTTTACGACATTGCACATGGCAACCCCCCAAATTACTACAATTTCCCTTATTATTTTCTGCCACGCTTTCACAAAGACAGATTATCAATTTTCCGTGTGCAAACAGGCATTTATTTGAAGGAAAATCTGTATTCTTGAAGTTGATACATCAACTAAAATTGTTTCTTCTAGTTGTGTCAATATCTTTGGTGGTGAATAAAATTCTTAATAACAAATAAACTGTAGTTTAAACTACCTCAACCTCAGAAGGAAAATAAAATAAAATAATGGGTGTTTAATTTGTTTGGAAGCATGAAATTAGATCTTACAATTCTTTTATCTTTGTCATGTTTGTATTATTTTCTCATGTCATAATTACATATTCGTGTATTTTTTTTCGTGTTCGTATTATTTTATCGTGTCATAATCGTATTTAAAGTGATATATTATATAAATTTTAACACATTTAATAATTCGTGTTATATAGATTTTAAAATATTTATATATTCATGTCGTATTCATATTATTTTTTCGTATCATATCGTATTTTAATTATTTTTTATGTTGCATTTAATATTACCAAGTCTAATTGAAGTTGTCTGTCACATTTTTCATCTTATATTTAATTTAACTAGTGGGATGGTGGTCATGAGTGGTGGCCCTCGAGTCCCTGAGGCTAAGGACTAAGCCAATCCAGTCATCCATGCCCATGGGCCGATCTTCTAATTAGCAAAAATTGGATTGAGCTTTGTCCTTCTAGATACCTATTGGAGATCCTAGTCTGTTTTTAAACAATTGGTATTGAATAATTTTCTAGATTAATTAGATAGGTTCATAATACTACATTGAATTAATTCAGATTGCTCTTAGAAAATTCTTATTCTGTTTAGATCTAGGTTCTGGACAAAGAGTGAACCTAGACGATTTCAATAGATTTGGCAATTCGTGTATCTGTGTCGTGTTTGTGTATTTTATAGTGTCATAATCGTGCTTAAGGTATTTAAAATATATATAAATATTGATACGTTAATAATTCGTATTATATAGATTTTGAGATATTCGTGTATTCGTGTCGTGTTCGTGTTTTTAGTTTTTTTTCCGTGTAATTTAATCGTATCGTATCCAATATTTTCAGGTCTAGATTCCAGCGTTATTTTTAGTAGTAACACCCCTGAGGCTGTGAGGAAACAGATTGAACAGTGTCTGCTTATCAAAGCTGCATCCAATCCAGGTACATATTTGGGAGTTCAGTTTTTATGGAGAAAAACAAAGTATGAAGCTATGGGACATGTGAGAGATAGGGTTCTAGCTAAGTTGACAAATTGGAAGCAACAAACCTTGTTTATGGGAGGAAAGGAGGTATTGATTAGGTCAGTAGCTGCTGCAGTCCCTACTTATACAATGTCTTGCTTCAGATTGCTTAAGAAGTTATGAGCTAAAATGAATACTGTTATGTCTAAGTTTTGGTGGGGGCAAGGGAGAATGAGGGAAGAATATACTGGAAAAAAGCTGGTTGAAGATGACTGCCTCAAAGATAGATGGTGGTCTGGGAAGAATATACTCGGACTCGGGGGTGAGTGTGGGATACGGGTATGTGTCCGACATAGGTATGCTCAATTTTTTCCAAGTTTTTCCATATATTTGGATAATCATAACCCCCATATCCTTGTCCGAATATGTGTTAAACATGGGTGTCGGATACGAGTATTTTAGAAAAAATGAAGAGTCGGAATAACATAGGTAGCACTGGCAGATCGGGGATGGAAAGGGAGTGGATATATGGAATGATAGATGGGTGCCAGGGCTGAAAGGAAAGTGTATTGCACATCCTGGAATGGTGGAGGAAGATCTGCCTCAAAAGGTGGCTGAGAAAATTATTAAGGAGAACGGTTTGTGGGAGTTGGAAGCTATTGGGAACTAGATCACTGAAAAGGAAAGGGAGGCAAGCAATCTTGGAAGTTCATATGCTGTCATGAGGGAATTCAGATAGACTGGTATAGTGGTATGGCCACATTGTAAAAATGGTTTATATTTAGTGAAATCTGGCTATAGCTAAAGGAGAAAGGTTCAATGTTCAGACCATGATCAGCCTTCTAGTTCATATGCTGTTGAAAGAAAGGTATGGAAGGAAGATTGGAAGTTGAAGGCTCCAAGCAAAATAAAATTATTCCTCTGGAGGGCTTGTTCAAATGTATTGCCTACCAGGGGAAATCTTTGGAAAAGAAAGTGTGTATGGGAGCCTTTGCGTGGAACTTTGGCAAGGAAGAGGAATCTGTTGAGCTACTGTGTGAGTGACTAAAGGAGTTTGGATGGCAGGTTGTTTGTGGGTTAAGAAATATATATATATATATATATATATATATATATATATATATAAGGTAAGATCTTTTGCAGCAGACTGTTTGTCGAATTAGAGAAGCAGAATTGGAGTTTAATGAAGCTGTGAAACGTATGAATGTTGGTAGGGGAAATGGAAGTAAGCAGGCTGCTGGGGCAAAGGAAGTATGGAGAAGGCCAGATGTTAAGTGGTTGAAGATCAACTGTGATGGAGCTTTCTGTCAAAGTCCAGGAAAGCTGTTTTTAGTGTTGTGGTAAGGGACTGTATGGTGGATGGCGCTGATGTCACGGGCTCGGAATTTTATCCTAACAAACCGTGCGGTCTTAAGCTGGACTTGTTGTGTGCGTCGCGGACCGTGACACTGGGGGGAGATTAAGGTGGATTCTGCTCTAACAGCAGAGGCAATGGCATGCAGAGAAGGTGTGAAACTGGTAGTAAGAAAAAAGTATAATAAGGTGGGGTTTGAAATTGATTTTCAAAGTATTTTCAGCTACTTAACTAGGCCTAAGCTGGAGTCATGCCGGAGACTGTCTGGTTGGCTAAAGCATCCTCTCTGGTTTATGTGCTTGTTTTGTTTTGATTTTCCTGCATGATTGAGTTCCTAGAAGTTGGTCTCAGTGATTTTGCAGGTTGTTTTTGTGATGAACTGTGTTTTGTTAAACAATAAAAATTTCTTTCTCTATCGAAAAAAAAAAAAAAACAATTTGTTTAACTGTTAGCATGTGCAAGTATAAAGTATAAACTAAAGCATCCTTCAAAAATCTGCACAAAAAGGATTAATGTATGCCTCAAATGCGGTACATTAAAATATTTGAAACTAATATAAGAACAAGAAAAATTTGTCAAAATTTTTTTAAGTCAAGTCAAGATATCACGTCTCTAATAAAATATATAAAAAAATTAAAGACACAAAGAATGAATAATTTAAAGACTCAAGTCAAGAATCAAGATATCACGTCTCTAATAAGTGATAAAATAGAAAGGAAAAAATAAAAAGAAGGAAAAAAAGAAGAAAGTTATAAGTCAAGAATCAAGATATCACGTCTCTAATAAGTGATAAAATAGAAAGGAAAAAATAAAAAGAAGGAAAAAAAGAAGAAAGTTATGTTCACAATGAATAAAAAAATTGTTACATGTTCAAACATTGAATATTCATATCGTTTTTTATATTTTATTTGTGTTATACGTATTTAAGATATTATATATATATATATATAAGTTTTGATACGTTAATAATTCGTATCATATAAATTTTAAAACATTCATATATTCGTATTATTTTTTCGTATAATATCGTGTTTTTTTCATATCGTATTCATATAGTGTTCAATATTACCGACGCATGACATTTTAAAAATCAAACCCGCTTGAACAGACTTCTCATAAAAGATGAAGAGTGGAAACCTCAACATCAAGAAATGCAATGCATGATTTGCTTTAAATTGGGAAAGAATAAACAAACAGTAGATCCATAGTAAAAATGAAGGTAATGAGCAAATCCTCTACTTGAAAGTCAAGTTCCCCTAGTTCTTCATTTTTAAAAAATATTTATGTTCGATAATTGTTTTTTATACATGTTTGGACATAAGTATAAGAATACAATCTTTCAAATATATGAATTTAAAAAAAAAAATTTAAACATATTCATATCAAACACATATTTATATCTGTTACTTAAATCCGGATAACATAAGATGAAGGTTCATAATTATCGATTTAACATAGAAGACTTTTCCCTTCTCTATTTGCAAGCAATCTCGTCAACACAAGATTTATATTTAATTATGAATTTTGTTAACGAGTATTTTAAATAGATTTTTTTAAATTATTATGTATAATAATATTTTTGTTCAATTCATTATAAATGATGAATAAAATTATCAATTATAACATTTAATATACTGTTAGCAAAACCTTAAAGAATAATCTAAAAACACGATTAGCAAAACCTTAAAAAATATCTTAAAAGAATGACTTAAAAACACTATTAGCAAAACCTTTTAATTATTAAGCACAAAATTTTGGAAACAACTCCACGGCCACGCCGACACAGCTTGTGACAACTAAACAGCTTTTTCGATTATGTTTCATGTCGAAATTAGAATTAATGGATATAAAAAAATTAATAGCATCAATGATATTCAAATTATAGACATCTTTTATATTGATTTTTAAATTTTAAAACGTATCAATCAAGTCTTTAATGTTATAGTTTTGTATCAATATAATCCTTCCGTTACTCAGACAATTATAGACATCTTTTATATTGATTTTTAAATTTTAAAACGTATCAATCAAGTCTTTAATGTTATAGTTTTGTATCAATATAATCCTTCCGTTACTCAGACAGTCAAAAATGACGTTAAATGACATATGACATATGACGTATAAATTACAAAAATATCATCGACCGATGTAATCCTTATTTTTGTCTTTATTTCTTTATTCTTTATTCTTTATTTTCAAATTTTATATTGTCCTTTTTCTTATTAATATAAAATAATTAATATATTTTATTTCTTCTTTATTATGCTTTTCTTTTTTCTCCTTTTTATAAATAAAAAATAATTATTATATTATAATTTAAACTAATTTTATAAAAAATATAAAATATTTATTTGCATTAATATTATAAAAAATTATTTGTTTATTTTTTAAATAAATTCTTTTTTTTAAATAAATAATTTATAAATATAAAATATTTATTTACATTCATTTAATTAAAATTTTATATTTTATATTTTTTATGTCGACTCTAATACTAAAGTTGAGGCGACAACTACCTTGACCAAATCTGCCATAAAGCGCCAAATCAGACCCTCCTCGATCTAGCGCGAGGAATAAATTTTGACCTCTTGCAATGCCTATCGAGTTTTATAAATGGTAGTATGATCCTTCGCAAGATCGTACTGGCGATGAGGATTTAAATTTTTCTGTTTTGATTGACGAAAGTTAGATGGAGATAATAGAATGAAAAAAAATTAAAAAAGAAAAATAAAATATATTTACAAAAAATAATAATGTAAATAAATATTTATATTTGATAAATTATTTAATCTTTTATAAAATTAATTTATTTATAAAAGAAAAGGAAGAAAAAAGAAAAAAAAGAAAATAGCTTTTTTAATTAATTAAAATAAATATATTATTTTTTTATAAATTATTACAAAATAATTAAATTTTATTTAATTATTTATAACAGTAAATAAAAAAGAAAAAAAATTTATTTTTATAAATTAATGTAAATAATTTATATTTTTTATAAATTATTTACTTTTTTAATTTAATTTAAATTTAATTTAATTTAAATTATATTATTATTTATTTTTTTCTTTGTATTTATTTATTAACAAGAATAAAATGAAAAAAATAAATAAAAGAGAAAAAAGTAAAAACAAACTTAAAATAATTTTTATAAAATTAATGTAAATAAATATTTTATTCTTCTAAAAATTATTTAATATTTATAAAAGTAATTTAATATAATATAATATAATATAAATTATTATTTATATTTTAGTTTATTTATAAATAATATAAAATGAAAAAAAAGAGAAAAAGGAAAGAAACAAAAAAATTAAAAATAGTTTTTATAAAATTAATTTAAATAAATATTTTATATGTTTATAAATTAATTATATTTACAAAAAATTAATTTAAATTATAATATAAATTATTTTTAATTTTTTGTATTTTTTTATAAAAAAAAAGAAAGAAAAATAAAAAATTTGAAAATGAAAAAAAAAATAAATAAAGAAAAATGACAAAAACAAAGATTACATTAGCAGATGAGATTTTTATAATTTATACGTGATATGTCATCTGTTATTTAATGTCATTTTTGACTATTTGAATAACGAAAAGACTATATTAATACAAAATTATAACATTGAAAACTTAACGTTTTAAAATTTAAAAATCAATATAAAATATGCCTATAATTTAAACTGACCTTTTCCATCTCTTCGCCAGAACCAGAGAGGTTCTCGTAGTTCTTGTACTGTCTCAATCTCGTCTCGCGGTACTTTCCGTTTATTGCTTCCGCAGCTGATGTATCCGTTTTCGGCTTACTCTGTTTCCAAATAACTAGAAACATTAAAGCAAAAAAAAAAGAAGAAGTTAATTACAGATTCTAAATCTAAATCGTTAGAATCAAGCATAACATAATCGTGAATTTTTTTTTATAAAAAAGTACTGATTCGATATCGTCTTCAAAGTCGGATTCAAATTCAGCGGTGTCTCTCTGAGGCTTAGGTTCGGCGAAGGGATCGTCGTGTTCGAAATCATTGACGTCGTAGTAGTCATCGACAACGATTTCGAGATCTACAGTCAGGAAACAGGTTAAACAAATTTGTGGAAAAAAAAAAAAACAGGGCCTTAAACACCTATATTACTTAATATCAATAAAAAACAAAAACAGTTGTCAAATATGAGGAATTCGAGAAGAGAATTTCACAAAACTCTGTTCTTTTTAAAAAAAAAAAATTATAAAACATAAATAATAACAGTTAATTAAGTTGAAAATGGAGGCAAAATAATACGAAAACAACAAAAGAAAAAGAAAAAACGCAAAATCAACACTCCTCGGGGGAAGGAAATTTGTTTTTGGATAATGGGAAGGAAAGTTAAACAAAAATAAATAAATAAATAAAGAGCCATAAAACGGTTCACTTACAGCCTGCAAAAGTCATTGAAATATACAAGGAAAATTGAAAAGAATTAATGTGAATAAAGTGGTAGTCGGTAGATCACGAAGATACAAAGAGCTTTTAAACTTCTAATTTTTTTTATTGCTATTCAATAAGAATTAATGTTTTTCCCATGAACATAATCGATTTGTTTTTAGTTTTACATTTTCATTTGCAATTAACAAAACAAATAATTGGGTTTCATAAAAATCATAATTTTAGGTCAGTTCAGTTGTAATATTTAGCAAAAAACAAGGTCAGTTGCGATATTTGACTGTAACAGTGGTCCTATAAGACATGCTCCAAAGCTCCCACACAACACATTCTTCTTGTCTGCCTCTTCACTCGTTTTCTGCTCAAACAAAGTCACAAAGATGAAGCTCCAAACTCCATCTCTCCTTTCTCTCATTCACATTACTTCACTGCTACTCGTCTTAGCTGAGTCAGCTCAGCCTCCATTCTCCTGCGACTCATCTGACCCACTAACCAAATCCTACCTTTTTTGCAAAACTACACTCTCCATCAACCAAAGAGTTCAAGATCTTATCTCCAGGCTCACATTAGATGAGAAGATATCCCAACTCGTTAACTCAGCTCCTGCCATTCCAAGACTCGGCATCCCTGACTATGAATGGTGGTCCGAAGCCTTACATGGTGTAGCCTATTTGTCCAGCGTAAGCCAAGGTATGCGTTTCAATGGAACAATTCAATCTGCTACCAGTTTTCCTCAAGTCATTCTCACTGCTGCTTCCTTTGATGCTCATCTTTGGTACCGTATTGGTCAGGCAAGTCCTCTAAATACTGTTCTATATTTAACTAAAGCTATGTTACTCGGACTCAGATGTTAGTGTCGGATACGGATATATTCAATTTTTTATCAAAATTTTCATGTATTTTTAGGGTACTTGTAACTTATAAGATCATATCCTCATACCAATATATTGATATACGTGTTGAACATGGGTGTTGAACACGAATATTTTCAAAAAAATAAAAAATCGGAACAACGTAGAACTAAAATACATAACTCAAAAGACAAGAACCCTTTCTTTTGTCTTGCTACTATTCATTTCTCAGTTTATAATTGCTTAATTTCAGGCTGTGGGTATAGAAGCTAGAGCAATTTACAATGTTGGACAAGCAACGGGCATGACTTTTTGGGCACCAAACATTAATATATATAGGGATTGATCCAAGGTGGGGGAGAGGGCAAGAGACACCTGGTGAGGATCCATTGGTTACAGGGAAGTATTCAGTGTCATATGTGAGAGGGATACAAGGGGATTCTTTTGAAGGAGGGAAACTTGGTGAACATCTTCAAGCTTCAGCTTGTTGTAAGCATTTTACAGCTTATGATTTGGATAACTGGAAAGGAGTGAACCGATTTGTATTCAATGCAAAGGTAAGTGTAAACTTCAAAATTTTAACTTTATTTGTTTGTTTGCTTGATTTTGATTAATTTGGAAGATTCCATTTAAATTGATTATTGATCTGCTACCTTTTTTTTTTTTTTTTTCCCTTTTTTCTGGATTTCAGGTCACTTTACAGGATTTAGCAGATACATATCAGCCTCCGTTCCAGAGTTGCATACAGCAAGGGAAAGCCAGTGGGATAATGTGTGCTTACAATCGTGTTAATGGAGTCCCCAACTGTGCAGATTACAATCTCTTGTCAAAAACAGCCCGAGGGCAGTGGGGTTTTAATGGGTAAAATAATGACAAGTCTCTTTTCCTTTTGGATATAACAATAATACAAAAAAAAAAAAATGTTCATTCAGAAAGATGATTTTGTGCTTTTCTTGGTTAAAAAATATTCAGGTACATCACCTCTGACTGTGATGCTGTGTCCATCATTCATGAAGAACAAGGATATGCTAAATTACCAGAGGATGCTGTAGCTGATGTTCTTAAAGCTGGTATTGTTTGTGGAGTAGTTTTGTTGCCACATCAACTCTATATTTTAAACTTTTATTAGCGTTAATCATCTATGTTCAATTTTTTCTAAGTTTTTCCATGTATTTGGAGGGTCCTCGAAGGCTCATATCTCCATACCATGTCCGGATATGCATTGAACACGGATACTTCAAGAAAATTGAAGAGTCGGAACAACATAGTTACTCATCATTGTTATGTACAATATGTTGGTTTTGGTCATTGAAAGCCAGGCAATGTTATAACAAAAAGTTAGGGTAGTATGCCAAGAACCATGTTAAAAGTTCTAGAAATGGTTCTAGTTGATGGATGCTATTAGCATCATCTGAACTTTTGATCAATGAATTTTGCAGGAATGGATGTCAACTGCGGTACCTATTTGAAGAACTATAGCAAATCAGCTGTCAAAAAGAGAAAATTGCCTATATCTGAAATAGACAGAGCCCTTCACAACCTTTTCTCTGTCAGAATGAGGCTGGGGCTTTTCAATGGCAATCCAGTTAAACAGCCTTTCGGTAACATTGGTTCAGACCAAGTCTGTTCCCAAGAGCATCAGAATCTTGCCCTTGAGGCTGCTCGCAATGGCATTGTCCTTTTAAAAAACACTGACAAACTCCTTCCACTTTCAAAAACCAAAACTACTTCCCTTGCAGTAATAGGCCCTAATGCCAATTCTGCAAAAACACTTGTTGGAAACTATGCAGGCCCTCCTTGCAAATCTATTACACCATTGCAAGGATTGCAAAGCTATGTTAAAGACACTAGGTATCACCCAGGTTGTAATGCAGTTAATTGTTCTTCTGCTTTGACTGCTCAAGCAGTGAAGATAGCAGAAGGAGCAGACCATGTGGTGTTAGTAATGGGATTGGATCAAAGCCAAGAGAAGGAAGACCATGATCGTGTAGACTTGGTTCTTCCACCTAAGCAACAGAAGCTGATCTCCAGCGTTGCAAGAGCTGCTAAGAATCCAGTCATTTTGGTGCTTCTTTCTGGAGGTCCAGTAGACATAACGTTTGCCAAATATGATCAACACATTGGAAGCATTCTGTGGGCTGGTTATCCAGGTGAAGCTGGAGGTCTTGCATTAGCAGAAATTATATTTGGTGATCACAACCCAGGTGAATTCTCATTCATATAGCTTGAAGTACCCATTTCCGACGCATATTCAGACATGGATAATGGGATATGATTCTCCAAAGACCTTCCAAATACATGGAAAAACTGAACATACCCGTGTCGGACACAAACCCGTATCCGACACTCATACCCGAGTCCGAGTAACATAAGCTTGTGCTATAATTAATTTCCTTTCTTTGCATGATAAACAAAAGGGCATAAGACATTCTTGTACTGAAGATGAATTCTCACTAAAGTTGTGTGCTTCATATTTATATGCAGGAGGGAGGTTACCTGTTACTTGGTATCCACAAAGTTACATTAACATACCGATGACAGACATGAGAATGCGTCCTGAACCATCTTCAAGCTATCCTGGACGCACTTACAGATTCTACAAAGGACCAAAGGTTTTTGAATTTGGTTATGGTCTCAGCTACTCAAATTATTCTTATGAATTTCTCCCTGTAACACAAAACAAAGTCTATTTAAACAATCAGTTAAGTTCTCAAATCGTTGAGAACTCGAATCCTCTCAGATACATGCCGGTTTCAAAGATGGGAACAGAAGTTTGTGATAAGATAAAATACCCAGTCGCAGTTAGAGTTCAAAACCATGGGGAGATTGCAGGTAAACATCCCTTGTTGCTATTTGTAAGGCAGGCAAAAATTGGTAATGGGAGGCCAGTGAAACAATTGGTTGCATTCCAAAGTGTTGATCTAAATGCAGGGGAAAGGGCTGATATTGAATTTGAGTTGAGCCCGTGTGAGCATCTTAGCTCAGCCAATGAAGATGGTTTGATGATTATAGATGAAGGGTCTTATTTCTTGAGCATTGGAGACAAAGAATCAGAGATTGAAGTCGTTATATGATATAGGGGACTGGCTCTTCAAAACATAGGAAATTTTATAGCTAATGTACCATATTGCTCTATCTATAATTCAGCTATCCAATAAAAAGTTGCCTTATCTCCTTGGAGAATTATCTTTGCTTACTTGCAAATTATATGATTAAAATTTTTTATTTTCCCTACAATGCTTCTTCTTCAGCTACAAAATAAGAACATATAAGCAAAAAATATATGAAGTAAAAGAATGAGAAGTGAGAACCAACACAACCCTAAAGCAATGATCTCAGAAACCCTATATTATTCCGATTCAGATGAGTGTTGGATACGGGTATGTTCTATTTTTAAATTTTTTTTTTATATATTTGGAGGATCGTACCTTACATCAATGTTCGAATATATGTCAGATACGGATATCTAGTATGAATACTTTATAGAAAATGAAGAGTCATAGTAATATAGCAAAATCCTGTTGTTCTTTAAGTTAAAACATAAAAATGCATGTCACCTGTAACAAGTCCAAATCCCTAAGCAAAAACCAAGACGATAAATTTCAAGCATTTTTACCATGCATGATTCAAGCATAGTCTTAACCAATAGTTTACCAAAATTATAAAAATTTAAAAAATAACATTAAAATCATTAAAGTGAAAATTCCTTAACCACTATTTGAAGTTGAATGTGGATATTAAGTTTGAAACCAAAAGAGTATATCGATAATATGATAAAAACAAAATAAAAGATATAAATGTACGGTCAATGTTAATTAATGATACAAAATTTATAAACTATTTTAAAATTTATTTTCAATGATTTCATATGGTAAATTTTATTTTAAAAAATCTTGAAATTGTAGAGAGGTTAAGGGCTTGAACTCAGGCCCAAGACTCGGAAATTGTATACTTCTATCACATGGATGATGCTGACCTAGTCGACTCGTTCGAGTCAGTGATTACTTCAAACCCGACTCACACGGCAAGGAAGGCTGGCTAGGGTTTTCTTTTATTCCCTGGCAAAGCTAAGCTAAGGTTTGTTTGGTTAAATGCAATAAAATTCTTAAATACTACTCAATGATAGACGCTTAGCAAACAAAGCGTGCCCCCACCAAAAGAGAATTTACAACGGTTAGTTTTGGGTTTAAATACCCACATAATTCTTGTATTATAGTAAAAAGAGTAATTTAGTTTTTGTACTGTAAAAATGAGTAATTTAATCCATGTACAATTGAAATAGATGTAAATAAGTAAAATTGATAACAATGTTAACGAAAAACCGTTAAAATACTGACGTGGACTCGTAAAATCCAACAGAATTAATAACTTGAAATAAAATATGATTTGAAATATATCTAAATCTGTTAGATTTACGAGTCCACGTCATCATTTTAACGGTTTTTCATTAAAACCGTTATCAATTTTACTTATTTGCACCTATTTCAATTGTACAGGGACTAAATTACTCACTTTTACAGTACAGAAAATAATTTACTCTTTTCACTATAGTACAGGGACTATGTGGGTACTTAAACCTTAGTTTTGTCATGGCGGAGCAATATAATTTTAATCTCGTTTAGCATAATTTTTGGTTTTTACAATTAAAATTATGGTTTGATAATTCAAATTAAAAAATTAAAAAAAAATAAAATTTTTACAATTTAAAAACTGACTTTTAGATAAAATAATTTTATTATCATTACATCTCTAAACTTTTATTATTCTAAACATAATATTTTTTGAACATTTCAATTCCTCAAAACATTTTTACACAACAATATTAAACACTAAAAACTCTCAAATCATATTTTTTCATCTCAATTTTTTCAATCCAAACTCTTTTTTATTTCAATTTTTTTTTGCAGCAACAATGTTAATTATCCCTTTATCTTTTAGGGTTAAAATTTACTGCCAAGTGGGAGTCGGTCATAATGATATACTTTTTTAACCTTTATAAAGTCATTTTTTTTAGCTAAATTCCAATTATTCTTATCCTTTTCTTATTGATTGTTATCTACTTAAAAAAAGTTGCTAATCTTATGACTTGTAAAGTTACAAAATACCCCTTTTATTTTCAATTATTGTACTTGCAAAAATACAAAGGTAGCACATTGTCATTTTCATTTCTTTAGCCTCTATACTAAAATAGTTAAATGTATATAATTTATAAAAAAAAAATCTAATTCGCTATTATTTTATTTTTTAAATTTTACAAGTGAATTAACAAACACGTATCTCTTAAATATATTTAAAAAATAAAAAAAATAATTTTAAAAAAATAAGACAATGATGATCTCCTAACTTTATTTATAAAATAAAAAAAATTCACTGTCAGTTAATCAAAAATAAACTCTAACTTATAATCTTTAATTTTTTTAATTTATTACATCAAAAGAATTTATTATTCCATCCCATTAAATTAAAACTAAAATAATAAAAAAATCCTTGGAGTTTATCACTTTATCTAGATAAGTCTTTATACTTTTATTACATTCAAATAAACCCTAATCTTTAATTTATGCTTAAATAAACACCTAATATAAATCAATCTTTCATTTAAAATAAAAACTTATTTAGGTATAATAAAAATTTAAAAAATTATTTAAAAATTTGATAATTCAGAGATTTTTTAATATTTTAACCTTAAATTATATATATATATATATGAAAACGTTGAAATATTTGACTTATTTGTTTTATTATTTTTTTCGATTTTATGTAATATACTATGATAATACTTATAAATTAGATTCACTTAAACAATTCAAATATCGCATGATTATTAATACGGAAGAGAAATTGAGGAGTAACGGTGGAATATATGGTTAGCTTCTTATTTTTTTAATTAAAAAAAGTTAGTTGATGACAATTTAATTTGATGCCAAATTACGGAATCAAACTCAACTTAAATCAACTAAAATTGACAACAAAATCATCTATAATATTTTTTTAACAGTTAAAATCATTTAAATAATACACGATTTAGATACTCTAATACACACAAATCATTTTGCACAAATCTAAACAAAAGCATATGAAGAATTATACAATTCATCAATTCAAAACTACCATTTTACGTTATACTCGCAAAAAAAGTTGAACAAAAATTAATTTATATATATATATATATATATCTATGGACAACATGACAATACTAGACCTATCCATGATTCGATTTGAGCCGATCTGTAAACCCGTTTTATTGTTCATAAATATTAAAAAAATATTTTTTATATTAATATTTATATATTTTATAATTAAATTTAAATAAAAAATAATTTTTTTATTAAATGAACAGTAATTCAAATTGGATCAACCGAATTAAAAAAATCTATCAAAATTTGATCTAATTTAAATCTAGCCTATCGAATAATTCGATTCTTAAATAGATTTAAACAATACCAATCTCGGTACAATAATTTTTCACAACCTTTGCTTACATGGACATTAAAATTTTAGCCATCAACATCAACATCAACTCAATTATCAATTTTCTATCTCTAAGTTATTTAAGCAGTCTTATGCATTATCTACTATTATTACTAAATAGTTTTAAGTTTTTTTTTGTTTGTTTGTGCTTCCAGTCCATACTTTTCATATTTTTTTAAATCTTAAACTTTTCATTTGAGTAAATCAATAGTTGGAAGTAAAAAGTTTTACCATTAATAGCTAAGATTTGATATAAAAAGAGAAATGATTCTCTAAACATTTGGCATGAGAATGAAGACATGATATTAATTTTTAACTGACATGCATTAAAAATGGTTTTTTTTTTTTGGTTTTTCAAGTCATGGCTGATGAGTCATGATACGTTATCATATAAAACTTTCTTTTATCCTCTCTTTTTCTTATAATTTTTTATTTATGTAGATAAATCATCAATAATAAGTATAGTATAAAAGGGGTGTCACAAAAATAAAGGGAAGGAAAATTTTGGGAATTTTACCAAAAAAAAAGAAAAAAGAAATTGGAAGGGAGGGAATAGAGAAAAACAAACCTACTTGAATTGTTCTTCCTCTAAGTGAGCAAAAAGTCTCAATTATCCCACGCGCCTAACTTCACGTACGCCCACGATCCAATCAATAGTGGCAGTTTCGTAAATAAATGACACCATAGATCGCACATGAGAAAAAACCGGAAAAACACCTCACTCTCGCCGTTATTTGATAGGACGGTGGCCACCCCTCCGCCTTCAAACGCAAGTGGGAGTGGAATTGGCTGCCTTAGTTCCGCCATTGGATTGACGAAATTAACCCTAACAAATACAGAAAATGGCAGGTTCTTGTCACCATAATACGTGTCACATTTGTTTAATAGATCTCCCCAGCCCCACGCACAATTGTCCCGATGATCATGTGGCATCTCCATGGACCCTACAGTATTTAAGTAAAATCAACATCCGTTTGCTCACTAAAGTACAGGATTCTTCCCTGTGAGTGTTATACACGCAAAGCAAACCACACTCCTAAATCAACAAATCCTCTCTTTTCTTTAATTCCCAACATTACCCCTAATCCGTACCCCAAAGATCCCCTAGTCCATCGGGTTCGTTAAAGGGTGTTTTGCGTAAATTCCGTTTTATAATAAAATAAAATAAGAAAAAGGGAAAAAAGGCGTGGGATTTATTATTTATTATTATTTTTTTGAAAAAAATGACGGGGAAATAATTAAACGTGAACGGAGAAAAAAACCGGCCGGTTAGATGGGCTCGTTATTTCCTATATAAACCCGTTATTTCCTTTCAAAATTTGCATTCTGTTTCCAGTAGAGAAAGAACCTCTCCATTTTCTCTCTCTGTTTCTCTCTTTCTTTGGCTCGCTACTTTATCCGCAGCTCTCAAGAGGTAAAAGAAAAATAAAAATTATAAAAAGGAAATTTTCTCTCTCTCTCAACTGTTTTATTATTATTAATTTTTTTTTTTGGGATTTATATATTTCGAATATTGGGAAAATGTTGGAGGAATGCAATTAGTCGTTGTTGAATCGAAGATCAGAGATTTTGACCTTTGGATTAATGCGTTGTTTGAATAACATATCTTTGACGTGTTTTAGGAAGTTATTATTAGGTTTTGTTATTTTGATCTGCGAAAGGTTTTAGTTTATGGATTTTTTAAGAATTCGCGGATTTGAAATGAATGAAAATGGAGCTTAAGTGTTTAGATTTTTTGCTTGTTTAAAACCCTAGTTTTTATTTATTGGATTACGGAGTTTCGATCTGGCGGTGATTTGAGGGTTAATTAGGTGAAACTATTATGTTCTTATCGAGATTAAACTTAGGTTAGTCTAATTCAGGTCAGGGATCTTATGATTCTAATTAAGTTCCGATTGGAGCTATTGTTAAAATTTTAAGTTAGTTATGATTGGGGGCGGGTGAAGTTCTTCAGTTTTTTTAGTAATGTTCACATTGCATCCAATTAAGTGAAATTATTTGCTTAGTTTGAGTACTATAAACTGTTGATTGGTATTGGTTGAGTTTAAATGCGCCTTCGAAAGTAATCTTGTTGCCTTATTGTAATTCTTTATGTTTTTTTTTTTTGTTAGGCATTATTTTGAATGGTTTTGTTGCCTATTGTTTGGAAATAGATAATAGTGGTAGATTTGGTAGGGTTTTTTTTTTTTTTTAAACTGATTATTAATTAATGAAAGTTATTTGTATATAAGTGAATTTTCGATTTGGCAGTCAAGTTGGTTGTCATTTGGTTTTTGTTTCATGATAGAAGGTTTGCATACTTTTTGGTTGAATACTTTGCAAGTACATTCCTTTTTTTCTTGAATCCAATCTCTTGTTTCTTACCAGATGTGCAAACTTGTGTTCACTTAACCTAGCTTTGTTTGCTAAAGCTACATTGCTTTTAGATTTATGTTTATTAGTTCCACTGATGATGTTTTACTATATGTACAGCTTCGTATGTCATGTGCATTTTTTTGCTGAAAGGAAAACACAAGTACGCCCCGTTAGATTTTTTCAGAATAGTCATATAGCTTGTATGCATTTATATATGAAATGGGCTCCCGAGGAAGACTATTATTTGATCTTAATGAACCCCCAGCCGAAGACGATGAGGAGAGTGATCGTGCTGCCTGCTTACAGCCACAAAAGGCACTTCCATTTGCAAATCTCCATGCTTCTGACTTGCTTGTGACCTCAGCAGGTTCTCAACGAATAGTAAATAACCATGCATTCTCACATGCGTCATCTGGTTCGGGTTTTCAGCCCTTTATTCGGCCTAAAGCTTCTCCTTGCCTTGAAGTAAGTGTTGAACCCAAGAGGGCAGGAGATCAGGACTCCAAGTTGGAATCATCATCTTCAAAGTCAAACAACAGTGCAGAGACAAAAGCACATGTAGCTGCTTCCTTTGTTTCGGGTTTTGCTGTGGAAAGAGAAGAAGGTGAATGGTCTGATGCCGAGGGTTCTGCTGATGCATATGGAAATAATCGTCTGCATGAAGAGGTTAAAGCTTCACAAGAGCAAGGTGTACAGGAAATGATGGATTCTAGTGCTTCAGGTGTCACTCTTGAAAGTGTTAGTGTTGCTGAAAACAATCATTCTCCATTAAAACTGGATCAAAATCTGAATGATGAAAAAGGTAACAGTGGCCGAAATTCGGAAGTCAATGGTAAAGGTGTTATATTCATTGATGGTCAGGAAGAACCTGGCTTGGTGCCAAAACAAAGAGAAGTTAAAGGTATTGAAGCTAGTCATGCACTTAAGTGTGCAAATAATCCAGGAAAGAGGAAGATAGACCAACAGAAAGAAGCAATGCTGGGAAAGAAACGGAATAGGAAGACCATGTTTCTTAATTTGGAAGATATCAAACAAGCTGGCCCTATAAAAACTTCTACTCCAAGAAAGCTGAACTTTCCAATGCCAGTTATTACTCGTACTGTGAAAGAAGTTCGAACTATTCCTCCTCCTGGTGAACGTGTTGGAGAAAAGCAAGGTCAGCCAATAAATGAAGATCATAAGCAAGTTGATTTACCATGTACTGAAGGAAGCAATCTTGTAGTGGAGTCATGTGATCGTAGATATGAATGTAACGGTGATAATTCTGGACTACTTGCCAGGCCTAGGAGGTTAAATAGTGACATTGATCTTTCAGAGGCTCATCTACCACCCATTCCAAGACAGAGTTCATGGAAACAACCTATAGATTCGAGACAGCTTAAGAATTCACAATTTTCTAATAGAAAGCCAGCTCCAATTAGCCAAAGCTCTATGGACACAAAGATGGTAAACAACAAACATCTTCCTTCTAAAAAGACAACTGCTACTAGTACCTTGTATCAAGACAGATCTGTGGAACGACTTATACGAGAGGTGACCAATGAAAAGTTTTGGCATCACCCAGGTAACATATATATGTTTACATACTTACAGATAGATTTTGACTACTCCTTAACTTCTTGATTCCAAATATTCATATTCTTTTTTCCCTCATGCTTGCTTTTACAGTTTTTTTTTTTTTCTCATGCCAGTTATCCATGTCCCTTCAATTATCACTCTATGAGAATGGTAACAATCAGAGGACATGGAAGGTGATGAGATGTATATTTTTATTCTGAAAGATGGCTTTTAATTGTACTGTTGCTACTGATTTTTCTGCAATATCTATTAGCACTAGTTCTTATGATCTGGTCATTTTTTAGAGAATTTTTATCGCAGAGACTATTCATGTGGCATATCTGCGGAGTTTCCTAGTTTACTCATTTACTCAATTATTGCCTTGAAGTGGAATTGTGTGTTTAATGGAAATTTTTGTAATCTAATTAACAACCATTGAAGTTCTTATTGCTGGGCACATGCATGTTGTAGGAGATTTTTTTGGGCACATATTCTTGATTTTCCACTATTTGCTAAGCCTTAGAAATTGAATATTATTAAATTGAGCCCTAATAATTCTTAGGATTTTTGAAGCCATTGATATACAATACTTTAAAAGAGGCATTTTTAGTTAATGCAATGTAAAATATATGAAAAGAACTGTTTTTTTCTTTGTTACTGGCATGGGACCTTTCGAAGTTTCATTCATGGATTGCTTAAGCGACATTATTGAATTTTTGAAGGAATTGAAGAAAGTTCCTTTTTTTTTTTTTCCTTTTTGGTTGGCAGCTCCTAGATTGCATTTAATCATTTCTAGGTGTTATTGGGGAAGAACTAGAGTCTACCAATGTGGTAGTTTCTTATGTATTTATATTAGAACATCTAAGCTTGTTTAACTTTGACTTGTAGAAAAGAAAAACTCAATTTTAACAAATTAACATCTAAGTTGCCACCAAACACCGATTGAGGGCTTTGGATCAATAGGAAAAGACGCATTGATTGATGTTTTTTTTTTTTTTTAAATAGTAAAAGGTTAGGGTTTGAGAAAAAAAATCTGCCATTAAGAATGTGTGGTTCTAATACCACGTTATTGGAGAAAAAGTAGAGTCTACTAATGTGGTAGTCTCCTATGTATTTATGTTAGAATATTAAGTAGTACAAATGATTAAGATACAAGTAATCACTGAGTTATGATAGTCTTATTAGTTTCATGGGTTAGCTTGGATTTTCATTCATCTTTATCTTGTTTGTTTTTTATCTTTTCCTTCTGTTGATTTATTAAATTTATATATGGGCTTTTAGCCCTTATACTTGACAATTAATTTCATCACTTTATACATCAGAGGATACTGAACTCCAGTGCGTTCCCGGACGGTTTGAATCTGTAGAGGAGTATGTTAGAGTATTTGAGCCTTTGCTTTTTGAGGAATGTCGTGCTCAACTTTACAGCACATGGGAAGAGTTAGCTGAATCAGCTTCAAGAGATACACATATAATGGTCCGTATCAAAAACATTGAAAGGCGAGAAAGAGGTAAAAGTGCCTGATAACTATTCTTAGTCTATATCTTTGTAGTCTTTATCTTAGTTGATAAAGTAGTTTTCGTAGGTAACGGCGTTTAGTAAGTTTGGCAATATTAGTTATGACTTTTGATTCTGGATAACTTTTTGGTTCTAGTGTAGAACAAGGTCAATTATTTTGGGGATTGAGAGTAAATGTTTCTACTAGTTTTATTAATTGGAAGAAAATTTCCTTTTGTTGGTTAAGGATGGTATGATGTAATAGTTCTTCCTGCTAATGAGTGCAAGTGGGTATTTAAGGAGGGTGATGTTGCTGTTTTATCAGCCCCAAGGCCTGGATCAGGTATGATACTGGAATAAGACTTCTTTTTTATTTAGGAAATTACAAATTCGTATGTATACCTTAGGAATGTTTATTTCTTGTATTAAGCAGTTAGAACCAAGCGGAACAACAGCTCTTCAATCGAAGAAGATGAGGAGGCTGAAGTTACTGGACATGTGGTTGGTACTGTTAGGCGACACATACCCTTTGATACACGTGATCCTCTTGGTGCAATCCTTCACTTTTATGTTGGGGATTCCTATGATTCAAATGGGTAATTAGAGAAATATCACTTCCTTATTGATATTGTGCAGTTTTGAGTGCACTTGTGCCCTTAGGCTTTTGTGCTGCTATTGATTGGGTTGGGCTCTCCTCCATTACTTTTTTGTCCATTATTTTCAATACATTCATCAGCACTATTCATAGTTGTCGGATCCACCTATAAATTGTGAAAACCATACTTGTGAATGGTGATTAAAGTTATATTGGAAGGTAATGGACAGAAAAATAATGGAAGAGCCTAACCGCAATTGATTATTCCATAAGCTTAGGCAAATTTTCATAAGCATTATTTTTTTCGTTTTTGTTTTTTAATGTCAAAATAACATATTAATTTTTACAGCAAGGTTGATGAGGATCACATTCTGCGGAAACTTCAACCCAGGGCTATCTGGTATCTAACTGTTCTTGGATCTCTTGCAACTACCCAGCGTGAGTATGTGGCATTGCATGCATTTTGTCGTCTTAATTCCCAGGTACTTATTTATTATTATTTTTAAAGATTTCTGTGGCTAGGTGTAGTTCTTGTTGCTTGATGCATCTTACTAGGGTTAACAAAGTTTCTCTTGTGCACAGATGCAAACTGCAATCCTTAAATCGAGTCCAGATCACTTTCCGAAATATGAGCAGCAAACTCCTGCTATGCCCGAATGCTTCACACCAAATTTTGTTGATTATTTGCATAGGACCTTTAATGGGCCTCAGCTTGCAGCAATCCAGTGGGCAGCTACGCATACAGCTGCTGGAACAAGTAGTGGGGTGACCAAGAGGCAAGAGCCATGGCCCTTTACACTTGTTCAAGGGCCTCCTGGAACAGGTAAGACACATACAGTCTGGGGGATGCTAAATGTCATCCATCTGGTTCAATATCAACACTATTATAGCTCTTTGCTTAAGAAATTAGCACCTGAGAGCTATAAGCAAGCTAATGAGACCAATCCTGACAATGTTGCAATGGGATCGATTGACGAAGTCCTTCAGAACATGGACCAGAATCTTTTCCGCACCCTTCCAAAACTCTGCCCAAAACCCAGAATGTTAGTTTGTGCTCCTTCTAATGCTGCGACTGATGAGCTTCTTGCACGTGTTCTCGATCGAGGATTTATTGATGGTGAGATGAAAATCTACCGTCCTGATGTGGCCAGAGTTGGGGTAGACTCCCAAACACGGGCTGCCCAGGCAGTTTCCGTTGAGCGGAGAACTGAACAACTTCTACTCAAGAGTCGTGAAGAAGTTTTAGGACATATGCACACTTTAAGGGCTCGGGAAGCTATGTTATCTCAGCAGATAGCTACTCTTCAAAGGGAACTTACTGCTGCAGCTGCTGCTGTTCGGTCCCAAGGATCTGTTGGTGTTGACCCTGATATTCTTGTTGCTCGGGACCAGAACCGAGATGTACTGTTACAGAACCTGGCTGCAGGTGTTGAAAACAGAGATAAGGTTCTAGTTGAGATGTCCCGCCTTCTCATTTTAGAAGCAAGGTTCCGTGCCGGCAGTAACTTCAACTTAGAAGAAGCCCGTGCTAACCTTGAGGCAAGTTTTGCCAATGAGGCTGAGATTGTTTTCACTACTGTCTCAAGTAGCGGTCGTAAGTTGTTCTCTCGCCTTACCCATGGTTTTGATATGGTTGTCATTGATGAGGCTGCTCAAGCCAGTGAAGTTGCAGTTCTTCCTCCCCTTTCTCTTGGTGCAGCAAGATGCGTACTTGTTGGTGATCCCCAGCAGCTTCCAGCAACAGTCATTAGCAAGGCTGCTGGGACCCTCTTATACAGTAGAAGCCTTTTTGAAAGGTTCCAGCAAGCAGGATGCCCAACTATGTTGTTATCTGTGCAATATAGGATGCATCCCCAAATTAGGGATTTTCCTTCTAGGTACTTTTACCAAGGACGTCTTACTGATAGTGAAAGTGTTGCTAACTTACCTGACGAGGTTTACTACAAGGACCCTTTACTTAAACCTTATTTATTCTATGATATTACCCATGGCCGGGAGTCCCATAGAGGTGGATCTGTTTCGTATCAGAATGTGCATGAAGCAGTGTTTTGTTTGCGTTTGTATGAGTATCTACAGAAAACTTTAAAGTCTTTCGGTGTGCCCAAAATCACAGTGGGTATAATCACACCATACAAGTTGCAATTAAAATGCCTACAACGTGAGTTTGAAAGTGTTATAAAATCAGAGGAAGGGAAGGATCTATATATTAATACTATAGATGCTTTCCAGGGCCAGGAACGTGATGTTATTATTATGTCTTGTGTCCGGGCCTCAAGTCATGGTGTGGGCTTTGTTTCAGACATTCGTCGAATGAATGTTGCTCTTACTCGTGCTAGAAGGGCTTTGTGGGTACGAGTTCTTTCTTCTAATCTTCTATGCTATTACATTGTAACTCAGATCATCCTTCAACTGTTTGATGTTGTGTTTTTTTTTTTTTTTCTTCTTTCTGGAAATGACATTTGATTTTTGAACAGGTTATGGGTAATTCCAATGCTCTGGTGCAATCTGATGACTGGGCGGCCTTAATTGCGGATGTCAAAGCTAGGAATTGTTATATGGACATGGATTCTCTCCCCAAGGACTTCTCTAAAGACTTACTCTCCAAAGATTTTTCGGGGCCCAGGGGACTTGGTTACTCCCCATCACAGGTTAAGCCTTCCAATATGAGGGGTTTAAGGTCTGCTGGACCAAGACACAGATCATTAGATATGCACATGGACTCCAGGTCAGGAACGCCATCAGAAGACGAAGACAAGTCAGGAACATCAGTAATTTCTAGGAATGGAAATTATCGGCCATTTAAGCCACCAATAGAGACTTCCTTGGATGATTTTGATCAGTCAGGTGATAAATCCAGAGATGCCTGGCAATATGGTATACAGAAGAAGCAAAGTTCTGCTGGTGCTGTCGGGAAAAGAGATTCCTAGCCATTGATTTTTTGTCTGCAAATTGTTTGTGCACAGCGAAGAGCCTTGGAGCACAACTTTATTTCTAATCCTTGTGGTTCAAGTTTGTGAAATGCTCTTGGCTCCACATGGATCGAGTGCCTTAGCTCTTGAGATTAATCTCTTCAGCTATACACGATATGTGACAAGTTGGTGCCAGATTTGTGTCTGATAATTGCCCTAAGATGAACAAGATGAGAGGATTTGCAAGAGGCACCAATGAAATTTTGCTCAAGGCCTGGGTACTTCTTTGTTAAAAACCTGTGTCTGCTAAATTGTTTCCTGCGATTTCTTGCAAGGAGGTGGATGATTTTGGGGTAGGATGTATGAAATCTTACCATAGACCCACCCACAAGCTTACAGTCTTCAAAGGTAAGAAATAAATCATTAGGCTTAAAGTTTTGGACTGAATAACTTTTAAATTTTAATCTAAATTTTATTTTGTGATCATTATGGTGTTTTGCGAATAATTTAATGACGTATAATCCAGGAATTGAATGCTGGCATCAAGGATTGTTCTGCCCAACCTAAGATCTCTTAGCTTGATAACTGAGAGCAAATTATCCCAATCTGCCATTACTTGGATGAAGTCTTTGATTGATACAGTTGGGCAGAAGGGATTAGCTTGATTCATGTGGACCGATGCCCATAGCCCGAGAACAATTAAGAGAACAATTAAAAGAAATCGATGAATGTGCCCGGACCAAGCAACAAATAAGCGCTAGCAGATGAGATTGGACCTATAGACTAGGCACCAAAGGAAGAAGCAGGCAAGACACTCTTGTTGGACAATAATGGGTCTCAAAACAGTTTTTTTGTGTGTCCTTTTGAGACTATATCTCTCTCCACAACATGCGGCTGACTCCTCTGTACGGGAATGTGTTCATTTGGATCGATCACATTCAAAAGATGCTTTGTACATTTATTAAATTTGCAAATTCTTGCAAAATCTCGAAGTTGATAGCACAAAGGGCTCTGCTCTGCAGGATGTTATGTAGAATCAACACAGTTGAAAGCTGCGGTACTAAGGTGACCTATTTTGAGGTTTGGAAGATACAGGTTGGTTAATTGAGTATTCTTTCTTTTGTTCTTTGTTGTTGGTAGATATATTACTTTCCTCCAAAATTCTGTATATAGAAGGGAGAAGAGTACAGAATTTGTAAGGAAATCTCATACCATAGGGGTATATATTTCAGCAATTATGACGTTAACTGATTTTGTAAATACACCTTCAGGCTTCAGCTATGGAAGTGGAATCATAGAATTCTTTCTCACGACTTGTCTCTCCTGTATTTTCTCTTGCTTGGAAAAACTCAACTGCTCTGCTTTCTCAACTTCATGATGAAAACCATAAAAAAGAAAGAGCGGAACAAAGTTAAAATGATGCCATTCCCGCTTGAAAAGCTCAATTCTACCCTCATTTATGCTTGTCTCAGAGGTTAGTTTTTACACTTACTAGTCATATTTGTTGGCCTGGGCTAAGGTTAATTCTGATATTTATCAGTCACCAAAATGTAATTACAGAGAAAAAGGCCCCAATTTTATTAATCTGGAATAAAAGTTAGAAAACAAAGCACCAGCCCAAAACTATAGATTAGAAAAAAGAGGAGGGGGGGGGGGGGGGGCTAAAGGGAACCCAATTTTCCCAGTTTCTTGAATGCTTATGAGTAGGATCCAAGTAATATTCCATCAAAACAGTCCAAGCAAACAGTTAATGTTAATACAAGCAATGGCGATTAAGCCTTTTACTCATTCTTCTCTAATTGTCTATTCTCTGACATGGTATTATTAAAGCCAAAATTTGCAAATTCCAGGATTAGAGAAAATGGCAGGTATTTAGAGCATAGTTCTGCATATAGAAGATGACAACTCCAATGCCACTTGATTAAGTTGCTTCTCCAATTGACTTTTTTTTATTATTTTTACGTGTAACAATCATACAGATGATTGCAAAGTTAGAATCAAATTTCGTTTCAACGCTCTCTAAGCCACTATCAAGCAGAGACTTCAACATAACATAACCTGACACCATTGGAGCTGTCAATTAGTTCGGTTGGGGCAGTTGCAGGCCGCCGTTGGTTCCAGTGTGTAGCTTCTCCAACTAGTCCACTCAAGCCACCCCATAATTAGCACATCTTCAAGGCTAGAGCCATAAGCGAATATCAGCTAGGCTTGGAACTCAACCTCAAGAAAACCGAACCCAAGAATCAGCGACACCTTAGCACTCAACCTTAAGAACAGAACTTAATAAAAACAACCAATGACTACTCTGTTTATCTCACAAATGGACCACGACACTCCAAGGATGTTTTTTTTCTTCTTCAAATCAAATGTATTGGCAGATAAGGATATTATTTTAAGGTAGATTCATCAAGGAAAAAGAACAGCAATTACCCAAAATACTTCTGAGACAGAAGCCGTAGCATATATTTATATAATTGTAGTAGAATTCAAATAAAATAAGTTATAATAAGTCTTCTAAACAGAGAAATAACGAAACAATTCACATAACAAATAGCAGACAACATCATATTCAAATTAGACTCGTAAATAACTCCAAATCACACTCTATTCATCTTCCTCCTGATACAGCTTCATAATCTCAGCACAGCCAGCTTCAGCCTCAAGAGCCATGAAGCCCATGGCATTGGCATAACGTGTGGTGGATGCAATGCCATTGAAGTTGGTCAAGATCACACGGGCACGTTCACGACCTGGGGTCATTTTGGCACACTCAGGCTGGGAGCTCTTCACAAGAACAGCATCACAGATCTCATCCAAGTGATCCTCAGTCACAACAATCTTGTATTGTCCAGTTGAATCGGTGTATCCCTCCCTCTTGTACACAACTTGGCCGGTCTTCCTGTCAGAGCATTCCAACTTAACCTTGGCACCTACAAAGCACATTACCAGTATAAACCAAAATTCAGAACCAAATACAACAAATTGTACCATTAACCTATATTATCCGGACCCAGGTGTCGAATGCGGATGTGTCCGATATGAGTATACTCAATTATTTATATAAAAATTTTCATATATTTGAAAGATCATACTACATACCCACATTCGAATATGTGTGACATACAGACGTCAGACAGGAATACTTTAGGGAAAAGAAAATAAAAAGTCCAAGTAACATAGCCATTAATCACCCCAATAGACAACAGTTTATACCCAAATCTTGTGGAAACTTCAGATCCCACAACACCAACAGCCAATGGAGTTCATCAGATAACGGCAACACCATGTTCCATCTCCATGAACCAACATTTTCGGGTTCATAAAACCATGAGCAAAGCTATCATTTTAGAACCATAAAGTTTTCCCCTTTTTTATTAAAATTTACACCTCTGAATCGCCTATTGATTTAACAAAGGTTGATCCATCGTCGGTTGTCAAAATTTTATTAAATCAAAAAACTATAATTTTCATATTGTTAGGCTAAGTACCCTTTGCCATTTTTTAAAGATTTGAACTTTGTGGTTTTCACTTGTGAAAAAAAAGACTATAACTGACCCCTATTTACTTGCACTCATGTAACATCAAAACCTGAAACTACTTCACAGATCTACCAGTTCAAAAGCTAAGACATCAGATCTAACAAAGTCACCAACAAAACACACAAAAACTTACATAGTAAACATAGATAACATAGAAGTATGACAGAAATGGAAAATACCAGCCATGCTTTTAGTTTTAGGGGTTTCAAAACCAGCACGACAAGGGTCACAGTACACGTGTCCTTGCACCACTAATGGGTTCTTCACCATGCGTGTAGCACTAACCAGAGCTGGGAGCACACATAGTGCAATGAGCAACAATATTTTGGCCATATTTTTTGCTTCTTTTTTTCTGGGTTTTTTTTCTCTTGAAAATGTGATTGAAGAAATGGGAAGACGGTTTGGAGATTAAATTCTTAGAAACAAATGAAAAAGGGTAAAGTGGGAGTGATGAATGATGATAAAGTGGAGTGATATAAGGAAATTAAACAAAAGTGAAAATTGAAGAAAAAGAAAAAAAATGAAAACTGGCTAAGCCGCGTTAAGAGAGTTATTTCGTGTGTGGTAGATAAGATGTAAAGGTTGCTGTTTTTGGATGCCACGTCAGAACGGTGGTGTTGATTTGGTAATTTTGAAGGGTGCTAAGGGTGTTTTGGTAAGTAGATGGGGTTAGGATGGTGATGTGGCGAGGTATTATTGGTGGGATGGAAGGGAGAGTGGAGATGAGAGATAGTAGAGGATAGAACACGGTCGTGATTGCAGCTGGCAATTATCGGTGGTCACATGGGGTCTGAAAGAAGGTTGCTAGAGCAAGCAAAGTTAGGATGGTCGGTCTGGCATCTACGTTACATGAATTTTTTAATAACGGTAATTATGTTTTATTTTTATTTTTTTAGGATAAGATTCGATATTTTATAATAAAAATTGACACGGTTTTTGTGATGGTTGTAATTGAAAGAGGAAGAAAAAAAAAGTTGGGAGAATTTGAAATATATATTTTTTATCAAAAAAATAATTGTTTAAAAATTTAATATTCAAAAATAATTTATAAAAAAAATGAAAAAATATAAAATTATTGATAAAGATATTGTGATGATAATTTTATCTTTAATGAAAGTAAGAAAAGAAAGAATTTTTTTTTTTTCCAGCAACAGCTTTCTTCATTCCCTTACAAACATTATATATTCAATAATGATCGGTCATGTCATGACATTGGTGGTTTTCTCTCTCACAAATTTTTAGAAATGAGTTGTTCAGATTTGTGAGTTTTCTTGTAACAATTTGCCACCAACCCATTTAATGGGTTTTCCTGCAACAAATTACCTGAACCATTTCTACGAATAGCAATATTTACAAGATTATCTCAAAAAACAAGAGTTTTAAAACACCAAATTTTGAAAAAAAATTATTATGCTTTAATGAGTTTTAAAGAAAAAAAAAATGAAAAATGAAAAAGAGACAAAAAGCTGAGAGAGGAGACTTTTTTTTTTTGACGGTGTTTTAAAAAACAATTAATTTTATGAGTTGAAAAGTTATCATGAATCATGATTTTTTTCAATTAATATTTAAAATAAAAATTATTTGAAAAATCGTGACAATTTTTTAACTTATTTTATTCTTTTTATTAATCCCTAATTTGTCTTGACTATTATTGTATAAAAGAAAGCATGAAAGTACTAAAAGGACCTGATAAGCCCTGTCACTGAAGTGACTCAATAGGGGTTCAAAGAAGAAAAGGTAGACTCGGCCTTTTACCTCAACAAGGCAATTGCAAAAGGAAAGGTAGCGCATTAATGAATTTCCTAAAGCAAGGGATGGAATGGAACTGAGCCCCCCTATCCCTATTTAATTTTTTTAAATAATAAAATTTAAATAAAAATTATATAATTTAAAAAAATAAAAAATTTAATAAAATTTAAAATTTAAATAATAAAATTAAAAAATAATAATAATTTACAAAAATTTTAAAAATTATATTCGTAATGTCAATCGGATTTTTTTAACTTGTATTCGTAATAAATAAACTTTCAGGAGAATAGCCAACCAAAGAGTTGTGGATTATGAAGAAATGAAGGTCATAGTTAGACATGTTCATGGGCCGGATAACCCGCCCGGACCAGTAAGCCAGAATCTATCCTGATGTACCAAATTGATAAGAACATTTTCGACGGTTATGATTAGAGGTGTCCATGAGTCGGGCCGAATTGAGGCCTAATTTTTTTATTTCCCTTGTCCAAACTCGAAAATAAAAATTATATAATTTATAATTTAAAAAAATTAAAAATTAATAAATTGTAAAATTTAAATATTAACAATTTACAAAATTGTAAAAATTATATAAATATTTAAAATACATTTTTATATTTTTATAAGTTAAATAAAAATAATTTTTATTTAATAAATTATAATATTTAAAATACATTTTTAAAATTATATAAATATTTAAAATACATTTTTATATTTTTTATATTTTTATAATTAAAGTTAAATAAAATAATTTTTATTTAATAAATAATAATTCAGGCTAGGCCGGCCGGTCCGAATTACAAAACACATTTGTCCAAGCTCGGCCCAATATGATCCAAGCTTACCGGGCTGGATGGGCTACCCGACCCGTGGATAGGTCTAGCTATGACCTTCATTCCTGCATAATCCACAACGCTTTGGTTGGCCTTTCTCCCCGATGTCCATTTATTACGAATACAAGTTGAAAAACTCCGATTGGCATTACGAATATAAATTTTAAAATTTTTGTAAATTTTGTTATTTAAATTTTATTAAATTTTATTAAATTTTTATTTTTAAAATTATAAATTATAAAATTTTTATTTAAATTTTATTATTTAAAAAAATTTAAAAAAAAAATTGGGAAATCGCCTTTATTTCAAATTGAAGAAATGGGTGGCGATTTCCAATTAATTTTTTTTTTTAAATATAAGTTTTTTTTTAATTATTAAATAATAAAATTTAAATAAAAATTTTATAATTTATAATTTATAATTTTAAAAAATAAATAAAAATAAAAACAATAATTTATATATATAATTTTTATCCTATGGTGGTAAGTTCGGCCCGGTAAATCCAGATGGTATTTATATAATTTTTAAAATTGTTATTATTTAAATTTTTTATTTTTTATTTATTAATTTTTTTAATTTTTTAAAATTATAAATTATATAATTTTTATTTTCGTGTTTGGGCAAAAGAAATAAAAAAAAATTTGGACAAAGGAAATAAAAAAATTTTGGGCTTCAGCTTGGCCCAGTAAAATATGAATTTTTATAAATGATGAATTTATTTCTTTTTTAAAATATGAATTTTTTTATAAATGATCAACGAAAATCACTATGGCTTACCTGGACGGGCTGAGGCCCAAATTTTTTTTATTTCCTTTGCCCAAGCCCGAAAATAAAATTATATAATTTATAATTTTAAAAAAAAATTAAAAAATTAATAAATTGTTAAATTTAAATTTTAAAAATTATATAAATACAATCCGGATTTACCGAGCCGGACTTACCATCATGAGATAAAAATTATATATAAAAATTATTATTTTTTAAAATTATAATTTATATAATTTAATAATTAAAAAAAAGGTGAATTTCACCTTCAAAAATCGCCAACGTGGGTGGCGATTTTTCAATGTAAAAATTGAATTTTTTTAAGTTTTAATTGGGAAATAGCCATGGGCCATGGCGATTCCCAACGGGTTTAAAAAAAAAAAGATTTTAGTACTTAAAAAAAGTAGCGGTATTTTGATAATTAATTTTTTTTAGCTATATTAAGATAAAAAAGACCGAGAGAGGAACTAGTGAAGAAAATGAAAGACAAATAAAGTTGTTTTATTAAGAGGTCGGATAGAGAGAGAGGGAATATTTTTGTCTTTACAATTTTCTTTTTAATTATTTCTAATTTTTTCATTTTTTCTTTTGAAATAATTCTTACTCATTAGATTATTTAACAATTATATTACTGTTGATAGATATATTTTAGATTTACCCAAAAAAGTTTGATCTAATATGTATATAATTTGATTCATATATCGATTCTTTTATTCTTTTACGATTTTTTTATTTTTATTTTAATTTTTGTATCTTAAATATTTTAGTTTCTCTTGAATAACACGCTTAAGATTATTTGAATTGAAATTGAGTAGTGATTAGAGATGATAATGAAAAATTGATTGGCGGAATAAACAAAGTGATATTCATTAATATTCATGTTGAAACTATGACTATTAAAAAGTAATACTTACAAAATTTTAAGAAAACTCATTATATTTAAATATGAATATAATGATATAAAAAATATTTTAAATCAAAAAAAAATATTTAAATATAAATAATTTATATAAAATTATATGAATTAATATAAAAATAAATAAACATATTTATTTGTTTCTATATGATATGATTTATATATATTTAATTAAGATATTGTTAAAAGATGTATCTACATCTACATATCCATATTTAATTTTTAGATTCTTTAATCGATTTTACGAATTCAATTTTTTTAAAAAAAAAATGAATTAAACACACAAAGACATATTAATGTCTGATATCAATATCCAAATCCATATAACATGATCTGGCATTATGAACATTTCTTTCTTCATTTACCAATTACCACCACCAGTCCATTTGTGTTCATACATGAACAGAACAGGTGAATGAATCCAGGTTTTTAGTTAAAGGTTAAGGCCCAATGCACAAGATTCTAGAGAGATAGGCCTAAAATTATTAATAGGGAAATATTAACCAAGTGTTTATAAGCAACTGTTAATCCTATCTTTTTTTTTAAATAGAAACAGAACCTCTTTTATAAAATCTTAACCAAGATTACATAGAGAATCTGGCAAAGAGTGCATCCAGATTTTTTGATCTCTTTTAATACTCGCCACATGAAAACCTTGACCTTTGGCATCACCCTAGCCGTCCACACAAGCATCCATTTCTCCTCCCTCTGAGTTCTAAGGCTTAAACTGTTACCTCTCATCAATAGCACCCTATGGTAAGCAGACTTAACAGTAAAAACTCCCACCTTTGAATTGATCCAAACCAGTTTATCCTCAGTTGCCCTGCGGCTCAATGGTGTTTGTAGCACAATGTCTGCCTCCTCTTGAATTAGAATTTCACGAACCTGGGATTCCTTCCAACATCTTCTCTCCGGGTCAATTAGAGAAGCTACTTTCATTGGAGTAAAGAACAGGTCTCCCACTTTGGTAACCTTAAAATCAGGACTTTTATTAACCCACTTATCCTTCCAAACATCAACAAACAAGCCATCCCCCACCCTCCAACGTGAACCCTCAATTAAGACCTTTTCTCCTTTCCAATAGACTCCTCCAAATATAAGACGATTGAGTCCCACTTGGAGCCTCTAAAAGGGATGTTGTAGGAAAATATCTTGCCTTGAGCATTTTGTAACATAAAGAATTTTTATTGTCAACTAACCTCCAGCATTGTTTTGCCAATAGTGCCAAATTGAACGCTTCAAAACTCCTAAATCCAAGATCACCATCAAGTTTTGAAACACACCGTAAATCCCAGTTAAGCCAATGAATCCTTTTCTTAACAAGAGTGTCACCCCACCAAAAACCTGCAATCAGCATGTTGATTTCATGAACGAACTGTTTAGGGAGCTTAAAACAATACATAACATATTGAGGGATTGCCTGCGCCACAGCCTGTATTAAAACCGCCCTACCCACTTGTGATAGCAGCCTTCTCCGCCACCTTTGAAGTTTGGAACTGATCCGCTCTGTTATCGGTCTAAATTCGGCTCTCTTTGATTTCCCAAATAACAATGGCAGCCCCAAGTAGCGTTCTTTATCGATAATTCTCTGAGAACCCCAGCTTCCGCATCACTTCCTCCAGATAATTCCATTCAACCCGATCATATGCCTTGCTCATATCTAATTTTAGAGCCAACCTTCCCTTTTCTCCTGTTCTTCATTGCATGGATTGTTTCAAAGCCTACCAATGCATTGTCAAAAATCATACGTCCTGGAACAAAGGCGCTTTGATTTTCACTGATCAAATCCGGCAGTACTTTCTTTAGTCTATTAACAATCACCTTAGATATTAATTTATACACCACATTACATAGGCTAACCGGTCTATGATCCTTTATACTCGCCGGAGACTTCACTTTTGGAATAAGTACCAAATTAGTATGATTAATACCTGAAACGGATCCACTCCCATTTAGGAAATTAAGGTTCACCTTGATAACATCATCCCCGATGGTCCCCCAATACCGCTGAAAAAAAAAGTGCTGACATTCCATCCGGTAATAATATTGGAAATTAGAAGGAAGGATTTCATTTATCTTTAAACATCATTTTTGCTAGCTTGAAGCAATCTTGAATGAAGATTCTCACAGAATCCAATATAATCTAACCAGATTTAAGATAATGCCTTTTAGGTTTGGTTTCCCTAGTTCAAGTCAACATTTGACAACACTTGTTAGAAAATTAATATTTCCAAATTTTTTTTTTTCCTTTCTATTTTATGTTTTTTTATTTGAAAAATACTATTCATCCCTTCATTTTTTATTTTTTTTTATAATAGCATATAATTGGACTCCAAGTAAGCATGACTCTTTTATTTTTACCCAATAAATTTGTTCCCCAGTATTCTCCAATAATAATTGAATAAAACAGCATATATTTGGTGCAATAACCTTGTAATTATTTTTCCCCTTCCATTCTATAAACAGTTATATTATCTTAATGAATGATTTTTTTTTTTTTAATTATATATCTAAAAAATGTAATATGCAAAATAGATTTTTTTTAAAAAAATAAAAATAAAAATTGGTGTGTGCCATGGTACATTTACTAGGATGCTTCAATCTCAAGAGGAAGCTTGGCCTAGGTTTTGAATATTACAACAGGAATTGAAGGTTAGAACAAGGCTTTGCGTCATTGGCATTGCCCATTGAGCTCAGCAACTCTATTCTCATAATTTGACCCTTCATTATCTGCTATGATCTGACCTGGAATTTCCATCTGCAGATCATTTGGCATCATTTCTGCCATTTCCGAACCCACCAATCCATGCTGCTAATTCCAACATATATATATATATAATTAGATGATAATTAGTAGAAGTATTTATTAAGAAGCTTTTTCACATTATCTATATATGCCAAGAGAAGGAAGAAATTAATGAAAAATTTAGCAATTAGAAGGAAACCTGATCAACATGGGAATATAAGGTTGATGACTGTAGCCCTGTAGAAGCAAAAGACTGAGGCCAGGGTGGGAAATTTTGGCCATTTGGATTTGAGACATGGCACTGATTTCCTATGCTGTGTGGATCCACGTTTGAGATGCTTCCTTGCAACAATGGATCATAGGCCGTTGATGGAAGATCCCTAAAATTTATTACAAAGATATCATTATTAAGCTCTTTTTTTGACAGAGAAATTTCTACCACTTTCTCTTAAAGTTTTTCCTTTCTTTTGATAATCTCTTTCTCCTGTTGTTTTCTTTTCTTTTAATTTTAATATTCAAGTTATTGTTCTTCTTAATTGTGTTGATTTTTGACGCTCGGTACCAATTGTAGTTTTGTGCTACAGTACCGATTTGCTACAGTAACTTTATCTCGGGATGCTACAGTAACTTTATCTCGGGATGCTACAGTAATTTCCGAAAAACAACTCTTTTATTAATATGAGAAAAGACCAAATATACACTAGACACACTCTTTTAATATGCACTCACAACTTCACTTTTTTTCTTCCTTTTTCTCTCTACTCACCACACACCTATCACACAACACACATCTCTATTTATAGCTCTTCAAGTTGGTGTTGTAGCCAACTTAGAATTCTCTAGATAGCTAAGACTTTGATTATTCAATGAAGAAAACTGAAGAGATTTCTGGAACTAGAAGACTAAGGAGAAATTCTAAAGAAAAATCTAGAGAAAGAACAAAGAAGAGAAATCTAGAAAACTTGAGTAGAAGAAAGATAGAGATGATTCTAGAGATAAGAGAGAGGAGTTGGTGTAACTTTCAACACTCCCCCTCAACGACTACTCTCTCTTGATGCTCGCTTTGGTAGTCATGCCAAGTTGTCTTCTGAACTCATCGAATTTTGCACCGCTAAGTCCCTTGGTAAACAAGTCAGCTACTTGTTCTTCAGTCTTGATGTATTTCAGTTCAACATCCCGTTGAAGTACTTTTTCACGTACAAAGTGATAATGTATTTCTACGTGCTTGGTTTTGGCATGAAAGATTGGATTTTCAGCTAAGCTTATTGCTGACTGATTATCGCAATAGAGTTGTACTGGAGAGTCAATCGGTTGGTGCAGGTCCTTTAACAGCTGTATCAACCACGTGCTTTCTTGTGCTGCCATAGCTGCTGCTCTATATTCTGCTTCTGTAGTTGACAATGATACCGTAGGTTGTCTTTTGCTACACCAAGAGATTATGCCGGATCCAAGGCTAAACATGTAGCCAGTTGTTGATCGTCTTGTATCATGATCTCCACCATAATCGGCATCACAATATCCTATAACTTGGCACGGAACTCCCTTTTTGTATAGAAGTCCAAAATCAATAGTTCCTTTTACGTACCTCAAGATTCGTCGAACCGCATCTAAGTGAGGTTTCCTTGGTTTCTCCATGAATCGGCTAGCTACTCCAACAGCGAATGCAATGTCGGGTCTTGTTAATGTAAGGTAGATTAGACTACCCACTAGTTGCCTATAACTTGTTGAGTCTTCCAATTCTTTGCCTTCTTCACTACAGAGTCTTGCATTGGCTTCCATAGGCGTAGATATCGACTTGCAATCAGTCATCCTGAATTTGTGTATAAGATCTTTTGCATACTTGTGTTGACATAAGAATATTCCTTCTTTGGTATGGATTACTTCTAGCCCAAGAAAGTGATTCAGCTCTCCAAGCTCTTTCATTTGAAAACGTACTGAGAGATTGCTTTTAGTTTGTTTGGTTTCTTCTTCGTTGTCTCCGGTGATGATTAGATCATCCACGTAAACCAAGACTATTGCCAACTTACCTCCTTTTTCTTTCACGAACAAGTTCGAATCTGCTGCTGCAACTGAGTAACCACTTTGTATTAGGAATTCGGCAATTTTACCGTACCATGCTCTCGGTGCTTGTTTTAATCCGTAGAGTGCCTTTTTCAACTTACACACATAATCCGGATGAACTTTACTTGTGAATCCTTCGGGCTGCTCCATATAGATCTCTCGATCTAGCTCTCCGTGCAAGAAGGCATTTTTCACATCCATTTGCCATAACTTCCAAGATTTGCTTGCTGCAAGGGCAAGTAATACTCGTACTGTTGTAATTTTTGCAACTGGACTAAATGTCTCATCATAGTCCACCCCATACTTTTGAGAGAATCCGCGAGCCACCAATCGAGCCTTATACCTTTCTATCGATCCATCGGGTCGAGTCTTTATTTTATAAACCCATTTACATGAGATGGGTTCAATCTTCTTCGGCTTTGGCACCAACTCCCATGTCTCGTTTTGTTTCAGGGCTTGAACTTCTTCTTCCATGGCTTTTCTCCACTTCAATTTCTCAGATGCCTCTTCATAAGTTGTTGGCTCTATTTCTTCAATTAGAGCAGCATTAGCATACTTAAGATTTGGTTTGCGTTGTCGTGATGACCTGCGCAGAAGTGGCTGAGAATCTCTTTCATCGAACTCATTTTCTCGAAATGACTTTTCCTCATCAAGGGCCTTTTCTGAATACTCGTCACTTGGTTGAGTCTTTTCAAGCTCAATTTGTTCTTCCATATTTTCTTGAAGTTTTTCTTCAATTTCTTTTGAGTCTGGCAACAGAACTGCTTGTGGTGACCACCATGACGAAGCTTCATCGAACACAACATTTCTGGATACATAGCATCTGCCACTTGTTGGATCACAACATCTCCACCCTTTTCTTTGGTCGTCATATCCCACAAATATGCAACGAATTGCCTTTTTGTCGAATTTGCTGCGTAGATGATCTGGTACGAATACATAACATACGCAACCAAATACTCGAAAGTGACTCACCGTGGGTTTGATGTTCCATAGTTTCTCAAAGGGTGAGATAAAACCAAGCCTTGCTTGTGGAAGCCTATTAGTCACGTGAGCTGCAGTCTTCATGCATTCTGCCCAAAAACGAGGTGGCACATTCTTCGCATGTAACATGCTTCGACATATCTCAGCCAAATGTCGATTCTTTCTCTCGGCAACTCCATTTTGTTGTGGAGTGTTCGGACATGTCAATTGTCGGCGTATCTTGTATTCGTGTAAGAATTCTGAAAACTCCTTGGATGTGTATTCTCCCCCGTTATCTGTGCGTAGGCATTGTATCTTTCGGCCTACTTCTTTTTCCACCTTTTCTTTGAACTCTATAAATTTAGTAAGTGCCTCTGATTTTTCTTTCATAAAATCAATCCAGACGTACCTTGAAAAATCATCAATGAAAGTTATCATGTATTGGCAGCCACTGACAGAAGGTTGTTTTATCTTCCCGAACACGTCTGAGTGAATTAGCTGAAGAGGCTCCTTAGCTCTAAACTTTGACTCCTTGTATGGCAGCTGGTGAGCTTTCCCATATTGGCACCCGGCACATACTGTGTCCTCTTGAATGTCTAATTGAGGAAGACCTTTGAGCATAGACTTTTTCATCATTACCTTTAACTTGAGATAACTCACGTGCCCAAGCCTTGCATGCCACAAGTCAGCTGTTTCATTCTTTCTTGTCTTGTCCACATATGCAGTCTGAGCGGACATAACGTAGACTGACTCCAGACGCTTCCCTTCCATTATTGGTGTACTTGTTGGCTTTAAGTTTGGATATACTTTCACATCATTTGGACCAAACACGACATAATTTCCTGAGGCAGTGAGTTGTGAAACCGATAGCAGATTTTTCTTCATACCTGGCACATGGAATACGTTTTGCAGCTCGATTTGGTGTGGACTAAATCGTGGCACAATAGTTGTTTGGCCGATGTGAGTAATAGGTAACCTTGAATTATTTGCAGTTACCACAACTCGTTCTCCTTTGTATGTTGAGGTATTAGTCAACTTCTCCTTATCTCCAGTCATGTGATTTGAGCATCCAGAATCAACTATCCAATCATTATTATAGTCGATTAATTTACTCACCGATGCGAGTGAACACTCTTCTTCTGACTCGGTGATGCAAGCAGCTGCAAGTTCTTCGCATTCTTCAATAGCAATTGATGCTTGAAAATCCCACTCTTCTTCGCTATTATTCTCTTCTCGTGACGAGGTTGCCGCGTTGCCTTGGACTTGCTTAAACCGACAGTCTCGAGCAAAGTGACCAGATTTTCCACAGTTGTAACACTGATTGTTTTGACGACGATACCTATTTTCATTTTTGTCTCTTTCTCGAACATGCTGGGCTCCCTCTTGCCGAAAGCTCCTTCCCCCTTGCTTTGGCCATGTTTCTTGCCTTCGAAATTTATTTTCTTCCACGCCTGGCTTTGTAACAACTTTGCTTCTTTTATTAAAGCCTATTTTATTACTAAAGAGTGCTTTCTCGTCATCTTTTATCGAGACTTTAGACATTTGTTTATCTAAAGTCTCTTGATTGGCTAGGATATTTTCCAACTCAGTTAAAGTTGGTTCTTTGCTCCAACCACGGGTTGCAGTAACAATCCCGTTGTATTCAGGTCGCAAGCCATGGATGATAATTCTTCTCATCCTCGTTTCGGTAATGGCATTTTCTGGATCTAATTTTGAAATTTCATCACAAAGAGTTTTAACTTTAGAGAAATATTCGCTTACCGACATATTTTGCTGTGAGATTGACAGGAGTTCATTCTCCAATTGTTGGAGCCTAGCATCATTTTTCCTTGCGAACAGCATTGTGAGTGTGTCCCAGGCTTCCTTCGGTGTCTTTGCATCCTTGATGCGTTGTAATAAACCATCCTCAATGGTGACTGATAACATGTACATGGCCTTACCGGCTTTGATCTTCCATTTTCTTAGTTCTCCGACATCAGTTGGTGGTGTTGAAGCTTCACCGTTAACAATATCCCATAAATCTTGCCCGAGCATGTAATATTGCATCCGGATGCTCCACGTATTGTAATTGTTTTCATTGAGCTTCTCGATGTTGCTAGCGGAATTAGAAATATCTGCCATAGTGTCTTGAGAGTGCCCTGCACTTACCTCAAATTTGATTTTCGTTCACTTAATTTCACAGTCCCTGACCGTGTACCGGCAGAATTTCCACGTCTCCACGAACTACGATCCTCGATCGTCTTGGTCCTATACCAATAATCTTCACAGTCCCAGACTGTCTTTCTCCGATATGCGTACTCCGGTCCCTGACCGTCTAGCTCTGATACCAATTTGTTGATTTCTGACGCTCGGTACCAATTGTAGTTTTGTGCTACAGTACCGATTTGCTACAGTAACTTTATCTCGGGATGCTACAGTAACTTTATCTCGGGATGCTACAGTAATTTCCGAAAAACAACTCTTTTATTAATATGAGAAAAGACCAAATATACACTAGACACACTCTTTTAATATGCACTCACAACTTCACTTTTTTTCTTCCTTTTTCTCTCTACTCACCACACACCTATCACACAACACACATCTCTATTTATAGCTCTTCAAGTTGGTGTTGTAGCCAACTTAGAATTCTCTAGATAGCTAAGACTTTGATTATTCAATGAAGAAAACTGAAGAGATTTCTGGAACTAGAAGACTAAGGAGAAATTCTAAAGAAAAATCTAGAGAAAGAACAAAGAAGAGAAATCTAGAAAACTTGAGTAGAAGAAAGATAGAGATGATTCTAGAGATAAGAGAGAGGAGTTGGTGTAACTTTCAACAAATTGTTTGTCTACAATGAAAATTAAAGGGTCATTTTCTTCTTGGCTAAACTTGTTTTTTACTGGATTGGAGCAGGTAATGAGGATTTGCAGACCCAACAATATAGAGTTATAGAGTCAAATGCTTTCTGAGAGAAAGCTAAACTCCACCAATTTTTGTGTCCTATGTAAGGGGGAGGGGTATATTATTTCAAAATACCAATTTGTTTTCATCTATTAGTAGATGGAAGGAAGCCGTTACTTGAGAATAAGAGAAAGGGTTGCAGAGATTTGAACTCATATCTATTGAATGCCATTTTTAAAGGGTGACTGCATGAACCAATTGAACTAAGCTCGGGTTTGGTTTTCTTTTTGTATTTATTTTTGCATGATTCAATTTTGGAGGAAAGATTGGACAGATTTGAAGCATGAGTACGTCTCACTTGCAAGAGTACCCGTATCGGGTACGTACTGGATACGGGTACACATCGGGTACGTACCAATTTTTTTATTAAAAAAATTTACGCAGCATTTTAATGCCCTAAAGCATATTTCCCTCTCCTCTTTTCATTATCGATAACATTATCATGCCCTAAGACATATTTGGAGGTTATTCTTTCACTGAAGATGGACAAGGAAATAATGAGATAAACACAGTTAAAGTTTGATATTCATAGTCATGTTTAGATGTTGTTATGTTGAACAATTTAAGTATTGTAGTTTCTTATTTTGAAATGTTGTCATGTTGAAATTTGTGTGTTTTATCTTTTATATTATGTTGTGTCATATTTTATTATGTGAAATTTCAGTTTCTTATATAAATATATGTATATATAATATTAACGTATCCGTACCCTAATTTTTTTAAAAATTATTGTATCTCGTATCTCTACCGGGTACCAGTACCATACTCGTATCCATGCAACGTAGTTGGACAGTTGAACTAAACATACTGCTTGAAATCTTGGACTGAAAATACTATACTCAACAAAGGTAGAACTGAAAAAGCACTTTACCTGAGAGGATTTAAAGATGCTGAAGCATCAAAGATTTGTGATTGGTTCTGACCATTATCAGGCAGCCAATTGACAACCTCATTCTCAAAAGATGGAGGCAGTCCTTGCTGTCAATCAAATAAAATTCATAATTTTTCACAATGTTGATTTCGAATCCGAAATTGTAAGTTACCAAAGTTTTGATTTGTTTTACTGCAAGGAAAAATTACCTGTATAGGAGATGGATCATAAGAAGATAAATGGTTGCTCAATAAGTATTCCTGCATATAAAAAAACAGAAAGAAGAAAATTTTACAGAAGGTAAAAAAAACAATAATAATAAAGGGAAATTCCAACCTTTCTTTGCACAACATTTGCCAGTGTTTCAACAAGATGTTTCTCACAGGATTCAAGCTCCCCCATGGATGTGAACCTGAGAGGATCAGGTTCATATGCCCTGCATTTGAAGAATTATCAGTAACTTACTTAGCCCAAACTTGAAAATGTTAATTTTCTTCAGTTTTGTTTTAGTTGTAGGTCTTAAATCTTAATACCTTAACTGTTCCTCTGCCATTTGAAGCTGTTGCTGTAACCTTACAATTTCCTGTTGGATTTCCTGTAATGAAAACATTAACAAACATAAAATAATAATAATAAAAAAACATAGAAGAAAACACAGATTAAGGTTATAAGAGACAGAAATGTTTATGATACCTTAAAATCAGAGTTAAAAGATGTTGGACTGTTTTGGGGCACATATCCATGAAAAAAGAGACAAAAACTTTTCTCCATTAGCTAATTTAATTAAAATATCATACAAATGAAAAAAAAAAGTAATGGAAATTAACTTAGAGAGAAAAAGGCAGACAAACTTGGCAAGTTGAAGAGCAATATCATTTTCAGTTCTTAGCTGCTGGAGAATCCTAAGTAAATACTGCATAAATACAAAATACCATAATTTCATGAAGAGATATTTCATAATTTCATTTTCATGGAACATATTATTTTCAGATGAAGACAATTTAACACTATATCATACAGTGAGTAATTTTCTTACCTCTTTGTTTTGGATATCACTGCAACAAAAACATGAATATAAGTAAATCTCTAGAAAGAACATTAACTATAACAATTTTTTTTTTTTTTTTGAAAGAATGAATAGCTTTAAGGAAAAATTAAACAGGAAAAAAGGTTTAAAGACATACAGATGTCTGATTTGTTCAGGGAAAATTAGAGCACTGCAACAGATAAATTAATGGAGATGTTACCAAATCAACATATGTCAAATGGAATATATAATCAGCAGAATAAATTTAACACTATAAAATGGTTAAGAGCATTACTGTTCTCTTTCTCGATCAGGGAGATTAATGTAACGCATAAAGACATCCTCGATCCTGGTTTTGATGGAAAAGGTTAAAGACTTGTACAATTTTCCTTTGGGAAAAAAAAAAATTCAACATGCTTATAGTTCAAGAAAAATGGAAAACATGAAAGATTGAAGCAACATGAGCTACTACTTTTTATCCTATTTTTGAGAAGAGAACAGTAGCTATATTATCCGTACTCTTTATTTTTTTTTCTAAAGTATCCATGTACGACATATATTCGAACAAAAATATGAGGTATGATCTTTCAAATATATGAAAAAAACTTAGAAAAAAATTGAGTATACCCGTATCGAATACATACAAATATCCGACACTCACCTTCTAGCCCGGGTATAATAGTTCAATAGTGCAGTTACAGGTCCTAGTTACAGGCTTTTTTAACATTTAAAAGTTTATGAAAACAAAGTTAATTAATTGAGTTTATTGGAGCATCAGCATGCATGAATTCTTTCTTGCATGCACGTAGCCTTAAGCGGACTGGGATTATTTTCAACACTAATAGTTAATATTATTGTTTTGGAAAGCATATATATATATATATATATATATATATATATATATATAGGTGATTCTGTCTCTGCTAATTAATTTTTTCGAATTACATGATAATGGTATTTCATGAATGGCTTGGAAATCATTAATCCAATATTCTTGAAGACTAGTAATAATTTTCAAGAAAATCTAGTAAAGTATATATAGTAGATATGAAATAAACAAAAAATTGTGGAACATGGAGACAGGAAGAAATGGTAATTAAGCTAGCAGCTAGCCAAAATATCTGATAACAAAAGGGAATTCATGCTAAAGAAATTAAATAGCTGAGAAAAGGGTTAATTAAGCATTGCAAAATGCAAGGAAATAATTAATAATAAATCTGGGGTTTAATTAATTTGTTTGCACCTTCTCCTGCCAGAAAAATGGCTAATTCGGCCAGAAGGAGAGAACATGATAAGAGCAATATCAATGTCACAAAGGATGGAAAGTTCATAAGCCTTCTTAATCAGCCCATTCCTACGCTTTGAAAAGGTAACCTGGCGATTGGTGTTGTTTTCTATTCTCTTAATCTCCAGTTTAACACGTCCCATCTCTCTTTAATCTTTTCTGTCACCTAAATAATAATTCTATATGCTAAAATGGAAAGTTTTTCTTTTTTGTTTGAAAACTTTGGAATGAAAAAACCCTAATTTTATTATTTTTAGAACAAGAAAATCTAAGAGATCATGAATTACTATTTGGCTATATATTGTGAATGCATGGACAAAGAAATGCCTGAAAAGAAGGGTGTGGTTAGATGTGTGAGAGAAAGAGAGAGAAATGGTTAAAAATGGGTGGGAGAGGAGAGATTTAAGAGTGAGATATTGAAGGATTTATAGAGAGGGAAGGGGTCATAGTCATAGATTGAAAGGAGATAATTTCATGGTTTGATTAAACGCTGGCACTTTTTTTTTTCCTTCTCCTTTGGTTCCTTTGCATTGAATTCCTTAATTAGTGTTTTTGAGGTTATTGGTCGAGGGAGAATTTTGGTGGTATTCAGCCTTTAAAAATGTACTCACTAGACATGATTAAAGATCAAGTTATTCGTCCGATCCAACTTGATTAAGACTGGGTTTTGGGTACATGATATTTTAGGCCAAGACTTGACCCGACTTGAATTATTATTTAATTAATAAAAAATAATTTTATTCAAATTTAATTATAAAATATATAAATATTAATATAAAAATAATTTTTTAATATTTTAATATATTTTGAACAATAAAATGAGTTTTTCGAACCCGATAGATCGGGTCGGATCTAGAACAAACAAATTTTTTTATTATCCGATTTGTTCAAGTCTGACCTGACTCATAAACAAGTCTAATACGTACTAATCTTCATGTCATGCGTCTAGTCCTAAAATCAATCTCCTTGTACAATACTATAACCTAAGAAAACAAAATTAGGTAAATTGTTTTCATATATATATATATATATTTATATAACTAGGGTTTTGTTTTACATATCTTGAAATTATATATGCATATATTCATATATATTATTGAAGACCGGAAAAAAGAGCGCGCTATGATGAGATATATAACAAAATTTTGTATTAATTAAGATGATTGCTCAAAGAACTTAAACTTAATTACTTTTATATGAAAAGCCAAAGTTTGTGAAAGTCCAATATTATTTTACAGAAATCAGCAAATTCTTTGTTTTAATACATATACTTAGATATGCTAGTTCATATAAGGTTTTCTTTTAGAAAAAAAATTGAAGTACATCAGAACTTGAAAGAAATTAAGCTCATATATCTTCATCCCCCAAAAATTTAAGTACAATTTAAAGTAAATATAACTAATAATTAGTAATTATTAAAGATTGATAATACTTATAATTCATTTTTTTTATATAAGTGATCATCTAAACTCAAAAACTAATATCTTTCAAAACTATTTATCAGCAAAATGTTATTGAAAAGCAAGTATGAAGTAACAAAAGGGAACATATATTTAAAGTGTTGGTCTTTATTTACCCAAGTTCTAAAACATAATATGTCATAGATTTACATAATTAATTATAGTAAATCAAGTTCTCCATGAACTTTAAATACGTGATTTTTTTTTTTTTTTGGTTAATAACGATGGTTATATATTCATTATTTGTAGTCTTCCTTTAACATAGGGATTTATATTTGATACATTGTTAATGTATAATTCAATGAATGTCATCTATTAATATAAACCCTTAAGATAATATGAAATTGTATATATTATAATATAAAGATAATATCTTTCCGCGACTAAAGTAATAATTAACCTTCAGGATAAGTCAAACAATGATTTCAGAAAGTAATATAAACCCTTAAGATATTATGAAATTATATAGATATTGACTTTATGTTAGAAAGTCAACTTCAGAATATGTATTTACTTTGGGAGATGGAGCAATTAGTTGATGGAGTGTGAAATAAAATTGTGAAGTAGATTTTATAATAGAAGTTGAATATGTAACTACATCTGAAGTTGCAAAAGAAATTGTCTGGCTGCAAAAAAATTTACATGAGAGATGTGAGAGATGCCTGAGATACTTTTAGAGTTATTGAAAGATTGTTAAGAATGTATGCTTTGTAATGTATGCTCAATAAGTTATTTTATGATTAAATAAATGAATTCACTGAATGATTAGGTTTAGACTGTAGTAAATTCATTGATTGATTTTTGTCTTGATTATATATGAATTTACTGATGTGTAATTTGTATACATTGAACTGGATCATAATGAGATTTAATTAACTTTTAAATAGCTGTCGAACTTACTAAATCTTATAAGCATTGATTTTGTTTCAATCTTAATCATGAGTTAATTATAATTCCATATTTATAAATTTTTATTCATTTGAGTTGCTAATGGGTGAGATTAATCGCAAGTCAATAACCCATTAATTTGGTGAATATATTTATAAATAGTGAAAGTTATGAATTAACAATATGGAATTTCTACAATATATCTGTTGACAAGTTTTCGATACTTAATCATTAAATTTTTTAGGCAGTGTGTGTCAACAATAATTATTAATTAAATTTCGTAAAAAAGATTGTTGAAATGATCATTAAGATGTAATTAAATTGATTGGACAGTTGAGATATCAATTTAATTACAATGTGGCAAGGGCACGGTTTCAAACGATTATTATTTTTTTTTTTTGAAAAGCATGATTTATTGCAAAAAAAGATGTCCTTTTTACAAACCAGAAAATAGAATGCTGCAAACAAAACTAGGGACTATAAAACAACAAATCTGACACCCTATTAACACCAGATTTGGCTAGCTTATCAGCCTCACCATTAGCCTCCCTCAAAATATGAACAATTTCCCAGTTTTGAACCGCAGTTCGAACAAACTCTAGAGATCTTATAATTCTCGAAATCCGCCATGGGGCTCTACTCGGATTCCTAACCCAAGTAACAACCATCTGGCAATCACATTCAATTATAAGTTTATGCGATAGCACCCAAGACGATGCACCAAAAATGAGGAAGGCTTCTTTGACGGCCCTTAATTCAGCCTCAAATGCTTTAGCAGAACCGATAGATTTAGAAAAAACTGCTTTCACCATACCTTGATTGTCGCGCAAAATACCGCCAATCCCCGCAGGACCGGGATTACCACGCGCCGAACCATCGACGTTGAACTTAAGGCAGCCGACAGGTGGCTTACTCCAAGTCACATCAACACCAACTTCCATTTCCCTCTTCAATCGACAAATAGCAGGTGACCACTTGAACTGCGAAAGCAGCCCTTCCTCAGAAGGCCATTTAGCCTTGGACCATAAAGCGAGTCTGAGTCTAATAGAGTCCAGTAACTGCCAAACAGCAACTTTTTTCCTATTAAACACAATATCATTCCTGTGCAACCAAATAGACCAAAGTGCAACAAAAAATAACATTTTCCACAATTTGCTGCAATAATTCGCTGGGAAAGCATGCTGCCACGCAAGAAAAAAACCCACGGCACTCCTTGGCGTGGACCAAGAAATACCCCAAGAAAGACAGCAATGAGCCCACACAAACCATGAGACTCTGCATGTAAAAAACAGATGCTCTGTAGTTTCAGGCATCAGATTGCATAGTGGACACAGAATCGAACCATTAACAATAAGTCCTCTCTTTCTGAGTTCAACTTTGGTAGCAACGCTGCCTCTCAAAACTTGCCAGCAAAAGATTTCCACCTTCGGAGGCGCATGCCAGCAAAGGATTTCCACCTTCGGAGGCGCATAACCGGCCCATATATCTACATGTAATTTGAAAGGCAATTTCGACCCTTTAGTGGAATGGATTAGGAAAAATTAATAATTAAACTAATTAAATTATTGGAAGCCAAAATTACATGCTCCCTAATATCCCTGAGTGAGCTCGTTAAACTCGATTGCATATGCTTAAATCCTAATGAGTTGAAAAGATCAGATAGTTGAAAATACTTTTAAAGCAAGTGAGAGAGAGAATAAAAGATAAGGTAGATAATGTTTAAAAGGAAATTGATACAGCTAATAAAAAATTTGAATTTGTAATTAATTTTGTTTTATACTCGCACCTTTTGATATATTAGATATGGGTTAGGACTTAGGATGCAGTCTATTATTTTTGTTAATTACTTTTCAATAAAGTCATTATTATCATTTACATGTTTATGATTCATTCATTAATTGTGAAAATCATATTTGTGAATAGTGATAATATGTATTGAAAAATAATGAAGTGAAAAAATAATGGAGGAGAATCGGATTGATTGGATATAGACTTCATTTTGGAGTTTGATTAAAAAAAAAAACTTATTTTTGAAGTTTGATTTTTGTATCAAAGAGAAATGAGTTTGGTTTTTGTATCAAAAGGAAAAATCAAGAGATCAGAAAATAAATGTTCAAAAAAAAAATTAAATTAAAAGAGATTAAAAAAATAAATAAATGTGAAAAGAAAATGAACTTTTTTTTTTGGGACTCTAATTTTACAATAGTTTAAAACTATTAATTTTTGACATTACCTAATAACTGATTCCTTTTGACCATTTGTTCTTTGCAATTGAGAAAGTATTTGGAAGCCATACGTACTTTGTGCACTGACTCGACTACAAAATCTCCACACACAAAAAAAAAAAAAATTGATTGATTGATTGATTTTTTTATTATACAAATGATATTATTTAGTCTGATATTTTTCATGATTATATTTTTTACTTTATTTAAATGAAATTTTAAATTGATCGTTATCGCAATTCTACACAATTTTTGAATTAATATCTCCAAAAAATGAACACGTACTAATTAATAAAATATATTAAATAAAAAATTTAAAAAATCATCCCGGCTGTATAAAATGATAATCTTGTAAATTTTTTAAACTATTATTTTATGAAATTATAACTTTTTGTCTTCAATTTTTTTTTTTTGTTGAAGATATAATATATCCTTATCATCTAATCCTAGTGTTAAAAAAAATAAAACTAAAAATCAGCCCATTAAAATGGCTAAAACGTTACTTGGGAATTGGGATATGGAATGAACAACTTTAGTCCCATAAACCTCGCCTAAAATTAGGCAATTTATTCCAAGAAAAGGGAGATTTTAGACTCATTTATTTTTTTTTAATTTCTATTTGAAAAAAAGCATTATCTGTCAATCAAAGAAACTACTAATATTACTTTTTCAAAGGCAATGCGTTTGCTAATTGCTTCTCTGTCTCTCCTTATAAATCTTCTCTCTCTGAGTTGTCTTCTTATATATTCATCATCTCCTCTTTTCCTCAGGCAAGTAATTTCTCATACCGTTTCTTTTACTTTCTCAGTCGTTTTTCGCATTCATTTTCATTTCTTTATAAACTTGTTAACCCTTTCTTGAATCTGGGTTTTTCTCCTTTTTTCCCTCCTTTTAGGGTTTTGAAGGAGTTCAAATTTGACTGGATTTGGGTTTTAATTTCGGTATGTTACTTTTCAGAAACCTTTTCATGTTCATCAAATATAAAATACTATAATCATTTGTTTACTACAGAAACACTTTTTTGAATGTTTCTAATTTCTTTTATTATTTTAATTTTCATATCTGCTTGCTTGATTAATTATTATTTTTTTGCAAATAAAATAGTTAAACTTTTAAGTTTTAAGGGGAGGGAAAGTATATTGTTTTCATGGCATTCATTTGCATGACAGATATGTGTTAGTTCATTCTTGACTGTCAAGCCTTTTGACGCCTATCATCAGATTCTTTGGGGGTTTTCTCACATTATTCTTTTATTTCTTGATATTTCTTTTATATTTTGCCTATTAAAACTGATTTATTTCTTTAATTATATATATAAATACGATTACTTCTTTATCAGAATTCTTTTTTTTTTTTTTTTTGTTTATCAGAATTTACTAGTAGCACTTTACAATATATAGAACTATGGCGCACCAAAAACCTTGTGTATTTTGTAAATATGAAGATATGAAAATATTAAACTTATATAATTTTATGAGCATTGACGAAATTAATTGAAATTATATATTCAACCAAAATTAAAACTCAGAAATTGAGAACACGTGTAAACATTATCTCCACGTGTACCACAAAACTGTTTTAAAAATACCCAGAAAAGTAGAGGTAGGTATGGCCATTCGTGTGTATTCTTATCGTGTTTATATTATTTTGTATTATAATCGTATTTAAATTGTTATATATTTATATAAATTTTGATAGGTTAATAATTAATAATTCGTATTATATAAATATTGACCGCATATTTGTGTCATATTTTATTTTTTATTTTTTTATATAATTGTGGTTTGTCTATAATTATATATCTGATCTAAGCAGATGCCTCCTTAGCTTGTCTTTCTTCCTTGTTAGAATTTTTCAATGTTTCATCAAATACTAAAATTGCTGATATTTTGTTATTTCTTTTTGTTTTTGAAAAAAAAAAAAAAAAAAACAGGTTAGTGAGTTGCAAAATTCTGAAAAATCTAGCTCGATGCCACACATAAAACCCAATCTTAACGTCACAGATTTAGCTGTCATCTCTTTCCATCTTTTCTTCTCTTCAATGATCCTCTTCTTTTCTCTCTATTTATAACCCTAATTCGTAATTACCCTTTTCTCTCACAATTTTGTTACCTGAAAGAAAAAACCCAAACCCAAAATCCCTTAATTCATTTGGATATGCAGACCCAGAGATATTCAACAGTATCATCATCAGAGATACAGCTTGGTCTTGAAGCCTTAACCATATGTGCAAAGAAGACCCAAACTGAAAAGCATTGCAATTCTTGCATGATGACTTCAACCGTTGTTTCCCCATCGGCTTCTTCTTTGATTGGTGATTACATCGGCATGGAAAGTTGCTTCGATCTCGATAACAACGAAGAGGTTTGCGGCGGCGGTGGTGGTGTTGGTTGTGGCGTTAAGAATGATAAAAAGTATTCGAAGCGAGAACAACGGTGTAGGAGGATGATGAAGAGAGAGCTTCCGCCGCCGATACCGTCGCTTGCTCGCACCGAGAATCTGCCTTCTCATATGCCTTGGGTGTTGCAAAGGTATTACACTAGTGATGGGCGGTTGATTCTTAGAGAGGAGAAAGTGAGATACCATGAATATTTCCGAGCTCACCGATCCAATGGTCGTTTAATATTGCATCTTGTTCCCTTCGATGACAACGATGAGATTTATGATTTCAAGCATCAGGTTGATCGTAAAGAAACAAAGGACGTCGAAGAGGTTCAACTCAATGTTTTTGACAATATTGACAGCAACAATATTAACAATGCCGATCAGGATGATCATAAGAGTAACATTGTTGAAACTTTGCTTAAAGACAATGATTTCCCTGTGATTGAAGATTCAATTGAGAATGGGATTGCAGCAAATGGAGGAAAGTGTTTGAATTACAGCAGTGTAAGAGCAAGTCCCACATGTTTTCTCGGTTTGCCAGTGCCAGCAATTAGGCCAGTGCATAGTTAATTAGGTAGCAAAAACTCCTCAAAAGGAGTCCAAAAAAAAAAAAATTTGTCATTGTTTTGAGATAAATTGAAATATGTACGGTTAAGCAGCTTTAGGCTTAGATGCCTTTTATTTCTTCTTCTTTTTGTTCTTTTTTACTTTTCCTTCAATTTTCTCCACTTTTGGTGGCCATCTTCATTGATGTAATAAGAGTGAGTTATCTATTTCATGCCCTTTTTTAAGGTTAGTTGTAGTAGACGTAAAAGATATATATTTTTTTACGCGACTTATTTGAGTTTAGTTTGAAAAAAATTGAATTCATTTTGGTTTTTTCGAACTCGACTTCAAGCAGTTTGAATTATCAAGCGAATCGAGTTTGAGTATCTTAATGTTTAGGTCGAGTATCTTGCGAGATTAATCAAGTTTTTTTTTATATCTTTAATATATCTTTATTATTTTTAATTACTAAAAAAAACTCAATTTGAACTTAAATTTGAGTAAAAATATTCAAGTTTGAAGTCGAGTATAAGAATCTAATTTGTTTATTAGGTAAACGAGTCTGAGCGAGCTCGAGTAATTTGATTTTTATCTTTAATCGAACTCGAGCTATAAAAATGAAACTCAATCGAGCTCAAATTGAGTTGCGAGTTTTGAATCGAGATCGAGCTCGAGCTCAAATTTCTCATTATTTAAACTCGGTTCAACTCAATTATACCCTATTGATAGAGGCTTCAAAGGATATAATCGGATAAATTTTCGAACTTAAACTAATAATCCGGTTTTTTTAGTCCTAGTGATCGGTACTTCCAATTTCTGATTGAAATTATAACTTGGCATTTAGAAACAAAAATGAAATGAATCTTGGATGTGTCTGAAAAAGTTTATACAGTCCAGTTCAACAAGTAATTCAACAATTTTCAGCTTTTACTTTTTACTCTATGAAAAGTTGCTAGCTTGAGACTTGAGTTTGGGGATAGCAGCTGCAATTTTTAAATTATTCAAATTTGATTAATTTATTAATTAGATATATGAATTTATTTATTATTCAAATATTATTATCCATATTCAAATCTAAATTAAATAGTAAAATATATATATGTATACGTTAAATATTTAAATTCTTATTAATAAGGATTTGTATGTTTAAATTCAAATCTTTACACAAATATAATTTTTTATATATATATTTTATAAATATTAAAGAGGATATCAAATTCGAATATTAAATATTATCCGAACCAAAATAAAAATAAATTTGAATATCTGATATTCAATGGTTCCTATTCGAGTCTGAATAATAAATCCAATATCTGAATTTAAAAATTATTCGAATCTATAATATACGAATTCGTAAAAAAAAATTTTATTATCCATGGTTATCTCTAATTGAGTGCGGTAAAAGAAGTCTAGATTTTGATATGTTGGAAGTAAACTTTGTCATTTTTAATTTAATTTACTAACTTTTTAGCTTATTCCATGGTTCCAGCCAAAGTAAAGTGTTGCAGAGGAGCAGACAATCTGTAGCTAGCAGCCAAAGAAATGTAGAGAAGACGAATTGGGTTTGGGATGGAAATTTCAAATTTGTCATCGTGGGGTCATTATTCAGTGGCCTCAATGGACCTTATTATGCACATGGCTTTGTTCTGGTTAAGGGCCTCCAAAATTTTGTAATCAAAGTCAGAAATTTCATGATATTTTTCTCACAAACACACCTAAGTTAAAGTTAGTAACACCATTATCCTTGAAAAAGAAAAATGGATTAGATCGGTCAATCGGATTAATTCAATAGAAAATTAAAGATCTGTTTGATTTGATATATATCTTAGAATTGAATATTTATGAATCAATAAAAATTGATTCAATCGATAAAAAAATCGGATTAAATTGATAAAAAATCGATTTTAAATTTTATTTAAAAAAATTATAATTGATAAATTTGAACTTTTAATTTTTAATTATGTATTAAAAATTATGATATTTAATCAAAGTCATATTTTTTTAAATATTTATTATATTTAGTATTTATTTTTAATTAAAGACCAATCAATTTACCAATCCGATCGACTATATCGATAATAGATTTTTTTTATCAATTTAATTTTTAATTCGATTTTTTCAATCTTAACCATTATCACGTGATCATTGCACGTATATGGTATATCCCAAGTTGAAAAGTAAAAAAAAAAAAAAAGAAAAAAAAAAGAAGAAGATTAGTTTGTGATTTGATAGTATTACATTTCATCTTATGGGTCCTATCCCTTTAACATGAACAGATCTTAAATTAGAAAAGAATGGTAGAAAATGCATCTCAATAAAAATTAATGACACTTATTTTATAAAATCATAATTCAATCATTGATTATTAGATGTATATTGTTTGCTCTTTCAACATTAATTTCATGGTCAATGATAATTGTATTTTCGAAGAAAGCCAATACGAATCCAAAGCAAAATTTCATAAACGATGTCATTGTTGATTTATGCATTCATTATGAAATATTATACATTTTTAAAATCTTAAAAAAAAAAACTTTAATAAAAAAAATATTCTTATTTTATAAAATTACAGTTTATATTTTGTTATTAGATGTGAGCTATTTTTCCCTAGACAAATATATTTTCCAAGAATAAGATAATTTACTTATTATTGTGATTTTTTTTTTTTTTTTTTGTGTGGAAATAATATTATACTAATTTCCTTAGATATCGGAATGACGCAGCAGCTATACGTAAACCACATATACAAGGGAACGCCCTGCGGCGTCGTATTGAGTTGCACTCTTCTCCATTATGATACATCTCCGGTGGTGCTCATCATACACCGTCCATTCCATTCCATCTCAGCTCAACCTCTGCCACGCTTTTCCCTTCAAAACAACGAAAAGGGGGGGTGGAGGGGAGGGGGAATCCTTCCATTTGAATCCTCACTAATATATTTTGCTGTCGATCAAACACGACTTTTCTTTTCCCTTTTAATTTTCTTTTTAGGGATTTCGATTTTCGATTCTTTTGATGAAGAAGACGGAGATTTGTAATTAGATGATGTCCAAGAAAGCCAGCAACTGCGCTATTTGCGACAATTCAAATCGCGCTTCTATTTGCTCCGTTTGCGTCAATTACAGGTACATTAAAAAATCGTCGGTAAAAAGTAAAAACTTTTATTCAATTTAAAATTTCAAGCTGTTAACTTTTTTTTTGTTGCTTTGATGAACTCTTCTTTCCAGATTAAATGAGTATAATTCTTTGTTAAAATCATTGAAAAGCCGTCGTGATTTTTTATATTCAAAATTAAACGAAGAGCTTGCCGCAAAGGTTTGATTTCTTTCACTTAGTTGGAAACTTTATTTGTTTATTAATGCTTTTTTTTTTTTTTTCGAGTTTTCTTTAATTTTGATTTGTGTTACTATTAGGGGAAAGCTGATGATCAACTGAATTGGAAAGTTCGTCAAAGCGAGAAGCTAACTAACTTGAAAGAGAAGCTTCGTCGAAGCAAAGAACAATTAGCTCAAGGTTTTGATGCTTGCTCCTTAGTTATTATTACTATTTTTTTTAAAAATTCGTGCTTATATTTATTAGGCATCTGATTAACGATGCTTTATTTATAGGGAAGGTTAAGATTGAGAGAGTGTCTCATGACTTAATGGTTAACTATGGAGTGCTTAAATCAGCTCGTGGCACGGTACTAACTTTGTTCCATTTTGATTTCTTCACAAGAATCAGAACCTGTCTGAGCGATAACTATAGGCATTTTATTTTTTCTCTTTGCAGTTGGAAAAGAATCGTGTGGAACAGCTCGAGAAGTTCTATCCCAACCTTATTTGCACACAAAGCTTGGGGCATGTGAGGACTACCTGTTTTTGATGTTTGTGTTACTTTTGAGGCTTTAGATTTATGTTTATGTTCGGTTCTCTGGTTTTTCTAATCTATTAGAATGCCTTTTATAGTTTTATTTTATCTAAAAGTTGTGACTTATGACATTTTCTGAGTTGCAGATGGCAATTACCTCAGAACGTCTTCATAAGCAGTCTGTTGTCATAAAACAGATATGCAAATTGTTTCCCCAACGTCGTGTAAGTGCTTCTATGCTAATTGATATGTTTCTTTTAGCTATCAACTTTATCTTGACAATCTTGATTGATTATGTAAGTTACAGAGATTTAACCAAAAATCTAGGGTGATTTTTTGCTTTTACAAGCTCTTAAAGATGTAGCTAATGTGGTTAAGATGAGGATATTTAGCCCAAAACTTATAGGCCTCTTTTCCCCTTACCTCCCACTTTCCTATTCTAGGCACTAAGTCTCCTAGGTTAAATCATGCTGCTTTTATGTAGGCTAAATTGGTTCTATTTTCACAGGTACATTTAGATGGGGAGAGAAGTGATGGATCTAGTGGTCAGTATGATCTGATTTGCAATGCACGCTTACCAAGAGGGCTTGATCCACACTCTGTTCCATCAGAGGAGCTTGCTGCCTCGTTAGGGTAATGTTTTTGCTTATTTTTATAAGGCTATACAACAACTTTAGCCCTGCTACAATTATTTTCTCCTCATTGGGTAATATTGCATTGGGAATTTGGGATACCCCTTCCCACAGTTTTTAATGTTCCTCATTATCTAAGTCTTTTATTAGTATGAATATTCCAGTTTATGACTCTTTGGTAATCCATATGACTTGAAATCAGATACATGGTGCAACTTCTGAATCTTGTTGTTCATAATTTGGCTGCTCCTGCACTTCATAACTCAGGTTTTGCGGTAAGAACTGATAACTGATTGCAACTGTATGCTATGTCTAAAAAATTTCTTGAAATTTTTGGTTTTGAAATTTGTGAGTTTTTCAGTCATTAGGGTTTCCTGTAATAATCTTCAAGAGGTCTAAAATTGCAAATCATAATGAATTATTACTAAAGAAAAAATATTCTTGTAGAAAATGTTGGTAAAAGATAGCTCATCCTTATGCATTTTCTTAAGCATTTCATAGATTTTTTCTAATGTTTGAAATTGAGTTTATTTTTGCAAGTTCTACTCAAATATCTCTTCATCTCTATTAGGATGGCTTGCATCTTTAAAGTTTATGGATTACAGTATAAAAATAATTCGCAATTTCATTTTTCAACAATCTTCTGGTTTCCATAATAAATTTCAAAGAATTCAAAGTTCGTGATTTTATTATGCTGAAAATGATTATGATAACTGTTCTTCCTCCAAATAAATTCTGGTTTTACAAATGGTAAAAGTCTTTTGCTTCTTCATCTTTTTGTACTTGTGATCTTTTTCCTCTGATTTATTTTATTTTATTTTAAATTTGTTGTTTTCCATTGTTTACTTCTGCTGGTGAGAAATGTCTACTAGCAACAATCTTTTGGAGATATTTTCCATTTTGGAATTCTGCTGTTTCACATAGAGGGATATTGGTTTCTATAATGATAAACAAACAAATTGACCATATGCGAAATCACTTTTACCTCCATTATTGTTATACTCATCATATTATAGTTTCACCTCAGGGATCTTGCTCACGCATATGGCAACGGGATTCTTATTGGGATGCACGCCCTTCTTCTCGAAGGTATCTTACTAGAAATGTTATTTGACATGGCTTACTGAGTTTTTTCTCTTGTGGGACTGAATATAGTTTGTGTTTTGCAGCAATGAATACCCGCTTTTTATACCACGACAAAATTATTGCTCCACTAATGGGGATAATTCATGGACAGATAGAAGCTCTAGTAATTTTGGTGTTGCTTCAATGGAATCCGAGAGAAGGTCCCACCTGGATTCATCTGGAAGTAATAGCTTCAATTATTCTTCTGCCTCTCCACACACTGTTGAAACACATAAGGACTTGCAGAAAGGGATATCTCTTCTGAAAAAAAGTGTGGCATGCTTAACAGCTTACTGCTATAACTCGCTCTGTTTAGATGTTCCTACCGAGGCATCTACTTTTGAAGCATTTTCTAAATTATTGGCCACACTATCTTCAACCAAGGAAGTTCGATCTGTTTTTTCCTTGAAAATGGCCTGTTCAAGGTACATCCTGCTTTCTTTTTTCTGATTTATGAGCTGAATTGTCATTTGAGTTGTACAGTTTGGAAATTTTTTGAAGTATAGAACAACTGGTTAGTTGTTCTTTAAATAAGACTTGGGGGGAAAAAAGTATTTGTAGTTTTTTCAGATGGTACTTTAAGTTCTAAATTGGTTGCCTTTACCAAGTAAATATTGAGAAATTTATAGCTAGAGTTGGACATAAGAAGACAGTCATATACCATGTCGGAGGAGTTTGGATGTCACCATACATACTAAAACGAAATTACTGTCCGTCTTATCCAATGGCTATATCGGTTGATTACTAGCCTTTTGATTTTAAGATGCACCTTATTCCCTGTTCTAACTTGCTTCAAGTGAATAGATCACCAACATAATGATAATAAACAGTCTGAAAGACGCCTTTTGGGCCGGATATGAATTATTTTTTCCCTTTCTAGTTTGGTAGAACATCAATTCATTTGTTTTTTTTAGCTCTTTCATTTGTTAAACCTACTTGCAGCTTATAGTTTAAATTAGAAATTTAGAATTTCTCCAATTGTTATTTGATTGGTTTTATCAAAGTAGAAATTGTCTTCTTGACAATCAAGTTTTAAGGATGAGACTTGTAAGACAACCTGTTTGAGTGTTTCTTGACTGTAGAGGGAGCCTAGCATGAACTGACTCAATACTCAGTTTCATCTATAAGTTTAAAATCCTAGTTTCTGGTGGGTGCTCAATCTTTCTTACAAAAATTTTGGTACAATGAGGATGAGAAAAATTGTTGTTTATTTTCTATTTGCTGCTTTCTTTTTACACATGGACGTGTGTAAATATTTTGTATTTCGGAGTTGTTCGTTGTGCTTATCTTTTCGATTTTCAGGTCAGGTAGGCAAGTTCAACAACTTAACAAATCTGTGTGGAATGTGAATTCTGCTATGTCATCGAGCACGTTATTGGAGAGTGCACACATGCTGCCTTTGACGGTATAAAATTGCCTTTGACTTTGTTCAACTGAAACTTCTGAGATTTTAGCTTCTCGACTTTTCTGATTCACATGATTAATATTGCAAATACATTGTGTGGTTTTTTTACCAACATGCTCCAGTATACTTTCTATTCTATCTACTTTTCTGTCTTGTGTTGCTGTAATTGTTGGGAGGGTAGAAGTCCTGGAAAAATATGACTAAAATATATTCTACTACTCAGCTTTTGCCATTCAACTGGAAGTCATTCACTCATTTGCATGGTTGGATCATTTCTTGATATATATATATATATATATATATATATATATATATATATATATTTCTAGCTTCGATAGTGAATTTATATGCTTTTTTCAATTGTTATCTCCTATGTTACTTGGATGTGGGTGTGAGTGTCGGGCACGGGTATGTTCAATTTTTTCCAAGATTTCCATGTATTTGGAGGGTCCTTGGAGGATCATATCTCCATACCCATGGCCGGATATGTGTCGGACACGGGTACTTCAAGAAAATGAAGAGTTGGAGCAACATACTCTACTTCTAGAGAAATTGTAATAAGCATGATGATGCAACTGGTTTTAGACTGTAAACTTGGAAGCTTGACAATTTGAATAAAATATTGTGATTTTGTTTTGCATTGGCATTGCAGAAAAACTTCTCTGATCACAACTTTCCGAGTTCAACTGCCAGTTTTCTTTTTGCCACTGAGATGTCTGATAATGGGAAGAACGAAAGCCTTATCGATGAATGGGATATTGTGGAGCATCCAAAATTTCCCCCTCCGCCATCAGAAACAGAGGATGTTGAGCATTGGACTCGAGCCATGTTTATTGATGCCACAAGGAGATGACCATTGCTTGTAAGTGACACTATTACATATGTAATCTAGTATAAGTCTCAACTTAATATTATATTAGCAGTATGTATGTTAGGCCAGTGCTTATTTTATTTACTCGAGTTATAGCTTTAAATCAAACAAAACCATGGTGGATGTCATTTCCTATAATACAACAAATCATGTACCTACCACATGTAATTTAGAAGCTTATAATTGGTTTGGTCCTCCTCTTGATTATTCTTAATTTTTTTTTTCTCTTAATAGATGATTTTTCTTTTGTGCTTTGATTGATAGGTTTAGGGAAGAAGATATATATATATATATATATATATATATATATATATATATATGAGGAGGGATCCATTTACACTAGTGTAAAATTAAATTAGTTTTACACATTTTCGTAACTTATTATACGATTTATATTTTAACAAATCGATCGTCGTATTTCATATTTTATTCACGTAGATCATGCATGTCGAGTTTCGAGTAAATTAAAAATGTCTAACTATTTGTTCGATATAAAAAACTTTCAACCGTTAAATATATATTGAAAAAGACATTTTTTTCGATCGATATAATAGAGATATCAGATCGATTCAAAACTTTACGTGCATGACGAATACAATTATATTGTTAAATCTAATAGTCAGTTTGTTAAAATATAAATCATATAAAAAGTTACAAAAGTCTGTAAAATTAATTTAGTTTTACACTAGTGTAAGGGTAAGTGGATCCCTCTTTTCTCTCTCTCTATATATATATATATTTTAAAAAAATATAAAATATGTAACAATCTCTTAATTTTGTTTATAAATTTAAAAAAATTCATTATCAACTTATCAAAACAAACTCTTTATTTATTTCATATATGGATTATTTCATATATAGTACTTAAAATATTTCGTTTTTAGATCAAAATAGATTTTGTCACATTAAAATAAATAAGACAATAATATATGGTGGGCCCAAAAAAAACCAAAGCTCAGGAACTCAACAGAACTTTACATAAACCGAATCTATGTCTTCCATTTCAGTTCCGAACATTGTACTCCACCAACAACAAGCGCAAGTTAGCAACCCAAAAAAAATTCCAATGTAAATTATTACAGGCAAAAAGAAAACGTTAATTAAAACCGTAATTAGCAAAACGTACTCGAAATGAAAAAGGCAGAGCTTGCAGCGTAGCTGAGGAGGCGAGTAGAGTAAGTAGGGTTCCCCATGCGCACGTTAGTATCAACTCAATCTCAACGTAACCTTTTTTGGTCTCCATTTGTACGGCACACTGCCTAGGGACAACATAAATAACATCAATCATTTGATCGTTAGATCTTATAACCGTTATCTCAACCGTCAGATCTACACAGTTTTGTTCCCAAAAAGAATTACTATTACTACAAAAATAAAGTTCCAAATATTTTTTTAAAAAAGGGTTTTATCTTTTCTATACAAAATTACTAAAATAGAATAAGACAGAAAACATGGATATGTCTTGCCGAAAAAATTAACGTTATTAAGATTGTAAATATTAAGATTTGAATTCGAGATCGGTTTAATCTCATTTTTTAAAAGTATTTGTATAAATTAATTGAGTTAAACTTTGAATTCTAAAATGTTAGATTTGAGTTTAAATCGAAATGACCATATCGATAATATAAATAATGAAATGAAAGAAAATTATTTTTCTAAGTTTTTTTTTTTTTTTTTTTTTTAAGCGGGGAAAATGGAAAGAGTGACAAATTCATAGATCTTCTTAAAAGCTAATATGGTCCCAAAATTTTGGAACAAAAGTTAATGCACCATGCGTTCATACAAAGCAGGTCTCTCTAGCTATATGCGTTTTTGGACAACAGGGAATCTAACACTAAAACTAAATAACTTTGGACATGGTTGAAAAAATTAGATTGAATTAGATTGGTTGATCGAACCGATTCAATTGAGAATCGGAGATTTGTTTGATCCGATGCTATATAGAGAATCGAGGATCATTTGAACCGACCTAAAACCAGTTCAATCGATAAAAAATAAAAAAAAAATTATTTTTTATTTTTTATTTTTAAAATATTTTTTGTAAATGATGAGATTTGAACTCATACCTTTTAAAGTTATACAAAAGATCATACCACTAAGCAAAAATGCATATTTTCAATAATTATTTTCTATCTTTAATATTTATTTAACATTAAAATCATTTTTAAAATATTTAAAATTTTATTTAAATGAATTGACTGATTCAACTGATTAAATCAATTGAATCAAAAATCACATAGATTTGATCTTCAATTTGATTTTTTAATCTTGCCTTTGGACAACATACATTTTTTGGATTGTATTTGTGGCAAGGAAAATCTAACCAAGATTGACAGAAGTGAAAGGGACAATTTCAATCGAATGACGATTAGGGATGGCAATTTATAGTACGGATTCGAATTCTGCGGATATCCGATCCTTTTTTTGCGGATTTGAATTTGTGAATTCGAATAAAAGTCGGATTCATATATTATAATTACTATCCGCAGCGGATTCAGATCGGATACGGATATAAAACCTCAGATATCCATTATTCGAATTCACATTACTTATGTGGATTAGGATAGCGGATTCGGATATCCGAATCCGCTTATTTGTAAAACACATAAATTTTGTTTGATTTTATATTTTTATTTATAAAAAAAATAATTTATTGAATTCGAATTTTTAGCGGATTCGGATATCCGACGGATAATTTTATTTAATTCGAATTCGGATTCGGATAGTAATATACGGATTAAATGCAGATAATTTACGGAATCGGATTTTAAAATAATTTTACAGATTCGGATAATACAAAAAATACAGATATTCGATCTATTATCATTCTTAAATTGATGATGCCCTTCAAATTTGCCCCAGAACAGAATTAGAGAGTGACATTTGCTCAGTTTGACGAATCCTTATAATTTTTTTTGTAGGACTTTTACCACACCAATGCTCCAGGGCTGCCCTATAAGAAGGTGACGACAATCGACAAAATCTCAGTACTATAGCTAAAACCTTCATTAAAATCCAGAGCCACGATTAATTCTCAGTCACATGTAGGAATATTCCCACTTTGAGGGTTTTTTTTTTTGTTTGTTTCTTTTGGTTAATGGTTACATCAGACTCGAGAATCCCCTTCCAATTCTGAGATACCCCACTTTGGGAATCTAAGTGGCTTTGCCACTTTACGTTTGCACTTTCTAGACTTTTAGGCCACACCACATGATCTGGGAAAGAAAGAAAAAAAGAAAACTGATATATAGTAATTAAAAGCAATTCCACTGGCTGGCTTCAAATCTTTCCTTGTTTTCTAGCCACCAAATTTAGCATATATAGAAGAGTATCCATGAAAACATCTAGGACACATGAAAAAGAATATTAAAAGAAAATTAATTCATATAATTATTTTTAAAAAATTACAGTAAATTTGAAATTTAAATTTCAGCATTTGTAATTTTTTTATTTTATTTTCAAACTGCTGTAGCTTCCTTTATATTAAAAAAAAGAATATTGAAAGAAAAAAGCAAACCCAAAATGCAGAATCAAAACCAAACATATAATTATTCATGACTTTCTCCATGCCCGTGAATGTCTCATATTGCAGCATAGTTTTCTTAATACTTGATACCTTGTGGAAATATTTGTACAACCACTTAGGTTCCGTTTGTTTCATTAAAAATAATTTATGTATTTTTTTATGTTTGGTTGGCGAAAAATTGATTGGTCAACGAAAATAAGATCATTTTTTTGAAAATTGTCTTCCCCTTTTAAAAAGGGAAGACAATTTTCAGAAAAGAACTACCATGAGTAGGATTATTCGAATCGAAATTTGAACATCATATTTTAGATTGAAAATTAACTTGACTTAAGCCAAATATTATTATATTAATAAAAATATTTATTTTTTAATTATAAAAATATACAAAAATATTAATTATAAACATATTTTAATATTGTAATTTTCAATATTTTATATAAATATTATTAAACCTACATATTTATATTTATATTTTAATTATATAATATTATATTTATATTTTAATAATAAATAATAAATTATTAATATAATGTCATTTATTATTTTAATAAAAATATTCTTTCATATAGCAATATCATTATTTTAATAATAAATTGTAACACTATAAATATTTTAAATTTTAAATAATATTTTTAAAATTTAATTGAAAAATATTTTTATATTATTATTTTAATAATAAATATATATAAATTATACTTTATAATATTTTAATAATTATTAGAACACTTTTAATATTTTAAAAGATTAATATAATTAATGTTTTAATAATAAATAATATTAATTGAAATAATAATATTATTTTTTAATTTTTTAATAATAAATATTTTAATATTTATGTCATATTACTATTTTTAAAAAGTAGAAGTAATATTTTAATAATAATTATATTAATATAAATAATATTTTAATTTTTATATCAATATTACTATTTAAAAAACTAGAAATAATATTTTATAATAATTATATTAATATAAATAAAAATAATAATTATTATATTAATCAAAATAATATTCAATAATAATTATATTAATAGAAATAATATTTTAATAATAATTATATTAATAGAAATAATATTTTAATAATAATTATAATATTTTAAATATTAATATAATTAATGTTAATATTTTAATAATAATTAAAAATAATTTAAATATTAATATAATTAATGTTTTAATAAAAAATAGTATTAATTTAAGTATTTAATATTAATATAATATTTTAATATTAAACATTATTATTAAAATATTAATAATAAATAATTTTTGATATTTTAATAATTAATAATTAATATTTATGTCAATATTGATATTTGAAAAAGTAGATTTTTCAGAAAATAACCAAATAACAGAAAATATTTTTCAGTAAGTCATCCAAAAATTAGAAAATTTTTATTTTTTCGGAAAATCTTCACATTTTCCATAAAAAATTTCTAGAAGCCAATATATGCGAAACAAACGGACCCTTATATTCTGTAATTTTTTTTCCATCAAACTGGAAAAAAAAAGAAGGGTTAGTTACTTTTTTATTTTTGTGCTTATTAATATACAATGTGAACATAACTTTCGTTGAAAGGCAAATTAATTAGTTGTTTACATTGCTTTAATTAAGCACTAGGGTTGAAGTCTATCTATGCCAAACTTTTTGTTGGCTGATCAATTAGAAGACAAGAGTGATTCCCAAGCTCTTTGAGAAGAGAATTTGGTTTGAAATTGTTTCATTGTTTAGTGAGAAGTGAGATTAGGGATGGTAAAATCCGATCCGATCGATGGATTTCGCATCGATCCATTCTGAATGGAGGTTTTTTTTTTTTTGAAAAGCGGGGGCGAAGTGGTTTTGATAAATTCTTGCTCCGCCCGCCTTTTGAAGTTACTATCTTACCCCTTAAAATATTTTATATTTTTAGTATATATTAGATATATATACTAAAATAATATATTTATTAATATTATATATATACTTTTAGTATATATGCATATTATATATATTAAAAAAATTTATATACTAAAATTATGTTCATGAATAAATTACAATATAACTTTTTCACAATATTAAATTAAAAATAATTAATAAAAATTGAAATGTGGTGGAGTGGAGCACCGTGGAGCGGTTATGGATATAACCGACATCCATAGAGGTAGATGTTTCCAACATCCATACAAGAGTGAGGCGGAAGTGGATAAGGTAATATCCGCCTGATAAGCTCAAAAAATACACATTTTATGTCTTTCTATTCTTAGTTTTATCTTTATCTTGATTACTTATGTTATGTTTTTGAATTCTAGGTATATTTAAGAGAATGAAGTGAAAAGATGTCATGGTAAAGAGTTTACAAAATCATAATCATAAGATGGAAGAAGACTTGGGAGTCAAAAAGATCAATTTCTGGTTGCAAAGTAAGAAGGCAGATTTGACCTCCGGATCTTGTTGCAAGGAAAACATAATGTTAAATTTTTTATTTGAAGAAACTTCCTCTTGACTTTTGAAATTGACTTGAATACCTTTGCAACGGTAGTTTACACGCCCAAATTGGGCAAGAAATGATCATCCAAATCAGCCGAAGAAGTGCGAAAAAATGTGTTAGAAAAATCAGCGACCAGCGCCGCGGCCCCGATGTCTGGTGCTGCAGCGCCTACAAGTCAGAGAGCCAGTGTTACAGCGACGGAGAGCTGGCGCTGCAGCACTGGCCGGCTGTCCAAACTAGCCAAAAACGTGATTTTTTGCCGCCAAACTTCCTTGTGCGGCAGGAAAGAGTTCCCAAGATTTTAAAGCTCTATAAATACCATCTTTTGAGCTACAAACTAGTCATGTTTTTTATTATTATCATTATACTTCTTCTTCTTCTCCATTCTCTTAGTTTTCTCTTTAGTTTTATTTTATTTTTATGTTTATGTTAACAATGCTTATACTAGACTAAACTTCTTTTTGGTTAAGGGTGATTTCAAAGCCCTAGACATGTTGTGTAATTGATATTCAGATCTTATCTATCATTGATTTTCTATCAAAATTGCTTATGTTCTTCTATAAAAATTGTTCATGATCTTTGTCTTGATTTATTTAGGGTGGCCAACTAGATATATCTTGATAATTATCTATTGCTAGTTTAGGAGTCTTCATCTGTAATTTTCTTGATTTCCTATTCATAAATGGCAATTTGTGATTAATGATTATTTTAGAGTTTTCACTAATTGCAAAGTGGAACATAACCTAAGTTGAACAATCTGAGCTTATTTGTTTGTTGCTTAGATCAACCTATCTTTCTCATCGTAAAACTGCTATCAAATTGAATTTAGAGAGCTTATTCTAGGTTGTTTGATAGTTAGAGATTAAATAGAGAGGTTGTTCTATTTAACGACAAACTAAGAAAAAATTAGGGTAGCAAAGCTTGTTGTTATCTACGGTTGATAATTTTGATAGTTAATTGATGTTGATAAATCTTATTATTGATTCTCAATGATGTCTAGTGGTGGAGAATGAAACTTTAACCATATTTTTCTCATATTTGATTTTTTACTTATTTACGTACTTGCTTGCTTTCTACTATATATTCTTGTTCTCTTTACTTTTAAAAATTACTTCAAAACCCTCTTTACTTTTATTTTCTTTAAACTTAAATTATAAACTAATAACTTATAAATTAAAACTCAATCTATGTGGAGTCGATTTTTATTAATTACTATACTTAACAATTAATTATTCTAATACAAAAATAAAATACACAATTTTTAATGCATGTCCAGCTCTATTGCCATCTTAAATGAGACTAGTATAAATCTAATTGGTACCCAACAATCTTCTTTATTGATCATTAATGCATTATTATAGCTAGCTTTTGTACCGAAAAGAAGAATTGAATTATATATGAGGTGGTGATGAGCTTTTAAAACAATATTTCAGTAATTTTTTACTTATTAAAAAGGAAAAGGGCGAAAAAGAAGACGTCTCAAGTGGAGAATTATCCTATCAAGCTCCTGTCTGTGGTCTAATCACCGATATTAGTGAACAAGTTACATCAAATGTTTCCATGTCCATGCAAGCACAAAAGATTTCTTTGTGATCACAGCAAAGTTGTGCACAACTTTAATTCTTAATATATATATATATATATATATTTCCCTTTTTAAAAGTTAAACAAAAGTCATACGTTAAAAACTAATAATTTTGTTAAGTATTTTTTAATTAAGTGTTGGTATACTTAATTTTTTCATAAATAAGGAGGATTGTATCCCATATTCATATTTAAATATGTGTGAACATAGATATCAGATAAGAATACTTTAAATTAAGGAAGAGTTTAGAGATGACATAGTAGTTAAACATTAAGCTTAATTGTAAGCATATATACTAAAAAAGCTGAATTAGAAATTTCATTTCTCAAATAAACAAATAAAAGGAATAAATTAACTATAATATTTCAAGGTAAATCTATCTATATATGTGATACATTGTGAGTGTAATCAAGTTGGGAAAAAAAAAATACTAATATAAGGTGGCTTTGGAAGATGGTGACTTTTAGTTGATATGTTCTTCCCCCCCCCCCCCCTTTTAGTGTGAATAAATGTTGTCATTTATTTCTTGTCTTCTTCCCTTAATAATGACTTTATTATTACCACTTGAGAATATCATGGATTAGATTTGTTCATCGGTCGGCTGCAATTCAAAAAATTTCTTATTTTTTTATTTAGGTTTGGTTTTGAGCGGACTCGGATCAACCCTTTGACTCATTTCATTGCTTAAATAATATTAAAATTTATATATTTTATAATTAAATTTAAATAAAAAATAATTTTTATTATATAAACAATAATTCAGATCGAACCGGATCGATCCGAAATGAAATTTTTTTATTTAGATCCGTCCCAATACAAACTAGACCTATCAGACCGGACGGGCTAATCAACCCTTAAGCATGTCTATCATGGATTCAAAGGATTCTTTAGCTAAGCATGCCAAGTTTTTGGTACATTTTGGGAGTACTTAGTGAAGATTTTTTTTGCCTATTAACAAATTGATAGAGCAGAAACTTGAGCAAAAAATTTTAAAAATGCCTTATTTATCAAATTGCTTCAAAGGAGATTCATTTCACCTATTTTTTAAAGTTATCTCATGTTTGGTTAGCATTAATAATATATAAAAGAGACCACTTAGATTCCATGAGTAATGGGGGTAGGGAAAAGGGATGCCATTAGCTGATCAGAAAAAAAAAAAAAAAAAGAATCCAAAACTTCCTACCTCAAAGCATTAAAGAAAAAGTGAAGTCACTTCCTACATGACCTAATTTCTATGATGGAATATGTCTTTACCTCTGTAAACACAGATTCTCTCTATCTCTCACTCTCCATAATCTTAGCTTAACAAGACAACTAAAGTACATTTAGGAACTCATTTTGTTCAAAAGGTGCTTTGATTAGTTGGTAATTAATATCTTAATTATTAATGATAATGATGTTGAGATTTTTATAAGAAAAAACCATAGTCCACATCTCAGTGCTCATCTGCTTAGTGGCAATCATGTACAAAAAAGCATGCATTAACAAATACCTAGCTAGTGTCATGCATGGCCTGACCTCTTGGCAATCTATTTTCTTTGTTTTCTTATTGGTTTTACCTTTTCTTTGTTTATTACGGCCGCCTTGTGCAAATTCGCACATCAGTAATATTTTTTTTTATACAAAGAAAATCGCAGTCCGAGAATAGAAGAAAGGGTTGTAAATAATAGATTCGAATTCTAAATCTGCTAAATATCATTTTAAGAGTGATTTCATGAACTAACTGAACTAAACCCTTGTTCATCGTTATTATCTTGCTTCACTTGAGTTTGGTATCTCCATATATATATATATATAGAGAGAGAGAGAAGAACCTAAACTAGAATATACTTCAAATACCAAAAGCTCCAATGACAAACATTCCATATTTTAAAAATAGATAAAAATAATATGTAAGCACATAGATTTTCACAATAAAAAATTCGTTGTTCATCATGTTGAAGTACTACAGCCAGTCACTATGGTATCAAAACATCTTTGATTTGTGATTCATAATGGACATCTCTGTCTTATTTATAATAATTATAACATAGGATACGAATTAAAGTCAAAACCTATATTTGAAGCATCTCATCATCTAATATTTAGAACTTTAAAGTTTTTTTTGGTCAAGCATATCTTAAACAGCCCAAAACATGACTGGAAAGATGAGTAAGATATACATCTTCAAAGGATAAAAAAAGTTATAAAAAAAAAATTGACATGCCTACTCAGAATTGCAAGGTCTCAACATCAAGAACTTTACACGAAATGCAAATGCAATTCAGACGAGGTTTCCCCTCTTTTCATTCAGCTTTACATTGGGCTAGAAAGCCCTCTTTTTTTTTTTTTTTTTTTGCATATGACTATATGAGCGAATTAAAGTCGCTTAAATAATACAAGTTTTAAATTTCGTTACACCTAAAAAATCTTCTTGCAAAATATTGCACGAGAGTAACAGGTGTCTGGTGGAGCATCCAGTTTAATAATCTCAACATAGATTGTGACCTTTTTTTAGTTGGTTTTGTGTTAATGGGAAGATGGGGTTTCCCCCTAATTTTCTTACCTGAAGCTACATATTTTTCCACAAGCATGGATGAATGGCCATGACTCCTTCCCCTTGGATCGAGCAGGAAGATGCAAAGGAAAAAGGTTTTCAATTTGATATTTAATCATCAACTAGCTAGCTAGCCATATGGGGATAAGTAAATCCATATTTGCAACGTATTAATGTGGGTCAATTTGTGGTAAAAGTGAGAGCATAAAAAGAGTGATAGCGATGGCGGATATATGTGCAAATTGCTGGTTATTGAGAGAGATGATTTCGATGATCATGGGGTAGCCCCGGCCGCCAAAACTTTTAAAAAATGAAAAGGAAAAAAGAATGAGCTCTTTTTTATCTCAAAATAATTGTGTTCTTCGTGATAACAGACTTGCTCATGCGTCGGACAGTCCGTTCGATCAGATTTGAATAGATATTTTAATGATCCAGTTCTGATTATTGTTCACACAATAAAAAAAAATATTATTTTTTTAATTTAATTATAAAAAATTAAATAAAAAATTAATTTTTTAATATATATGAACAGTAAATATGAATCGAGCCTGAATAAAACAAAATAAAAAAATTCGGGCCGACCCATGAGCAGGTCCACATGATAAACCACTTGGCTAGTTTTCATTCTAACCCAAATGAAGTTGTTTTCATTTGGATTACAATCCTATCCAACTTTAATATTCATCATCAATTAGAATACGCAATTTTTCACCTAAGCATTATAGCTGCATATTAATTGTTTTTGCTCTTCATTTGTCTTAATTTGTGATAAAATCAAACGGATAAATATATATAGGAGAGTGTTTACATACACTTCTTAAAAACACATCAACTTTGCAATAATTTTAAAAACAAACTCGTCATATAATCTTAAAATTTCAAAATACCTTTTATTTTTTATTATGCGTTTTTAACTACTGCTTTTAAAAAGTGTATGAATAATTTTTCATATATATATATATATATATATTTCTGAATCTTCACAAAAATCGACTATATATTCAATACCCTCTCTGCAATCCGAACAACGTAACTTTTACCTAAAACTGAACAAATTAAATTAACCGAGATAGATAGCAAAAATGATAAAATCAATATTATTTTTTAGCTAGATAGCATGAAATTCCCATCATATCTAACTATATTTCCAAGTAAAAGAAAATTCCCAAAATGAGGGTGACGGTGATTGCTACGATAAAAACTATTAGCGTGAGAACATTGGATAAAGAGTCAAATCTATATTTTTCAAGAGAATTACAAAAAAAAGTTAATGATGAAAAATATTACTTGTTATTACTATAACAAAAACTTTATTAAAATAAAATGGAATATTAAAATTGATTAAATAAGATATTATCATTAGACTTATTCATGGATCAAGCTACTTATCAAGCTTACGAGTTTGACCAATTCAGGAATAAATTTGTGAAGCTCGACCCAATTTATAATGTTATTTTATTAAAAAATACTTTCTTATTTTAATAAACTTATCACATGTAATATGTGTATTCGTATCGTATTCGTATTATTTTTCGTGTTATAATCGTGTTTATACTATTATATGTTTATATATTTTGACACGTTGATAATTCATGTTATATGGATTTTCACACGTTTGTGCATTCGTAAGGTTTTTGTGTAATTTTTTCGTGTCATGTCGTATTCTGTGTCGTGTTTTAGTTATTTTTCTTGTGTCGTGTCCAACATTGCCAACATGTTGATTTTAATAGATAAAATTTTTAAAATTTTAAGTCATTTTATTTTAATGGTAAAACTATAAATATATTATATATTTTTTTAGGGTCAAGCGAGGTTCATGTCGGACCTAGACATGGTATCAATACTTTACATGTTTGCTCAAGCTTGAGTTGTCAAAAAATTCAGGCTCAAAATTATGTCTAGGTCAATCAAATACTAATAAATGTTACAATCTAGACCTATCCACAGGCAGGCTATTCGTCCAAGCCCGAAAGCTAGTCATTTTTTTTTTTGTAATTCTCTTAGAATTTAAAGTAACAAAAAATAACTAAAAACTAAAAATTTAATTTTTTTACAGATAAAAATGAAAAATTTTAAGCTTATTCAAGCACAAAATAAACTTTTTTCTCAAATTAAACTTACCCACAAGACAAGTCATAGACAAAAATTTTAAGTTTACACTCAACTTGATATATTATTTATAAATAATTATTTTAATTAATTTTATTGAAAAAGTATATTTAAAAATATTAAAATATTAATATTCAATTAGATTTATATTTTAAATAATACTTTTGCAATAGTAAAAATATTTAAAATTAATATACACATATTTTTTTAATATTTTAAATTGTATTATTATTATAATTATTATACTAATATTTGAGTACTAAATCTAATTATTAATAATAGATCTATTTTTTAAGATGATTTTAATATTATTCTTTTGATACCAAGATACACAAGGTCGACACTCTTGTATCATACAAGAATGATGAATGGGATGAGCAGTAGTAGAGTGATTGTGTCATAACGGTTTTTTCGACCGCTAAGACGATTTTGAAAACACAAAATGGAGTCGCCACCAATCTTTTTTGCTAGGTGTGATTGGCCACCTATTAAAACCGGTTTTAGTAAAATATTTTAAAATTAATTAAAACATTTTTGTAAAACCAATTTCGAAGTTCGCGCTTTGAACCAGAGTGAAAAACAAAATTGGGTTCAGGAGTCGGTTACGTGCGGGGAAGGATTAGCACCCCCGCAACGCCCGTTTAGAAAACGGTACCATTTAATCACATGTTATCTTAAATCTCGATTTAATGGACTTGACATCAATATTTAAAAATAATTCTCTTTTATTTTTTTTTATTTTATTTTATTTAAAAAAAAAAAACATGTTTATTATTTTTGAATTTTTTTGGATTATTATTATTTTTTTTGAAAACGAAAGTGAACACAAATTTATTATCGAAAATACTCATTAAATATTCCCGACACTCTCGGTGGTATTCAACGAGATCTTCTCACCTCAAGACATCTTAGGAATCACAACCGTGATATCCTTCGAATTCCGTCGTCGGCAATTTACATCCATTTTTTTATTCAAATGCGTATGATGTGAATGTTTAAATATCGGATGCATACGACTTAGCATATAACTATAAAATTAAACATGCAAATCATAATATTAAAAAAAACGAGCATGGCAAAATATCGAGCGCATTCACTATTTATTCATTTTTATTATTCTCTTTTTTTATGAATTTTTGTATCGAGCATATCGCTAAATACTCCCACCACTCGTGGTGATATTTAACGAAATTCTCTCACCTCAAGATATCTTAGGAATCACTACCGTGACGTCCTTTGAATTCCGTCGTCGGTAATTCGCATTTATTAAAAATCTTTTTTTTTGAAAGTGTAAATTAAAATGCTTTTAATATTTATTTTCGAAATAAAAGAAATTATCTATGTAAGAATAATTCTCGAATCACTCCGATATTTTCGATAATGCTTCGATTATTATTCTTACTCGGACCATTTCAAAGAACGATTGATGCTCCGACCATCCCGAGAAAGAAATCCGTTTTTAGAGAATTTTATTTACCGGAAATAATTTTAAAAGACATGTATTAATTAAAAAAAATTATTTTTATAATTTTAAAATCGAAACCGAACAATAAAAATACGTCGAATACTGAACAAGAATAAATAAACAAAAATAATAATATAAATAAATGAGGAAATTAAAACCATACTTGAAAAATATCGAGAATCCGAAAATTAAAATGCCGGACTTGATCTTCGTAAAATCACCTGAAAAATGTCGAAAATCAAAACGTCAAAATCGATAATCGTGAATTTTTCTTTTTAATTTTTTTCCTTTTTTTAATATATTTTTTTATTTTTAATTTTTTTGTATCATTATTATTATTTTTTTCATTTTCATTTTTTTCATTTTTTTATTTTAATTTTATTTTAATTTAATTTTTGTTTTTGATTTTTTCCTTTTGATTTTTTCTTGTAATTTTACTCAATTTTTATTTTCTTCTTTTTTTCTTTTTCTATTTTTTCTTTTCCTTTTTTTTTCTTCAATTTTAAATTTAAATTATTATTATTATTTAAATTTAAATTTTTTCTTTTCTTTTTTTCTTTTTCTTTCTTTTTTCTTTTTCTTTCTTTTTTCTCTTTTTTTTTTCTTTCTCCCTGGCCCAACCACGCCTGGCCTGTTGGGCCCAAGGCCTGGGCCGGTTCGGCGCGGGCCGGATCCGGTTTGGACCGGATCCTCTTTTTCTTTTTTTTGGTGGCCCGGGTCGGGCGCGCGGACCCCGGGTCGGATCCGGGTCCACACGCGGGCCCTCCTTGCGTGAAACGGCGCCGTTTCGGCGCCATACTTTTTTTTTGAAACCGGGTCGGGAGCGCGGACCCCAGGTCAGATCCGGGTCCACGCGCGGACCCTGGGTCGAAACGGCGCCGTTTTGGCACCGCGTTTTTTTTTTAAAGAGAAGCGGGTGACCCGCACGGACCCCGGGTCGACCCGCGGGTCGACGCGCGGGTCAGCGCGACCCGCTCTCCCCTAAACGGTGTCGTTTTGGCACCGTATATAAACCCCTAAACCCTTTTTTTTCATTTTTTTTCTTCTCTCTCTCTTCCCTCTTCTTTCTCTCCCTTCTCTCTAAACTTTCCCCAGACTCCGACGCCGATCCGTCGCGCCGGCCGCCGTGCCCCGCCGTCGCAGGAGCTCCGATTGAGAGCCAAAAACCACCAAAAGATTCTACTCGACCTCCTTTGTCCCGATCTGCCAATGGTTTCGTCCAAAAACCGAACGCCGTTCGTAGATCTGAGTTTGAACTTTCGAACTCCCAAAAAAAAATCAATTTTTTTTGGCTTTCTCTCCCTTTTCTTCTTACTGACTTTCTTTTTTCTTTTTTGTAGGGATGTTGCTTTGGAGGAGGGGTTTCGATCTGGATTCTTTGTGTGTGGAGGATCGGATTCGAACTAGTGGAGGTCCGATCTGGCCTTTGGGGTTCAAATCTGGGGGGGCCTTTTTGGGAGTGGTCTCCATTTTTGTGTTGTTTTTTTGTTTTTATGGTGGGTAAAGGGGGGTTGAGTGTGGCAGGTGGCTGCTGTGTGGGAAGTGGCTGCCGTGTGGGGTTGGGGCTGTCAGGTGTAGGGTTTGGCGTGTGGTAGGGGAGGCTAGGGTTTAGGTTGGCTGGTTGGGGGGTGGTAGGTGGCTAGGGTTGCTGTTTAGGGTTTGGTGGATTGGGTTGGGTTGGGGCTGGGCACTGGGCCTGGTCTGGGCTAGGTTTGTTGGGGGTTTGGGCCCGCTGGTGGCCCAGGTTTGCAGATTGGGCCTGCTAAATAGCAGGCCCTGTTCGCAAATGGCCCGGGTCGAATTCGGATCCGACCCGGGCAAAAATTGGTTATTACAGCTGCCCCTCTTTGCACATTGCTGAGAATCAGGAATAGGGCAAAGACAATATAACCAATTTTGTCCGGTTATAGAGATCCATTTTTAGCGAGGCTCTATCATTTGGAAAATAAATTGCTCCTCTAATCAGAGGCTCTATCACTTGGAAAAATAAATTGCTCCTCTAATCAGAGGCTCTATCACTTTGAAAATAAATTGCTCCTCTTATCAGATGCTCCACAACTTTGAAAATAAATTGCTCCTCTCATCAGAGGCTCCACAACTTTGAAAATAAATTGCTCCTCTCATCAGAGGCTCCACAACTTTGAAAATAAATTGCTCCTCTCATCAGAGGCTCCACAACTTGGAAAATAAATTGCTCCTCTCATCAGAGGCTCCACAACTTGGGAAATAAATTGTTCCTCTCATCAGAGGCTCCACAACTTTGAAAATAAATTGATCCTCTCATCAGAGGCTCCACAACTTTGGAAATAAATTGCTCCTCTCATCAGAGGCTCCACAACTTTGAAAATAAATTGCACCTCTCATCAGAGGCTCCACAACTTTGAAAATTAAAAATGAACTTCGAATTTTTGACAATGAGTTCGAACACAACTTAGATCATCATCTCACTTACTACCTTAGTCTTAAGAAAGTGAAGACTCATTCTGGATATCCCCATCTCTTTCTCGTTTAGTTTTGAAATTCCTTGTCAGATTCTTCGAATATCGCCACTTGACTAATCGTACCGAGGCTCGACCTTTCTTAAAGTAACGAATTTGACTTTGCAAGAATTGAAAATGGTACCCGGAGGTTTTGCAGAATGTTATTTTGAAAAATGTTACCCGGAGGTTTTTGAAAAATGTCATTTTGAAATATGTTACCCGGAGGTTTTTGAAAGCAGATACTTGGCGGTATAAAAATGTTACTTCTTTTAAAGTGGTGCCTAGAGGTCTTATCAATGATTTTTTAGAAAGGTGCCCGGAGGTCTTGAAACAGGTGCCCGGAGGTCTTTAAAAATGTCTTTTTTGAAAATGGTGCCCGGAGGTCTTATCCGTGATTTTTGAGAATAATGCCCGAGGGACTTGTTCGGATGCCCAGAGGTCTTATAAAAATTATCTTTTCTTTAAAAATGGTGCTCGGAGGTCTTAAAAGAGGTAACCCGGAGGGTTTATAATAGATGTCCGGATGTCTTCTTTCTTTCTAATTTTCCTTTTCTTTCGCTGTGCCGGAAGAATTTGAAAGAAATGCCCGGAGGTCTTAGAACAGGTGCCCGGAGGTCTTTTTTCTAATTTCTCTTTTTGCTGTGCCCGGAGGTCTTAAAAATAGTGACCTGGAGGTTTTAAAAGAGGTGCCCGGAGGTCTTCTTTTTTAATTTTCTGTTTCTTTTCCTGTGCCCTGAGGACTTAAAAGAGGTAACCCGGAGGTTTTTTTTTTTTTAAAAGAGGTGCCCGGAGGTCTTGGTGATCATACCTGAAGATCATATCTTGGAAGAAAATCTCACTGAATGTTCGAATTCAAATGTCAAAATTTCAAATAGTCAATGTCATGCATGAAATGTGAATGTCATGCGAAGTCAATGCACATGCCCCTGATGATGCATGTGCAAGTACCCTCGAATAATGTACACATTTTACTACACGATGCAGATGCAAAAACTTAATAAATATGCGAATGTTCATGAATGATGCAAATGTTCCCAATTGTTTTTCCTGATCTTGGTTTAGCTTTTCCAAATCGTTTTTCCTCTTCGAAACAGAGTGTATCCTGAAACGCTTGTGCCTCGTACGAGATCAACCCTTTTCTTCACTTTGGAACTATCTCTTTGCCCCGATAGTTTTTCAAATTTTTATCAACTGGAGTCCGAGCCAAATGTTCATTTCTTCTACCTCAATAGTTCCATACCTCTGGGCCAGAAAAACCTTCGCCTCATGCCAACATCATTTTTAATCAAAATGGTTTCTTCTGAAAATATTTGCATTTTTTATTTGCTTTTGCTTGCTCCGCTTTTTTTTTGAAAAATATTTGCTCATTCACTGAAAACTTTTGAGCTGAAAATGTCGTCGTCTGATATTGTGATATCCACATCTCTTGAATATTAATGATCACTGTTAGAAGTTTTTTCTGAGTGTCAATTCGGATTTTTCAAATTGAGTCGGAAGGCTTGGTACCACAAGATTTTGGTTGATCCAAGGAAACTTCACAACAGGAAAAATGTATATCCTTTCTAGACTTACAAATGGAACAGATTTTATAGAACATGATTTTTTGGACTCAAACAAATTCAACCTTCTTTTAGCTTCCGAATTATGGCGTTTTGACAAACGTCAAGACTAGCTGGGATGTTCACACTGAGGAATTAATTCTGGAAAGGAAAACGGTCTCAGTTTTCAAAGTCAAACCTCCAAACGAGAGTTGACCATTTTGGGATATTTTGGAATTCCCAGATGTTCCTTGATTTCTTCAAAATGACATCTTCTTTTGTTATGGCCTTGACAATATCATGAGCGGCACCGAGATTCTCCCATTTTACTCTAGACTGCCCGTGTTGGGTTTTCACCCTAGAGTCTCCTTCTTTCCATTTTTTCATTTTTTCATTAAATGTTTCACCATGCATTCAAGAAATCAAGACTTATTCAAAAAGGATTTTTAACCAGAAAGGAGACCGAAGTCTCATGCATTTCTCTAAGAATATACTCATCAATTTAAATGGCCATGCTCAATCAAAATGGTCTTTTCAAGGTACGTAATGTAGGCCAAGGTTCGAGAATCTGAAAAAAAAGGTAAATAGGCCCAAACATGTGTTTAAGGTGATCAAATCAAGGATCACTTCACGAGGAGGATTCTCTTCGAAACATCTGTCTTTTCTGAGCTTTCTCTTTATTCGATGATTTTCATCCGTTCTTTTCTTCTTTTCCTATTTTTTTGCTTTCATTTTTCTTTTTATCTTTTTTTTTTTTTGTATTTCTATTTTGACAAGGTGAGCCCGTAGTCATTTGGAAGCTCAAATTTCTCTTTGATTCACGGTATTCTTTTTTCGTCTTTGAACCAAGACTTCATCATCTGTGACCTTTGAAAAGATCCTTACTCGCATTTGCCCCCTAGTGTGGAAGGTGATCCTTGATCGAGGTTGAAAGAACGAAAGTATTCATTAGGCTCAAAAGGGGTAGCAAAAGGATATTTTATAATTTGTGAAAGGATGATGAAAGATGGCCATTTTTCATCTCGAACACAAGCACGTAAATCGAAGAGTCATTCCCTATAGGAAAATAATGAAAAGGTTTTTTTTTTTCTTGAAACCATCTTGAATTTCATAAATGCATGATGCCACACTCGTTTTTCATTTTCTTTCTTTTTTTTCATTTTCTTTCTTTTTTTTTCATTTTTGTTTTTTTTTTTTCGATGCATGCTCTGAAAATTACTTCATCTTTATTCACCACGTGTCCTACGTATCTACAAATGATGCACCATTTGATTGGTCATACAAATGAGAATTCGTATCATAACGAGGAACACCTCAAGTCTTCTTTTGGCTCTCTGAAGGGACAAGAAAGAATATGGCTCAAAAAAGCTTTTTTTTTAGGAACACGAGAAGATCAGGTTTAGTCATTGTTACCTGAGACGTTAATCATGAAGTGACGTCTGGGCAACTCTTGTTTTGTGGTTACGGAAAGGGATGTGAATGGTTTTGGCATAACCTTGACACACATCAATTTACCATAATCCAGATTCTTGAAAAAGGTTTCACTTGTTTGAGACACCAAAAAGCTCGGATTTTCTCAAAAAGTTTGTTCCATTGCTCATAACCTAAACTAGGATCTGCATTTTTCTTATTGCACTGACTATGGTTTCTGAAATTCAACAATATATTACTGGAAGCATTGGTTTTTCCAAACTCAAAAGATTCAAGCATGGGCAAGTCCGAAAGAGAGATGGAAGGATGTTGGGTCATTTCTAACAATGATCATCAATAATCTCGAGACTCCCCATCATTTCTTAATGTGAAGAAAGATTTTTTTTTCTTTCTTTTAAGAACGCGTTCTTCAAAATCAAGAATATCAAATTATCATTAAAACACAATAAACACAAAGCATTTGAAATTTATTTATTTCATGTAGATGCCAACATAAGACAAGTGCTTTCATGATGAGGCATTGTTGACATGCTTTTAAAGGTAACCATTCTCATCCTCAAAACCCGTGGCGAAGAAACCGATTTATGGCAATGCGGATTTCCACTGTTCGACTAGCTCTGGAGTCAAAATGCCATCGTGGACAAGACTTTCAATCTTTTCCTTCAGTTGTCTGCATTTTTCAGTTGAATGTCCAATTGCCCCCATGTGATACTTACACTTGCTGTACAGGTCATAACTCCTTGCTGATGGGTTTGGAGCTGTTTTCAAAGGCACATGGGTAAGGTATTGGTTCCTCATTAGTAATTGCAACAGGTCGGAGATCGGGATTGAAAATTTCTCTTGGTTGCCCCGCGGTCGTTTTTGGGAAGCAGGTCTAGTTACAGAAGCTGACATCGGATTAGGTGTTTGTATATTTGGAAGGTAAGGATAATGACTTGGAGAGACATTAGTAGAGTAACATGATTGATATGGAGAGACTCGGGGATATGTTGTGAATTCTCCCATAGCCTGGACATGTTCCTCCTTCCTTTCAGGTGTCTCGTTTCTCTCAGCATTGGATGTCTTATCTCCTTCGAGTTTTCCGTTCTTGATAGCATTCTCGATCATCTCACCAGAAATAACCATATCAGCGAAATTTCTTGAGGCATTGCCAACCATCCTGTCATAATAAGGTGCCGTTAATGTACCGATGAACAGCACAGTATTTTCTCTCTCAGTGAGTGGTGGTTGCACCTGTGTTGCCATATCCCTCCATCGTTGGGCATATTCCTTAAAACCTTCCGCATGCTTCTTTCCCATATTCTGCAATGTTAACCTATCTGGTGCCATGTCGATCATGTGCTTATACTGAGTTTTGAAAGCTTTTGCCAGATCTTTCCAAGAACGGATACAGCCCCGATCCAACTGATTATACCATCTTGCAGCTGACCCTGTTAAACTGTCTTGGAAGCAGTGGATTAATAGCTTGTCATTGTTGGTGTAGCCAGCCATTTTCCGACAAAACATCGTGACGTGAGTTGATGGACATTTCGATCCGTCATACTTTTCAAATTCAAGGGCCTTGAATTTTAGCGGAATCACCAAATCTGGGACCAAGCTAAGCTCATTCGGATCCGTATTCCCGAAAACGTCTATTCTTTCTATGGCTTTGAGTCTTTCTTCAAACAGATCATACTTCTGTTGCACTTCTGTGTCTTCCACTTGCTTTGCCACACGTTTTTTCAGCTTTTCTTGTTCTAGTGAACCATCTTGGCTTGGAATAATAACTGGGTCTGAGGGGTGAAATTCCGAGTTCAATTGAAATTATCCTCGGCCTTGTTGACTTGGTGGGTAAATCGGATCTTCGTTGTTGTTTACTTGAGGTCGAGGTTCTCCCCTTATGATCGATCCTTCAGCAACCCATTTTCCTCGAGTTAGCCTAGTCATCATTTCAATTATCTTGTCTATTTGCTCGCGTGACTTCTCTCGAGATTTTGTTATCTGTTCTCGTGCTTCTTGCTGAGATCTGGCTAACTGTTCTTGTAATTCCCTCTGTGCTCTTTCCACTCTATCCAGTCTATTTTGTTCATCCTCCATGGTTCTGGCCTGTGTCATAGAGGTACGCGGTGATTCTTATACCTCTGACTTGGAAGAGAAATCCTTTCAAAGTTTTCAAAACTAAGCCGACTTCTTTTTTATTCTCCAAGTGTGTTTCATGATGCATGAGCTATGAATACCGTGAATGTAACACGATGCCCATATGATGCATGTAAAGAATAAACAAATTAATGCATGAACATATACAGTGAGTGACTATGTATGTCATGAAGGCATGACCTTATTGTTATGAATGCAATCATGATGTCGATATGATGCATGTAAAGAATAAATAAATTGATATATTGGTATACACGGAGAACGATCATGCATGTCACTAATGTATTCTACAATGAATGACCATGCATGTTATGATTGCAATATGGTGCTAATTTGATCTGTCTAAACAATAAACAAATTAATGAATATATACAGAAAACTATTCAATAATCAGATTAACATGATTTGGATCGAACTTAATTATTCAACAATTTTATTGCACAAAACTTGCCCCCAAATTCAATCCGCAAAATTTTTTTTAAAACATATTTTTCCCGCAAAAACCAAAATATTGTTTTCAAAAACCAATTTCCATCCAAACTTTTGGGGTAGTGGGTCTTATTATGGCACAGATGTCCAAATATTTATTCAACACTGCCGGTTTGCAATTCTCATTTAATCAACAACAAGTGTTTATGCAATTTATCAAATGAGATTATTATCACCGTGAAATCAAAAATACAATTATAAATGTAAATGCTCTATTTACAAGTGCATCAATGCATGAAATGTACGAGATGTATGAAAAGGAAGAATTTTCATATTTACAAATTCAAAAAAAAGGTTAATGAACATTTGCCCCGACGGTATAACTTATTTGAGCAACACGATGCCCTCGGGGCACAAAATGAAACTTATTGCGGGTAGCACAATGTACGCTCATCACTATCCGATTTACAGTGTTTGTTCGGAATGTAAACAAATAGCGAAAGATTACAAATGTTTCTTCCTAATTTCGGGGATATCCGATCGGAAATTCAATATGGCTCTACCCAAGTTCACTACATGAGGTTGAGTTAGGTTCTAAAAGGCTCCAAATTGCTCCTCACTGTCGTCTGTGAAGGCTAGTAAGGCATCCCGATTTAAACGGGTTCAATTTGTTGGAGTATATTTTTCAGGCTTATACGGAAGTTACCACCTCACGAAAGCGTAGGTACTTTCTTACTCCGGAAATGTTTCGCTAGCCCATGCGGAGGTTATTACCTCGCGACAGCGTAGGTACTTTACTTTCACCTAAAGGGATGTAGCTCGGGTATAGAGCTTATGTATGAAATGCATGTGTCCGTGTATGAGAAGGAACGGACAAACCTTAGACTACTTGTTTACGACTCTTTATTCTAAACATTCCACGATTATATTAAAAAAAAATAAACGACATAAAAAGAATATGAATAAATAATTAACAAATATCAAAGTGTAATTGCAAGCAAAATAAAAATAAAGAAAGAAAGAAAATAAAGAGAATTAAAATTAAATACCGATTAAATCCATTAATTCGAGATTTTAAAATAACACATGATTAATTTGTGGCTCGACTCTCAAACGTCCCCATCGGAGTCGCCAAGCTGTCATAACGGTTTTTTCGACCGCTAAGACGATTTTGAAAACACAAAATGAAGTCGCCACCAATCTTTTTTGCTAGGTGTGATTGGCCACCTATTAAAACCGGTTTTAGTAAAATATTTTAAAATTAATTAAAACATTTTTGTAAAACCAATTTCGAAGTCCGCGCTTTGAACCAGAGTGAAAAACAAAATTGGGTTCGGGAGTCGGTTACGTGCGGGGAAGGATTAGCACCCCCACAACGCCCGTTTAGAAAACGGTACCATTTAATCACGTGTTATCTTAAATCTCGATTTAATGGACTTGACATCAATATTTAAAAATAATTCTCTTTTATTTTTATTTTATTTTATTTTAAAAAAAAAACATGTTTATTATTTTTGAATTTTTTTGGATTATTATTTTGTTTTTTGAAAACAAAAGTGAACACAAATTTATTATAAAAAATGCTCATTAAATATTCCCGACACTCTCGGTGGTATTTAACGAGATCTTCTCACCTCAAGACATCTTAGGAATCACAACCGTGATATCCTTCGAATTCCGTCGTCGGCAATTTACATCCATTTTTTTATTCAAATGCGTATGATGCGAATGTTTAAATATCGGATGCATACGACTTAGCATATAACTATAAAATTAAACATGCAAATCATAATATTAAAAAAAACGAGCATGGTAAAATATCGAGCGCATTCACTATTTATTCATTTTTATTATTCTCTTTTTTTTATGAATTTTTGTATCGAGCATATCGCTAAATACTCCCACCACTCGTGGTGATATTTAACGAAATTCTCTCACCTCAAGATATCTTAGGAATCACTACCGTGACGTCATTCGAATTTCGTCGTCGGTAATTCGCATTTATTAAAAATCTTTTTTTTTTGAAAGTGTAAATTAAAATGCTTTTAATAATTATTTTCGAAATAAAAGAAATTATCTATGTAAGAATAATTCTCGAATCACTCCGATATTTTCGATAATGCTTCGATTATTATTCTTACTCAGACCATTTCAAAGAACGATTGATGCTCCGACCATCCCGAGAAAGAAATCCGTTTTTAGAGAATTTTATTTACCGAAAATAATTTTAAAAGACATGTATTAATTAAAAAAAAATATTTTTATAATTTTAAAATCGAAACCGAACAATAAAAATACATCGAATACCGAACAAGAATAAATAAACAAAAATAGTGATATAAATAAATGAGGAAATTAAAACCATACTTGAAAAATATCGAGAATCTGAAAATTAAAATCCCGGACTTGATCTTCGTAAAATCACCTGAAAAATGTCGAAAATCAAAACGTCAAAATCGATAATCGTGAATTTTTCTTTTTAATTTTTTTCCTTTTTTTATATTTTTTATATTTTTAATTTTTTGTATCATTATTATTATTTTTTTCATTTTCATTTTTTTATTTTTTTTAATTTAATTTTTGTTTTTCTTTTTTTCCTTTTTATTTTTTCTTGTAATTTTACTCAATTTTTATTTTCTTCTTTTTCTATTTTTTACTTTCCTCTTTTTTTTTTCTTCAATTTTAAATTTAAATTATTATTATTTAAATTATTTTTTTTTCTTTTTCTTTCTTTCTTCTCTTTTTTTTTTTCTTTCTCCCTGGCCCAACCACGCCTGGCCCGCGCGGTGTGACTCGCGCGGGTCACCGCGACCCGCTCTCCCCTAAACGGTGCCGTTTTGGCACCTTATATAAACCCTTAAACCCTTTTTTTTCATTTTTTTTCTTTCTTCTCTCTCTCTCTTCCCTCTTCTTTCTCTCCCTCCTCTCTAAACTTTCCCCAGACTCCGGCGCCGATCCGTCGCGCCGGCCGTCGTGCCCCGCCGTCGTCGGAGCTCCGAATAAGAGCCAAAAACCACCAAAAGATTCTACTCGACCTCCTTTGTCCCGATCTTCCAATGGTTTCATCAGAAAACCGAACGCCGTTCGTAGATCTGAGTTTGAACTTTCGAACTCCCAAAAAAAAAATCAATCTCTTTTTTTTTGTGGCTTTCTCTCCCTTTTCTTCTTACTGACTTTCTTTTTTCTTTTTTGTAGGGATGTTGCTTTGGGGGGGTTTCGATCTGGATTCTTTGTGTGTGGAGGATCGAATTCGAACCAGTGGGGGTCCGATCTGGCCTTTGGGGTTCGAATCTGGGGGGGCCTTTTGGGAGTGGTCTCCATTTTTGTGTTGTTTTTTTGTTTTTATGGTGGGTAAAGGGGGGGTTGAGTGTGGCAGGTGGCTGCCGTGTGGGAAGTGGCTGCCGTGTGGGGTTGGGGCTGTCAGGGGTAGGGTTTGGCGTGTGGCAGGGGAGGCTAGGGTTTAGGTTGGCTGGTTGGGGGTGGTAGGTGGCTAAGGCTGCTGTTTAGGGTTTGGTGGATTGGGTTGGGCCAGAGGTTGGGCCTGGTCTGGGCTAGGTTTGTTGGGGGTTTGGGCCCGCTGGTGGCCCGGGTTTGCAGATTGGGCCTGCTAAATAGCAGGCCCTGTTCGCAAATGGCCCAGGTCGGATTCGAATCTGACCCGGGCAAAAATTGGTTATTACAGATTGAACCTGTTTTTTTTTTTTTTTTTTTCTGCTGCAATTTAATCTGTGAATCTTCTATTCACAAATATTTCTAGGATTGCTAAGAAAGATGATAAAGAATGATTTATGTATTCGGGTTGGGTTTTTTTGGACCTGCTTTTGTGTATAATTGTGAAATGTTGGAATCAAGTTACATAATCTTTCAAATAAAATAAAAAAGAAAAGAAAGAAAGAAATATGATTTTAAAATAATTTAAAATATTTTTAAAATATCAATTTCATTTTCTTTTAATAAATTTTTTTGTCACGATACATAATTAGTAAATAAGTTTTAATTATTAACCTTTTTTATATTTATATAATTTATATCATACAAAAGAATAAATATATTTATAATATTATAATGTAAATATAAAAAAGAATACTATTTTAAGTTAGGCTGCTCATAAACAAATATAGTCAGATTTGTGTAAAATTTGAAACTCGTATTTCGAACCGATCTTGACTTGGGCAAGTATATATAGTGATATCATATTTAAACTCGCCTCCAATCCGATTCATGGACACCTTTTTAACAATCCTAACATATTCATATAACATTTAAAAATATAAAAATAAAAACATTATTTTTTTATTAAGTTTTAAAATATAAATAACTTAACATGATTTTTTTTTTTTGTTATTTGAAAAAAAAGAATAGCTATAAATAATTTTTATTAAATTTTAACATGATATTTTTGTTAATTGATAAATAGTTTTTATTTATTAATTTTTAGTAATTCTTTTTCGTTCTTACGTGATGTGAAACTGAAGCACAAAAAAACTAAATATTTAAATGATTCTCTTCATTCTCATTATAAGAATTCTCATTATAATTATCATCCCAAAACGAGGCCTTCAAAATGGGAAAGAAAATTAAGAAGCAAATAATAATATAGACGTGCAGGATGATCACCTCTCTCTTTTAGACTCGTGGGGTCTCTTTTTGTACACAACCAAAAAGTTGAAGAAACTCTCCCCCTCAATATTAGTCAATACCCCCCTCAATAAGGAAACAATTTGGACTTTTGTTAGAACCAGGGACTGAGACAAACATCCTCGATTTGTGTTTTTTTTTTTTTCCTTAGCTGGAGAAGTCATGAGTTGTAGAACCATGGTTCCATGCGTCTGTCCCCGTTAAGAATGACAAAATTCGATTCGTTTGATAGATTTGATATCGATCCATTTTGATTTAATTTTTTTTTAAACAAAACATGGCGAAATGAAATGATTTTGATAAATATTTGATCTGTTTCATCCTGTCTCGTTTTTAAAATTATTATTTTACTCCTTAAATATTTTATATTTTTTATATTATTAGTATATTATATATATATATACATATACCTTTAGCATATATATATATATATATATTATATTATATATATTAAAGAATTTTATATATTAAAATTATATTCATGAATAAATTATAACATAATTTTTTTAAATATTAAGTTTAAAATAATTAATAAAAATTGAGATGTAGCGAAGTGGAGCACCGTGAAGCGGTTATGAATGTAACCAACATCCATGAAGGTGGATGTTTTCAACATCTTTGCAAGAGTGGGGCGGAGATGGATAAGACAAGATCCGTCCCCGCTTCGCTCCATTGCCATCCCTAATCTCGACTCAACATAAATATAAAAATAATGTAATAAATATGATATGATGTATTTAATTATAATTAATATCAAATGTTTAATACATGTATCGTATTTAAATTTAAAATTTTAATATATTTAATAATTTTTATTATATTTATATTTAAATAATTAATACATAAAAAAATATAAAGTAGGATATGCATACAAAAATTGTCATATTTACGACAAAGTTTACGATTCCATTATTGATTTATACACTTATAATAAAAAATATTTTGTAAGAATGAATGTTTTTAATATTTTATTTTTATATTAAAATTTATATTTGATTGATTATTGGAAGGAAAGAAGAAAAAAAAAAAGTCTACAAAAGAGTGAGTGACGGTCTGCTATCTTCACCGACCACGGAACTCACCATCCAATCATTTTCGACCACGTGGGATCCAACGGACGACAACCAGAAAATCCTTGGGTGGGCAAAGGGTTCGTTATTACTTTTGCCCGGAAAATGACGTCAGTTATGGACGTTAAAGGTCGACACAATTTGAGGTAATAAGTGGCGTACGTTAAGGGAGTTTGGGGTGCGTAGGATAAAAAATTATGCTTATTTTTCTTTCTTTTCTTTTTTTTTTTTCAATAAAAGTTGTAGCATTTTCTTTTGCTAGCTTATTTATATTTTTGTTGCTTTAAGTGGGAATACTCGGACGTTAACGTTTGAATGTAGCGTTTTAAAAGAAATATATTACACATTCTTTCCTTTTTCTTTTTCTCACTATTTATTAAGTATTTTTATTTGTGGTTTTTTTTTTTATTCTTTGTTTGCTTCCAAGGAGTGGTGGAAGACTGGAAAGTATTTTTGAGTGTTCATTTGGGTTTTTTTTTATTTTTTATTATTGAATAACTTTGGGTTTTGGAAGTTCAGTTGATCCATAAGGTTAGTTAGTAAAGTTTCTCAATTTTCAATCTTTTTTCTTTGGGTTTATGAGAAAGTTGAAAATTTTGAAAGATTCAATCTTTTCTTCTTCGTTTTTCATTTCCCTGTTTGATCACAACACTTAAGTAAGTTTGTGGTCTACTAGGGTGGTGTTTGAGTTTTGCTGACCATGTGCTTGTCTTTTTATTCTTGGTTAATATATGATGGCTAAGTAGAAACTTTGGTTTACTTGGTGGGTGATTGTAACATGTAATTTTGGCGCCAATTAAGAGCATGAGCTGAGTCTAGTGACTTGCTTTTAAATTAAGAGCATGAGCTGAATGTAAAAGTTGAGCTGTTTATCTTGTATATTAGTTCATGATTGTGAAGTGAACTGATATTTACTTGACTCTCTCTATCTGATTATTAGTTGATCAAGTTAACTCTCTATTGGCCTTTGTTTTTACTTGGAGGAAGATTTAGGCATATGGATTTCTCTGTCGGCAAAATTTAAGGAAGACTAGATTCATATTTTAGTGGGTTTGATTCCTTGTTTTGGTTCTGGAAATGCAATAATGTTGATCTACAGTTTTTTCTCATATTCAAATTTTCATGTAAAGGGAATTCTTAAGGCTTGAAAATGTTGAATAGGGTTTTCTTTGTCTTGAAGTTCAGAAGGGAAGAGGGAACTTCTTGTTTATAACTTTGCTATGTTTCGACCTGATTTATTTGTATTTACAGATATTCTTTTAAAAGTGATAGAAATTTCTTTTTCTGGTCACTCTTATTGCCTTTGGAGAAAACCTGAAACCTTAATCAGACACAGCCTTAATTGTAATGACTAATGAGTACTAGGAACGGAGGCAGCTCTTAACATAACTCAATTCATTAAGTTCCCAAAAAATAAAAAGATTATGCCCACTTTCACATACAGCTCACTTTCCTGTTCGTTAGTTGGTTTGCCTATTGCTTCTGCTAATCCTACCATTGCTGATTTTGCTTGGTAGTTCTTGGACTTTTGCCCCACTTTTGCTAATATTGAGGTGATTTTTTGTTGTATATTCTTTTTCAGGCATTTGTATCACTGTATTTTTGTACGAGCCACGGAGATTTATCCATAGACAGAAGTAAGGAAACCGTATGAGCATTTTTTTGAAATCTCCAACTCTGTGTCCTCGACCCAAGGTTTTACTTTAGAAGACAAGTCCCATGTAATTTATGCATTCTTCTGGTGCTAAAGACAACCAATCAATCAATCAGCTGTTTGTCTGTTTTTCGTTTTCTGTTCCAGTTGCTTGATAGAGTATGAGCTCTTCATCAACTGAACTTACCAAAAGGATGGCAATATATGAGCAATTCCACCAGATGAGGTGGGGAGACACCTTCAATTATGACTATAATCCAATTACAGGATCATCCACAATTGTACAGGTGGATGGTAGGCTAGAGAACAAGGTGAAGTTGCATTTAGTTTTATTTCTTGCTTGGTTGCTTAAGCTTTTTCTTCCAATTGCAAGCTATAACTAAATTGTTCTGATTTCAATCATAGGCTGAATATATATCTTGTGAGCAAATTGAACCTTCGAGAAGTGATCAAGAAACAAACAAGCCCACTGATAAGGTGATGAGTTTGCAGCATCTGCTCTCTCTTTCTCCCCAACACCCCATCTTCCCCTTAAGTACATTTAACAAATGATAGCTTTTTATCCACTATTTATCCATTACTAGCCTTTATGTCATATGTACTACTCGTGAGTACTTGTGCTTTTAATATGCTTCAAAGTATTACAGTTATCATAGACTATTTTTTTTTAAAGGAAAGTATTAAAAAATCATTCAAGTCCGTTATTCTTAAGTAGAAAATACTATGTAGCAGATTTATCTGTTTTCTTTTGGATTTTGGAATACAAATTTCATTTATCCAAAAAAAAAAAGAAAATGCTTTTGATATTGAGTTTTCCAGCAACAGTGTAGTTCCTGTTCTGCAGCCATGTAAAGCTGTTTTACATTCTAAATCTGTTAGTACTTTTGCACCTCCTACTTGTTTCAATTGTATTTATCTTTTACTTAAATACACATAATATGTGCAGATACATAGACGTCTGGCACAAAATCGAGAAGCTGCTCGTAAAAGTCGTCTGCGGAAAAAGGTAGACAGAAAATGCATTCTATATAAAATATTTGCTTATGGTAGTTATTTCATTTTTTGGACATATACAAGTATGTATTTATGATTTAATTTTATCTTATAGGCCTATGTTCAACAATTAGAATCAAGTCGTTTGAAACTAGCTCAATTGGAGCAAGAGCTTGAAAGAGCTAGGCAGCAGGTGAAGTGAAAACTCTCTCTCTCCCAGTATATTTTCACCTTTTATCAACAAGGCATTTCTTTATTTTCCAAGAAAAAGCGTATCTTTGTTAATCATGTTTCTAAACGTGGCATATGTAATCAATTAGGTAATGCCTTAATGCAGGGTATATGCATAAGTGGTGCATCAGTTACTGGTTATTTTGGACTGTGCGGAACCGTAAACTCAGGTTTGTGACCTAATCTGCTTCAATTATCATTATTTTCTTTATAGATTGGCTCACAGAATATTTAGCTTCCCGACATCTTAATTCACTGCAATATATTTGTTTTATGATAAGCAAGATTTCGTCATCTTATTAGTGCATGTATGATATGTCACTGATTATTATAGTTCAATGGTTTTCTTCACTAATTCATGAATGAAGTTAGTATGCTTGCATGTTTAGTATTTTGTAAAAGTAATGCTATGTATGACTCTAACCTATGAGTTTTGAAATAAATTTTGGATAGTTTTTATTCTTTTGGTATTCTAACATTCCCCATTATGATATTGCATGATTGGAATACGGATGAGTAATCTATTTATAATCTCAAACAAAAATTGTATTATTAGTACGAAAGTTTGCTAATGTTTCATCAATTAACGGAGTCGCAAAAGCACTATAATATCTTTACAACTTTTTGCTCTTCAATGTTTCAAATTGCTAGTAAGCTGCTGCATAACGGATGCTTTTCCTTTCTCTGCTACTAAAAAGAAGCCTCTTTCTCTTTTAATTCTGTTTCTCTTTACTTTTTCCCACCTTCGGCTCTTAGATATGGTCTTTTAGAAACTTGGCAGAGTGATTAGCATTCATGCAGTTAGATTATTTGAAAAAAATTCTATTTCTCTGATTCTGATCAGGATTTCTCAGAATGTTATGGAAAGACAGGACTCGTGAATATATAGGAGCCCAATTCTATTGAACATTACATTTGCATAGTGTTCTTTTTCACTAGAAAATGATATTCGAAGGTCTTACAATGCAAAACACATCTGTTAATGTGTTTTTATGATTTTTATGGAAGATTTACTTGATATAGCTTTCAAGAAACTAGACATATTTTACCTTTTGCTACATCAACTAGTAACCAATTATGAGTGAACGTATCTCTAGCGATATCACATTTTTCTCATGTAAATGTAAAGTGCCCACATCTTGGTTTCTTCTTTAGAATAGTTTCATGTGAATTTTGCAGGGATTACTGCATTTGAGATGGAATATGGACACTGGGTTGAAGAGCAAAATAAACAGATTTGTGAACTTAGAAGTGCATTCCAAGCACACCTTACTGATATAGAGCTTCAAATACTGGTAGAAAGTGGCTTGAACCACTATTGCAATCTGTTCCGCATGAAAGCAGATGCTGCAAAGGCAGATGTCTTTTATTTGAGCTCAGGCATTTGGAGAACTTCAGCCGAGCGTTTTTTCCACTGGATTGGAGGATTCCGACCATCAGAGCTTTTAAATGTAATGCTTAGTCTCATATAACTTTCTTTCTTTTTTTTTGAAAAAATGCCAATCTGATTATTGGTTACAAATTATGCTGATTGTCCCTCTATTGTAGAGTATTGTTGAGCATGCTTCTTTGTTGAATATTATTTAGCAAGTCCACTATTGCATTATCATCCTGGCAGCTGAATAAGGTTAGGCCATACCAATAGTGTGTAAAGAGAGATGCAACTCAATTTTGTTTCTGGCCTTTCTCTGCAATGAGTAATTCATCCCATATTCATAAGATATCTATACTGCAAACTGGAGAGTAGAATCATGGAGATCTATCCATATAGGAAATATTTTCTTCTGAGCAGCATGTTCAGATCCTAATGAAATTTTGAGAATCGGTTGCAGAAACTTGTGCATTTTATTTCACCACTAGAGATCAATTGTCTATGTTACTCGGACTCGGGTGTGAGTGTCGGATACGAGTATGTGCCCGGTATGGATATGTTCAATTTTTTTAAAGTTTTTCTATGTACTTGGAGGGTCTTTGGAGGATCATATCCCCATACCCATATCTAGATATGCGTCGGACACGGGTATTTCAAGAAAAATAAAAAGTCGGAGCAACATAGTCAACTATTGCTTCACCTTTTACTTATTGCATTAGTAAGAGTAAAGAATAAAGTGGAGACAAGTATGTATATCCTTAACTATTTGAAGTTTTATTTGGATATTTCAAGTCATTAATTTCCTTTGCATGGTCTTTAAACTGTTAAAAAAAGGATATAATAGATAAGCTTTACTTTACTCTATAATCTGAGACCCTTTTGTCTGTTCCTGGAGATGCCATATATGAGCTGCCTATTGAGGTCAATAACTTCTTATGATAATCAAACTATTGTAGGGTTGATGCATCAATATTTAAAAAACTTTTCTACTCATGAATAATGAAACTGTGATTTCTGTTTGTACAGGTTGTCATGTCACAAATTGAGCCCTTGACTGATCAACAACATTTGGAGGTGTGTAACCTTAGACAATCTTCTCAGCAAGCTGAAGATGCTCTTTCCCAAGGAATAGATAAACTCCAGCAGAACCTGGCTCACAGTGTAGCAGCTGATTTGAGTTGGGGAAACTACAGAGCTCAGATGGCTGCTGCAATAGATAAATTGGAAGCCCTTGAGGGCTTTGTAAACCAGGTATGACATTACTTTTTCATCATCAAATTTGTTGTTCCTTTTATTATTTAAAAAAAAACACTTTTTTGATTGGACATCATTACATCAATTTGTTATGAATTGCTCTGAACCTATTCATTCCTTTCCATCAATTGTGTGTAATTTCATGATCTTAAATTTTAAGTTCAATCTGCTAAATGAGAAACCAAAGGGCAGTGGGGGTTGGGGAAAAGAAGGTCCTGGCTCTTTTTTTTTCGATGGAGATTAGCTAGTAGCAAATTGCCTTGCATGACTTCCTGATTGCTCTAAAAAGGGTAGTAATTCAACCCACAGAACGAATTTCCTAGGTCTACGTAAAATAATAAAAACAATAATGCAGGTTTAGATTTTGGGAACTGTTGTTTATAATATGTTACTCAGATTTTGGTGTGTCGGACACGGGTATATTTAATTTTTTCTAAGATTTTTATGTATTTGGAGGGTCCTTATAGAAGATTATATCCCTATACCCATGTCCTGATTTGTGTCGGATACGAGTATCGGACACAAATATTTCAAGAAAAATGAAGAGTCGGAACAAAATAGGTTGATATAAAGCTCTACTCAAGAATCTGAGGATGCTGATGTGCCACTGAGGCTTTCACAACTTGAAGGGAGGAGGGAGAATGGGGATTCTTTGTTTCATGGAAATTTGCTTAGAGAAAACTTTTTTTAGATCTTCACTAAGCTTTAAGTTTAAGATTCCATCCCAAATAAAAAGCTTTAAATTTCAGAGAGCCTTAAATGACAAGCTCAGTTCTTCCACAATCACCACCCACTCGAGCACTTCCTCAGGCTTTTATCAACATTTATTTTCAATATGAAGTTCATCCATCCATCCTCACAGTCTTGTAGTAGTTGCTAGGCACCCAGTATATGCTCAGCAGAATACTAATTAACCATTTAAACTTTTAAAAAAAACTGAGTCCACATCTAGAATGTTGAATAATCCTCAAGTATGTTACCCTAAAATTTACACTTGTTTACTTAGTTTTCCATGTGCTCTTACACAAAACAGGCTGATCACCTTCGAGAACAGACTTTGCAACAGATGGTTCGAATCCTAACAACTCGTCAAGCAGCTCGAGGTTTACTTGCCTTAGGGGAATTCTTTCATCGTCTGCGTGCTCTCAGTTCACTCTGGACTGCCCGTCCGCGTGAACCTGCCTAGTCTCTGAAGGTAGAAATTAGAGAACCACCAATATATCTAGTAGGCTGTAGTCACCAGAAAATTTGTTCCTCAACTGGTAAGCAAATGGATTTTTGGAGTTCTTGTTGTATGAACTTCAATATATACATATATCTGCTTATAATGTTTCAAAGAAACTTCTTGAGCATAAAACCTGTAAATATGAATGCTTATGTTGTTGTATCAAGAAGAATTTTAGGTCATTAAAGTTAGATTTACTGGTGTTGTATGGTATTATATTGTTTGGAAGCTGGAGAATTAGACTAGCAACCTTGTGATTACCTTATTTTTTTGCATTTTTTTGGGTTATTGAATTTAGTGGGACAAGAAATTTAGCATATTTGATGCATTAAAATTTAAAAACATGAATACTATCAGAAAAGAAGAGAAATAGGATTTTTTTTTTTTTTTTTTTGTTGCTAAAGGTGAAACATTAGCCAGAAATAAACATTTGGGTTCATTTTGTTGGTTTTAGTTAGTCTTCAAAGGCCCAAATGTGAAAAAAATAAAATTCTTTAGCCCAAGAAATCCCTTCGCCACATATAAAATTTTTTTGTTGGTTTTAGTTAGTCTTCAAAGGCCCAAATGTGAAAAAAAAAAATTCTTTAGCCCAAGAAATCCCTTCGCCACATATAAAAAATGAACCCACATTCCAAAAAGGGGGAATTGAACCCGACGTGAATCGAACACGCAACCTTCTGATCTGGTTAGCTCTCAATGGAAGAAGAAACCCAGCCAATAAGCACCAGACTCAGATCGAAATCAAGCCCAAAGGCCAAGAACCAGCGCCATCCTCATCCTCCTCCTTCGACAATCATAAGAGAAAAAGATATGAAAATAGGGGTCTCAAATATGTGTTTTAGCCTTTCGCCCCATAAAATTTATTGTCGTGGAAGTGCTGTAGGACAGAAGTTCAAACATGCTACGATTTAATCTGCCTCCCCAGTATTACAAAAGGCTAGGTAAAATGACTATATATATACTTATATGTTCAATGTTATAATTTATGGTTCATCCCAAGAATTTTATTTTGGATAAGTTGTTCAACTCAAAGATTATCATGCAATTAACATTAAGGGTAAGAGTTCATTCCTGGAACTCTAAAATGGTCCTAATTATATGTTAACAACTTTCAAAACAATCTTACTGTAGAAGAAATAATTTAAGTTTCCTTGTTTGACTTCTAATCAGATAATTGTGGGTTCGAATCCCATCAGGCGTGCTTTTGTTTAGTTTTTACTCCTTTATATAATTGCCTGCGTTTCACCATATGATTGGGTTGGTTTCGGTTGGTTGAATGCAAAAACAATATTAAATAATACTGAAAGAAACACTGTCAGATGTCTCCACTTTCTGGCTGGTTGCTTACTTTCCAAACACAAAGATCAATTTTGTTTGGTAAATTAGCTGACAAGCAGGCATTGCTTCTGAAATAGTCACTTTGTTAGCTAAGGATCCTCCAAACTCTCTCTTTATTTTTGTTTTCTTTGCCCTTCTTTATAGAGAATATTCCTGCTCTTATGTCAATCTAGTAAAAGCATTTAAAACCAAAGTACCAGATAAATAAATGCTTTGTCATACTATCATATTATTACGAAAAAATTTGCTAAGGGATGTCTTTCAGGCATTCATTATCTTTATTTAATGTATTAAAAATAGTGAATAAAGTTATTAATTATTATATTTAATATGATATTATTACTATAAATAGTATACCACTCGTTAGCAAAATCTTATTATAAATTAAAAACAAGACTTTAAAAAAGAAATTATTTATGTTACTCGAATTCGGATGTGAGTGTCGGACACGAGTATGTGTTGATACGAGTATGTTCAATTTTTTCTATTTTTTTTTTTTTATGTATTTAGAGGGTTTTTGAAGGATCATATCTCTATATCCATATTTAAATATGTGTCGAATACGAATACTTTAAAAAAAATAAAAAAAAATCGGAACAAAATAGACAACCATAATTATCAGCCAAAATGGAACTAAATCCATAAAGTTTTTCTATTACGATATGATGATGTACAGCGCAGACCAAAATTTGAAAATCAGAATCATTTTTTTTCAACTTTCTTTCTGGGTTTTTACAGAACATAATTACATGCAGCTTTGAACTACAATGGCCGCCCTAAGCTTCCCCTAACCATGCCATTTAGGCCACCAAGCCGCAATGCTTTTAAACACAGGAGGATTTTCAGTTGTCGTTTAACACTTTTCATAATAATGTGGGGCTATAGGCTATAGCCATAGCCTTACCCCATATTGTTTTTGATTGGCTCCAAAGCTTTGCCTTCAAATTCTGCACAATTTTGTAACAATCGGCTAGCCCTAACCCAAGAAAAGTAACACTGCTTACCTTTTCTTCCCTTTCTTTTGTTTGCATTTTTTTTTCCCCTTTTTTAAATCTCGATAAATCCAAGACTGCTGCTTTTTCTGTATATATTCAATGAATAAAAAGCCCCAGTTTTGGGTTTGGATGGAATTTCGGCTTAGAATTCATGGCTTCTGGACCATGGCACCAACTTAAACCATAAATCTTGGAAGATGGTCCCTCAGCTCCAACTTAAACCAGTAGCACTAATTTCCCTTTTTCCCTTGTGTATCTAATAGCTGGTTTATCATTGATGCCAACAGGAACTTTCAAGAGAATTGTCAGCCATGAAAAAAACATTCATGGGAGGCCATTTGTTACATAACAGCTCAAGAAAAAAAACCAGCCAGATAGGATATATATGTATAAATGAAATGGGTGTCCATTAAAGTCAAATGGGCTAAAATTTACTGTTTTAACTGACTACACTTTGATTTTGGATTTGGGAATGACTATAATTGTGGGTTTGCTGAAAAGTGAGATTAGCATCAGCTTAAGTTAAATTGCATGGTCAGCAAGCAGCAAAGCAACCCTATTACATGATGATTAATTAATTTGGTCCACTAAAAACTTCTCCTCTTATTAGACCTAATAATTTGTGTATTCGTATTGTATTCATGTATTTTATTATGTCATAACCATGTTTAAGGTACTTTATATTTATATAAATTTTGATATGTTAATAATTCGTATTATATAGATTTTAAAACATTCGTGTATTCATGTCGTATTCGTGTTATTTTTTCATATTTGTATCGTGTTTTAATTATTTTTTACGTGTCGTATCCGATATTACCTGATCTATATGCTATGTGTCTAAATCTTGGACACACAAACAAAATAAGGCATTCCATTTATTTCCTAAAAATATTTTGGTGGAATATGTTTTATTTCCTTGAGTATTTCATCACCCTGCAGAAAGAAATGACTTTGAGTGACAAGGTTTTGCTTTCAATGAGGTTTGAAGTTGGTGAATTATTGCATACTCCTGGTCAAGATCAGCAAACATGTCATCTGTCATAAAATTTATTTTTGCTAAGCACCACATCCAGGGTTGCAACCATTAAATTCACAACATGTGGCTTCTACCTACTTGGCACATGATAAACTAAGGTCCTTAATCAATTTGGGATTGCAATAATTTTTTCTACTAAATCAAAACCATAATCATGAAAAGGGAGTATACCCCCTAAAAAGCTTTCATTAGACACCCTTTTTTTCTAAAGCCTAGAAGCATTAATACTAACATTACATTACTCTAAATGTTTAGTTGATGGTTTGAGGAAGATAGCAAATTTATTTATATAACTTTAGGGTGCTCCCTCTTTTAGGGGATGAGAAGGGGCTAAAAGTTACCCTATAGTGGGAAGGAATCCTTAAGTGGAGTTTTTGGCTAGTTGAAGCAAAAGAAAAGGGAAGGAAAGGAAAGCAAAACTCTTCCATCCCTCTCACCGTCAATGTTAGTCAAAGAGGGGAAACTCTAGGGTATAGTCTATTCCCCTAAAAGAATTGAGCCTATTTGGCCTTAAATTTTGATAATTGGATCTTTTCTTCTCAACTCAACTAATATCATCATTCCCTGTCCCTACCCTATCCCTATCCCTATCCCTATCCCTATCCCTACCCCTAACTTTTTATTCTTTACTAAAGTCATGCTAATTGGTTGACCTTACCCTCATGCATTTTTGCTATCTTTACTAAAGTGATACCGTTCGATTAATTTTGAATCGATTTATTTTTATTTATTTCAATTAAAGAGGTTTTTTTTAACAGTGAAGGTGGAACGGGATATTTTTTTTTTGGAAAGGCAGGATGAAGTAGTTCTGATAATTACTTATTCCGTCCCGCCCTATCCCTAATATTAAAATTATTATTTTATCCTTAAATATTTAACTTTTAAAAGGATAATAAAGTAATACACCTAAACCTAACATTTTTTTTTCTCTTCCTAGATTAGTAACTCATTTATGTTGAATTTATATTTAATTTTTTTTTTTACAATATTTTATTATTTAAAAATTTTAGAAATAACTAATAAACATCGGATTGAGTGACGCATGGCGGTTATGGATGTAACTGACATCCATAGAAGTGGTAGTGATATTGAAATTTCAACATCCACAGGGGAGAGGGACAAGGGGCGGGGTAGACTATTCCACTCACGGGGCGAGGGCGAATATTGCAAAATCCATCCTTGCCCCGCTCCATTGCCATCCCTAATCCTTAGTCTCTCTTCATGTGAGAATGTGCATGTTTTGTTGGAAAATAATGTGGTCATATGATAATTTAGTAAGTCAAGATAAATATTTAATTATTTAATAATTATTTAAGTGATATTATCTCAATAAATTTTATTCAAATTAAACTACTCGAGTGAGAGTAGAGTTAAAAGATAATTACTCATTATCTCAGTAATTGATTATGATAAGGATTCTCTGATCGTAGGAATTAACTCTAATTAGTTATCAGATATGATTCCTAATCTAGTTTATATATTACCTCTGAAATCATCCCAAAATAATTACAGAAAATAAAAATAAACTAAAAGACATATATCAAAGTGAAAGAAAATTTCGATTAAAACATGATCGTTTTTCTTGAACAACCATTGATAAAAATACGTTAATAAGTTATTTAGTTTTTTCATGTTTGACTTGGGATAACCCTCAATATTTTGTACCAAATTACCAATAGTAGAACAAAGGCAAATTTCCTACCCCAGTTCAAGTATTGGCTTGAACATCCATATTGAAACTCCATGCTCTTTGGTTATGTCAATATAATGTATTTTTGGCCCACTTTCTTCTAGGAGAAAGTTGTTCACACTTGCACGGCACATGATTAAGGATTTTTGTTTTCAGTTATAACCACAGAAAATGAAGATTTTATGTTCAAATTATTTGGTATGTATTAACTAATAATATACTTAATGCTAAATATTTATTAGATTTTGATAACGAGTTCGTTAAGACACTTTTTAATAATATTATATTAGATAAATTATTATTTTCAACATTAAAATTTATAAATATAAAATATTATTATAAATAATAATTTAGTTAAGGTATTAACTTTAACGAAAAGACATTCATTAATAAAATTCATATGTATTTTAGAAATATGTTAACAAGTCTAGTAATCTAATTACTCGAATCAGAATTTAATTCTGTTAATTCATGTAATCATTTTTAAAAGATAATATTCAGTAGGTCTGAAGTTCGAAATCCAACATTTACAATCTTTATTCTTATTCCTAGACTGCACCTCCTTTGTATAAAAAATTATCTAATTACTCAAAAGAAATAAATATTTTATAATTTTTTTATTTATTACTTTCATATCATTTGTGAAAAGTTGATAAAAAAACTATTATCCATTTTTTAAACTTTTATTAACACGTTAAATATATATAGAAAATAAAAATAAAAATTCCATTGGTGGTTGAACAATGGGGGAAAAATCATAAACACTTTCAAACTAATATATATATATATATATATATATATATATATATATATATTCTACCACCCGAAGATGACATGGTAGGATACTAAATCATCAAAAGGAATAATTATGATTAAGAAAATTACTAAAAAGGTTTTAAAGAGGACAGAATTGCTGACCTAATAATCAAACCAAATTACCAAAACATTGAAACAGAGGGCCCACTGAAAATCCACTCTTTGGTATGATTGGTTGCAGCTTGCAGGAACAAGGTTTTTTTTTTTTTTGATAAGTCAATTTTTTCTTTTTACGATTTTGTTGAGGAGTGCTTTTAAACATTTTTTAAATTAATTAATATATTATTTATAATAATAAATTTATTTAAATGTAATAATTAATAATTTTATTCATTTTTAATATATTAAATAAAAATATTATTATATATAATAATAATATTATTATTTATAAGTGTTTTTATATAGTAGCATTTTTTTCATCTTTTATTTTATTTTTTATGGAGGAAGAGAATCACTAGATTTGTTCACAGAACAAATTACTTATTTTGTTCGACAAGTATAGTCTAAATTGGATTGAATATGAGAAAATTGTTTTATAATCCGAAGTGATCCAGTTTCGTTCGTATTATTAGTTAAATGATAAAAATATTTTTTATTTAAATTTAATTATAAAAATATTTTTTAATATTTAATATATTTTAAATAATAAAATCAAATTTTAAATCAAATCGAACTTGAATAAATACAAAAATTTACTAGAACCTAACTCAGCCAGAATTAACCCATAAAAAACTCTAAGAATTAATTTTATTTTTTAAATTGTTCCCAAAATCTGAGACTAGCATTTGAAATTTTGATGGTAAAAAGTATAAGGGAGGCCCAAAGGAAAAGAAAAGTAAAAAACTCCCACTTTAGAAGGTTGAGACTTGAGAGCATATATATGATTATGAATGCAGTTGTGTAGTTTTTGGGTTGACATCTGTCCTATAAATGTTTTAGGTACAAACATTTTTACCTAACTTTACTTCACTTTTCAGCAACTTAAATTGCCTTCTGTCTTTTTTTTTTTTTTTTTTTTTAAATATGAAAAATATATTTTTAATAAGTACATAATTGTTAAATAATTTAATAGATAAAAGTTATTTTAAAAAGAAAAATAAATTATTATAAAAAATATTGTAAAGATAAAATTGCCCGAAAAAATTTACTTTTTTTTTCTCTTCCATTAAGAAAATATTTTTTTTAATTTTAATTGAAAATAAATTTTAAAAATAAAATATTTAAATAATTTTTTTTAAATTTAAAAAAATAAAGAAAAATTAAATTTAAAAATATTCTTTTTATTTTTAAAAATTTTTTAATTAAAAAAAGTAAATAAAAAAATTTTAAAAATGATTTTTTAAAATTAAAAAAAAATTATTTTCAAAAAATTTTATTTTTTAATTAAAAAGTAAACTAAAAAATAAGAGAAAAGGGAGGAGAAAGTTTTTTTATCATGAATAATTTTGTCTTTACAATTTTTTTATTAATAATTTTTTATTTTTTTTTCAAATAATTCTTACTCATTATATCATTTAACAATTATTGTATTGTTGATGATATCTTTTTCAAATTTACCCTTTTTTCTTTCCATAAGGACAATGCTATCCTTCGAAGTTCCAACTCATTTCTCTTTGCGTTAATAATAATAAAAAAAAAAATTGGGCCTCTTTTCTAAAACAACTTAAAAGGTAAAGGTAAGAAAATTTACCATTTATAGAGAAAAAGTTTAGAATTTTTGTAAAAATTATTATTTTATATATTATCTGTGAAATTTTAAACTTTATAAACAAAATTAAAAAAATTATTATATATATTTTTATTATATTAATTTTTTAAAATATAATTTAAAGGGATATTTTAATCTGAAAAATTATCTCAAACAATGTCAATGAAGTTTTTAGATTTCAAGTTAGAAAGATGATATATACCTCTTAAGATATAGTAAAAAAAATAAAAAATTAATTAAAAAATAAAATATGTGATAGTCTTTTAATCCCGCTTATGAAATTAAAAACTCCACTACCAGTATATCAAAGATAAACTCATTTTAACTCTTTAATCTTACTAATGATGTTTAAAAACTTTATCAACGATGTATATATATAAGGTTTATATTTGATGTACTGATAGTGTATATATTTATACATTGTCAATTAATCAGATGATGCCACATCATTAAAAAAATTTAAAAATAAATACAGATAATTTTATTTTTAATAAGATGACATCATCTGATTTATTGACAATGTATAAATTTATACACTGTCAGTGCATCAAATATAAATCTTTATATATATATATATATTTATTTATAATACAACAAATAACAATATAAAATCAATTCATTTGTATCAAGGAATGAAGAATTCCCTTTTTATAAACTAACAATATATTTTAGAAATGATTAATAATGTATTTTTTTTTTCTGGATGTGACTAAAGAGTTCCATTATTTAGGTCTCTTTCAAGGAAAATAATTAGAGTTGTGCACATTTAAAATAGGGAAGAAAATTTTGCTAAATTATTGTTTGATGGTGAAATGCCAATTGGATCTAATAAATTTTTCTGTGTTGCAGTGCTGTAATATATTAATCAAAGGGATGGCCACAGTGTAGTTCAGAGTTTGCAGGAAAAAAAATTGATTTATTAAATATGTTAAAATTTTATATAAATATAATATATATTAAATATATCGTATTAATCGTATTTAAAAATATTGTATCATATTTATTATATTATTTACAATCATGTCTGTAAAATTATAAGATCTAAATTTATTATTCAGTACTGTCTAAGATGGTTGCTCAATTTATCTACAATAAATGAAAGAAAGTTGTCAAACCTTTGCTTTCCGAATTTATGCTTTTTTTTTTCCTTCTAAAAGAATGAGACAAGTAGAAAAAATCACCTAATCTTTCCATATGAGTTTGTTTCAATTTTATAACTAAAATTTCTTCATTAAAATGACTTATTATTTAAAAATTATTATCTTATATACCATCGATTAAATTTTTAAAAATGATAAAAAGATTGCATTCATTCAAATAATTATTATATCAAAAACAGTTTCATTGATGTCTCTCTTTCTTACCAGTACAAAAAATATTGATGTCTCTCTTCATTGATGTCGTCAATAATCGTATGATCTGTTGATAAAATATTGAAATCTTAAGTTCAATAACCAAAGATCAAATATCTGACAATCTGAAATATATATATATATATATATATATATATATATATAAAAGAAAGTAACAAATGTCTACCATGTAAAAGCATAAATTGGGTATAACAATTTTCATTAAAAATCTGTTTAATTCTTGAAAATGTGCAAGATTTGGGTTTGAACTTTGAACGCTCGTAATTTTTTTTTTTTCATTTATACAAAATAGTTACTATTTACTTTTATTAGTTTGGATTAGATTCTAGTTTCAATAACTCTCCTATTGATGTTATTTTTCTTAAAAGATAAAAAAAGAAAATTAATGCTAACTCCAAAGTTACGAAGCTCGATCAAATTAAATCCATCTAAAAAATTGTATCAATAATAATATTAAACGGACTTAAAACATATATAACATTAATTTCAGTTTGTTACAAAAAAGAAAATTAATCCCCATATGTATGATCATTCACACTAGGTTTGGGAAAAATCAGTTTGTCTTCAAACCAAAGCAGGTTTGTCGGTTCCAGTCCGATTGAAAAGAAATAATAAAACAGGGTTTTAATTTCAGGTTGAAAAAAAAAACATTTTTTCTTTTTATCTTAATAAAAACATATAAATATTGAAGATTGAAAAGAAAGTGTTGTTAAGTGGTCCCCTGAAAAAACCCAAATTTAATTTTGAGCTAACCTGATATTGATAAGCAACTTGTCAACACTAGCCATATCTTGCTTTCTCTTTAAAAATTCTTCTTTCTAACTCATCTTTGAAATTATATATTTAACATTGATTTCGTTTTTAATACTTTGAATTTTTTTTTTTAATTTTATAAGTGGTTAAGAAGTTATCACATATTTTATTTTTTAATTATATTTTAAAAAATATGTGTCATCTTACTAACTATATTTTGATTTTTTTGCTTGTAGAAAAATGTTCAGGTAAGGGAAAGTTACCCCAGTTCAGGGTCCGAGTATGTCACAAGACTCAGAGAAGGTTATAATAATGGTACTTATAGATCATCCATCAAGTGGGATTATTGATGAGATTCGAATTCTAATACTTGTCAAAACGTTAATGAGTACTCAACCAACTGAACCAATCCACGTTAATTACTAAATACCAATCATATTTTTAAAGTCTAATAATTTTGCTATTAATAGATATGATAATTTCCCTTGAGCAATTATTCTTTATATCATTTTCATTTGTTAAAGGCTTTGGACCATCCAGTTGTATCCATCTAAGATCATTAAGAAGAAAATGAAACATTCCCCTATATATGGGATTTTTGACTAATCTATTTGTGGCATGCATTTACTTTTTAGTACCATTCATGTACCCATATATATTACATATATCTGATTAATTATAAGCATTATTATCCAATACATCGACGATAAAATTTACATAATTTAACAAAATTTTACAAATTCGATTATAAAATTTTAAAACTCTCAAACTCGATTCGACCCGATTCTATATTTTCTTTGAGAAGTCCTTGTTTTAGTAAAGAAGAGCAAGCAACTTCTTCTCACCCCATCAACCTTCCTATGAGATACTAAATCCATCCTTGTAATTTCACTCACTTGTAAATAATATTCCATCCTTCTTAATTTTTTGTCTACATTATAGAGATTAAAATGTTGACTTAAGTTTTTTTTTATATATAATAAGAATACAAATAATGATTTTAATTCCAAAAACAAAACTGAAAGGACCTTTTTTTTTTTAAGTTTAAGAGTAATAAAAATGTCATTAATTATCAACTAATTCAAACGTAATTAATGCATTATTTTAAAACAAAATGAAAGACAAAACATCTAATAAAAAAATTTGTTAAAATAAATTCTAATTTTGACCTTGCCCTAATAAAATACCATGCTCGTAGACAATTTTTTTTTTTCATAATTAAAATTATCAAAAATTGAATTTTGAAATTAAAAATTCCTCACTTTACCAACAATTAACAAACAACACTATATATATCTTTTAACTTGTGTAATTTTTTAAAGTGCTAGGATGGAGAATTTGATATTATACATCATTTTTAAGTAAATTTTGTATTAATTAAATAAAAATAAGTCTTATGATCCTCTTAATTACCATAACTTTAGAAAGAATTAATTCAATTTTAAGTTTAAATTAATTTGTATTAGCATTATTCATTAGCATAATTACATTAATCTTTTTAGTTTATAAGTTTTTTTTTTTTTTTTTAAGTTTCAAAAAAGAGAAAAAAGAGTAACCAATTGTATAAAATCGAAATTAGTGTTAAGAAGTAGATAGTCAAAGCTTAGCTTGTAATCTCCGTGAACCTAAAAATTGAACATATCAACATATAATCAAATCAAAATAAAATAAAATAAAAACCCAAATAATTAATAAGATTGCTCCATAAGACAAACTTGGTTTCTATACTAAAGGGTTGATTTGAAGCAAAAATTATGTAAAATGCTTTTGTTAAACAATAATTGAGCCTTTTGTCTCTACCAAATGAATAGCTTAAAATTTAAGTTCTAAAAAGGGTGAAACTTCAATTATAGTTCAAATTACTTTTGACATAAAAAATAAAGTAAACACTTCATAACTAATGTTACTTTAACAGGTATTCAAGAAGAAACTCTAAATTAGAGAACCTTGATTTTTTTTCTTTCTATAACATGGTCAGGAAATTTTCAAGTTTTACTTACGTCTAATTTTTTTTTTCACACGATTTCAAGAACGTATTTTTTTACATTGACCTAATGCATTTAAGATTTTATTTTCGAAATATTCTCATAAAAACCAAACTTTGATTGATATGAAAAAAAAAAAAAACTCCTTTTATCAATCAGATTAATCCCTTGTGCCTAAGAACCTCAATTATTTCTTAAGTTATATATAAAAAAAATAGAGAAAGATACAATAATTCCTCTAATTAATGAAGAATAACAATAATAATAATAATATCTTATTTTATACTCCATACTTTTAAAGGGTGTGCTCCTCCTCCTCCTAGTTAGATCTGTTCACGGGTCAGGCAGTTGGTCTGACTCAGCAGGCCCGGTCCGTATTGAGTCGGGTTTGGGCAGAAATATTTGTGATCCGGTCTTGTCCGATTCGGCCTGGATCACTGTTTACACATTAAAATAATAATATTTTTAAAATTTTAATTATAAAAATATATTTTAAAAAATAAAAAAAAATATTTTTTTATATATAGTGAACAGTAATTTCGGACCCGCGAATTTACCCGAACGCATCCAAAGCCGGGCTTGGATAAAAAAAAAATTGAGCCGCGGTCCGAACCCAACCCATAAGCAGGTCTACTCGTAATCCTAGATCAAAGATAATTAGGAGTATTTATTACTATAAGAAAAAAAATATTTTTAATAAATTTGATTTCGGATTTGATTTAGTATTATAAGTTCGTTATGTACTAATATATCATATAATTTATAATTTTTTTGTAAAGTTTTTATTTTAAAGTTAAAATAAAAGATAAAGATTAAATTTTTTTATATATTGTATCTCAGAAATAAGATAATAAAATAATGATGAATGATAAAAATTAAAAATAAAATCTTTGAAATTTATATTTGAAATATTTAAATAAATAAAAAAAATAATATAGTAAATGAATGAATATAGTCAAATAGATGAAGGTAGTTGATTGCGAATCCACCATGTGCGGGTTTTGATTCACTTAAAAAAGAATGATCATTTTCAATCTCAAAAATTTTATTTTCACTATCAAAATATATGAAATAACTATTTTTTAATTAAAAATTTGATTGTCTTAACCCCAACTAAATGATCAACCTTACTGTTATAACTAGAGCTGTAATTACAATTCTATCCGCATAATTTATTATTATTTGAAACATAACCCAAATATTATAAGTAAGATTTCTGGTCCCCTATCAAAAAAAAAATTCATATCATCAAGAAAATTGAAATTTTTTTTAGTTTGCTTCTTAATAAAATTATGGTAAGGGAATAAAGGGAAAAAAAATATCATCCCTTGAACATTCTATTACTTTTGATTAACAAATAGGAACAATTAATCATTAGCAATTTGATTGGTCCCAAAACATTGTATATTAAACGATAATCAAAGTAAACAAATCGACAAAATCTTTTTATTTAGGATCCGCCGTTTGATGGGTCCTAAAGCTGGTGAAAGCAACGGTGTTGATTAGGTCATAAATTTGAAGATATAAAGAAAAAGGAGAAAACAAACATCATCCATTTTGTACAAAAAGAAAAAGTGAGGAGGATAAAATAATTAAATATGATAATTCATGTACGCATATTGTGTTTTGCGTCAATTGTATAAATATAAATACAGTATAAATTATTAAATATATCATAATTTTAAATATAAATATAATACGTATTGTATTTATTATATTATTTTTGTGTCTATAAAATATACTGTGTTTAAAATTATCAAATTAAAAAATAATTTTAACCTAAAAAGACTGATTGTGCATAGTAGAAGGTTAAACAATTGGACACAAATACAAGGAACCTCATCATTTCAATTCCCACATTTTCTTTTGAAAAAATATTTAAGAAAAATAAAACCCACAAATTTCAATAAAATGGAGGGTGAAGTAAAGGACCAAAGTCAGTTGCTCGAGGAAGAAAAAAGAAAACAAAGATGGGAAGCAGCCAAAGGGAGCACTCAATTCAAATATCTGAATTCTGAAGAAAGTAAAGAAAGAATTAGAAGAGAAGGCAGCAGAATCTCAGTCAATCAGTCAAAAGCTTTTTATAACCCAATAAACTCAAACAGACTATCATCCTAGAACAATGCCAAACTTCATTAATTCTAAACTATTTAAAGCTTATTATTCAAATTGCAAAATACCCACTTGCCCTCTTCTAATCTCTCTCTCTCTCTTTGAATATAAATATATAAACTTTAGAGAGTTGGAGATTCTGGGGAGAAAACAAACTGAAAAAAAAAAAAGGAAGAAATTGGAAGGGAGTTCATGAAAATTCATGTCATTAAGGGGCAGGGAGGGGGGGCTAAGGGGCATTAGGCCAACCTTTTCTTTCTTTCTTTTTTCTCTTTCATTCTTCTCTTTTCATTTTTGGTAATTTTGTTTTCTCAAATCCTCAAATTTCTTTTCAATTTTTTTTTTTTTTTTTTCCTTTCTCTTCCTTTCTGTCCATTAAACAATGAAAATGGCACATTACCAATCATCCTTTCCCCTCTATAGGAAACACCCATCATTGCTCCCAACAATCCTTTTCAACCTTAGAAATCTGAGCTTCTAAGATATATTCTCTCCCTTCCATTCCATTTCTTTTCCTCCCTCTTCCTTCATCCTCCTTCCTATTCCCTCTCCATTTAAATATCCCTTCTCTGTATAACCTTTTCTCTCACTCTTAATACTCACCACTCCCTTTTTTTCTTACAATGGATCCATCTTCTACCAACTCAGTCAATGGATTCTACACCTTCCTTACTCGTAGCATAGATGATCTTGAACGTGTCTATCTCTCTAATAACTTCATGTCAATTCAATTCCTTCAAAGGGTTCTTTCCCTTCTCCGATCTTTCCATTCCCAGCTACTCCTCCTTGTCCAAAAACTCCATCTTCCTGTTGGTGATAAGTGGCTTGATGAATACATGGATGAAAGTTCCAAGCTTTGGGAAGCTTGTCATGTCCTTAAATCAGGCATCTCTGGCATGGAAAATTATTACTCTGCTGGATTTAATATCATTTCTTCTCTTGATAATCATCGCCATCTTAGTCCCCAGCTCTCCAGACAGGTCATTAAATCCCCAAAGCTTACCCCTTTTTTTAATTGTTAAGCATTGAATTCATGATCTGATATATATATTTCTTTTAACTATTGAAAACAGGTCATCCGGGCAATTACAGGGTGTCGTAGAGAAGCGGTAGGATTGGAAGAAGAAAACAGGGCGTTTATGGAAACAAGAATCCAACCACTTTCATTAAGGTTTGACGAGAAAGTTTCTATCGAATCAAAGCTGAATGGATTCAATGGTTTCCGAGGAGTTTTGTATGCAATGAGGAATGTCAGTTCATTGCTTTTAATGATCTTGCTGTACGGGCTGGTTTACTGCTGGCCAGATGAATCAAGTTTCTTAAGAGGAGGATACGAAGGGTGTCTTTTTTTTGGATCATCTTTCATGATTTCAACAGCAAGATTGCAACAAAGAGTTGCAGCAGAGATAAACCAGATGAATGGGAGGCCAAGGATATTGCTTTATGAGTTTAAGAGATCAAAGTTGGCAATGGAAGAGCTTAGAGGAGAACTTGAGAGGAGGTTTGGTGGAGGTCAAGGAGGGCTGTTTGAGTGGGAAACAGAGGTGGGTGTAAGGGAAAAAGTTGAGAATTTGAAAGGGTGTTTTGGGGTTTTGAGATCTGGTGCTGAAAACATTGTTGGACAACTTGATGATTTCTTTGATGAGATTGTTGAAGGGAGGAAGAAGCTTCTTGACTTTTGCAGTCACAGATAGAGAGAAAGATGAGAGATATTGGGATCTTTGAAAGAAAAAAAAATACTAGGTAGAGGAATCAGTTCAGTTGTTGTACCTTTCAACCCTTCTCTTCCTTTTAATTTTCCTTTTAATTGCATTTATTGTTTCTACCATGGATATAGTAGTTTGTTTTCCCCAAAACCCAGAAAAAATATGCAGGGGAGAAGGGGAAGGGGGGCAAAACAGAGTAATTTGGGCTTCAACAATCTTAAAAATATAAACAGTTAAGTAAGATAAAAAAGAAGGGAACAAGAAAAGAAGGTTAGGACTAATTTTCATGCAGGGCTTCCTCTATGTTGTTTTTACCCTACAAGAATAAAAAAAAAGCATAGAAGCTTCTTATGTGTTATTTTAAAAAATAAAATAAAAGAAACTGGGGAGGGGAGTATATATATTAAGAGTCAAATCCTGAATTGTGGGTAAAATATTTAGTAGGTATTTTATTTTATTTTGAAAGTGGATTCCCTCTTGATCTTATGGTATAAAGAATAAAGGTTCTATTTTGGTAAGAATTAAAGAAAGGATAAAAAAAAAAAAAAATTATTAATTTTTATGATTGAATTATAAAATAGCATATATTATCATGTATTTTAATCTCTTTTTTTTTTTATAGTAAATAAGTAAATAACAAATCATTCTATTCTAGAGGGGGGAAATGATGAAAAAAAAGGGCAGTTGGGGAGAGGGGGTGTTTTAGCCTTAGGACTATAGGGGAGGACAGTGAGATTCCTGGGTACCTTTAATTTCAAAAGCAGCTTCTTTGCTCTTAAGAAAGCAATGGAGTTTAATGATTAAAGCTTCTAAATCAACACATCCCCTCTTCCTGACATGTCCCTTCTCATTGTCTCTTTCCCTCTCTTCTTTTTCACCCAAATTTTAATTATATTTAAAGATATAAATAGGATTGCAACGTAATATTATAATCGTTATTTTGTAATTTCGATTTTTTTCGTTTTCGATATTCATGATTAATATTTACGACAATTGACTACAATAACATTCTTTACATCCATGATACATATAACACAACCGAAAATATATCCTTGACTGTAATTTAAATTTTTTTTTTTCAATTTCTTTCTTTCTTTGTTTTTGTCCTTTTTTTCTTGGGGGGGGGTCTGGAAATTTAAAACTAGAGAAAAATATGAGGGGTCACTTTCTCATCACTTGTAAGTTGTAACCGTATCTCATGCTTTTTGTTGTCCCTGCCGGAAATTCATGCCTTGCCTCCTTTCAAGGGTTCCATGAGAGGAGGCTGAACTGAATAAACTTAAAAAAGAAAAGAAAGCATAAAATAATGTGGGGGAACATAGAAAAAACATGGCAGTTGGCAGACAAAAATCAAAGTACTAAATAAATAAATAAATAAATAAAAAAGCTAGCCGTGGCTGGCTGGCTAGCACCAAGTTTTGGCAGCAGCAGTAGCAAGAAAAATATGTTTTCCAACTGTTGCTACGGCCTACGTACTACTGAGCAATGCAAAGATCATTACCCGTTCAACAACACGCCAAGCCCCACATTATCACCCACCAAATCATGTTTCTTCATTTACTTTATTTATTCTTTAAAAAACAAAAGGGTAAATATGAAAAACATGTCGTTAATAAAAAGTTATTTGTTAAATGATCTAATAAATAAAAATTATTTGAAAAAAAAAAATGAATAATTAAAAATTATTATAAAAGATATTGTAAAGACAAAATTACCCTTAATAAAAAAACTTACTTTTTCTTTCTCTTTCATTAAGAAAATATTATTTTTTAAAAATTTTAATTGAAAATAAATTTAAAATATTTAAATATTTATTTTTTAAAAATTTAAAAAGAAATTAAAAAAATAAAGAAAAATTAATTTTAGGAATATTATTTTTATTTTTTAAAATTTTTTAATTAAAAAAAGTAAATAGAAAATTTAAAAATTTATTTTTTAAAATTAAAATTTTTTTATTTTCAGAATATTTATTTTTTAATTAAAAAATAAATTAAAAAATAAAAGAAAAAAAGAAGAGAAAATTTTTTTAAGATAATTTTGTCTTTACAATATCCTTAATAATAATTTCTAATTGTTTATTTCTCTTTTTCAAATAATTTTTATTCATTAGACCATTTAACAAATACTTCCATATTTAGAGCATGTTTTTCATATTTACCCAAAACAAAACAAAAAAAAGTTTTCAGCTTTTGTTTCCTCTTTACAGCAGTTACTAAAATTAGACATTACAACAAGAATAAAAATAAGATCCCTAGAACAACAGGAACTATTGCAAGTAAATGCAGAGACAATTTCATGGTATGCACTATGCAGGCATATTATTAAAAATGTTTATAAAAATTAATTAAAAAATATTTAATTATCATTTTAAAAAAGTTTCTTTTTTATATTTAATACATTACTTTTATAAAAAAAAAATACATTAATTATATATATTTTTTATAAATATCATCTTAAGCAGCAAACAGCAGCAACTTAACAGTGCTATTACTATGTCAACCAACTCAGTAGGCTGAATATTACTTGACAATCCACATTACAAGTATAGTAGGGTTTCTTGTTGCTAAGTTTCTTGCCATTCATGAAATATGCTTCTTGCATCATAAATATCATTACAGTATTTAAAACAAATGACCCTTTATAACTTTTTACAAAATTACAAAAGTGAAAGACAGACAGGTGGTTCAGCAAAAGTGATATCTGTAAAGTTTTTCAAACATATCCAGAATTATTGACCTGTTTTCTTTCTGTATTTTACACAAGTTAAATGGGAAAACATGGATGCGCAAAAATAATTTTATTACCAGATGCCAAAGAAGCAAAGAAAATGCTGCCAAGTAGCATGCAGGCCATCTTATAATCCTTCAAGTATCATATCCTGGCATTGCAAACTGGGCGGCAAATGCCTCAACCCGATTACGGAGATCAACAACATCTTTATTATTGTGAAGACACTTGAGAAACTCTTTCTGCAATTTTCCATGATCTCTCTGCACAGCACTCGTAATCTCAGCTGCAGTATAAAGAAAGTCGGCGATTTTCTCAAAATCAGACTCTAAACAACCTCTTGATGTCATAGCAGGCGTACCTGAGTGAAAATTAGGAAATTAAGACATTAATGGAAAAAGACAGATAGTATGCCAGCACTTTGGTGACAATACAATAAAAGAATAGTCAGTGAACCACTATAAATGAACTAAATTCATGATGTTAAATAAAGGGATAATTTACATTCTGGTAACTGAACTTAGCATCAATTTTCATATAGGTCACAAACGTTTAATTTCTCAAACTACATCATTGAACTTTTATTATTAATAAATTAGATCACTTATGCTAATTTCGTTAAGTAACCCTAACGAAAAAGCAAACTCAGTGTGGAATTTTTTTTACCTAAAATACCAATCAGGCATTATCTTGCTCTGAGTCAGCTTTTTCGCTATAATTACTCAACGGAGTTAGCATAAGTGATCTAATTTATTAATAATAGAAGTTCAGTGATGTAATTTGATGAAATTAAAGGTTTGTGACTTACATGAAAGTTGATGCTAAGTTCAATGACCCAGAATGTAAATTACCCTAAATAAAGTATAAAGCATCTATATTTAATACACTACCTGTTGTGAATTTGCTTATGGTATTTTTGATGTTTTTAGAAGTAGACAACGACATGAATAATGGAGTCACTCCATAAGAAGAAAGATTCTTGATCATATGATTCTCAAAAATGTTTTTGGCCCCAATAAACTCATTGCTAGTTAGCTGGCAAGAAGCACAAGCCATACACAATATTGTGCTTTGCCTAACAAAAAAATAAGGCACAATGTATTGTAACCTTCTATGAAGCAGTCAAAAAGCAATAGAAATTTCTTCAACAGAAAAAACAAGAATACTGCTTACCAATTCTCACTCCTCCAAGAGAAATAGCACCATTATCACCAAATATAGCAGTTTTATTCAGAGTGATGTGGCACATCTCACAAACTTTCTCATAGCATTTACCTGGGAAACAGAATATGGAAAGAGTTATTTATAGAAGGAAGAGTGTAAGGAAGCATATGCCTATGAATAATTGCACATATAGGTAGTTTATCATAGTAATAAATTATTTGAGTTAATCAAACAGGTTAAAACTCCATATTCCTATTGAAATATATGGAACAAATATGAAACAATCTTTTTAGCTAGTCAAACAGATGGGCTGGTGAGATGTAGACAGAAGAAAAACTTGTTGCAAATATGGTCTACAAGCAATTGGCTCACTTCTCTTATGATTCTCAAGAAAATTGACAGCCTCTAAACTCAACTATCAACTTCTATTTTCACTACTCAGAATCTTTAATTACATTTAATTATTGGCTTTTCTAGATTTTGTTCATACTCTACATGAAAAAAAAAACAAAACACTTTGTTATATGCTTTCCCCTTTTAAACTATAGCCATGAATAATGGCAAAAAAAAAAAAAAAAACATAGCCTTGAATAAGACTGGTAATATTTATTATAATAAACTGCAGTTTGATCTTCCAAGGGGTTTTTGATAAATTTCAGAATCGATGTCACATTTTCCAACAAGGAAAGGAAAGGTAGCTTCAAAATCCAAATAGAGGCTGACCTGCAAAAAGGGGGGGAAAGGTTAAAAAAGCCATTAAGAAGTTTTGGGTGAAAAATTGTCATAAAGGGAAAAAAATGCAATTTTAACATAATCAAACGAAATCACAAGAAGGAATAACTTAATTCCAACCAAAAGCAAATTCGAGATGTTAGCACATATTTCCTCAGCATGTAAATACACCAAATCGGTGATATTGAGCAGGCAAGATTAGGCAACCTGTTAAGCCTAGTGTAGTGAGATCCCAAAGCAACAAATGGTTGTCAGTGCCCCCAGTAACCAACTTGCATTTTCTTCTCAGCAGAGCAGATGCTAGAGCCTGAGCATTTTTCTTCACCTGTTGCATATATGCTTTGAACTCTGGTGTAGCCACTTGCTTCAATGCTATGGCAAGAGCGGCAATGTGATTATTATGAGGCCCCCCTTGCAATGATGCAAAAACAGCAAAATTTATCTTTTCCTCAAAATCATGCTGGTCACTACAATCACCATTACCGCGACACGTGCCTTGCTTTCTTGATTTTGCACCCCTCCTGTAAAAGATTATACCTCCCCTTGGGCCCCGTAGACTTTTGTGAGTTGTTGAAGTAACAATATCACAGTAGTCAAATGGACTGGCACATTCCTGTAATGGACAAGGATGAACATGCTGGTAAGGGGAAAGAAAAACACAAAATTGTCTAGCACGAAAAGGCAAATACTGAAAGATTCATCAACATAAAGAGCCATTACATGTCAAAGCTATTATATTTCTTTTAAGGGCTAAAGGATATAGAATGGATTTGATTTTCTTTTTGGGGTTGGGGTGGGGGGGTGGGTTGGTGCCTTGTTGGGTGGTGGTGGACAGTTCAACCCAATACCTCAGCACACATTTCTACCAGTTCAAGCCTGAAACACAATCCTTCCTGTTATTTTGTACCCATATAACCCTAACAAATTAGATTTGAGAACTGTTGTTGAAAAGGAAAACACTTTGTAAAAAATCAACAGTCTATAACTTTGAATTTCATAAGTATCAAGGTTGAGCTAGCAACAGCTAAGTATTCAAACGAGCAGAGCTTCCCTAAATAAATTCTATTATTACCAGTCTCCCAAAAATCACCTTTTTTTCTAAAATAATTATACTCATCCAACCAAAAGGAGAAAAGAATAAAAGGAAGGAAACATCCATTGCCATGACTAACAAGAACAAAGGATGAGGTCTATGTGCATTTATATGTATATAAACTCAAAGCATATGTGTTTGAGTTGACATATTACCAAGTCTAATAAACTCAAAGTTGTTAGGGAAGGAGAGGGCAAAATATGAAAATTTTAGATGATCCATTATGGCTTATGAAGTCAGACAGTTCATATTTATAGATGATAAATCAGTCTATCTCACACAACTTAATAGACAGGTTTAACTTGGGCTCAACTTCAATAAGTAATAAGTTACAAATGTTGTTTCGACATACAAATTCACACACCAAATAAAGCTTAAGCTTTTTCTCTAAAGGGTAAGTAAAGTTTTTTTTTTTTTTTTTTTAATGGTCTTTTTTAAATGCAAACGTGAGCATGTATGTTTCGGTTGAGTTCAGCTGCATGAGATCAAAGGTTGTGGGGTGTGAATTGCTAGCATATTTGGCAGGCAAACAGTAACACTACTTGATTATTTACCAACAGCAATGCTACTTGTAAGTTAATCTAAGTGGTATCAAAGCAATGAATACTTTTTATAGATTAGATAATTTAACTCTGGCCTATTACTATCAAAATGAATTGCGAGAAACCAAATACAGTGCCAAAAATTGCAAGAAACCTCAACTCAGGGCAAAAAAACTTTATATTAGAATCAAAGCATCAAACCAATAACTAATCAAAACAAGACAATTTCAAACCTTAGCTGCCACAAGACCACTAATATGAGCCATATCGCACATCAACACGGCTCCACATCTATCTGCAACTTGCCTAAACCTCGCATAATCCCACTCCCTAGGATACGAACTCCCACCACAAATAAGAATCTTGGGCCGATAATCAAGCGCCTTTTCCTCAAGCTTATTATAATCGATACGCCCTGTTTGAGGATTCACCTTGTAAGGAAAACTCTCAAAAAATATAGAAGCAGCAGATACTTTCTTCCCACCCGGCATATACCATCCATGACTCATATGCCCTCCGGATGGCGAATCCAACCCCATGATCCGATCACCAGGCAACAAAAGTCCCGTATAAACAGCGAAATTCGCGGAAGTACATGAATAAGGCTGAACATTGACTCCCCATTTCTCGGAATCAAGATTAAAAGCTGCCAATGCACGCTCTTGACATAGGGTTTCGGTTTGATCAATAAAATGATTGCCCGTATAGTACCTCGCTCCAGGCATTCCTTCAGAGTATTTGTTTGTTAAATGGCTTCCCAAAGCTTCCATCACAGCTCGGCACACAAAGTTTTCTGAAGCAATTAGCTCAATTCCTAAGAATTGCCTTTGCTTTTCCTTGTTCATGATTTCACTCAATTCTGGATCCGCCTCTTGTAGCCGTTGGTTTCCCCATGACCTGACCGCGGCTCGTCTTTGGTCCAGACCGGGCTCGGGAGGTAACCGTTTACAAGGGCTTGAAACAGGTTTAGGATCCCTTTGTCTTTTCACGCACATAAATTGCCCTAAAATCCTAACTTCATCATCTTTGATGCGATTTTTGTGCTCGCCGTTCTCGAACCGATGGGCACCGTCGTCTTTTAGCTCGAAGAACTGGAAAGGAACGGGCGGGACCGGGTTCGATGAGTAGCCAAAGCTGGTGTCGATTTGAAACGAAACCGAATTGTCTGCAATGGAATTTTTAGTAAAACCCGGAGACAGACCCAATTGACCATGAAATAAATCCATTTGAAACCCTAAAAAGGGGAATTTTGAAGTGTTTGGGGGAACCTTTTTCAGAGGTTGGAGGAAGAGCTTACAGCCCTAAGGATATGAGTAAAAACAACAGAAACAACGGCAACAATTTCTAAAGCAATTACAACGGAAACAACGAAGCCTTGGCTGATTCGATGTGGAAGCAAAAACAGAGCTTTCCATAGAAAAATAATATAAATAAAAATATATATATATTTGGTGTTTTCTCTTCTTTCTTTTTTTTATTCAATTGAGTCCCTGAAACAGTGAAAAAATGGAAATGGAAATGTGTTGTGGAAAGGGAAGGGGGAGATAGTTAAAAGTGGTGGCTGACGAGGACGTTGGGAATGAACCTAGATCAGATTTTGAGCCTCGGTGGATTTCTTGACCGGGAATAGCAGGTAGCGGCTACGGGCATGTCCCGGTTATACTACACGTGGCAAAAATGGATAATAGCTGGCGTACGAAGATTGGTTACTTCGCCTTAACATTTAACTCATGTAGATTGAATGACGGCTAGGTTCAAGCTTGTTTTTCCTTTTCCATGATTGGTCCACAGCTTGGACTGTGGGCCCCATTTGATTTTTTATGTTTCATTTACACCTTAGTGAATTCGGTGTCACGAGTTCGTTCATTTGGGCGAAAAAATGATTTTTAAATAAGGATAGTTATCTTGTACCCAAACGAAGGAGTTTTTTAATTTCATAAATGAAATTAAAAAAAATTGTAATTTTTTATATGATTTATATATATTTTTTAATTTTATGTTTTATTCGTGTAGATTATGCACGTTTAATTTTGAGTAAATTAAAAATGCGTAACTATTTGATCCAACGTAAAAAAAAATTTAACCGTTAAATATATATTGAAAAATACAGTATTAATAGGGATATCGGATCGATTTGAAACTTTACGTGCACGACGAGTATGATTATATTGTTAAATCCAACGATCAATTTGTACAAATATAAATCGTATAAAAAGTTACGAGAATATGTAAACCCCGCTTGTAAAGTTAAAAAACTCCACCGTGTGTACAGGATAATAATCCAATAATCCTTTAAAAAAATAATTTTATTTTTTAAAAAATTGAAAATTTTGTTGCTTGGATGATTAAATGTAAAATATTTTTCGTTATTTGACAATTTTTTTTAAAAATTGTATTGATATAAAAAGAATAAATTCATGTACTTAAAAGATCGATTTTTTTTAATTATAACTTTTATTTTTAGAAGATCGATTTTTTTTTTTGTTTTAGTTCAAGTAGATCTATTCTTTTTTGTTTTGCTTTAGCTACGTAAGATATATTTTTTTAAATGAGTTAATTTATTGTTGATTCGAAGTTTATTTCCCGTTGATCAAATTATTTTTCGTCAAACAAACACGAAACAAATAAAAAAAAATATTTTTTAAAAACAAACGAACCCTTAAGGCGGGTTTGGTTCGATGAATCTTTCATTGCGATTGGTAAATGACAAAGTCACATTCCCGTCAATCTTACAGCGTTTGGTTGACCATCCCTTCATTTAAAATGATTATGTTTGGTTGGCAAGAATGTAACATTCTGGAATCCTCACATTACTAAAATGCCTTTACCTTTGTACAAACCAATAGTAAATGATGACCTGCAGTGTGAGAGTTATAGTTTTTACTAATATCCTATATGCCTTGGATTTCTGTCCTACATTTTAACTTAAACTGTTAGGGTCTATGTGCCTTCCTTGACCTTGATTCACTTTTCTTCTAGTATTCTACAGCTACAATACAAACATGACTTTTACTTTTTCTTATTTGATCCTTATGTTTTTCTACCATTGACTTACTACACATTTTCAAAGGCAACCACAGCCACAAACTTTATTTTTTAATTTATATCAACTACTATCAATTATACAATTAGAAATTTTTGAATAGAATTTAGTACAAAGGATACGACAGTAATAATTCAACTAAAGAAGAAAGAGTCCAAATAATAAATAAAATTGCAAACACAACAATAATCGTATTCCTGGGCAATTCTGAAAATGGGAATCATTTCTCAGAAAGTGATCATTCAGTTGCGGGCATTGATGGATCCAAGTCTCTTCTTCTCTTTTTTTTTTTTTTTTTTTTCTATTTACTACTACTTTTTTTTTTCTTTTCTTGGAAATTTTATTTCAACTCGATAACATGATTTCTTATTCAATGTCACTCAAATCAAATATGTTCAACTCTCTTCCTCTTTTTGCTAAACTGTCAAGAATATTTCAATAACATGATTTCTTTTTGCCAAACCCATAACCAAGAATATTTCTTTTTGCTAAACCAATAACCAAAAACCACAAGATTAAGACATCCAAAAAAAAGGAAAAAGAGAAAATGTGGAGCAAAGAAAAATACTCAAAAGGAAGAGGGATTGTCGTGGGATCGGCAAAAATAAGGGTAAAATGATCTCAAATGTTAAAGTAATAAGGGCATAAAAGAGAAAAATGTTACATTACCCCCGTAATGTAACAATACTTAAGGCTGAGGAGGGTATGAGATTACCCCCAATATGAGTGAATAGTGTCACTGTAGATAATTTAACATTACCAAATTTCAAGAATATTTTGAATAAAACATGGTAATCTCATGACGGAGTCTTAGATTACGGCCTGTAATGAAAGATTCACCGAATCAAACCCACCCTTAAATGTATGTCAGCATGTGCTGAATGACATGAGAGTTCTTAGACTAGGAAGACAACCACATAGCTATTATAACTAACAGTGAACTTTTTTAATGCGACGGTCTAACTTGCAAGTGCTTTGATAGGGGCATGTATGGTAAATGTCAAATGTGGCAAAAACATGGAAGGGTAAGGTAAGGCCGGTCTTAGTCTCATTGGCTCTGAAATTAAAGAAGATGATGCTGTGAAATGCCATTACCTTTGCTCATTCTATTCATGGAAAGGCAATGGTTTCAAATGAAAAATAACCTTTCTCGAGCTGCTTACCCATTCTATTCATGGAAAGGCAATGGTTTCAAAAGAAAAATAACCTTTCTCGAGCTTCTTACCCCATATGCTTGTGATGGTTATGTGCCTATGCCACGGGCTCGGAACTTCCTGGACTTGCTGTGTGCGTCTCGGACCTATATGTAGTGAAGAACACGTTCAAGTTGGAGATGAGAACATTTGAAGGACAAGGGATAAAAGAAATTTCCACATCCATCCTCTGCCTGACAATGGAATTTACTGAAATCTGCCAGCTTGCTTGGTGAAACAATGGCTTTTCAGGTCAGGGGTTGATAAACATCAAAGCTTCTTCCAAAGTAAACACATTCAATCTATGTTAGTCAGACTCGGAGGTAAGTGTCGAATACAGGTATATGTCTAACACATAGTATGCTCAATTTTATTTTTTTTAATCTTTTTATATATTTGAAAGATCTTACTCTCATATCCATGTGCAAATATACGTCGAACACGAATACTTCAAAAAAATGAAGAGTTGGAGCAATATAGCATTCAATAACATGCGGATGCCAACAAAGAAAAGAGATGCTGCTTTAGCAAATCAATTAATGTGAAAAAATATTCTTAGTTTTACAAGTGTTTTGCCCCCCTTTCAGAGAATCAGAAACAGAAAATATCTGAAAGTGACAAAATGTGGCCCATGAAAAATGAATTTGACAACATTAAAACAAAGGGGTTTTACATGCTGATGAGATGGTCAGAGTGCCAATTTAAGTAGCTATCACCGTTTAGATCACTGATCTTGTGAAACAACATCATCGTTCATCCACTCCAGTTGTTGCAGCAGGTTGCCCAGAGGATTTTTCAGTGGCCATAGTTGCTTTCTTACTACCTGGCCCTGAAGAAACTTTAACCATTGCTGGTCTGAGAAGCCGATCCCCAAGGAGAAATCCACGACGAAATTCTTGGATGATAATCCCTTCCTTGAACTCTTGAGACTCCTCGCGTGCTATTGCTTCATGAAGCTGTAACAGATACAAGTGGGAACCAAGTGAATAATCAATAACAAAATGAATGGGAATATCAAGTGTGGCTAATCTCTGTTTGCTAATGACTATCACTCCAAAGCTATTTTACTCGGACTCGAGTGTGAGTGTCGGACACGGATATATTCAATTTTTTTCAAGATTTTCATGTATTTGGAGGATTCTTGGAGAATCATATCGCCATACCCATATACCGGATATGCGCCGGACACGGGTGTCGGATACGGAGTACTTCAAGAAAAATGAAGAGTCGAAGCAAAATAGCTCCAAAGTCTACAAGTTTATTGTTTCAATCAAATTTCTGGAGTACATTTCAATTTTGAGGTCAAAATACGGAGAACATTCAATCTGATATACCGGGGTGGAATCTGCCTAAATAAAGAACGTATTCTAAAGACTAACTTATGCCGACTGTATGGGATAGTATCATTTTATCAGATGATCCAGACATGAAAACTAATAACTAGTAGGTATATTCGCCTAGCTTCATAATTTTCTCAATTCAAGATCTCAATTTAGATTCGATCTCTCAATTATAGATAGGCATGCTTTTGAAGCTGGACTTGCATGACAACCAACTCTGGAGATCAAAAGCAAGTTTAAACTGATCATATGTACCTAGCCCAAACTAGCACTATAGTTTCCTAATGTGATATTACTCACTTAACACCCCCATCACGTGCAAGCCTCGAAGATAATCGGGCTAGCACATGGAGCATGAAACTGAAACGCAAACTGAACCAAGAAAAGTTGAACAGAGACGAACTCAAACCAGATTGAACCAAAGTGTTTACTATTCTCAAAAGCCTTCATTCAAACACTTAAGCGGATAGGAAACTAACTGAACCATGTATATATATATCCAACAGTTGCAATAAATTTTCCAATTGTTAATGAACCAAACAAAACCCTGCAATGACCAGCAACAAGAAACAGATAGTATGCATAGCATTTAAAAACTAAAAAACACTTACAGAGGGATCAAAGGGCTTTCCAACAGTTGGTACAACAGCCACTTGCAAACTCCTCATGATCTCCACAAGTTGCTTGTATATACCCTGATAACTCGTATTTATTTTCTTTTCCTTCTCCGTTTCCGGTTTTATTTCTTGCTTGGCTCTCTCAAAACTGTCCACCATGGGCAAAAGATTCTCAATCACTTCTCCTTGGGCATCAGACCTTGTCGTAAGTCTCTCCTTCTCCGATCTTTTCCGGAAATTATCAAAATCAGCTTGCAAACGAATATACTTCTCTTTCCCAGAGGTTATCTCTGCTGACAATTCCAAAACTTTTTTTTCCAATCCATTCTTTTCATTCTCTATAATGCTTATTCTACTCTCTATCTCAGATACAATTCTATCATCTCCATTGAGAAGAGCCTCCTTGTAAACTCTAATCATGGCCTTTAAACTGGGCAAATTTTCTCCTCCTGATGTTTTTACATTGTCCTGATAAAAGTGGTTTATAAAATTCATACTACTACAAACAATTAAACAACGATAAGTATTTTTATGAATACAAATTTCCATATTCAGCTAATTTTCCTCTATTATGATGATAATAAAAGTGGGAAATTCAATAAATCTTTTTTGTTCCAGTGCAACAGCAACAACACCTTCAATCATAGGACAACTAAACAATACATAAATGAAAAAAGAAAAAGAATTCAAGAACCCAATAGAAAAAAGAAAAGAAAAAAAAAAAAACTTACAGTGCGAGCAGATTCTTGGGATGAAAGAGAAGCCTTGGAAATAGGCCTTTTGAGACTCTTATTGCTAATCAAAGGGAAGGAAATGTTAGATGGAGAAAACCCAGAAATGGGTTTTGAAAAAAGAGGTTTTTGATAGAGAGATTGGATGGCTAACAAAGGTAGTTTGGTGACTTTTGAAGAAGAAGAAGAAGAAAAAGAAAAGGAAGCTGAAAAGTTGGGTGCCAAAAGAGAGTGGTTAGAGAATGATACAGCCATTAGTTCAGTATATTTGTAATAAATTGGGATTGCTAAATTTTGTAACAGATTGATGTCAGAAAATTTTGAGTACTTAAAACTTAAACCCTGGATTAAGGGTCCTTAACAGCCAGCCCTTTGGCTTTCTTGCTCGAATTGCTTGCCTTTGCCGACCAACGTTGGTGGAGGATTTGTCTGGAGATTGAAGTGAGTTTGACTGACTAATTTACCCTTGGCTGTGAGGAAGAACATGGATTTGGGTATTGTGTTATTTTGGACAAAAACCCAATATAGATTCTCCCTTCTCAACCCAATTTTTTTTTCTCTTTTCTTTTGATCCAAAATCAAAGCCAATTTTCTGAAAGAGAGTATGAATACAAATGCAAATATTACATTACAAAACATAATCAAATTCAAGCCGAACAAGTCTTATTTTAAAATAATTGATTAATCGAATTATGTCTTTTGGAGACATTGTTAACTTCTTTTCTCCAATTTGAATTTTCACCATATCTATGTAAGCATTTTACTAACTTAAAAATTTGACATTTTCTTTATAATCACTGAGAATGTAATGTACAAGTAATTTTTTTTTTTAATCTAATTAAGAAGTAGAGACATTTGGAATGCGAAATGCAAGATGATCATGGGGCAAGCTTACTTATTTTCACTGAAAGAATTTGCAGAAAAAAAAAAGGTACAACTATATGCATATGGTTTGTTCTTAAAATTCACTTGTGTATTTCAAGAGGCATCAAATTATGATGATGCCAATCAAGATGTATATGAATTACTCATCAAGGTTCCAAGATTTAGGCTTTAATCTCTAAAAATTATTGAAAGACCCCGCTTTTATATTTTCTTGCCGGTTGTTATATCAATGCCAAAATCAACTGAGTATCCATTATGGGTGTCAGATCAAGTTTCTATTCCAGAAAATTGTCACATAATTAATCATTCTGATAGCATGATGTTGCTAGTCACTTCAAGCTAAGCTATATATCAAGAACGTTATATTCTTTATATGTCAAATTTCTTTCACTAATCAGCTATCTCATACAAATCATGAGAAGATGAAACTTCCAAAAAAGAAAAAAGGGGAATTGAGATGCCTCTATCAATCTCTCTGCATGAGTAAGATTTCTTTGCAGATTAATGTTCAAAAGATCAACATATATACACTAACTATACAGAGCACGCACAGTAGGCTGTAGGCAACAGTATATATATTTTTTTCTTTCTAATTCCTCACATTCACATAAAGAGTTGCAAAAAGCAGATCTCCATCCTGTCCCCAACTCCTAAGACCCTTCCAAGCCTATAAATTTTCTAGCCCCTTGGATGGAAAAAAAAAACCTCAGCCATTGTACAATTACTCTCACAATGAATATACAACAATAATATGCCAAAACTTCCCATCCCCAACCAAATAATGCGGCTCCTGCGGCTATCATCAAGGCGACACTGGCCCCAAGCAACATCTCGGCACTGATTCTGCCGTTGTTACTGCCTTCATAATCCGATAAACAAGGCACCTCCACGCAGAAAGCAGTCATAGCGGGGCACAGATGGCCGTCACCCTTTCATTAGGCAATTGAAACACCCGGGGTATTGACTCAGCTATTCGTTGTGCTCCAATTGTCCATCGGAACAAGCATCGTGTGCGAGCTGCTTCTCCTTAGGAAGACAACCGACGGGAACATAACAATATCCTTTCGGTAACCTTGAATTCTTCGTGGATGCTTCATCTGATGTCATTACCAGTTCCTTTTCAAATGTTTCAATACGCTGAGGTTCACGACAAGGCAAACATCAGCCAAGATTCCTTTTAGGTTGAGAGAGAAAGAGAGCAAGATAGAATGCAAGTGAAACAAATAAATACAAAATAGAATTAAACCTTTCTTGATTTTGAGTTCCATTCTTCATTATCCAAACCGTTACGAGATGCAAGAGAATATCTATGAGGGATTTGCTTCCCAGAGAATGGCACCCTCTCTGTTGGCTTCCGGACAAAAAGGCTCTGGGAAGTGGAGCTGTCATCAGTCCTTTGATCATTGTCCATAGGCACAGGAACCTTCACTCGGTGCTTAACTGAAATTGCACTGTCCACAGTTACATCATCTGATCGCATCGCTTCACTGCATGATTTGTAACCATCTGTTTGGCCCTTGAGAGAAGTTGTTGCAGATTCTGAACTAACATCCGGACGGAGAAAAGGACTATGAACAAGCACTGAACGAGTAACATGATCTCTTTTGCAAGCAAGTATTTCATGTGAGCAAAGAACCAACTCCCGCTGCAAATAGTCACAATCGCGTTCTCACATGCGCACATATAAAATAGAAAAACTATCTAAAAGCAGCAGTCACATCAGCAAAAAAAGAGTAAAGTTAAACATTTAGAAAAACTACCTTCAATTTTTCACGTTTGATGATTCTTTCACAAAGAAGGCGTAATCTCTCCAGTTCAACCTATAGAGGAAAATCCACAGACAAAACTCCATTATCACAAATTCATACAATAATCTACATTATAATACCAAAATTAGTACATAAATGATAAAACAAATCTAAGCAACCCAAAACTTGGCAAGAATGCCCTTACCCGAATTTGCTTCATGTTTTTCAACTCCTCAATTCCATGTTTCTGAGTTTCAGCCTACATAAATTATTCAACAGATAAACAAACAGGACAAATAACAGACAACAAAACAATTCAGTAATTCTATAAACAAAAATCAAAGTTTTCAAACCTTTGCTCTCTGCTCCACACTGTGTTTTTCACAATATGCCTTGTGCTGCAACTTTCCACCACCAAGCTTCACATTCATATAGAAGCCAGCACTTCTAGCACAGGAGGGATGAAAAGTGGTCTGACAGTGACCATAACTACACTGCAAACAATAAAACTATAGCTGCTTAGCTACAAAGCATCTTTAATTACAATAACTCCTAGTTAACCTAAGTATAAAAAACAATAATATTCTCAAAAAAAGAAAAGAAAACAAAGAAAAGCAATTATAAATCTCACCTTAATGCATGCACCATGCTTGTGATGGCATATACAACAAATGTCAACCCCCCTTGAAGCCATCTCCTGATACCCATTCCATATAAATTTAAATAAGACCTCTAAAACTTTCTCCAAGTAGTAATTATCTAATATGCCTTAACATGCACACATACCATTCCTTCTACAGGATTTACTTGTCCCCTTCTGAATGTTGATTCAAGAACCCACTACAAAATAGTAGGAAAAAAATCACTTTCGTTTCATTTCACTGGCAAGAGATGAAACATTAACAAACCAACAGGAAAGAAAAAATCACCTCAGCACAGAAAGCATGTAACCACTGGCCATCCACAGATTTCCTAAAAGCACCGGTAGTACCACCACATAAACCACATTCAGTAGCAGGATAAGATTTCTCCCAAAAATTTAGAGATGGGGCTCCAGAGGATCTAGATGAAAACATTTCTTCACATAATTCACAGCACCAAGGACCCGTAGATTCTTTAACATTGCGATAGCAATCCAAGTGAACTGCAACCTGTAAGCAGAAGGCTAAATCAAAATTCCAAACAGATAAAAGTAAATTTTCATTGAAAGAGAAAAAAACTAATGGTTTCAGGCTAGAAAACCTTGCACCCGGAACAGACTAAAATAGGATTCAGTACTGTCTCAGACCGTATGCAGATGTCACATGACCTAGGTTGTTCTTTAGAAAAATCTGACACTGATTGAATAATATCAGAGTACTTTTCAGATGAAATCCTTGGGACAGCATTCCTAGAAAGTGCAGCTTTTGCTCTTGGCTGAGAGATAATGCCAGCCCTCGCAACAGAAGCATTCAGCTTCAATACATTCTGCAAAGGGAATAGAGTAAAATTTTGTCCTTATTTGGAGGCAAAAGAAAAATTCATAGAAAAAAAGATCCATGAGAATAACCTCTTGCTGACTAGAACCTTCCAAGCCATCTTTCCTTGATGATGAAATCCTGGATGAAGCAGCTGCGGCAGCAGTTGCAGCAGCCAATACAGCCTGTGCCTCCTTATGCCGTCTCTCTTTGCGGCCCTGCTTCTTTGCTTCTCTTTGCTCATAAAGATATTGATTAACAAGCACAGTATCCCATCTTTGTGTCCTTGCCGCTTCAACCTCCTGCGGTAGACTTTTAGCAACCCTAGAAACTAAATTATCTGCAAGGAGAAAATCAATAAAATGCAGGTTTTACAGTTATATATCAACGTTAAACAACAGACATACATACTGAAAAAGAACCCAAGAATAGAAAAGGTGTACCAGTAAAACAATTTCTTGCAACTGCATTGCCCAGTAACCTATGCTGATAATATATAATTTCCCCTTCCACTTCATCCTCTGGAGACAATTTGAGAGCTCCTAAATTCCTAGCCTTAACCAACTGCTCTAAATCATCAGATGTTGAACTCTTTTCATTGCACTTTGACTGTTCGCTTTGGTGACTACAGCAAACGCTGGCGTTAGAAGATACCACCAAGCGAGAGAGATCTCCTTCCCTTGTACCTGCACAAAATGTAACTTGTTAGACCTGCCAAAAACGACAAGCAGAACGAAAGAAGAAACTACAAAGTAAATAATGACATTAAACTTACCAGCAAACTCATTTAATGTGTCCTTTCTGCCTTCAAACTCACCTACTTTATTCTTACAAAGCATCCCATTCTGCATCTGCAGCAATTTCTTGTGGATATAGGGGTGAATGTAAAAATTAGAAAATTCTTCAGTTCTTCTGCAATACAAAATTATCAAAGAATCAGAAAATATCTCATCAAAATATATGGAAAAGCTCCTGTGAACTATAAACAAACAACAATAAGAAGAAGAAAAAAAAGTTATAAAGAAGAGACTTTTAACAAAGCTTACATGAGATCAGCAATAATATCTGAATTTGCTGCAGTAACTTTCTCAGGAGTGGTTACCCTCCCTGATTGACTCCTTTCAGAGAGGCTGTCATTTAAAAGATCAGTTGAATTTCCTGTCCAATAATACAATTTTAAGTTATAGATAGAATATAATAGAATCCTAAAAGACAAGTAAATTACATGAAGAGCTAATTCCAAGAAAAGGAAACAGAAAAAAAAAAAAGACAACATAGTAACAGAAGCTTCGGTGCAAATAAAAATTGAGATGGCAGCATTTGATATTTCATATAGTACAAAAACCCCTTGACCATATCACCTAATTATAACTGCCCCAAGTTCTAGAAAACATGCACTCTTTTTCACCTTCGGCAGTTACTTTATGTCAAATTTAACTTCCTATACTAATTTCAGGAGGTAAATGTATATTTTTATGACGAATTAAGGAAGTGTATATCTTACAAAATCTTTTGGGGGATATTGTGAAAGTGCAATGTTCTCAAGGAATTTTTTGTAATTTAGCCTTCCAAACTGATGCCAGAGTGACACTTTCAACTGACAATTAGACTGCAAAAAAGTCCTCAGATCCTAGCCCTAATGCTTGTTATTTAAATAACTCATTGATTTACCAGCCTTGGCTTGTGAAATGATTCTACATGGCACATGAACAGCATGCCAATATTAACAATGGGTATAAACATTGTTTGGCATAAGAAACCAACAGTGTTACAATTATGGAAAAAGAAATATTGTTGGGAAGCCATATCTCTTATAAAGTAGCATGGCACCCACAATAAAATCCAAAACCATTTGAACCAGAACAAGCACAAGGAAGACCTGAAACAACTCCGAAAAATGTAGAATGAAGAACAGCTTTTAAACGCAAATGAGGACAAGTCTAGAAAATAGAACTTCATCTGACTAGTGTTGGGCAACATATGAAGGAAAGAAGTATAGATATTTCATAAAGCAAGCAAAACATTAGTTACTTCAACATAAAATCAGAATCGTACAAGCCCTCCTTGACTGACAGGAGAAGTAAAAGAAAAAGGGAAAACTTTTGGGCCATTGTAAACTGCTTTGCCTTTGACACAACAAAACTATCTCTCTTGGAACTCATCATGCATTTCAGCAGCAAAAAGTGAACCAGATCAAGAATATGACTTGACCAACAAAAAGGGTATTATACAAAAAATAATAATTCAACAAAAAGTACCTTCAGATGTGGGCAAATGCCTCTCTGAAGAGTCCTGGGAACCATCAGGCTTGGTTGAATTCTACATAGATGAGAAAAAATTACTTAACCTAAGGAAAAGAAAACGAAAGGAAAAAGAGGAACTAAATAGTGCAAAGGTATAAAATAAAGTAAAACCTATAAAAGAATATATAATAGAAACAAATGACTAAATAAAGGCACAGAAGCATACTCATTGCAAATCAATTTCTTTTCTTCTAGTAAATCATGAGACATAAACAGTTATCCACAGATCACTCAAAAATTAATCTAAGTGAAAGCAGAAATCAGTTGGAAATTAAAGCACTTGAGCACTATCTTCTTGGTTCATTAAAAGATATTTCCTTCATTGTGCATGTTATAATTACATGATACATCTTAAAATACAGGGATAACCATTCTCACAACATGACAAAGAAAATTTAAACATCACCTCCACTGAAGACAAAGCAAACATAAACGTAATGTTCTCCCAAATATATGCTTTCTAGTTCACTATTTAATGTTAATATTAATATCTTAGATTAAAATAATAGTTTATACACCACAAAAGAAACACTTCACTTTCAAATTTTTACAACTTAATGGGTAGCATGATAGATCAACTCTCTGCACGACTTGTACTCACGAGTATTGGTGAACAAAAAGAATTGTGGAGGGCAGAATAGATTAGTAGACAGGAACTTATCTGCCCAAAAGCATCTTCAAGAAATCAACTTTCCAGAACCATAATATAAATTATAACCTACAAATACAATGTTCATGACATACAATGGTATAGACAGTTAGAATGCATTTGGTTGGGGAGGTAAGATCTTGTAGAAACGGAATACCTAAATACTAAGCAAATTCTAAGTCAAAGAATTATGAAGAAGACGGCCTTTATGTCCCAAGAGAAGAACCTAAAACAAGAAACCAGATAACTGAAACTGAAAATAGAGAACTACTTGTGCAATCTCATCTAAACCCACTCCGTAAAACCCCACCCTTCTACACTGTCAAGAGAAAAAGGATGCAACATTAAAATATACAAATGGTATTAATGGCTGATGGAAGCAAAAAAAAAAAAACATAAAGCAATCACAAAAAGAAGCATTGTCACAAAAAAATCAATGTTAATGATTAAAAATATCTAGTTAACCGAAAAAGCTCTAGCAGCACAGAACATAGGCTCCAAAGATAAAGAAACCAAACTTGAAAATCACCTAAAAGGCTACTAATCAGCAAGCAACACTATACCAGATTAGGGAAATGATGTCAAAATACCAATCATCAAGAATACTCATGGAGTTAATACATCTGACAATTATTAGGAAAGAAAAGTAAACAGAACATGTATATACAAGTTCAAAGACAATTTTAACAGAATAATCAATTAAAATTTTAAAAGTTAAACTTGCAATAAAAACCTTTGAAGCGAATATTAATGATTGATATTTTACCTTTCCAGTGGCATCAGGAATTGATGCTTTACTTGAATCATTTGTTTCTTCTTTAGCAAGTCGATCAACCCTACCTTCATCCATCACTTCCCCATTGTCATTAATAATTTCATCAGATGAGCATATTACTTTGTTATCCCTCAAAATCCTCACATTACTCTTGGTTCTTCTCCGAGGGGGAACAGAGTTAACAGCAACAGGATCTGTTATATCGGCCTCTGATACCATTATATCATCAGAACTATCTGTTGCTCCAGTCTCATCCTTGGATGAAATCAAAGACTTCATCTTAACTTTTAAATTTTTTTGGGAAGAGCCCATATAAGCGTGATTTCTAAGCCATTTCACTATTTTGCATTGCAAGCCGGGTGCCACGCTATTATCCTAAAGAAAGAAAGACCAAATAACGAAAATTAAAGAACGATTAAAGCACAAACTGACAACTCAAACTGCTTCAAGTAAACAATTTCAGGACAAGGAAGCAAATGATTGCAGGAATTACATCTAATGAAGAACTCAAAGAATCAGGCGAGAGTCCAATCTCCAATGCTACATCTTTTACATTGACTTTCCCTCGGTCAATTAGCTGCATAATTTGTAGATTGTAAGACAAAGAACAATCCAGAGCTTTAAAAATGTTGAGAAATATTATTAACCCCTTCATGACTGGATCAGATACCTTCTTCAAAATCAATGCAAAATTAAGGGAGTCAGATGGGTTATGGTCATCACCATTGCTCCTCTCCAACAGCCCCACATCAACAAGCTGCTCTGTGTCACCACATTCTGATGCAACTCGGGCATTAAATCTGGTATCAGAGAAGCCTATCTCTTGCAGCTCACCATCACCAGATTTATCGGAGTTATCATCTGGAGCTTCTATGTGCACTGCAATTTTATCTCCATTTTTTAGGCAAATTTTAAAATTTTGAGATTTATCCATTGATGCCGGAGAAAGTTGGTTGGTAATAGAAGAGTCAGTGCCAGCTGCACAAAGTTCTCCAAGTTGTGGAGAACTATTGTTATCATGGATTTCTGAATGCTTAGAGCAAAATGCCCTTAACTCGATCTGAGGAAACATTAAGAATAACAGAGCATTATGATAAGAAAGCCTCAAAATAAGAACAAAGTCACTGCTAATAAATAATAACAACAACAAAAATTCCATATTTCAGGAAAAAAATTAAGAGACATACATTATCACACCCATATCTTCCCCAAACTTCCATTCTATTACTGGCTTCCCTCGCACAAATAGGATGGAATGAGGTTCTGCAGGTTCCTGCAAAAACCACTCATAAACATCCATAACAAGTGGAAGCATTAAAAACATGTTCAGAAATAAATAATATATTCATGAGAACTTCGCTTCCCGGTCCATTCAAAACTTTGATGAACTGCAACCATCCTTATAACTTCATATCCAATGCCTATACAAGGTCCAAGCAAGTTGTTATCAGAAGGGAAGGGGAATCACCCAGGGTTCTCTTAAGTACTACATAATAGTCTTCCTAACCAATATCTCACACTTGCAGCACAAACATTCCCAAAAAATAGTCAGCAAAAGTTGTTCGTAGAGTTTATTTTCAAGTACAAAGTGTTCAAAACTGTCCTCTCCAGCTTCTTCATTAAATATTCACAGAAGGGGCAAATTCATTCTAACCACAGCAGTATCCCTATTATACAAAAATATGCTCTTGGACAAACCTGTTTATCTCCAAGATAGTAATACTACCAGATGAGGAACTTTCCTATAAAGGGTTTGTTGACCAAAGAGGGAATCTCAAACTACCTTGCTTCCTTCTTCATAATACTCTCAGAAAATTAATGGACCAAACAATTTGTTTTTAGGAAGAGAGAGAGAGGAAGAGTTACAAAACTGATAATGGAGGTTGACACTAGGATTGGTGAATATTTTCCATTAACATCCTACTTTTACAAGCTCCCTTCCAAGTAATTTAAGGCCAAAGAAATAGATATATTCACATTATTATGAAAATAAACCCTCCAATCGCACACCAAATAAGTTGCTTATCTGTTATCTCACATTCGAAAAAAAAAAGGAAGGCAAACTTTTCTATAAATAACGACTCCAGAAATAACTATTCATAATCAAGCTTTTCCTACTTCTATACCCTATGGGTGTAAACCAACCATAAACCTAAAGCGGCCAACAACCATGAAAAGCTGAAAGCTGAAATTTTAAATACAACAATCATTATACCAATCACACATACCACAAGACCCTAAGTGACCATTTTTGTTGTTTGTAAACAAAACATTACATCCTGGTGATTTAAAATCTGGCCTCACTAATAGCACAAAAGGCAGCAACATGATCATTCACATTTGCCAAAAAGGGTACAATGTTTTAGATAGGCTCTTTAATTTGAATCATCCAACTTACTGTGTTTCAAACACTCAATAACAATTTCAGCTAATAAATACGAAAAAAGGCACATGGCATTTATTTGTATGAACATAAAATAAAGGGAAAAACAGTATTCTAATAACAAGAAGCATCAACTGAGGTGATACCATGGCCAAAAAGTTCCCTTCTTTTATTTGAATTTTTAGAAGTTACTACTTATAACACAACAAATAATAGCCATTATCCTTGATAGAAAGCACTTAAAAGAAAACATTTTGCAGTCATACATCTCTAGACTAAAGGATGTAACAAGTAGCCAAAGATTTGAATAAAGAATGCTCTCCTTGTGCACCAATCAAAAAAGAGAAGCAGAACGATAGAAAAAAAAAGGTACAACAAACATACCATGACTGCACCGAACACATGCACCATACTTCACCTTGCATACATTACAGACTAATTTCTTCCTGGTGTCCTTTATTTCTCCCACATTAATAATTGGTTCCATCTTTGTCAAGTCTTCTATATAAACCTCAGGCATCCAGAGCGAACAAAACAAGTGAGCAAACTCCACAGACCCACCATTTTCATCACTTTTTTGGATTGCCTTTAAAGCACCACCGTGCTTCGGACAAAGTACACAAGGTTTCACAATATCATCGCCGTCATTTTTCTGCTTACACCAAGAACACAACCAAGAACTATCTACATCATTTAGCACACCATAGCACTTTTGATGAACAGCAACCTTACAAGAACTGCAAACAATCAATCCGTTTGATTCTTTTCTGGTATCATCAGTGCAACAAAAGTGACATAAAGATGAATTCCCATCACATGGACACGCAATTAATATTTTCTCCAGCCCAGCATTCTCTCCAAGAAGCTTCCGCTTCTTCGAAGGCCGCTCTGAAGTTAACAATATCCTACTCCTAGAACCTAAAAGCCACTCTAAACCACTGGAAAAATCTGAAACAGAGCATCCTTTTTCTTCCTTCAATGAAAACTGAGCTTGCGTTCCCACACTATCAATTTCCATTAACTGCCCATCTTCCTCCTTGACCACCTCCTTCCCTTCGTCTTTACCAACATCACCATTTTCATTCCTAACATTCAAATTCTCTCCACTACACATAGCCGCCTTCTCATCCACATCAACATCCAACTTCAAATTCGCCTTGGGTTCATTTCCAACATATGGAATCATAAAACACTTCTTCCAAGCAGCTAAAGAACTAGATGGTGTAATCTTAAACAAAGCATCAATATCTGGCAATACCAAGTCCCTAAAACACTCTTCCGTTTCAACCCAAATACTCCTGCCACGCGCCTTTTCCCCCTGTCTCGAAGATTTCTTATCCGCTCCCGAATGCGACTTCTTATGCCTCTTCCTACTATCAGTCTGCTTCAACAAACTTGCCAGTCCACTGGGCAGCGTTGCCACGCTCAACGCGGAAACAGAGCCACCTTCAGGGATATCAAAAGGAGAACGTTCACAAAGAATTTTACGTGCCTGAGAAAAGAAATCGACATCAACATCCCGGGAAAATTGCTTCTCCTTATTCTCAGATTGGGTCACTGGACTCCGACCGGAAACCTTAGGAATTGGGCGGCAAGGCCTCTCCTCGGTGCCACAACCTCCGTCCGCACCCCTCCCCATCATCTTCTTCTGCCGTTGGCATAGAGCTCCGGTCATCAACGACAACAACCACAAGCATCACCACCACCTCCTCCTTCGCATACCATAACCGTCGAACCCTAGGCCTAACCCTAATTCTACCCTATCCCCGACCGTCGAAAACGCAAAACCCTAACCCTAAAAATCAAGATCCACTATCAGTCTTTTCAAATAGAATTAAAAGAAAAGGGAATAGCCCTAGAAGGGAAATAAAGAGGATAAACTAACGGCGAGTTAGAGTTTTCAGTTTTATTTTTTTTTCTGGTTTCGGATCCGTTTCTAAGCGTGCGTTGTTTTCTTTTGAGTTGTTTCGATTTTTTGTTTTTCTTGGGGAACTTCGAAGAGAGAGAAAGAAAGAGGGGAAAAAATAAGAGAGAAATATTCGCGTTTTTTCCAGGCAGAAAGGACGGTTCGTTTTAGGAGTGTTATTTTATATTTTTACTTTTTTAGCGGGTTTCGATAGGATGTGGTGACGCAATACATGTGTATTCATGTGGTTTGCGGGATTTCACCACATGGCGTATAGATATTGGTTTAAAAGGAAGAGAAACATCCACCTTGAGTGTAGATTATTTGGGCTTGGGTAAATCTGAAAAACATCTTTTCCAAATAAAATATTTATTAAATGATATAATAAATAAAATTTATTTATAAAAAAGAAATAAAAAAATGTAAAATTATAGAAAGAGACATTGTGAACACAAATACATCCTTAGTAAAACAAAAAGCAAAGACCCATTTTTCTTCCCTCCCCTCTCTTATGTTTCTCTCTGCATTCCTCTCTTACGTTTCTCTTTACATTGAGATTTCTTTTTTTTTTTTGCTAATTGATTGCAAAGAATGAAGCTTTTTTTCACTCATAAAAGTTTCTTAGATTTTTCATTAAATTTGAGATTCTGTGTTTTGACAACTAATTTTTTCTTGGCAAAGGAGAGGTCTTTTGTCTGTTATCACTTGCCACAGTTTATTATATGTTATTTCTAAACCTTCTCATTTTTCTTTTTCTTCAAAAGTTTTTGGGAGAAAATAAGAGTTTTCCAGATTGATGGATTTTTTTCTTCAAAGTGTCAATAAATAATTAAAGGAAGAGAAATCCAATTCAAAGTTTGCTAGAAAAAAAAAATGTTAAGGTTAAAATTGTATTTTCCGTTTCCTTGTTAATAATTTTAAAGTTTTACATTTATCTTTTACAAATTATTTTTATCCATTATACGATTTAATAAATTGTGTTTCTTACATAGCATATTTTTCAGATTTACCCTTTCGACTTTTGGTTTCCTTTTAAGTACCTACGTATAAAAAAATAAATTAGTCGATTTATTTAAAAGTGAGTAATTTAGTTTTTGTATAATTGAAATAGGTGTAAATAAGTAAAACTGATAACGGTTTTAATAAAAAATCGTTAAAATGCTGACGTGAACTCGTAAAATCTAATAGATTTAGTATATTTCAAGTCATATTTTATTCCAAATCATTAATTCTATTAGATTTTACGAGTACACATCAATATTTTAACGGTTTTCCATTAATATTTTTATCAATTTTACTTATTTGCACTTTATTTCAATTGTACAGTGATTAAATTACTTACTTTTACAATACAGAAATTAAATTACTCTTTTTACTATAATATAAAAACTATTTGAGTACTTAAACCCTTTATTAGTGTTAGTGGACAGCGATGATATGTTTTTTCGCCTACTTTCCTAAATTCTCTACCTTGAAATCTGAATATTAAAATTACTGATCTTTCTATAAATATTTAAAGCCTAATCAAGGTTGAACAAAAAAATAAAAATTAAATATGGAATTTTTTATTATTAATTTGATAAATTAGATCAGTATATTCAATTAAAAAAAAATTAATTAATAAATTCAAAGGTTTTTTTACTTCATTTTTTTGATATATTGAGATTAGATGTGCTCATGGATCGATTCGGGCCTAAGCTCGAGAAAAAATATTTTTTCTTGTTCAAGCCCATTTCGGGCGAGGCTCGGGCCAATCCATAAGTCCATTTTACTATTAATAAATTATTAAAATATTAAAAAAAAAAATTATATATTTTATAATTAAATTTAAATAAAAAATTATTTTTTAATTATTGAATAATAATTTGGATCGGGTCGGCCTAAATTACAAATACTCTTATCCAAGTCTGGCTCGGATCAGACCTGATTTGTAGGGCCTGACGGGCTACTCGACCCTTGAACAGATCTAATTGAGATCAACAATCATTTGATAAAAATTAAATTTAAACAAAACTTAAAAATGATTTTGATTCATGATCATATTATAAAATATATATATTCAATGAAGAAAAGATAGTACGAAGTTTTTTTTTTTTTTTTTCCATCTTTTATAATTTTTTCCTTTTACTTTTGTGAATTCCTTTAATAAATGCATCTTAATAATAATAATAATAATAATATAATTTAACTCTATTCCGAAATTTTCATATTTGGTCCATGGAAATTAATTAAAACACCGTGGATTATATTAAATTGTTAATTGTTAGGTAAACGTTAATCACGTGTTACTTTTGGTGGATGCTTGATGTAACTTTTTTGTTTTTTGGCTGGGGGGGGAGTGGTAGCTGAGCAGTCATCCACCATTGAGGGGAATTGTTATTGGCTCAAGCTTTACGTCTTAAACATTTAAAAAAAAAATGTATCAGTTAATTTAATTAAATGTTTGAAACAAGTATCATATATTTTAGAATTAAAGGATTATAGGTAGACCTGTTTATGAGTCGAGTCGGATCATGACTTGAATTTTATTTTATTTTATCCAGGTCCGATCTTGGAACGGTCTAGGTTACTATTCATTATATTAATAAAAAATTTAAAAATTATTTTTATTTTTATATTAATATTAATATTTATATTATATAATTAAATTTAAATAAATAAATAAAAAAATTATTCTATAAACAATGATCCGAGTTGGGCCGGCCCATTAGCATGTCTAATTATAGGTGGATATTAAAATTTATCACTATATTTTATTTTGATTGATATTTGTCATTATATTTTAGATGAGTAAATTTGTCACTCTATTTTAATTTGATTGAATTTTGCCACTTAATTTTGATTTTTGATTAAATTTTATCACTTAACATTAATTTTGGATAATTTAAAGATAAAATTTAATAAAAAATTTAATCTTTTAAATATTTTATTTTAATAATTAACAATAATAAATTAATTTATTATAATTTAAAAAATTAATATGGAATTTTTATTTTATAAAAGAAAGACTTGAAAAAAAAAATACCAAAAAAATATTAAGTTTATTTTTTTAATAAAATAAATGTTCTATGTTAATTTTTTAAAATTTTTCATTATCATTAAATATTAAAATAAAATATTTAAAAAATATTTTTATTTGTCTTCAAAATTAAAATTGAGAAGCAAAATTCAATCAAATGAAAGTAAAGTGACAAATTTCAATATTGAGTCAAAGTATAGTGGTAAATTTATTTTTAATCCCAAAAGTACAATGACAAATATCAATCAAAGTATGGTGACAAATTTTAATATCCAACTATAGTATTGTGATTAAATATTTTAACAACAAAGGTAATGTCACAGCCAAAAATAGATTTGACAATTTTGTATTTGTATCGTGTCGTATTCGTGTTACATTCTTATGTCATTTATATTCGTATTTAAGGTATGAGTTCGTATTTGATATACTGGCGATGAATTTTTTAATTCCACAAGTAAGACTAAATTTTTTTTGTCAAATGTCTCACTTTCTCTTTAATTAATTTTTTTAATATATCCTAAAAAATATATGTCATTTTACTAATTCTGTTTGTGGAATCTAAAAACTCCATTAATAGTGGACCAAATAGTTTCTCTTTAAATTATTATATATTTATATAATTTTGACACGTTAATAATTTGTGTTATATAAATTTTGATATATTTACGTATTTGTGCATGTTTATATTATTTTTTGTATTGCATCATATTTTATATTATTTTATAATTATTTTTTATATAATATAATTGTATAATATACAATATTATCAGTTTTACTTATAGCCCCAAATAACCGAAAAGAAAAAAACTTAGCGGTAGCCATATTAATTAACAATAAATAAATAATGACATAAAAACTAAAAAAGAAATTCAAATACTACCAAAAAAAGAAAAAGAAAAAAAAACAAAAGGGTGAAAAGGAAAGCAACAAATGTTCGCATTCGAGAGGTAGTAAGAGAGAGAGGAAAATAACAGTTCAGAATAGGCTGTACTTACTAGAGGGTTTTTTCGAATCGTTATTTCATTCTCTCTCAATAATTAGTTAATTAATTACACGAAAAACAATCAAATGGATTTAGGGGATTTGTGGGCGATCTTCGGTCCCGGCGTCTCCGGCGCCGTGTTCGGTGCCGGCTGGTGGTTTTGGATCGACGCCGTCGTATGTAGCTCCGTCAATGTCTCTTTCGTCCACTATTTACCTGGTACACCATAATTCCTCTTTTTTCCATAAATTTATCTGCTTTTTTTATTGTATTTTTTTTTATCGATTTTTATATGGCTCATTATTTCTTTAGGAATATTTGCATCTATTGCGGCTTTGATGTTCAATTCTGTTAGAAAAGACGATATCGATTACTCTCCTTACGAAGAAGGCGAGTGGAGGTTAGCTAATTCTTTTCTTATCTCTTTCAATTGCTTGCTGGTTTTTTAATTGATTTTCTTTTTTCTGATCGAATTTGCGTTTGATCTGCTTTTCGGAGTTTTATTATGCTTGATGTTACTGAATTTTGCTAAAATTGTAATCATTTTGCCTATGATTGGAAACTTAAGTAATTACTTAGGGTTTTACTGTTCCTTAGTGATGGTGCTGTGAGTTGTGAAATTTTCAAGTGAAATTGTGATGTTTTTGTCATTTAGCTAATTGAATTAAATTTTTGTTATTGGAAGTCTTATGTTGTCTACAAAATCGAGTTTTATTGATGTAATGATTACTTTGAACTCCGAATTCCGTAAGCATTAGGGCTTCGGATTCAATAGTCTTGCATCTCAACTAATTTGTTCCTTTTGGTATCGACAAGTTTAACAGCAAAGTGGTTGAGATTTTAGTTCCTTTAATTGAGTATGATGGTGCATATTTGCAGACATGGGTCCTGAAATTCAGCTCAAGATTAGGTTTCTTTTAGTTGCAAGTTTGAACAGTTTGGATGCATAATTTCAAGTAATCCAGCTAACTGAAGGGTCTTCATTTTCATGTAGAGTTGATTAATATGGGAATGTCCCTTAAAATCATTTTATAAAGTGTCCTCATGTTGAACTCTCTCTTGCTCACTTGTCATGCAACTGCGTTGTGAAGTGTGACATGATAATGCTGTGAGCTCGGAAGTTTTTAAGCAGCCTATATGGTATCAATTTCAAGGATCTGAGTTTTTGAAAACCAAAGAAACATTGTCCTAGTTTTGAGGATTATGCTTGATGTGCAGAACATTGATTTTTAAGTAAAATATAAATTCTTACCCTCTTTTTATGCGTGTCTGTTGTCACGGAAGTCAATCTTGAGGCTTAATTGATCTGAGGGAAGTAATCATGATGATGATTCATTTACAAATCATGTAACTTGTACACTTACATACCGTTTAGAAACAGAAATTCTAATACTAAAACTGAAAATTATGCACTTACATAAGTTCTCCTTGTAATTAGAAGAGTTTGAATTTTATTTTATTGTTAGCAGGATTAGAATATAAGAAAACAGGATTTCAAAAAAAAAAAAAAGAAAACAGATAGACAATATAACATGAATGAAGTGTTTTTCTGCAGCTTATGCTCCATTTCCATCTTCTACATGCTTGGTTTCATATAATTGAATTGTTTATGTGGCAAATTTCTAGTTGTTTGGAATTTGGAATGGAATGAGCTGACCATCCTTGTATATGTTCTATTGTGTATTCTAACTCTAGATTCTTTTTATGAGAATTGCAGTACTCCTTTGATTACTTGTTTTGGCTAATGGATGCTAGTCCTTCATTGCAACAGGTTGAAGCTCTGGCTTTTCTTTGCTTATGTTGTATCCTTTGTCTCACTGGCTGCTTCAGTGGGCCTCTTGATACAAGACTCGCTAGTGAAATCTGGTTCATCAGTGTGGACTGGTACTGCAGGTGTCTTACAGTGTGTGTTCGTTTTAATCAGGTAAATGTTTTTTTTTTTTTTTTTCAGATTTAGAATTGCGACCATCATCCGTATCATGTTAGGTTAATAGTGTATAATTGTTTCAATCTGAAGATGAATGTTTATCTTGTGGGTATGTGTCTGTATGAGAAAGAGACACACAAATAGTCATGCATACATATACTGCCAATGTCATTCTGAAGATGTCCTCCAATTTCATTCGTTAAGTTCGTTAATTTGAATCTTCGACTGCAGCGGGCTGATATATTGGACTTCTCACTTGGAATAATAGATACGTCCAATCTGGCATTTACACTTCGGAGCCTGGAAATAGAAGTGAGGCAAATGGTATTTGCAGGTATCATCTATACTTAATCAATGGGGTTGGGATGGATAGAAAGTTAACTTTTATAAATCTTGTATTTTACTGTCTTGAGTTGAGTATGAAAGTACGATTCATCTTGCTCTTTTGAAATTTGTGTGATGGTGCTTTATGTCTAGTTTCAACTTTCAACTACCTGCCGCTGCGCTCGGCAACATTTATCATGTTTTCTTTTTTTTTTCAGTTCTATTCAGGCAGGACAAGGCAAAATAATCTATGCCCCCCCCCCCTCCATTATACCTGACTGAGATCAGTTTGCTTGATTCAAACCCACAAGTGTTTTCAGTAAGACACGTTTCAAATGTCTTTGCAAATTCTTGTTTGTACCACTGTTTCAATGAGAGTTTTAGTATCCAAAGGGTTAGCTGGGAAAAAAATCTTGAATGCATAAGATCGATATTAAGAAATGTGTTCTTAAGATTGTTCGAGAAAGAGATTAGACTCGGGCAAATCCGAAAAAAGTGACGAAACAATGTTAACCAGCCAGTATAGTTTTCTTGATACAACTGAACATGGAGAAGAGGGGGAGAAAACTAGACTCATGGAATTTACTTTTTCACTTGTGTACAAATGAATAAAGCCAAAGCAGGGAAGTAGATATCATCATATCAACTGCAAATTTAACTTTTTACTAGAGAATGACAACCAAGCTAGGTCTAGTTCCCTTTGTTATTTTTTAATACATTTTTAATCATCATTTAAAATTTTGATTTACATATTATTAGTAGATTTAACATGTGAATGACAATGATTAATATACCAAAATATAAATAACCAAGGAAAGCAAGATACTTAATTGAATCCAGCATTGAGTTTGATAGGGTAAATTTCGTTGAGGAATTGTATTTACATAACAGGGTCGGAAGCCCTTTCGTTTCTATTTGTGACCATTTTAATGAAATAAATTACAGAGTGGGAAGCCAGTTCATCTCTATTTTGTTCAATTAATTTGTACAATGAAAGCCAGTTCAGTTTTCACCATCTCATATATTACAAGAAGAAAAAAATGATCCATCATCATATATAGGAAATGAAAGCATAGTTTAAGGATAGCTTTCAATTATACTATTTTCATGCTCAAGGAAGGTTACGGATACATTCATATTTGAGATAAACAGCAGAACTTTGGTCTTTTCTATCCAAATATGCAACCTCTCTTATAGAATTTTTGACACTTGTTAATGGTAGAATTCAATTGAATTTATATTTACGTTAACTTTTAAAAAAAGAAGAAAAAAGAGACTTGAGTTAGAGGAATCTCCATGCGCCTTTCCTTTGCTTGATGAGAATTAACATTCCCAAATTATGCAGAATTGAGCTAAAATTGCTTTACCTTTTTCCTAGCTATTAGTTTTGTTATTGAAATAAGGGGTTGATGACCAGGAAATGGAATCCCTACTACTTAAATTCCTACAAGTTCTAAGTTTAGTAAGATATAGACATGCAACATACAAAGAGGCAATGAAGAGGGCTTGGCTTTATCCAAGAAATAAAAATGGAACTTTTTTTATTTCCCTTTTTCTTTTCTTTCCGTAAAATTGACCAAAAACACCAATAAGCTATTTCTTGTAAAATTGAAGAAAAAAGGACGAAATATCCCTAAAAGATGCAACTTTCATCTTCCCATTGCAGACAAAATAGCCCCCTCCATCCATCTTTTCCCTAACCCTAATCCAACCTTAGAAACCTAAAGAATTCTCTGTTATAGGCAGGCATGACTTATTGTACTATTTGCAAAATGCACCCTCTTAACCAAAACCCACCACCTTCCATAACCCAACTCATCAGCTTTCTTTCAAACAGTAGACATAAAAAAAAAAAAAAAAAAAGAGAGAAAAGTGAGGGGAAAAAGAAAAACTAATCATCTGCCATCAAAAATTGGAACTTCTTTGGATTTACTATGTAAGGGCAGAGAAAAGTCAAGCTTCAGATCCGGAGTCAGACGAGCTCAATTCCGCAGAAGCTCCATCCAAATTAGTTGCAAACGATTGAACCAGCTTTGGCTGCACGCCACCGCACAGTTTCAGAGACGGCCTCAGTTTCATGTACTGCATACAAAAATTGTCTTATAAGAGTTCTTATTCTACATCTTTTTGTTTTTAAAATGTTTAAACAATGAGAAAGATACTTGCAGATAAAAGCATAACAAATGTACCAAAACATTCATAATTGTCCAATGGCTATAAAGAAGAAAAAAAAAAAAAAAACATATTCCATTATATTTACCATCCAATAAATAGAGCATGAAGTCATGAACAGCTCCACATAATTTCCGGTATTTACTTCAAGGCACTAATACTAGGAAATAAGTCATAGAATGACTTCAATGAAAACTTATTGAATAAATCTGTTCTATCAGTAAAGGGAAAGTAGAACAACAACAATAAATAAAAAAGAAAGAAAGAAAGAAAGGTATATCCTATGTTACTCGGACGCGGGTGTGAGTGTCGGACACGGGTATGTGTCTGTCACGGGTATGTTTGATTAATTCTAAGTTTTTCCATGTATTTGAAGGGTTCTTGAGGGATCATATCCCCATACCCATGTCCGGATATGCATCGGACACGGATGTTAGACACGGGTACTTCAAGAAAAATGAAGAGTTGGAGCAACATAGGGTATATCTTACCTCCTGATAAAAAGCAGTGATCTCCTCTTCTGTAAGACCTTCATCCTCACCAGAGTTTTCTTCCCAGCCAAGAGAACGAAGGAATGCAGCCTCTTTCTCATCTGGATAAACCATAGCAAAGGAGCTCATATTCTTTTCGCCATCATCAGAAAATCTTTGAGCCTCTTGACAGGTGTCACCATTGCTAGTTGCTGTAGAACCATTTTCATTAGCATGAGCAGTCAGAGAAGCACTGCCTACTTCCTTTGTAACTTCAGATTTCTCCATGGTGGAAGATGAAATATGAGAGTTTGAATCTGAGAGACCAACAGAAGTGTTTGTCGTGGTCTTCTTCTTCAGGAGATTAAAAAAATCATTTCGACTCTGGGTTTGAGCCAAAGAAGGTCTCTTTTCCACAGTGAACCCAGCTATTGGATTCAAAGTAGCTGCCTTGCGTTCCCCAGCAGAAAGCTTTGCGTTGTTTGAGTTTCTTGCATGAGCAGATGTAACAGGAGAAACAGCATGTTGGCTAGTTGTAACTCTGCTGTTCGCATTTGTTGTCGGACTAGCAACATCTTTTTGAGTAGGGGATGAGACCCCATTCTCCCATCCTGGTTTGAGAACCAAAAGCTTCCCAGATATCTTCGGCGTATCAGACTTGATAAGTCCACTATGAAGAGATTGATTACCATGATGAATCAGAGAAGGTTGCTGCTGCCCACTCTTGACAGCTATATTCATCTCACTTGTTCTGACTGCTGGTTTGGCTTTTGATTTATCCACTGAATTGAGAACCTGGGACAAAAAATTAGGTATATGAAATAAATGGTCCTTTTATACATGCAGTAGACAGATAATGCACAGAAAAACAGAGCAACTTCAGGAACATTTCATGAGCAAAAAGCACACTAGCTAACTTCAGTTAATCTTGGCATTTCAAAATCCCTTGGAAATGTACAAGAACAGTTATAATTCAATCACAAGTCTATATCAGGAAAGTTACATGATAAAGAGAAGTCCTCAAGAACTTCAAACCAAAATCCAGCATAAACAAAACCAGGGTGGAAAAAGAAAAAGAAAAAAAAGGCTTGCTTAGGTGGTGGAAGAATAGATGATCTTGCATAAATTTTTTTTAAAGTTCTAATCCATCAAGAAAATAGTGAGTAAGCTCCTTGAAAAGTTTTACTGTTCATCAATTGACTGTATTTATTTGATGACACTGACTAAACCAAATGCATGAGAACTAATGAGTTTCTTTCCAAAATCTCATTATTGTCCTTCAATTATGATTGGAGAACATAATCAACAATCTCAGCACACTCTTGAGACAGAAATAATGTAATTCCATATCTAGCCTAAATTAAAATTTGCAACATCATCTATCACAAATACACTCTGACCTTCAAGTTTATGCAAAACCATAAATGCCAAAGAAGATTATCACCAACTGTAACTTTAATAAAATTCAGAGCATTATGGACTTTACCAAATCAACTAATAATTTGTATCAGATAAAACCAGTGTTGTCAAGGGCGCAAGGCGCACTCTAGGCGCTAGAACCCTTGTATTGCCTTAGGCGCAAGGCGCAAAAAAAGCGCTCGCCTGAGTGAAGTAAGGCGCAATATTTATATGTGTGTCTATATATATATATATAATAAGCTTAAGATATATCATTATAATAATAAACTCTAAAGAGTGGTCCAGTTTATCTACAAAACATGCAATTTATTTTTTGCCCAACATGCATGATTTCCTTATGGTCCCATATCTGTTGTTGAATACTCAAATATTGAGAAGTGGAGAGTTTGATACTATCTCCTTTCTTAGTAATAAAAGTACATCTAATGAAAAAAGTTAAAATTAAAGAAATTAAAGATAACTTCAATCGGGCGAGCTTTTTTTACGCCTATCGCCTTACAAAAAAGCGCGCCTAGGCGCACCAGGCGTGCGCCTGATCAAATGAGCCTCGCCCGAAAGGGCCTGAGGCGTTTTTGTTATCTAACGCTAAGGCGCAAGGCGTAGGCGCGCCTAGGCGCACGCCTTGACAACACTGGATAAAACAAGAAATATGTCTGGATAGTACACTTGATAAAAAAGTAAGTTGAAACCGACATACATGAAAATATAGAAAGGCTAGGGAGGGAGGGAGCAAACAAGGGAGAAGGGGGCAGGAAGAACAGGAAAAGAAGTGCCATTAGTGCCAAAATTCCCATCAACATTACAGTCAATCAAATTTTTGGTTTGTTTTAACAGTTGGAAAGAAAATAGTATTTATGTGAACTCACCTACAAAGTGTTGTACCTTATGGAGAAAGGACAAAAATCTTCACAGCCATGGAAAAACATAGACCAACCTCAAGCTCCTTATATATCATAGGAGTCATAAAAAAAGTTACAAAAAATTCCAAGATAGTTGCCTACCTTCTAACTTCAAACTACAAAAATAACACTAACCAGTAGAGCAAAATAATAGAAGGATATCATAAATTAGAGATAATGATTTTTGATGCAGGAGGACAGTGGATCAAGACCAACTTTGGAGGCTATAATTTAGAGTTCAATATGGCAAAAAGCCCGGAAACTATGCAGAGACTAAGGATTTTTGAGGAGGTTTGCAATTATTGGATAAGAAAACTATGGCTCTAGAGGTGTTTGGTTGCAATTAACAGTAGTCAATAGCATAAACAAGTCTAATCATGTGCAAATATGAGGGGATTATTGATGTGGGATTAAGAAGGTTTAAGTAGAATTAAGGTTTTTTTAAAACTTAATCTTGACTTCTATTGCTGCACCTGACTCATACGAGAAGACTGACACTCAAACTCCCAAGAGAAGTAAAAACTTGGAAACAAGAGCAGAATATTATCTTTAAAGGATGAAAATCAGACAGGAACATAAGATCAGGGAAAGCATAATGCATAATGCATCAGGACATAAGATCAGGGAAAGCAAATCAGAAATGATAAAATGGTCAGCATAATGCATCTCCAACCAAATACAGTTTATTATAGTCATCAAGCCAATGTAAATGGGAATTAGTATGATCAACAAAAAGAACACGGATCTCTTTTGTTTGATAAAAATTTTGGTTATGTGCCTTATTGACTGTTTGACTAAAAATAGAATATGATCCAGTATAAAAGTACCAAAATAATGCCTTCAAGTAGCATATAAATCCTAAAAGAAGATAGGCATTAGATATAAACAAATATCCAGCAAACAATCTCTATGAATACAGATGATGTATAGGAAGGCAGAAGGAAGAGGAGGGGGACCATACTTCTTTAATAGGACTAAAACTACAAACTTAATGCAGCTAATAGACAATATTTTGCTGAAACCTAAGGCAATTGGCTTACCGAACCCTTAGGCATCAAAGGTGTCACTGGTATTAGTTGCCTTGATTGCCTAATAGCCAGTTCCTCACGTCTTTGAGTCTTGACAGCTAACTGTATGAAATAGAAATGTCTAGTTAGATCAGACATATAAGTTATACATGTAATAAGAACTTAGTGACTCAACCACTTACCTGGGGAGCAGTACGGGTTCGTGAAGGAGCTTGTGCTACTGCTTCAGCCATATTAAGACCAGCTGTGACACTTGGAGCCCCAGAACCTGAGGTGGAAACAGTTAGGGGGGCAGGCAAAGAACCTGTGCTACTACTTCCAACCACGCTGGGCACTTCTGCCAGAGCCGAGGTCCATCCTTCCCCATCAATCAAAGCTGAACTACCAACAGGCAAACTCTGAGAAGCTGAACTCAAACCAGGAGAAGAAACTCTAGCTATCTCAGGCACCACTTGCCTCTCTTCAGTTCCAAGTGAGGGAAAATCTTTCTCAAACACCGCCTTGTGAATGCTACTTCCAATAGTACCCCCAGAAAGCAGATCATTGCCATTGTTAAAGTTACTATTACCACTGTCTCTTGAGCCCACTGCAATCCTTCGAGGCAAAGGCTCACCATGTTTCCTAGAGACCATAGAATGAGAACGCCGCAATGTATCTATCTCAACCCTACTGGTCGAGAAACCTAATTTATCACTGGTTAAGATGCTTTCTAAAGGGTCAGAAGAACCACGGTCCCAATGGTCCCCAAAGCTCGACCTCTCTTTATCCCTTTCTCTATCCTTATCACGGTGACTCCTACTAAAGCTACTGTAAGCATGCTTTGCAGAACCATTACTAGAACTCCTCCGTGAATTCAACGAAGATGTCCGATCCAAAAATGCAGAACCAGGGGAATCAAAATCACTTATATTCCTAGAGTTTCTATGTCTTCCATGATGCACCAATGAAGAAACATCTACTATAACAACAAGAATACAGTTATCATTTATTCCCAAAATGATATACAAACATTCCTACAATGACAACTATAAAAACAATACTAGTATAAATGCAATGAGAAACACAATGGGTATAAAAAAAAAAAGGCATACCAAAGGAGTGTCTAACAGACATATACATGTCAAAGAGTAACATTGTAATGAAGTATAACTGTAATCAAAATCACATATATTCCTAGAGTTTTTATGTCTTCCATGATGCACCAATGAAGAAACGTCTATTATAACAACAAGAATACAGTTATTATGTATTCCCAAAATGATATGCAAACATTCAATGGCGGATCTTGATACTTAATCTTGGGGGAGCCGATTAAAAGTCTAAATTTATATATATATATATTCGTTTGAAATATGTTACTATGTTTTACTAATATAAAACATATATGCAAATAATATACTAATAAAAATAACAAACTCATAAAAACATAACTTTATTTAATATATATATATATAGGGATTTTTAAAATTCTTGAGGGGGCCAAGGCCCCCTCTGGTTCTCATTACGCACCGCCCCTGCAAACATTCCTACAATGACAACTATAAAAAAAAAAAAAAAAAAATAGTAGTATAAATGCAATGAGAAACACAATGGATATAAAAGAGGGCATACCAAAGGAGTGCCTAACAAACATATACATGTCCAAGAGTAACATTGTAATGAAGTATAACTGGAATGAGAAATGCAATGGGTATTTAAAAGTTGGGGTGTCAAAGGGTACCTGAGTGAAAAGAAGAGGAAGCAAAGTGGTGCGCTGAATTGCCATCCCCTGTAAAAGTGCCAGTACTTCTCAACCATTCTGGAACTAATGCTGGTTCACTTCTTTCCATAAGGGATACCGAACATGATCATCAGAAAAAATAAAAAGAAAAATAACCACTTTTTCAACCTTCTTCAAACCCTAACCCACCAAATTAATTTTCTTCCTACACAAACTCTCTAACTCTTTACCCTATACCTAGTCATTCAAACCACCAAAACCAAGGTTGCCAGTAATTTTATGGATTTTAACGGGTCATTCAACAAATGGCAAAGAAGGAATTGTTTGATCAAAAGAAACAAATCTTTTAACACGAGTGTGAGGCCATAGCAACGAAAACAAAGACAATGGCAATAAGGAGATTATATTTTAATTAACTCACTCTCTACTCCTCCATCTTTAAAAGATGGATTTGCAGATTGCAGATTTTCCAGTCTCAATTAACTCTCATATTTCCAAGAAAAGAATAAAAAAGATCCAGCCCTCTTGCAAAAACAAAGGAAAAATAACTGCTCCAAAATAATGTTATCGCCCATAAACCAGTTAAATTAGAAAAAATAACCCAAAATAACAATAAATTTGGAGTAAAACTACAAACCTTAGATTAAATTTTAATTATAAGTTTGAGCACAAAGGGACAACAAGAAAATTTGAGGAAACATTCTAGAGAGATGACAAGAGGGTAGATGAAAGAAAAGGGAGAGTACTAATGATAGAAATTAGGGTTTTGTTTTTAGTTTGTTTGAGGTAGAGATGGAGGCCTAAGTTTTTTTTTTTTGTTAGTAGTTTTTTTTTTTTTATACTGGGAATGAATGAAGAACAATTTCTCAATCTAAATATATATATATATATATATATATATATTTCTAGTTTTTTTTTAATTTATATTTTTGCTATAATCGATTTATTTTTTTATATTATCATTTTTTCTGTGAAATATTTTATGAAAAATTATGATCGTGAAAATTAATTAGATAAATTAAGATATGATAAAAAAATATAAAATAAAATATATGATAATTTTTTAATTTATTTTTGTAATTAAAATTTTTTCATTTTCCATATATTATAAACGAACTCATATTTTATTTATTAATTAATTAATTTTGTTTTTAACTTGGTTTTTCTTTGAGAAATTTTTTGGCTTTATATATAATGTGCTGCTCTTCTCCGGGTTCTGCTTTGTTTGATAAAGAAAGGCCTTATATTGTCAAATGACTGTTTTTGTCTATAATACTACTATATCTTATACCTAATCTTTCTTTCTTTCATTAATTAAATGAATAAATTATCTTAATCTTCAAAATAAATCTAACCATTTGTAAATTTCATTAAAATAATTTTTGGCTAAAATAATATAAAAATTTATGAACTTTACCAATTTACTTAGATAAGTCTTATACTTTGTAGACATGTTCACGGGCCAGGCAGTTTGTCTGTCCGATCAGGTTTGGGTGAGTATTTTCATTATCCGAATCGGTCCAACCCGGATCACTGTTCATATAATAAAAAATTATTATTATTTTTTAAATTTTAATTATAAAAATAAAAAATAATTTTTTATATGTGAACAGTGTATTCGGACCCGCGGGTCGGTCCGGGTTTGTCCATGGCCGGACCTGGATAAAGAAGTTCAAAAAATTTTGGGTTGCGACCCGGCCCAGCCCATGAGCAAGTCTATTTCCTTGCATCTAAATAAATTTTTAATTTTCATCTAAATAAGCTTTTATTTATTAATTTGTATCCAAATAAATTTTTAGCTTTTAATTTATATTTAAAGAAGTTTTTAACATAAATCAATTACTCATTTGAAATAAAAATTTATTTAGATTCAAATTAAAAATAATTTATTGACATATAATAAAAATATAAAAATTTACTTAAAAACCGAAATAATCTAAGTTTTTAAAAATATTTTAATCATAATTTTTCAATAAAATATTAGTAGCGATTTGGTTTGGTAGATTTTTTTTTTTTTTGCTCTTTACTTTAAATATGAATTTATGCCATCTTTTCTTTTTTATTACTATTTGGTATTTTAATAATAAATATGGATATTTATCTATACTAATATTTAATTATGACCTTACATTAGTATATTCACGTGTGCTTTTTTAATTAGTTATTATTATTACTAAATAAAAGGGAGCATGATTACCAAATTTAAGGAATAAAATGATACTAAAAGAAATTAATTTTACTAATAATTGAGCACATGATTAGTTATATGTAAATGTCATTTATTCTCTCTCTCTCTTTTTTCATCATTTTTCCCTCTGATTTCTTGTTTTGTAGCCACGAGATGGGTATGTAAATGTTGTGGAATAAAACAGTACTTACAAAAGACAAATGCCATTATGGTAAAATGAGAAAATTTTATATACTTTTATAGTTAATAGTTATTATTACGGACTAGACCTATCTATGGGTCGAATAATCCATCCAACTCGATAAATTTGATCCGTATTAGGTCAAGTTTAGATAAGAGTTTTTGTAATTCGGGTTGGGTCTGCTCGGTTCGAATTATTATTTATTAAATAAAAAAATATTCTTTTATTTAAATCTAATTATAAAAAATATATAAATATTAATATAAAAATAATATTTTAATAATTTATGAATAGTAAAATTGACTTACAGGCCAGCTCGAACCAGACCCGAAACGGGCTTGGCAAGGAAAAATATTTTTTTGGGGCGCGATCCGACCCGGCCCATGGACACCTTTATTACAAATTTAGGACTTAGTTTAGTTGTTTTATGCAAATATCTTTAAAAAGTGACATTTAATAGATCTCGAAATTCAAATTTTGACATCTACGATTCATCTTTATATTCTAAAATTACGATCTATTTTGCACAAAAAGAATTATTATTATTATTATTATATATATATATGTTTTTTAATGTTGTGCATATTGTGCACCTAGTAGTTTATCAAAGTTTAAAAAAAAAAAAAAAAAAAAAAAAAAAAAAAAAAAACTGATCATCCCAAAAAGGATTAAACTTGGAAAAATTATTTCATCCGACAATTCTAGAGTTTTTAGCCCATAAACCAGTTAAATTAGGAAAAACTAGAATTAAACCCCGCGTACATTGGGTTTTTTTTTTTAAAAAAAAAATTATAAAATTTTAATTAATTAATTAATAATTAAATTTAAATTAAATTAAATTAAATAATAATTTATTAAATAATAAATATTTATTTAATTTTTAAATTATAATAATATTTTATTAATTTTAAAATTTAAATTTATAATAATTGTTTATTTATAAATTACAGAACATAAATGCATTTTCAAATGTTATTTATATGTATTTTTTAAAATATTTAGACCTTATGATATAGTGCACATTTTTATTTATAAAAGGTAAAAAATTAATTAATGAAAAATAACAAAATAAAATTGTGATTTTTATTTTATTCTCTCGTTGGATCGACTTAAAACATAAAAAGAAAACAGAAACTAAAAAAAAAAAAAACAGCTCGCCGTCAAGCAAAGGAGCTTAATACGTGTATAATACTGACTAGCAGCAATAATCAAGCAAAGAAGCTTAACGGGTGTGTCATATTGATTAGCAACAAGTTTATTTATTTATTTTTTTTCGATTGGGTCGGGCACGTATCCTAAATTGATTCGCGAGTCAACGTTTGGACCAACCCTTTAAATACATCATTTAAAATAAAATATAAAATAATATTTAAAAAAAAATTCCGAATGGGTTGGGTACGAATCTTAAATCGACCTGCAAGTCAACGTACGAACCAACCCCTTTAAATACATCATTTAAAAATAAAAAACTTAAAAGTACAAATAATTAATAAAATATATATTTTAATTTTTTTCTCGAGCAGATCGAGTAAGGATCTTATATCGACTCGTGAGTCTACGTGTAGACCAACCCCTTTAAATACATCATTTAAAAATAAAATAAAATAACTTAAAACTACAAATAATTTGTTTGCTATATTAGCTTTGAAATTAAATTATTTTTAATTTAGCATTTCTCGATGAATAATTTTGATAATATTTTGGGAAATACTAAAATGTTTTTAAATATATATATATATATGTATATATATATGTTTAAAATGTTTTTGAGACAAGTTGATCTCTCTTGAAAACCAAATAAAGCATTTTTAGTAAGAGGGGATCGATCCCCTAAGAGAGAGGATCGATCCCTTGAGAGTCAGTAGCTAATTAACTTTGTAGGATAGGGATCGATCCCCTTAAGGAAATGATTGATCCCTTGACTCCAATGATCATATTTTTAAAGAAGAAAAAAAAGGGATCAATCCCTGCAATCATAAGATCGATCCCATGCGTACTGCACTGACTTCCAAGTACGATTTTTGAAGAAAGAATGGCTCTATTCCGCATTAAATGATCCCAAACGGCCATATTTGATATTGAAAGCATAAAAGGATGTTTCCAACACTTCCAACATTAAGAGACTCCAAGAGAAGCAAATCAAAGCAAGAATTTTCATATTCTCTCTAAGCTTTCAAGTGTTCATTGTGCTTAAGCTTAAATTCATATTGTATTCATTTTACCATTGTAATAATCTCTTCACATATAGTGCTTAAACTCAGCAAACACTTTCCTATTAAAGGATCATTTTAGTTTGTAAACAAATCTTCATTCTCTAAAGGGGTTTGAGATTTTGAGTGACTTATTCTTAAAGATTTGGGTAGAATTGTTAAGAGGTCAAGAGGGTTCTATATAAGCCTCAAAAGATAGTGATTGTAAGGTTATACCTTAACCTCAAAGGTAATTTTTCACTAGCGGATTGGTGAAGCATCTTGACAAGGAAGTGTCAAGAAAAGAGGACGTAGGCACCAAGTGGAAGTGCCGAACCTCTATACATCGAGTGTTTGATCCTCTTTCCTTACTCTTTATTTTAATTACTTGTGTTCATTTATTTTATATTAAATTTGATTTCTTAATTTTCATAAATTAAAAATTCAAATTTATTAGTGAAAATTTTAAAAACCAATTCACATCTTCTTGGTTAATCTCTACACTTGAGCTAACAATTGGTATCAGAGCTATTGGTCTCTTTTGTAGGTCTAACAACCTTGACCAAAGATCTTTCTAAGTTCAAAGATGTCTTAAGTTTGGAAGAAAGAGGACAATGATGAATTCCAACATGATTCTTGTCTTATGGCCTTTGAATCCAATGCCACATCCATGGGTCTTGAAGGTTACTCCACTATGAGACCAACCACTCTTCAATGGTGAGAACTATTCTTATTGGAGAACAAGGATGATGTTTTTTGTTGAAGCAAATGATTATGAAGTTTGGAAGGTCATCATAAATGGTCCACTCATTCTAAAGAAAAAAGTTGGAGAAACACAAGTGTCTAAGGATGAAGATGAATGGGATGAAGTAGACATCAAGATGTTTCAATTGAATGCCAAAGCAATGCTAGGGTTTTTCTTTGTGACAATGCTAAGCAAGTTTGGGACAAATTGGCAATCACTCATGAAGGAACAAACCAAGTGAAAGAATCAAAGATTAGTATGCTCACTCTTGATTATGAACTATTCAAGATGAAATACTAGAAAAATATAAAAGAGATGCCCGATAGATTTACGGATGTCATAAATGGCTTGAAGGATCTTGGAAAGACATATCCCAACAAAGAAATGGTCAAAAAGTTGTTAAATAGTCTTCCTAAATTTTGGGAAGCTAAAGTGACAGCCATTGAAGAATCTAAAGATCCTAATACTCTTTCCTTAGATGAACTCATTGGTTCTTTCTTAACCTATGAGATAACGATCAAGCATGGGCAAGAGTCAACAAAGAAATTTGGTGTTACCTTCAAATCAACCATTCAAGAAGAAGATAATAAAGAAAATAAAAAGGTTGATGAAGATGAAGAAATGACTATGTTTGCAAAAAGATTCAAAAAGTTCATGAGGATGAACAAAGGAAGAAGACCTCAAAGAAGAGATATGGTGAGAGGTGAATCAAGTAAAAGGGAGAAGGACCAAATTATATGCTATGAATGTAAAAAATCGAGTCACATCAAGTTTGAATGTCTCTTATTGAAGAAACAAAACTCAAAGAAGCCAATTAAAAAAACTATGGTGGCTACATGGAGTGATAGTGACACATCCGACAATGATGAGTCATATGATGATGAAGTGGCCAACCTATGTCTCATGGCTCTTGAAGAGCCCAAGGTATCTCTAACTCTACCAATTTGAGTTCATATACTTTTGATGAATTGCAAGATGCCTTTGATGATTTAGCTTTTGAATTTGAGTCCATGAGTCTAAGGTATAAGAAAATAATTTCAAAGTTGAAAGATGAAAATGACTTTTTGATTAAAATCAAGAATGATTGTGAAAAGAAAGTTGATGATTTGAAAATTGAAATTGATGATTTGACAACAAAGAATGTAAACTTGCATAATTCCTTTTCTATAGGACATCAAAAGCTTAATGACATGCTTTAAACATAAAGGGTTTTTTTTTTTTACAAAAATGGTTTAGGTTATGATGGTGATGAAAAGGAAACTCATTTAAAAAATTTCTTTGTTAAACCAAGCAAGTCATATGAAGCATCTAGTTTGTGCACATATTGTCATAAATTGGGTCATTCAATCCAATCTTGTCCCTTAAAGGTTGTCACTTATAGAAGTAAGCTCACTAGGAGTGTGTGGATTCCTAAATGAGTTAGCACATCTCAAGATGAGATTACTAAAATGAAATGGATCCCTAAAGGCATAAGAATTGTGAACACTAATGCTCAAGGACCCAAGAAAATTTGGGTACCCAAAACCAAAACTTGACTTTGTATTTGTAGGTGAATGAGCTTTGTTTCAAGGTAAATTCAACAAAAATAAATCCTTGGTACCTTGATAGTGGTTTCTCAAGACATATGACCGGAGACAAAAGTCAATTCTTGGATTTAAAGCCCAAAGGTGATAGAGATGTTACCTTTGGAGATAATTCTAAAGGATAAATTGAAGGTATTGGTTCTATTAGTAATAACTCTTAAACTAATATTGAAAATGTTCTCTTTGTTAAAGGTCTTAAGCATAATTTACTTAGCATTAGTCAATTGTTTGAAAAAGGTTTAAGAGTCATATTTGAGTCTATGGGTTGTCAAGTGATAAACATAAAGACAAATGAACTTGTTTTTATTGGTCATAGACAAGAAAATATTTATGTTGTTTATTTAAATGACTTGTCTTCACAAAATGTTTGTCTTATGGCTAAAGATGAAAACGACTCTTGGATTTGGCATAGAAGACTAGGTCATGCTGTTATGCATGTTATTTCAAAACTTTCTCAAAAAGACTTAGTTGTTGGTTTACCAAAATTGAAATTTGAAAATGACAAAGTATGTGATGCTTGTGCTAAAGGTAAACATAGGAGAGCTTCTTTTAAACTTAAAAATGTTGTTTCAACTACTAGAGTATTGCAAATGATTCATATTGATCTTTTTGGTCCAACAAGGACATTGAGCTTGGGTGATAAACAATATGGTTTTGTTTTGGTTGATGATTTCTTGAGGTACACATGGGTTCTCTTCTTAAATTCTAAAGATGAAGCTTTGGAAAAGTTCATCACTTTTTGTAAAATTGTTCAAAATGAAAAAAGATTATTCTATTTCTAGCATAAGAAGTGATCATGGAAAAGAATTTGAAAATCTTGGTTTTGACAAGTTTTGTAATAAAAATGGTATTAATCATAACTTTTCGGCACCTAAAACTCCTCAACAAAATGGAGTAGTAGAAAGAAAAAATAGAACCTTAGAGGAAATGGCTAGGACTATGCTTAGTGAAAATAACTTACCAATATATCTTTGGGCGGAAGCCATTAATACTTCTTGTTATATCATAAATAGAGCTATGATTAGGCCAATTTTGAAGAAAACACCATATGAGCTTTTTAAAGGTATAAGGCCTAACATAAGCTACTTCCATCTTTTTGGTTGCAAATGTTTTGTTTTAAATAATGGAAAGGATAACCTTGGTAAATTTGATGCAAAAAGTGATGAAGCTATTTTTCTTAGTTATCCATGAGTTCCAAAGCTTTTAGAGTCTTTAATAAGAGAACTCTAGTTGTAGAAGAATCTATTCATGTTATATTTGATGAAACTAATTCACCTTCGAAAAAGATATCTTTTGATGATGATGATGTAGGCATATTTCAAGAGAATATGGATGATGCATCATTATCCAAGGAGCAAAATCAAGTTGAAGTAGATCAAGAACTTAAAAAAAATGACTTTCTTGAACCCATACAAGTTGAAAGGGAGGCAAGCCATCCAAGAGATTTAGCTATGTCAAAGATGGTGAGATTTTTGGTGATCCAACTCAAGGGGTAATTACTAGATCTTCGCTTAGAAATACTTGTAATTATGTTGTTTTTCTTTCTCAAATTGAACCTAAGAACATTGATGAGGCCTTAGGAGATGATAATTGGATTATGGCTATGCAAGAAGAGTTAAATCAATTTGAAAGAGACAAAGTTTGGAATTTAGTAAAAAGACCTAGTGTTTATCCAACTATAGGTACCAAATGGGTATTTAGAAACAAACTTGATGAAAATGGAAATATTGTTATAAACAAGGCTAGGTTAGTTGCCCAAGGATATAGTCAAGAAGAAGGAATTGACTATGATGAAACTTATGCCCCGGTAGCTAGATTAGAAGCTATTAGGATACTTTTAGCTTTTGCTTGTTTTAAAGATTTCAAACTTTTTCAAATGGATGTTAAAAGTGTTTTTCTAAATGTTTTATTGATGAGGAAGTATATGTTGAACAACCTCCTGGTTTTGAAAATCCTCATTTTTCTAATTATGTTTTTAAATTATCAAAAGTTTTGTATGGTTTGAAACAAGCTCCTAGAGCTTGATATAAGAGACTTTCAAAAATTTTGATTGAAAAAAGTTTTAATAGAGGTAAAGTTGACACTACCCTTTTTATTAAGGTTCAAGGTAAAGACATTCTAATAATTCAAGTTTATGTTGATGATATCATATTTGGTTCCACTAATGAATCTCTTTGTCAAGAATTTTTTAAGCTTATGCAAGATGAATTTGAGATGAGCATGATGGGGACGCTTACTTTCTTTTTGGGATTACAAATTAAGCAAACTAAAGATGGCATCTTCATCAATCAAGCAAAATAAGTAAGAGACTTGCTCAAGATGTTTGGCATGGATGGCTCAAAACCCTAATCAACACCCATGAGCACTTCAACTAAGCTTGATAAAGATGAAGGAGGTAAATGTGTTGACACTAAACTTTATAGGTCTATGATTGGCTTATTGCTTTATCTTACCGCAAGTAGACCCGATATTATGTTTAGTGTATGCTTATGTGCTAGACTTCAATCATCACCTAGAGAGTTACATTTACTTGCCGTTAAACAAATATTTCGTTACCTTAAGGACACACCTAGTCTAGGCTTATGGTTCCTAAAAGGATCATTTTTGTTTTGCATACTTATTCGGATACGAATTTTGGTAGTTATAAAATTGATAGAAAAAGCACTTTCGGTACTTGTCAATTTCTTGGGAATATGCTCATATCATGGTTCTCCAAGAAACAAAATAGTGTTGTTTTATCCACAACCGAGGCGGAATATGTATCCGCAGGTAGTTGTTGTGCTCAAATCTTGTGGATCAAACAACAAATGGAGGATTTTGGACTTACCATGGATCACATTTCTATTAAATGTGATAACACTAGTGCTATTAGTCTCACTAAAAATCCCATTCAACATTCAAGGACTAAGCATATAGAGATAAGACACCATTTCATTAGAGATCATGTTCAAAAAAATGATATTGTACTTGAATTTGTTGATACCTTGCATCAATTAGCGGATATGTTCACCAAGCCACTTGATAGAGATAGATTGTGCACTATTAGAGGTGAACTTGGATTAATGAATGCACCATGATTATATTCAATATTTTGTTCTTAATCGGTATGAGTAATTTAATGATATTGATTTTGTTTATAAACTTGTTTCAATGATGTTTGAACATTGAATGCATTGTTTGATGTTTCAAAGTTTGTTTTATTGTTGAAAATGATACACATGTTGGACTTAAACTAGTACTTATGTGTTATATGTGTATTTGATGAGTATGTTCGATTGCTTTATTCATTTTGGACAATTGTAGATGCATTTAGAATTATAAAATTGCATAAATAATGTCCAAAATTTGAAAATTATAAGTTTTGGAATGAAAAACCATAAGTTTTCAAAGGTATTTTTGACTGTAATTGCATATGGGATCAATCCCATATGAATTAAATGGATCCCTCTGCCCAAACCCAAATTTAAAAGCCAAAACCCAAAATTTTCCAAGCAGGGATCGATCCCCTTTGAATATGGGATCGATCCTATTTGAACAAGGGATCAATCCCATAAAGAGAGGATCAATCCCCTCCTGCCTGATGCGTCTATACGGGCGCGTGAACCCCGCCCTAGTCAGTCTCTCATCTATCCTTCCTCTGTTATTCGAACTCTCTCAACCTTCTTACCCCAATCTTTCAACTTTCTCAATTTTTCCTTAAAATTTCTTCATTCCAACACCTATAATCATCACCACTTCATATTTCTTTCATAATTTTCATAATTTCCATACCCAAATCTCTTCATTCTCTCCAAATTTTGAAAATCCCCTTTCAAATCCTAACCCACATATTTTCAACAAATTTCGAAAGTCAACTCCTTCATTCACGTTTTCTTTGAATTTTCTACACAAATTCATCATCTTTTTCACCTCTTTAGACAATTTCATCCAAAACCCAACTCAAAATCACCTCTAAAAATAACCACCCACCATGTGTTTAATAAAAAGCCTCACTCAAAAATCCTACACCACCCAAATCCGGCTCTCTCCTAGAAAACCCCTTCAAATCCGTTGTTTTCGAGTTCGGTCACCTCAAAACACCTCCTTTCATCATTTGGCATGAATTCCTTTCAACGGTTTTGTCCAAAACACCACCTAAATTCGACACCAGCCAAGTGTTCGACAAAAGTCCCAAACCACTGTCCACTCTTCAAATGGCTCCCAGAATAAAAGTCACCGCTAAACGCAAATCAACCTTCGAGGCATCCTTTTTCCAAAAGAGCCGCACCTTTCGACACACGCTTTTGACTCGTGCTTTCCAAACTCTCAGGCTCAAGCCAAATTCTATGCTTCGTTTGCTAAAGTGCAGATTAAAAAGACTCGTGTGATTGACGTGAACTTCCTCCGGGTGTTCGACTTACATTATCTCACACATCTTGAGACGTTCAGATGGTTGCCCTTTATTTCCTTCAACTATCCCATGCATGAGAACCTCGTACGTGCATTCTTTAGCAATGCCACGTTCAACCGCGAGGACAATGACACCAACGGTGGGATTGTACGTGAGATCAAGACCTATCTAATGGGTCGAGAAATAATTGTCACACAAGAATCTTTAGCACGAGTGCTTGAAATTCCGAACTAGGGAGGAACCCATGAGGAAGGTTTCTTTTTTGATGATATGAGCACACTAAAAAGGCTGCCTCACTTCTTCCATTGCATGACCGGCTATTACATATCATCATCTAGCACGTCTTTCGACCATTAGGCACCAAGTACTCCAACCTCCGTAATTCTGACTACTGGTGGCTCCATATGTTCCGTTCTAATCAACGACCCAACCTTGCATATTTTATCTTCATCGATCTCCTCCGCGTCATCAGAGGCTCGGAGCGCACATTAGTCTTTGGTATGGTCTTAAGCTATTACATCAAAGCAATTGGGATCGATGTGTCTTGTGATCTGGGAGTCCCGCACTCCAAAAGCACCATGATTGGACTCCAAACGATTCACAAGATAGGCTATCAACAAAACGACAATGGTGAATAGATCCGAGTTCATGCCAAATGTGTAGACGAGCATGGTGATGATGATGTTAATGCACCACAGGATGCTCAACAAGTGATACCCACGGTTGGTGCCTCATCCTCCTCTTCCGCGCCTCTTGACAATCAAACGATCATTGACGCTTTTATAAGCAGGTTTGACTCGCTTCAAACTAATTTTGCAGCGCTTCAAACCCATTTTGATACACGGATGGATAGGTTTGACGAACAATTTGTCTCTCTTCGTCAACATGTTGCCACCGAATCTGCATCTCTTCGACACCATGTCGATACGAGGTTGTCGAACATGCAAAACAACTATCAAACCATATCGGCAATCGTTAACAACATGGACACCCGATTTCGGGACATGCCTCCATGGCTTGCAATTCCTCCACCCTCCGATCACAGTGATCAATCTCCATAGGATGTTTCGGGCTTGGCTTCGACATATTTCGGTCTCAATTTGGCTTTTGCACATTATTATATATATTTGAACTTCAATGCTTTCGTATTTTCAATTTGGACATTATCTATGTAATTTCGTATTTCTCATGTTTTTATCTTTGAACTTACAATTATCTTTCTCATATATATATATATATATATATATATATATGTTTATGCAATTGAGACTTTGTGCATATGGTGGATATTGCTTTATTGGCTATTGCTTTGGTGGATATTGCTTTGCTGATTAGATCTTGCTTTGTTGTTGGATATTGCTTTGTTGTTGGAATGTTATTTTCTTTAGGTATATTGATATATTGCTCTTGGATTGCTATATTGTATACCCCTTAGCTTTGAATTGATTTTATTTTTGATATTACAAAAAGGGAGAGAAAGTTTCATATTAACAAATTTGCTATTTAAATATGTGCTTACATGTTCTAACTCTCTAAATATGAATTATGTTGTATATTGTGCTTAAATGCTTGTGGACATTGTGGATTGTCCATTCTTGTTCCTTATTTGTTTTTGTAAAATTTGAAAGAATGCTTTAATTAAGGGGGAGTTTTTATTGAAAATCTTTATCTTTTTAATTAAGGGGGAGTTTTTACAAGCAAATTTATCTTAAATTTTGTCATATCAAAAAGGGAGAGATTGTTAGCTATATTAGCTTTGAATTGATCTTAATTTTGAAATGACAAACTTTTAAGCTTAATTGGCTTGAAATTAAATTATTTTTAATTTAGCATTTTTCGATGAATAATTTTGATAATATTTTGAAAAATGCTAAAATATTTTAAACTCCTTATTTTTCTCAAAAATACATGTTCTTAAATAAATATATATATATATATATCTATATATATATAAATGTTTAAAATGTTTTTGAGACAAGTTGACCTCTCTTGAAAACCAAAGAAAGCATTTTTAGTAAGAGGGATTGATCCCTTGAGAGTTAGTAGCTAATTAACTTTGCAAGACAGTAAGGGATCGATCCCTTCAAGGAAATGATTGATCCCTTGACTCCAACGGTCATATTTTTAAAGAATAAAAATGAGGGATAGATCCCTGCAATCATAGGATCGATCCCATGCGTACTACACTGACTTCCAAGTACGATTTTTTGAAAAAAGAACGGCTCTATTCCACATTAAATGATCCCAAACGACCATATTTGTTATTGAAGGCATAAAAGGGTGTTTCCAACACTTCCAATATTAAGAGACTCCAAGAGAAGCAATTCAAAGCAAGAATTTTCATATTCTCGCTAAGCTTTCAAGTGTTCATTATGCTTAAGCTTAAATTCATATTGTATTTATTTTATCATTGTAATAGTCTCTTCACATATAGTGCTTAAACTCAGTAAATACTTTTCTATTAGAGGATCATTTTAGTTTGCAAACAAATCTTCATTTTCTAAAGGGGTTTGAGATTTTGAATGACTTGTTCTTAAGAAATTGGGTAGAATTCTTAAAGGGTCAAAAGGGTTCTATCTAAGCCTCAAAAGATAGTGATTGTAAGGTTATGCCTTAACCTCAAAGGTAATTTTTTACTAGTGGATTGGTGAAGCATCTTGGCAAGGAAGTGTCAAAAAGAGAAGATGTAGGCACCAAGTGGAAGTACCGAACCTCTATACATCGAGTGTTTGATCCTCTTTCCTTACTCTTTATTTTAATTACTTGTGTTGTTCATTTATTTTATATTAAATTTGATTTCTTAATTTCCAAAAATTAAAAATTCAAATTTATTAGTGAAAATTTTAAAAATCAATTAAACCTTCTTGGTTAATCTCTACACTTGAGCTAACATAATTAATAAAAAAGGTTAATTTTTTTCCCGACGGGTCTATTACGATCATAAATCAATCTATGAATCAACATGCGGATCAACTCCTTTAAATATATCATTTAAAATAAAAACAAAAAAAAAACTAATTTTTTTTTTGTAAAAAAAACTTGTCACGTATCAAACTCTTTTGCTCGACACGTGTCAAGCTTAAACCCCATTAGAGATTTGTTTATTTATATATATATATATATATATATATAGTTTATAAATAACCCAAAGTAACAATATATTTGGAGTAAAACTAAAAACCCTAGATTAAATTTTAATTATAAGTTTCAACTGCTAGGGTTTGAACTTTGAACCCAAAGGGATAACAAGAAAATTTGGAGAAACATTCTAGAGATGAAAAAAACAACATAGGAAAGGAAAGGGAGAGTAATAGCCCTAACCCCGCTACGATTCTTGGCTATTGCCTCAAAAACATAACCGTTTTTAAGATAAATGTCTCCTAAAAATTCAACGTTTATTTTTCCCAAAAAAAAAAAATAATAATTACAAAAAAAAAAGGAAAACGAGAAAAAGTTAAAAATGAAAGAAAAAACGAAAGTGGAGCAAGAGAGAAAAGTGATAAGAAAAAAAAAGATTACTAAATGATAAATAAAAATGCTAGGTTTTTTTTTTCTTGTCAAACAAAAAGAAATTAGGGTTTTGTTTTTAGATTATTTGAGGTAGAAATTGGGCGTAAGTTTTCTTTTTTTTTTGTTAGTAGTAGCATATGAAGAAAAAAAATTAGGGTTTTGTTTTTAGTTTATTTGAGGTAGAAATTGAGGCGTAAGTTTTTTTTTTTTTTTTTTAGTAGTAGCATATGAAAAACAACTTCTATATTTAAAAAAACAAAAATATTTTAAAATTTCTAAATTTTTTTTATAAGTGTAGTATTTTTTTATTAATTTATTTTTTGCTATCAATCTATTTATTTATTTATATTATCATTTTTTTGTAAAATATTTTACGAAAAATTATGATCCTAGAAATTAACAAGATAAGTTAAGATATAATAAAAAAATATAAAATAAAATATATGATAATCTTTTAATTTGTTTGTGTAATTAAAAAAATTTCACTCCTGATTTTGCTTTGTTTGGTAGAGAAAGGCCCTATGTTGCCAGATGACTGTTTTTGTGTATAATACTACTATATCTTATACTTAATCTTTTCTTCATTAATTAAATTAATTAATTTTATCTTAATCTTCAAAATAAATCTAACCAGAAAGTTCATTAATATAATTTTTGGCTAAAATAATATAAAAATTTATGAAATTTACTTAGATAAGTCTTATACTTTCCTTGCATCAAAATAAATTTTTAATTTTTAATTTGCATCTAAATAATATTTAATCATTAATTTGTATCCAAATAGATTTTTAACTTTTAATTTATATTTAAACAAGTTCTTAACATAAATCAATTACTCATTTGAAATAAAAATTTATTTATATTCAAATTAAAAATAATTTATTTGCATACAATAAAAATATAAAAATTTACTTAAAAAATCAAAATAATCTAAGTTTTTAAAAATATTTTAACCATAATTTTTCAATAAAATATTAGTATTAGGTTTGGTAGAACGATTTTTTTTTGTTGCTCTCTACTTTAAATATGAATTTATGCCATCTTTTTTTTTTAATTACTATTTTGGTATTTTAATAATAAATATGGATATTTATCTTTGCTAGTACTAGTATTTAATTATGACCAAGTACGATTTTTTGAAGAAAGAACGACTCTATTCCGCATTAAATGATCCCAAACGACCATATTTGATATTGAAGGCATAAAAAGGTGTTTCCAACACTTCCAATATTAAGAGACTCCAAGAGAAGCAAATCAAAACAAAAAATTTCATATTCTCTCTAAGCTTTCAAGTGGTCATTGTGCTTAAGCTTAAATTCATATTGTATTCATTTTATCATTGTAATAGTCTCTTCACATATACTGCTTAAACTCAGCAAACACTTCCCTATTAGAGGATCATTTAGTTTGCAAACAAATCTTCATTCTCTAAAGGGGTTTGAGATTTTGAGTGACTTGTTCTTAAGGATTTGGGTAGAATTCTTAAGGGGTCAAAATGGTTCTATCTAAGCCTCAAAAGATAGTGATTGTAAGGTTATACCTTAACCTCAAAGTTAATTGTTCACTAGTGGATTGGTGAAGCATCTTAGCATGGAAGTGCCAAGAAGAGAGGACGTAGGCACCAAGTGGAAGTGCTGAACCTCTATACATCGAGTGTTTGATTCTCTTTCCTTACTCTTTATTTTAATTACTTGTGTTGTTCACTTATTTCATATTAAATTTGATTTCTTAATTTTCATAAATTAAAAATTCAAATTTATTAGTGAAAATTTTAAATATCAATTCACCCCCTCTTGATTAATCTCTACACTTGAGCTAACATAATTAATAAAAAAGGTTAATTTTTTTCCTGACGGGTCTATTACGATCATAAATCAATCTATGAATCAACGTGCGGATCAACTCCTTTAAATATATCATTTAAAATAAAAACAAAATAAAAACTATTTTTTTTAAAAAAAAAAAAACCTTATCACATGTCAAACTCTTTTGCGACACGTGTCAAGCTTAAACCCCATTAGAGATTTTTATTATTTATATATATATATATATATGTAGTTTATAAATAACCCAAAATAACAATATATTTGGATTAAAACTAAAAACCTTAGATTAAATTTTAATTATAAGTTCCAACTGCTAGGGTTTGAACTTTGAACCCAAAGGGACAACAAGAAAAATTGGGAAAACATTCTAGAGATGACAAAACGGCATAGAAAAGGGAGAGCACTAACCCTAACCCCGCTACGATTCTTGGCTATTGCCTCAGAAACATAACCGTTTTTAGGATAAATGTCCCCTAAAAATCCAACGTTCATTTTTCCAGAAAAAAAAAAGTAATAATTACAACAACAAAAAATAGGAAAATGAGAAAAAGTTAAGGAATGAAAGAAAAAAATAAAGTGGAGCAAGAGAGAAAAGCGACAAGAAAAAAAATAAAGATTACTAAATGATAAATAAAAATGCCGAGATTTTTTCTTGTCAAACAAAAAGAAATTAGGGTTTTGTTTTTTAGTTTATTTGAGGTAGAAATTGAGGCGTAAGTTTTTTTTTTGGTTAGTAGTAGCATATGAAGAATAACCTCTATATCTAAAAAAATATTTTTAAAATTCTAAATTTTTTTTATAAGTGTAGTTTTTTTTATTAATTTATTTTTTGCTATCAATCTATTTATTTATTTATATTATCATTTTTTTGTGAAATATTTTATGAAAAATTATGATCATGGAAATTAACAAGATAAGTTAAAGATATAATAAAAAAATATAAAATAAAATATATGATAATGTTTTAATTTGTTTGTGTAATTAAAAAAATTTCACTCCGGATTTTGCTTGTTTGGTAGAGAAAGGTCTTACGTTGCCAGATGATTGTTTTTGTCTATAATACTACTATATCGTATCCTTAATCTTTTCTTCATTAATTAAATTAATTAACTTTATCTTAATCTTCAAAATAAATCTAACCATTTGGAAATTTGATTAAAATAATTTTTGGCTAAAATAATATAAAAATTTATGAACTTTACTAATTTACTTAGATAAGTCTTATACTTTCTTTGCATCTAAATAAATTTTTAGTTTTTAATTTGCATCTAAATAATCTTTAATTATTAATTTGTATCCAAATAGATTTTTAACTTTTAATTTATATTTAAATAAGTTCTTAACATAAATCAATTACTCATTTGAAATAAAAATTTATTTATATTCAAATTAAAAATAATTTATTCGCATACAATAAAAAATCAAAATAATCTAAGTTTTTAAAAATATTTTAACTATAATTTTTCAATAAAATATTAGTAGCGATTAGGTTTGGTAGAACGATTTTTTTTGTTGCTCTTTACTTTAAATATGAATTTATGCCATTTTTTTAATTACTATTTTGGTATTTTAATAATAAATATGGATATTTATCTTTGCTAGTACTAGTATTTAATTATGACCTTACATTAGTATATTCACGTGTGCTTTTCTAATTAGTTATTATTATTATTATTATTACTAAATTAAAGGAGCATAATTACCAAATTTAAGGAATAAAATAGTGACACTTAATAGATCTCGAAATTCAAATTTTGATATCTACGATTCATCTTTATATTCTCAAATTATAATCTATTTTGCACAAAAAAATTGTTATTATTGTTATTATATATATATTAATGTTGTGCATATTGTGCACCTAGTAGTTTATCAAAGTTAAAAATTAAAAAAAAAAAAAAAAAGGATCATCCCAAAAAGGATTAAACTTGGAAAATTTATTTCATCCGACATTTCTAGAGTTTTTAGCCCATAAACCAGTTAAATTAGGAAAAACTAGAATTAAGCCTCGAGTATGTTGGTTTTTTTTTTTAATTTTTTTAATTTTTAATTAATTAATAATAAAATTTAAATTAAATTTTGTTAAATAATAATAATTTATTTAATTTTTAAATTATAATAATATTAATATAATAATATTTTATTAATTTTAAAATTTAAATTTATAGTAATTGTTTATTTATAAATTACATAATATAAATGCATTTTCAAATGTTATTTTTATGTATTTTTAAAATATTTAGACCTTATGATATAGTGTACATTTTTATTTATAGGAGGTAAAAAAAAATTAATGAAAAATAAAAAAATAAAATTGTGATTTGTATTTTATTTTCTCGTAGGATCGACTTAAAATTAAAAAAACTAAAACTAAAAAAAATAAAAAAATAAAGAAAAAGAAAAAAAACAGCTCGCTGTCAAGCAAAGGAGCTTAATACGTGTGTAACATTGACTAGCAGCAATAATCAAGCAAAGAAGCTTAACACGTGTGTCATACTGATTAGCAGCAAGTTTATTTTGTTTTCTTTTTTTTTTCGAGCGGGTCGGGTACGTATCCTAAATCGATTTGCGAGTCAACGTGCGGACCAACCCTTTAAATAAATCATTTAAAATAAAATAAAAAGTAATTAATAAAATAATGTTTTTTTTTAAAATTTCGAATGAGTCGGGTACGGATCTTAAATCGATTCCCAAGTCAACGTAATATCATTTAAAATAAAAACAAAAAAAAAACTTTTTTTTAATAAAAAAACCTTATCACGTGTCGAACTCTTTTGCTCGACACGTGTCAAGCTTAAACCCCATTAGAGATTTTATTTATTTATATATATATATATATATATATATAGTTTATAAATAACCCAAAATAACAATATATTTGGAGTAAAACTAAAAACGTTAGATTAAATTTTAATTATAAGTTCCAACTGCTAGTATGGGACAACAAGAAAATTTGGGGAAACATTATAGAGATGACAAAACGTAATAGGAAAGAAAATGGAGAGTACTAACCCTAATCCCGCTACGATTCTTGGCTATTGCCTCAAAAACATAAATGTCTCCGAAAAATCCAAAGTTTATTTTTTTTTAAAAATAAAAAGAATAATTACAAAAAAATAAAAAAGGAAAACGAGAAAAAGTTAAATAATGAAAGAAAAAACGAAAGTAGAGCAAGAGAGAAAAGTGACAAGAAAAAAAAAATACTAAATGATAAATAAAAATGCCGGGTTTTTTTCTTGTCAAACAAAAATAAATTAGGATTTTGTTTTTAGTTTATTTGAAGTACAAATCGAGGCATAAATTTTCTTTTTTTATTAGTAGTAGCATATGAAAAACAACCTTATATCTAAAAACACAAACAAAAATATTTTTAAAATTCTAAAATTTATTTTATAAGTGTAGTATTTTTTTTTATTAATTTATTTTTTGCTATCAATCTATTTATTTAGTTATATTATCATTTTTTTGTGAAATATTTTATGAAAAATTATGATCTTGGAAATTAACAAGATAAGTTAAGATATAATAAAAAAATATAAAATAAAATATATGATAATCTTTTAATTTACATGTGTAATTAAAAAATGTTCTGCTTTATTTGGTAGAGAAAGGCTCTATGTTGCCAGATGACTCTTTTTTTTTTTGTCTATAATACTATTATATCTTATCCTTAATATTTTCTTCATTAATTAAATTAATTAACTTTATCTTAATCTTCAAAATAAATCTAACCATGAGATTTCATTAAAATAATTTTTGGCTAAAATAATATAAAAATTTATGAACTTTACTAATTTACTTAGATAAGTCTTATACTTTCCTTGCATCTAAATAAATTTTTAATTTTCAATTTGCATCTAAATAATCTTTAATTATTAATTTGTAGCCAAATAGATTTTTAACTTTTAATTTATATTTAAATAAGTTCTTAGCATAAATCAATTACTCATTTGAAATAAAAATTTATTTATATTCAAATTGAAAATATTTTTTTTGCATACAATAAAAATTTACTTAAAAAATCAATAAGTTTTTAAAAATATTTTAACCATAATTTTTCAATTAAATATTAGTAGCGATTAGGTTTGGTAGAACGATTTTTTTTTTCCTCTTTACTTTAAATATGAATTTATGCCATCTTTTTTTTTTAAAAATTACTATTTCGGTATTTTAATAATAAATATGGATATTTATCTTTGCTAGTACTAGTATTTAATTATGACCTTACGTTAGTATATTCACGTGTGCTTTTCTAATTAGTTACTAAATTAAAGGAGCATAATTACCAAATTTAAGGACTAAAATGATACTAAAAGAAATTAATTTTACTAATAATTGAGCACATGATTAGTTATATGTAAATGTCATTCATTCTCTCTTTCTCTCTTTCTCTCTCTTCATAATTTTTTTCCTCTGATTTCTTGTTTTGTAGCCACAAGATGGGCATGTAAATGTTGTGGGATAAAACAATACTTACAAAAGACAAATGAAATATGGTAAAATGAGAAACTTGCTAGGGAAACCTTGCAATTAAAGCTTTACTCACAACAATAAGAATTAGTCTTCCGGGCTTGCGTTTGTGGGAGTTTCTCTGAAGTCTTATGTTATGCAAGGTTATGGCTCAAGATCCATCATTGATTGATCTTTGGGACTGGTTGAGTTTAGTCAGTTGATAGAGATAGTCAGTTTAACTTTTCAAATAATTGAGAGGTTGTTTTTTGTTGTTGTTTTGAGGAGAACAATGTCAGAAGAGTTGGATAGCCTATGGCAGAATTTTTCACTCACGGAAGAAGAAAAAGATTGGGTAGAGGCAGATGGTTTGGGAGATAGTAGCAATAATGAGGAATGTCAAAAATGGATGGTGGCCAAGTTATTAACGACTCGACCATATAACAAAGAGGCAATGATTAATACTCTGAGAGTTGTGTGGAAATTGTCCAAAGAATTTGAGGCCATCGTACTGGATGCAAACTGCTTTCTATTCAAATTTGCAACAAAAAATGACAAGAAGCGTGTGCTGGAAGGATCGCCTTGGTCTTTTGATAAGAACCTAATTGCACTCAAGGACTATAATGGAGATCTTAGACCCTCTGATTACACGTTTAACAAGGCCACTTTTTGGATTCGGGGGTATGGACTTCCATTGAAGATGATGACTGGGGAAATTACTGGAAAAATTAGGGGGAAGCTGGGTACGTATCAGGGTATGGAGAACAACACGTCAAAGCATGGATGGGGCAGATGGCTAAAGATTAGAGTATAGATTGATATAACCAAACCATTGGGAAGATGCATAGCCATTGTTGGAAATAATGGTGGACAGATGGTACGAGGGCTATTAAAATATGAAAGAATGCCTACATTTTGTTATGAATATGGTATGATTGGACATAGCGAAGTGGAATGCGCAGAGGAAGTGCAGCAGGAAGAGGGAGAAACAAAGTCAAAATCTTATGGGGAATGGATGAGAGCATCACCAATGGGGAAGAAAAGCTACATGGGCAAAAGGTAAATAGAAGGAACTCAGAAAAAAGGAAGGTAAAACAACAAAGATGGGGTTCCAAGAGATGGCTGATGGAGCGGAGAGTGGTGGTAGACTGAGACCAGGGGAGGCCAACGACGGAGGAGCCAAGAAACAATTAATTTTGGAAAGTCAAGCAATTGAAGGAGCTAATCAAGTGCCCGTGATGTAAGGAGATATACAAGGAAAGAGAGGTAGTATAGGAAAGGACACTGATTACAATGGGATCTCACAGAATCCCTTAAATGCAGCTGTTTCAGTGTCAACTCCTGCATATGGAAGAGGGCTAAAGTTAAGGGATTCTAATGGAGAGGAAATCACTGGAGGAGTGGCAATTTTGATTAATAATTGTGGTAATGTGGGGACAGATACTGAGGTGGAAAAAATGACTAATGTTTCATGCAACGTGGGACAAACTACTGAGGTGGAAAGAGTACTTGATCAAGAACCAACTGATAGTGCAACTGAGACACTAGAGGAAGTGGTAAGAGTGATTGAAACTGAGTCAGGGAATACAGATATTGTAAATGATGTCAGAGACAAAAGAAAGGGAAAGCAAACCTGGAAGAAGAAGGCACGACAGATGGGAATAGGACAGACTGAAGAAGGGACACATTGTGGAAAAAAAATATGAGGAATACGGGATACATAGTGATAGAATAGAGATTGTTCACCAGGAGAAAAGGAGTAAAGAGGTTAAGCAGAATGATTTTTCCTTGAATGAAAAGGCGGAGACTGGATGCCAGTCCCTCCTACACCAATAAAGTGTATAGCTTGGAACTGCCGTGGGCTTGGGAACCCACGAGCAGTTAAAGCTCTAAAGGAGCTAGTCCGGAATGAAGATCCCCATGTAATTTTCCTGTCTGAAACAAAATTACATGTTAAAAAGATTGATAGGATTAGAAGAGTTTGCAAAATGGGCTTTTGTTTTGGTATGAGTTCTGTGGGAGCTAGTGGAGGTTTAGCCATGATGTGGAAAGATGATATTCAACTACACCTTACTAGTTTTTCAAAAAATCATATTGATATGGAAGTGGAGAACAATCCAAAAGGTATGCAATGGAGAATTAATGGAATTTATGGTGAACCAGATAATAGAAAAAGAGGTGAGACTTGGAATCTTTTAAGGCAGCTGGCTGGCCAGTCAGCCAAACCTTGGCTATGCTTAGGAGATTTTAACGAAATTCTCTGGAATTATGAAAAAACTAGTAACTGTTTGTGAAGGGAAAATCAGATGGTGGACTTTCGAGAGGCTTTAGAGGATAGTGGACTTTATGATCTCGGATATACAGGGCCATGGTTTACATGGGAAAGGGGTCGAACTGCTGCCAACAATGTACGAGAAAGGCTGGATAGAGGTGTGGCAAATGGAAGTTGGATTGATATATTTAGTTCTTATGAGGTAAAACACTTATTTGCTTTAGTATCTGACCATAATCCTATACTGATCAATACTGTTGTAAAGAGAGTGATAAGAAAACCAAGGAGGAGATAACAATTCAGATTTGAGGCTATGTGGGTCAAGGAATCTGAATGTGAAAACATTGTGAACCAAGCCTGGAGACATGATGAATAATCTGAATTGCAGGGAAAGTTGAGACAAACAGGTGACAAGCTATCTAGGTGGCACAAAGCAACTTTTCAAAAAATGAAAGAAGAGATAAACATGACCAGGTCTGAAATTCAGCAAGCCTATACCTTAAACCCAGCAATGGAACCTTGGAGAGAATACAGTCCTTAAAAGGAGAGTTGAACTCTTTACTGGAGAAAGAGGAAACTTATTGGAGACAAAGATCAAGAGTGGATTGGCTAAGAAAAGAGAGGGTGACAAGAATACTTCTTTTTTTCATAGTCAAGCATCTCAAAGAAAAAGAACCAACATGACCCAGGGTCTGATGAATGTAGAGGGTGTATGGTGTGAGGATGAGGATGCGGATGCGGATGCAGATGATATGACTGATATATCTATTGGTTTTTACAAGGATTTATTTTAGTCCCAAAACACAATGCAATTTGATGATGTTATTGAAGCTATTAAACCTTGTGTAACTACTGAGATGAATGAGGAACTGCTAGCAGGTTTCAAGGCTGAGGAAATAGCTGTGGCAATAAAGCAAATGCACCCCACAAAGGTCCCAGAACTAGATGGTATGCTTGTTTTTTTTTTCCAAAATTTTTGGCATATAGTAGGAAATGATGTTACAAGTTTTTGCTTAATTTGTTTAAATGGTGAGGAATCTTTAAATGTTGTTAATAGTACTAACATCATTCTAATTCCAAAAACCAAAAACCCTAAGAATATTAACCAGTTTTGTCCTATTAGCCTATGCAATGTTGTCCATAAGATTATCTCAAAAGTGATTGTAAATAGGCTCAAACATATCCTTCCCTATTGTATTAGTGAGAATCAAAGTGTTTTTGTGCCTGGCAGATTAATTTCTGACAATATTCTGGTGGCATATGAGCTTTTACACACATTGAAAAAAAAGAAAAAAAGAAGAGAGGGTTTTTTTGCATTAAAACTAGACATGAGTAAAGCTTATGATAGGGTGGAATGGAATTTTCTTAGGGCAGTCATGGAAAAACTAGGATTTGATTTGAGATGGATCAAAATTATTATGAACTGTGTAACAATTGTTTCCTATTCCATAGCTGTTAATGGCAGGAAATCTGATATTTTTCAACCTGAAAGAGGCCTCAGACAAGGTAATCCACTTTCACCTTGTTCCTATTGTGCACAGAAGCTCTATCTTCTTTACTTGAAAAAGCTCAGAGAGAGAGGTTGATTCATGGAATTTATGCAAGCCGCAATGGACCCAAAGTTACTCACTTATTTTTCGCTGATGACAATTTTCTTTTTGCAAGAGCAAATAAGACTGAAAGCGAAAGAGTGAAGAACGTGCTAAAGAGGTATGAGAAAAGCTCGGGCCAGATGATTAACTTTGAAAAGTCATCTTTGTGTTTTAGCAGAAACATGAATGAACAGCAGAAATTACAAGTAAAAAATACCCTGGGTATTCAGATATGTACTGAACCTGATAAATATCTAGGATTACCACCCAATGTAGGAAGAGATAAAAACAGGGCGTTCAAATGTTTGAAGGACAGAATAGAAGCCAGGATTAGAAGTTGGTATGGGAGGTTGCTATCACAAGGAGGCAAGGAGATTTTCCTAAAAGCAATTATTCAGACTATGCTAGCATATGCCATGAGCTGTTTCTTGCTTCCAAAACCATTCTGTAATGACACAAACAGATTGATAAGAAGTTACTGGTGGAAGCAAGATGGGAACAAGAGGGGCATACATTGGATGAGCTGGAAAAGATGTGTGAATCAAAGTACAGTGGGGGGATGGGTTTCAGAGACATGAGAAAGTTCAATATGGCACTCTTAGCAAAACAGGGGTGGAGACTGCTCACTTGCAATACAACATTGGTGCATGGAGTGCTAAAAGCTAAATATTTTCCTAGGTCCTCTTTCCTGGATGCTAAACTAGGAAATAACCCATCACTGACATGGAAGAGTATATGGACTACTAAGGATGTCTTACAGAAAGGATTAAGGTGGAGAATAGGAAATGGCCAACAGATTCGAATCTGTACAGACAAGTGGATTCCTTCTAATCCTAACTTTTTACCTCAAACATTGAGGGGAAACTGGGATGAAAATGCACTGGTTATAGATGTTATGGATGAAGAAGGGAAGCAATGGAATTATAGCCTAGTGTATGAGATGTTCTCAAAAAATGAAGCACGTTCAATCTGTTCTATGCCTATAAGTCAGTTGGGTTTACCAAACAAGCTGATTTGGCATTATGAGAAATCTGGAAAATATACTGTTAAAAGTGGCTACAAATTACTATACAGAGAAAACACAAGCTTGACAGAACAAACAAATGCCCCAAGCAGCAGTTTATGGAGGAAAATCTGGGCAGCAGAAATACCAAACAAAATGAAAGTTTTTATGTGGAGAGTAGCTAATTGTATCCTACCAGTTATGGCTAATTTAGAAAAGAGGACAGTACTAGTGGATGTAGTTTGCTTCCGATGTCAACAAGCTGAGGAGATTGTGAACCACGCATTGCGCCATTGCCCTGTAGCAGAAGAAATTTGGCAATGTTTGAGGTTCCCATGGAATCTGCAACGTAATGCTTAGGAAGAGATACTTGGCTGGTAGAAGTGGCTGCAGCGCTGAATCAATCACAATTCTAACAGTTGGTTGTAACTCTTTGGGCAATTTGGATCAATAGGAATGATGAACTTCATGGCAAAACAGGAAAGAGTCAGTAGCTATAGCATCATCTATGACAAACTATTTAGTCGAGTTAAATCAGGCACAGATAAATGTGTCCAAAAAAACTGATGAAATAGTTAGGAGGAAGTGGAAGGCCCCTGAAGATGGTTTTTACAAGATCAATTTCGATGGTGCAATGGATATCAAGGGGGGCAAAGGGGGATTAGGAGTCATCTTTCGAAACTCAAGAGGAGAGGTAATGGGTGCCTTGTCAGCAAAAATTGAAGCCGTCTGTGATCCGATTATTGCTGAGGCAATTGCAGCTTCTAGAGCTATCGATTTTGCAAAAGACATGGGTTTACAGAAGGTTGTGTTTGGAAGAGATTCACTGAGGGTAATAAAGAAGTTGAAGGATAAAACTACTGATTTCTCTTCTATAGGGACGCTCATGGAGGAAGCAAGAATAAAGACAGTTTGTTTATGGTGTTTTCCTTTTCTCATACCAGAAGAGAAAACAATGAAGTAGCACACATGTTAGCCAAAAATGGGGTTGGGATACAAAACGACATGTACTGGGTAGAGGACTTTCCAGTTTTCATTTCTTATGTTATTTCTGCAGACTCTTGCAATATTCAAGTTTAATAAATGAAGTTATTACTTTAAAAAAAATATATATATATGGTAAAATGACAGAATTTTATATACGTTTATTGTTAATAGTTATTATTACGAACTAAACCTGTCCACGGGCCGGATAATCCACTCAACTCGATAGACTCGGCCTGTATTGGTCAAGCCTAGACAGGGTCGGTTCGGTCCGAATTACTATTTTTCAAATAAAAAATATTTTTTATTTAAATTTAATTATAATTTTTTTTAATAATTTATGAATAGTAAAACGAGCTTACAGGCCGGCCCAGGCCCGACCAGAAATGGGCTTGGGCAAGAGAAAATATTTTTTTTGGGCTGCGATCCGGCTTGGGCCATGGACACCACTATTACGAACTTAAGGCTTAATTTAGTTGTTATATGCAATCATCTTTAAAAAATAATATTTAATAGATCTCGAAATTCGAATTTCGACATATGCGATTCATCTTTATATTCTCAAATTACGATCTATTTTACACAAAAAGAATAATTATTATATATATATATATATTTTAAAGTTGTGCACATTGTGCACCTAGTAGTTTATCAAAGTCAAAAAAAAAAAAAAAAATCTGATCATCCCAAAAAGGATTAAACTTGGAAAAATTGTTTCATCCGACATTTGTAGAGTTTTTAGATTTTACAAATGGGATTAGTAGAGTGAAATATATCTTAAGATATATTTAAAAAATAAAATATATGATAATCTCTTAATCTCATTTGTGAAATTGAAAAACTTAACTATTAGATGTAGATGTCACTGTATAAAAAACGAAACTCTTGAAACCTAAAAATTCACAGTATTGCATAAAAAAAAAATTGAATTTTGACTTAAATTACAGAGAAAAAAAATGAGTCAGATATGAGAAGTTTTTATTTTTCAAATGAATTATATTTTGATTTCATATATCTCTCTCTCTCTCTCTCTCTCTCTTGAGGGTATGAATATTCGGATTTAGCTATTTTAATAATAGATAAATGCATTTATTATGGAACTAAAATATTGGGGTGCTCAATTTCAGTTTTTTTTTTGTCAATATTATGAGTGGTTCATTTTAAATTAAGAAAAAACATAAACTTGCCAAATATGTAAATTATGCAAAAATATGAAAAATCCAATAGGTCAAATCATAGTATAATGTATCTATTTTTTATTATTAATTAAACTAATAAATTAATAAGATTTTCTTCCAATTATTTTTTTTATTTTGATATATTTCTCAATAATAATGTTTGCATATAGTATTTGTTTTTCATCAAGATACCATGACTATGATGAGCATGGAAAGGAAGATTCCAAATTTACAAAATTTGATTAAAAATATGCTTATTTTAATTTAGTTTTTGAAAAAAAAAATCAAATTAAATCAAATCAAATTAAATTATTATTGAATTAAAATCAAATAATTTAACTTCGAATATTTTGATACTCAACTCGAATAATACGAAAAAAAAAAAAATCTTGTGAAGTTTTCTAGACTCCAATCCGAATTTTTTTCTTGTCTTACCAGCATACTACTTTGGTAAATGATAAGATTATAGTACACCATTACGATGATTATTGGATGGCTTTCTTTAATATTTTATATATTTTCATTATTACCCCTTAACATTACACAAATTCACACTTCTACCAATAATAAAGATGAATATTCCATTTTGCCAGCTGCCATGTGGGGTCAACTTATGGTGCACGCCGCCGTAGAGAATGAAACCGCGTGTTTACGTGGCAAGAAGTCGCACAGTTGGAAATTGGAATAATGGTCCCACCTTAAACCAAACAAAATAATCCTTCCAAAAAATTTAACCTTTTGATAGCCGCCACGTGGCACCGCGTATAACCTCTTTCTCTCTCATCCGACGGCGTTTACCAGTCTCTCTGTTTCTCATTTTCGCCTTTTTTTTTTTTTTTTTTCTCTCTTCTTCTTGTCGGCTCCTTTTCGCTTCCATTTTTCTCAACTAAACTTTCCCAGAAAGTTAGGGAGAAAAGAAAATTTCGTTTTCCTTCAAAATTGATATTTTGGAAACCCTAGATTACTTTCGGTTCTTTGGATTTTGGATGGGTTTAGCTCGCTATGCATCACTTACCTCGATTCTTTAGTGATAGAAAGGACTCGAATAGGAGCAAAAGAAAGCCGAGACTCGAACGCCTCAATGCAACGAAGCACATCGACTACGATGCAGCGTCGTTTTCTTCGTCTCTCGATGATTCCTCTTCATCTTCTTCTCTAATCACACGATCGCTCGATTTACCCGATAAAACCAGCTTCCGTCTTCAAGGAATCGACGGAGAGTTAGATCGAATTTATCAGAGCTTGGGCCTTACTGGGCCTGAAGATTTTTCCATCCCAACCGCCGCTTGGGAGGCCCGTAAAATCAGATCGTCGTCGGATCTTCTACCTCGGTCCAGATTAAACCGATTGGATAGCCCTAAAGAAGAGGCAGGCCAAGTAAAAGACGGCACTGAAGTAACCGTAGCTGAATTATCTGATAGGGCTTTGACTACTGGGTTGACTGGGGACGACTCGGCCGAGTTAAAGTTAAGCGAGTGCTGCATTTCTGATAGAATTGTGGTGGATGATACTACTACAATCGAGTTGAAGTCAAACGCGTGTTGCGTTTCGTATGCTGCTGGTGGAGGAGGTAATAATGGAATTAAAGGGGCTAGGCCACCGTTTTTAAAGCCGCCGCCGGGTGTGAAGCTACCGGCGATCGATAACGGGTGCTCCACTTGGGATCTGTTTAGGGATTTTGGTCCCGAAGATGATAGAGGGTGCGTGGTTCCGGTTCACTTGCATTCGTCTTCCGTTGAAGAAGATAAAGGAGAGGAGGGTGGGGGTAATGAAGAAAATACTAAGGAGGAGGAGAATTTACTGAGAATAGGAGAGACTGCGGTGCTTTCAGAGTCGTGTTCGTTTACGACTTCGAATGATGATGATTCTTCGAGTACTACAACGGAGCCTATGTCAAATATTTCCCCTAATGGTATGTTCAAGAGGACAATTACTTATTGGGAGAAAGGTGAACTTCTGGGGCGTGGATCATTTGGATCGGTTTTCGAAGGGATTTCTAAGTAAGTGATTCCATACTGCCTATAATATAACGTCCGACTTTATTTTCATGTTGATCAGATGCTTAGGTTGTTTTTATTTCAAGTTATCTTTTGATATGTGCAAACTATTTTGGGTATTGCCTTAATTCCACATAATCATAATTTTGTCACTTGGGGCGGCACTTTTTTTAGAGATTAGAAAGCATCTAGTGTTAGGAGGTGTTATTGGTGTTAGTTAAGCATCTAAGAAAGCGCCTTTCTATAGCCCCTTAATTCTTTAGAGAGTTCCGTTTTACATGTTTGGATTGACGGATTAATGATGGTTGCATCTTAGGATTGCTAGATATCATTTATATAGTGAACTCCAATGGTGACTACTTTTTGGACATCTCATGTTTTTGCTGTCTCAAACATTAATGGATTGATGTATTTTAGCCTTTAGGGGACCATCTGTCTTTATGTGCTCTACTTTTTTGCTGCTTGAAGTTTTGCATAATTGATAATTTGATATACCCAAGTAGGCATTTTTTGGGTCTATTTGTGGATATTTAGGAACTCCTGTCTCTATGCTGAGTAATGGCATAGAGAACTAAATACCTGAGTTAAGTCCATCATTTACTTTTGCTTTGAAATAGGTTTTGATTATCAAATTCAGTCTAAGTTTTCAGTGATCCTATTTGGTTAGGAACTGGTTCACTGGAGATATCTTGTTCTATATAGTCGATTTCAAGATGATGAATTTAGTTGTTTACTGTTGTTGAAGAGTTGAGAAATATAAATTCAGGGAAGCAACATTGCACTAGGATCTTTGAGATATGGAGCTAATTGCAGAGATTTTGGATTATCTAAGGCTCTAAGCTATGTGATGTCATTTTCTTGGAGTCACAGAAGAAATCATTGGTCATAAAATTTTTCAGAATAGCATAGGAAAGCCCATTTTATCCTACTAGCAATTTCTTGGTTGTCCACTTGTCCAATAAATTATGTATTGCTTTTGTTTAGGAAAGAAAATTTTTCTTTAATCATGCTATACTAATTACTTATCCATTCATTTTCTGTAGCGATGGATTCTTTTTTGCCGTGAAGGAAGTTTCATTGCTTGATCAAGGAATTCAGGGAAAGCAAAGTATTATCCAACTTGAACATGTGAGACAGATCTTGACTTTTACTTCTTTAAATGTTCATTTTCTTTTGTGCTAATCAATCGTTTTTCTTGAAATATCCATCTTCTTCTTGTTTCTGTCTATTTAATTTCTTTATTTCCTTTCTTTTTCAGGAGATTGCTCTTTTAAGTCAGTTTGAACATGAAAACATAGTTCAGTATTATGGCACAGATAAGGTACTAATTTGTGACATTTACCTGAATTACTGGAATTGATTACTTTGGATTTTCTTTGATTTTTATCAAAATTGTAACCACTTAAACTAAAAATTTGTTTCTTTTGTTTTTGTTTTTAAAGTTTTTAGAACACAAAAACACCCTATTGTTTGGCTACTTAATGCTCTTAACTAATTTGTAATTTCATCTGTAACATTTTAGCCTCCTCTCTCCTATGTTTTTTCCCCATCAAAATAGATATTAAACAAAAAATTCTTAATATAGCCATTTGAAATGTATTTTTTTTAACCTAAGCAGTATTTTTTTCTTTAAAAATTAAATTTGACAAAATGTGCGCTCCCACAGAAATTTTTAATGGGAAAAAGAAAACATGGCTTATCCTGGGGCAGAGTGTAAAATTTGCCAATAAGAGTGTGTTAAAATATAGGGAGCTTAATTTCTGGTGGGCTTTGCATGGTTTTGTCCTCTGAGTCATCTGTACCTGTTGAAAGGTTCTTTTGCTGCAGCTGTTTGAGGCTATTTTGCTTTGCTAATCTTCAAGTGTTACTGGATTACTGCACTACAATGTTTGACTATTAGATATCTACCTCACCCAGTTTATTCTTGCATTATTTTTTATTAACCTTAAAAGTTTCGTTCTTCATAGTAATTTTAAGAGTTAAATTCTACCCCTTAGCAAGGGAAACGAGTTTCCCCTTAATACATGACTTTTTTTTTCTCAGCGAAGCTTAATACATGAAATTACTATCTGTAAAAAATTATGTTTCATGGCACAAAGATCGCCAGGAATGAAATATCACAACTATGATATTCTTGCATTATAAGAAAGGCCTTAATGCCAAAGTTTATGTTTAATGTAGCCTTTTCTTGTTTAGCTATAGAGAGCTGGTTGAAAAGAAAAAAAAAAGTTCCCATTGCAATGCCAAATATTCAATTGACTGTTGATGCATGTAAATCCCTACATTTATGTGTGCATTTTGGAGCATTATCATGCTAGTGATCATAAGTGGGGTTGTCGAATACCTTGGCTTAATAGGATGACCTTTTAGTTTAACTCTTTCGTTAATTGTCTAATTTTTATCTTTTGATTTTATGGTCTTTGCAGGATGAATCAAAATTATATATCTTTCTTGAGCTTGTAACCAAAGGCTCCCTTTTAAATCTATATCAGAGGTATCATCTCATAGGTTCTCAAGTCTCTGCATATACAAGACAGATTCTGCATGGATTGAAGTATCTTCATGACCGAAATGTGGTTCACAGGTAAGTCAAGAGACCTTTTATGCTGCTTCTCATTTTTTTACACGCTACTTAAAATTTTTGTTTGTTTGATCTAGCCAAATCTGAAATTTTACTCGTACTTCAGTTATATGTTCTTCTTACGTACTTATATTTGCCAACAGCAAATTGCTTCATATGGAAAATATACCCTTTTAATGTAAACATTGCTTTACCTAACCGATGGAAGTTTTGATTCCTTATCTCTATTGTGATCTGCTATAGTTAAACATAATCTGTATGCATATATAATATTCCTTCTCGGAGGACATTTTAAAGTCAAGAATGTGATTTACTTTGATAATAGAAGTTTTTCTCAACATTTTACTTATTATTTTTGTATTTATTTTTCCCTTAAGGTTGGATGCCTGCTTGATCTCTGTCCTCTTCCCTGATTTGGATTTTGGTGTTTGTTATAGTTTTGACATTGAAACTAAAATTGTTTGTTCTATGTTATACCTACACACTCGAATTTAATCTCTCAAGGCTCATCTCCTTGTTTGTTGATACAGGGATGTTAAGTGTGCAAACATATTGGTGGATGCAAGTGGATTAGTGAAACTTGCAGATTTTGGGTTGGCAAAGGTTTTTTTTCAACCCTAAGACTTTGATCTTCTTTCTTGTTTCTTAGTAGCTTCTAAGATGATCATATTAACGATATTGGTGCTGGTGTTTGTTTTCAGGCAACCAAGTTGAATGATGTTAAATCATGCAAAGGGACGGCATTCTGGATGGCCCCTGAGGTTTGCCTCTATTCTAGCAAATATTTCTCTTCTATATTAGAGATACTGCTGGAGGTATTTAGCTTATAGGAATACTCAATCGTGACTATGGTGACAAAAGAAACGATGACATACATTCTTGGCAAATATTTCTCTATACAGGACAAAAAGGTGTAAATCGCTCTTGCTGTTCCACCATAATTTGCCGAGGCTTCATTTATATGAACATGGTTCAATATCATGAGGCAGCTAGTTGTCATTGCCTGAATCTTAACATTTAGCTTACCATGAACACCTTTTTTTTTTAAAAGAAAAATCTTTTTGCCACCAGTAATTTCCTAACAAAGTTGTATATGGTTAGACAATTTTCATGGACTGATAGTTGCTAATGTTTGATGATGGCACTTCTCCCATTCTGAAATGCTGCTGGCCCTTTTTTAGATCGGACCTAAATGATGTCTTCAGTTCTTAGTTAGATTGGTTCCAGTGCTCTTTTTTTTTTTCTCTAGAAACACAGTTATTGTTTTTGTCTTTGCTACAGTAGTTATTTACTTTGTGACACTGACTGCCAATAATTTTTAGTCTTCCTGAATTCTGATCATCAGCTGTTGAATTACAGGTTGTCAACCAGAAGGGTCACGGGTATGGACTTCCTGCTGATATATGGAGCCTTGGTTGTACTGTGTTGGAGATGTTAACCTGCCAGATTCCGTACCATGAGTTCGAATGTGTACGTACCTCTTCTGGATACAAACATTACTTGTCTTGATAATTAAGTGATTTTATATATAAGGAAAAGAAAAAAACGAACAGATAAAATGGAAATTTGTATATTGTTATCACCTAATCATGAAATGCCTTATAGAGTTTCAAAGCATGAAATTGGGTTTCTACTGTGTAGCATTGACTGATTTAAGTGTGTGTAGTAGGATGTCAGGTATTAAATTTTCAGAAAAAAAGCAAGTTGGAAGAGGGGGTGGGGGGATGTTCCAGTTTGTTTTATATAATTTCCTTTCTTTTACAAGAAGTTGCTGGTTGTTCTTTTCATATGAATTCTGTCTTGCGCTGATGCTGGACAGCTATGAACAAGTCACAAGTGTTATTGTTGAGTTAAAATTTTGATATTCTCCTTTTTCATGCATGCAATTGTAACGTTGCATGAATATTGTTCTGTTGTTAATGAAATTTTGTGTACTTGAAACAGATGCAAGCATTGTTTAGAATTGGGAGAGGTGAGCCACCACCGGTTCCTGATTCTTTGTCAAAAGATGCACGAGATTTTATCATGCAATGCATACAAGTCAATCCAGATACTCGGCCAACTGCTGCAAAACTCTTGCAGCATCCATTTGTGAAGAGGCCTCTTCCAACGTACTCAGGCTCAGCATCTCCTCATCTTGGCCGGCGGTTTTGAATGTTTAGCCTTGAAACTAAATTGCAACATGTAATGAGGTAAACATTTTCCTCTTATCATATGTTTATATCTCCTTGTTGAGCATACTAGTCTCTGCAAGTGAAACTAGCGTGCTCCCTTGGTCAGAAGAAATATTGTCCTGGAATCTGCCATTGTCACAAGATGTTAGCTTTGAGATCCTAAGATGCCTGAAATATCCCGAAACAATGGGTATATTGATTCTTGCGAAACATGGCTTCGTGAAAAGTTTAGCATGAGATTTGGGGTTTTGTTATCTTATTAGTGTGTGAAAATAGAAAAATAGACTTTCGCAGATTCAGGTTGATTTTGATTCTTACATGCAGATGTTTTTGCACTTTGGATACAGCTCTGTCCACTATGATGAAGAAGACAAGTTTGGGTCCTCAAGCTCCAATGCTTTTGCCCCTAAAGACTGAAGAGTCTGTACATTGGTAGGCTAAAACAATTATGAGGCATTGCTATGGGGCCAAATGGCCTTGCCATAGATCTGAATCTCCATGATCCCGCAGAAATGCAGTACAAATGAAGATCTGCTCTTAAATTATTTGTCATTTTGTCTGTTCTGGAATTTGATTTTTTTGTTTTTTGGTTTTATTTTAAATTGGGTGAAACATTGTTAGGGCAAGCTATTGGGGAGAAATTGTTGTAGCAATTAGAAAGGGATAGACTGTTTTTGTAAATATGTATATCAGTAATTATTGATGCAAATGAAGAGTAGTTAGTTTATGTACACAATCAACTTGTGTGTTTATTTTTTTTTTTTGATAAGTAACTTGTGTGTTTATTGCTTGCTTTTTCTTTTGAAACTTCTCCCTCCTCAATATTTTTCCATGGCAATGCAACTTAACTTTTTTGGTTTTGTTAGGAAAGTGTTAATTATTGGATTTTTCTTTTTTATTTGGACCATTCTAATTCCAACCAAAGTTCCAAGTATTGATTTTGGGCTGAAACATTTTATGATCTCAAAGGGAAAGCCCAAAGGTGATGGGATGGATGGGCTTTGAGTTTGGGCTGAAATGGAACCCAACTTTAGGCTTGAGCCAAATTTTCTGAGGAAGCCCAATAAAAGAGCAGGAATAAAGAAAATAAAGAACTGAAAAACAATATGAAAGTATTATCATGAATTGTTGACTGTTAGCTTAACAGGTTATAAGCCACCTAGAAACAAATAAAATAAAATAAAAATAAAATCAACAAAATCTCTCCATTAAACTCCAAAGTGCATGCCCTGCCTGTTTTAGGAACATGATAATATTTGATATAAAGAGAAAACTAAGTACATCTTTTGATATGGTAATTTCATATTTTTAAGATCACTGGCATTAGTCTCAATCAACCCAAGATATTTAAAGAAGACAATAGACAAAAGCACAATTATTTTTTAGTTTTCAATATCTATCTTACCCGAATTTAAGGTGAGTGTCAGATAAGAGTATGTGTCAAAGTAGTCAGTATCGTATTGGTGAACATACCGTTTTTGTTCTAGTACTGATATGTATCGATACCATTATATTTCGACGTACATTTTCGGATTTATCGATATTTTTGAAATTCTTTCGTGTATGTATATATATGATCATAATGTATAGAACTTGATGCAATATCACCTCTTTTATAGTTTTAATATAATTTTATTAATTTTTTTATTATTATAATAATGAGCTTGTAGTTCATTTTCTATTTATTTATATTTCTATAATGATTATTTTTTCTTGATTTTAAGTAAGTTGAAATAAAATTTAATTTAAAATAATTTTTAAAATTTTAATGCATTCATTCATTTTGCTCTAAATAATCCAAATCTTTCATTTAGATCTCCTTAAGCCCAAAACACTAACAATAAAATATAAAAACCCAAATATTGGCTCAAAAAACAAACAACCCACCTATAAAATATCTTTTAAAAACTTGTCTCTCTCACCACTCACTTGTCTTCTTCAACCTCACATCTTCTGTCTGATGTATAAATGGAAGTTTATGACAAATAAAGAGAAAAACTAAAACCCATGATATAGTTAAGCTTCATGTACTGGCCGAGACAACATATTTCGCCGGAACATCCCGAAATTGGCCGGTACAAGCTGTATAGTCCGGTACAACCCGGTACCTAAACCGAAACGAAACACACCTCTAAATGTACCGGTGAAAGGAAAAAAGATGTATAGGCCGGTACTAACGGTACCGAAATGGTACTGATAACTTTGGTATGTGTCAAACACGAATATATTCAAATTTTTTTAAATTTTTTCATATATTATGAAGATCATATCTTCATATCTATGTCTGAATATGTGTTAGACACAAATATTAAATATAGATATTTTAAGAAAAATGTAGAAACTAGTAACTTAGATCAATATCTCAAGCAAAAATTGAGGACCTATAAGAGTGGAGTCAAAGTGGTTGATCATCTGATGAATGCTTTCATATATAATTCATATTATTAATAATAAATTTGTGACATTATATGTGATTTAATCTTGCCTTCTGCTATCTGCAATGTAATCCTGTATGCCAAGTTGCAAAACTAGCCAACCATAAAATCAATTGGGCATTATGTTATTTCCCATTTGCTTGAGGATTGGATTAACTATATAATATAATCCATGAACTTCACTCTTTTTTTTTTTTTGTTTCTATTTGGACTGTTGAACCTAAAAGTAATGCAGCAAATAACTTGGCTTTGAAAAAGTTCTTTTTTTTTTGGTCCCATGAGATTAGAAAAAAACATTTTTTTTTTCCTTCCTGAAATGATTTTAAAAGTCATCACCTGGAAATATTCATCCAAATCCAATGCATAGATAGCAATTAGACATTGAACTTTTTAAGTTCTCTGAATTCCTTGACCCTGGAAAATCTTTGTTGGATTTATGAATCAAAGAGTCTATAATTGCTTGATCAAGTTTTTTTTTTTGGGTTCATGCCTGTTACTTAGTTCTATTTGTCTTATGATATTGATCTTGAAAAAGATAGAGAAAAGAAAATGTGAGAATCATTTGACTAAAACAATCTTTGCAGAATCTTGAATATCAAACAGTTGAAAAAGAGAAAGAAAAAGAAAATGAGAATGAGAATAATTTGACTAAAAGAATTTTTGCAGAATCTTGATTATCAAACAGTGTGCTAGCTGCTGATGCTTGTTTTGCTGTTGGTTATTATGATTGATCAATGGAATAAAATGTCTTATACTAGTTTAGGATGGCTGTTGAAAAAAATTTGAGTTAGAAAAAATTTGATTTGAAGAAAAAAGAATGTTTTTAAAAAGTGTGATAAAAAATGTTATTTAAAATTTTTTAAGTGTTTGATATTGTTGTAAGTAATTGAAATTTGAAATGTTAAAAAAATTATGTTTAAAATAATAAAATATGAGAAAAATAAAATTATTTTATATAAAAGTCAATTTTTAAAATTCAAAATCTTTATTTTTTTTATTTGAATTGTCAAACCATAATTTCAATTGCAAAAATTAATTCTTTTTTACTCATTTAATATTACATTTGCTTTTAACCTCAAAATTTATACCAATAAAAATGCTAATAATTTAGTTAACTTAAAAAATATAGGGCAAATTATCTAACAGGATCATATCTGGAAACTTCATTTGAAATCAACAATGTTTCCTACAGCATCAACTTTTTCCCTGCCATGCCAACCAGCTTTAAACACATGCTCAAGCACATGCTAACCACAAATGAACAATTTTGAACAGCTATCTTTAACACTTCCATTTCTTGAATAAACTCTGAAAAAAATAAAAAAACTTTTCAAAGAGAAGTAGGGAAGCAACCACGTAAGCAGGGCTGGTGAATATGAGGTGCCACTTCACTAAAAATCTTATGCCACATGAGCCAATAGAAAGTGTGATTTTTTTTTTCTTTCTTTTTTCCAAACAATAGCAAAAGCCTAATGAAAAAAATCAAATATACGAACTCGAATTTAATTCAATTGATTCATAAAATTATTATTAAAAAATAATATTTAATAAATTTAAAATTTAAATTTCAATCATTTATCATCATTTTTCTTATCTTTATATTGCAACTTCCTTTGTTACAAAAACAAAACCCAAATATAGTATCTTCCAAATCTTATTATTTTCCCCCACCCACATTATTTTTGATATTTTTTTTTCTTTATCTTTTAATTTAATTACCCTTTTCCAAGGACAATCACATCATACACATTGTGAGGAGTAGAGTTGTTTCCCAAACCATGTTTATGTTTAGCCAAAAAAATAAAAATAAAAAAAAACTTATGAATGTTGCCCCTCAATCTATGGACCTTATTCAAGTTTGACAAACTTTTTGTCTGCAGGCAGTCTACAGAAAGGAAACGAGAGAGACGGGTCACCCACACCAGAAACCAAAGTGGCTCAAAGCTTCACCAAAGGGCCAATGTCTCCTTTACTCGATTAGCCGCCCCCAGTTAAGATCACTTCGTTTATTATTTTGGGTGACCCTTTTCCCATTTTTTTTCTTACCTTTAACCCTCACTTGCGATCTCTTCTCTTTCTTTTGCATCAAAATTCAAAAACCGCCCCCATGTTTTTTTTTTTTCTTTCTTTGTTGGCTGTTGGGCTCTCCCATGCGCCACTTCCCATTTCCACATCCAATAAAATTTTGTCCCTTTACTCATTGCTTCACCTTTGTCGTCGGCCTGACCTTTCTCCAATCTACTCCCCTTAACTTTTACCCATTAATTACTTTCTATACACCTATTTTTTTAAATATATTTTGTTAACAAAATACTTTTTAATGTTACTACTTATAGTAATATCTTTATTTAATATATTACAAATGATGAATAAAGTTATCAAATACTGTATTTAATACAATGTTCTTTCTATAAATAATATATTAATTAACCTTAAATTGTATCTAAAGACACTCGTTAGCAAAACTTTTTTTTAATAATTATAATTCTCTTAATTATTATTATCAATCTGTCAATTTTGGACATGATACAAATACAATCTATTTAATAAATACGACTAAAACGACACGTTTAATACATGTATTGTATTCGTATTTAAAATTTTAATATATTTAATAATTTTTATTATATTTATATTTACACGAATGACACATAAAAAAACATGAAATACACGACATGCATATACAGATTGTCATATCTTCAATTTATAATACACGAAATATATATATATATATATATATTTGAGATGATTTTAAAATTATACTCTTTCACTTCAATCGAGTGTAATTTTATTATTGGAGTACTCTTCACAAAAATTGAATTAGTTTTGATTGATAAAAAAGAAGAAGAAAACTTATCTTTTTTACTATCAATTAAACTAATGACTCTCTTAATTATTGGATTGCCTCATGCAAATGAAAAGAATCTTCACATTTTTAATCTAATCTACTAATCAACTTCCATTAAACAAGTTTATGAAAGTTTTAAGTAAGGCTGTCTAAACCTTGTCGCCACATGCATTACTTGATTAATAATCTATACTTTTTTTTTTTTAAGTTTAAAACCCTAATTGTAGCAGACCGTCATAAAAATTCCCATAAATGGAATTACTACCATTTATTTTTTCATAGTTCAATCTCAGTTACTTAATTTATATAAAGTAAAGTTGCATTGTTATATCTTTCAACTTGATACGTATTAGTTTTTTTTTGGGTAGTTGTTAATTAAATACGCAAATTTATTGATATGAAAGCAACTTAATGGCAACTTCCTCAGTCATAGTATTTATAAATCCGAGCTCCTCCTGTCTAACCAATTGGATTATTTGCGTTTTTGACTTGAAATGCTAGCTCTAACATAACAATATTATATGTCAAAATGTTATAACTAAAGAAGTATAAATGTTATAACTAAAGTTTGTGAGAATAAGGGTAAGGGTTGCAGATACAGGGATTCAAAAATCAGATATGTTGAATACCACCTCCTAAAAATAGCTATATGAACCAACTGGACTAAGCCCTGCATTCAATCTTTATTTGTTTTTGTTTTTTCTATCAAAATTTTTTTTTTCTAATCATGTAAGAAAATGATTAAATTTCCATGCCCTAATGTTTCACAATCAAGGAAACGATTATCACCGACTGAATTTTTCATTGATAATTCCACTATAATTCTATTAGTAATAATGTTACAGACAGATTTATCGACGGAAAATTTCATTGATAAATCTTTAATCGGTAATAAACATTCCGTTGATAAAAATAAAATCCGTCGTTAATGCGTGAAATATTAGCGACATAATTTTTCGTCGGCAATAATAAATATCAATCGATAATGTAATTTTTTGAATTGATAAATTTATTTATTTTTTTAAATTATTTTATCGGTAAATTTCATCGCTAATTTTTCAATGATTCGTTGGTAATAATGCTTCAATTCCGTCAGTATTACATCGATAATTGCATATGAATGGTGATGGATTTTTGTCGATAAAATCCTAAATTTCATCGGTAATTTGTTAATTTTCATCGGAAATAAGATGTATGTCATTGCTGAAAAATGTAAATTGTGTCGGAAGTAATTGTTTTCATCGGTAATTATAAAATATATTTTTTAAAATTCATTTTAGTTAGAAATTGGTTTTGTTTATCAAATTTGTTGATGATTGTTTTTAAACATTTTATTTTATGCAGAAAGATATCAATTCAAATCTAACAAAAAAATGTATCAAAATAATTTACAAACTTACATAATTAAAATAAATAATCATATATCTATTCAAATTTACCTTTAATGTGAGAAAGAAATTCCTTAATAATTTTTTTTTTTTTTAAGCACTGAAATCTACAACTCCAAAAAACACATCATCTTTTGGTCTAGACTCTACGTTGCCATCACCAGGTTTAAAATTTAATTCTATAATTTTTTTTTCGAAAAAAGATTTTCAAGTATATTAGATTCATGTAAGTTATATTTTATCAATGTGAAAAATAATTTATAAATTATCCACTCGATAATTTATCAATTTGAAAAATAAAATTTAATTCAATAATTTTTTTTTGAAAAAAATACCAATAGAATTTTTTGTCAATAATTTCTTTGTTAGAAACATTATCAATTGAAATTTCATCTCTGATTTATAGATTTTTTTTTTTGTGTGGTAGAAAATAGTAAAAGAAAAATCTACCACAAATATTTTTAGAACCATATGAAAATTCTTATATCTTTGTCAAAAGAGATGACACTTAACAAATTATTTGATTAATAACTTTAAACTTTTGTCTAAATGATTTTAGTTTTGTCAATTTTAATTTTTTTTTTATCGGTAAAAAAAATGTCAAGATGTACTCAACTTTAATGTCATTTCATTGATTAGTGCAATTTGCTTGTTTTTTTCTCCCAAAAATATAATAAAGCTTTTTTTTAGAAAACAAATCGACTCTAAATGAAACGAAGATATTTATGTAAACTTGATTAAGTAAAACGTAAGCATCGTTTTTGTCCCAATGAAATTAAAACTAATAACTAAATTAATACAAAGGCTATTGCTTATAAGAAAAGATTTGTGATGCAACAACGATCCTTGACCGTACTAAGTACGTATACTTGGCTCATATATTCTAATCAAACAAATCACTTAGTTAACTTTTTAATTATACAAAATTTGTTAAAATAATCGAGTATTAATAAAATTAAATCGATTCACTCGAAACTTGAAAAATTATCTAATGTATATTGAAAAATCTTATATAATGAACCGATAAAAAACCGATAGTTAAATACTTCATGATCATGGTAAGAGTAGAACTTATATGTAATCCAATAAAAATAAAGAAGTTTAACTGTTTCATCATTTGTTTTTTAGTTTTGTTTAAAAATGCTTTAAGGAAATTTTTTAAAGTTATTAATTTTGTCTCATTTTTTTTATGTCCATGTCAAATGAATTTAATTTTGATAAATATATTTTAAAATATTATATTGAATTAAAATTTTAAAGAAATATTTTTTTTGAGAAATTTAAAATTCAAACTTTACCAATCTTATTTTTAGTTTTATGATTTTATTATTAAAAATGATGATCAAAGTTACATTCGTTTGATCAAAAAAATCAATAAGATACAAACATAATAAAATTAAGAGAGTATTATATTAAATAATTTATTTTTTAATGCATCAAAATTCATAATATTAATTATCTATTATCATATTTAATAAAGTTTATTATAAAAATATTTTAATTTAAAAATATCTTAAAAACACAAGTTAGTCAATTTTTATGTTAATGTTGTGGAATTATTGGAATTCAAAGTCACAATACTGTTTGATAATCGTAGATCTGGCGTTAAATGTATGCGTTATATTTTATATATTTTTTTGTTAATCATATAACTATAAATACAATACATATATTAAACATCATATTTAAATATATTATATTATATCTATTAAATATATTATATTTGTGTTATATTTTTATACGATAATGGTTTTTTTTCTCATAAAAGACACCTACACTTTTTTGTCTTCCAGTAAAGTTATTATCCAGCCAGTGTTTAACCAATCAAGATAACATTAGCTTTATCTACAATGGCATTCCTAATCCAAAAAAGCAAATTCCTTGGCTCCAACTTTCCAAGAAAACCACCAACCCCTTCTCAAAATCAAATTTTTTTTTTCTTTCTAATACTTTATTTTTCAAGTTTCCAGATACGTTGAAGAAAATTTACACAGACAAATTTATTTATTTTTCATTGTATTAATTTTTTATTTTAAAAAAGTAATAAAAACCAAATTTATTAAACATTTTATTATTAGTGGTGCATATTTATTAGCCTAATGGCCTCTGAAAATAATCGTGTGGCTGGCTACTGTCTTCTTGAGTCTTTGACTCACCGCAGCCACTCGAGCCACGGCTAGGTACTTCAGCCGACGCGACGCCCCCAGTCCAGACCAAAACAAAATTAATTTCTCTCTCAGGAAAAAAGGGAGATTGAAAAAACATTTTTTATGGAAAAAGGAAAAACAAAAGCCTTTGATTTCAGTCACTAGATTTATAACACAATCGTGCAATCGTTAAGGGTCCCATTTTCTCTTGACACGTTTCTACCCTCCACGAGCCTATATAAACTCCTTCACCCAAACCCAGTTTTCTTCATTTTCTCAGTGAAACACAATCCTTAAACTAGAAAAGAGAAAAAGAAAATTGAGTGAAAAGAAAAAGAAAGTGAGAGAAAGAAAAGAGAGTTTTTTTTTTTTCCTTCTTTTCTTCTGTTCTTCAAGTAACTTTTCATAATTATGGCGGCTTCGGTCGATAATCGACAATTCAGGCGCCTTGAACCGGCTTTGAACGGTGTTTTTACCCCCTTGAAGCCCGGTCCAACCCCAACCCATCGCCCTGTGAAACAAGTTTTCGTCGACCATGATTATAATGACTCCTCCAGCGAAGATGAAGAAAATGAGATCAACGATTACAAAGCCATGATTATCAAATCCAACAACGAGCTTGAACACTCCATCTTGGACCCTAGAGATGAAGCAACGGCTGATAACTGGATCGAGCGTAACCCTTCCATGGTCCGTCTCACAGGGAAACACCCTTTCAACTCTGAAGCCCCCTTGAACCGCCTCATGCACCACGGTTTTATCACCCCTGTTCCTCTCCACTACGTTCGTAACCATGGTGCGGTTCCTAAAGCTTCGTGGGATGACTGGACCGTTGAAGTAACCGGTTTAGTTAAAAGGCCGATGAAGTTGACCATGGACCAGCTCGTGAACGAGTTTCAAAGCCGTGAGTTCCCCGTTACCCTGGTTTGCGCTGGGAACAGACGAAAAGAACAAAACATGGTCAAACAAACGGTAGGTTTCAACTGGGGAGCTGCTGGGGTTTCCACTTCGGTGTGGAGAGGTGTACCATTGCGTGACGTGCTCAAACGATGTGGGATCTTTAGCAAGAAAAATGGGGCCCTCAATGTGTGCTTTGAAGGGGCTGAGCATTTGCCAGGTGGCGGTGGATCCAAGTACGGAACTAGCATCAAGAAGGAGTTTGCTATGGACCCGTCTCGTGATATTATCTTAGCTTACATGCAAAACGGCGATCGTTTAGCTCCGGATCATGGTTTCCCCGTTCGGATGATTATTCCAGGGTTTATCGGTGGGAGAATGGTGAAATGGTTGAAGCGAATCATAGTTACTACCCAAGAATCTGAGAGTTATTATCACTATAAAGATAATAGAGTGCTTCCTTATCATGTTGATTCAGAGTTAGCCAGCGCTGAAGGTACTTAAAAAAAGCTAATTTGCATTTTTTTTTTTTTTACAGAGCAGTAAAATTATTTTGCATGGGAAATCCGGTCCCAGTGTTTGATAATGAAACATGGTGATGTAATGTTTGCAGCTTGGTGGTATAAGCCAGAATACATCATCAATGAGTTAAACATCAACTCGGTGATAACGACTCCTTGTCATGAAGAGATCTTGCCGATCAACTCGTGGACGACTCAGAGGCCGTACACTTTAAGGGGCTATGCATATTCGGGTGAGTTTCTTTTCTTTGACAGAATTTTTTTCCCCTTGCTTTTTAAACTTTGTTTCCAAAGGGAATCTTTCGGTCTTTTTCTCCAATTGGAGTCAAGTATCGTACATGCAAAAGACGACATGGTTTGCTTTTAGCTAAGGTCCATACACCACTGTAAAACTGGACAAGATTTAAGGTTGTCCTCTAATAAAAAAAAAATTCAAAAAATTTCATCCGATCGATGGGAATCCATTGTAATCTTGTAGATTTTGGTACATAAAAAACTTAATTTGATCATCTTTTTTCTATAAAAAAGCTATTTTGCTTGTTGGCTTGAGTTACTTCAACTCCTTTGGAATTTGTCTTTTGGACGTCACATGAATAAGAATATAGGGAAAAGAGCTGCTTGTTTCAGTGCCAAATCTCAAGAACCCTGTAAAGTTTTGAAGAGCCAAATCTTTCTAAAAGAGAAATATTCTTTCTGATCTGACATTACAGACAAAGACTAAAACAAAGTTTAATGTAAATGTCAATGCCAATTAAGTCTTTTGATTGAAACTTGTGTGCTAGTGATTGCAAGTTGTGGGCAATGAAAAATAGTCTTTTTTCCTGTTTTTGGGAAGAGTCGTGGAAATGAAGGTAATCCCATAGTTAAACGTGGTTTTAACAGGGGGTGGGAAGAAGGTGACACGTGTGGAAGTCACAATGGACGGCGGTGAGACGTGGCAAATTTGCATGCTGGACCACCCTGAGAAGCCAAACAAATACGGCAAATTCTGGTGCTGGTGTTTCTGGTCGCTGGAGGTTGAAGTTCTTGACCTGTTGGGAGCCAAAGAGATATCGGTTCGAGCCTGGGATGAGACACTTAACACCCAGCCCGAGAAGCTCATTTGGAATGTTATGGTAAGTAATTAAGCACGTGTACTTTTTTTTTTTTACTATTTACAATTTACAAACTCTTTTTACAGTTTTTTAAAGAATAAACTGCAGTACTAGGGAAGTTGGTTATCACTTATCACATCAATCTTGATCATCTATTAAAGCTTTGACACGTGTTAATAAAGTGATCAAAACTGGCGAATAGGACACTTGAGGCCTATTGGGAACATCAGCCAGTTAAGGTTAGGCTAGATGACAGATAGTGCATGCCATTGGTGGCTTGTGTGCATTGGATTCTTGTTCTTTGTCCCTACTAGCCTCTGCATTGAGCCAGGCTATGGCCTTGGTGGGGTTGTGTGCCTCATATCCACCCATGGGCTACTCCTAAAGCCAATAAAAAATATAAAATTGCTGACGTAAATCGATTAAGTTGATATTTAATATTTATTAGCATTTTAATAAATATTATAATATAAGTCTCGTTAATAATTTCACTTTATAGATGTTTTGTAAATAGTAGTGTTAAATTTTTTTTTTTTTTTATAATTGGATGAGGGGAGGGGTTGCTTGGGTTTGAACCCAAGACTTCATGCCCTCAAGACTCTTGGCCACTCAGCCAAGAGCTTGTTGGCAATAGTAGTGTTAATTCATTCTAAAACTAGTGACATATTTTAATTTTGAATTGAGATAATTTTTCGTTATCTAAATTTTTATAATCTTAAAAAAAATATATATTATATAAAATCTTCTCAGATTAATAAGTTCAATACTAAGTAAAAAAGGGACAAAGAGTTCGATATTTTTTTCCTAAAGTCAAGAAACGTGTTCCAACTTCAAATTAATAAGTCAAGCTCATAAATATTATTTTCGATATTTTATACTATATGGTATATACTATACAAGTATGCATATATTAGAGTATAGACTAAATTTCTAGAAAAAAAAATTGAGCAAAATAAGTAGGTAATTCAGTTTTTTTTTTTTTTATGGGAAAAATCAGTGGATGTCCTTTAATGGAGTTAATGGTTTAATCATATGTAACAGGGAATGATGAACAACTGCTGGTTCCGTGTAAAAACAAACGTATGCAAGCCACACAAAGGAGAAATCGGGATTGTTTTCGAGCACCCAACTTTGCCAGGCAACCAATCCGGCGGATGGATGGCTAAGGAACGACACCTTGAAAAATCAACCGATGCAAACCCAACCTTAAAGAAGAGTGTCTCATCTCCTTTCATGAACACTGCCTCAAAAACATTTTCAATGTCCGAGGTCAAGAAACATAACTCTGCTGATTCTGCTTGGATCGTCGTCCATGGTCACATCTACGATTGCACTTGGTTCCTCAAGGATCACCCTGGTGGCATGGACAGTATTCTGATCAACGCTGGAACGGATTGCACTGAAGAGTTTGACGCAATTCACTCTGATAAAGCCAAGAAAATGATAGAAGATTTTCGAATCGGTGAGTTGATCACGACGGGTTATGCTTCCGACTCGTCTACGACGACATCGCCTAATAATTCGGTGCATGGGGCATCGAACATGATGAGCTTTTTAGCTCCGATTAAAGAAGTTTCGCCCACAACCACAAGACCTGTAGCGCTGGTTCCACGTGAGAAAATCCCATGCAAACTCGTCGAAAAAACATCGATCTCTCATGACGTTCGTCTGTTTAGATTCGCATTGCCATCGGAAGATCAAGTGCTAGGATTACCCGTAGGGAAGCACATATTTTTGTGTGCCACCATTGATGATAAGCTTTGCATGAGAGCCTACACCCCAACCAGCACCATTGACGAAGTGGGCCACTTTGATCTAGTGGTCAAGGTTTATTTCAAAGGGATACACCCGAAATTCCCTAATGGAGGGCTCATGTCACAATATTTGGACTCTCTGCAACTAGGGTCATTTCTAGACGTGAAAGGTCCTTTAGGTCACATTGAATATACAGGTCGTGGCAACTTTTCAGTTCATGGCAAACCCAAGTTTGCCAAGAAGCTGGCAATGTTGGCAGGTGGGACTGGAATCACTCCAATTTATCAAGTCATCCAAGCTATATTGAAAGACCCTGAGGACGAGACAGAGATGTATGTGGTTTACGCAAACCGAACCGAAGACGATATTTTGCTGAAAGAAGAGCTTGATGGTTGGGCTAAGAAACATGATCGGTTGAAAGTGTGGTACGTAGTGCAAGAATCAATCAGGCCGGAAGGATCATGGGAATATAGCTTGGGTTTCATCACAGAAAGTACACTGAGAGAGCACATCCCGGAGGGATCCAACGACACTCTTGCGTTGGCTTGTGGGCCGCCGCCAATGATTCAGTTCGCTGTGCAGCCAAATTTAGAGAAGATGAACTATGACGTCAAGGATTCTTTGTTGGTTTTTTAAAGAAAAAGAGAGATGTTTTTATTCACTGTTCCTTGTATTATTCTTATTATTTTTTCCCGTTAAAAATAGAAAGAAAGTTGCTGGGAGAATGATGTATAGAGAGAAATCAAGGGTGTTTAAAGAAAAAAATCTTCTTGTATCAAGTTCTATATATATAAATATCGTTTTCGTCATAAAAAAAATTCTAAAGTCTTGGCTGAAATATCTAACTTTATACTATTAAGTATTAATTACTTGAGAGATTATTTAATTAGTGATGGTTTTTGGTCATCATGATTAATATGGTCTGAATAATTGTAGTAGTAAATTTTAAAAAAGTAGTGATGATTTTTTTTTTTAAAACTCAAATAATTAAATTTAATTAGTTTGAGTTGAAGATTCAACGTATACACAGTGAGCAGTATTTGATAACATGGGTTGAGTAGTGAGGAGGAAACATTGATGATGATAGCTTAGAAGACATTAAACCATCGAGGTTATACAAATTAATTAAACTCCTTTTATATATCAATTTTTTTTGTTTAATTTGGACATTTCATAGATGATTATATCGAAGAAGTGCATATAATATTCTTTTGTAATATCTGGGAAAAAGTAATTTCGTGGCAATTTCTTCAGCCAAGGTACTTGTTTTATGTAATAGTATCTGAATCTTTACATGACAGACAATTCATTCTCTTATAATATACATTGATTTTACACGAGTTCACAGTTACACAAGTTAGATATAAAAAATAGATAAAAGCTAATTCATGGTAGTCATTTAAAACATAAACCCACCAATTTTTTTTATCTAGTTACATTTGGTTATTGGCCTCATCGCTTGGATTTTATTTTTTTTTAATTCTTACAAAGAAAAGAGGCCCTTGGAAATTAACTTGATTCCCTGTTCCCACTTGAAGAAAATGCTACCGACCTTTCCCGCATTGACCAAAAAAAGCAAGTTTAAGTTCAATGCACATGTAAAGACTAAAGAGAGCGTTACAATTGAATATTTTACACCATAGTATGTACTAAAAGTCTATCTAAAACAATTTTCGTTTTAAAATTGTGTGATTAATTATTTCAAAATTTTAAAATTTTAAGATAATTGATCATCTAATTTAATTTAGTATTAGAACTTACAGTTTTTTTATCCGTCCGTTCTGGCAAGTTGTCTAAGTTTTTGGAATGATTGATCATCCAATTTAACATGGTATCAGATTTTTCAAATACGAATCTTAACAATCGCTTTAACTTTTAATATTTTTTATCTGGTGTCTTATTGCATATCGGATAAACTTTCAGCTTGCACTTTTTTTTTCTAAACTTGAGTCAATGTACTAACTCATTAATCGTTCATCCGGTCATCCGGCTTGCATGAAAGATTGTTGTAACTTAAATTTCTTTTATCACAAGAAGCCCAAAGCCAGGATATTTTTCCCCTTCCAGTTTCGAAGAATATCATACTCTACGAAACTAAATAATTAACCAAGAGGTACCTCTCGGCTCTCATTTTGTACTTTGGATATTCGGATATAGACAGAATGTGATGTGTGAGCCCCGATGAACCCGACCCATTGTCATCGCTACATACAAAAAAAAAAAACACCAAGAGTCAGAATGGGGGAATTAGGTGTGAATTAGAGCGTGGGACCACTGGAAAGAGCACTGCTTTATGGCTAACGCCGCGTCCAAGAGATGCATGACTACTCCTCTAGCTGTGAGCCAAATTAACTCCCCATTGCCATTGGTTGCCAAAATGCATGCCTTTGGTTCTTGGAATGTTGAAGGGTCACCTTTGCTGAGTTTCCGCGCTCGCCTTACATTGCCCTGGCCCCTTCGCTCTTTTTTCTTTGTCTTTTTAGTTTTTACACTTTATTCAGTTCAGATCTTTCGTCTCTGCTTCTCTTATATATATATATATATATATATATATATATATATATATATATATATATATACACGGTTTTATTAACGAGTACTCTTAGAACACTCTTTAAAATTAGTTAATATGCTAGCATTATATTAATTACAAAAGTTGACAATTTTATTTATCATTTTCAATGTATTGGATAAAAATATTACTACGTATAGTAACTTTAAAGAGTTTCTTTAGGACATTTGTTTGCAAAATTCATATATATATATATATATATTTATATATATATAATTAATTATACATGTTTGATGTTTCAAATCTTTCAATTATCAAGTGGGAATCAAACCAGCAAATCATTTCAGGTTGTTTCTCACCTGATAGTTTGAGTGCTTTGTTCAAATACTAACCCTTTTTTATATGCTTTTTTGATGGTAACAACTAACAAGTTCTTATTTTACATCTGGATGGATCTATATATGATAATTCGTTTATTCGTATTATGTTTGTGTTTTTTATATCATAATCATTTTTAAAATATTATATATTTATAAAAATTTTAATATGTTAATTATTTATATTCTATAAAATTTATCTTATGTATATGTCATGTTATGTCATGTCAGATTTTTGTTCGTATCGTATTTATATCACGTGTAGATGGATCTCTAAGAGCTCTCCTGAATCTCATTTTTTTTTGTTTTTGAAGAGTCTTGTACAACTTACTTGCCCTGTCAGGAATCCTCTGATTACTAGTCATTATACATTTAACTGAATCTTATTCTAATCATTTTAAACCAAGTTGGTGAAATTAAACCCTAATTTAAATGATTATTTTTTTTAAGTTAAAAGGACAGAAAGATTAGAGAAAACATATTAAATTCTACCAAACTACCAGTAATGCAAGCATATGCTGAATGATCAATCAACCAGATTTTGAGAATGGTTTTGAAACTCTACCTAGGGTGAATTTAATATTAAAATTTTGATATTTATTTTATCAATAAATCATCATTTCATTGGTGTCCAATCTTCAAACAAAAGTTGTCATTGAACAAATATCCAACTATATCTAAAAACCAGCCATGGTTTTCAGTTTTTAATTTGTCGATGTATTGCTGCAATGTGTCATGACCATCAATTAAAAAATTGGTATTTTAGTAGAACACTTGCATTTTTTTTTTGGTTCCTAAAAGTGGCTTTTTTTTTTTTTACTAAATCCTAACAGTGGCTTTGACTCTTACGCACTTTAATGAACTAGCTAGCTAGCGACGATGATGACCAGGCAATTCCTTATATATATATATATATATATATATATATATATATATATATATTTCGCCCAAAATTCTAGGATATTTTGAGCATTTAAAAAGCTTTGTAAAAATATTTATTTTTTAGACTATGACTATGAGACCGCGAGTTTGTGGGTAAATTTTTTAAGGTGAGCTTAAAATAAATTTTATTACATATAAACATTATAAATTATATAAAGTTGTCATGTTTATATGAAATATTTTTTATATATAAACATGACAAATTACGTATAAACATGATAATTACATATAAACATTATAAATTATATATAAATATGATAAATATGTCATGTATTATGTAATTTTTTTAACATATAAACATAACAAAAATTATATATAAACATAATAAATTACACATGTAATAAAATCTATAAAAAGCTATGAGCCATGCTTGGGAAACTATGGGCTTTAGCTGCTGATCTTGCGCCAGCAGAATATAATAATTAGAGGTCATTTTAAGAAAAAGTTATGAACCAAACAAAGAAAACAAAAGAAATAACAAGTAGCCACCCGATTGCTGAAATATTAAACGTTAGGCATAGCTGATTAATTTTTAAATTATTTTTTATCTTTGAAATGTCATTTAGGATAATTTAATTGGTTTAAATGTAAGTGGCATGTTAGTTGGTAGGGTAGAAATTATAATATATATATATATATATATATTCATATGAAAGTCCACACAATTTGGAAATGGCCTCCAAACACTTTGGGTATATATTAGTAACATTTTATCATTATTTATTACTAGTATTTATTTATTTTTATAAATTTGATGCTCCAATGTCTAGTGGGCAAGGACAGCAATTTATGCTGTCACTTTCCCAACTCCTTCAAATATATATATATATATATATATATATATATATATAGTAAGTTGCATTCTTTTACTTATTATAATTACATATTACAAGTCAAAACCCATATTTTTTAAAAGAAAAAATTGGTTAAGCCATTCTTGTATTAATCCAATTAATTAAAATATCCTGAAAACAATGTCATGGATGTGATTTTTGGCCCTTTTGAAATCATTTGGTTTTCTGGTGTTATATTGTTTTTTTTTTTTTTTTTTCATTTGTTAAATTTGAATCTATTATGTGGTCTTCTTTTTGTACTTTGAACTTTTTGTGTTCTCTACTTCAGAAAAGAAATGTATTTTTTTTTTTTAAAATTGTCAATTGGTTGTTACTTGTAAAATTTTTAGGATATTATAGTAAGAATTTTGGGATCAAAATCTCTATTTTTTTTTCCTACAAAAAAGCTGATAAAACCATTTAATACTTACAAGTGGTAGGTTTTCTCATAGATTTATCCATGAATGGGGTTACCCGTTTGACAGGATAGGATCAACTCGAAATGAATCGAGCCTGAATAATTTTCTTTTAACGAGCCAAACTTTTTATAATAAGATTGTAATTAAGATAAATAGATTTTGAACTAGCAGTAATTAGAAACCCTCTATTCTCAAAAGGTGTTGGTGGAGTCCTAAAATAACAATAAGATTGTAATTAAGATAAACAGACTTTGATTTCTCATAAGGTACAGGTGGAGTCCTAAAAGGAACAATAAGATTGTAATTAAGATAAACAGATATTGAACTAGCAGTAATTAGAAACCCTCTATTCTCCATAAGTTGAGAAAGCTGTTTTTCAGTCGGCAAGTCACCTTACTTCGTTGCAATAATAATTGCTCGTCCACAAATGGAAGTGGTATTGAAACATTCCTGCATGTTCACATTCTTACAAGACAATAATGAGCTATGTTGCTCCGATTTTTCATTTTTTTTTGAAGTATTCGTTTTTGATATTTGTGTTCGACGCATACCCGGACATGGGTATGGAGATATGACCCTCTAAAAATCCTCAAAATACATGAAAAAACTTTAAAAAAAAAAATTGAACATACCAGTGTCGGACACATACCTCTATCCGATACTCACATCCGAATACGAGTAACATAAATAAAGAGTCAAAGACTGTAAGAGAAACAAATTAATGGCTGTCTTAATCTTGATAACAAAGTCTAACCAATCGACATTGTTGTTTCCAAACACGAAACTTTGGCTGTCAGGATTTATATGTCAGCACATGTTAGTGACTTTCCCAATTGATATTTTTCTAAGCCTTGAGAAGGATTTTCCTGATGGTAATATCTTCAAACTAAGCATCTTTCATGTGTTTGGTAGTAACGATAGAAAAATAATAATAATAAAGAGTATAGAACGACAAAAGCTTTCGAGAAAGATGTACAAATTAACCAATGGGGTGCCTAGAAAAATTTGTGTAGACAGAGCAGCAACTATATGGATGATAATTTTCTTATCTCTTTGGAGGACAAGTGAAAAGTGGGGGGATAAGGGGAGGAGCAAGTGGTAGGACCAGCTAGTATTTCATTGCCACATTTGCTTTCTGTATTCTGTCAATCACATTGAAAATATTTTAATGGAAGTTTTGAGGAAGCTTACAAAGCTACAGTTAGCCTGGTTGAGACATGAAAGGACTATAGCTTGTGCTCACAAGTCACGAAAGTCGATCAGGAAGACCCTGAAAAATTTTCAGATTTTGCAAGCTATTCACACCTTGCCTTTCTGACTGCTTTTTTTGCTTTCGAAAGTTCATTGGTTTATGTTACAAATTTAGAATATAGAAATGAGCTTTGTTGGATCCAACTCCACTATACCAAGTTGGACTTTTACATACATGATATCGGATGGATGTACAGTACTTGTCCAGTAGTTCTAAACACCACCGATACATGGTCTACATCTGCCAAATTCAGAAGCTCCTAGCACACTTCATAGTGGTGAAGTAAAGACTAATCCGAAGTGAGAGAAAATAGTCAAACACTGAAACCCATTGCCATTTACCTACTTATTCCTTATGTCCTTTACAACACTATGATATTCAACTGGTTTAAGTATCGAAGCACGCCCTGAATACATAACTTTGGTGTCGTCTGATATTTCTTGTCTTTGCACGCAGACTCTTTTCGGTTTAATCAGTTTAATCACCCAAAAAAAATCAACAGACTGATTTTTTATTATCTATATATATTTTTTGCTTTCTATCTATGAAATTTATTAGGAAATTTTCAAGAAAAAGTAGAACAAAAAAGAGAGAAGGGGATTGAGCTTGTCTAATTGTCCTTGTCCCCATATATTTGATCTATTTTGCTCATTCAAACTTGCCTTTCGTTTTTTCCACATTGCAGGGTTACGAATCCACTTAGAATGCTTAAGAAGTGGGCATATATCGATAGTCCAGGACATCTCTGGCCCCAAAAAGATGTATAGTCCAAACTCCGATCAAACTTTTGACTTTCCCCAGTTAAAGCCTAAACCAATCCAATTACCTGAACCTATTTTGCCTCAAGAGGGTGTCAAATCCAAGCAATGTTGGTTCAGAGCCTCAAAGGCTCAAATATTATGGAAAAGGCCCAAACTTTCAGCATATAACCATCTGAAAAATTTTCAGACCCAAAACCAATGTTACCCAAATACAGGTTTGCCTAGCTTGCGGATCTGCTGCAGCTGTGCGAGGGTTTAATTTTGTAAATTTACTAGTTTTTCTCGATTTTTAAAGTATGAAATCAAAGGATATTTTTGCTATTTTTCCAAGTTGAGTTTTTTTTTTTTTGAAGTTTTTAATTTACCTGTAACTCCTAATCCTTATCTAATTAATTCATCTGAGGAAGACATTACACATCTAAGTCCTCTCAAACCCGTAACCTTTAAGAATCTATCAACAATATCATGCCATCTGAACTAGTACACAATTAACTATTTTTTCAAGTTGAGTTAATTGTATTTTTGGTATTCGAAACTTTAAGAAAATATACAAATTTATACCTGAACAAAAAAATGTCCAAATTGATACAAATCGAGTATTATTTTGGTCGCCAACTAATAACATTAACCAATCTTAAAAAATATGAAAATATTAATAAGTAGTTTTTCAGATTTTTTTTAAAAAATTTGAGAAAAAAGAAAGAAGAAATGAATATTGGCATCTATTTTATCAAGAATCCTAGAAAGCAAGAATTGTTTTAGCTGGAAGCCAAAAGCAACTTTGGGAGCGAAAAGACTTCCATTAGTGAGTGAATGGTAAGCCAATGTATATAGTAGTCTATCAGGTATCTTTGCCAAGTTGATAAACAAAGTGAAATATGTATATATAACAAGCTAATAAAATAAAATAAAATAATTTTTCTGTGGAAGATACTGTTAGAAAATTTAATGGAGAAAAGAGATTAGAATGCGAACTTTGAGATAGTGAAAAAATATTTTTCTTAAGATTTTATAATGTATAGAATAGTCTATAACAACTTTGTGTTTTTACATAATAGTTCTTTTGAAAAGTGTTGTTTTTTTCCAACACAGCTAGAATAAAAATTCTCTGTCCTCATTTTTTCCCCTTATTCGTACCCACACTCTTGTAATGAATCGTGGGTTCGTTTTTTCAGCGTCGTTCTCTTTCTCGTTTGTTTTTAACTTTTTAACGGGGGCTACGAAATATAAATACAATCGATCGGTATTTTATCGGTGATCGAATAGGTGAATTCCACGACACCATCTCCTTTATTTGCATCGTCTTTGTATCCGTGTTTTTTTTTTCAAACGAAATCGATTTTTTTATTAGATAAAGAATCGGGTCAAATATTAAAAACGAACAGGTATGAAGAGAACAAAAAAAATGAACACGCGACTCGTTACGAGAGTAGGGGCACAAATAGGAGCAGAGAAATAGGAGAGAGGATTTTGATTCAACACAACTATTCTAATTATGCCAAGTGCCTTAAGTGTTCATCTTTGATGTTAATAATTAGTAACCCATTAGGTGAAACTAATAGCACTTTGAGCCCGTAACATTTAGTTCAATTGTCCAATCTAAAAAGAATATCTTATTATATACTCTTTATTCTTAATTTTTTTTAAGTAATGTGAGATTAGATTCCACCAACATTGTAAACTACTAACAAATATTGTATTAGACAAATTATTAAGTGAAATTATATAATCATCATTAAAAATATAAAATAAAAATCGTGAAATTATAAATACACCCATCCATGATATCTAGGAGGCACTATAGGAAACACTTCAATTTAAGATTTTCATTTTTTTTTTTGGTGCAAAATTTTAAGGGTGTCTTAAAAGGAAAGATGAAGTTGGAATCTTAAATCACAACCTTCTTAACGAAGGAATACGTAATAGTTGTTAGGCCAAATCAAAGAATAATTTAAAATTTTATATTTGATATATTGTCCAAGTATACAATATCAATAAATCACATTAATTATGATACTTATTAATAAATAAAATTATTTATATTTATTTTAAAATTTATTTATTTATTAATAAGATGACATCGATCATTAGTTCATCGATAATGTATATCTTCATACACCCATAATTTAATCAAGCAACTTCCTAAAACTAAGAAAATATCATTGACCGTTTAAATCAGCATATTGTAAACCAAAAAAAAAAAAAATTGGGATAGAGATGATAACCTTTAAGCATAAGAATCTGACATTATTATCACTTCAACTTTATTTCGACACAAAGGTGACATCGGCCATGCGCGCAAAGAGAATAAGTGATCGACTCCTTTCCACTGGTTATTTATAGGAAGGGATGAGGAAGAAGCGAGGCAAAGGTAAGTTGAATAAATAGTGAATTTATAAACTCCATGGCTAAACTGGGGTCGTCCCTGACCGAAGAAACTGAGACACTGAGCAATGTCCTAAGCCTGGTGGAGGCATTCAGAGCATTTGATGCAGACAACGATGGCGCAATCAACGCTGCAGAGCTTGGTGGAATCCTGGGTTCGCTTGGTTACAACGCTAGCGAACAAGATGTGAGTGCAATGATGCAACAAGGAGACACAAACAAGGATGGATTGCTGAGCATTGAAGAGTTCCTGGACATGAATACGAAGGATATGGAACTTGGTGAGCTTGCCAATTTTCTCAGGAGCGCTTTCCAAGCTTTTGTTGCTGATCATGAAGGTGATCAGGCGGCTCTGACGGCGGCGGAGTTATATGAAATTATGAGGAACCTTGAAATTGAGTTGTCCATGGAGGATTGCCAGGGTGTTATTGCTTCTATGGATGCAGATGGCGATGGAGCTGTTAGCTTGGAGGACTTTAGACTAATAGTTAATTCTCTCCTCTACATCTAATAATTAAACAAACTATAATATGTACTTACTATCTAGGTTCCTGATAAATCGGCACTGGCGTCCATGCTCTAATCTTCCGTTACCAAGCAAGCAGCTTCTTCACTTCCAATGGCGACTATTACGACAACGTCCTCGCTGTACGACCAACATCAACATCTATTTCTTCAGATTAGTTTCTACTTTCTACACGTTTTCTGTCAGTACGTACACGTAAGATATGATACATTATCTTTTGATGCCTTTCAAGTCTGAATCAGTTGTTTCTTCTTCTTCATATTTTTTTTTAACAAGAAAATGTGATTATTATAGGAGTAGATTACGGTTCTTGTTTGCAATGGAAAGCATCAGACAGTATCAGGCTAGAGTCCTTACGCATTTTGTTACGACCCAAATTGATAACAGAATGCTTATCACATAAAACAGAGTATGGTTGCAGAAAGAGATAAGAAGGAAGATAAGAAAAGAAGAAGATTTTTAGAAAATAGAGGAGGTAGTGTCAATTCTCATTCAGCAAATACATGCTTACAACTAGAGGTGGCAAAATGAACCCGAAAACCCGTCCAGAAAAATCCGAACCCGTCCCTGCCCAAATCCGATTTGATCAAAAAGTCAAAAACCCGAACCCGAAAAAACCTGAACCCGAAATGGCCCGAAACCGAAAGAGCCCGAACCCGAAAAGACCCGTACCCGAAATTACCCGAACCCGAAAAACCCGAACCCGAAAAACCCGAACCCGAGCCCAACCCGAACCCGAATTTAATACTAAAAATAAAACTTATCAAATTGTAATTAAATAATTTTTTTATAAAGCAAAAACTTTATTTATCAATTTTATTATAATATCTTTTTTAATAATTTAATTTAATTAAAATTTAATTTAATTTAATTTATATTATATATATGATAAAATAATAATTTTATCAAAAATACAATTATATTTTGTGCTTATAACTTTAATGCCCCATATCTTGATCAATCCACTATCTAAAAATTCTAAACTTATGAAAATTTTAGAAATGTAAAGTTTTTTGACATACCTTTATTTTTGTTATTTTAAGAGCACCCTTATAATAGTATAATAGTATTTTCTATATATTAAAATTAATTAATAGCAATTCATTCATTTTAACTTATCTCTAGTATAATAGTATTTCTTATATTAGAAAATAGATAAAAACTACTTTTAAAAAAAATGCGTTGCTCTTTGCAACATACATATAGTTTTCTTAGGTATATTATTAAATTAAGTCATTAACACCATATTAACTTGCCCAAGCCCGGATCGATCCGAAATATAGGCCTCAAATTCTGCCAAAACCCGCCCATATTTGTAAATGGATAGTCCAAGCCTGTTTAGACCTCAAAGTTGAATGCCAGGGTTCGTCCCTAAAAATCTCTTATTTTGTAGTGAATATAATTATAATGTATTTACATGTTGAAATTCGAGTTCATCAAATCAATTATTTTAAATATTAATATGATTAATTTATAATATATCATATTTTTTATAATAAATTATTTTAAAATTTTATTTTATATAAAAAATTAATTTTATATTCTTTTGGTGCTAACAAATATTGATTTTAATAAATAAATATAATTAAAAATATCAGATTATAATAAAAGATTATTTTAAAAAATAATAAAATTATTTTTAAAAGTAAATATTTAAATTATGTAAAAATAATTACATCTAACATAAAATAAAAATGATGTAAAACAAACCAGAACCCGAACCTGAACCGAACCCGAATCCGACTGGGCCCGAACCCGATCGGACTCGAACCCGAATGGACCCGAACCCGATTGAACCCGAACCCGAATGAACCCGAAACCGAATGAGCCCAACCCGAACCCGCCCAATTGCCACCTCTACTTACAACGTTTCTCTTGTCATCCCCTTTTCTGTACAATGCACTCCTAGAATATTGAGAGGTGCTAACATCCATAAAACAATTATCAACTACTATTTACCATTCTGCCACTAACAACTTCAGCTACTGTCAAGTTGACTCAGCATTACATTAATAAGCTCATAGTAATAAAATTAACTAATTTGCTCGTAAAAATACTCCCTTGCTGGAAATGATCCTTGTCCTCAAGGATCAAAACTTGGAAATTTTTGTTGCAAGTCATAAAGGGCCTCCCAAGTTGAATCTTCTGGAAAGGTATTGGTTTATTGCACAAACACCTCGGTGACAGCTCGATTACCCTTCTTCACCATCCTTCTGGCCAAAATCTATAATGGTTCCTTTATTATAGTATCGTAATCACCTGTAAGTGGTAACTGAGCCTGAGCTGGCTTCTTTCCCACATGCTTTTTTAGTTAAGACACATGGAAGGTAGAGTGAATCTTAGAATCAGGGGGTAATTGCAGCATGTAAGCAACTTTGCCGACCCTTGCCACTATAAGATAGGGACCATAGTACTCGACAGCTAGTTTCATACATCTCCTATTGATGACAGATTGTTGCCTGCAGGGTTGCAACTTTAAATAAATCCAATCCCTTGTTGCAAATGCTCCTTCACTCCTATTTTTATCTGCCATCACCTTCATCTTGGTTTGAGCTCGTTGTAAATAGAACTTAAGCATCTTTATAGCAGCTTCTCGAGCTTGCATGCTTCTATGAACTGCAGCTACCAGAGATTCCTCTGCCAAATAGGGTAGATGTGTACTACCTCATAAGGTGAAGAATGGATAGTTGAATGGTAGGTGGTATTATACCACAATTTAGCCAAAGCCAACCATTGATTCCATTCTTTGGGTCTTTCACTGCTCATACACCTTAAGTAGATTTCAAGACATCTGTTAGCAACCTCAGTTTGGCCATCTGTTTGAGGGTGGTAAACTGTGGAAAGCTTCAGTGAAGTACCAAACTTCTGAAACAAATTCTGTTAGAATTTGCTCATAAACACCTTGTCCCTTTCTGAAATAATACTATTGGGAATGCCATGTAATTTGAACACATGATTCATAAAGAGATGAGCTATAGTTAGAGCTGTAAATGGATGAGAAACAACAATGAAGTGAGCATATTTGCTCAGCATGTCAACCACTACTAAGATAGTGTCCTCACCCCCTGATTTAGGTAATCCCTCAATAAAATCCATGCTGATGTCTGTCCATATCCGTTCAGGAATTGGCAAGGGCTATAGAAGACCTGGACTGGTAGCATTATTAGCCTTGTTTTGCTGACATATCACACATTCTCTGACCATCCTCCTTACTTCTTTTTTGAGTCCTTTCCAATATAAGATACTGGAAATTCTGTTGATGGTAGCCGGTGCCCCTAAGTGACCCCCAATAAAACTGTTATGAAAATATTCCAGTAATTCTTGCTTCAAATCAGCTTGATCACCCACAACTAACTTCCTCTTCCTTCTTAGCAGATCACCATGCCATGAATACTTAGAATTCTGTTTACACCAGAGTGTAACTCATCAATAATCTTCTGTAATCTGGTGTCCATCTTCCAAGATTCTTGAATCCTCTGAAGTAAATCAGTTTGAATACCAGAAATAGCCATAATTGTGCCTCATACATTCCTGGTCTTCTGGATAACACATCTGCTATAGTGTTGGGGGAGCCCTTCCTATAGCTGACCTCACAGTCATACCCCATCATCTTGGTTATCCATAGTTGTTGAACAAGTGTAGTAGCTTGCTGATGTAGGAGAAAACTTAGACTTTGATGGTCTGTTATGATCTTGAAGTGTCTCCCCACCAAGTAACAGCTCCATTTTTTGACAGCCATGAGGACAACCATCATTTCCTTGTCATAAACAGATAACACCTGATGCCTAAGGGCCAAAGCCTTTCTGAAATAAGCTAATGATCTTCCATTCTGGTTAAAACAGCATCAACCCGATACTTGAAGCATCTGTTTCAACAACAAACTCCGAAGCAAAATTGGGAAGGGCTAAGATAGGTGCTGAAGTCATAGCCACCTTAAGCTCACCAAAGGCCTTGAAAGCTTGCTCATTCCAGCCCCATGCTTCGTTTTTAAGAAGATCAGTTAGAGGTTTGGCAATGAGCCCATAGTTCTTGATGGATCTCCTATAATAGCTAGTAAGGCCCAGGAATCCCCTTAACTCTTTTACTGATTTGGGAGTTAGCCAGTCAAGTATACACTGCACTTTACTTTTGTCCATGTATATGCCTTCCCCAAAAATTACATGGCCTAGGTACTCCATTTCCTTGACCACAAACACACATTTACTTTGTTTGAGAAAGAGCTGGTTGACCTTAAGTGTTTCAAATACTTGCTTCAAATGGTTCAAGTGAGTGTGCCAACTAGCAGAATATATCAAGATATCATAAAAAAGATTAGAACAAACCTTTTCAGGTAAGGTTTGAAGAGTGAGTTCATCAAACCCTGAAAGGTTGAAAGAGCATTGGTGAGCCCAAATGGCATCACTAGAAACCATAATGACCGTCATGGGTTTTAAAGGCTGTCTTGTAAACATCTTCTTCATGCATTTTGATCTGGTGGTAACTAGATCTCAGGTTCAACTTGGAGAAGTAAGCAGCATTCGCCAACTCATCTACCAATGGAATAGGGAATTTATCCTTGATAGTAAGCCGATTAAGTTGCCTGTAGGTCTACACATAACCTCTATGAGCCATCTTTCATCTTAACTATCAAAGTAGGTGATGCAAAGGAGCTACTACCATCTCAGATAATTCCAGCATCAAGCATCTCCTGCACCATCCTTTCTAACTCATTCTTCTGGATGGCAGGATATCTGTAAGGCCTAATCCCTACTGTTTGTGCCTCTTCCTTCAAGGGAATTCTATGATCCTAGAGTTTTTTGGTGGTAAAGTTGTTGGTAGTTCAAACAAACACTGGTACTCACTCAACAACTTGTTTAGTTATAGATTGACCTGTGAGGACTCACCAGTGATCCCTTAAGACATAGTCAGTTGAGCAGTGTAGTTGGTGGTCATCATATAAGCACAAGGGTGGTGACCTTGCCCTGTGATGATAGGCAGCAAGAGTTTGGAAGTGTTTTTCTCATCCTCAACCAGTATAAACCCTGGCGGCATACCCTAAAAGAGCTTCCAGGTAGACTGATGTTGAAATTGCATGGTTAGTCTGGAGAAATCCCAGATTATAGGTCCTAGAGTGACCAGTCATTGAATTCTTAGGACCATGTCACAGCCCTTCAATGGAAGAACAAGGAAATCAGTAGTGAAAATGGCTTTTTGAACAGACCACTGCATACCCTTGCAGATTTCACATGTTGAAAGCCTTCCCCCATCTGCCACAGTCACATTCAGTTTACCACTTGGGCTGACAGGTAAACCCAGTTTCTTAACTACTGATGCATCCATAAAGTTGTGGGTGCTTCTAGAATCAATAAGGATAATGAGTGTGGGCTTATTGATTCTCCCATGGATCTTCATAGTTTGGAAACTTGATGTTCCAATGATGGCATGAATAGAAACCACAAGTACCTCAGCTCATTCATTCTCAGCCACTAGCAACTCAGGATTGTTTGAACAATTCGAGAAAACTTAATGTTCAGTGTCTTCCTCATTTCCCTCAATTAAGATTTGGTACAATTGAGACTTCACACACTTGTGACCAACATCATACTTTGCTCCACATTAGTAACATAGGAGTAGGCCTTTTTTCATTGTTTATATAGGTATAGGTATAGGAACTGGAAAGTGGTGTAGTGGACCTAGTAGTGTTTGGTATGTAAGGTATTAGACTATTCAAGGATAATAGGTTAGTGTTTGGGGGGTTCATTGGTATAGGAAGTAAAGGATATAAATTGTTTGGTTTCATTGTAGTGTTTGAGGTACTGGATAATGTGAAGTTAGTGGTAGCTTTATAGGTTGGGTTTGGTTTCCTAGAGTTGGGATATAAGATTTGATTCGACTTGCTTGGCCAAATTCAAGGTGTAGACACCTAATTTTGTCCGGACCACTAAAACAGGTATGTTTTCTTCATAAATTGATGTTTTCGAATTTAAAAAGACTTTTTTCATCTTACAGGTGGTACTCCGAGACTTAGTTTAAGAGGGCGAGCATAAAAAGTCAAACTTGAAAAAAGTCAACCCCAAAAAAGTCAACCCTAAAAAGTCAACTATTGAAAAAGTCAACCCACTTTCAAAATCAAGATTTTAAGTTCAATTGAAAAATGGCGAAAGAATTTTGATAATCCGAGGTCTACATTGAAAGATATGGAGTTCGGAAGTTGGGATTTGGAGATTCAGTAGATTAGAAACCCTAATCCGAGAAATTTGGGGAAAAGTGCTTAAACGATCAAATTGGTCAAAATTGAAGGTTCCAAATGAAAGATAAGCACTGAATACGGGTAATGGAGAAGTCACTTGCAAGAAAAACTGAAAGAAAAGTCAATCCGGGAGAAAACCGAGAATTAGGGTTTTTTAGTGGATTTCGATGAAATCGGGAAGAATCACGGAAATGGCCCGACTTGGTAAGACCAAAGCCCCCAATGGATGAAGAATGAGTAAAAAGGATAGCCCAAGGCTAAGATTGAAGAAAATCTGAAAATCGGACTTGTTTTGAGCAAAACCGGGTTTCGGAGGCAAAAGGGCAAAATTGGAAAATTTGGGAAAAATAGCAAATGAACTCCGAAAATTCTGAAAATTTGCAAATCTCATTTTTAAATCATTTGAAAGATATTGGCAAAAGAAAATCTTGATTCGGAGTTCGTTTGCAAAATGGCCAAATCCCGGGGCCTCTTATGCAATAATTCAAGAAGATAAATCCCGAAAAAATAGCAAATGAGCTCCAAAAATCATGAAATTTTGCAAATCTCATTTATAAATTATTTGGAAGAGATTGACGAAGAAAATCTTGATTCGGAGTTCGTTTGCAAAATGGCCAAATCCCGGGCCTCCTATGCAGTAATTCAAGCCGATAAATCCCGAAAAAAATACCAAATGAGCTCCAAAAATTATGAAAACTTCCAGATCACACTTTTTTAATTATTTTGAAGAGATTGGTGAATAAAAATCTTGATTTGGAGCTCGTTTAAAAAATGGTAAAATGTAGGGGCATAAAAGGGCATTTTTGGAAGAAAAAATCCAAATAAATAGCAAACGGACTCGGATAATTTTGAAAAATTCCAGAACTCAATATTTTATTATTTTGAAAGTATTAAAAAAATAAAAATTGAATTTGGAGTCCGTTTGATATTTATTTGCATCCGGGGGGCAAAACGGTCATTTCACCCAAGCAACCGAAAAGGGCTTCTTTGGGCCTTTCAAAAAAATCAGACTTGGGCTGGAAAAGAGAAGTGCTGGCCTGCCCAAGCCCAAAGGAAGGAGGAAGCTTCTGATTTTTCAATCAAATGGCTAAAAATCAAGGGTTAGTTAGAGATTCTCTTTGATCAAGCCATGGTGATTAAGCCACATAGGCCAATAGAGATGTCAACATTATTCTTTAACAGCTGTAATTTGAGAGAGCTGATATGCTAATCTAAAGGTGGTAATTTCATGATTTTTTCACCTTGAATTATTAGCCATTTGATGGAAAATTGGTTACAAAAAAAAATGACAACATCTTGGAGCATATTAAGTCCCATTCGGCCAGCTCTTTGGGGGGAGGGTCAGAAATTTCATTTTTCATCTTCATTTTGCTGAGTTCTTTTAGATTTTACTTAGTTTTTCTCTTCTTGGTTGAAAGCAAAAAAGAAAAGTTTAGAAAAGAAAGGAAAGTTTGAAGAGATAAAGCTTGAAATATAGCTTCTTGAGGTTGCTCTTGAGCACCAACTCTTGCACTTTCTTGATTTTCCATTCTTGTTTTTGCTATTTTGATTTCTATTTCGTGAGTTTCCATTTTAAATAAATGATTTTTATTGTTCTTTTCAAGTTCTTCCTTCATCTCCTTCTTGAATATATTTTTTTTATACATTTTTTTACAATAAACTCACCATGGCCAAATGGCCTACATTATTTAGTTAAGTTGCTATTTTGATTTATTTTACCATATTGTTTATGTTATTTTCTTTGATCTTGGTGTTTTAAATGTTATGTTACTTCATATTCTTGAGTTATATTTTAATTTGGTTGCTTTGTTTGTTGCCATTTATGTTTTAAATATCATGTTTTTGCATTTTTAATTTTCTGTTTTCATGATGTTTAAATTTGAGCATGTTTTAGATTTAGTATATCAAGTGTTTGTGAAAATGCTTGTGTGGTCTTTGCATGATTTGAGTTTTATATCTTAGTTAAGCATGTTTTAGATTTAGTATATTAAGTGTTTGTGAAAATGCTTGTGTGGTTTTTGCATGATTTAAGTGTTATATTTTAGTTGAGCATGTTAGTATACCAAGTGTTTGTGAAAATGCCATGCTTGTTGGAGCTTGAGGCCATTTGGCTACTCCATGTGTTTTGCATTGTGTGTTGCATTTTTGCCATGTTAGTTGGTAGGTTTTTGCATTTGCATGACATTTGATTTAGTTTTGCATGCTAGTATACCAAGTGTTTGTGAAAAATGTCATGCTTGCTAGTTACATTATGCTATTAGGCCATCCTTGGAAATTTTGCATTTTATGTGCATTCTTGCCATGTTAGTTGATAGGTTAGCATTTGCATGATATTTGATTGAGTTTTTGGTTTAAGCATGCTTTGTGTTTGTGAAAATGCCATGCATATTTTAGTTATTAAGTTAGGTTTATTTGCTATGCATGTTCATGCATTTTAGGTCTAGGTTGCATTAAATGCCATGCAAGTTCATTTAAGTCTAGGTCACTTTATGAATGCCATGCATTTTTTTCATGACATTTAGGTTTAAATCCATGCATTTCATGCATTATGTTTGCTGTATTGTTTCATGCATTTCATGTTCATGCCACTTGAATAATGACTTGAGCCAATTAATGGTTCAAAGTCATGCTCTCTTGAGCACACTTGTGGAAAATTAAGTTTGTCAAGTTGATTATTCTACCTTTGGGATTTTTTTTACTTAGCCAATTTTTATCTAACTTTCAAAAAGTCCTAGCTACTATTTGTAAGTTATTTTTTGAGTTTCAAATATTTTTACTTTGATTTTTAAATGATTTTATCAAAGGCAAAAATGTATTTTGGCAAAACAGTTTTTTTCACCCAGTTTTCGTACTTTTTCGATTTTTCTGGGCATTCTTCTTTAATAAAAAAATTAAGCCGATTTTTTCCCATGTAGTTTTACATGTCCTGAGTCTCCAGTATTTTTTTTTTTCAGAATTTTTTGAATTTTTGAAAATAGGATAAAAAATCGTGGCTTAAAACTGGACAGTGGAGTCGGAATTGAATTTAAAGAAAAATCACTTTTATGTTTTGGTTAATTACTTAGAGTGGGCTGATTAGGAGGGTTAGCTACTGACTTAGGGTAGTTTCTAAGCCTTTTTAAACTCTAAAAATGGTTTTTTCAAGTCTCGGGTTAAGGGTAGTCAAGTCCGGATTTTTAAACTTGGAAAATTAGAGCCATTTTAAAGAAATTAGCCCAATTTTTATTTTTAATTCAAGCTTTTCAAAATTGTTTTCAAACAATCAAAAAGTATTTTGGTTTTAGAATATTTAATTTGACATATTTTCCTAAGGTAGCCGGATATCTTTTTAGATATACGGATTTCCTTAATTAAAGGAAAAAATATATTTCATGCATTGCATTTTCCATATTCATGCATTTTATATAATATGTAATTCTTGCTATGATAATTTCTATGTCATTTAAATAATTTCTATGTCATTTAATTTCTATGATAATTTCTTGCATTTTATATTGTTATGATTTTGAGTTATGTTATATTGTTTATTATATGATTTGGAATATTTCATGATATCCTATGCTTTTTATTTAGTTATTTTTTTTGTCATATTATTTAGCATATACTATGTTCATGCATTATTATTTTCATTTTTATTTTCATGCATATTATATGATAGCATTATTTCATATTCCATCTCATTTAATTTAAATGCCATATCATTCATGTTTGCCATGTCATTTAAATTATTTCATTTCATATAGAATATGTTATGTTACTTAGGTTATTTTATTTCATTTAGAAAATATCATGTTACTAAGGTTATTTCATTTCATTTCATATAGAATATGTTATGTTACTTAGGTTATTTTATTTTATTTAGAATATATCATATGACTTAGGATATTGTATCTCATATAGAATATACTATGTTACCTAGGTTATTTCATTTTATTTATAATATGTCATATAACTGAGGATATTTTATTTCATTTAGAATATGCTAAGGCATTTATTTCATTTTATTTAGAATATGCTAAGGCATTTACATTATATCATATCATTTAGGAAGCATTATATTATTTAGATGTTGCTATGTCATTTTATTTATGTCATGCATATACATATTCATTTCTTTTAAATGTTTTCAAAAAAAGATAATGGTTTTCAAAAAAATAAAGATATTCCCGAGTTAAAATGATTCATGAGTTCTCTACCGGGTTTGCTGGAGTGAATATCATCAATTATCATTAATAAAAGAATATCTTTCTTTCAAAAAAAGAGAATGATTCGGAAAGTTTTCCAAAACTAATAAAAATTTCTATATTTTGCCACGTTTGTTGGGGAATATAGGAAAAATTTGAATTTATAAATTCCGGATCATTTTCAATAAAAAAAAAAGGAATTATTTTTCTTTAAATTGAGAATTAACTTGAAATACTAAATTTAAAACCGATTTTTTACCGAGACTTGAGATAACACACGGTTAATAAGGTACTGATTTATACGGGCATTGTGGGGGTGCTAATCCTTCCCCGCACGTAACCGACTCCCGAACCCGTTTCTTTGATTTCTCTAGTTTTAATGTAGACTTGAAATTGGTTTTAAAAATGTTTTAATTAATTTTTAAAATATTTGATAAAACCGGTTTTAATAGGTGGCCGATCACACCTAGCTAAAAAAGATTGGTGGCAACTCCATGTTTTTTTTAAGGTCATTTTCAAAACCTTCATTTTTCTAGAGGAATTAAGTCGACTTTTCCTCGGTTTTTTTAATGTCATGCTTAACGAATAATAAAGTCTTGCGATGAGACTCGTTATTTTTTAGGTTGCGACAGCTTGGCGACTCCGCTGGGGACAATTAGAGAGTCAAGCCTAAAAATTAGTCGTGTGTTATCAAAGTCTAGGTTTTGTTGGTTTAATTGGTATTTAATTTTAATTCCCACATTTTTTAATAAGGAGAATTTTGAAAATAATAAAATATTTTTAAATATGTTCATTCTCATGTGCATGCATTTTATTATTGTTCTCTAGTTATTTAAGGTTGTATATTATAATTGCTTGTTGGTTAATACGTTACACTATTCTTGAATGTTTTTTATAAATAGTTGGGGCATTTAGAATAAGAGGTGTAGAATAGGTGGTGAAAAGTTTGTTGTTCCTCCACACACACCACACCACACATGCATTTGCATATCATGAATCCTCTACCCGGGTTTCGTCCTTTTAAGTGGGAGTAAAATAACTAAGCCTTCGTGATTGATTCTCCAAATGGGCTAGTGAAACACTTTCGGAGTATAAAGTACCTAATGCCTTCGTGATAATCCTCCGTATGGGCATAGGAAAATATACTCTAACGAATTGAACCCGCTTTTATCGGGGTGCCTTACTAGCCTTCACCGGCGACAGTGAGGAGCAATTCAGGGCCTTTAGATCCGATTCACCCTCATATAGTGAACCTAGGCGAAGCCATGCCGGATTTTCGTTAGATATACCGAAAATAGAAACACATGGAGGGACATTTATAAACCTTTTGTTACATATTGTACACTCCAAATAAGTGTGGTAGATCTGGCAACGATGTACGTACATCGCCCGTAATAAATGTGATACTCCGTCTCGAAGGCATCGTGATGCCTAAATAAGCAGATATTGTTGGGGCAGATGTTCATTAGCTGTTTTTAAAAAAAAAATCATTTTTCAAGCATTTTTGCATTTTGCACATTTCATTCATGTGTGAATAGAGCATGTACATTTTTGGTTGTATTATTGATCTCATTCTTTGCAATAAACAGTTGGTAATTTCATTTGATGATTTCATAAAACCGGTAGTGTCACATGAACATTTGAATATTGTACCATAGTAGGATCCACTACCCCGAAATTCTTTTGAAAATAATATGATTGGTTTTTTCATAGAAAAAAACATGTTTCAAAAAGTCATAAATTTGGAGGCAAATCTTGCATAATGAGATTTTTTTGAATAATCAAGATTTAGGTTCTCATCCAAGTGAAATGCACAAAATCAATGGCTATGTATTGCAAATACAAGAATTGCCTCAAGTTATTAATTACCAATTCAAATCACAAGTTATAACTTTAATTGAAAATTTTTGTGGTATGTTATGTATTTAAGACTTTTTAAATACATATATGAGTTACTATTATGTAATAGATGCATATCATGCATCCTTTATTGTTTCAATTGCATGTAGCCAAGTATCGTCCCAAAATCAATGTGATGTTGAGGTAGAAAATGTTCAGAGGAAAATTATGAACTGTAGCCAAGTACTCCAAACGTTCTACAAGAATTATTTATCCAAAAAAACAAATGTTGTACAAAACTCCCCAAACTAAGACAAAGGACTGCACTTTCTTTCATAGCATTTACATTGTATATTTTTCTGTTGAGAAACAAAGCAAAGGCGATGCCACATGAAAATCTATAACACTGTCCAACTTAGCCATATAAAATACATATTGTTATGAGAGCAAAAAATACATATTTCTGAACTAATTCTTCTGCTGAAACAAAATTAAAATACTAGACTGAACTTCATAGTACAAATTTAATAACCAAAAACAACAGAAATATGGACTGAACTTCATAGTACAAATTTATCCTTTGCGTCATAAACATTCCCATGTTCATCAAACTTCTCATCTCCTAGCATCAAAAGACACTGATCCCAGTCCTTGAGTTCCTCCTGATCAAATAAATTCATTCAAAAAATATAATAAAATACTTTGTACGTGACAACCCTACATTGATCTAGAGAATGATTAGCTTGTTAATAGTGCATCTGAGCACACATTACAGAAGCGAAATCTTCATCAAAATGACCCAAAGATTTGACCATTCATGGCAATGTTTACTGTTTTGTAACCTTACTTTGGGTATATCTGATTGTGCTAATTGAACTAGAAAATTGTATTCACATCACACCTCTTAAAATCAACAATAACCTATGCAATAGCCTCTAAAAGAGGTAAAGTGTGCGCATGCACATGTGCATGTGTGTGTGGGAGGAAAAGCGTATTTGCAAGGGAGACGAAAGCTTATGGTGAAAACAGGAAAGGCAAATTTTATTAGTATATGAACAGCTGCTCCAGCATCCTTACAAACATAACTATAACTGAAAGTAGTATACAGATGAAACAGCTCAACTAAAAATGAAACTAAACATCCTTAGTTATCCCAAATTCAATTCAAAAATATGCCTAATACTAAGAACAACTATATGCTCCAAATTCAGTTCTCATAAGAGAATTCCCAACAATATTGAACTTAGCATTTCGTATGAGAGACTTATGATGCAAGCATTTTCTATTACAAACTAATTAAAAGCTTGAAAAGGATCAAACCACAAAGAATTATTGATATGCAAACAGCTTTTCACCCCTTCATTGCAAAAACCACCCACAGTCACCATTAGTTACAATAGTAAATAAAATAATATAACCATCCATAGGACAATAACTTAGGCAGCCCCCAGGAGAGAAAGAGAGAGAGAATCTATTCAAAAGATAGAATCATTACCGGAAATGCCAAGTCAAGGAGAGCAGTTTGACTGCCACCAAATTCTGTGAAAAGCAAACCACCAGGATGTGACTGCAAGGATAAAATACCACAGGGTAATGTACTCCTAAATATAACATTTAAATGAGAAGACAAACCATATTACTCTAGAGCCCAAGGCAATGCCGTACAATAATGAAAAAAAAAGTTCAAAACATACTCTTGATCACAATTCACAAATCTTTCTGATGATTTAGGATAGAAGATTGCCCCCAAAATAAAAAATTGATAGTTAATGCCTAATGCTATTTGAGACATGGATCATAGATCTATACAAGTCGGGGTAGGCTTATACAGGTTAGAGAGATTGCTTACATAACAGCTAAATGTCAATAAGCAGTTATCTGCAGAACATCATTTCTTTTGTCATTAACACTACTAACTTCCTCTTTGCATCAATCTACCATTGATGTGAATACAATTTATGGCAACAATAAAAAGACAAAAACAGTTATGATCTGTACCAAGCAATCCCCAAGATTTTCAGTACCCAAAACCCTATGCAGAGCGAGAGCGATCAGTTTTCAACGTGAGGAAATCGTTGCAAAATTTCTGGAGAAGCAATTATCTCTTGCGTTTCAGAATTCCAAGAGTTCACAATCAATCCAAAACTAGTCACAACCCGGGTGCTGACATTCACCAATACAGGATAATTACATATAAACACATATAACACTGTCTATATACTGAGAACGAAACATGACAAATTATATGATTTATTGAAATAAATTACCTACTTCACAGCTTCAACTTGCCAACTGACTTCTGCGACAGTTTTGTACGAGGAGATATCCTAGCTTTATGGAGGGTTAGAGCAGCATCACATACCCTTTTCCGTAAAGTGTTCTCCTCATGGTTTATCAGCTCAGAGACTAATCTAAATCTGTCCCACACGTTTAAACGCTACATACAAATACATACAAAGGGAATCAAAATTTCCAATGACCCAACATATGACCAAATATTGAAATAACTAACAGCAATGAGAATAGCATACCACAAATTTATAGTCAGTGACATGTAGATTTTGCATGAAAGCAGCAACCCACATTCCGCAATCATAACTGTATGCATTTTCAAGAATAGTACCTTTTATAATTCAGTTACATAATGAAAAACAAGGTTTTCAAATAGTGAGAGAGTTATGTTACCCGTTGCTTTGCAGAGGAACCCTCTCTGGATTCACAATTTTTAACTCATGAAATGACACCATTGGACTACCAACCAATGATGTCATCGGAGGGTCAGTAAACAATTTTGCACACGCGGATATCTGTTCGAAGTGAAATTAGAATAAATTTTAAATGTCTCGTCGTAAACCAAAATCATGAATTACAATATGTTCGCAAGTGCGAACAAATATAATTTAGTACAACATGTATTTATCTTACCACACGAGTCACATCCGCAACTCTTTGTTTATTTGCAACATTGCGTGGCAAGGTATCCAACACTTTCGCTTCCTTCTCTAGCATATCTATCACACACAAATACCAATGCGTGTTCATCTCATTCATTGGTATAAAGATCTGCAATGAAATTACATAATCATTGTTAGCAGGTTATTACGTTATATAACATAATTTCGATCGTACGCACATAAAAGATTTCCATGTCCTCACCTTGTAACAGTCACTCAAGGATCCCATATGAATGAATTGTCCTTTAAAAAACTTAATCAGCTCTTTCGCATTGCATTCGGTTGACAAGATATGAGTCTGCAAAGAATAAACATAAGGTTCATGTTTCTTGAAAAAAGTTAAACTATATGCAAAAAACAAACAAACTTAAAATATACTCACAGAAAATGCGGCCGGAAAATACCATCTCCTTGTTGACATAGTCGAAGCTTTACAATAGTAGGCCATTGACTCACCGACAAGGTCAATAATCTAGGGCAGGAACAACTCATTAAACACATTTCACTACTACAAAGACAATCATGAAGTTCGATGAAACAATATATTACACTTACCACTGAACTTACCCATTGTTTTGGGCGCAAGGAGCCAAATTCCTCGATTGATGCAAATGTTGCATCGAATTGGACAACAACTTCACTACAATATAAACTCATATAAAGAATAAATAAAATATCGAAATCCATATCAACTTAAAATCAACAAATTTCTTTAAATCAAAATATATCATGAACTTACCTTGGATCGACATTACTGTTCCACACATAATTGCAAATTGCAGTCTCAAGTTCATCTAATTTCTTCGGAATTTGGACAACGCCCCTCTTCGCGGTAACCTTTAAATATTTATTTTTACAAAGATACGGCATATGGTACTGCTAATTAGTAATTATACATATCAGACTTATGTAATAAATGTATATACTTAAACATATATAAATTGAATTACATATCAATATATATTCAATGTATGCATTCACAAAGATTGCAATGAAAGGCGGAAAAAATAAATGTTGTATAAGCATATCATGCCTACATGCATGATTGGTCTATTCAAACAAACATAAACAGTCCTGCGGACGGGAGTGCAAATATCACAAAAAAGTTGATCTCGCTCGCGTAACTATCCCACTAACACCAGAAGCAAATGTTGACCTTGACCTAACAATTTGATTTTTCTTGCCAGATTGACCCTATAATATGTAATCATATAAAATGCCATAAACAAATTAGTTATTTTATAGCATATCTAAGTATTATTGAATTATAAATAAGTAAATATATATACCTTCTTTTTCCGTGGGGCAGGACAACTTGAGCTTGGATTGTTAATATCAGTTCTCACTGGTGTAGTTAAATCTCCATCTCCCTCTTTCGCTTTGCGCTCAATGATCTCAATGGAGGACTCCAACTCACCAGCTGGTTTTTTCAACTCCGTGCTCTGCCCATCGACCTCAACGATGCCTCCTTCCTCATCCTTTTTTTCCAAACTGGTTTCACCGCCAGTTTTCACCTCAACAGATCTCGATAAAAGAGCATTAATTTTTTCCTGCATCGACTTCATGTCTTCCGACATTCTATTCAGTTGTTCTGTCACATTGGCTTCCAGACTTTTCATGGACTCTCTTAAAGCCTGAAAAATAATTACGAATAAACATACTACATACACTTAATGCAATCCGTGAAGTATATACATAATTTATAGATTTCTTGCAATCTCTATGAATTAGACATGAAGATCTAATTAACCGACTTACCTGTAAGTCAGTATGATACAGCTTCTGCTCCTCTTGTATCGGCCGCTGAGTGTGATGTTCTTCGGTGATATGAATACCCTTATTTCCATGAAATCATAAGTTAATCAAACTACATAATTCATATATAAGTTATAGTCACTAACAATAAATTAATACAACTTAGATAACTAATGTCACCTTGGATTTCAAGCCAACACGGAAGTCTCTTGAATGGGAAATTGAAGAGACTACCTCATCCGTTCCCCATGCACTAATGCGAGGAACAAAAGTTGACATTGCCTCTTTCGTACTCCGAACTCCGAAAATATGGTCATAGAACCTTATCTACTCAAATTATTACAATTTAGTCAATATCAAAAATTAATAACTTATACTTCTAATTTAATTCCATTCCAACTTAATTCAAATCAAGATTGCTTTCGTACACGAAGATTTAAAATATTAAACTTACCACCAATAATAGCAGGCAACCGGTTAAGTACACTTTTGATGATTTCATCTTCCTAGCATGAAAACTTCTAATACCAAGAAGAAGCTTCTCATGAACATGTTTTGCCCAGTTCAATTTCCCATTCAGGCCATCCTCAGTCAAACAAGAATAATACTCTTTCGATGGCCCCCCTTCAGTCGTTGGACACAAAAACCGTCCAACGATATATAAGAGGAGCCTGGCCTTTAGATCTTCACAGTCGGCCTCGAACTCCAAAATTTCTTGCTCTAGCCTAACAAAACTCATCTTTCGATGAGTTGGAATATTAAACTTATTACACAAGACTTCAGCGTCTTCTCTTTCCATTACAGTTGATACCTCTACTCCCTCGTTTGCTAAACCTAGAATACCTTCCACATCCTCCACTGTGAAAGGGATACTTTGGCCATCCACTTCCATGGAGCTGGTTGCAACATTAAAGTTCTGAACCAAATTTTCACACAGCTCTCTTGGAAGCTTTCCATCTTTCAACAGTAGCAAGGGACCGAACCCTATGCTTTCCACTGCACCTTCAATATGTTTTTCCTTCAATTGCTTAAAGAGCTTGCACAAATTAAATGGGTTACAGCGTGTCGCAACCAAGCCCTACACATAAAGTACATTCATTAAAAATACATAGCAATATAACATCATACTTCATTTCTAACTATTATTTCTTCAATATAACATTTTCTTATTTAATTATTACCTTCTTTTTTTCATCATCTAATTTCTGTCTTTTTAACTGTTGCACTTCATTTTTGTACTGCTCTTGTTGTGCAACAGTCTGCTCTATAAACGGCAGCTTCTCCTGTGTAGGCAGCACTTTCCATTTTGCTGCCAACTCTCTACGAACCTATGAAAAAAACAATTCCAATTAATTCACATACACATCAAAAAACCATGATTTTAGTAACACTTTATAACTTAGTGTCCACACAAACGATACATAAAATATTACTCACCTTCAATGTCATTTTCCCTTTGTCTTCTCCATTTCCTTTGCATTCATTTATGCTGTATAAAGCGATTAACATAAAATATGTAACTCGCACTCTTTAAATCCAAATATAACAACATAGCATGTCTAATGAATTCAACTTAAAACCACCAAGTATAGTTACTTACTAGTAATTCAAAAATGCACCCCTCGGTTTTACAACCTTCATGCTGGATTCAGTCTGCTGAAGCTGCACATTTTCATAAACTTTGCCCATGTCTTTGAATCTTTAATAAAATCAAACAAACGTTTGCAAATTTCTCAACTTTTGACATACAATAAATTATAATTTATAATACAAAACAAGTACATCAGGATAACTAATTCTGCATCAAAAGTTTATAAAATTTTCTCTGCCTAGAGGCATAATCTTATCCGTATTAAAAGTTCATATTGATTAAAAGTTCATATTCAATTATCTTAAAAAGACAAAATTTAAAAATGACATGACTATTTAAAACCAAAATAAGAAAGGAGGTAAAACTATTACTATCTTTCCTTATTATTGCATTAGGAAAAAAAAAATTAAAAAATTTCGAAAGAATGTGTATGACAATATTATTGATTAAAAGTTCATATTCAATTATCTTAAAAAGTATATATATACATAAAATAAATTTGTTTAAACCTAAGGTACGTAAAAACTATATACTACAAATTTTGCATTGATTTTTCAAGGAAAGTACCATTTTTTTTGCCTAAAAGGTAAGTACCAATTAATAATAACATTTTCTATTGTAATTGTTTAATTTCTACTCTATTTATGCACATAAGGTTAATTACAGTATATTCATTTTCTCTATTTTTTTTATACTATAGGTGGGATGATTTAAATTTTAAACCTTTGGATATATATAAAATTCCACACCTCATAGGCGTAGGTTAAAAATTATATATGTTTATTACTAATTAGAAATGCATAGTCAAGATACATCCATGTAGTAAAATATACTAGGTAAAATAAAATGTTGAGGACATCATCCATTCTATTTACCTTTTTTTTTCTCTTTTTATTTTATAAAGAAACTTTGTATCCTATTAACGAAAATTTCCAATTTATTTTATGTAAGTTGCCACATTATACTTACCAATTATCTTCTTGCAGCCACCCAGAATTTATGCTAATATTTCTGCCAAAAAAACAAATAAACAACCCCAAACCAAAAATAATTAGAATCATCCAGAAAAAATAAAAAAAAAATTGCTGAAATACCAACAAAGAAACAAAATACCAGATGACCAAACAAAAATATGTCTGGGTTGGATGATTTTCAGAGGAAGAGAGTCGGGTGAGGGTTTGATATTTGGGGTTTCGGTTGTTCAAAAACAGAAGGGTTAGGGTTTTTTAATCTGGGGTTTCGATTCTTTAGAGGGAGTCGAAACAGATTATAAATTTTAGGGTTCTTAGAAATTTTAGGGTTCTAAACTGAAAGGGAGAAGGAAATTTTCGAAACTGAAAGGGAGAAGAAATTTTCGAAACTGATTAGAAAGGGAGAAGCCAAATTTCGAAACAGAAATGGGAGAAGCAAATTTCGAAACAGAAAAGGGAGAAGAAAATTTAGGGTTCTAAAAAAATTTTCGAAACACCATAGAAAGGGAAAAGGAACTGATTAGAAAGGGGGAACCAAATTTTCGAAACAGATTATAAAGGGAGAAGCAAATTTTCGAAACACAAAAGGGAGAAGAAATTTTAGGGTTCTAGAGAATTTTTTGTATCAGAGGGGGGGAGAGTTTTTCGAAACAGAAAAGAGAAGGATAGTATTAGGGGGAAGGGTTTTTTCGAAGAGAAGGAACTGACCAGGTAAACCGGTTTCCAATTTTTTTTTTTTTCATTTCAACGGTTCAGATCATTCATTTATCATCTGACGGATAGGATTAATCTAAGCTGATGGGAAGCGTACAGTAAAAAACTTATTTTAGAATTTTCCCTACTCCTCTCTTGTTCCTCTTTCTTCTTCTTTCTATATTTCTTCTTTCTTCTTGTTATTTTCGGTCCTTCTCTCTGTCTTCAGCTCTTCTTTTGCTTTTTGATTGCTAAATCGTTTGCTCGTCTTCTTCGCCTTTTCTTCTTCTTCTTCTTCTTCTTGCGGGAGGCATTTGATGAACTTATCAGATTAAGCATCGCGATCAGTCGTTATCCAAATTTCTTCTACTCTTTTTCTTATTAATATAGTTCAGGTATGCATTTGATGTATTTCCCCTCTTTGAATCCGCTCTCTTCATCACTTGCCCTGCTAAAGTTTTTGCTGTTTTTCTGCAATTTTCCAAGCTTCCTTTAATTTTCAGCGTGTTTTCATATCCTGATCTATGCCTGAAGTTGGTTGATTTATGATGGAATATGTTATTCTTTTAATAATTTATTTATTTATTATTATTATTTTTTAAATAAAAAATGGAATATTTCGATTGGGAAGGATGCGGAACTTGAAAGGAAATGGAAAAGTAAGAATTTTGATTTTCAATTTCTGATTGGCTGGTAAAAAATTTGTAGCCTAATCGTTTTTGTTCTGCTTCATCATGTACAGTTGGTCCAAGGACATAGGGGTTTTAGGGCTTTTTTTTTTTTTTTTTTTTTTTTTTTTTGCATTTGAAAGTTGAAAGTCGTCAATGAGAGGAGTGACCTAAACATGGAAATTGTGATGGCATTGGATTCCCTCAGTGCTTTTACCATCATCAATACATGGCAATCTACATCAAAAAGAGGAAAGGCGCCATTATTGTTGCAATACTCCAATCTCTTCAGTACTCCAAGGCTTTTAGCAATGTTCTTTTTCAACTTCTTTCTAAAGCTGATATAAGCAAGGATATTGCTTCTAATGCTGCTTGAATCTCCACCCCTCCTACGTAAAGCTGACTGAAGGTCTTGTACTTGCTCCTTCATCATCATAATTAGGTCTCTTGCGGTGCCACATGCATCCAGCAATCCAACTGAATCATCAAGTGTCTCTACTAGTTTTACATTTTGCTGATGGTGAAGAGTTTGTTGAGTGAGTGGAGACTGAGTGATTTCCTCAATGTTGTTATACAACTTTGCAAGCCTAGTGAAACCTGTACAAATTGTCTCACCACCAGCGTGACTTGTTTGTGAAGCTGGCATTAATACTCCGAACGTTTTCAGCTCTGCTTCAATAGAATTAAGCTGCAACCTAGATGGTAAGCTAATGGATCTGATTGGAACATTCACCCCATGAATTACAGATGAGCCTGTCATATTTACACAGAAAAAGTGCTAAAAAACACTAAATTCGATAGTCGATATATGCTTAGACATCCATAATTCTTCAATCCATTTATAAGAAAGCAATTTCATGCCAAATTAAGCCCAATCATTGGCCATGTGATGGCAGTGACAGCGAGGGTTACCCTACAATTGAAAGATCCTTGTAGTATGTGTAGCCTGCAACCTGCAATTGTTTATCATTCTTTCATAATAGGTTTGAGAGATCAACAATGTAATAAGTATAGGGTTGATTAATTTTTGTTTATGATCCTCAAATTGCGAACAACTCGTACAGGCCGTGTGAGCCGTATGCTGCCTTGCCTCCCCAATCATTAGTGCGATACCTTCGTCGCAACCAGTGACTATTCATGTCCTTAAAATTAGTTTATGAACATTCAAGGCTGGCAATTCATGATTGATTAATAGTTTAGAACCAGAGATATCAGGCCAATTGACCAGGATAGCTGAAAAATATTAGAATAAGAAACACCACGAATTGGGACCTGATTTTGCACAAACTAGGCCCCACCCCAAGGCAAAGAATCTAGGGCGGCCACGACATACAACAAAATCCCAAGGGCACTGAATTCTGTAGCAACTTGTAGGCCACTACCCTGAAAGAGAGATTGTTTATTGAAGAAGACATTAATTTTTACTAACTTGGAAGACAAAGTAAAACTCTAAAACAAAATTTGATTGAGAGAAGGCCAAAGGGGCGGTAGAGTCTAATACTGTAATGCAGAAAATCGCATGGTTCACATGCTCCGTTTCATAGCTCTGATTCTCCTTGTCTCCCATGATTTTCCTTTTCTGTGTCCTAGTCATAAATTAATGGGACATTATTGTAGTTACCAAATGCATAGTACTCCCAGCAAAACGTTTTTTTTTTTTTTTCCTTTGTCCAATAATTTAATTTAAGAAGATTTTTGGTGTTTCCTCCTCCGTCTTACCTATATACATTCAATAGCAGAGGACATCAATCTACCATAAATTTTGTTGTCGAAATTTGGGTGTAGCTGGACATCCTTTTAACGTATGGTCAATATACAAGACCGCCATCTGCAAAATGAAGATTGGAGGCTGCCTGCCTGCCAAGATTCTTTAGATACTAAATCCATCATATCCACAGTTGTCGTACCATAATTTTACCGGTCTTTTTTTATTTATTTATTATTATTTATTTATTTTAATTCTGCGATTATGTTTTCATGGTCAATATTACAAATAAATGTACCTGAGTGGTACGTACGGGCTCCACAAAATATAAACTATAAATGCTTAGACACGATAATTGCTTGTTAATGCATGATTGTGGAGGTTCATATGATCAGATAAGACAAAAGCATACATTCATCCTCCCAATGAAGGAACACAGCATTGAATAACATATTTCCATGCCTATGAACCAAGAACCAGAAAAATAATAATAATAATAATAATAATAATAATAATAACAATAATAATGAACCATGAAATTAGAGGCTGCTACTATTCCACGCTGAAAGTTCAGTTACACCAGTGAATGAAGAACCTACTTCGTTAATTAATGATGAAAAAGGCTAATACTTATTTTAGGATCTAAAATTGAGTAAATTACTTTGAAACTGCCCTCTAAGTCAGCATTTTTGTTCCCCTTCCATTTATTTCTTTTAAATTTTCTTCTCTGTACCATTAATTTATTAGCTGCCTTTCATATGAACCACTAGATTTCATCTACTGGTACTGGATGAGCACAAGGATAATGCGGTAGCCAAATTGCACTTGGCAGTATCTCTCAAACACTGCCTGCCTGAAAAAAAAGTCTTGTACTCTGCAGCCTTAATCTATAAAAATGTTAGCACACGTAGCCAAAAATAGGAACTGCTTCGACAAGATGGGAAGTGAACCATATGCGCTTTATCCAGGTCAAACAGGGACTACTTTAGTCAGAATTTAAACTTACTAATCTCTTTAGCTTATAGCCAAAATAAGGAAAGAAAGTCACAATATACTAGCAGCTTTCATTAGAAAGGAACAAGAAAACTAGATTATGCAAAAATAGAAATAGCAGAAGTGGAGAACAAACCAGTGAAACCACACAACACAAACACAAGCTAGAACTTAGACAGGATGAGAGACTTCTTATGTGCCAATTATCAAAGATTCCATTCAAGCCATCTCAACAGGCACTACCATCAAATAGTAACCAGAGGGTATCTCTGGTAAGGATGATGTTAAGGACAAGAAACTATTGACTGTCAATACGTAGTAATTGACAAAAAAATAGAATATAAGGCTGACATTATGAAAGTAAGTTTGTATGAATTTTAAACCTCAAAGTTATTAGAAAGTTCAATTGCATAATTACTGTTTTCTCATAGATTTGATTAACACCCAAGATCGCAAGAACTAGAGCAATTAAGTATACAAAACCAACTGAGACAAGAAGCAATTTGCACAATTAAGGCAATTACATATATACATGTGAAAGTATACATAAGTTCATTATTGCAACTTCATGTGCACATACAAACAATAATGCACTTGCAGGAACAGAACTTATGATATGTCCCGACCCAATTTTGCCATATAAATGTAGGCTCATTCTATCCAAAAAATAGATGTCAAAATTGTAATAATCAACAAGAACTACAAATTAGGGAGACTGATATATAAATAAAGAACATAATAGTTAGACCGCAAGCCCTTGTTCTCTAGCTTTCTTCAGCCACTTAAAGGTAACCTCCAATGCTGAGTAAGCAGCAACATCAGTTACTCTCATCAGCGTAATCAAAAACTTCATATGCCTCTGCAACCCTGCCCTCCCTACAAAGCGCTCTCACAAGAGTAGCATAGGAAGCAGTCTCAAGCTTCATGCCAGCGGAGTTTATTGCCCCATATAACTCCATTCCTTTCTCCAGCAATCTACACTTGCACAACACATGAAGCAGCGTATTATAAGTGCATGAATTCATGCTACACCCCTTTCTTTCCATCTCCTCCAACAAAACCACTGCACCCAATGCATTCCCTTCTCTACACATTCCATTCATCAAAGATGTATATGTAACAGCATCTGGAAAATTTCCTGATTCAACCATAATATCTAAATACTTTCTAGCTTCTTTAACTCTCCCAGATTTTGACAACCCAAAAATCAAAGTATTTTAAGTCACAAGATCAGGCTCGACACCTTCGTCTTTCATCTTCTTATAAACTTCAATTACCTCACTCACTCTACTCAACATACAATAACCTTTCATAATAGTATTATAAACAAAACAATCTGGCTTAAACCTGTTATAAAACAGAAAGAAGAAGAAGAGAGGCCAGAGAGAATAAGAAAAAGATAGAGAGGAAAAGCTGATATTTCATTTCATAATGGAATTCGGTTACATCACACAATATATAAAAATACTAGGAATGTTGTGAAAACAATGCACGAATAAAAATACAGCATCTGACAACTGCAAAATAACTAACAACAATCCTTGGTACTAACTAATAACAAAATGTCAGCTAGCATCTCATCAATTCCTTAGTGTGACGTTCCCCTCTAATTGATCAGTTCCCATTACCATGTTGCTGCTCTATGGTCCCTCCAGGGTAGTATCCTCTGTACTTGAGCTCCCACGAGTTGCTGCATCCATGATATTCGAATTTCCAATTGCTGCCTCCATAGTACTAGTGCCCCCATTTGCTGTACCACTAATGCTAGTAGCTGCATTCATCACATTACTCCCCCCTTTAGTTTGTCCTTGTCCCCAAGGATCAAATTGTGGAAATTGAGAGTTAATAACAGAGTAGTCCTTTCAGGTGGCATTATCAGGCCCCAAATTATACCATTCAATTAGCAACTGAGTAGCAGCTTGATTTCCCCATTTTACAATCCTTTTGTCCAAAACAGCAGCTGGATAAACCAAATGTTGTCCATCTTCAGCTACTCTTGGAGGGTTAATACTGGGAGTCACTTTTGATCCAATCTTCTTCTTAAGGATGCTAACGAGAAACACTGGATGTATTCTTGCATTATCAGGCAATTGAAGCTTATAAGCCACTATTCCAATCTTAGCTATAACATGATAAGGTCCAAAGTACTTGGAGGAGAGTTTCAGATTTTTTCTGAGAGCTAAGCTTGTTTGTCTGTATAGTTGTATCTTTAAGTAAACTTCATCTCCTATGTTGAATTCTCTTTCAGTCCTTTTCTTGTCAGCATAGAACTTCATCCTCTGTTGAGCCTGACTTAAATGTTCAACCAAGAGTTTACTCAAATTCTCCCTCTCCTTGAGCATTTCTTCCACAGTAGACACCTTAGCCTTAAAGCTTGCATCCCAAGCGAATCTTGGTGGTTGGTGACCATAGAGTGCCTGAAAGGAGTCATTCCCAGTGCTGTGTGGTGGCTGGTATTGTACCACCATTGGGCTAAGGGAAGCCATTTAACCCAAGTTTTAGGTTTGAGGAAGCACATACACCTCAAGTATTGTTCCAAGCACTGATTGAGTCTCTCGGACTGTCCATCAGACTCAAGGTGATAAGCAGTTGTAAGCTGAACATTGGACCCTAGCAACTTCATTAGTTCCTGCCATATAAGACTAGTAAAAATCTTATCCCTGTCTGAAATGATCACCTTGGGAGCCCCATGCAGCTTGTGTACTTCCCTTAGGTATAACTTAGCTATATCAGTAGCTGTGTATGGATGGTTAATGCATAAAAAGTGAGCATATTTGGTGAATTTGTCAATGATCACCAAAATGCAGTTGAAGTTCTGGGATTGAGGCAGACTTTCTATAAAGTCCATGGTAATCACTTCCCATCCTTGTTTTGGAACTGGAATAGGTTGAAGTAGTCCAGGATAGGCTACATGCTCAGACTTGTTTCTTTGGCAGATATCACACTGTTGGATGTGATCTTGGACCTGTTTCATCATCTGAGGCCAAAAGAAATATAACTTAAGCCTGTAGTAAGTAGCTTGGACACCAGAATGTCCTCCTTTGGGTGAATCATGCATGGTTTTGAGTAACTGCTCCTTCAATTGACCATTACTTCCAATGTACACTCTGCCCTTGAACCTTAGAATACCATTAGAGTAGGAAAAATGTTGACTAGCATTAGGATCAGTAGCTAGCGCTGTGACTTTTTCCTGAACACTTTCATCTCCTTCATAACTGTTCTCAACCTCTTATACCCACTTTGGAATAATGGTAGTGGAAATCAATACTTGACAAGAAGCTTCTTCCTCCATTTGCCTCGACAATGCATCAGCAGCCCTATTCAGTTTCCCTTTCCGGTACTGGATAGTGTAATCTAAGCCTAATAGCTTAGTCAGTCCCTTTTTCTGAATTGCAGTGGTCAACTTCTGTTCTAGCAGGTACTTGAGAGCTTCATGATCTGTCTTGATAGTAAATGTTCCCCCTTCCAAATAATGCCTCCATTTGGTCACACTCATCAGTATAGCAAGGTACTCTTTTTCATATATAGAAAGATCATAGTGTCTAGGCCTAAGAGCCTTACTCAGGTATGCTACTGGCCTTCCATCCTGAGATAAAATAGCCCCAATCCCAGTTGATCTCGCATCTGTTTCTAAGCAAAAAGGCTTGTTGAAGTAAGGCAGTGCAAGAACAGGTGTAGAACTCATAGCTTTTTTAAGCTGCTGAAAGGCAGTAACAGCTTCTGGACTCTAAGAAAATCTATCTTTTCTGAGCATGTTCGTGAGTGGTTTACTAATCACCCCACAGTTTCTCACAAACTTCCTGTAGTAGCCAGTCAAACCCAGAAACCCTCTCAAAGACTTAAAGGACTTGGGTTGAGGCCAATTTTCCACAGCTTCCACCTTTGAAGGGTCTGTTCACACCCCAGATGCTGATATAAGATGACCCAAGTACTCCACTTGTTGTTGGCCAAAAAAACACTTACTCTTCTTAGCATAGCGCTTATTTTTCCTGAGTACTTCAAAAACAGTATGCAGATGTTCCACATGCTTTTGTACGTTAGTGTTATATACCAGAATATCATCGAAGAATACAAGTACAAAATCTCTCAAATATAAAGAAAATATGTCATTCATCAAGGATTGAAAAGTAGTAGGGGCATTAGTAAGCCCAAAGGGCATTACCTTGAACTCATAGTGCCCTTGATGAGTCCTAAAAGCTATTTTTTGTATGTCCTCCTCATTGACCCTAATCTGCCAATATTCTGATCTCAAGTCAATTTTAGAAAAGAACCTTGCTCCCTTCAGTTCATGCAGCAAGTCCTCAACCACAGGGATTGGAAATTTGTTCTTTACTGTCATTGAGTTCAACTGTCGATAGTCAATGCAGAGCCTCCATGTTCCATCGTTCTTTGACTAGCAAGCAAGTGGAAGCAAAAGGGCTTTGGCTAGGTTGAATGATGGATGCTGATAACATATCTGAAACTTGTTTTTCCACTTCAGTTTTTTGAAAATTTGGAAATCTGTAGGGTCTCAAATTGACAAGTTGTGAGTTGGGTTTTAATGGGATGCTATGGTCATGTGTCCTCTTTGGTGGCAGACCTTTTGGTTCTTCAAAGATATCTGAGTAAGTAGCTAACAAGGCTTGCAACTCCTAGGGAATGTACTGGGTATCTGTTTCCACTTTCAACATATACAGTTCCCCAATCACTTCAGGGTCTTTTTCCACTAATTTCTGCAATTTCTCTCCAGAAATCAGCTTGATTGTAGCAGGTGATGGCCCAGCTTTAAGGGTGATTTGCTTGCCATCCTTCTTGAATGAAACAGCCAGCTCAGTGAAGTCAAACACTAGAGGACTATACCTCTTCATCCAATCAACCCCCAACAGCATATCATTTCCCCTAGTGGTAGTACTCTCAAATCATGATAGAATTGATGGCCTTGCATGAACTATTCTAAGTGTTTGCATTTTGCTGTGCTATACACTCTTTCACCACTGGCTACTGTGATGGCCAGGGGATTAGTGTGCACAAGTTCTACCCCATCCTTGGCCCACTTGGGAGTGACAAAACTGTGGGTACTCCCACTGTCGATAAGTACACTAAGAGGTTTACCCTTCAAGCTCCCTTGAATTCTCAGTGTGCTGTTTCCCACATTACCAGTCAATGCATTAATGGAAATCTCTAAGTTCTTCTCATTGCTATCAAGTTCTTCAGTAACTATATTCTCCTGGTTACATTGCTCATTCCCCGAATCTGCCAATTCTTCACAGCTTTCATCTGCTGTGATCAAGTTAAGCTGTTTGTTCCTACAAACATGGCCTGGTGTGAACTTATCTCCACATTTGAAACATAAATTCAGTGCCCTTCTCTGTTCAATAAGGGATTGTCTATTGGTGGTAGGTAAGGAAGTGTTTGGTGGTTTTTGGAATGGAGCTGTTGAGGAATAAGTTGCTATGGGATAAAGACCTGAGGTTGAGTTACTGTTTGGTTTTTGAGCTACTCTGTGTTTTTTGTTATCTATTTCAAGGGAAAGTTCATGCAATTTAGCTAGTTTATAGGCAAAGGTTGGGCTGGTTGGTTCATTGGTTTTCACCCTGGGTTTCAGGTCTTCTTTGAGTCCACTAATGAAACTGGACACAAAGTATTCATCAGGTAAATGGGGATTATATTGCAGCATATAAGGTCTTAGCTCTTCGAATCGTTCCTGATATTCTTCTACAGTAGTTTTTTGGTTCAACTTATCGAACTCTTCCACCACATCAGAGCAGGTCCTATCATAAAATCTTAGACAGAGATCTTCAGGGAACTCTTTCCAACTAACCTGAGATTTTTGTATTATATAACAATCGAACCATATCTCAGCTTTACCAGCTAGATACATTGCTGCTACTTCCAGCTTTTGCTGATTATCAATGGAGAAAATGGCAAAGTACTTTTGACACTTCTTGAGCTACCCTCTCGGGTTAGTCCCATCAAACATTTGTAATTCGATTTTGGGCCTAGGAGTAAATGCATTAAGAGTAGCAGTGGAGTTGGTACCTGAAGTGATATCTGATCCTTTTATCATTCTTGTAGGTTTTTGATGAAGGTAATTACTAGAATGAGAGGTTTTTGATGAAGGTAACTACTAGAATGAGGTTGGTTTGTAGTTAATATGCCCGGAACGTCAAGTTTGTAAGTGAACTTCCCTTGCTCATCTATCACGGTGACTTCCACAGGATTTTTGCCCTCTGCCTTTGATTGAGAGGCTGGTGAAGGTTGGTTTTTGAAAATGTTGGTAACATCCCCAGATTCAAAATGAGGCTGCACTTCCCCTTTTTGTGCTATTAAATCCAGCATCCGCCTTATATACCCTTGGTTTTCAACAAACTTGGCATCAATGCTCTTTCTTTGCTCTTCCCACCATCGTGGAACGGTATTATCAACAGTTTTCAATGATTCCAGCTGTGTTTGGATAGCTTGGACTTGCTCTTGGAGTGTATTCAACCTTGTTCCTTCAGCCATTATAGTGTTTCTTTTGTGTTTTCCCAGATTGGATGGATCTGACAGGCTCTGGATGCTATTTTTGTTATAAAACAAAAAGAAGAAGAAGAGAGGCCAGAGAGAATGAGAAAAAGATAGAGAGGAAAAACTGATATTAAATTTCATAATGGAATTCGGTTACATCACACAATATATAGAAGTACTAGGAATGTTGTGAATACAATGCACGAATAAAAATACAGCATCTGACAATTGCAAAATAACTAACAACAATCCTTGGTACTAACTAATAACAAAATGCCAGCTAGCATCTCATCAATTCCTTAGTATGATGTTCCCCTCCAATTGATCAGTTCCCATTACCATGTTGCTGCTCTGTGGTCCCTCCAGGGTAGTATCCTCTGTACTTGAGCTCCCACGAGTTGTTGCATCCATGATATTCGAATTTCCAACTGCTGCCTCCATAGTACCAGTGCCCCCGTTTGCTGTACCACTAATGCTAGTAGCTGCATTCATCACAAAACCCCGACTCATGAAGCACACGAACCAGTCTCATTGCCTCACGTAAGTTCTTTGAGTTACAAACATTATCAATCAATATAGTATAAGTTACAAGATCAGGCTTTATACCAAAAGAACTCTTCATATCATCAACAAAACCGTAAACCGTACTCAAAGTTCTACACTGGCATAAATTCTTAACAGGAAAGTTGAACGTAAAACTATCAGGCGGAGAGAGCTTTAAAGAAAGTTCTTTCACCAATTCTACAGCATGGTCAATGCGTCCTGCTTCGCAAAGGGATCGGATAGCAACATCAGTTGTAACCTGGTTGGGTTTGAGCCCATTAGTGACCATCAGATTGAGGGTTTGATGAACAGGGGAGAGGGAGGAATCCGGTGCCTTGCAAGATTGTGAGAGCAAGATTTGGAAAGTTGATCGGTCAGGGGAAAATGAAGGATGGGTTTTGATCATATGGTGAAGAAGGGAGATGGAGTCATTGAGGGTGGAGATTGAGGCATAGGATTGTAAGAGAGTGTTTTGGAAGCGAAGATCGAGTGGCTCTCATTGTGGCAACAATGGAGTTGTAAACTTTCTTGGCGGATGAGAGGTCTGGGGATTTGAATAGCGGTTCTGTTTTTGCGGGATACTAGGGAAGCTTGGGATTTCTTAGAATGTTGCGGTGGTCTTTTCTTGGTGGTTTTGTCGGGATTCTGATGGGGAATTGAGGTTGGGGATTCTAAAGGCAGCTTTTTAATGAGAGAATTTGAGATTGCTGGACGAAATGAAGGTGGGATTTTTCCCATCTTTCTTCTTCTTCTTCATCTTCATGGGATTGGGAGTTAGGGTTTTGGCAGGGTTTTATAAGGCTAAAAGCCGAAAGGAGATTCTGAATATGAACTGGAGTAAGTTTGGCCCGCTTAAATTTCATTTCAGGACCCAATTGTTTAAACCAAACCCCAAAATGATTATTTCAAGGATTTTTTTTTTTTTGGCAAAATGATAAACCACACTCCAAAAGCTAATAGAGAATGTTGATTTTGATGAGAGGCTAATTCAATTCTTATTTGATTTATAGTAAATCGGTTGACCAGAAATTGTTGTTATGCTAATGTCAGTCCAAGTTTCAAAGAGAGATATTTAGATATATGTTGAATTAATATAAATAAATTGTGATATAAAAATAATAATAAAATTTTATGATTATTTTTAAATTCATGAATTCATTAGATTTTTACTTAATTAACGATAAATATTATAAAATACATAAACAAAATAGAGAAAATTTTAAACCCATTTTCTTATTGTAATTAGTAATTAGTATGCTGAATTTTAACTAAATTTCACAATCTGTAAATATACAAATTAAATTCATATATTTAATTACTTTCTTAAATTTATGTTTCTAAACATAGCAAAATAGAATTTCATGTTAAATTTTGAATTGGTAATGTAGGAAGCCCTTTTCTTGAAAGAAAATATGAATTAGAATATGATAATGTCTTAATTTCTTGCTTTTGGATTTGGCTGTGATGGATGAGTGATGCATTGTCTTTCTATATATAGTATAGGGAGCTCCAATTAGGCTTAGGGGAGGCGGCGAGGATAAATAATCTAGTAACCTATGATACATTTGCTAATTAATTAAGCGTCTTAAACAATTATTAATTAACACCTTTACAAGCAAGAGCAACACATATAAAAAGAGAACTTCACATGGGTCCATCTATTATATATTTGATGAGAGAGGAATTTTCGAAAGCATTCAACAAGATAAAAATCCTCAAAAATATTATTTCAAAAGATGGTTGTAGATGTGAGAGCACATTTTTAAACAGTTTCTAATATTTGTGAAAATGATGTAAATAAAATTCTTTGAAGACAATGGCTTAGTTAAATATGTTAAGCTATATCTTAGATACTTGATGTAGCAAAACTTTCCATTTCTTTTTGAATTTGAAATACAAATTTTTAATTATCCAATATATATATATAGAGAGAGAGAAAGAGAATTAACCACAAAATAGTTAATGAGAGCTGTTTTATTTGATATTATTCCAGATCCAGAGAAGATACATATATAGAGATACGTAGCAGATTATTTTAATTATAATTTGATTGATAAATGCTATTCTTTCATATAGTTATTAATAAAGTGCATAATTAAGCAAACGGGCTTTGGTTGTAGCAGTCAAGGTTGTCGCCGTAGCTGACTTGCAATATGTCACAGTATCTCTTATAGAACCCGATTCGATCCTCAACTTGAGGGTTGGATCCTTTGCCACATTCGATGCCACCATTGATGATGTTGGTGATGACCCCGTATCCAGGGACCCGACCAGCGGCCGTGTCATCGGCGGATGGCTGCCATTGGCCGGTGATGACATCGTGACATGAAGGCTTTGGTGACTGTGGTGTCATCCAGAACCAAAAACCTGTCTTGAAAGAAATGGTCGGGTCCTTTGCCACCGCATCGGGGTCGTTCAGCAGATCAACGTTTATTGCTTGTCCTGCTGGACCATAGTTGTAGTTGCTGCCAAAGTCAAGGTCAAGGTCAAGGTCAATGTCAGGAGATTGACATTGAAGGACTGTGAGGTATTGATTGAGAAGGTTTCAGCCAGGATCAATGGTTGGACATCTAAGCACCTATCTTTTGCTGGAAGGCTTCAACTGATTCAGTCAGTTCTCTTCAATCTGCAAAATTATTGGTGCAGGCAATTTGTTCTTCCAAAGCACACGATCAAGCATCTTTCTCAGTTGTGCTCTTGCTTCCTATGGAAGGGGAAAGCTGGTCCTGCCAAGGGTGCCCGAGTCAAATGGCTCACTGTTTGCTTGCCAAAAGCTGAAGGGGGGCTTGGAATCAAAGACTTATCCTCTTGGAACCATGCATGTATTCTCAGGAACCTCTGGCTGGTCCTTACCAATGCTGGATCCCTATGGATTGCATGGATCAATGCCTACATGTTAAAGGATAGAGACCTCTGGCAGATCCCTATCCCTAGTAACTGTAGCTGGAGTTGGAGGAAGCTCTTGAAACTCAGGGAAACTGCCCTCAGATTTGTGACACAGCAACAGGGGAGAACTGTATGGCCATTCACAGGGAATAAATACATTGTTGCTGCGGTTTGGCATACTATCAGGCCTAAACATGAGAAGGTGCCTTGGCATAAACTTCTCTGGTTTAAAATGGCAGTCCCAAAACATTCTATTGTTGCATGGATGGCAGTTTTAAACAGACTGCCCACCAGGGACAGACTTTCCAACTGGGGATTGAGTGTTGATGTTGACTGTATGCTATGTAGGAGCAGCTTGGAGACAAGAGATCACTTGTTCTTCACTTGTGGCTTCTCTCAAACAATATGGCAAGGTGTCCTGGATTTATGCCAGGTGCGTAGAAGGGCTTCTAGCTGGGATGAAGAACTTCTCTGGGCTTCAAAGTCTCTTAGAGGAGGGAAGTTGATTTCCTTTATCCTTCGCATTGCATGGAATGCTTTGGTTTATCTGGTTTGGAGAGAAAGAAACAACAGGCTCTATCACCAGCCAGAAGGAACCAGTGAACGGATTCTTGAGCTTATTAAGGAGATTGTCTCTATGCGGTTGTCAGGAATGGTGAAGATAAAACTGAATGCAACAAACAATGCTTTATGTGCAGTTTGGAACATTACCCCTGCTGTTGCTTGCTGACTCTTGCTGCTTGTATTCTGGTTTCATTTGTTCCCATTACTGTTGCTTATATGCATTCTGTTGGAAGTTGTATTCCGTTAACATGCAAAGTGCATACTCAATGTAAAATGTAGCAGCCTTGCTGCTTCTTTGGATAATGAAAACAACTACTTATCCAAAAAAAGGTCAAGGTCAATGTCAAAATATAGTTGTAGGGTTTTCATTTTTCGACAAGCAATTTCTCCCCGATATTTCCATCATATATATTTTATTATTTTAATAGTTTAAATTCAATGAACTTTCTATACATATATATGTTTGTAATTAGTCAATATATACTGTATGTATGAAAAAAGATAATCAAGTGCGCTACAAATGCTTCTTTTTTTTTTAACAAAAAAGGCCTTACTAGTAATTTTCTTGACTCAGATCAGAAGTACTCTGAATCTAGTTAATATTCATTCAAAAGAGAAGAGAAGAGAAGAGACTTACTATGAGATCTGGATTGGACCACGGCCAAAATATTTTTTACCAGGGGCACAAGGCCATTGTTCATTTGCAACACAGTAATCTCCAGGGTTGCCCTGTTCCTGAACGAAGCAATATCCCCATGCGTATGGACCATCCGGTGCAGTTGCCCACCCACCTATACAATAACTAATTAATTAATTAATTATGCCATCCATTAACTCTTTCCCAACAAAATATTAGTATATCTGCGTTGCATGCATGACTAGTTTTACAAATTAAGAGACAATGAAAAAGTTATTTTATATATATATATATATATAAATAAATAAATGAACCTGTAGTTTCATGGGAAGTTTGAGCCAAGAAGGCAGCAATTTCTCTTTTACGAGTATCAACATCGCCAGTGGTTCCGAAAGCGCCAAAGGAGTTGGCAGCCGCAATGAAAGCATCGTATGTATAGAAACCATTGCCAGGGCAGTTAGCATCGTTACGATGCTTTAATATCTCATCGAACAGCTCTCGGCTGATAAGCGGACTGATATCAGCCAAGCCCCTCAATGCAGATGCCAAAATCATGAACACAATCGTCAGAGCCAAAAACCTCATTTTTGCTGCTAAAGTGTTTTACGTGTGGGCTGTGCTGTGGATTCCCATATGAAGGATCAGGCCGGTATTTATAGAGTAGTGAGTCAGGAGAGAGAAAGATCCTATCAAAACCCTTTTTTTTTCTTTTTTCTTTTTTTTTTTAATAAAAAAAGCCCTACGGTTCTAGAGACGATGGCGGCCTTTATCATAACAAAGTGGAAGTATGATGGTTGCTTTAAAGCTTGTACTTGACAAATGAGAAAGAGCGAACAGGTGTCGGTCTTGATTTGTTATAATGAAAGAAGGAAGGAAGTCTATTTAATTTCTTAGTCCAACTCCAAGCTTATCTGATCCGCCACCAAATTGGAATAAGTTCAAAGCATATTTTTAAATTTAGACGTTTTTGTGTTTACAAGCGGAGTTGATTGCGGAGGAAATGTTCAAGATGGGCAGCCAGGACCAGGACCAAATAACAAATTTTCTCCCTATCTGATTAAGGCCTTCAGAATAGTGAGATGCAAACTAGGGAAGTACTCGAAGAAAAATGAGATGCCTTCACAAGAAGGGCATCCAAGAAATATCCAATGTTCTTTTTAGGCAAAAATCCATTTCGGATTGTACCTGTTGAAACTGGACATGAACAAATTATAATGTGAAGGTTCAAAAGTGATAATTTAATAACCAATACGATTCTACTTATATTGTACTAAAATATAGTTTGTTATTGGGGAAAGAAATTTACATAACTGGATTTGATCCTCGCTCCTTGATAGGGAAGTATTCATCAATCTTTATATATATATATATATATATATATATATATATATATATTTCTATTATTTCCTTCCTTTTTATATATGCTAGAAGATGACCCAGGCGAATTTTTTTATTTTTGATATTATATATATATTTAAAATTTATTCCATTTGATCATAGTTATTGTGAAAAAATTAAAAGGAATGTAAGACTTAATACAAATTTCTTCCTCAATGTAATTGTTAGATATCATAGTATATATTAAGTATGTATATATACGAAATACGTATTCTAATACGTAGGTTGTCGTACACAAATGATATCAAAGTGAATGAGAAATTAGTCTCATTATTTACCCACTTGAAGAGGAAGGAAAGTTGGTTGAAGGTATGTGTGGTAGTCAATCCCACATAGGACTAAGAATGACTTTAGCTTATAGTTTATATAAGCTAGAGTGTCATGATGGGTTGGGCCCCAAGGGGTACCCAAGTTTTTGTGGAGGGTGAGGACCTACACAACTTGGGCTAGACCACACGCGCGCGCCGCCGAGCCGGGCTGGGCTGGGTCGGGTCTGGGTCAGTAAATAATTTTTTACTGCCCAACAGGATTATTTTTTGTCCAAACCGAACCAGCTCAACACCAAGCAGCCGAACCAGCTCATTTCCAACCAGCTTTATGTCCGAATAATTTTCTTCTAGAATGTGTCTGTGTTCGGTTATTTGCCTTTTCCTGTTGAGTCTTGTCTGTTGGATTGAACCGGTTCAATGGAAGGGTCTTGTCTTTTGACCGAACCGGTTCATGTCCAACAGTTGTGTCTGACCGAACAGACTTCTATGTATCTATAAATAGGTCTGTTTCTATCTGTTTTTAATCACTTAATTTTCACCGAAAATATTCTTCCTTTCTGAGAGAGAGACTTCAACATTCTTTAGTTCGCTGTGTTGCATCCGGGTGTGCTCTCATTTGCAACGTATATCGAGGAAACCTGGGAGACGATTTGCATCGATACTGTAAGCACCTTAGACAGGCAAAAAACGTCTTAAGGTTAAAAGGTCCAACCTTGACTCGATATTGATTTTTTCAAATCAATTCTGTAAGTGTCCTTGTTCGTTTTTACATATTTGTTGTAATCTGTTTCTATATATATAGATCAAATTCTTCTTTTATTTTCTGTTTTTTAATTTCACAGTATATAGCATATATATATATATATCTTACGAATCAACAGTAATAAAGCAACAAAAAAGAGTATTTGATTAACATTGAAAAGATTAGGCGATAATCATATGCATTAGATCATTTTTTTCCTATTTGCATTTGGTAAGAAATAGGAATGGTTTCAACCCACATAATCCATGCATATATATGCATATATGATGTTCAAAAAGATTAAAGAATTCACAGTTTGTTATCTATCCATAAGTTTCATACGAAAAGTATTTTCATATTCTGACAAAAAAATGACCAAATGAATAATATAATTAACTAACAGGTAAAAAAATAAAACAAAGATGAGAAACAGCTTAACAATATAATTATTAACTTAAAAAGCTATCAGAAAAACAGAGATGAGAAACAGCTTAACGATTCATTATTTACCTGATAATAAAGAAAAATTTATCACAGGTATATATATTTTCAACTTTGTTTTGATAACATCAACAAAAAAAAAAAAATCATTCAAAACAACAAAAATTGGTTAGTTTAATAACCCCTTAACTGGGTACAATCAAATCAAACTGATTATAATTAATTCAATTATATAGATGTATTAAATTAAATAACCCTTTAAACATTAACTTCAAAACATATCAAAACTGGTTACCCATTCTCAGGTGGAATATTTGGAGTCTAATCCATTTTTATTTGTTTCATAGGAACAATCTCTTCATCTTCTCTCTACAATGAGTTAATACCAATCTCATCTGAACGTGGGAAAAGAGATAACTTGAAAAGAAGAATCAAAATGATAAATAGGTTGCAAACAGTAATAGCCATAGTTAGTTTACACATTTATATTAACAATTAGCAAAGACTATAGATATCAATAATCATCTAAAATGATAAATTGTCGGTGAACTAAAAAAATCAAAGGCAGATAAGTTCACAATATGTAAAACCCTAAACTTGATCAAACTTTTAAAATCACCTTTACACCTACCACATCAAAGTAGACAAAAGCACAGAACTCCATATTTTTTTCAAGCATGTTTAAAGCTAATGTAAAGAGACATCTTTGAGTGAAGAACATAAGTCCTAAAGAAAAAAGAGAAGCCGGCACAAAATGTCTTGTCCAAACATCTGAAGATATCAAATTTGATCAATTATGACAGAAAAACATATTTGCTTGCTATAGAAATCTTTAATCAAGCTAACATTTGGAATTAAAAACATGTGGACACCTTTATACATGTAATTTACACATCAAAGAGAAACAAATTTTTTGTATTTGCAATTTTTTTAGAAAAATCTATGTATTGATATTATAACAGATACAACAATAAATTAACTTTGCAAGGTTACCTATCACAACCGAAAGCAAAAGCACACAAACACCTGCACCCATGAAAGAAAAAGTATAAATACATTACAATACTAGTTGAATCAAGAAGTAAACAAATAAAATAAATAATATCTTTTTCTTTTTCTTTTTTTGTCTCACTCTCTAATAAAAAATATATATTTATAAAAAATTTAACAGATCTGCCATCATCTTTATGACCATATATGACTGATTGGCGTAATTTAAAAAAAAAAAAAAAATTGGAAGTGAAAAACAATATGATCAGACAATTTGAGACATGTTGATGTTATTACTGCCGGAAAGTTATAGCATTTAGGCAGCTACTTGAATAAGACGTTTTGCATTGTGAAATGCAAAGTATTCTTGCAAGAAATAAAGATCTCGAGTATCAAAAGAACCTATACAATCACTACAACAGACAGCAAGATTAATATTTGTAAAATTTTAGTTGGGGTTACTTTATTACAGCCAAAAACCTACTTTCACAATTGCAAGTAACATTGTTAAGCAACTGTAAGATATATGTGTGATTGCCATGACAAAGATGAAGCGATGCAATTGCTCAAGACATTTATACGAAATAAATGGCTCATGACCCTGTAGAATAGAATATTTTAAAGATGGAAGATCATGTATTAAGTATTTGTATATATAATTAAATATTTAGAGGCATGTAAAAAAAATGTAAAAGCTAAAAAAAAAAAATTAAAATTAAAATAGCAAGAATCTGTAGTCAAAATATGAATTAGTTACATGCCTCTTTGCATGTATTGCTATTCATGTCATTCAACTTTCGCCTATATAAGTGAAAACCGGAAGCCATAAAAAATGGTAAATATGACACACAAAAATAAAGGTAACTAAAGTTAGTTCATGAAAGATTATTAGCCTAACATCAAATCAGAAAATAACATTTCACACGTTTCATTGGGTTAAAGTTGTGGGTAGAAAAATATGGAAATACCTTCTTTCATCTTCCCAAAATGTAACAGAGACCAACTATAACCCCCTCTCCTCCTCTTCTCTTTTTCATTTTTTTCTCCCAGGTTTCTTCCCTACTCCCCTGAACCTTCCATCATTGATCTTGAATCAAAGATAAATTTGTCTGAAAAATAAAAAGATGGAAGAAAAACACGTATGGAAGAAAAAATGGGAAAGGAAAAGAAAAGGGAAAAAAATGACAAACAAATCCGAGAAAATGAGATATAGGGAGAGTTGTTCTCATCAGAAAATGAGAATTTAGAAAGAAACAAATACGAAAAAAATAGATAAGAAAAACCAAAATGAAAAAAATGAAGATTTTTTTCTCATTTACTTTTTCCCCAAATCTCGGTTGTTTTTTTTTAAATGAAAAAGTACACAATCATTTAAGTCTGTGTTTGGAATAAGTAAAAAAGAAAAAAAATAAAAGATAAAAGGAATAGTACCTATGTAAAAAAAATAATAATAATAATACAGGGGAGTCATTGTAGCCATCCTTTCTTTTTTGTTTTATCAATTATCAATCACCTATTTTTATTTTTTATTAAATTTCTTTTTTAAAATAAAAAAATGAGAAACAGCTTAACAATATAATTATTTTGAAAATATAGATGTGTCCAATAGGGGTAAAAATATGAGATGAATTGAGACTCGATACGAATACAACATAGAAAAAATAATAAAAACACAACACGAAAAATAACATGAACAGGACACGAATATACGAACGTGTAAAAATATACACAAAATAAATTATTAACGTGTATAAATTTATAATACTATATATAAATTATTAACGTGTAAAACTAATTATTAGTGTGTAAAAATTTATACAAATTTATAATACTTTGAAAACATAAATAAATAACACGAACACACAAAATTTTTTTCTAAATTGAATTACTATGATAAATTATGCAAAATATATCATGAATTGAGACACGACACAAATACATAAATTTTTTTCTAAATTGAATCATAGGGGCAAACTATGTAAAAATATGAGATCAATCGAGATACGACACAAATACAACATAGGAAAAATAATTAAAACACAACACGAAAAATAACATGAACACGACACAAATACACGAACGTATAAAATATACATAAAATAAATTATTAACATGTAAAATTTTATATAAATTTATGATACTTTATATAAATTATTAATGTATAAAACTGATAATTAAGGTATAAAAATTTATATAAATTTATAATACTTTCAAAATACAAAAAAAAAAAACACGAAAGTGAACACGTTACGAACACACAATTTTTTTCTCTAAATTGAATCACTATGACAAATTATATAAAATATGAGATTAATTGAAACACGACATGAATACGCAAACGTGTATAAATTTATAATGCTTTAAACACACAAAAAAAAATACAAACACATAAATTTGTCTCTCTTTTTTTTTTCTTTCTCTTTTTCTTTTTTTTTTCTTTCTCCTTTCCTTTTTTTCTTTCTCTTTCCTTTAAAAAAAAAAAGAAATGAACAGTGGGAAGGAGACGTGGATAGTCTTCCCTAGGGGTGTAAATGAGACACTGGTGCTCGCAAGCTATTCGAGTTCGGCTCGAAAAAAACTCGAATTCGATTCGGTCATTATCGAGCCGAGCTCGAGCTCGAGCAGCTCGAGCTATCGAGTGAACCGAGTTCGAATATCTCAATACTCGATTCGAGCGGCTCGCGAGCCTAATCGAGCTTTTGATTTTATAATATATATTTTTATATTAATTTAATATATTACCCTTAATATATATATATATATATTAAGGACAATATAGTAAATTAATATAAATATATATATATCCTTAAAACCCTAAAACCTATTTTTTTTTTCACTCACCCTCACCTTCAGCCGCGCCTCACCCCCTCACCCTCACAAACCTAACTTTTTTTTTCACTCTCACCTTCTTCGATTCTTCCCTCACAAACTTCTACTCTCTCATATTCGGATCTTTAATATTGTTCCAACATTATATACCTTTGAGAAAAACCCTTGACTAGAAGGTCCCGAAGTTGCTAGGGCTTGCGAGTTACGACACAAACTGCTCGTGAAGGACAGATAAAGCCGTAAAGCTTCGAATTAGGTATGTACTCACAAGATTTTAAGAGTACTATCACACAGTATAATGGGGTTTGTGAAATTTAATCCCTCATATAAGTATCTGTAAATCTGAATACCAGCTTTGACTGTATTAGCATTTGTAACTCAATTATCCTGCTCTTTCTATAAGATGTTCAAGACAGTATAATGGGTTTTTTTTTCCTCTGTTCATGTTGGTTTGGCATAGCCTTCTTTGTATATTAGCAGATTACCTGCTTCTTTGAATAATTAATACAATTCAAGGTTAAGCAATATTTACCGAAGTGCTGGGGAGAATATTTACCGAAGTGCTGGGGAGAATACTTTTAATTTAAATGGGTGGTGAGCACAAAAGTTGATATCATTAATGGAAATATGAGATTGTGTTTCCTAACTAAATCATTTCTCATGTTAAGATGCCAAAGGACTACATTTTGGTACATTGTTTGATATCGAATTTATTCTAGTAAGTGAAGTTGTATCTCTTTTTCTTCTTTGCAGATGTTACTGAGACATTGTTGGTTGAGGTTGATCAGATTTACCATCTAGCATGCCCAGCTTCTCCAATTTTCTACAAATACAATCCTGTGAAGGTTGGTGTTGGTGATTCTGTAATGCTTTCTGAAATATTTTTGACAATTTCTTTAAATTTTACTTTATATTCCATAGACAATAAAGACAAATGTGATTGGCACACTGAACATGCTTGGACTTGCCAAGCGAGTGGGAGCAAGGTTAGGGAATGTGGTTCTTTATCAATTTATTTATATTCCCCTCTTTGCTGGCTCTACTTAATTGGTATTTCTGGGACAGGATCTTGCTCACATCAACTTCAGAGGTATATGGAGATCCTCTTATCCATCCACAACCTGAAACATACTGGGGTAATGTTAATCCAATTGGTAAGTTTCCTTAATTGAAGTTTGAACCTTATATGCATAGGCTGATATTCTTAAACGGTTAGTATGTTGATTCAAAACTTTTGTAATCATGGAGGATATAATACTTTCACTAGAAGATACATTCTTGCCATTATAATATTTCATTTCTTTCCAAATCTGTCAAACCTGTTTACCATTTTGTATAAATATGCTGTTAGCCAATACTGTGTAATGTAGAATTGAACCTAGGAGATGCAATGAACAAAGAAATCAGCTTGGCAGAATGTATAATGTTATGACGACATTACTCTGGCGCTGAATGCCTCCTTTCTGTTACCAGAGTGAATTTGGTATTTTTTTTTTTTTACATAAATCAAGTTATTTTACTTTGTAATTGTTATTCTGTTTTATAGGTTTGATGGACAAGATTTGGGGAATTATTTTTCTTTTGTTTAAGTATGGTATGAAATATGATGTTGTGTGTAGACTATGAATTTAATTTTTTTTAAAATTATGTTAAATGGGACAAGGATTTTATTTTTAAGTTTATAATTTGAACTCATGTAATAATATTATATTTTGATTGAGACTTTTACTTTTTGGTTGTTGTGTAAGAATTTTTTATCATTATATCATTTTAGAAAAAATTTATTATTTAAATGTAAAAAAATTGTATATGAAACGAGCTCGAGTACATAAATTGAGTAAACGAGCTTTATCGAGCCGAGCTCGAATAGTTCGATTATATCTCGAGCCGAGCTCGAGCTTAAAAAATGGTATTCGGTCGAGCTCGAGCCGAGTTTCGAGCAACGAGTTTCGAGTCGAGCTCGAGCTCGAGCAGCTCACTATTCGAGCTCGGCTCGATTACAGCCCTAGTCTCCCTTTACTCAAAAACATCCTAAATTTAAACATAGGACTAGTAAGAAATTTCTTTCATCCAAAGCACTTCTCTCAAATTTGAAATAAAGAGAATAAATTATTTGAAACCGTTATTTTATGTCAACATATAACTCTTCCCTTTAAATCATATAACGTAATCACATTATTTAAAAAAATCAGTTATTTATTACCTAAATTATTAATTAGTCTCTTGAAATAAATATTCATCATTTAATAATCACATAAATAATTGACTTTAAATAATGTAATTACGTGATATGATTTGAATGTGATATATGCAGACCTAGAGTAACCCTTTCATATAATTTTTTTTTAGTAAATTATGTTCAGAAAATTGAAAAATCATTTGGGTAAATGCAATGGTATGGTTACTGTCTCTCTCCCTCCCACTTCAAAATATTTTCTTTTATCCTCTTGTTATTCGTTGGATTGGAAAGCCTTTCTGTAATTCATTTATTTGCAATACTAAATTCTGGTAGCTTAATTGCCATGCATATTATCAAATAATATTTAGGTTTATTAGGTTGGAATCTAATTTCCTCAATCAAAATTTATTTTCCCTGTTTTTTCTATCAACATATTAAAAGGGAAGAAATTACCTTATTTTTAGTTTTGAATTTAATTAGAACTAATTCACATGTGAAACATCTAAAATCATAAATGAGCATTGGACAATCTAAAATCATAAATGAGAGGAGTATTGGACAATATCTAAGTTGTTTTCTTTTTTCTAATTCTTTTTTTTTTTTGTCAGGATCAGGACAAATAAGTAAATGATTCATATATTTTTTTAAAACACTTCTTAAAAACACATAATAAGGATTAAAAGATATTTTGTTTGAAAATTTATGATTATATAATGAGTTTTTTTTTAAAAAAAAAAAGTTGTTGCAAAACTTATATGTTTTTTAAAAAGTGTATGTAGTATTTTCCGAATAAATAATATTGGAAGAGCAATTCCGGAGGAATTAAAACTCTTTCTATTGGACGAGAAATTTCCCACTAAATATGTATATATAGGATTATAATAAGCCAAAAGAAGAAATTACATTTAAATTCCTACTGAATTAGATATGGATCTTTTTTTTTTTTTTTTTTTGGCTGAACTGAGATATGGATCTCTTTATTGTCTTCATCAACTGAAGTAAATAAATAATTTATTGTCTTGGAGTGGCATGCAGGGCAGGGCAATTCAGGTGAAAGGCCTTTGGTTATAGCAATCCAAGTTGGTTCCGTAGCTTACTCCTAGAGGTGGCAATTGGGTGGGTTCGGGTCGAGTTTGTTTGGGTTTATTCGGGTTCGGGTTCATTCGGGTTCGGGCTCAATCGGGTTCGGGTCCATCCGGGTTCGGGCTCATTCGGGTTCGGGTCCATTCGGGTTCGGGCTCATTCGGGTTCGGGCCCATTCGGGTTCGGGTTCGGTCTGGGTTCGGGTTCGGTCTGGGTTCAAGTATGTTTTACATCATTTTATTTTATATTAGATGTAATCATTTTTACGTAATTTAAATATTTATATCTAAAAACAAATTATTAATTTATTTTTATTTTTATTTTTATACTTTTGCTATTATATGATATTTTTAATTATATTTATTTTTTAAAATTAATATTTGTTAGCACCAAAAGAATAAGAAATTAATTTGTTATATAAAATCAAATTTTGAAATAATTTATTATAAAAAATATGATATATTATAAATTAATCATATTGATATTTAAAATAATTGATTTGATGAATTCGAATTTCAAAATATAAATACATTATAATTTATATTCACTATAAAATAAAAAAAATTTAAAAATAAATCTTGGCCTTCATCTATTCGTTTATATACTTATAAAATGCAGAAAAATTATGCTTATAGTCAAGATATATATATATATATATATATATATATATATATATATATATCGAGTACTTATATTTTTTTCATCAGTATAAAGTATAAATTATAAAGTAGTACTAAAAAATATAGTTTATATTTAAATTATACGTAATAAATATATAATTAATATGATTATTTATTAATATATAATAAATATACCCAAAACCAAAAAGTCATAAAAACCCAAAACCCCATTAAATCCACTCGCTAAAATAAAATCACATGAAAGCCATAATCCAATTAAACCCACCCTAACCTAACCGTATAAGTATAACCCAAAAGGCCAAAATAATTGAATTATTGTCAATTTTTTTACCCTTATAGATTAATTGAATTATTGTCAAATTTTTTTTCACATCTCTAAAATTTTCAAGAATTTAAAATATTTAGATTGTAAATTCATCATGATATGAGACGTTAAAGTTATAACTTATAAGTACAAAATATAATTTACTTTTTGATAAAATTATTATTTCATCATCATATATACATATAATATATTAAATTTTAAATTTTAATTAAATTATTTAAATAAATTAGAATAAAATTAATAATTAAAGTTATTGCTTTGTAAAAAAAAAAGTTAATTGCAATTTGATTATTTTTATTTTTAGTATTAAATTCGGGTTCGGGTTCGGGCCGGTCTCGGGTTCGGGTCCATTCGGGTTCGGGCTCATTCGGGTTCGGGCCCATTCGGGTTCGGGCTTTTTCGGGTTCGGGTTTTTGACTTTTTGATCAAATCGGGTTCGGGTTCATTTTGCCACCTCTACTTACACCCAATATGTCACAGTACCTCCTATAGAAACCAATCCTGTCATCCACCCTGCTATCTGGACCATGACCGCATTCTAGCCCACCGTTGATTATGTTTGTGATGACACCGTAGCCAGGGAGCCGCCCTGATTCCTGTCTGCACCACTCGGTGTCCATTGCCCTATGATTACGTTATGGCTTGACGGTTTGTTTCCCTGCGGGGTCATCCAGAACCATATGGCTGTCTTGAAGGATATAGTTGGGTTGGTGGCTACAAGGTCCGGATTATTTATGAGGTCTTCTCCAATGCCTCTTCCAGCTTGCCCATAGTTGTAATTGCTGATCGAGGAAATTAGTTGTGAATTAATTAAGTTGGGTCCAACAACACAACAGTAGTTCATTTATAGATCGATTCATCATATATACCAATTAACGGTACAGACAAATTAACTTACTGAGTCAGTTGGATGGGTCCTCGTCCATAATATTGTCTACCAGGAGGACATGGCCAGGCGGTGGAACTACAATAAGCTCCAGGGGTGCCTCGTTCCCTTATAAAGCAATATCCCCATGCATACGGACCATCTGGTGCACTTGCCCATCCTCCTGTGCCCTCGCCATATATATATATATAATATTAGAGCCTAGCTAGCTATTTCAGTTCATTTAATGAATATAATAATCCTCACAGCAATAAAATCTTCAACAAGAGCTTGCAGCTTTCCAATTAAATTACAGTACTTACCTGTTGTTTCATGAGAGGTTTGAGCCAAGAAAGCTGCGAGTTCCCTCTTTTTGGTTGTAAGGTCTCCGGTTGTGCCAAATCCATTAAAAGATCGAGCAGCAGCAATGAAAGCATCGTAAGTATAGAATCCATTGCTCCATCATTTCGATACTTAAGCATTTGATTAAAAAGAGCTTGAGTGATTATGCTGCCAACATCATTGCCACCACTAGGGGTTGGGGTTGGGGTGGAGCCACCACCACTACTACATTGACTCTGGCAGCCAGTTCCACAGTACTCAGGCGTGCTGCCACACCACCCAAATTGACTGCAACACAGTCTGTCTGCACATAGAGCACCTCCTGCTTGTCTTCCGCACTGTTCTGCCGATGCTCCTAGCAAGAGTGAGTACTACTTAACGTCAAAAGAGCATACAACTTCATTTTTCTATCTACAGATAGTGTGGGTTTTGGATTGAAAAAATAGGGTATTTGTAGAAATACCTTGCTCGGTTTTTCTTTGACTACTTGTTCCATTCAAAAAGGGCTGGCCGCTTCCTTCATTTTAGTGGACCTATTATCCTAATATACGACTTTAAGAACCATTCGGTTGTACAAATTTTTCAAGAGAGGAATTTTTCTTTTGCAAAAATTAGAAATACGATCTTTCTACGCAGTACGCAGTATATATGTTGTCTTGTTTTATGGTAGGCAAGTTTTGTCAGAATCCTTGGAGATATATTGGAACTTGGCCTCGATCTCCATTAAAATTTTGGCGATAAGAATAAAGTAAATAAATAACAAAAAGAAAATCATATACGATGATACATGGAATTGGGTCACTAAATTAAAGTGATAAAGTGTTTGTGATCTTAATTAATTTTGAAAATTAATGTTATATAGATTTTTTTTGAGATTTTTTTTAACTATGTTCATCTATTAATTGTACAATGTACACCCCGAAATTTATGAACAAATTTGGTTAATTTCACATCCAAATTAATCAAAAACCATTATGCTTAGGTCAAAGAAGAGCCTAACTTAATTATCTTCAAATTTTGGTTACTAACTATAACTAATTTAGATAAGTTTCTTAGTTAAATAAGTACTAAACAATAAATTAAGATCCAAACGTTTGGCATCCATTTTGTAGACGTAAAACTATTATATATATATATATATATATATATATATATATAAAGGAGGTTGCAACTTGAAGATGAGGAAAAGGGTTGCAAATGCTGAAATTCGAATCTTAAATATGTTGGATATCACCTCTTAAAAATGATTGCATGAATCAACTCATGAACTAAGTTCTAGATTCAATGTAAAACTATTATCAATTATTTACTATTATTGACATAAAAAAAAAAAAAAAAAGTCATTGAAGAAAATGTTTCTAATGGATGAAATTAAGGATTTGATGAGACGATGATTTTTCTCCGACCATATCTAATTCAATTCCAATAGTCTTAATTTTTAGTGGAGAGTTGTAGTGCTGATATTAAACTATTCTATTGAAGCATATCTTAAATTGTTTCATCATGTCTCTTTTGTAATCTATTTGGAAACAAATGAACAACTTGGGATTTGAAATCAGAATTGTAGTATTTAATTGGCCGAACAATTGAGCCAAACCTGCAGGAATTTGCCTAACTCAAATTTAATTCCATGGTATAACTATTGTCAAAGAAAATACAAAAAGTTCATAATTAATAAAAGAAGGGAATGGAAAATACTTGCAATGGCAGTATTCCATCCTACGTACATAAGAATTGTTAATATTTATACAGTTTCTCTGGCAAAGATCATTCCAAAATCTTCACCGGGAAACTTAACGACAACAATTCTTGCCCCGCATCCGCATGCCATTGCCGGATAGCCCAGCCCTTTGGCTTGAATATTAATAATCATTTATTTATTTATTTATTATATATTTTAATTAATTGTTCTATATATAATTATCTTGAATGCTTATTTATTTATTTGTTCTTTCCATATATAATCCAATCCTCCCACAATTAACCTGGCTTCTACAGCATTAGATTTCATTTGGGAACAAGTATTAGTGGATTAGTTATTCAGCATCAGCAATATTCTCATGTCCTGAATTTCTGAAAACTAAAAATAAATAGTATATGATCTAATATATATATATATATATATATATATATATAGAGAGAGAGAGAGAGAGAGAGTTGGCAATCCACAGGACAGGAGAGGACAGAGACAGAAGAAGCGAAAAGGAAAAGGAAAAGTAGTACTGTTGTTATGCAGAAATGCAACAAAGCCATTTTTTCTTATAATTTTGCTTATTATGATCAGAATCCTGAAATCGCTTCTTGGAGGGTGTATTGCCGGAGGCCTTGGCAGCTTTCTTTTCATTACTAGCCTTTGCGAAAATCACCGTAAATCCCTCAGCTGTAGCAGGATCGTTCACATCCCATTCTCCGAATCTTCGTAGAGGCGGCCTAATCTCCTTATCCTCTGATGCCATTCAATTCAATTTACGTCTTGATCTCAAAATTAATTAATTAATAAATAAATAACCTCTAGAGTTAATTAGGATATGAAGGCAAGGTAGGCAATTGACAAGGTTTTCATTTCCATGCATACCTAGTAATTTGTGTCGTATTCGTATATTTTCTTGTGTCGGAATTAATCGTGTTTAACGTGTTTTATATTTATATAGATTTTGACGCATTAATAATTTGTATTAAATAAATTTTAACATGTTCTTGTATTCGTGTCGTGTTTCGTATTGTGTTTTAGTTTTTTTTTTTTTTTTGTACCGTGTTCGTGTATATAATCGTGTCGTGTTCAATATTGTCGGTATGCATAGGAATAAGATAAGTGAAGAACATATTACTAGCAAAACTCCTGTATTTTACTGCTCCTGCATGTGATCTTCCACGATCCCATCAATGGAAGCTTAATTAATTTTTCTTTAAATATATAAATCTGCAATTTTCCGCCATTCTCTACTATTATTCTCTAATTATATATTGAAGGACTTTTTAACCCAAAGTTGAAAATTCCTTTTTTACTTAGAGGACCACAAACAAGAAGAATTGGTTTCTATTTTAAATCATATGCTATTAGACAAATTTAACTAAATTCAAACCATATATTAACTTTGGTATGGTTTAACAGGCTATGTATACTACAAGAAGATGCATTTTTAGTGGAGGGACAAATAGTCACTGAAAGTATAAACTATAGTCATTATAATTGATTGTGACAAAATTTTCAAATTGTCACATGTCGTCACAAGTATTTCCTTCACTAATATATTAGTGACAATTTTTATGAGGTCGACACAATTGCTCAATTCTCTTGTGACCAACTTTGTAGTGACGATTTTGTAAACTCTTAGAAGCCTCTTAATTAATCCTTTCTAATGACTCAATTCTTCGAAAAGTTGGTTTTTGATACATTGACAATGAAAATTTTTAACTCCTCAAAGAGAGTTAATAAATTATCACATGTCGCACTTTTTTTTAATTATTTTTTTTTATTTTTAATATATCTTAAAAGTTATGTATCATCTTGCTAATCCGATTGTGGAGTCAAAAAATTGTATGAGATGATTTCTCTGCTTCGAGATAGTATAGGAATATTGCGAAAAATCATAACTTAGTTACATGATCCCTTGCAAACAATCAAAATGTCTGAACAAAAAATCCTACCTTCCCTAATTTTGTTTGATTAGGAAAAGAAGAAATTATTTTCAGGCAATAAGCAATTGGATATCTTGTTCTTGGGCCATTTCAGATTCAGGAATAATAATCAAAATGTATATTGGGCTGAAATCACCTTTTACAGGCTTCGATTTGGGCTGATATAAGGCCCCAGTATTACCAAGTTGAGTTGGGTTACACCTGATTTTAGGCCCATGACAACGTGGCTATTATAAGGTAGCGAGTTTATTTTCTTTTTTACTCGAGCGAGTACCTTTAATGTCTCTAGTTAGGGAAGAGGATAAAGTTACTAGCAAGCAGCAACCTCTTGAGCTCTTCCTTTCATTCTGTTTGGTTACCGAGAAAATTGAAAAGGAAAATGGCGCAAACTCTGGCGATGCCCGTCGCACCCTCTCTCTCCTTTATATGCAACAAAATAAGCTCTATTTCTCTCTCGAACACTGCTTCCCTCCCAGTTTCATACCCTCCGAAGGTAACTTCCTTCTAATTTCCACTGATTTCTGGATTTTCCTTTTTTTTTTTTTTAATTTTTTTTCATTTAATTGCTTAACCCTCTGTTTAAATTTCCTTGAATTAAAAAATAAAAACATAAATCAGTAGCAATTATTAACTGAAATCTCATTATTGCTGTGCAATTTTGTTCATATTGTTGTAAATTTTCAATAATGACAAACGGAAATTAATTTGTTTGCTTGACTCTTGTTTTAGGCTTAATTGGTATGGGGTTTGAACAAAGCAAGGTTCCATATATCTGGAAATTTAAGATTCAGAGATTTAGTATGCTTAATTGGTGATAACAAGTGAAAGAATTTAATCATATTCCAAGTGTAGAATTCAAAAGTTTGTGCTTTTCCTAGTTCAGCTGTAGTTTAATGAGTTTGGGAACTAAATTCTTGGCGTATTTTTTCTTATTTTTGGTTTTTGATACATTTTCTGTTTTGAAATCAATTAGTATCGTAGTCTAAGCATTGTATGGGTTCGTGTTGGAGGAGTGGAAATTCCGAACAACAAGAGAGTGAAATTCTCTCTTCAGTACATCCATGAGATCGGTCATTCTAGGGCTCGAGTATTTGGAAATTTAAGATTCAGAGCTTTAGTATGCTTAATTGGTGATAGAAGTGAAAAAATTTAATCATATTCCAAATGTAGAATTCAAAAGTTTGAGCTTTTCCTAGTTCAGCTGTAGTTTAATGAGTTTGGGAGCTAAATTCTTGGCGTATTTTTTTTTTTAAATCAATTAGTATCGTAGTCTAAGCATTGTATGCGTTCGTGTTGGAGGAGTGGAAATTCCGAACAACAAGAGAGTGGAATTCTCTCTTCAGTACATCCATGGGATCGGTCGTTCTAAGGCTCGTAAAATTCTCTGTGATCTCCAAATGGATAACAAAATCACCAAAGATTTGTCCGAGGAAGAACTCATTACGATTCGTGATGAAGTCTCCAAGTATATGATTGAAGGCGACTTGGTAATTGCCATTCTCCTTGCTTGTCTTGTTGTAAGAGCTGTAAACTGCAACATTCTATTACTAAGCAATTTCAATTTTTTTTTTTTTTTGTTTCTGGTATTGCAGAGGCGGTTCAATGCTCTTAATATAAGGCGATTGAAGGAGATTCAGTGCTACAGAGGGGTTCGCCATATTCAGGGATTGCCTTGTAGAGGACAGCGCACGAAAAACAACTGTCGGACTTTGAAGGGTAAGAGGGTTGCTATTGCTGGTAAGAAGAAAGCCCCTCGTTAATCTAACTGCTTTCGTTTTGATGAAGTGATTGCATGATCGATTGTAATTTTGTTTTCGAAATGAATACATTGTAGTACAATAATGATTTGATTTGGTATAAAAATGGGATTTGCAATCTCTATATGACTGGGATGCACCTTTCATTTTTATATGTTTCTGGCTTTCATTGGATTTGAGCTTCTGCAATGCAAAGCATAAGATATGCCTCATCCTAATATTAGCCCTGTTAAAAACCAACTTAAAACAGTTTGATGATATTATATTAGCATGTATGCATAAAATACTCAGTTGAAGAAATTTGTGTCAGTGCAGGTGAGATTACTATTATTATTACTATTATCCCATAAACTCCACTATGCTACTAATATTGATTTTGGAACCCTGTTCCTTTGATGATTTTGCCTTTTTTTTTTTGAAAAAAAAAAAAAAAAAAAAAAACCAAAGCAAAAGTAGACAGCAAAATAACAAAAATGGACTTCCCATGTTTGGACAAAAGAATGGGAAGTTCAATTCATATAATAGTCCAATTCATATATGAAAAAGAATGGACTTTCCATTCTTTTGTCCAAAATAGATGCCTCTCAAAACTTTCCTAAGCTGGGTTTTGGATAACAAAAATGGGCCCTTTTGACCCAAAATAGGAAAAACACTAAGTACTATTTTTTTCTGGTACAAAGGAAGTTATGGTTGAGGATAAAAAAAAGTTGTAGATATTAAGATTCGAATTTCAAATTTACTGGATGTCATCTTTTAAAGATAGTTTTATGAACCAATTGGATTAAACTTTGGTTCTATGACTTTTATCAAAACAAAGTTGTCCTCATAAAAAATAAAAATAAAAACCAATAGGCTGCGTATTAAAAAAGCAAACAAAATTCTTGTTCATCACTAAATCCTAAACTTCCCCCAAAAAAAAAATCCTAAATTTTACTAAAAAAGGTTAACAAATATTGTGAATGATATTTATAGCTAAATGGATGGTGGCATTTGGAATCATAATGAAAACAATTGGGACCAAAATTGTCAATTAGACATGTTGTAGGGTCTACAATTTTAAGCGGCAGTTTCAAGCAACACAATAGTATGTCTGGTTACCATAATTTTTGTTCAACATCAAGATTTTCTTTTAACAGAAAAAATAAAAAAAAGAATTTAAAAATAAAAAGAAATTCTAAATGAACTAGAAATGACATTGTTCACATATTGTTGTCCACTCACCAGCCTCCAATCCCTTTCACAGTCTTCTGTTATGGAAAATGTTTGTTGCTGTTTGTCCCACAATGGATGCCGATGCCAATGCCACTTGCTGGGATTTTGACAACAACAAGAAAAGGCTTTTTCCAAAATTCCTGTTCCATTGCCATGTATGGTGCTGTTCAACGATGTTACAATCTTGGAAAATCAAGCAATCATTCAAAATTATTATTATTATTATTATTATTATTATTATTATTATTAATTATCCATAAATAGGGATGGCAATGGAGAGGGAGGGGGTAGGAGCGAGATTGTCTTATCCACTTTCGTCTCATTCTTGCATAGATGTTGGAAACATTCGCCTCCATGGATGTCGGTTATATCCATAACCGTTCCACGATGCTCCACTTCGTAACACCTCAATTTTTATTAATTAATTTTAACTTAATATTATAAAAAAATTATATTATAATTTGTTCATAAACATAGTTTTTGTATATAAAATTCTTTAATATATATAGCATACATATATATACTAAAAGCATATATATAAAATATTAGTATATGTATGATTTTAGTATATATATATACTAAAAATATAAGGAAAAACATAAAATATTTTAAAAGGGTAAGATAATAATTTTAAAAGTCGAGGCAGAGCGGAGCAAGCATTTATCAAAATTGCCTCGCTCCACCTAGGGATGGCAATGGAGCGGGGCGGAGGCGGATTTTGCAGTATCCGCCCCCGCCCCGCCATAGCACTGCTCTGCCCCGCCCCCCGCTCCGCCGTGGATGTTGAAATTTCAATACCACTACCGCCTCCATGGATGTCGGTTACATCCATAACCGCCCCGCCCCGCTCCACCCCATTTGATATTTATTAATTATTTTTATTTTTTTTCAAATAATAAAGCATTATAAAATTTTTTTAATATAAATTCAATATAAACATGTTTCTAATCTAGGAAGAGAAAAAAATAAAATATTAGGTTTAAGTTTTTAAAAAGAAAAACAAAAATAATAAGTTTAATTATATTATTTTATTATTTTTTTTAAAAGCTAAATATTTAAGGGTAAAATTGTAATTTCAGTATTCGGGGCGGGGCGGTGCGGAGCAGACAATTACCACAACTGCTCCATCCCCGCCTTTCAAACAAAAAAAACCGCACCGCCCCACTCCGCCTCCATTGTTCAAAAAAAAAAACCTCTCCATTCGGATCGGATCGGTTCGAAATCCATCGGTCGGATCGGGTTTTGCCATCCCTAGCTCCACCCCACCCCCATTCTTCAAAAAAAAAAAAACTCTCCATTCAGAGCGGATTGGTTCGAAATCTATCGGTCTGATCAGGTTTTTCCATCTCTATCCATAGACCTATTCACGACAACAGGTTACCCGTCCGATCCAACAAGTTATGCTCAAATTGAATTGGGCTTAAGATAGATTTTTGATAATTTGGATTAGTCCGACTCAAATCATATTACTATTTTTATAATAAATTTTTTTTTATTTAAAATTAATTATAAAAGTATAAAATATTTTTTAATATTTTAAACAATAAAATGGACTTTCAAATTAGACCTAAACAAACAAAAAAAATTTCCATTCAGACTCAGCTCAATTCATAAATACCTCTAATCATCCAAAAAGAAAGTTGAGATTGAAATAAGTAAGATAGTAGTCTATAATTAATTTCATTAAGAACTTGGAAAAACTCTCTACTTTACCAAAAATAGAGGATTAATTAAGGGAAATTGAGAGAATTGCTTTTTCTTTCATAGTCCAGCTCTTAGAGTAGACAAAATGAATTAAAAGAAAGAAAGAAAAGCAGATAAAACAAAAGGAGGCAAGTAGGGGAAGAAAGTCTAATTTTGTGGAACTGAAAAATGGTATTCTACACTATACCTTTTTGGAAGTTGAGACAATATTATTGTAATACCTTACTCTGTCTACTCTTCCTTGGTTTTAAATTATTAAAGGAATAATGGGTTTTTTTTTCCTTTCTTAACTAGTATTTGTTTATGGGTAAGAAATTGAATAAAAATAACGAAAAGGAGGAAATGGTTGAGGAAGTTTGAGTAGGTGTCCCCCCTTATGTTGGGGATGACATAAACCTGTTTGTAAAACCATTATTGGCCTCACTTTCTATTTTCAAATTTGGACAGCTTAGCCAAGTAAGGCATTACCACCCTAAACTGACAATCTTATACTTATTGTATCAATAGTGTAAAAATAAATATAATATAAATAATTAAATGTGTTAAAATTTTAAATATAAATATGATACATATATTAAACGTGTCGCATTAATCCTTTTTAAACATATCAAGTCGTGTTTATTATATTGTTTTGTGTTTATTAAACATATCTATTTTTATATTGTGTTCAAAATTATCAAAATCATCCCTACCTTTGATTTTCGAAGTGGAAAGTTTGTTGATTTCCTCTCAGAAGTCACCATGTCTTTTGAAGGAGGAACTCGAGGTTACTAGATTATGTCACCATAGTCAGTTTAAAGAGTTTACTAAAAAACTAAACAAAATTTTCTCTCATTTGATTCAGTCTTAAGAACATAGACTTACTCTGAAGAAAACGTGAATCATATGATTTAACTATATATATATTTTTTCATGCAATGCTATTCTTTTCTTCCTCTTTTGTTGTGCCTTCACTCACGTTTTTTCTGGCATTATGAGTGTTATAGTAATCGATTCCACCAAATCTCAAGAAATTCTCCCTGATTCTATTTCTAATGAATTTGATTATTTTGAACACGATACGATTATAATATAAAAAAAAATAACTAAAATACGACACGACACGAAAAAATAATACGAATACGTCAAAATCTATTTAACATGACCTATTACCATATCAAAATTTATGTAAATATACAATACATTAAATACGATTATAACACGTAAAAATATACAAACACGACACAAATATAAGAATTATAAGATGTACTTCTAATCCCCTCTCTCTCTCTCTTTCTCTATTGATTTTAGATGTAAAATATTAGCATTGAGAATAATCATCCAAACAGCTTTATCTTTGGTTACAAACCATACCAGCAAGTTGCAGTCAGTAGGTTGATTAGACTTTGCCTTGTTTCATGTTGTTATTCAAGGTTGAATAAACAAATTACTTGAACTGCTTTCTACTTAAATTTATGATATACTTACTACTCTAAACAAACAAACAAAATGAGCTTGACTTTGTACTTTGTAGAGTTTACAATTTCCCATGAAAATGGATGGCTAGAAAGGAAAAATCTTAGACACAATTCGGAATTATCAATGCAACCAATCAACCCACCTTGCCTCATTATAAAAGTTTTGAAGTAAAAAAAAAAATACACGTCTTTTGGACATCTTAGGGACATTATAATTAGAAATTCAAAACAACTTTTTCTTGTAATCTTTTTGATTTGGATAGATGATGAAATTTAATTAATTGCTGTATAAAAAGTAATTAATTATGGCCCTCAAAACAAGCCTCATGTTTGGTATGATTAGAGGTGGCAAAATGAACCCGAACCCGAAAACCCGCCCAGGAAAACCCGAACCCGAACCCGCCCAAACCCGATTTGACCAAAAAGTCAAAAACCCGAACCCGAAAAAACCCGAACCCGAATGGGCCCGAACCCGAATGGACCCGAACCCGAATGGGCCCGAACCCGAATGGGCTCGAACCCGAATGGACCCGAACCCGAATGGGCCCGAACCCGAATGAGCCCGAACCCGAATGAGCCCGAACCCGAATGGACCCGAACCCGAGACCGGCCCGAACCCGAACCCGAATTTAATACTAAAAATAAAAATAATCAAATTGCAATTAATTTTTTTTTTTTACAAAGCAATAACTTCAATTATTAATTTTATTCTAATTTTTTTTAATAATTTAATTAAAATTTAAAATTTAATATATTATATATATATGATGATGAAATAATAATTTTATCAAAAAGTAAATTATATTTTGTACTTATAAGTTATAACTTTAACATCTCATATCATGATGAATTTACAATGTAAATATTTTAAATTCTTGAAAATTTTAGAGATGTGAAAAAAAAAATGACAATAATTCAATTATTCTTAAGGGTAAAAAAATTTGACAATAATTCAATTATTTTGGCCTTTTGGGTTATACTTATACGGTTAGGTTAGGGTGAGTTTAATTGGATTATGGCTTTCATGAGATTTTATTTTAGCGGGTGGGTTTAATGGGGTTTTGGGTTTTATGGTCTTTTGGTTTTTGGGTATATTTATTATATATTAATAAATAATCATATTAATTATATATTTATTAAGTATAATTTAAATATAAATTATATTTTTTTAGTACTACTTTATAATTTATACTTTATACTGATGAAAAAAATATAAGTACTCGATAGATATATATATATATATATATCTTGACTATAAGCATAAAATTTTTGCATTTTATAAGTATATAAACGAATAGATGAAGGTTAGGATTTATTTTTAAAAGTTTTTTATTTTATAGTGAATATAAATTATAATGTATTTATATTTTGAAATTCGAGTTCATCAAATCAATTATTTTAAATATCAATATGATTAATTTATAATATATCATATTTTTTATAATAAATTATTTCAAATTTTGATTTTATATAACAAATTAATTTCTTATTCTTTTGGTGCTAACAAATATTAATTTTTAAAAATAAATATAATTTAAAATATCATATAATAGCAAAAGTATAATAATAATAATAAATTAATAATTTGTTTTTAGATATAAATATTTAAATTACGTAAAAATGATTACATCTAATATAAAATAAAATGATGTAAAACATACCCGAACCCAGACCAAACCCGAACCCAGACCGAACCCGAACCCGAATGGACCCGAACCCGAATGAGCCCGAACCCGAATGAGCCCGAACCCGAATGGGCCCGAACCCGAATGGGCCCGAACCCGAATGAGCCCGAACCCGAATGGACCCGAACCCGAATGAGCCCGAACCCGGATGAGCCCGAACCCGAATGAACCCGAACCCGAATGAGCCCGAACCCGAATAAACCCGAACCCGAATGAACCCGACCCGAACCCGCCCGAACCCGCCCAATTGCCACCTCTAGGTATGATTATGCCTTTTTCCCGACATAGGGCCGCCCCCCATTTAAGAATTGGGAATTGCCATGACCAAGAGCCCATTAGTCTTTATCAATATCATTATGCATTTCAGATATGTTTCAAGTTGTCATCAGACACAACATTGCAGGTTACCTCCTGGATTTCCCAAGGCAAAAATTATCGTATTTATTGATCGTAAAATTATTAAATAGATTTTGTTAACAAGTGTCCTAAAAATATTCTTTAAGATTATTACTTATAATAATATTTTCATTCAATGTATTGAAATAATGAATAAAGTTATCAAATACTATATTTAATACAATATTTTTTTTATAAATAATATATTAATTAACCTTAAAAAAATATTCTAAAGGCACTCGTTAGCAAAACCCTTATTAAATTTTATAAATAAAATTAACATAATGATATACACCTTTAAGATATAATAAAAAAAATTAAAAAATTAATTAAAAACTGAGACATATAATAATCTTTTAACATGTTTATGAAATTAAAAAAAAAATCTAATTATATATATATATATAATTGTAGTAATCCTTCTCAAATATCATTGCATTTTGGGGTTTGTTTTTAGTTTGAAGGAAAATTTGAATAAAGTTGAGGAAAGGGTAATGCTAAACCAATTAGTACAAATCAAATTTGACTTTTAATTGGTAGGGTAATGACCACATTTTTATATAGTTGATAACTTCCATTTGTTGAGACATGAGACTTGAAAAAGCCTAATAGGATTATAATTAATTTATGGACTTACACTTGATGTATTGATAATATATAAATTTATAAACTGTTAGTGAATTAAATGATGTTATCTTATTAAAATTTAAGTTATTTATATTTATTTTTAAAGACTTTTAATGAAGTGACATCATGTGATTTATTGACAGTATATAGATTTATAGATTGTCAGTGCATCAATAATGAATCTTTAATTCATATATGTATATAAATTTATATTTGATATATTGTTAGTGTATAAATTTATATACTGTTAATAAATCACATGATGTCACTTTATTAATAAGTAAATATATAATTTTTAAAGTTTTTAAAAATAAATACAGATAATTTTGCTTATTAATAAGTAACATCATATGGTTCACTAATAATATATAGATTTATACATTAACAATGTATTAAATATAAATAAATAATAATGGCTTACGTTAAGCTAATAAAATTTTAAATTTTAATGAAGGAGAAGAAGGAAAAGGCATAATTTTTGCATAGTGCACTAATAATTCAACAAAATTGCAGTAAATAAGGGCGGCCATTCACTGATTCTTCAATTATCTTTTATTTATTAGATTACATAGTACTCTCTCTCTTTTATTTGGATTTATAATGGCTAAAATATTAAAAATCTCCCAAACTATTTAATTTTTTTTTATGTAAGTCTTTATAATTTTTTTTATTCAATAAGCTCTTATCCTTTGATTTGTTTTCAAAGAAACCATATTTTAAATGAAATATTAATTTATGTTAAGAATTTATTTAAGTAAAAGTTAAATGTTAAGGACTTATTTGAATACAAATTAAAAATTAATGATTTATTTGGGTAAAAATAAAAATTAAAGTTTATTTGAATGTAATAAAAATATAAAAATTTACTTAAATAAAATAATAAAGTTCAAGATTTTTTAAACTATTCTAATCATTTATATTTAATTAAAGAATTTTGCTAACGAGTGCCCTAAGGGTACTCGGGGCACTTGTTAGTGTTACCATATATAGTAATATATTCATTTAATGCATTGAAAATGATGAATAAAGTTATGCATTTAATACAATATTATTATTATAAATAGTATATTAACTAATTTTAAAGAGTGCTCTAAGGGTACTCGTTAGCAAAATTTATATTTAAATTCTTACAAGGGATGAAAGAGAAAGATATCTCTGTCTTAAAGAAATAAATTAAAAACACAAATAAACCATAAGGTAAGGGGCCAGCCAGACCTCTCTCGCTTCTTAAATGCTGAAGCATAGTTGAGCCATAAATACTAAATAGTACTATTTATATAAAATTAAAAAAAACAAAACAAAAAGCAAGTGAATGATCAATTCCTATTATTTAATACTTATAGTACAAATAATTAATATTTAGATTAATAGAGGTTTGAGATAAGATAATTAGTTTGTCTTAGATTTGAGTCATTAATATTATTAGGCTATTGAAATTCATACATATCTCAAACAAAAAATTCATAGGTAGATATGAAAAAATTAATAAACAAAACTAAATAGTAAGTATTAAATAGATATGCAAATCAAAAACAGGCTTGACTCCTCATGCCCTATCCTAAATGTATAATTGAAAATACATCTAAATCAAACAATAGTAAAATGTTAAGCATTAGTTAAAGTAATATTTAAAAAAATATATAATTAAACATAAAAATATAAAAAAATTACTTTCTTAAAATAGTATACTAATTATCCTTAATCATTATTAACTATTGCACTCATTAATCGAACCCTATAATAATATTAAAAAAGTATGATTAATGGATGCCTATATAAACTTATGATTTGTGAAGGTTAGTAAAAAAATTATTTTACAAAATATTTTTTTATTTAATACATTATTCTCACTAAATTCAAATTCAAATAATATATTACTTACAAATTTTTTAATATAAATATCATCTTAATTAACAAATGGTTATGTACAGACATTTTTAAATATTTTTCATATTAAAAAGGATTTTGTTAATGTATCTTAAGATGGTTTTTACAATTAATTAACATACTATTTATAATAATATCTTTATATTAAATGCAAATAGTTAATTTGATAATTTTAATGTGTATTAAATATATATATTTTTTTTTAAATTGATATTTACTATATCTTTAGAGTCAATAATTTTTTATGAGAAACTAATGAATTTAATCACTTGCTACCTATTGAAGTATGAGATACTCAAATTTAATCAATTATCGATTTTTAAATTTAATTATAAACCTAATTGGTTACTTCCAATTTAACTAAATCACTAGTCAAAAACATACTCAAAGGTAGAGGTGGCAATTGGGCGGGTTCGGGCGGGTTCGGGTTTATTCGGGTTCGGGCTCATTCGGGTTCGGGTCCATCCGGGTTCGGTCTCATTCGGGTTCGGGTCCATCCGGGTTCGGTCTCATTCGGGTTCGGGTCCATTCGGGTTCGGGCTTATTCGGGTTCGGGCTCATTCGGGTTCGGGCCCATTCGGGTTCGGGCTCATTCGGGTTCGGGCCCATTCGGGTTCGGGCCCATTCGGGTTCGGGTTCGGTCTGGGTTCGGGTTTGGTCTGGGTTCGGGTATGTTTTACATCATTTTTGGTCTGGGTCCATTCGGGTTCGGGCCCATTCGACTTTGGGCCTAAATCTAGGTCATTCTGGGTATTTTTTGAAGAATCTAAGGTTAAAAAAGGAAAGAAGAGAGAAAGAGGAATAGTTTGGGCTAATTTCGGAAGTGATCGGCCACCGGCGAACGGCGGCCGACGACGATGGACGGTGGATGGTGCGGTGGTTCGGCATCGGTTTCTGGGTTGGGGGTGGTTTCTGGGATTTTGGGGGTTGAACACTTAGAGAGAGGAGGGAGGAAAGAGAGAGAAAAAGAAGAAGGGGTTTTATAACCCCTGGAGCGGGTGGCGGTGACCCGCGAGTCGACCCGCGGGTTGACCTGGGGTCCGCGCACCCGACCCGCTTCAGGTGAAAAAAAAAAGGGAAATAAAATTCTCTAAAAACGGATTTCTTTCTCTTGATGGTCGGAGCATCAATCGTTCTTTGAAATGGTCCGAGTAAGAATAGTAATCGAAATACTATCGAAAAGGAGTGATTCAAGAATTATTCTTACATAGATAATTTCTTTTATTTCTGAAATAATTATTAAAAGCATTTTAATTTACTTTTCAAAAAGAAAAAAGGTTTTAAGAAATGTGAATTACCGACGACGGAATTCAAAGGACGTCACGGTAGTGATTCCTAAGATATCTTGAGGTGAGAGAATTTCGTTAAATATCACCACGAGTGGTGGGAGTATTTAGCAACAAGCTCAATACAAAAATTCATAAAAAGATGAAAATAATAAAAATGAATAAATAGTGAATGTTATCCGCTCGATATGTGGCCTGTAGACACCTAATTTTGTCCGGACCACTAAACAGGTATGTTTTCTTCCCATATTGATGTTTCCGAGTATAAAAAGACTGTTTTCATCCTGCAGGTGGTACTCCGAGACTTAGTTTAAGAGGGCGAGCATAAAAAGTCAAACTTGAAAAAAAGTCAACCCCGAAAAAGTCAACCCCAGAAAGTCAACTACTGAAAAAGTCAACCCACTTTCAAAATCAAGATTTTAAGTTCAATTGAAAAATGGCAAAAGAATTTTGATAATCCGAGGTCTACATTGAAAGATATGGAGTTCGGAAGTTGGGATTTGGAGATTCAGTAAAAAAGAAACCCTAATCCGAGAAATTTGGGGAAAAGTGCTTAAACGATCAAACTGGTCAGAATTGAAGGTTCCAAATGAAAGATAAGCACTGACTACGGGTAATGGAGAAGTCACTTGCAAGAAAAACCGAAAGAAAAGTCAATCCGGGAGAAAACCGAGAATTAGGGTTTTTAGTGGATTTCGGTGAAATCGGGAAGAATCACAGAAATGGCCCGACTTGGTAAGACCAAAGCCCCCAATGGATGAGGAATGATTAAAAATGATGGCCCAAGGCTCAGATTGAAGAAAATCTGAAAATCGGACTTGTTTTGAGCAAAACCGGGTTTCGGAGGTTAAAGGGTAAAATTGGAAAAATTTGGGAAAAATAGCAAATGGACTCCGAAAATTATGGAAAATTTGTCAATCTCATTCTTAAATCATTTGAAAGAGATTGGAGAAAGAAAATCTTGATTCCGAGTTCGTTTACAAAGTGGCCAAATCACGGGCTTCTTATGCAGTAATTCAAAAAGATAAATCCCGGAAAAATAGCAAATGGACTCCAAAAATTCTGAAATTTGGCAAATATCATTTTTAAATTATTTGGAAGAGATTGGCGAAAGAAAATCTTGATTCCGAGTTCGTTTGCAAAATGGCCAAATCCCGGGCCTCCTATGTAGTAATTCAAGCCGATAAATCCCAAAAAAATACCAAATGAGCTCCAAAAATTATGAAAACTTCCAGATCACACTTTTTAATTATTTTGAAGAGATTGGTGAAGAAAAATCTTGATTTGGAGCTCGTTTAAAAAATGGTAAAATGTAGGGGCATAAAAGGGTATTTTTGGGAAGAAAAAATCCAAATAAATAGCCAACGGACTCGGATAATTTTGAAAACTTCCAGAACTCAATATTTTATTATTTTGGAAGTATTAAAAAAAGAAAATTTGAATTTGGAGTCCGTTTGATATTTATTTGCATCCGGGGGGGCAAAATGGTCATTTCACCCAAGCAACCGAAAAGGGCTTTTTTGGCCCTTCAAAAAAATCAGAGTTGGGCTGGAAAAGAGAAGTGCTGGCATGCCCAAGCCCAAAGAAAGGAGGAAGCTTCTAATTTTTTTTTTTAATCAAGTGGTTAAAAATCAAGAGTTAGTTAACCATTCTCTTTGATCAAGCCATGGTGATTAAACCACATAGGTTAAGAAAGATGTCAACATTATTTTTGCATAGCTGTAATTTGAGAGGGCTGAGATGCTAATCTAAAGGTGGTAATTTCATGACTTTTCATCTTGAATTATTGGCCATTTGATGGAAATTAGGTTACACAAAAATGACAACATCTTGGAGGCTATATAACCATGCATTAAGGCTAGCCCTAAGGGGGGGAGGCAGATTTTGGTTTCTTCTTTTCCATTTTGGCTGATTTCTCTTAGTTTTTCTTAGTTTTTATCTTCTTGGTTGAGAGCAAAAAAAGAAAAGTTTAGAAAAAAAGGAAAGTTTGAAGAGAAAAGCTTGAAATATTAGCTTCTTGAAGTTGCTCTTGAGCACCAACTCTTGCACTTTCATTTTCTATTCTTGTTTTTTGCTATTTTAATCTCTACTTGGTGAGTTTTCATTTTAAAATAATATTTCTTGTTCTTCCTTCATTTCCTTTCTTAAGTATTTTTTTTACATTTTTTTTTACAATAAACTCACCATGGCCAAATGGCCTACATTATTTATTTTAAGTTGTTGTTTCAATTCATTTTACCATATTGTTTATGCTATTTTCTTTGTTTTTGATGTTTTAAGTGTTATGTTATTTCATGTTCTTAAGTTATATTTAATTTGGTTGCTTTGTTTGTTGCCATTTATGTCTTAGATATCATGTTTTTGCATTTTTAATTTTCTGTTTTCATGTTGTTTAAATTTGAGCATGTTTTAGAGTTAGCATATTAAGTGTTTGTGAAAATGCTTGTGTGATTCTTTGCATGATTCTTGTTTTATATCTTAGTGAGCATGTTTTAGATTTGGTATATTAGGTGTTTGTGAAAATGCTTGTGTGGTTTTTGTGTTATGACTTAGTTTTTCATGCTAGCATACCAAGTGTTTGTGAAAATGCCATGCTTGTTGGAGCTTGAGGCCATTTGGCTACTCCATGTGTTTTGCATTGTGTGTTGTATTTTTGTCATGCTAGTTGTTAGGTTTTTGTATTTGCATGATATTTGGTTGGATTTTTGAATTAAGCATGCCTTGTGTTTGTGAAAATGCCATGCATATCTTAGGTCTAGGTTGCATTTATTGCCATGCAAGTTCATGTTAGGTCTAGGCCATATTATTTATGTCATGCATTTTCCTTATATTTAGTTTTAAATCCATGCATTTCATGCATTATGTTTGCTGCATTATTTCATGCATTTCATGTTCATACCACTTGAATAATGACTTGAGCCAATTGATGGTTCAAAGTCATGCTCTCTTGAGCACACTTGTGGAAAATTAAGTTTGTCAAGTTGATTATTCTACCTTTGTGATTTTTTTTACTTAGCCATTTTTTATCTAACTTTCAAAAAGTCCTAGCTACTGCTTTCAAGTCATTTTATGAGTTTCAAATATTTTTACTTTGATTTTTAAATGATTTTATCAAAGACAAAAAAATGTGCTGGCAAAACAGTTTTTTCTCCTCCAAAAACTCGTACATCTCTGATTTTTCTGGGAATTCATCTTTGATCAGAAAATTAAGCCGATTTTTTATCGTGTATTTTTACATGTCCTGAGTCTCCAGTAATTTTTTCAGAATTTTTGGAATTTTTAGAAATAGGGTAAAAAATCGTGGATTAAAACTGGACAGTGGAGTCAGAATTGAATTTAAAGAAAAACAAAGCAGTTTTTTCTCCTCCAAAAACTCGTACATCTCTGATTTTTCTGGGAATTCATTTTTGATCAGCAAATTAAGCCGATTTTTTAGTTTTACATGTCCTGAGTCTCCAGTAATTTTTTCAGAATTTTTGGAATTTTTAAAAATAGGGTAAAAAATCGTGGATTAAAACTGGACAGTGGAGTCAGAATTGAATTTAAAGAAAAACAAAGCAGTTTTTTTTCTCCTCCAAAAAACTCATATATCTCTGATTTTTCTGGGAATTCATCTTTGATTCGAAAATTAAGCCGATTTTTTCTCGTGTAGTTTTACATGTCCTGAGTCTCCAGTATTATTTTTAGAATTATTGGAATTTTTAAAAATAGGGTAAAAAATCGTGGATTAAAACTGGACAGTGGAGTCAGAATTGAATTTAAAGAGAAACCATTTTTCTGTTTTGGTTAATTTACTTAGAGTGGGCTGATTAGGAGGGTTAGCTACTGACTTAGGGTAGTTTCTAAGCCTTTTTAAACTCTAAAAATGGTTTTTCAAGTCTCGGGTTAAGGGTAGTCAAGTCCGGATTTTTAAACTTAGGAAATTAGAGCCATTTAAAAAAATTTTAGCCCAGTTTTTATTCAAGCTTCTCAAAATTGTTTTCAAACAATCACAAAGTATTTTGGTTTTAGAATATTTAATTTGACATATTTTCCTAAGGTAGCCGGATATCTTTTTAGATATACGGATTTCCTTAATAAAAGGAAAAAAATACATTTCATGCATTGCATTTTTATTTTCATGCATATTATATGATAGCATTATTTTATTCCATGTCATTTAAATTATATGCCATACCATTCATATTTGTCATGTCATTTAGGTTGCATTATATTATTTAGACTGTACTATGTCATTTTATTTATGTCATGCATATACATATTCATTTCTTTTAAATGTTTCCAAAAAAAGATAATGGTTTTCAATAAAAAAAATATAAAGATATTCCCGAGTTAAAATAATTCATGAGTTCTCTACCGGGTTTGCTGGAGGGAATATCATCAATTATCATTAATAAAGGAATATCTTTCTTTCAAAAAAGAGAATGATTCGGAAAGTTTTCCAAAACTAATAAAAATTTCTATATTTTGCCACGTTTGTTGGGGAATATAGGAAAATTTTGAATTTATAAATTCCGGATCATTTTCAATAAAAAAATGGAATTATTTTTCTTTAAATTGGGAATTAATTTGAAATACTAAATTTAAAACCAATTTTTATCGAGACTTGAGATAACACACGGTTAATAAGGTATCGATTTATACGGGCGTTGTGGGGGTGCTAATCCTTCCCCGCACGTAACCGACTCCCGAACTCGTTTCTTTGATTTCTCTGGTTTTAACGCAGACTTGAAATTGGTTTTAAAAATATTTTAATTAATTTTTAAAATATTTTTATAAAACCGGTTTTAATAGGTGGCCGATCACACCTAGCTAAAAAAGATTGGTGGCGACTCCATGTCTTTTTTAAGGTCATTTTCAAAACCTTCATTTTTCTAGAGGAATTAAGTCGACTTTTCCTCGTTTTTTTTAAATGTCACGCTTAACGAATAATAAAGTCTTGCGATGAGACTCGTCGTTATTTTTTAGGTTGCGACAGCTTGGCGACTCCACTGGGGACATATTAGAGAGTCAGGCCTAGAATTAGTCGTGTGTTATCAAAGTCTCGGTTTTGTTGGTTTAATTGGTATTTGATTTTAATTCCCACATTTTTTTAATAAGGAGAATTTTGAAAATAATAAATTGTTTTTAAATATGTTCATACTCATGTGCATGCATTTTATTTTTGTTCTCTAGTTATTTAAGGTTGTATATTATAATTGCTTGTTGGTTAATGCGTTACACTATTCTTGAATGTTTTAATTGCTAGGGCATTTAGAATAAGGTTTGTAGAATAGGTGGTGAAAGGTTTATTATTCCTCCACACACACTACACGTGCATTTGCATAACATGAATCCTATACCCGGGTTCCGTCCTTTTAAGTGGGAGTAAAGTAACTACACCTTCGTGATTGATCCTCCGTATGGGCTAGTGAAACACTTTCGGAGTATAAAGTACCTAATGCCTTCGTGATGATCCTCCGCATGGGCATAGGAAAATATACTCTAACGAATTGAACCCGCTTTTATCGGGGTGCCTTACTAGCCTTCACCGGCGACAGTGAGGAACAATTCGGAGCCTTAGAACCGATTCACCCTCATATAGTGAACCTAGGCGAAGCCATGCCGGATTTCCGTTAGATATACCGAAAATAGGAACACATAGAGGGACAGTTCTAAACCTTTTGTTACCTATTTTACACTCCGAATAAGTGTGGTAGATCGGGCAACGATGTACGTACATCGCCCGTAATAAATGTGATACTCCGCCTCGAAGACATCGTGATGCCTAAATAAGCAGATATTGCTGGGGCAGATGTTCATTAGCTGTTTTTTTTATAAAAAAAAAAAAAAATCTTTTTTCAAGCATTTTGCATGTTGCACATTTCATACATGTGTGAATGGAGCATGTACATTTTTGGTTGTATTATTGATCTCATTCTTTGCAATAAACAGTTGGTAATTTCATTTGATGATTTCATAAAACCGGTAGTGTCACATGAACATTTGCATATGGTACCATAGTAGGATCCACCCTAAAATTCTTTTGAAAATTATGTGATTGGTTTTTCATAAAAAAAAAATAAAAAAAAAAACATGTTTCAAAAAATCATAAATTAGGAGGCAAATCTTGCATAATGAGATTTTTGAATAATCAAGATTTAGGTCCCACAAATTTCATGTAATCATTGATTTCTTTGTATATACCTTGGTGTAAATTTATGAATTCTTTACATGTATCATTTTGACATCATGTTACAGTCATAGCATGCATGGTCATTCATTGTAGAATACGTTTATGACATGCATGGTCATTCTGTATATATTCATGCATTAATTTGCTTATTCTTTACATGCATCATGTTAGCTTCAGGGTGCATTCATGGCATACATAGTCGTCATGTTATGCTCATGCATTAATTTTTCATATTGGCATCAGGTTGCATTCATGACATACACGGCCAGCATGACTTTCTTTGTATATACTCTGTGTCAGTCATTTATTCTTCACATGCATCATAATTGACATTATGTGGCATTCATAGTATATATGATCATTCATTGGTAATGCATTTGGAACATACATGGTCATTCATTGTATATATCCATGCATTGATTTGCTTATTTTTTACATGCATCATGTTGGCATCAGGGTGCATTCATGGCATACATAGTCGTCATGTTATGCTCATGCATTAATTTTTCATATTGGCATCAGGTTGCATTCATGACATACACGGCCAGCATGACTTTCTTTGTATATACTCTGTGTCAGTCATTTATTCTTCACATGCATCAGAATTGACATTGTGTGGCATTCATAGTGTATATGATCATTCATTGGGAAATGCATTTGGAACATACATAGTTATTCATTGTATATATCCATGCATTAATTTTCTTATTTATTACATACATCATGTTAGCATTAGGTCGCATTCATGACACACATGGTTAGCATGATTTTCTTTGTATATACTCTATATCAATCATTCATTGTTTGCATGTATCATAATTGACACCGTGTTGCATTCATAGGATATATGATCATTCATTGGGAAATATGCTAAAATGCACATGATCAGTCATTGCATGTATCCATGTGTTGATTTGTTTATTCTTTGTTTGCAACATGTTGGCATTGTGATTGCATTTATTACATATATGGTCAGCATGTTTCCATTGTACATATCCATACATCATATTGTTTAGGCTTCACATGCATCAAATTGCATTCATGGCTCATTCATCATGACATACATTTGGGGGAAATAAAACAGAAGTTGGCTTGGCTTTAGGAGTCTTTGAAAGAATTTCCATTTCAAATCAGAAGAAGTACTGAGTACACTTTTAATACAGGCTGGTGCTATGGAGGATGAACAAGTTGCCCGAATGGAAAAAATGGAAAGGGAACAGAGAGAATTGCGAGAACAGCTAGCAAAATCTCAAGCAGAATCTAAGGATCAGATGACTAAACTGAGGGAGCTAATGTCTGCCGTAATCAAAGGAAAAGGATACACCGAAAACTTTGTCGCCGGAGAAGGGTTAGAGGCACAAAAGGGCCAGGATGAGGTCATAATAAGTGATTCCCAGAACACTGTTAACCTCGTCAATGTCCTAAACTCATATGATCTAGCTGAACAGGCAAAGTTGAAAAGGGTTGCAGTAAATGAGGTTGAGTTGGCAGATTCTCAAGGGAAATATCAGTTGTTAGATGAAAGGCTCCGGGCAATAGAAAGAACAGATGTATTCGGGAGTGTGGAGGCGAAAGAACGATGCTTGGTCCTCGATTTAGTCATTCCTCCTAAGTTCAAGATCCCTGACTTTGTGAAATATGACGGGACGACCGATCCATCAGCCCACATCACTATGTTCTGCCGAAAGATGACAAGTCAGATAGATAATGATAAGCTTTTGATTCACTGCTTTCAGGATAGCCTCAGCGGGTCCGCAATTAGGTGGTATAGTCAGTTGAGCAAGGATCAGATTCGCTCTTGGAATGATTTGGCTGGGGCTTTTCTAAACCAGTACAAGCATATGACCGACAAGACACTTGATCGTCTCACTTTGCAAAATATGGAGAAAAAAGCTACTGAGAGCTTCAAAGAATATGCACAACGGTGGATGAGCCTGGCTGCCCAAATACAACCGCCCTTGACACAAAAGGAAATCACTATCCTTTTTGTGAATACACTGCACGCCCCGTACTATGACAGACTTGTCGGCAATGCTTCGAAGAATTTTGTGGACATGGTAATTTCAGGGGAGATGATTGAGAATGCTATCAAGAATGGGAAACTTGAAAGAGAAGGAACATCCAATACCGAGAGAAATAAGGCACCAAGAAAGAAAGAGGAAGATGTCCAAACTATGGAAGATTTCATCCCATATTCCCAATTTCCCTCATACCAATCATGTTACCCTACTGAGGTATCTCCAAGCCTTTATCCTTACCTACCTACCCAAACACCTAATCCTATACCAGCCCTTGCAACAAGGCCTACTTCTAGAAAACGACCGCGAGAAAATCAAGAAAGAATTCCAATCCCCATCCCTGACTTACTGCCATTACTAATAAAGAATCAGTACCTTACCCCGGTACCTTTGAAAATAGCTCCGAATCCATCAGCAAGGAGTTATGACCCTGACAGCAAGTGTGATTATCACCTAGGGGTAGTTGGGCATTCAACTGAAAAATGCAGACAACTGAAGGAAAGGATTGAAAGTCTTATCCGTAATGGTATTTTGACACCGGAGCTTATCAATCAATGGAAGGCCGTTTAGCCCTAAATCAGTTTCTTTCAGGGTTTTAGGGGGAGAATTACTACCTTTGAAGGATGTCAATAGGAGCATTTTTGACGCATGTAGTTTTATACACTGTGATGATGAAAGCACTTGTCTCATGTTAACATCTACATGAATTAAATGAATTTTAAATGCTTTGTGTTTGTTGTGTTTTAAATAAACGTGAATTTACAAAAACAAGCATTAAGGAAGTTTTAATAATGGATAGTCTCAAGAAGATTGATGATCAGTGTTAGAAATGACCCAACACCATCCCCCTCTTTTTTGGGCTTCTCTATACCTAAACCTTGAATCAATAACACTTGAAAGACCTAATGCTTCAAGGAAAAATGAATGAAAAAAGAGAAGCATTGTCATTGCAAAATAAGCAAGGATGTAAATCCTAGTCTAGGCTATGAACAAAGGAACAAACTTTTTGAAATTTTTTGAATTCCTTGAAAATCAAACAAATGAGACATTCTTTCAAGAATCCAGATTTTGATAATTTGGTGTGTGTCAGGATTGTGCTAAAACCATTCATGACCTTTCCCAATGACCACAAAACACTAATTGCCTAGACATCACTTCATGATTGACACCTTGGGGCACAATGATTAAACTAGATTATCCCTTGTCCCAGAGAAAACCTGCTTTTGGGTCATGTTTTCCTTGTCTCTTCAAAGAACTCAGATTGGAAACTCAGCCTTTTCAAAACAGACCTAGACTTGCCATGTTCCTCGTTGATACAAATTCGCATGGATAATCAAATTGGGGCATCATATGTGGAAATGATGGATACATAGTGAAGAAGGATGGGCTAATGCATGAATCATTGGGGGCATGCGACGAAAAAAAGAAAAAAAAAGAAAAAAAAAGAAAAATCATGATATCATGCATATGAGAATTCGGATGATTCCAAAGTGCAAAATGAAATTCTGAATATCTATTTCCCCTGAGGATTGCTTTTCAATGAGAATATTTGGGCTTGATATGATGAATGGCCATCTTTCATATCCATTTCACAAGAAAAAAATTATTATCCATAGTCACCCCTTTTGAGCCAAAAGAATTCTTAATTCTTTGAACCCTGATCAAGGATTACCCTCTACACTGGGGGGCAAATGCGAGGAAAGATCTTTTCAAAGATCATTGAGAAATGAGTAACAGCTCAGGGACAGACACAAAGCAAATGGAGCCCCGAATAAATACGGGCGCACTCTGTCAAAGAAAAAAAGAAGAGGAAAAGATGACGAAATGAAAGCCAAGAAAAACAAACAAAAAACACAATAAAAAAATGTGTGTGAAAGACATGGCAAATTGAAAGCCAAAAGCAAGGAAGAAAAAGAGCAAAAATCAAAAAGAAAGAAATGTCCAAGAAGAGACACATGCTTCAAAGAAAATCCTCTTCAAGAAAGGATCCTTGATCTGATTACCCTCAAACACATATTTTGGGCCTATTTATCCTTTCTTTCTGAATCCTGAGCCATGGCCTACATTACGTGCTTTAAAAGTCCATTTTGATCAAGCATGAATGTTTAATTTGAAGGGTTTTCCTCAGATTTTATCCCATCTTATCAAATTCTCATTTCACTAAGGAAGAATTTAGAATTCTCAAGTGCATGGTAAAAAAAAAAAAGAGAAAAATTGAAAAGAATGGGACTCTAGGGCGAAAACCCAAAAAAACGGGCGGTCTAGAGTAGAATGGGAATTTTCGATGCCATCGATGATAGTGCCGATACCCCAAAAGAAAAGATCTTATTAAAGGAGTGGTCATCGAGGAACATCTAGGAATTCCTGAACCCCCCAAATTGTCAGCTCTCATTCGGAGGATTGTCTTCAAAAACTGAAACTTTGTTCCCAAGATTAAACTTTCCGGTTTAAACATCCAAGCCAATCTTGATGCTTGACAAAATGCCTTGATATGGAAACTAAAAGAATGTTGAATTTGTTTGGTTCTCAATGAATTCATGATTTATAAAACCTGTTCCATTTGTGAGCCTAGAAGGGATATACATTTTTGTCATGAAGTTTTCCTGAAAAAGCCAGAATCTTGTTATACCAAGCCTTGCCAATCCAGTTGAAAAAACCCAGATTGATACTTAGAGAAATTTCTAACAATGATCATCAGTCTTCAAAAGATTTGTACATCACACATTGTGGGGTTAATATTTTTTGTTCAGAAGTTTTCAAAATGCGAAAACAAATAAAAAGATTTTTTTTGAAATACCCATTTTGATGTTGGCATGAGACAAGGATTTTTCTAACTCAAAGGTGTAGAACTGCCAGGATAGGTCTTGACTTCCAGATATGAGAAGAAGAAATAGAACCCGGTTCAGATCTCTGTTGATGAAAGTTTGAAAAACTGTTTGGGCAAAGAGAATAGCCAAAATGAATTGAAGATATACTCTGATTTGAAGAGGAAAAATGAATTTGAAAGGCTAAGCCAAAGTCTAGAAAAACAGCCGGGGGCACTTGCATCACTCATGAGCACTCATCTCTTTATCGAGCTTTTGCATCTGCACAGTGTCGGCAAGCATTCGCATCATTCATGGGTATTTGCATTGGCATTATTCCATAAGCATCTGTATTTTACCTTTACATTTACATTCTTCATGGAATTCGTATTTGTGTCATCTCAAGCAATTGCATCATTTCTAGAATCATTGCATTTTCATTACTGTGTGGTAATTGTAGTTACACCATTCATAAACCAGTTACATGAACACAATTAGTAGGGGCATCTGCATCATGAAACATGGGCATCAATCCAAGTCATTTACATTTGCATTAAAGACATTTGCACCAGTTTAAGTCATTTCGTGTCTTATTCAACACCTGCATCTGCATCAAAAAGCATTCGCATCTTCTCAAAATCGTTAGGGTAATTTTCAACAATTCTTCAAAGAACATTTTTAAGACCTCCGGGCATAATTTTTCAAATCACAGGTAAGACCTCCGGGCAATATCTTTAAGACCTCCGGGCATAACTTTTTTCAGGGGTAAGGCCTCCGGGCACTATTCTTAAGACCTCCGGGCATCATTTTTAAAGTCGCATACAGCGCATTTTTTCCAAATTATGGGTAAGGCCTCCGGGCACCATTCTTAAGACCTCCGGGCATCATTTTTAAAGTCGCATACAGCGCATTTCTTCCAAATTATGGGTAAGGCCTCCGGGCACCATTCTTAAGACCTTCGGGCATCATTTTTAAAGTCGCATACAGCGCATTTCTTCCAAATCACGGGTAAGGCCTCCGGGCACCATTCTTAAGACCTCCGGGCATCATTTTTAAAGTCGCGTACAGCGCATTTCTTCCAAATTATGGGCAAGGCCTCCGGGCACCATTCTTAAGACCTCCGGGCATCATTTTTAAAGTCGCATACAACGCATTTCTTCCAAATTATGGGTAAGGCCTCCGGGCACCATTCTTAAGACCTCCGGGCATCATTTTTAAAGTCGCATACAGCGCATTTCTTCCAAATCACGGGTAAGGCCTCCGGGCACCATTCTTAAAACCTCCGGGCATTATTTTTAAAGTCGCATACAGCGCATTTTTTTCAAATCACAGGTAAGACCTCCGGGCACCAATTTTTAAGACCTCCGGGCACCATTTTAAGACCTCCGGGCATAATTTTTCAAATCACAGGTAAGACCTCCGGGCAACATCTTTAAGACCTCCGGGCATAACTCTTTTTTTCAGGGGTAAGGCCTATGGGCACCATTTTTAAGACCTCGGGGCATAATTTTTCAAATCACAGGTAAGACCTCCGGGCAACATCTTTAAGACCTCCGGGCATTATTTTTTTTAGGGGTAAGACCTCCGGGCACTAATTTTTAAGACCTCCGGGCATCATTTTTAAAGTCGCATACAGCGCATTTCTTCCAAATTATGGGTAAGGCCTCCGGGCACCATTCTTAAGACCTCCGGGCATCATTTTTAAAGTCGCATATAGCGCATTTCTTCCAAATCACGGGTAAGGCCTCCGGGCACCATTCTTAAAACCTCCGGGCATTATTTTTTTTAGGGGTAAGACCTCCGGGCATAATTTTTTTCAAATCATAGGTAAGACCTCTGGGCAACATCTTTAAGACCTCCGGGCATAACTTTTTTCAGGGGTAAGACCTCCGGGCACCAATTTTTCAAATCACAGGTAAGACCTCCGGGCAACATCTTTAAGACCTCCGGGCATAACTTTTTTCAGGGGTAAGACCTCCGGGCACCAATTTTTAAGACCTCCGGGCACCAATTTTTAAGACCTCCGGGCACCATTTTAAGACCTTCGGGCACCAATTTTAAAGCCCTTCGAGCATAAATTTTTCTTTTGAAATCGAATTCATTCCCTTAAGACGAATCGAGCCTTGTTTAGGCAGGGAATTCAATTTAAGGACAAAATCTTCAATTTATTGTTTTTAAAAAAATGAAAAAAGAGAAAATAGAAAAAAAATAAAAAAAATAAAAAAATAAAAAAAAAAATAAAAAAAAGGAAAAAAGAAAAAAAGAAAAAAAGAAGAAAGAAGAAAAAAAATGAAAAAATGAAAAATAGAAAATGAAAAAAATTAAAATGAAAAAGAAACCCCTTTCCCTTTCCTTCACATGTGATGTCACTGACCGTACAAAATTAGTGTCGGTTTATCTTTGCCTGATTCCTGATTCTCAGCAATAGCCAAAGAGGGGCAGCTGTAGACACCTAATTTTGTCCGGACCACTAAACAGGTATGTTTTCTTCCCATATTGATGTTTCCGAGTATAAAAAGACTGTTTTCATCCTGCAGGTGGTACTCCGAGACTTAGTTTAAGAGGGCGAGCATAAAAAGTCAAACTTGAAAAAAAGTCAACCCCGAAAAAGTCAACCCCGAAAAAGTCAACCCCAGAAAGTCAACTACTGAAAAAGTCAACCCACTTTCAAAATCAAGATTTTAAGTTCAATTGAAAAATGGCAAAAGAATTTTGATAATCCGAGGTCTACATTGAAAGATATGGAGTTCGGAAGTTGGGATTTGGAGATTCAGTAAAAAAGAAACCCTAATCCGAGAAATTTGGGGAAAAGTGCTTAAACGATCAAACTGGTCAGAATTGAAGGTTCCAAATGAAAGATAAGCACTGACTACGGGTAATGGAGAAGTCACTTGCAAGAAAAACCGAAAGAAAAGTCAATCCGGGAGAAAACCGAGAATTAGGGTTTTTAGTGGATTTCGGTGAAATCGGGAAGAATCACAGAAATGGCCCGACTTGGTAAGACCAAAGCCCCCAATGGATGAGGAATGATTAAAAATGATGGCCCAAGGCTCAGATTGAAGAAAATCTGAAAATCGGACTTGTTTTGAGCAAAACCGGGTTTCGGAGGTTAAAGGGTAAAATTGGAAAAATTTGGGAAAAATAGCAAATGGACTCCGAAAATTATGGAAAATTTGTCAATCTCATTCTTAAATCATTTGAAAGAGATTGGAGAAAGAAAATCTTGATTCCGAGTTCGTTTACAAAGTGGCCAAATCCCGGGCTTCTTATGCAGTAATTCAAAAAGATAAATCCCGGAAAAATAGCAAATGGACTCCAAAAATTCTGAAATTTGGCAAATCTCATTTTTAAATTATTTGGAAGATATTGGCGAAAGAAAATCTTGATTCCGAGTTCGTTTGCAAAATGACCAAATCCCTGGCCTCCTATGCAGTAATTCAAGCCGATAAATCCCAAAAAAATACCAAATGAGCTCCAAAAATTATGAAAACTTCCAGATCACACTTTTTAATTATTTTGAAGAGATTGGTGAAGAAAAATCTTGATTTGGAGCTCGTTTAAAAAATGGTAAAATGTAGGGGCATAAAAGGGTATTTTTGGGAAGAAAAAATCCAAATAAATAGCAAACGGACTCGGATAATTTTGAAAACTTCCAGAACTCAATATTTTATTATTTTGGAAGTATTAAAAAAAGAAAAATTGAATTTGGAGTCCGTTTGATATTTATTTGCATCCGGGGGGGCAAAATGGTCATTTCACCCAAGCAACCGAAAAGGGCTTTTTTGGCCCTTCAAAAAAATCAGAGTTGGGCTGGAAAAGAGAAGTGCTGGCATGCCCAAGCCCAAAGAAAGGAGGAAGCTTCTAATTTTTTTTTTTAATCAAGTGGTTAAAAATCAAGAGTTAGTTAACCATTCTCTTTGATCAAGCCATGGTGATTAAACCACATAGGTTAAGAAAGATGTCAACATTATTTTTGCATAGCTGTAATTTGAGAGGGCTGAGATGCTAATCTAAAGGTGGTAATTTCATGACTTTTCATCTTGAATTATTGGCCATTTGATGGAAATTAGGTTACACAAAAATGACAACATCTTGGAGGCTATATAACCATGCATTAAGGCTAGCCCTAAGGGGGGGAGGCAGATTTTGGTTTCTTCTTTTCCATTTTGGCTGATTTCTCTTAGTTTTTCTTAGTTTTTATCTTCTTGGTTGAGAGCAAAAAAAGAAAAGTTTAGAAAAAAAGGAAAGTTTGAAGAGAAAAGCTTGAAATATTAGCTTCTTGAAGTTGCTCTTGAGCACCAACTCTTGCACTTTCATTTTCTATTCTTGTTTTTTGCTATTTTAATCTCTACTTGGTGAGTTTTCATTTTAAAATAATATTTCTTGTTCTTCCTTCATTTCCTTTCTTAAGTATTTTTTTTACATTTTTTTTTACAATAAACTCACCATGGCCAAATGGCCTACATTATTTATTTTAAGTTGTTGTTTCAATTCATTTTACCATATTGTTTATGCTATTTTCTTTGTTTTTGATGTTTTAAGTGTTATGTTATTTCATGTTCTTAAGTTATATTTAATTTGGTTGCTTTGTTTGTTGCCATTTATGTCTTAGATATCATGTTTTTGCATTTTTAATTTTCTGTTTTCATGTTGTTTAAATTTGAGCATGTTTTAGAGTTAGCATATTAAGTGTTTGTGAAAATGCTTGTGTGATTCTTTGCATGATTCTTGTTTTATATCTTAGTGAGCATGTTTTAGATTTGGTATATTAGGTGTTTGTGAAAATGCTTGTGTGATTTTTGTGTTATGACTTAGTTTTTCATGCTAGCATACCAAGTGTTTGTGAAAATGCCATGCTTGTTGGAGCTTGAGGCCATTTGGCTACTCCATGTGTTTTGCATTGTGTGTTGTATTTTTGTCATGCTAGTTGTTAGGTTTTTGCATTTGCATGATATTTGGTTGGATTTTTGAATTAAGCATGCCTTGTGTTTGTGAAAATGCCATGCATATCTTAGGTCTAGGTTGCATTTATTGCCATGCAAGTTCATGTTAGGTCTAGGCCATATTATTTATGTCATGCATTTTCCTTATATTTAGTTTTAAATCCATGCATTTCATGCATTATGTTTGCTGCATTATTTCATGCATTTCATGTTCATACCACTTGAATAATGACTTGAGCCAATTGATGGTTCAAAGTCATGCTCTCTTGAGCACACTTGTGGAAAATTAAGTTTGTCAAGTTGATTATTCTACCTTTGTGATTTTTTTTACTTAGCCATTTTTTATCTAACTTTCAAAAAGTCCTAGCTACTGCTTTCAAGTCATTTTATGAGTTTCAAATATTTTTACTTTGATTTTTAAATGATTTTATCAAAGACAAAAAAATGTGCTGGCAAAACAGTTTTTTCTCCTCCAAAAACTCGTACATCTCTGATTTTTCTGGGAATTCATCTTTGATCAGAAAATTAAGCCGATTTTTTATCGTGTATTTTTACATGTCCTGAGTCTCCAGTAATTTTTTCAGAATTTTTGGAATTTTTAGAAATAGGGTAAAAAATCGTGGATTAAAACTGGACAGTGGAGTCAGAATTGAATTTAAAGAAAAACAAAGCAGTTTTTTCTCCTCCAAAAACTCGTACATCTCTGATTTTTCTGGGAATTCATTTTTGATCAGCAAATTAAGCCGATTTTTTAGTTTTACATGTCCTGAGTCTCCAGTAATTTTTTCAGAATTTTTGGAATTTTTAAAAATAGGGTAAAAAATCGTGGATTAAAACTGGACAGTGGAGTCAGAATTGAATTTAAAGAAAAACAAAGCAGTTTTTTTTCTCCTCCAAAAAACTCATATATCTCTGATTTTTCTGGGAATTCATCTTTGATTCGAAAATTAAGCCGATTTTTTCTCGTGTAGTTTTACATGTCCTGAGTCTCCAGTATTATTTTTAGAATTTTTGGAATTTTTAAAAATAGGGTAAAAAATCGTGGATTAAAACTGGACAGTGGAGTCAGAATTGAATTTAAAGAGAAACCATTTTTCTGTTTTGGTTAATTTACTTAGAGTGGGCTGATTAGGAGGGTTAGCTACTGACTTAGGGTAGTTTCTAAGCCTTTTTAAACTCTAAAAATGGTTTTTCAAGTCTCGGGTTAAGGGTAGTCAAGTCCGGATTTTTAAACTTAGGAAATTAGAGCCATTTAAAAAAATTTTAGCCCAGTTTTTATTCAAGCTTCTCAAAATTGTTTTCAAACAATCACAAAGTATTTTGGTTTTAGAATATTTAATTTGACATATTTTCCTAAGGTAGCCGGATATCTTTTTAGATATACGGATTTCCTTAATAAAAGGAAAAAAATACATTTCATGCATTGCATTTTTATTTTCATGCATATTATATGATAGCATTATTTTATTCCATGTCATTTAAATTATATGCCATACCATTCATATTTGTCATGTCATTTAGGTTGCATTATATTATTTAGACTGTACTATGTCATTTTATTTATGTCATGCATATACATATTCATTTCTTTTAAATGTTTCCAAAAAAAGATAATGGTTTTCAATAAAAAAAATATAAAGATATTCCCGAGTTAAAATAATTCATGAGTTCTCTACCGGGTTTGCTGGAGGGAATATCATCAATTATCATTAATAAAGGAATATCTTTCTTTCAAAAAAGAGAATGATTCGGAAAGTTTTCCAAAACTAATAAAAATTTCTATATTTTGCCACGTTTGTTGGGGAATATAGGAAAATTTTGAATTTATAAATTCCGGATCATTTTCAATAAAAAAATGGAATTATTTTTCTTTAAATTGGGAATTAATTTGAAATACTAAATTTAAAACCAATTTTTATCGAGACTTGAGATAACACACGGTTAATAAGGTATCGATTTATACGGGCGTTGTGGGGGTGCTAATCCTTCCCCGCACGTAACCGACTCCCGAACTCGTTTCTTTGATTTCTCTGGTTTTAACGCAGACTTGAAATTGGTTTTAAAAATATTTTAATTAATTTTTAAAATATTTTTATAAAACCGGTTTTAATAGGTGGCCGATCACACCTAGCTAAAAAAGATTTGTGGCGACTCCATGTCTTTTTTAAGGTCATTTTCAAAACCTTCATTTTTCTAGAGGAATTAAGTCGACTTTTCCTCGTTTTTTTTTAAATGTCACGCTTAACGAATAATAAAGTCTTGCGATGAGACTCGTCGTTATTTTTTAGGTTGCGACATGGCCATGCTCGTGTTTTTAACATTATGATTTGCATTTTTAATCTTATAGTTCGGTATTTAATCATACGTCTTATATGCTAAGTCGTGTGCATCCGATATTTAAATATTCGCATCATACGCATTTAAATAAAAAAAATGGATGTAAATTGCCGACGACGAAATTCGAAGGATATCACGGTTGTGATTCCTAAGATATCTCGAGGTGAGAATATCTCGTTAAATACCACCAAGAGTGTTGGGAATATTTAATGAGTATTTTCGATAACAAATTTATGTTCACTTTCGTTTTTAAAAAAATAATAATAACAGTTCCAAAAATTCAAAAAATAATAAACATGTTTTTTTTTTTAATAAAATAAAAATAAAAGAGAATTATTTTTAAACAGCGATGTCAAGTCCATTAAATCGAGATTTAAGATAACACGTGATTAAATGGTACCGTTTTCTAAACGGGCGTTGCGGGGTTGCTAATCCTTCCCCGCACGTAACCGACTCCCGAACCCAATTATGTTTTACTCTCTGGTTCAAAGCGCGGACTTCGAAATTGGTTTTACAAAATGTTTTAATTAATTTTAAAATATTTTACTAAAACCGGTTTTAATAGGTGGCCAATCACACCTAGCAAAAAAGATTGGTGGCGACTCCATTTGTGTTTTCAAAAACGTCTTAGCGGACGAAAAACCGTTATGACATATATATAATATATTAAATTTTAATTAAATTATTAAAAAAAATTAGAATAAAATTAATAATTAAAGTTATTGCTTTGTAAAAAAAAAAATTAATTGAAATTTGATTATTTTTGTTTTTAGTATTAAATTCGGGTTTGGGTTCGGGCCGTTCTCGGGTTCGGGTCCATTCAGGTTCGGGTTCATTCGGGTTCGGGCTCATTCGGGTTCGGGCCCATTCGGGTTCGGGTCCATTCGGGTTCGGGCCTATTCGGGTTCGGGTCCATTCGGGTTCGGGCTTTTTCGTGTTCGGGTTTTTGACTTTTTGGTCAAATCGGGTTTGGGCGGGTTCGGATTCGGATTTTTCTGGACGGGTTTTCGGGTTCGGGTTCATTTTGCCACCTCTACTCAAAGGTAAGAGATATTTCTATTTTTCCTCGAGTAATCTTTAGAATGAGCTTAAGTATTCATTAGCAAAAATCTATTAAAAAGTAAAAAGGTTGGGGACAGTGACCAATTGGGCAATGGCACATGTTATGTATCTACCAAACTCTTTAATTAATTGAATTATTTTCCTATACATTCTCAATAAATTTTTTTAATTTCACAAGCAGGGTTTACACAATTTCGTAATTTTTCATATGATTTATATATTTTTAATCCGACTGTCATATTTCGTGTTCTATTCGCGTAGATCATGCATGTCGAGTGTCGAGTAAATTAAAAATGTGTAACTATTTGTTTCGATGTAAAAAACTTTCGACCGTTATATATATATATATATTGAAAAAAACAGTATTTTCGATCTATATGATAGGGATATCGGATTGATTCGAAACTTTACGTGCATAACGAATACGATTATATTGTTAAATCCTATGATCAGCTTATACAAATATAAATCATATGAAAATGTACAAAAACATGTAAGTCTTGCTTATGAAATTAAAAAAGTTTACTGATAATGTATAAGATAATAATCTTAATTAATTTACCTCGGTTTCTAATAAGGTGACCCCAAAACATAAATGTAGTTGATGGGCCAAACTCCAAGCAGCAACCAATCCGAAACAAGTTCTTTATCATTGAAGAACGTGGGCAGAGGCGGCAGAGATGTAGGGTTTGTGCGGTTATGGCGGGTTGTTTTCTAGACATAAACCAAAAGGTAAGGGGCCAGCCAGATAGTAATTAAAAACACAGTTCAATATTGAAGGCAATACATACCTACTAACCCTTTGCATGTGAACAGTCTCCATCTTTCTTAATTCCTTCCCTTCCAATTATTCATTAATAAACATTAATAATGCAACGGGAGAGTTATGGTATTCAGAAATTTAAATTACGATCGTGAACGTGTTTTTGATTATTTTATATTTATTGTAATTACGGATGTAATAAATATTATCATTGTTAATTACAATGGATATTGACGATTACAAAAACCAAAACTGTAAAATAACACGTTACAATTACTATTTAAATCCTTACTAATATTAGCTGCTGTTTGTGTAGTGAAATGTAAACTATATAATTGAGATTCTCATAATTAAAATACCAATTACTACCACCCCCCCCAAAAAAAGTCGAAATGCAAGTGGAAAACCCTAAGTCATTGATATGTACGTACGAGAGATAAATTTTTTGCGAGGGTTACGTAGATGCTGGTTTGATTTGGATTTTGAGCCATGAAAACCATATTGTGAAATTAATTAAGGATCGAACCGAGATTTAGGGTTCATTTAGATGGATGGTAAGATTAATTTTGGTGAGATTAAAAATAGTTGTGGCGGTGAGATTGAATACTGTAGCGGTGATATTAAAATTAGTGATGGGATATGTGTTTGGATTTAAACGCAACGGTAACGGTGAAATGAATTATATTGAGAAAGAAAAATGACTATTAAGGATATTAGATTAAATGTGTGTATATATATATAATAAATAATTAAAAATTATTAAGATTATATTTATATTAAATAATAAAATATATATTAAAATTATATTTATGTTAAATAATAATTAAAAGTTATTAAATATATATTTATGTTAAAAATATAAATTACTTAAAAACTAAAAATTTTTAAAAAAAATTTGAATAAAAATTTTGAAAAAAGAAAATTTGTGGAGGGGGTAAAATATATAAAATTATCTTTATATATTTTAATAATATTCAAAATTTTAATATATATTATTTTATATATTTATTTAAATTTTAATTAATTAACTAATTATATAAGTATATTAAATTATTTATTATATTAAATTACTAAATATTTAAATTTTTTAAATAAATAATTAAAAAATAAATTAATAATATAAGTATGAAATAATTTAAAAATAAATTAAATTTTCTAAATAATAAATAATAAAAATCATTAAAAATAACAAAAATGACAAAATAGATATTTTATTCTCCACCAGAGGATTCAGTTAACAACTGGACCCTCAACTCCCCGGTTGAAAATTGGAGGGTAATGGAGTTTTAATCGCATCGGGGTCTCTTGAAAAAGAACAATAAAGTGCATGGATTCCATCGCACCCCATATGCACCGTTAATTTAATTGAATTATACAATCGTTTTAAAAAAAATAATATTTAATAAATTTAAATTTTAAATTTTAACATTTGAAATTTCTTTCTTTATCTGTACTTAAGACAATGTAACTGATAACTAAATACCACATAAATTAAAGCTAGTAAGAGATGAAGAAGTTATTTAAAGTTGTAGCTAGCACTAGCTAGTATTTAGTATAGTACTTGGACAGCTTTGATATTTCATATTTTCATCGCTGGCCGAAAGGGTTGATATTCCTGCAAGTCGAGGGTGGTGCATGAACTGCAATAACTAGCTAATTAATGGTGCAGCAAGCAGATTATGGAAGAAAGCAGTTTTCCAATTGTTTTTTTATTATTATTTCAGAAAAAAGATTAATGAATATTGTTGCAGCCTTCTTAGGTTACAAAAGAGAGTTTCTTCTTGTCACTTTCAAATGGAAAAGTTTTAAGGTAAGCTATTTTATAATGAGTTTAAAATATGTTTTATTATATATAAATATGATAAAATTATATATAAATATGATAAATTATATATATACATGACAAAATATATATAAATATGATAAATTACATATAACATGACAATTATATATAAACATGATAAATTACATATAAATATGATATATTTATCATTTTATATGTAATTTTTTACATATAAACATAATAAAATATTATATATAAACATAATAAATTAAATGTATAATAAAATCTACAAAAAGCTCAAGCTTTCCTTATAATTTTTCCTTTCAAGCCTTAAGATGCCGTATGCTTCTAAACTTCTTCTCTCTTATAAAGCAAATTAATGAATTAAAAAAACAAAAGTGCATTTCAGTTACTGTCAAAATTAGGTTAGATGGAATTACGGCTTTTTCAATTAATGAAAGAATAAATTTGTAGTAACTGAAATGCCTGCCTAACTTTAAAAAAAAAAAAAAAAAAGGCAACTTCTTTAAAGACAAATTAATTTCAAACCGGAAAATTGAATGGGAGAAGAGAAATTAAAGCCTATTATTTTTGCTATCGAATATTTTTAAATATTTTTAAAATTAATTAATATAATATTTTATAATAATAATATTATATTAAATATAATAATTGATAATTCTATTTATTATTTTTAAAGGTTTAATTAACGGGTGTTTAGAAGCATTAATTAATTATCATTTTAATTTTTTTTATATTTAATATATTATTTTTACTAAATTCAAAAAAATAATATATTAATTATACTTTTTTTTTATAAATATCACTTTAACTAATATCATTAACCATCGATTAACATTTTCTTATTTTTAATATATTCGATAAAAATATTATTATATATAGTAATTTTAAAAAGTATCATTTAAGATACTTATTAACAAAACTATTTTTATTATTTTTTATGAATTGAAGAGTTATATTTAATGAGTTTTGCTAACTAATACTTTTAAGTTTTAAAGCCCTATTTAAAGTTAATTAATATATTATTTAAAATTAATTAATTAATATATTATTTATAACAATAATATTATATTAAATATAATAATTAATAATTTTATTTATCATTTTTAATATATTAAATAAAAATATTATTATATATAAAAATATTAAAAAATATTTTAAGACAATGGTCGACATAATTTATAGTATGAATTAGCAACAGATTTCAATTACCAAAAATTAGCAAAAATCAATGGTTTGAACAGTAAAACAAAGAAAATGATCTCATTCTCTCAAGTCCCAACACAAATTAAGAAAATCCACAAAAACAATATCATACGAAATCTATCCGTACAAATATTGACTGAGGAGAGTTTATTTATTTATTTATTAACTTTGTTATGCTTTTTAGGCATGCAATTGCAACGCCCACCGCACCTATTAGCAACGATATCCTCTCTTATCTCTCTTAAATTTGGCAGGCCTACCACTACGTCTTTCCACTGTTTGGTTCTCGAGAAAATCGTTTCAGAAAATCATCTCTCTCTCTTGCATTCATTCATTAAGAACACCAACCAATTTTAAATGAATTTAATATAGAGTTGAAAAAGTTTTTATCATTTATGTGAATGAGTATAATGCATTCAAGAATTTGTTTAACCAATGTTTATAAATATAAGTTAAAAAATATTTAATTATTATTTTTAAAATATAATGCTATACTTTTTTTTATATAAATATTAAAAAAAAAAAAAGACATCTAAAAAATTAAATTTTCAAAATTTTATTTGAAAAATCTCAATTTTCAAGTTTAAATTTTGAGAAGATTTTTTTTTTTTTTTGTAATCTAATATTATATGCAACAGAAATATCAAATATTTTTTTATGTTAGTTATAATATCTCATATTTATAAGTATCGATTATGATTGATTAAAATGTTTTTTATTATTTTTATTTAATGCAATTTTTAATTTATTAAATAAAAAGTTATTAATTAGACAAAAAAAAAACTATCTTGAGCCTTATTAGAAACACACATCAATAATCAATAATTCGTTTAAATATGAGTGGTTAACATATAATCTAAAGTTATTGTATTAAATTTTCTTTTAACAAAATAAAAAAATAAAAAAACTCCTTTTAAAATAAATATACTCCCAATAAGACATGGAATAGTATTATAATGCCTTTTTACTATTTGCTTCAACCTTTTTTTCTCTTTTTTTTTTTTTTTAGGAAAAATAAAATAAAACCTTTTTGATTTTCCACATAAGGAATGAAATGGCAGATAAATAAGATAAAGAATCTCTCTTTTTGATTTTTGCTTCAATCTTTTTTTCTTTTTTTTTTTTTCTCTTTGGATACAAACATAAATTGACATTTTCATTGCGATGAAAATATCTTCTATCAAGAATTTAAATAGATTTTAAGACACATTTTATAATACGAGGAGTGATAAATTTTTATAAGTATAAAATTAATTTATTTTTATATAACTTATATTTATTTAATTCAATGTTTGTTTTATATAAATTATGCAGAAAAAGAAAGTACTTTCAATTGACATAACAAAAATATATAATCAATTTGAAATTTTAAATGTTCAAAAAATACGATTATATTACTAAATTTAATGAATAATTTATTAAAATATTCATTAATATATGAAATTATAAAAATATGTATAATTAATTAATTTTACATGTAATGTAAATCGATCCTTCTTTTATAATATGTAAAAATATATTATTATTTTTTATGTTATTTTTTATAATTATGGGCTGGTTGACACTGGCAATTAAGGATAAATTATACATGTCATTTCAATTTTCCTTAGGACAGCACCTTTTTCTTTTTGGATAATGCTTTCTAAAATTTAAGGAACAACCTAATTTTTAAGTAAAACTCTCCATAATTGAATTTCATCCATTAGAACAAAATGGAATAGTGAAATGATTTTGTGTGTGTGTGTGTTTGGCAAAGCAAACAAATGAGTGCCTTAAAGAATTTTCAAGATTAATTAATATATTATTTATAATAATAATATTATATTAAATATCATAATTGATAATTGATAATTTTATTAATCATATCCAATAAATTAAGTGAAAATATTTTAAAAATATTCTTTAATAAAATTAAAATATATATATAAGTAATACTAAATTTGTATAATAATATTTGAATTCTTTTCCAAGATGATTAAAAAAAAAACTGTAGAGAGAGAGAAAAGGAGGAGGGTAAAACAAAGTGGGGAAGAACAAAGAAACAGCAGCTCTTTCTCTCCTTTTCATGTCTTTTAACTCTTTTTCCTGCCCAATGCCCCCTCCCCTCCCCCTTTCACTGCAAAAGCAAAACCAATGACCCCATTTTTATACTACAAAATACAATGCATACAACAGATAAAAAGGGGAGATATGAGGGATGATTATCTGATTCAAATATTTCTTTTTCTTCTTCTTTTAAAGATATAATTATCTCTCTCACAGGAAAACAATTCATGAAATTCCCATAAACTATTCCATCTTCTTTGCTATATTATAAATACGCTGTACACTTTCTTATTCCAAGTCTCCTCCCCAACTTTGAATCTTTCTCTATGGGAAACATCTTCTCTGTTCCCCTATACCCACCCCTCCTATCTTTCAAATCTTCAGAATTCACATTCCTAGGTTACCACAAAAATGTCACCCCAATCAAAGGAAAATTAAAAAAAAGAAAAAAAAAATTAAAAAAGGAATCCCCCCTCCCCTTTTGAATGTATAAGTGCCTGCACCTTCAATATCATGATGATGGGCTGATCCTCAAAATTCAGCCATCAGCATTTCCTCAAAAAAAACCAGCTGCTACCGAGCCAGTGGCTTGTTTTGTGTCCCTATGAAGTATTTGCTCGAAGATAGTAACAAGAGCTGCTGCATAATTCCCAGCTTGGCACTCCAGAATGGTGCCAGTCAAGGTTGAAGTGGCATTTTTTTTATGACTAAGATAGAGGGCCAGATATTTCATTCCAATTTGCCTTCCCATGATATGATGCTACCTGTCTTCGGCGAAAATTCTTCCTATAAAATCTCGAAACCTCTTGGAGTAGAGTTTTGGATCAACAGCTGATATCGAAGTAGGATCGGCTTGTAGGGATTTGTATGCATGCTCTAATTTCTTGCTGATGTCGTAATCTTGTAAGATGTCAATGATGCCAAAATATAAGACTACTTCATAAACTTCATCACTATGAGAAAAGTGACCGACTCCACCCTGAGTATACTGATCAAAGTCACTTCTTCTCGCAGTTCGCTCTGCTCTTGCCGGCATGTTTGCTCCTAGCCTAATCAATGGTTTCCTGATAAAGACAAAATTACATATAAAATTTGAATTCAGTACCACCTTCTGTTCATCCACTAACCAAACCATTAAAGTTTTCTTTCACTACCAAATCAATACAAAGTTGGATTTGCATTAACATGCTTGTTTCATATTCAATTCCCTAAAATATCTTGTATGCAATACAATTTTTCACCAAGAGGGAAAATCTACAAATAGTATATCATATGGTGCTAGTTCAGAATCATTACAAGGAAAAGAGATTTTAAAAAAAAATAACTAGTGATAAGTTTAGAAGCTTTGATTCTACTCTCCATCATTCATGTCCACCAATTTCATGAATCATTTCATAGAAACTAGATAATGGGCAACAATAATAATCAACAAAAACCCTTGGTTATTATCTAGGATCATAAAGGACCACAGTTTCTACATGCCCCACAAAAAATTTGTTGTCTTTTGAATTATACCCACCATAAACAAGATCACTCAGACACCACAAATCAACCTTCAATTATTCCATGGGATATGATCAAATTAGACCAAATGTTATTCCATCACAACAGAAAGACGAAACTCAACATAAACTTTACACCCGATAGTAACAAGACATAAAATCAACAGTTAACCAAGAAATTTAAAATCTGAGCATCATGGGGGGGCTTGCTTAATTCCACATCTATAATAGGCAATTAACTCAAACCACAAAAATCAACAAGGGAGACAGCAAAACATACCGGCCAGCTAAAATCCGATCCATGTCTTGTAGCTCTGCTTCAAGGAACCTACAGCCGCGCATAAACTTTTCATTTTGATATGAATCCTTTTTGCCTGCATAGGGCAAGCATAATCAAATCTGTATTCTTATTGCAACAGAAATTCTCCATTCAAGTTTCATATGAAATAGTATGATTGTCTATTAACTTACCAGTGCGCAAGAGAAACGGTGATAACCCCATTTTATCACCTCTATCATCATCACGAAAGTGCAGTCCAACCAAAAGACTGTAATCCATAATTCTCTCAGCCTCCAAGAACTCACAATCTCGATCAATTTGCCTGCCACCATTTAGTCATAGGAAATTAAAGGTAAACGTGAGATGGATGAAGTACTTAACAGTAGAGGGCGGGAAGGGGATTAGTAAGTAAAATAGTTTACTTCATAAGCTCCTGGAACCAATTTCTTTGGAGATGAAACACAAAATTGAGATCCAGGTCTTTTAGTGTTGTGGTTTCATCAATTTCCTCTTCAGGCTTATCAGTTGACCGGCCATGGGAGGATCCTTTAAGGTCAAACCGTCTATGGATTCGGTACTCAGAGCAGAACAAATTGCCCATCACAATGAACCGGGTCTGGTATTTAACCACAATAATTATTGAGCAAGTGAGATAATTTCATCAATGAACAAAGCCTTGAATATGAGTAACTCAGCTTATTTTCTATTTATTTCAATCAAATACCTTCTGGCCACCAATAGGTTTGGCGCAATGCACGCCATAGAATTTTGTCACAAGGGAATTTTCATACCGACAAACGTGTTGATAATAACTTGGAAGCATCCTTATAAGGACCTGAAATATTTAATTAAACTTTAGATTAAGTCTAATCATCCTACCTATGAAAAATGTTTAGTTAACCAAGAAAGTAATGTGAAAACTGAGAATCAAACAATTTTCCAATTTCTAATATTGCCATTTGAGAAATTAATGCATCAAGACACATGGCAACTTTCACATTAAGTCAAATGGTGGCAACTAACCTTGACTTCTGATTTCTTTACTGTCTTTATCATAAATCTGTCATCTTGAGTAAGGTAAAAGAAGCTTCCACTCTTCCCGGGAGAAGAAAGCTCCCTAAGGGCATCATTGCCGCAAATAGCTAGCATGTATTCAGCAGGATCCACTTGGAATAGCTCCCTCAAATGTCTAAAAAAACCCAAAAGGAATCCAGTCACCAACATAGCAAGCAATTGAAACAAAATCGAAAAGCAAAATCATATTTAAACAAAAGCAATGAATGAAAACTTGTATGCAACCAAGCAAGTTGATTACTAATAAGATTATCTTTATCATCAAAATTTGCAGATAAACCAGATAATTCTGAAAAACACAGATATTCAACTAAAAAGTAATACCTAAACACCACTGGACAATAATCCTTCCACCGGAACTCCATGGACTGATGAGGCGGTGTAAGCTTTGATCCTTCAGCTGGAAACCTCGTCCAAAACTTCTCTTTGGGATCAAAATCACTCGATTTCAATTCCCGCAACATCGAAGCATGCTTCCCAGCAGAATACCTACAACAAACAATTAACCAAAAAAGAAAAATAAAACCCCCAAATCCAAATATCAAAAACAGATTTACCACCAAAAACATCCAAAAAGATTCACCTGATACCCAGTTGCAAATTAAGCATTAAATCATAGTTCTTATGGCCTTTCGAAATCGTTTGTCCTGGCTTCTTAATTTCCCTACTAAAACAACAAGGATTTCTAAATTGCCTAAACCCATCTCTATAAATCATCGAAGCTTCCACATTATCAATTATATCACAAGTAATATCCCCTGCTTCACCATCACTTTCCCATATACAAATCCTCGGAAAATTCATATTCCTTTCCCCTAAGCTTCCCCTTCCATCTACAGACGATCTTTTCCTCGGCATAATCATCAAACTCTCCCCTCCTTTTAGACAATGCCCTTTCCCGTCGTTCCCGTGATAAAACGTTCCGTTTAACTGTTGAATTTTCTTTATGTTATCTTCGTTCCACGCTCCGATATAACAACTTCCGTCCGGCCAAGAGAAAACTCCTTTTCCTTTGGGAACTCCGTTTTCCCATTTCCCTTCGTAACGGTTTCCGTTTGCTCAAATCAGGGTTCCACGACCAGAGATCACGCCGTTTTTCCATTCCCCGACGTATTCGTTCCCGTTACTCCAAACATAACGGCCGTGCCCGTCTTGTAGGTTTTTCTTCCAAGATCCTTCGTAGTAATCCCCATTGGCATAACGTTTATGGCCGTAGCCGTGTTTTCGATCGGAGATCCACGATCCATGATAAGTGTCGCCGTCGGATCCGATAAACGTCCCGAATCCTTCCATCCGACCCGACTTGAAATCGCCTTCGAAAGTGGCTCCAGATGGCCACGAGAACTTCCCTTTCCCGGTGGCTTTCCCGCGACGCCACTCCCCTTCATACATGCACCCGTCTTCCCAAAGGTACTTTCCGGATCCGTGTGGCGCGTTACCGGAGAAGCTACCGATGTATAGATCACCGTTTGGGAGGAATTTCTCGACGGTAGCACCCGTACCCGCCGTCACGAAGGCTGTGGCGCTAGTCGTGGGAGTCACCCGCCGAGTTGTAGCTTGAGATCGGCTCAGGTAATGGTGAGGCGTAGGAGTAGTAACAGCGACGACCAGGTGGTCCTTGTCCTCGTCGGATTTCTTCTTCTTGGTGTTTGAAACGACGTCGCTGTGCTCAGTGGACAATGCTTCGTGCATTTTTTTAACTCTCTTCCCTTTCTCACTAAAAAAAATCCCTTTTTTTCCCTATTTATCTCTACTTTCCTTCCTCAAGTTATTGCAGTTGTGAAACTGAATGAAAACAGAGAACCCAAAACGACGCCGGAGAGATGACCATTTCCGGCGACAAATTTCTTGTCTTTTTTGTTTTGCTTTTGGTGAAAAACTTCCCTATGTTTCTTATATTTTCTTTTCTTTTTGTTTGGGTTGTCCTTTTTGTGTTTTGGAGAAATAGGTGGGGAATGTGAATCCTACAAACACAAACAACAACACAGAAGTAAAAAAGGAGAAAGAGAAAAGAAGAATAATAGAATGAAAATGAAGAAATCAAAGTAAAGAAGAAGAGAGAGAGGAAATAAAGTTAAATAATTTAAATTAAATTAAATAATAATAATAAAAAAAAAATTGTTACAGAATGTTTTAAAGATATTTTTTAAAATTATTATATATAATAATATTTTTATTCAAAATATTAAAAATAATAAATAAAATTATTTATTTTTATATTTAATTAATAATATTATTATAAATAATATATTAATTAATTTTAAAAGATAGGTCAAACTACTTTTTATTATATCATTTAGTGCAAATTAATCTCTCTATTATAAAACTGAATAATTTAGTCTTTGTTTTTTTTTTTAAATTAAACAAAAAGATAAAATCACTAAATGAACTATTAAAAAAGCTGATGTAGCATTTAACCTATATTTAATTGATGATTTGGATATCAAATACTGACATGATATCAATAAAATATATTATTTTAAGCTGACATGGCAAAATAAATAATATTTTTAATATTTGATAAGACATTTTTAACAACTTAATTATTTATTTTATCATATTATTTTAAAATAATATATTTTATTAGTGTGATATCAATATTTTGACATGTACGTTATAAATTAAATATAGATTAATTATCACCTTAATTTTTTTTAAATGTTCATTTAATGATTTTATTTTTTTACTTCATTTTTAAAAAAAAATAAAAATTAAATTACTCTATTTTATTATAAAAATTAATTTCTACTAAATAATATAATAAAAAAACCTCTCAAATATTGCTATCTGAAAAATACATAGCATTCATTAGAAAATCTCATAAAAAAAAAAAAAAAAAAAAAAAAAAAAAAGGAAAATTGAAAAGAGAGAAGAGGAGGGAAGAGCCGGCTTTTGCCTAGGGAAACGATGCTCATTGCTCACTATGCTGCTGATTGCTGTGTCATGTAAGGTAAAGCCGTAAAGTAAAGGAAAAGGAAAGGTAAGATAAATTACTAAATTGTAATGTTTCAGTATCAGAAAAAACCAGCTCAGCTTCTATTTCTTTTTTGGATAAGTAAGTGTTTTATTTATCCAGAAAGCAGTTAAACTGCTACATCCAACATCATGTGCAACATGTACTTAAAGCTATACATACTTAAACAATACTTGAACAAAACTTAAGACCACTAATCAATCAGGGAACAATAGCAACATACTTCAGCAATACTTAAAGCTATTCCATAATGGACAAAGATCCTAGGAAAAAAGAGACAGTCCCCAATCTGCATCCAATCTTCGGTTCACTTCATCAGGACTAATGTTCTTGAGCCCCAACAATCGCATTCTGATGATCTCTTTTATCTGCTCAATGATGGCTCCTTGTGTGGATTGAAGGCGATTAAAACACCTATTATTTCTCTCCCTCCAGATCGAGTAAAGAAATGCACTCCATGATAAACGCAAAATAACAGAAATGAGAGTTTTTCCTCTGATTCTGTTTACTGCCCATTGCAGCTCTGCTTGCCAGCTCCTTATGCTTCTATGAAGTTGACATAAGCATAGTATATGCCCCCAGATTTCCTTTGAATAGTCACATTCAAAAAATATATGATTCCGGGTTTCTTGCTCAGTTTGACATAGCTCACATTTGCCATCCACCTCCATGCCCCATGACATCAATCTGTTCTTTGTAGGCAGTTTGTCCAATATAGCCATCCAAGCTACCAGTGCATGTTTAGGAATATGAGATGGAAACCAGATCAGTTTATCCCACTCCACCTTGTCCTGCCTAGGCCTGAGATCATTCCAGACTTTAGCCACCATAAATCTGTTCCCAGGGAACTTCCAAGTTAGAGCACCATTCTGGTTGGAGGTGAACCTCAAAGCCAAAGCCCTCAGCTGAAGCATTTTACGCCATGTCCAGCTGCTTCCTGGGGAAGGTTGAACCTGCCACACTGTTCTTCCTTTCAGTACATAGGCATGAAGCCAGGCAATCCACAATGAACCTGCCTGAGAGAGAAGTGCCCATAGGTGCTGAATAATGCAAGCCTTATTCCATATTCCCAAGTCTTTTAATCCAAGACCCCCCTCTGACTTAGGACAGCAAATGGAACTCCATTTGACTCTTGCTCCCTTAGCTGAGTCATCTCTTCCTTTCCAGAAGAACCTGCTGCATAATTGATTAATTCTTTTAAGAACAGCCTTAGGCAAAACAAAGTGCCTGCACCAGAAATTGGACACATTAAAAAGAACAGATTGAATGAGCTGAAGCCTTCCTGCATAGGATAACATGCGTGCTGCCCAGCCATTGATTCTCTGAGTAATTCTATCAATCAAAGGAGAACAATCCTTTTCAGAGAGTCTTCTTGTGACCAAAGGGACCCCAAGGTACCTAACAGGTAGTTTGCCAAGTTTAAACCCTGTCAACTCTTGCATCTCAAGTAGAGTGGTCCTACTAACACCAGAGGAGAAGACTTCACTCTTGGAAGGATTTAATTGCAAACCAGAAATGGTATAAAAGTAATGGAGAATACCCTGTATGCCCACAACAGAATCCAAGTTACCCTTTGCAAAAATCAGCAGATCATCTGCAAAGCACAGGTGAGTAAGCTTGATTCTGTGACATTTAGGATGGTAGCTGTAAACTCCATGAAGAGCCCCTGCATCCAGAAGTCTGGATAAAACATTCATAGCAATGACAAAAAGATAAGGAGAGAGAGGGTCTCCCTGCCTTAACCCCTTTGCTCCTTCAAAGTACCCTACTAATCCTCCATTAAGAGAAATTGAGAACTTTGGGGAAGTGATGCATGCCTTGATCCATCCTATGAACTTATCAGGCAATCCATAAACTGATAAAACAGTGAGAATGAAGTCCCAATTTAATGAATCAAAAGCTTTTTGGAGATCAATCTTCATTGCAAAACGGGGGGATAAGGTTGCTCTTCCATACCCTTTGACCAGTTCCTGAGCCATGAGAATATTATCTGAGATGCTTCTCCCTGGTATGAAGGCACTCTGATTGCTGGAGATCATAGTAGGAAGGAGTGGAGTGAGCCTGGCAGTGATGATCCTGGTAATACATTTATAAATGACAGAGCAGCATGAAATAGGCCTGAAGTCCTTCATATGATTAGGATTCTGGAATTTTAGGACAAGAGCAATACATGTAGAGTTAAAGACTAGCTCAGCTTCTATTTCTACTTCTTCTTCTTCTTCTTCTTCTTTTTTTTTTTTTTTTTTTTTTTAAATACCTAATATGCCCTTATGTTTTGTCCGAAATATTGGGATTTCCAAAATTAAGGTTTTTTTTTTTTGGATAAATTTGAAAAACATATCATTTCCAATACAATAATTATTAAATAATAATAATAAATAAAAATTATTTAAAAAATAAAATTATAGAAAATAAAATAACATTTGATAAAAAAAATCTTTTTTTCTCTTTTTCTCTTAATTTTTAATTTATTTTTTTAATTAAAAATAAATTTTTCTAAAAATAAATTTTTTAATTTTAAAACATAATTTTTTTTTACTTTTTTTAATTAAAAAAATATAAAAAATAAAAGTAATATTTTTAAAATTAAAATTAAAATTTTTTTAATTTTTTTAATTTTTTTAATTTTTTAATTTATTTTTATTTAAAATTTAAAAATATAATTCTTTAATGAAAGAAGAAAAAAAATTTCATTAAAGACAATTTTATTTTTAAAATATTTTTCGTAATAATTTTTCATTTTTTATTTTTTTCAAATAACTTTTAAATATTAAATTATTTAATTATTAAAGACATATTCATATTTACCTCACCTTTTTGGTTTTTTTTTTTTTTTTGCTTTCTTCTCTGGTTTTCATCGTGACGTGACGGAATCGTCTAGGAGATGCGAAGGAATAAGTGCGTCATTTTTGTGGCTCTCCTTGATTTTCACCTTAATTACCAAAACGCCATCTTTTCCTTTCAATTTTTCATTTATTTTTATTTTTTTGGGAGAGGGTGGTCCTTTGGACTCATACAAATAAGGGGTGAGCATTCGGTCGATTCGATTTTAAAATTTTGAAAATTGATTAAATCAATTAAATTTATAAAATCAACCAAACTGACCGACAAAGATTTTAAAACAAAAAAAAATCGAAACTGACTTAAGTCGATCTGTTCGGTCGGTTTAATCGATTTTAATCGATAGGAAATAATTTATTTATTTATTGTATATTATATATTATTATATATTATATTATATTATATTATATATAATTTTAAATTATTATATAAATATATTATATTTAAAATAAAATTAAAAATAAAAATAAAAATAAAAATAAAAGCATCGGTTAGTTCGATCTATTCAGATATCAGTTTTAGAAACCGGCAATTGATCGAACTAATCGACTAAACCGATTTTCAAAATCGACTAATTCCAAAACCGAATTAACCAAATTTAATCGATTCGATCGGTTAAATCGGTTCGATCGATTAAATCGGTTCAAACAGATTAATGATCACCCTTACAAACAGATTGCTGGTCCAAAATTTGACGATTCTTTGATGTTTGGTTTTAAAGGATCAAAAGAAAATAGGAAGAAAAAAAATCTTATTTTTTGCTATGTAATAATAATAATAATAATAATCACAAAGTTTTCTTTCTTGGTTGGTGGATAATATTCTAATTAGAGTCTTGATCGTTTTTACATAAATGGAAGCCGAATCAGATTTTCATGATGACAAGAAATGCTCAAAATTAACTGATATCTATATATGGTAACTTAAAACCCTTTTTAGATCCCTATCTAACAAGTGGGATATTAATATTTTGGAGCTATAAACCTAACTAAAATCCAATAGGGTTTAGAATAGTTGAACAAGAAAGAACATAGATTTAGCAAAAAAGTTAATGCATTTGGCGATCAAACAAAAGTTTTAGTGCAAAACCCATAATTTTTTAGTTGTAATTGTAAGTAATCTTTGATTAATTGTTGAGGGGAAGCTTTGGAAATGGTTTCACCAAGCAAAGCATCATAAAAAATTTTAATAAAAGAAAAAAAAAACAAACTTATTTTTGTTTACCCTTTGGATGGGCCACCAACCTTTAGGCCCATTTTTTGTGTGTTGGATCTTCTCTCTTGGGTGGGTCTTCCAAGCTTTTTAAGAGAATCACCCAAAAACAGAAAGCATATAACAATTTGAGAGTTTAATTCAATTGATTTATGCAAATATTTTTAAAAGGTGGCGTTAATAAGTCTAGAGTTTGAATCTCGACATTTTCAATCCCTTCTCCTATTCTGTCCTGCAAACTCTTTTATACTAAAAAAAGAAACTTATAATAATAAAAATTTTACTAACGAATGTTTTAAGAACACTTTTTAAGGTTATTGCATATAGTAATATATTTATCTAATGTATTGAAAACGATTAATAAAGTTATCAACTATTTCATTTAATACAATGTTATTACTATAAATAATATATTAATTAATCTTAAAAATGTAATAATAATAATAATATATTAATATTAAGAGGTCAAAGAAGGAGAAAACATCATTTTCATATTTAAGAAAATCAGCGATTTTTCTTTTGTGTTTTGGTGTTTCTTTCCAACTATTTGAGTTGGCTAGGTTATTTGTCCAAAAAAAAAATGATTAGTGAGGAATAGGATTTAGAAAGAGCTTTGAAAAAGAAAAATATATATTTTTAATTCAAATATTGAATCATAAGGTAAAATGTTTGATACATATATATATAATATCATTCTACAAATGATACTTTCTCTTCTCTTTATACCATTATATGATTTTATTCATACTCTTCTCTTTCATTGTAATATTAACAAGTGTTACAAAAACCATATTAAATGATTTTGCTCGAGTTGACACAAAGTCAACAAATTGGGAAGAACACTCTTAAAGCATCTTAGTGTCTTACTTTAAACAAAGTCTTTTTATTTATTTCCTTTTTTTTCCTACATCTTAATTTCATCCAAAATCGATTCGATTCATGAATATCTTTAATTAAAGCTTGAAAAAAAAAATTGAATAAAGAAAAATTATCAAGTACTCAAATAAAACTTCAATCTCATGAGAATTTACTTTTTTTTTAAAGAAGGTGAGTGAATCCTTTATATGTCATTTTTATGCGTGTCGTATTAATCGTGTATTGTTTATTATATTATTTTTATTTTTATTAAATATATCATGTTCGTATTATATTTTCGTATCGTGTTTAAAATTAATAAATCTATTAAAATCCATGGATTTGAACAATATGAGCATGCAATCCACCCCCTATCTAGGATTCTATGGCTCCACAAAAACCCCTTAATTAAATTAAATTCCACTAAATTATCATTATATATATCGCAACAGCAACATCATAAACTTATTTACACAATTATTTTATATATAAATATTAAAATAACAAATTCATATAGGAATAGGGACGAAGCCGGGGGGTTATGACTGACCCTCTTGGCTTTTACAAAATTACCTTTTGGCCTATCAAAATTTCTTAATATTTAATTTTAATTCTTACTTGACCCTTTTTAAAATTTCAAAATTTTTATTTCACATTTATAAGTTTTTCAAAAATTTTATTTAATCCTTGTAATATAAATTTCAAAATTTTATTTTTACATGAATTGTTTTTTTTTTAATAAATACAAAATATTTTTTCTGTCAATTAGTATAACTTTTGGAAAAAAGTAAATGTAAATGTAATTTAATTTTTTTTTTTTGTTGGAGAAACATGTAGTAGTAACTTGTAACTATAGGATCAATCACATTGATGCACAAAAAATACGTACTTCACGTATTTTTTCTTTTTATAAAATAATTTCTTTTTGTAGTTATTTATTTTTATTCTGCATGTTGTTATAATAACCTTAAATACAATAACACAATTGATAATTCAAATGAAAATAAATTTTAAACTAATTATTTAACTTAAAATATAAAAAATAAGTAGATAATATTATATGAAATTTTCTTTTATACATTGACAGTGAGATTTTATAAATTCATAATCGAAATTAAGAGACTGCCATATGTTTTATTTATTTTTTAAATTAATTTTTTTTTTATAGATATATCTTAAAAATATGTGTCATCTTACTAATCTCATTTATGATGACTAAAAACTCCAAATAAATGAAATAATTTCTCATATTATATGCCATGTTGGTATTATTATCACAATTGACAGCTGCTCAATAATTTTTTTCTTACATATATATATATAAATATATTTCAAAATATATTTAAAAAATACGACAGTTTAGTAGCTGTGGCATTTGTTGGAATATGGTATGGCTCAAAGTCACATTTGGTGGCTTAGCACCAATAATGGAGCTACCACTTGCACCACTTGCACCACCAATAATGGAAGCTACCACTTGCAAATGGATGGTGGCTATGGTGGCTACCACTTGCAATGTGTTCACACCAAGATAGGTGGTGGAAGGTGGCTATGGTGGCTGCCACTTGCTTAGTATTCACACCTTGATATTATGGCTATAAATAGCCATGTAGAGTGAGAGAGAGTAGAGTAGAGTTGAGTATGTGTTAGAGCTAAATTGTTGAAGCAAATACTCTGTGTTTATAGAGTAATTCGGTATTGTGTTGAGTTGTGAGTTCAGTGCTTGTGTAGCACCTTGAATTCTGTATATGTTTGTACTCTAAACTCCATTAATACAAAGCTTCAAGCTCCTCCTCCCGTGGACGTAGGCACAGTTGCCGAACCACGTAAAATATCGGTGTTTTTTCAGTGTGTTTAAATCGGTTTTAGTAATATCAATTCGCTTCCGCACAACAAATTGGTATCAGAGCCAATTTTTACGTAAAACCGAGTTTGTTCGATTCTGTCCGTTTTTCAAAAGTGCTCCAATTTGTGTTTTGAAAATACCAGGTTGAGAGGAGTGCAGCAGAATCAACCGGAGCACCAGAGGAGGCCGCACGCGCCCACACGCGCCACCAGAAGAAGCGCCCACGCGCCCCACGCGCCCACGCGCTGCACGCGCCTCCAGAGGTTGAAGACGCGTGAATCCCACGCGCCCCACGCGCCGGCCACCAAACAGCTCCACGCGCTCCACGCGCCGCCGTACGCCGCCCACGCGCCGCCGTAGGTCCGACCAACTTTTTCGGGCTATTTTTTGAGCCGTTTCAGAACACTATTCTGAGACTTTTCCGAGCCGGTTGAGCTAAACCGAGTCCATTTCGAGCCACCTGTAGCAGAATATTCACCGTGTGTCCAAAATTTACACAGTTGGACCCGTTCCTGGCTATTTCGACTATTCCGGACTCAACCGCGGCATCCGTTTTTTCCATACAGGTACCGGAAAAACACTTTGTTGGTAATTTTGTTTTATTACCATGGCAGAATCATTAGAGACACATGAAACAACCAGCAGCGCACGATCAAGTTCTTATATCAGAAAGAACTCGATGACCACTGCAAAGTTCGAGGTGGAGAAATTTGATGGCACCACCAACTTTGGCATGTGGCAGTGCGAAGTTCAGGATCTGTTATTCCGAGAGGGTTCATATATCGCTCTGGAAGACAGGCCCAGAGATATTTCGGAAGATGACTGGAAATTTGTCAACCGTCAGGCTTGTGGCACAATCCGGTTATGCCTAGCCAAGGACCAGAAGTACTTTGTCATGAGAGAGAATAATGCAAAAACTCTCTGGAAACAACTCGAGGACAAGTACATGACAAAAAGCATGGAGAACAGACTCTATCTGAAGAAAAAGCTGTTCCGCTTCCAGTATGTGCAAGGTATCACCATGCAGGAGCATCTAGTAAGTTTTAACAAAATCCTCGCTGATCTTGAAAATCTAGATGCAAATATCTCTGATGAAGATAAGGCTCTTACTCTGTTAAATTCCTTGCCTGATAGCTATGATCATTTAACCACTACATTGTTGTATGGTAAAAATGATATAGAATATGTTAATGTTAGTAATGCTCTGGTGAATAATGAGTATCGGAAAAAGGATCAGCATGATCACCAGAATACTACACCAGAAGCTTTAACTGTGTACAGAGGCAGGACGAACAACCAAGGAGCCGGAGAAAACAAGCGAGGTAAATCCCGCTCAAGGAGGGGATCATCAAGAACACGACTCTCGAGGGACGAGTGTGCCTTTTGCCATGAGAAAGGGCATTGGAGGAATAACTGTCCTAACATGGAGAGGTCGATTGTGAGTGTAGCTCAAGAATCTGAGGGAGAGGAAGACTCTGCATTTACGATTTCCACAACAACACACTTTTCAGATCAATGGATTCTGGATTCCGGATGTTCCTACCACATGTGTCCGAACCGGAAGTGGTTCTCAAACTTCAAGGAGTTTGATGGAGGGATTGTCCATATGGGCAATGACAATACTTGTCACACTAGAGGCATCGGAACGATCCGACTGAAAATGCATGACGGTACAATCAGACAACTTACAGACGTAAGGTATGTCCCTGATCTCAAGAAGAACCTCATATCACTGGGGGTCTTAGACTCAAATGGTTACAAGGTGACCATTCAGAATGGAGTCCTAAGAGTTGTACGTGGAGCATTCTTAGCAATGAAGGGTTATATGAAAGGAAATCTGTATCTCCTTGACAGAGAAACCGTGACAGGCAGAGCAGCAGCCTCTCACAGAATGATGGGATAATCCGACACTTCACTGTTCCTAGCACTCCCCAGCAGAATGGAGTTGCAGAAAGGATGAACCGAACTTTGGTTGATAAAGTTCGCTGCATGTTATCCCAGTCGAGCTTGAGCAAAACATTTTTGGGTGGAGGCTTTATTGTTCGCCTCCCACATTATCAACAGACTAACCTCCACCGCAATTGATGGGAAGACTCCCATAGAGGTGTAGTCCGGATATTCTGCCATTGAATATGATCGGCTTCGTAGTAACGGATGCAAAACTGGATCCTAGAGCCAAGAAAGCTGTCTTCATGGGCTTTAATGAAGGAGTAAAAGCAGTCCGATTGTGGAACCTTGAGTCAAAGAAAGTCATCGTAAGCCGAGATGTTGCCTTTGACGAATCTGTAATGCTGAAACTGTCAACTCCAGAGAATGTGAACCAAGATTCTCTAAAGCAGGTGGAGTTTTGAATCAGAAGATGCTGGTTAAAATTCTGATGAATCAGAACCAGAATCTGATGACACCTTAACTGAAGTGGAGGAGTCATCACCGGAAATCTTTCAGCAACTTGAATCAGTTGTCACCAGTAGACCGAATAGACATATTCGGAAACCTGCTCGATACACAGACGTGGTGGCATACGCCCTTCCAGTAATTGATGATGATGTTCTGATCAATTACAAAGAAGCTGTAAACAGCCCTGTGCATGCCCAGTGGAAGGAGGCGATCAGACTTGGAAATTGGTTCCACTTCCAACACTCAAGATATCAATTGGGTGCAAATGGGTCTTTGCCAAAAAGGAGAGTGCTACCGGCAAAGACAGCATCAGATACAAAGCCAGATTGGTAGCCAAAGGTTAGGCTCAAAAAGAAAGGAATAGACTACAATGAGGTATTTTCACCTGTTGTTAAGCATGCATCTATTCGGATCTTATTGGCTTTAGTAGCACTGTATAACCTAGAGATAGTTCAACTTGATGTAAAAACTGCATTCCTCCATGGTTCCGTAGAGGAGGAAATTTGTATGACTCAACCAGATGGTTCTGGAGTCCCCGGTCGCAAAGATTACAAAAGCAAGTTGAACCGATCACTGTATAGTCTGAAACAATCCCGTGACAGCTGTACAAACGGTTGGACTGTTTCATGACAGGATGAAAAGTACACACACAGTCAATTTGATCACTGTGTTTATTTCCGGAAACTTCAAGATGGATCATTTGTCTATCTGCTGAAAAAGGCAAGGTGGAGATCGACAGGCTGAAGGCTCAACTGAGCTCAGAGTTCGAGATGATCTTGGAGAAGCTAAGAAAATTCTTGGGAAGTAGACAGAAAAATTGACTCAGGCTCAGTGCATTGATGAATCATGCCAATGCAGTAGGTGCCCTGATATGTGAGTAATGGTGTGTACACCTGAAGGAGGAAGCTCTGATCTGTGAATTCTCTCTGTGGATTCTCGCCAAGGTGGAGATTGTTGGAATATGGTATGGCTCAAAGTCACATTTGGTGGCTTAGCACCAATAATGGAGCTACCACTTGCACCACTTGCACCACCAATAATGGAAGCTACCACTTGCAAATGGATGGTGGCTATGGTGGCTACCACTTGCAATGTGTTCACACCAAGATAGGTGGTGGAAGGTGGCTATGGTGGCTGCCACTTGCTTAGTATTCACACCTTGATATTATGGCTATAAATAGCCATGTAGAGTGAGAGAGAGTAGAGTAGAGTTGAGTATGTGTTAGAGCTAAATTGTTGAAGCAAATACTCTGTGTTTATAGAGTAATTCGGTATTGTGTTGAGTTGTGAGTTCAGTGCTTGTGTAGCACCTTGAATTCTGTATATGTTTGTACTCTAAACTCCATTAATACAAAGCTTCAAGCTCCTCCTCCCGTGGACGTAGGCACAGTTGCCGAACCACGTAAAATATCGGTGTTTTTTCAGTGTGTTTAAATCGGTTTTAGTAATATCAATTCGCTTCCGCACAACAGCATTGAACCATTGGTATAATCTTTTTTTTTTAAAGTACAAACTAATTAATTAGAAAAAGATAATATGGAGTCTAGCTAGGGGCCCTTTGATTACGCGTTCAAATATTTATTCCGAAATTGTGGCATCTGATTTATTGGTTTATCAATAATTCAATACATAAATGTTTCATAAATTAATCTAAGTTATCATTTTCCACCATTTTTATAATATATATATATATATAAATACTTAATTATATGAGATTGTTAACGTTGAATTTGTACATTGGATGCATACATCTCTGTCATATTTAAATATAGTTGTTATACTCAATATTCTTCAAAGTTTAAGATTTAATATAGAATTAAGTTCATGACGTCAAACGTCAATGGGTTATCAGATGGTTCTAAAGAGAAGTCAATATGTTTAAGTTATGATGGATTCACGAATTAGTCTAGAATAATTAGTTATCACAGTTGGCAGATATAGCCGTTAGCTTTGTGCGATCATATTTCAAGATATAAAAGTATGAAATAAGATTCAAAACCCTAAGTCATTCATGTTCTATTTATTCTCCCCTTACCTACGGACTTAAATATCAAACCTCGAAATTTCAACTATGACGCTTCTTTGAATATTTGCTCATCCTCAATAAGTTCAATGTGCAATATTCAGAAGCTTTCTCTCGATGTAGCCCCTTTCAATCTAGAAAGACATCAACAATATGGTATCGTTTGTGGGAATCCGAATCGTCCCTCAACAAACACACAATCCACATGCTTGACTAGGGAGCTAGTGCTAAGGGGGAGATAATCCCACATCTAATAGCTAAAGATTATAATGTGGCTTTATAAGCAAGAGACATAATTCCTTATTGAGAAGCCTTTTCTCAAATGGCAAAATCGTGAGAAAAAGCCTAACCATCCATAGCAAACAATACTTCATAGTGGTAGAGTTTCAACAATTTTTGCATAAACAATATTAATCCATTACATCAACAATGACGCCGTCTGTGAAAATCAATATCGCCCCTTAGCGAACACACAATAACTTATAATGAGCACAGTCTCAACAATGATAAAAATTATATTAAAAACAATAGTTTGCAATGATCTATGTGCATTATTATATATTCATAGAAGGTTAACATTTATCATTTATTAAACAAAAAAAAAATAAATGTAAACAGAAGATATAGCATTATTCTGGTATAATTATAAGACTTTCTGTTTATTATTATATAGTAAACATACACCCACCCATACATATGAAATTTGTACAATGATAAGCGTATTAATGAAAAAAGTATAGAACTTTATTTGTTAATTTTAATTTTTATCTAATAATGGAAGAGAATCCACCGAATTAAATATATATAGCAACATATTATTCTCTATGATTAATAAATTTAATAAGTTTTTTTATAAATGAAATTTCATAAAAAAAATTCACAAACAAATTCACGAAGTACTAAATTTTCAAGTAATAAATGTGAATGTAATATATACATAGGTTATTTTTTAATTTCATTTTTCTTGAAAATTTTCCTATTAAAAGTGTAATTTAATTGATTTGTTAATAGAACTAATTTAGAAGTTATTAACTTATTACTAGTGTGTAATCTCACACTTCGTTGTGTGTTTTTATTTTTTTAGCATTGTTCAATGTATAATCTTTAATTAATATATAGCATAAAACATAAGAAAAATGATTGAATTAAATACTTTATCTTTTTTTTCTTTTGGATAAGTAAGTTTTTATTCATCCAGAAAAGCAAATTTTTCTAAAATTTTAACACCATGCTGCATTCAGCAACATGTCCACAGTTCTAGCTAACCACACTAATTCCCCATGCTACACAGAGCTGGTTGTTTACATGGTCATTAGAGATATCCCTAAGACCTATCAATCTATCACGCACCACATTGAGAATCAACCTAAAAAGCTCTTGCGTCTACCTTGCTTGCCCTCCATGAAGCCTTTTGTTTCTTTCTTGCCAAATGAAGTAAATGTAGGCATTCCAGGCAATTCTCAGTATGACTGAGATCAAAGCCTTGCCTTTCAGTTTTTTGACTGCCCATGTTAGGACCTCCTGCCAGGATCCCTGTGGTCTAGTGAACTCACATGCCTCCAATATCTTGCTCCACAATCGTTTAGAATACTCACAACTAGAGAATAGGTGATATCTAGTTTCCTCCCCCCTGAACAGAGTAGACAGCCAAGGGTGACTGGGCAACCCCAAGAGTGCAATCTGGCTTTGGTAGGAAGTTTGTCCAGGACTGCAAGCCAAGCAATGATCGAGTGCCTGGGAATGGAAAATGGACACCATACCAGCCTATGCCAGTTCACTGCTTCCTACTTATGTCTCAATTCATTCCACACGAAGGCTGCTCTATATCCAGTGCCAGGCCATTTCCAAACAATTCTGTCCCCCTGTTGGTGCATAAACTGAAGCACCAAGCTCCTCAACTTCAGCATTTTCTTCAAGTTCCAGCTGTATTTCTGGAGAAAAGGCAGCTGCAATAGGCTTCTACCTTTCAAAATGTAGATTTTAATCCATGCCACCGATAGAGATCCCGCCTGTGTAAGAATTAACCAGAGGTTCTTTAGGATACAAGCTTTATACCAAGTGACAAAGTCCTTAAGTCCCAAACCCCCTTCAGACTTAGGATGACATATGGAGTGCCAGTTGACCCTAGCCCCACTTGCTTTGCCCTGCCCTCATTTCCAAAAGAAAGCATTGCATAGGTGAGTTATCTTTTTCAACACTTTTGATAGTAGCAGCAGGTTTCTACACCAAAAGTTCTGGATGCTAAAGATAACTGATTGTATGAGCTTCAATCTGCCTGCAAAGGAAAGGTGTTTTGCTGCCCAACCTTGTATCCTTTGGGTAATTTTATCAACTAGGGGAGAGCAGTCATTTTCACTCAATCTTTTGGTTACTAATGGTACACCAAGGTACTTCACTGGCAATGCTCCAAGCTTGAACCCTATGCATTCAGCAATATTCTGCAATTCAGCTTGACAAATCCCAAAACTGAAAAGCTCACTCCGGAGCTGTTCAACTGAAGACCCGAGAGCTGATAATACACCTCAAGGATCTTGGTAATAGCTTCAACAGAATCTGCTAAACCTTTAGTGAAGACTAAAAGGTCATCAACAAAGCATAGATGCGTAAGTTGAATCCTCTTACACTTAGGGTGGAAATCAAATACCTTGTGACAAGCAGCCATGTTCAGAAGCCTAGAAAGCACATTCAAAGCTAGGACAAATAGGTATAGTGAGATAGGGTCTCCCTGTCTAACACCCTTAGCACCAGAGAAATAACCAACTAATCCCCCATTGAGAGAAATAGAGAATTTAGGTGTTGTGATACAGGCCTTGATCCACTCAACACACATTGCAGGAAACCCAAGAACCAACAAAACCTGCAAGATGAAATTCCAATCAAGAGAATCAAAATTCTTTTTGAGATCAACCTTGATAGCACATCTAGGAGACAGTTTTCTGTGATAACCATTCACCAGTTCTTGTGCCATAAGAACATTATCCACTAAGCTCCCACCTTCAAAAAATGCACTTTGATTACTGGCAATAAGGTTGGGTAAACATTTCTTCATTCTGTTGGCAAGAATCTTGGTTATGCATTTATAAATGATTGAGCAGCAGGAAATTGGTCGAAAATCAGACATATGCCTAGGATTGGGAACCTTAGGAACCAGGGCAATAACTGAATAGTTGAATGCTGAAAACATGCTGCATGTGTTGAAAAAATGTTGGACTGCTTCCACCACTTTTTTCCCTACTATACTCCAGGTGCTTTTAAAGAACTGGGCAGAGAAGCCATCAGGGCCAGGCACCTTATTACCATTCATAGCAAACAAAGTGGTTTGAATCTCCTCTGAGGTGATCCTAGCTACTAGCATAGCCTGAAGGTCAGCTGGGATGGAAACCTGCAAAAGATCCCTCAACAAGCTATCTTGGAACTTAATAACACTGGAATCAGAAGTGCCAATAGATTGCTGAAAAAATTGAACAACTTCAGAAGAAATTTGATCAAAGGGTTCCAACTTATTGCCTTCTGCATCATATAGGATCTTGATTGAGTTACTTTTCTGTTTAACAACCACTAGCTTGTGAAATAATGCTGTATTCTGGTCCCCTTCTTTAACCCATTGCACTCTAGACTTCTGCAAATAAAACTTATCTTCTGTAGTCATTAGCTCTGAGAGATCCTTAGCAGTTTGCCTTTCTGCCCTTACAAGCTCATTGGTTGGTTGAGACAGAAGCTGGAGTTGTAGATGTTCCAGTTCAATTCTCTTTGCCATTACCCTATCTGAGATTTGACTAAAATGAGATCTGTTAAAATCCTTTAGTGCAGCTTTCAGTCTTTTAAGCTTTCTATACAGTCTCAACATAGGGTTACCCTCCATAGGTAAAGACCATGACTCCTCAATAGTTTTGAGGAAATTTGGATGACCAATCCAAAAATTAAAGAATTTAAAATGCTTAGGGGGTGAAAACTCAGTGGTTTTAAGCCTAATAAATCCTGGACAATGGTCAGATAACTCAGGAGCAAGAAATTCTATAGTGGAGCTGGAGCAGCAAATGTGCCATCTAGGATTGATAAGGACCCTGTCCAGTTTTCTAGAAAGGACATCTTCTGACCTATTGTTGCACCAGGTGAAAAGAGGTCTTGAGAAAGGGTGATCCAGCAAGTCCAGACTTGCTTGACAGTTTAGAAAATCTCTTATTTCAGTGGATATGACTTGTGAGCTATCAAAATCAGAGCTCTCTCTAGGGTGGTTTATGACATTGAAAGTCCCCAGCCACCATCCAAGGGCTATCTCCAATTCTACCTGACACAGACTACAGCTTCGACCATAGGGATCTCCTATCCACTGCACTATTACTACCATAAACAACAGAAAGAAACAAATGTTGGCCATCCAATGTGAAGGAACAAGTAATTACTTGATCAGAGGCATCAACAAGATTCACCTGCCAGTGACCTCTCCACAGGATCCAGATTCTTCCATTATAAGCATGGCTATAGTTATGTAACATGCCCCAGCCAGCAAATTTTTTATTAACAATGGGTTGAGCATTATGTTCTTTAACCCTTGTTTCCAATAGGCATAAAATTTCAATCTTGAGTCTGTTAATCCTATCAACCACTCTACACTGCCTAGCAGGGTCATTGAACCCCCTAACATTCCATATTAATAAGTTCATTGAGTGGAGGAAAAAGGCTGACCTCCAAAAACAGGCTTACCTACTTTACCTGGCTTGTTTTTAGCTTTGGCAGTATGATTCTTCTTTTTTGGTTTCAGCTGTATCATCAACTCTGCCACACCTGCAGCTGCTGCTCTGGTTTTCTTAGGCGATATGGGAAGCTCAACCTCATTGCCCTCCTCAAAATCAGGCCCTGAAGCAGTGTTTAGAATCTCAAATTTGTTGACTGATGACATAGAATGTATCTGCTGTTTTCCCCTGGATTGAGTGTCACTTTTTGAAGCCAACTGAGGTTCTTTTATCAAGTCAACAACCTCATCAATATGCTGTTCTAGCAAATGAGCCACACTTGGGTCTGCAACAAAAGCCTCATCTGTCTTAGTTCCCTTTAGGCATCCATTTTTGAGTTATTGCTGGTTTTTCTGGACATAGCTTCTCATCATGACCAAATATTTTGCAGTGGGGACATTTTGGAGGGATCCAAGTCACTTCCACTGTCACCTCAACCATAACACCATTCCCCAGCTCTACTTCAACAATGTTAGGCAACACAGTTTCCACCTCAATCTCAATACACAGTTTAGCAAATTCCAGTTTCTGTTGAAGATTGGTGAGCTTATCCATATACAATGGTTGACCCACGCACTTGCAATGTAACTGAGACCAATCTTTGAATAAAGCTCCAATGGAATGTTTCCCAACCTGATCCAAATAGGGACTTTCTTCATATCAAGTTCCAGAGAATGAAGACCTGGCTCCCACTTTCGAACCACTATAGCTTTGTTTTGAATGTGCCAAGGACCAGATTCAACAACCTAATCTCTAGTCCTTTGGTTCGGGAACTGAATAAGATAGAGCTTGGGTCCAGCAGATTTGATCACTATTGATCCTTCTCTACCCCATAACAAATTCGCTATTCTTTGAAACAGACTAAAATTAGGAGCTTTCCCAAGGAATTGAGCCACCACTGAGTTGCGCTATTGATTCGATCCCTCATCTAGGACTTCTTTATGGGGTTTAACAACGCACCTTCCATTACGCTCACATGGAGGAAAAAATTGTAAATTCTGATTTGAATTGGAGGAAAACAGAGATCTCCAATCAGCATGTGAGTCAATGCCATTAGTAACCATTTTCTCACCCTTCTCAACAACTCCATTTTCCACATTTTCCTTCCCCCCAACTCCCTTAATCGAGCTCAGAGGGGGAAAAGCAGCATCAAGTTGCAGATCCAATGAAGGATCAGACTCCATTGGAGCTCGTAATTCGGAGCTCCTCACCAGGTTAAGATCCACCATTTCTCCCAGGATGAGAGTGGAGCGCCAATCTACAACTCAGGTTAATTGCAAAATGAACTGAAATAAAGAAGATTCTTGCAAAAACAAAGAATTTGAGAAAGATTCAACCAGAAATCAAGAAAAATCTTGTAGACTTGAGCGAGAAATTGGATTCCCAAGTTCACGTTAGACCTGCTAACGTGAGCCTAGAGTTGAGAGCATTTTCATAACCGCTCATCCTGGAATCAGAAGTGTCAATAGATTGAGATAAATATTTTACCCGCGTTTCGTCAATATGGATCAATTTTTGCACATCAATAAATTATAAAAATATAAAATTAAGGATCATAATATAATTAAATGATAATTATTTGATAATAGCAGGCCCATAATTTTTTAAAAAATCCCTCATTAGTTAGACTTCCACTTAAACTAAACTCTATTAAAATTATATGATAAAATAATTATAATAAAAATTTATATTTTTAGCTAGTTTTTTATTTTTACCAATTAAATTAATTAAAACATGTATTTAATCTAAATTTTTTAAAATATATATGCATGTAAAATTAAATGAAGTAAACAAAGAAAATAAATAAATAAATAGAATTTACTAAAATTATGCTAAATCCGAATCAAAATGGATTCAAAATTGTGTGAATTTGATTAAACCTGGATCCAAATCAAATATAATCTTATTTTTAAAAAAAATTAAAGAATCAATTATTGTACAATGTGTGACATAAAATTAAAAGTATATGAATAATGGCAAGATAATTTTAATTTATTATTATAAAATTTTATCTTTTTTTTTTTCAACAAAATAAAATATATATATAAGACAATTGTTTGACACGTGACAAGTAATTATCTTTCAATTCCCCTTTAATTGAAGGGAATAACTTTCATAAAATGTTTATGATTTATGGTATAGCGAAAAAAAAAAGAAAAGAAATAAAAGTACTTTATGTCAACTTTGGAATAATTCTTTTTTTTTTTGGAAAAAATAATGAATGATTAAAGAAAGCGAAAAAATAATCGTTGAATTTGATGGCGTTAACTTTGAAATATTCTATATTCCATGTTTCTAAAAATAATCATAAAAAAAAAAAAAAAAATTCTCCACATTTTTATCAATTTGTTTTTTTTTTTTTTGGGGGGGCTTTTCGAGCATGAAATCATAGCCTAAAATTCTGAAATATTAGGCATTTGTTCTCTTGGACATGTCAAATATTAAAGTTATCAAACCAATTTGCAAGATTATAGTATTAGTTTGTATCAATCCGAAGAATATTCTAAAATTTTAATATTCTCTATATGCTTTAATTAATGTTGAATAAATCCTGGTAATATTCATAGTATTAAATTAACATCGATGTACTTGTGTAGTTGTGTTCATTGTGTTGATAAACACCATGGAATTTATTGAAAAATCCACCTTTGATAATCTTCCTAACATATGAAACGTCAATCGCTACAATTTTTTTTTTTAAAATTTATAAAAGAGGTCAAGAAATAAAAAAAAAAAAATTGGAAAGCGAAAATTGCAAGCGATGAAAATCGAATTCAAGCTCTTAAAAAAATTGGGCGAATCATTCAGGTCAAACCCTTAATTCATATATATTTTTTTCACTCATTAATTTGAAAGTTAATGTCATTGTTAAAAAACCGAACCGATTTTATCAAGAATCAAAATCCTATCCGGTCCGATATGGTACATAAAATCAATAATTTATTGAACTTATAAATATCAGTTCAATTGAATAAAATCAATAAAAATTAATTTTTAATTATTTATTTATATATAATGAGATTTAAATTTTTAATCTCTTAATTTTATATTAAAAATTATACCAATAAATTAAATGTATATTTTTATTAATTATTATTGTATTTATCATTTATTTAATATTAAATTATTTATTCAATATTTAAATTTTTTTAATCAAAATCAATCGATTAAATAGATTGAATCGATAACCGAATATCTCAACGATTTAACTTTCAATATGATTTTTTCCTCCTTAATCGATGTAAAACTATAACATATAGTATATTTTTTTTTTAACTATATAATAAAACATGAAGACCAAAGACCATGATTAAGGGGGAAATTGAAAAAGAAAAAAAGGGTGAGGAAATTGAAAGAAAAGGGAGAAGGGCTAGACTTGTCTATGGGTCGGATAGTCCGTCCGATTCGACAAGTTTAGCTCGTATTGGATCGGGTCTGGACAGAATTTTTCATGATCCGGACCGACCTAACTCGAATCACTTTTCATGTATTAAAATATATATTTTACTTAAATTTAATTATAAAAATATTTTTATTTTTTTAATAATAAATAAACAATAACTTGAGCTGAGCTTGGATAAAGATTCAATCTTTTTTTTTTTCGAACCGTGACTTTATCCGACCCAATTTATGGATAGATTAAAAAAACCGTTGGAGCACGGCATAGCTGGAGTGTCAGTTGTGCGTGTCTAACAAGCAACAAGACAACAACATTAAAAAAAACTAATAAAAAAAGAGAGAATATAATCAAAAGGATTTCTTAAGACATTTGAAAACAGATATCGATCAGATATAAATTAGCCAGAGGTTTTCAGATCACAAAAAAGAAATAATTAATTAAATTCTTTCGAGCACTTCGTCGGCGGTGATTTTTTTAAAAAGAATTTTACAACGTTTGAAATTTATTATAAATAAATTATTCAAAAAATGAATTTATTAACATAACTGTTTTATTTATTTGATTAATATGTCTTAATTTGTTAGGTATATACCTTTTGGTTGAAAGCAATTTTTAGGATGGTTTGTTTGAGTAAATCTTCTCTTTTGAGGAGTTATTGTCATTTGTTTTCCTTAAAAAGATTACGCACGTGATGTATTAAGTTGAATTTTTTTTTTTTTTGGGGTCAGAAAAGTGTTAAAGAGTACGATATTCTATGGACATTAGAGTTTCATTAACAATTGAATAGATGTTTCAGAAGGGAAATTCTAGATTTGAGATTTTTCCATATTTTGGAGGTCTAAAAATTTTGAGTTGAGTAAAATTTATTGGATTGAAAAAGATTTTCTTCCCTACATGTAGTTAAATTTGGTAATTTTATATACGAAATAAAATAGGAATATATTTAATAAATACAAAAATAATATAACAAAAATAACACGATATGTTTAAATACGATTAATTCTATATGTTTAATACATATATTATATTTGTATTTAAAATTTTAACACATTTAATAATTTATATTTTGTTTATATTTATACGGGGATTAATATTTGATGCACTGTCAGTGTATAGGCCTATACACTGTCAGTGAATCCTACGATGCCACCTGTCGGATTAGTGGTTAGGGTTAGGGGTTAACTTTTTTAATAAGGTGTCTGTATAAAATTTACTGTTAGTGTATAGAATATATACACTGATAATTAGAGGTGGCAATTGGGCGGGTTCGGGTCGGGTTCATTCGGGTTCGGGTCCATTCGGGTTCGGGTCCATTCGGGTTCGGGCTCATTCGGGTTCGGGTCCATTCGGGTTCGGGCTCATTCGGGTTCGGGCCCATTCGGGTTCGGGCCCATTCGGGTTCGGGCTCATTCGGGTTCGGGCCCATTCGGGTTCGGGTTCGATTTGGGTTCGGGTATGTTTTACATCATTTTATTTTATATTAGATGTAATCATTTTTACGTAATTTAAATATCTATATCTAAAAACAAATTATTAATTTATTATTATTTTATACTTTTGCTATTATATGATATTTTTAATTATATTTATTTTTTAAAATTAATATTTATTAGCACGAAAAGAATAAGAAATTAATTTGTTATATAAAATCAAATTTTGAAATAATTTATTATAAAAAATATGATATATTATAAATTAATCATATTGATATTTAAAATAATTGATTTAATGAATTCGAATTTCAAAATATAAATACATTATAATTTATATTCACTATAAAATAAAAAACTTTTAAAAATAAATCCTGACCTTCATCTATTCGTTTATATACTTATAAAATGAAAAATTTTATACTTATAGTCAAGATATATATATATATATAAGTACTTATATTTTTTCATCAGTATAAAGTATAAATTATAAAGTAGTACTAAAAAAATATAATTTATATTTAAATTATACGTAATAAATATATAATTAATATGATTATTTATTAATATATAATAAATATACCCAAAACCAAAAGGCCATAAAACCCAAAATCCCATTAAACCCACCCGCTAAAATAAAATCCCATGAAAGCCATAATCCAATTAAACCCACCCGCTAAAATAAAATCCCATGAAAGCCATAATCCAATTAAACCCACCCTAACCTAACCGTATAAGTATAACCCAAAAGGCCAAAATAATTGAATTATTGTCAAATTTTTTTACCCTTAAAGAATAATTGAATTATTGTCAAATTTTTTTCACATCTCTAAAATTTTCAAGAATTTAAAATATTTAAATTGTAAATTCATCATGATTTGAGACGTTAAAGTTATAACTTATAAGTATAAAATATAATTTACTTTTTGATAAAATTATTATTTCATCATCATATATATATATAATATATTAAATTTTAAATTTTAATTAAATTATTAAAAAAAATTAGAATAAAATTAATAATTAAAGTTATTGCTTTGTAAAAAAAAAAAAAAAGAAATTAATTGCAATTTGATTATTTTTATTTTTAGTATTAAATTCGGGTTCGGGTTCGGGCCGGTCTCGGGTTCGGGTCCATTCGGGTTCGGGCTCATTCGGGTTCGGGCCCATTCGGGTTTGGGTTCATTCGGGTTCGGGTCCATTCGGGTTCGGGCCCATTCGGGTTCGGGTTTTTTCGGGTTCGGGTTTTTGACTTTTTGGTCAAATCGGGTTTGGACGGATTCGGGTTTTCCTGGACGGATTTTCGGGTTCGGGTTCATTTTGCCACCTCTACTGATAATGCATAAAAACAAACTCTTTATACGGTTGATACAAAAATAAATACAAAACCTACGTACATACACGGATTGTTACATCAAGATTATAATGTTTATCAAATGTGATGTGATGAGAAAGCCAAAAAAAATATAACTTAATATAATTAAATCAGGCTTTAAGGAAAATAAATAAAAGTTTGAAGAAACAATCTGAATATCTGATTATAGCCTCCCAATAACTGCATAAAAGAAAAAAAGAAAAAAGAAAAAAAAAGAAGATAGATAGATGCAATTCCTTTACACTTGATTTTATGAAGAAACGCATTTTAAATGTTTGTTTTGTTTTTCACAGTGATGGGGAATGGGGTTGGCAAAGCCAAGATCATTACTACTCGGTGGAAAGTAGAGGTGGCAAAATGAATTCGAACTCGAAAATTCGTTCAATAAAATCTGAACCCGAACCCGTTCAAACTCGATTTGACTAAAAAGTCAAAAACTCAAACCCAAAAAAAAAGAGCTCGAACCTGAAATGGCCCGAACCTGAAAGAGCCCGAACTCGAAAATACCCGAACCCGACCCGAACCCGAATTTAATACTAAAAATAAAAATTATCAAATTGTAATTAAATATTATAAAGCAATAACTTTATTTATCAATTTTATTATAATATCTGTTTTAATAATTTAATTAAAATTTAATTTATATTATATATATATGATAAAATAATAATTTTATCAAAAATAAAATTATATTTTGTACTTATAACTTTAATGTCCCATATCTTTATGAATCCACTATCTAAAAATTCTAAACTCATGAAAATTTTAGAAATGTAAATTTTTTTGACATAAAATATTACTTGTCCTTTATTTATGTTATTTTAAGAGCACCCTTATAATAGTATAATAGTATTTTCTATATATTAAAATTAATTAATAGCAATTCATTCATTTTAACTTATCTCATGTATAATAGTATTTTTTATATTAAAAAATAGATAAAAACTACTTTTAAAAAAAAATGTATTGCTCTTTGCAACATATATATAGTTTTCTTAGGCATATTATTAAATTAAGTCATTAACACCATATTCACTTGCCAAAGCACGGACCGATCCGAAATATAGGCCTCAAATTCTGCCCAAACCCGCCCATATTTGTAAATGGGTAGTCCAAACCCGTTTAGGCCTCAAAGTTGAATGCCAGGGTTCGTCCCTAAAAATCTCTTATTTTGTAGTGAATCTAATAATGTATTTTCATGTTGAAATTCAAGTTCATCAAATCAATTATTTTAAACATTAATATGATTAATTTATAATATATCATATTTTTTATACTAAATTATTTTAAAATTTTATTTTATATAAAAAATTAATTTTATATTCTTTTGGTGCTAACAAATATTGGTTTTAATAAATAAATAAATTAAAAATATCATATTATAATAAAAGATTATTTTTAAAAATAATAATAAAATTATTTTTAAAAGTAAATATTTAAATTATGTAAAAATGATTACATCTAACATATAATAAAAATGATGTAAAACAAACCCAAACCCGAACCCGACTGGGCCCGAACTCGAACGGACCCGAACCCGGACGGACCCGAACTCGATCAGACTTGAACTTGATCGAACCCGAACCCGAATAAACTCGAACCCGAATGAATCCGAACCTACCCAATTGCCACCTCTAGTGGAAAGCCCAATATGATTGACCAACGGTTCTAATGCAGCTGAGTCAAACAGCCACCCTAGTAATAGTATATGCTAAAAGCTTTCTTTTCTTTTCTTTTTTCTTAATATTTATGAATTAAAAAGAAAAACTCAAATGATAATTTTTATATTATTTAAATTTGAGATAAATGTCGAATTGGATATATTTAATATTTTTATATATTTATTGATTGTATATTCATATTCATATTTGTATTTGTATTTAAATATATATTGAATATGAATATTTTTTTAAAAATAAAAATTTAAATAACATAGATGAAATTTAAAAGAAAATAGAAAAAAAGGATAGAGAGTAGAGGGGAATATGAAGTATGAGATGAGATGACATCATAATAAAACTGCCAAGTTTGGCTTATTAATCGTTTAGTAATAGATAAGGAAGGTTTGTTTTGTTTGGAGAAATGTGAAAATTTCATTTAAGACAAAAAGAAAGAAAAGGAGAGGGCAGCACCAATCAAATCCAAAACAATATACTTTCACATGTTTTATTGATCTTTTAAATTAATTTTATTTATTTTTTTAGATATATCTTAAATATATGTGCCATCTTACTAACCTCATTTATTATGACTAAAATCTGCAAATAAATGAAATAATTTTTATATTATATGCCATTTTGGTATTATTATCACAATTGACAGCTGCTCAATAATTTTTTTCTTACATATATATATATATATTTCAAAATATATTTAAAAAAAATACGAAAGTTTAGTAGCTGTGGCATTGGACCATTGGTATAATCTTTTTTTTATTTTTTAAATACAAACTAATTAATTAGAAACAGATAATATGAAGTCTAGCTAGGGGCCCTTTGATTACGCGTTCAAATATTTATTCCGAAATCGTGGCATCTGATTTATTGGTTCATCAATAATTCAATACATAAATGTTTCATAAATTAATCTAAGTTATCATTTTCCACCATTTTTATAATATATATATATATATAAATACTTAATTATATGAGATTGTTAACGTTGAATTTGTACATTGGATACATACATCCCTGTCATATTTAAATACAGTTGTTATACTCAATTCTTCAAAGTTTAAGGTTTAATATAGAATTAAGTTCATGAAGTCAAAGGTCAATGAGTTATCAGATGATTCCAAAGAGAAGTCAAACATATGTTTAAGTTAGGATGGATTCACGGGTTAGTCAAGAATAGTTAGTTATCACAGTTGGCAGATATAGCCGTTAACTTTGTGCAATCATATTTCAAGATATAAAAATATGAAATAAGGTTCAAAACCCTAAGTCATTTATTTTCTAATTATTCTCCCCTTACCTACTGATTTAAGTATCAAAGCTCGAAGTCTCAACTATGACGCTTCCATGAATATTTATTCATCTTCAATAAGTTTAATATGCGATATTCAAAAGCTTTCTCTCGATGTAGCCCTTTCCAACCTAGAAAGGCATCAATAGTATGGTATCGTTCGTGAGATTCATATCGTCCCTCAACAAACACACAATCCACATGTTTGACTAGGGAGCTAGAGTGCTAAGAGTGAGATAATCCTACATCTAATAGCTAAAGATTAGAATGTGGCTTCATAAGCAAGAAACATCATTCCTTATCGAGAAGCCTTTTCTCAAATGGTAAAATCGTGAGGAAAAGCCCACCCCTCCATAGCAAATAATACTTCATAGTGGCAAAAGTTTCGACAATTTTTGCATAAACAGTATTAATCTATTATATCAACAATGACGCCGTCTGTGAAAATCAATATCGCCCCTTAGCAAACACACAATAACTTATAATGAGCACAGTCTCAACAATAGTTGCATCAACAATGATAAAAATTATATTAAAAACAATAGTTTGCAATGATCTATGTGCTTTATTATATATTAATAGAAGGTTAACATTTATTATTTATTAAACCAAAAAAAAAAAAATGTAAACAGAAGATATAGCATTATTCGGTATAATTATAAGACTTTCTGTTTATTAATATATAATAAACATACACCCACCCATACATATGTAATTTGTACAATGATAAGCGTATTAATGGATTTTTAATGAAAAAAGTATAGAACTTTATTTGTTAATTTTAATTTTTATCTAATAATGGAAGAGAATCCACCGAATTAAATATATATATAGCAACATATTATTCTCTATAATTAATAAATTTAATAAGTTTTTTATAAATGAAATTTCATAAAAAAAATTTCACAAACAAATTCACGAAGTACTAAATTTTCAAGTAATAAATGTAAATGTAATATACATAGGTTATTTTTTAATTTCATTTTTCGTGAAATTTTTCCCATTAAAAGTGTAATGTAATTGATTTGTTAATAGAACTAATTTAGAAGTTATTAACTTATTACTAGTGTGCAATGTCGCACTTCGTTGTGTGTTTTTATTTTTTTAGCATTGTTTAATGTATAATCTTTAATTAATATATAGCATAAAACATAAAAAAAAATTGAATTAAATACTTTATCTTAATTTGTAACATAAAATATAAAAAAATGATTGAGATAATTATTTTACCCATGTTTCGCCAACATGAATTAATTTTTGCACATCAATAAATTATAAAAATATAAAATTAAGAATTATAAGATAATTAAATGATAATTATTTGATAATAGCATGCCCATATTTTTTTTAAAAAAATCCCTCATTAGTTAGACTTCCACTTAAACTAAACTCTATTAAAATTGTATGATAAAATAATTATATTTATAATTATCCACGTTTCGCCAACATGGATTAATTTTTGCACATCAATAAATTATAAAAATATAAAATTAAGAATTATAATATAATTAAGTGATAATTATTTGATAATAGCACGCCCATAATTTTTTTAAAAACCCCTCATTAGTTAGACTTCCACTTAAACTAAACTCTATTAAATTATACGATAAAATAATTATATTTATATAATTTTATAAAATTATATTTTTAGCTTTTTTAGCTTTTTATTTTTACCAATTAAATTAATTAAAACATGTATTTAATCTATTTTTTTAAAAATATATATGCATGTAAAATTAAATGAAGTAAACAAAGAAAATAAATAAATAAATAAAATTTACCAAAATTATGCTAAATCCAAATCAAAATAGGTTTAAAATTGTGTGAATTTGATTAAATCTGGATTCAAATCAAATATAATCTTTTTTTTTTAAAATTAAAGAATCAATTATTGTACGACACGTGACATAAAATTAAAAGCATATGAATAATGGCAAGATAATTTTAATTTATTATTATAAAATTTTATCTTATTTTTTTCATTCAACAAAATTTTTAAAAAAATATATATAAAACAATTGTTTGACACGTGACAAGTAATTATCTTTTAATTCCCCTTCTATTGAAGGAAATAACTTTCATACAATGTTTATGATTTATGCTATAGCGAAAAACAAAAGAAATAAAAGTACTTTATGTCAACGTTGGAATTATTTTCTTTTTTTGAAAAATTAATGAATGATTAAAGAAAGCGAAAAAATAATCGTTGAATTTGATGGCGTTAACTTTGAAATATTCTATCCCATGCTTCTAAAAATAATTATAAAAAAAAAATATTCTCCACATTTTTATCAATTTGATTTTTTTTTGGCTTTTAGAGCATGAAATCTTAGCCTAAAATTCTGAAATATTAGGCATTTGTTCTCTTGGACATGTCCAATATCAAAGTTATCAAACCAATTTGCAAGATTATAGTATTCGTTTGTATCAATCCGAAGAATATTCTAAAATTTTAATATTCTCTATATGTTTTAACTAATGTTGAATGAATCCTGGTAATATTCATAGTATTAAATTAACATCGATGTACTTATGTTCATTGTGTTGATAAACACCATGGAATTTATTGAAAAATCCACCTTTGATAATCTTCCTAAAATATGAAACGTGAATCGCTGCAAAATTTTTTTTTTTTATTTTAAAAGAGGCCAAGAAATAGAAAAAAATTGAAAAGCGAAAATTGCAAGCGATGAAAATCGAATTCAAGCTCTTAAAAAAATTGGGCGAATTCATATATATTTTTTTCACTCATTAATTTGAACGTTAATGTCATTGTTAAAAAATCGAACCGATTTTATCAAGAATCAAAATCTTATCCGGTCCGAGATGGTACATAAAATCGGTAATTTATTGAACTTATAAATATCAGTTCAATCGAATAAAATCGATAAAAAAATATTTTTTAATTAATTATTTATACATAATGAGATTTAAATTTTTAATCTCTTAATTTTATATTAAAAATCATACCAATAAATTAAATGTATATTTTTATTAATTATTATTGTATTTATCATTTATTTAATATTAAATTATTTATTTAATATTTAATTTTTTTAATTAAATCAATCGATTAAATATATTGAATCGATAATCAAAGATCTCAACGATTTAACTTTCAATCTGATTTTTTCATCCTTAATCGATGTAAAACTATAACATATAGTATATTTTTTAACTATATAATAAAAACCAATTATTCTCGAAGACCAAAGACCCTGATTAAGGGGGAAATTGAAAAAGAAAAAAATGGTGAGGAAATTGAAAGAAAAGGAGAAGGGTTAGACTTATCTATGGGTCTGGTAGTTCGTCCAATCCGACAAGTTTAGCTTGTATTGGATCGGGCCTGGACAGAATTTTTCATGATCTAGACCGACCTGACTCGAATCACTTTTCATGTAGTAAAATATATATTTTATTTAAATTTAATTATAAAAATATTTTTTTATTTTTTAAATAATAAATAAACAATAACTCGAGCAGAGCTTGGATAAAAATTCAATTTTTTTTTTCGAACCGTGACCCTATCCGATCCGATTTATGGACAGATTAAAAATAACCGTTGAGCACGGCATTAGCTGGAGTGTTAGTTGTGCATGTCTAACAATCAACAAGACAACAACATTAAAAAAACTAATAAAAAAGAAAAGAGAAAATATAATCAAAAGGATTTCTTTAGACATTTGGAAATAGATATCGATCAGATATAAATTAGCCAGAGGTTTTCAAATCACAAAAAAGAAATAATTAATTAAATTCTTTCGAGCACTTCGTCGGCGGTGATTTTTTTTTAAAAGAATTTTACAACGTTTGAAATTTATTATAAATAAATTATTCAAAAAAGGAATTTATTAACATAACTGTTTTATTTATTTGATTAATATGTCTTAATTTGTTAGGTATATTCCTTTTGGTTGAAAGCAATTTTTAGGATGGTTTGTTTGAGTAAATCTTCTCTTTTTGGGAGTTGTTGTCATTTGTTTTCCCTTAAAAAGATTACGCACGTGATGAATTAAGTTGATTTTTTTTTGGGGGGTCAGAAAAGTGTTAAAGACTATGATATTCTATGGACATTAGAGTTTCATTAACAATTGAATAAATGTTTCAAAAGGGAAATTCTAGATTTGAGATTTTTTCATATTTTGGAGGTCTAAAAATTTTGAGTTGAGTAAAATTTATTGGATTGAAAAAGATTTTCTTCCCTAGTTAAATTTGGTAATTTTATATACGATACGAAATAAAATATGAATATGTTTAATAAAAATGAAAATAATATAATAAAAATAACACGATATGTTTAAATACGATTAACTCGATATGTTTAATTCATATATTATATTTTTATTTAAAATTTTAACATATTTAATAATTTATATTTTGTTTATATTTATACGGGGATTAATATTTGATGCACTGTCAGTGTATAGGCCTATACACTGTCAGTGAATCCTACGATGTTACCTGTCGGGTTAGTGGTTAGGGTTAGGTGTTAGCTTTTTTAATAAGGTGTCTGTATAAAATTTACTGTTAATGTATAGAATATATACACTGATAATGCATGAAAACAAACTCTTTATACGGTTGATACAAAAATAAATACAAAATCTACGTACATACACGGATTGTTACATCAAGATTATAATGTTTATAAAATGTGATGTGATGAGAAAGCCAAAAAAAAAAAATATAACTTAATATAATTAAATCAGGCTTTAAGGAAAATAAATAAAAGTTTGAAGAAACAATCTGAATATCTGATTATAGCCTCCCAATAACTGCATGAAAGAAAGAAAGAAAAAAAAAAAAAAAAAAGATAGATAGATAGATAGATGCAATTCCTTTACACGTGATTTTATGAAGAAACGCATTTTAAATGTTTGTTTTGTTTGTCACAGTGATGGGGAATGGGGTTGGCAAAGCCAAGATCATTACTACTCAGGGGAAAGCCCAATATGATTGACCAACCGACCTAATGCAGTTGAGTCAAATAGCCACCCTAGTAATAGTATATGCTAAAAGCTTTCTTTTCTTTTTTTTTTTTTTTTTAATATTTATGAATTAAAAAGAAAAACTCAAATGATAATTTTTATATTATTTGAATTTGAGATAAATGTTGAATTGGATGTATTTAATATTTTTATATATTTATATTTATATATATATTGAATATAATTTTTTTTTAAAAATTAAAAATTTAAATAACATAGATGAAATTTTAAAAAAATAGAAAAAAAAAGGGTAGATAGTAGAGGGCAATATGAAGTATGAGATGAGATGACATAATAATAAAACTGCCTAGTTTGACTTATTAATCGTTTAGTAACAGATGAGGAAGGTTTGTTTTGTTTGGAGAAATGTGAAATTTTCATTTAAGACAAAAAGAAAGAAAAGGAGAGGGCAGCACCAATCAAATCCAAAACGATAGACTTGACATTTTTGCACGATTGGTTTCAGAGGAGATGGATGGAGGGGTCCCCCTTGTCTTTTACGTGAATATCAATTTTTTTTTGGGTTTATATGAAAAACATGCACTCCAAAATAAATATTTATTAAATGATATAATGAATAAAAGTTATTTGAAAAAAAAAATGAATAATTAGAAATTGTTATAAAAAATATTGTAAAGATAAAATTATTCTTGATAAAAAAACTTTCTCCTCATTTTTTTATTTTATTTTTAATTTACTTTTTAATTAAAAAATAAAAATTCTAAAAATAATTTTTTTTTTTTTAAAAAAATAAATTTTTAAATTTTTTATTTACTTTTTTTAATTAAAAAATTTAAAATAATAAAAATAATATGCCTAAAATTAATTTTTCTTTATTTTTTTAAATTTTTTTAAATTTTAAAAAAAATATATATTTAAATATTTTATTTTTTAAATTTATTTTGAATTACAATTTTTAAAAAATAATATTTTTTTAATGAAAGAAAAAAAAATAAGTTTTTTCATTAAAGGTAATTTTGTATTTACAATATCTTTTATAATAATTTTTAATTATTCATTTCTCTTTTTCAAATAATTTTTATTCATTATACCATTTAACAAATACTTCTTTTGGATTGCATGTTTTTTATATTTACCCATTTTTTTTTGGGGAAGATATCAAGAGCAAAGAAGATGGCAGCGAACAGCAGAACAATAGCTGGGGGAGAGGGATTGATGGGGTTTTAAAACTTTTTAATAGCTTTGAGCTGAGCCCATATATATATATATATATATATATATATATATATATATATATATATATATATATATATATATGGAGATGAAGATAAGGATGAGGATGAAGATGAAGATGGATATTGTCAAAATATTTTTTTTAATTTTAAATATTTGTATAAATATAAATATATAATTTTTTTAAAATAAAAAATATTTATATCAAATATATATTTGTACGTCATGAATTTGATAATATAAGTGTATAGGAGTAAAAGACCTTCTCCATATATTACTATCCTGTACTAGAATATAGTAACACAAAGAAACAGAGATTGGTCAGGAAGTGGAAACTGAAATTCTAGGATATATATATATATATATATATATATAGAGAGGTCAAGCTTTAGTTATTGTTAGGACAGTTACTGGGTTTCATAAAGAATCATGATGAGGATTAAAAGACACAAAAGTCAGTCAATTATTTTCCAAGACAGTAACAGCCTAAGACCAATCCCACAGTGGTTAAATTGTTGTTTCTGTTTTTTATTTTTATTTGAGAAACAAAACACTACACCGACGTTGCCTGGAAACTGTGCAAGTGTACAGCAAATTTATCCGAATATTGTAAAAAAAAAATTAAATTATTTATATTTTAAAATTATTTATCAAAACACGCTTAAAAAAAATAAAAAATAAAAATCATCATATGATATGGTGATTTCTCATGATGTATTTTTTAAAAAAATTAAAAATGAAAGAAAGGAAGTCGCCGTATCATATGGCGACTTCCCTTCATGTTTAAAAAAAAAAATTGAAAAAATTAGGTCAAAAATCGTCATATGATATAGCGACTTCCGAACTAATTTTTTTTAAAAAATTTAAAATCATAACCGTTTGAAAACGGTAAAAAAAAAATAATAAAACTGAAGGCAACGGTCAAGTGACCGTTGCCTTCCCACCACCCACCCATACCCCAAATTTCACTTATAAATACCCTCCTTATATTCATTTTTTCATACAAACTCTCAAATTCTCTTATATTCCTCTTATTTCATATAATAAAAATCTCAAAATTTCTCTTAGTGTTGATTTAAAAATGGCTTCATCATTATTGAGGTTGTAAGATAATCAAATATCTGCGGTTGTATGTCAAGAGGTTAGTAAAATTTTTTTTTTAATTTTTTTATAATTTAATTAATTATCATTATAATTGTTATTAATTTTTTATTAATTTTGTTATCAATTTTTTATAAAATTATTATTTATAATAATAATTTTATAATTAATTATCATTATATTTCAAAGAGGTTGCATTATTAATTTTTTTATGGTTTTATAATTATTTAATTTAATTAATTATCAACAGGATCCTGTTCACGTCTTACGTTAGAGGAATTTTTTTTTTTGAAAATCCTCATCCATCTATTATCGACCACTTAAAGAGTGCCGGATTTTATTATGCAAGTCAAATTCGACAATGTATGCTTCTGTCGGACTTAATTAGTGCGTTGTTGAACGATGGAGACCCGAGACGTACATTTTTCATTTTCTGTGTGGTGAATACACGATCACTTTAGAAGATGTTGCACTCCAACTTGGACTACCAGTGGATGGCATGGCAGTTACAGGCACAAGTTTTCTAGATTGGAATGCAGAATGTCAAAATTTATTGGACGCTGTACCTCCAGAATAGTGTCTTAAGGGCTCAATGGTGACAAAAACGTGGCTGCAGTCATTGCAAAATCTTCCCGAAAACGCAAGTGAAGAAGAGGTAAAATATGCTGCTTTAGCATATATTTTACGTTTGATTGGAGGAATGTTAATGCCCGATAAATCGAGCAGTCGGGTATTTAATGTATCTTCCATTGCTTCGTGATTTAGAGCATGCAGCAAATTATAATTAGGGTTCTGCGTGTTTGGGGTTTTTGTATAGAGAACTGTGTCGGGCTACAGTTCCAAAGAGCCATGACATAGGTGGATGTTTACTGCTTCTGCAGTCATGGGCTTGGCATCGACTGCCATTTATTACTCTACGCGGTAATTTTCCCCTGTATACCCCTTTGCAAGTAGGTAATAATCTTGACTATTTTATTAATTTTGTACAAACTTGTATTTTTATTAAGTCTATTAATATTTTATATGCATTTTAATAGGTGGAGTCATCCTAAAGATTGTAGCGATATTTCGCTCGACCTTCCAAGTATAAGATCACGACTAGATCGAGTATGATATCATAAGGTAAATGTTTCGATTGTTACATTCAAGTCTTTTTGTATTTAATCCATATGAAATTAATAATTTGTAATAATTATTCGCAGTTTGTGTGGATGCCATATTCTATAAATGAAATTATGGCATGCCTCCCATCGAATGCCTGTAATAATTGTAATATATGGAAAGCAAACACAGCATTGATATGCTTTGCATATATAGAGTGGCACCACACTAACAGGGTGTTGCGACAATTTATGATGCAACAACCAATTTCGCAACCACCGGTGGAGCTTGATAAGGTTCACAAGATTGATATGCGTGGGCGTCATGAAGTATTTTGGCCTACGAAGCATCGAAAATGGATCCAGTGGTGGAATCAACGTTTTGAACGAATTTCGACAGGTATACCCATTATTCGTAATAATTTCAACCCATCTGCTGATTACATAAGATGGTATAAAAATGAAGGTCGGCCTTTTGTTTGTCCACCGTTGGAGTTTGAGGATGTTAAGAGTACGCCATTTCCCGGACAGGCTTCAAATCCAGTCCCTTCTACACACGAAATGAAAGTTCCTAGACCTAGCCGACAACGTGGGTGGACGCGTCAACCGATCTCATCACATGCGGTGGAATTCACTACACCAAGGATGTCATTTAGTCATCCTGAACCTCAACCAAAATATGGCGTAGCATCCAGTCATCGTCATTCTGTCAGTCACCTCGAATTTGATGTTGATGAGTGTTACCGACCATCACCGCCAATGACGAGATTAGATGACCACCTCCTCATCCTAAGTCCAAGTTCAGCATATCTAACTACAACGTATCAGTTTGCAACCCCTGCGTCAGCATTTGATACTACATCATTTCAGGGTCCATCTAGTAGTCAGGTTCCCTTTATGGGTGGACTAGGTGCTGGCTCCTCGAGCAATGGGTTTCCATTTTTTGATGCAGAACATATGGGTCCCTCTAGTAATGCATTTCCATCGACTGATGTGGGTGAGCATGCAGATGACATACAACCAGAACCAGTGGCGGTAGGTCGAGGACGAGGTCGACAACGAATACGTGCCACTAACGAGTTTGAACAACGGGTGCAACCACCACGCAATAGGAGAGCTCGACATTGTTGCTCAACACCACGCGATACGAGAGCTCCTCCGTAAATAATTAGGATAAACGTACTTTTAGTATAATAATCATGTATTTTTTGTATAATTTTTTTAAAAATGTATTTTTTGTATAATAATCATGTACTTTTTATATTTTTCTTTCATTAAATGTAAAAATTAACCGTTATTTTAAAATTTTAAATTATTATTTATTATTTTGTTACTTAAATTTTATTATTAATTTTTAAATTTATAAAAAAAATTAGTTTGGAAACAGGTATAAATTTTTTTAATTTTTTTAGTTTTGTAAAATTAGTTTTTTAATTTATTATTTAAAAATTTAATTTTGTAAAATTAAATATAAAATTTAATTTTGTAAAATTAAATATAAAATTTACTTTTTTCACAACATGAGCAACAAAGTGGTCACATTGGTCTACTATAATAGCCAAATTCATAATACTGATGAAGGTGCTACCTTTGACTATGAATGTCCTAAAAGCTTTTGTTGTTGATGAAGACGTCACATTAGAGGAACTGAAGGTGAATATTCATACAAAAATCAAAGCTGGAAATACAAAAAGAGTTTCAGAGATTAAGTATAGGCTTTCTCTTTCTATTGGTGAAAGATGTGTCGATATATGATTTTTCCACTAGAAGATGATGATGATGTGAGAGGCATGTTTCATGCTCACGAGACATTTCAAAATGTTGGTTACTTGAGTTATATGCTGACATTGAGGATTGTGTGCTTCCAGAAAATGATGATTCTCAGCCGTTGTATAATGTTCCCACTTCATACAACGTTCCCACAGAATAAGTGTCATCTCAAGCTACAACGTTTCATAATTCATTTGTCTTACCAAAAATTTCTACTGCCCTGGATGATGTGCCAGCTGGTGATGATCATGTTCTGTCATGTGGAGCCCATGGTGAATATATTGGTGACTTTAGTGAGTAAGACGAAAAGTATGCTAAATCGCAAATAATAGTGATGAGAGCAATGATTCTGACCGAGACGTTGGCCCTGATATCAACACTTATAGAGTTCTTCCCCTTTATGAGTCTGCATCCCATATGCGCACCCTAGTTCTGGAGGCAATGCAAGTGCCAGAATTTCCTGAATATGGTCATACATTTGCTGCACCTCTGAGTTGGAATCCATCTACAGTTGATCTCTGTGTTGGATTACAATTTCCAACGAAAGAGGCTGTGCTTTCAGCTATTAAGCACTACAACATCAAAAACTTTGTAGATTACAGAGTTATTGAATCCGAGTCAACCAAATATCATGGCAAGTGTCCAATGTATGGGAAAGGGTGCAATTGGAGAATAAGGGCAATATTCATGAAGAAGAAACAAGTATGGGAGATTAGAAAATATATTGGGCCTCATACTTACACATCGGGAAGAATTTCACGGGATCATTGCAAATTAGATTCTAACATGATCTGTTCATGCATTCTGTCATTGATCCAAGCAAATCTGGAGATTTTTGTTTCAATTTTGATCGCTGAGATGCGAATCCAGTATGGATACATAACTTCTTATAGGAAAGTGTGGAAAACAAAGCAAAAGGCAATTGTTTAAGTCTTTGGCGATTGGGATAGATCGTACAATGATCTGTCAAAATGGTTGGGTGCAATGCAACATTTCGTTCCTGGTACAATTGTGGAATTGCAAACGATACCTGCATATCACGGTGATCGACTGGTCTAGGGTAAGAGAATATTTCATCGACTCTTTTGGACATTCAAGTCCTGTATTAAAAGGTTTTCGTATTGTAAACCTGTTGTGCAAATAGACCGTACGTTCTTATATGGAAAATACAAAGGAACATTGTTGTTAGCTATTGCACAAGATGGCAACCGAAATATACTACCAATTGCCTTTGCCATTATGGAGGGTAAGACAGCGGAGGCTTGGTCTTTCTTTCTCACTAATTTGCATACACATGTGACAACATAACCTGGCATATGTTTGATGTCTGATCGACATGAATCCATCAAAGCTGCAATCAGACGCCATGGTAGTGGATGGAATCCTCCAAATGCATACTCTGTGTACTGCATTCGACACATTGCAGCTAACTTCATGAAGAGGTTTAACAATAAGGAATTGCGTCGACAAATTGTCAACATGGGTATGGAATCAGATCATAGTTATTTTATCTCTTATATTTACTTTAATATATAAAATAATACTGAAATTAACAAGTTTTTTATTTTTATTTTATCAGGATACGAGTTGAGGCAATCCCATTTTCATTGGATGTATGAGATTCTTCGTAGAGAAAATGCAGAGGCAGCTAATTGGCTTGATAGGATCCCCAAGGAGAAGTGGGCCTAATCATATGATGAAGGAAGATGCAATGGGCATATGACAACCAACCTAGCTGAATCTATCAATTCAGTGTTGAAGGGGCCATCTTCCCATTACTGCTTTTGTGCAGGCAATGTATTATAGGTTGGCTGAACTTTTTGTTAAGATGGGCAACAAGCAACAAATAATAATCGAGGGAGGGCACACATACTGGGAAACAGTCACAGAGGCAATGCAAGAAAATCGCAGGAAAACTAACTCCCACTCGATTCGTAATTTTATGCGCGCAAATTAAACTTTTTTGATTGAGGAGTTACTTGTCCCACAAGAGGGAGTTGTTGCAATGAAGTACAAAGTAAATCTTAGTGAGATGTGGTGTGACTGTGGGAAGTTTCAGGCACAAAGGTTCCCTTGTTCACATGTAGTTGCTGCTTGTGCACATGTCCATGTAGATTGCATGCAATATGTGGACAATGTCTATAAACTTGACTCTATATTCAATGTTTATAGGCATGAGTTTGGAACAGTTGCAAATGAAAGTTATTGGCCTCAATATAATGGTCAAGAACTGTATCCCAATCCAAAAATGCGAAGAGATCCATATGATCGGCCAAAATCAAGTCGTATTCGTAATGAAATGGACCTCAGGGAGAAAGGCCAACCAAAACGTTGTGGATTATGCATGAATGAAGGTCATAGCCGTTGAAAATGTCTTTATCCATCTGGCACATCGGAAGAGAGTTCGCATCAACAATGAACCAATTACATGTTCTGCACCTGTAATATTTACATATTTCACATTCTATGTCATATGCTGATTTATTCTTATTTATCTTTATATATTTATATTATTATTTTATATATATAATTATATATATATAAAATAATATTATAAAATAATATTATTTAGGCTTTTAAAATGATTTTAAAAAATATATTTTTATATTTAATTACAAAATTTTAAATTTTAAATTTTAAATTAAAAAAAATAGTGTTGGAAAGTCGTCATGTCATATGGCAACTTCCCAACAAGATTAAAAAAAAAAGTAACAAAATGCACTTGGAAGTCGCCGTATCATATGGCGACTTGCAAGTGTTTAAATTTTTTTTTTTTTATAATTTCAAGCTCATAAATCGTCATATCGTATGACGACTTTCGAGTTTAATTTTTTAAAAAAAATAAAATTTAATGTTGAAAAGTCACCATATCATATGACGACTTTCCAGCGGATTTTAAAATCAGCGTATTTTGGTAAATAATTCCAAATATAAGTAGTTTGAATTTATATTTTTTTTAGCAATATCCTAATACATTTTCCCTAAGTGTGGCTGTGCTGTTCAACTAATCCATTTCTTCTCAATTAATTAATATTTTTGTAAGTTAATTGGAAATAAAGAAATCGTAAATCAAAAACCAAGAGTAACATTGACATATATTGTTTCTACGAATAAATGTCGGGGAAAAAAATGTACTTCAATGCTAAAAATGCTCCTAATTTTATGCTGAGGGACATGACAAATAATTATGTAATCTCAGTTAAACTTCTTGCTTTAGAAGTTGAGATTGGAAATTTTTTTTTTTATTTGACAACTTCAAATATATATATATATATATATATATATATAAAAGAAGAATTCTATTAAGTCTCTATCTTTTGTTACAACGAAAATTACACAACCCTAACCCAATTCTTGGGTCACACTCACATCACCAGACATGAAATCAAGGGATGGGAAAATTAATATTCTTCTATTATTTTCTGCAACCTTTTTAGATTCATTGTTTGGTAGAATATATATATATATATATATATATATATATATTGCATTTTTTGTTTGTGTTTATTTCACAAAAATTAGTTTCGTTAATGAAAAATGTTTTTCGGGTCAATAGAAAATCAATTTTTTCGTATATGCATGTTGAATTAATTTTTTCGTTAGAATTACTTAACAGAGTTAGCATAAGTAATTTAATTTATTAATAATAAAAGTTCAGTGATGTAATTTGATGAAATTAAATTTTTTTATCTACATAAAAGTTGATGCTAAATTCAGTGATCCATAATGTAAATTACCTGTAATAAGCTTAAGATATATAATTCTTTAATAAACTTGAAAAAGTGATCCACGTTTATCTTACAAAAATGCAAAACTTCCTTCTTCTTTTTTGCCAATATGCACAATTTCCTTATGGTCTCAAGTTTGTTGTTAATACTCAAACATTAAAAAGTATAGAGTTTGATATTATCTCATATTTTTATTATTAGAGGTAAAGTTAATGAAAAAAAAAATAATAATAATGTAAGCAAAATTCAATCAGACGAACTTTGTTGTTGTTGTGTCTATTGCCTTGCAAGAAAGCGCACTTAGACGCATATGATGTACGTCTAATCAAATGCGTCTAGTTCGAAAAGATTTGAAGTGCTTTTGTTGTCTAATACTAACGTGCAACGCGCCTTGACAACACTGGTCATCCCTAAAAATTAGACCTGACAATTCGTATATTCGTGTCGTGTTTGTGTATTTTCTCGTGTCATAATAATGTTTAAGGTGTTTTATATTTGTATAAATTTTGACGTGTTAATAATTTGTATTACCTAAATTTTGACATGTTCATATATTCGTGTCGTGTCCGTGTTTCTTTTTTGTGTCGTGTCTTGTTTTAGTTATTTTTTTTCGTATCATGTTCGTGTCGTGTCCAATATTACCAAATCTACCAAAAATCATATATTTATTATGAAACTATCCAAAATGCACTATGTTTGGAAACATGAATTTGAAATTTTGGATTTGGATTTAGATCTCATTTGTTATATAAATTGTGAGAATGAATGGTGTACATTATGTATAAATTAGTAAAGATTCAATATGATTATATATTTGAAAGGTATAAAAACATGAATTTCAAATTCACAAATAGCTATAGGTATTTCAAATTCACCACTAAATAGGCATCCAACAAATCCATGGATTTGAAAAATAATCATCAATATTATATTTACACACTATTTTTGAAATTCAAATTCATCTTTTGAAATTCAAGTTTTCAAATACAACCTTAACGAAAAGTTAAAAAAGTTTTCAGAATTTGCAAGCAGATATAGTTCATTTACCAACATCCTTCTATAAACATCAAAATTTGGAAATCAATAGTAACCCTTCATGGACAACACATACAAACTCTGTCTAGTTACATAAGAAAATCTCTACATGTCTTGGGCTCAATAGTCAATACTAATCCTATCTGCCCATAGAAGGATTTCAACAGTCTAACATAATCAGCTAGCCCTAGACCAATTGCTTTTCTATATCTATCAGATGAAATTAAAGGAAATAGAAAATCAAAAGGAAGATGACATAATTGTTCAAGATTACAAATACTTATGAAATTTTATTTCAAATATAATTCAATGTCACCTCTGATTTAGTAACCTAACATACAAATTCTACATCAATTAACCCTTCTCTAATTAAAATCAAGGTTATCGGTACCATATCAATATTAATAGTACCGATCGATATGTATTATTTATAAAAAAAAAAACCGATATGGTATCAATATTTACCATTTCAATTTTTGTATCGTTTCATATCGACCCGTAGTGGTAAGTACAAGATTCTAATTTTTTTTTTATTTAAAAAAAAATTACTTCTTTGATTCTTTTAACTAATTCGTAATTTTTTCTCTCATGATTATTATTTTTTTTTATTTCATTCAAAAATAAAATATATTCTTATAAACCTGATTAATAATAATTTATTATATATTTTAAATATTTTATTTTATATATTTGATATTTAAAAGTTTTAAATTTAAATATCTATACTTTTAAATTTTTATATTTACATAACAGCGATTTACCGAAAAAATCATTACCGACGGAATTAGAATTACCGACAGAATCTTAGGAATTATCGATGGAATTCCATCGGTAATGTTTGTGACTTTTATCGACGGAATATTTGAATATTGTCGACGGAAATTCTACATTAGCGACTGAATTTTAACGACCGAATAATTTCGTAAGTAAATTCCGTCACTAAAACTTTTGAGTGAATTTAATTCTTTCCCGTCAAAATTTCAGCGACGAAAATTCTACATTTGCGACGGAATTTTAACGACCGAATAATTCCGTCAGTAAATTCCGTCGCTAAAACATTGGGGCGAATTTAATTCTTTCCCGCCAAAAATTTAGCGACGGATTTTTTTTTTTACCGACGGAATAATCCGTCGGTAAAAAAAAATATCGATTTTTTAAAAGTATAAAAAAAGTACAAATAATAAATAAAATTAATTGAAAAAAAGTATTACCGACGGATTTAATTCTTAGGAAGTTCAAAAAATTTTACCAACGAAAATTTCGTCGGTGACGACGGAATTCCGTCGATAAAAGTCTCGGGCATAATTAATATGTCCAAGACTTCCCCCCTCCTCTTCTTCTTTCTTTTCTTCTTTTTCTCTTTTTCTTTCTTTCTCTCTTTCTCCCCCCCTCCACCGTCAAACCAGTTGATTTGCAGACGGTCGGGATTAGAATTGATGGAAAGCAATAGAAAAACGTACAAGCCTAAAGCCAGTTACACATTAAACAGGGACGATCAAAAAAGAGTTTGTGCATGGGTAAAAAAATTACGGCTTTCCGATGGATTTGTCTCGAATATTGGCCTTTGTGCAAATGTGGTTGATGGCAGGTTTTATGGCATGAAAAGTCATGATTGTCATATTTTTATGCAGTGACTGTTTCCAATTACGTTTCGAGATTTGGTACCTAACACAATTTGGTATACAATATGGAGCTATCTCATTTTTTCAGAGACCTATGCTCTACAGAAATTCATGTGGACCAGATGGAGTTCTTGGAAACCAATATTGTTGAGACCATTTGCAAGTTAGAAAAAATATTTCCTTTAGCATTTTTTGATTCAATGGAACATTTGCCTATTCACCTACCTTATGAGGCAAAAGTTGGTAGATCAATCCATTATCGATGGATGTATCCATTCGAAAGGTAATTAATAAAGGATGTACGTAACATTTTTGATTATGTACTCTATTGAATTGAACACTTGCTAATTTATTATTCGTTTATGATTTTTAGATTTCTACATCATCTAAAGAGAAAAATGAAAAATCTCGCATGTGTTGAAGGGTCAATAGTTGAGGCATATAATGGAAGAAATTTCATCGTTCTGCGCCTTATATTTTGAACCAAATGTTGAAACAATATTTACTCGAGTGCCCCGAAATGATGATGGAGGAGATGTTGATCCGATGGGACGACTTTCAATTTTCACACATGAAGGGAGATCTTTTGGTCCGAAAAAAATGAAAGCTCATTACTTAGAACACGATGAGTAGGCTGAATTATATGTATTAATGAATTGCAAGGAAGTCATACCTTATATTGAGTAAGAGATTTACCGTTGTCTCCAATATATTTTGACATTCAGTTATATGGTAAATATAGTGTAACTGATTATGTATCCATTCATTTTTAGGGTATTTGATGAGATAGTGAAAATGGATGCACCGAACATTAGTGATGGTGAGTTGGAGAAAGTTCGTGCAGCTAGATTTACAAAATGGTTTAAGGACTATGTAAGTTCCAGTCATTATTCTATGGTCCGTTAATGTTTGATACAATTTTATATTGAATGTCATATTGTTTTTCGTTATTGTTCATAGATTCAGCAAGGTTCAAGTCAACATAACTCTCATATAGTTGAGTTATCTCATGGTCCAGGACATATGGATTCGTGTTATTCTGGATATTTCGTTAATGGTTTCAAGTTCCATACATTAGATTATGGATAAAATCGAAAAACCATGAGTAGCGGTGTATGCGTAAAATGCGACTATTATAACGATTCTTCGCATGATTTTTATGAAATGTTGTTAGATATTGTGGAGTTAGAATATTTTGGTGTGGGAAATCGGGTTGTACTATTTAAATGTCGATGGTTTGATACGGATAAAGGAACCGGTGACCGTACTTTCGTAAAAGCATCATTGGGCGGTGGTTCCTCTCTTTTCTCTTGAACATCGAACAAAAAATTGATCTCACCATCAGCTTGACTAAGAGTTCCAAATCGAAAAAATAAATTGAACTTGACTTAAGACGAAGGAACCGAGCGTCGAAAAAAATCGATTTCTTAAGGCTCTTCATAATGGGCTTGTTGAAATAAAGTACTAGTCAATACTCGCTAGTAATGAACCTTTTGTTTTAGCTCATCAATGTCAACAAGTGTATTACAGTTCTTATCCATCGAATAGAAGAGAACGTCGAGATTGGTTAGGGATGGCAAAACCCGATCCGACCGATAGATTTCGAACCGATCCGATCCGAATAGAGAGATTTTTTTTTTTTGAACAACGGAGGCGGAGCGGGGCGGTGCGGTTTTTTTTGTTTGAAAGGTGGGGATGGAGCAGTCGTGGTAATTGCCTGCTCCGCCCCGCCCCGAATACTGAAATTATAATTTTACCCTTAAATATTTAGCTTTTAAAAGAATAATAAAATAATATAATTAAACTTATTATTTTTATTTTTAAAAACTTAAACCTAATACTGTATTTTTTTCTCTTCCTATATTAGAAACATGTTTATATTTAATTTATATTTAAATTTGTTTAAAATGCTTTATTATTTGAAAAAAAAATAAAAAATAATTAATAAATATCAAATGGGGCGGAGCGGGGCAGGGCGGTTATGGATGTAACCGACATCCATGGAGGTGGTAGTGGTATTGAAATTTCAACATCCACCGCGGAGCGGGGGGCAGAGCAGTGCTATGGCGGGGCGGGGGCGGATATTGCAAAATCTGCCCCCGCCCCGCTCCATTACCATCCCTAAGATTGGTGGGTTGTGTTCAAAACAAAAGCTAATAGTAGATTTGACATTGGATCTCGTGCAACAGAAATAATTGATCTAAACGAAAGGGTTTATCAACAAATGGATGGCATACTCCCACCATTGTAACATATTCAGAAGATCTTGACAATCATCGACTTTTGATTAATGGTGATTTTGAAGAAGAAGATGATGATGACAGCGAGGACAATGATGCTGATGAGAACAACGAGAATGTTAATGATTAGAAAGTCATGTTGGAGACAATGACGACGTAGACAGTGAAGCTGAGTAGTACCTAATGATGACTGTATGTGTTTTATATTTGAGAGCTACATTTGAATATTACTTTTTTTTAAAATAATATTTTTTATTTAAAATTTTACGAATTTCAGTTTATTTTTTATGGTATAATTATGTTAATTTTTTATATTTTTTATATTTTTTGCAAATATTTTTTTTATAATTTTTTTATTTTTCAAATAGATTATCACCGACGGATTATTTCGTCGGTAAAGCTAATTTACCGACGGCATATTCTGAGAGAATTTTTCGTCAGTAATACTATTATCGAAGGAAAAATTCCGTCGGTGATAATGTACTACCGTCGAAAAATTCCGTCGATAATACTCAGTCGGTAACAAAAATTTTACCGACGGAAATTGTATCACCGACGAAAATTTTTGACGGAAAATTCCGTCGGTGATACCCTTTACCGACGAAAATTGAACTTTTATCAAATTTTTTTTTTCATCGGATAAAAATCCGTTCTCTTGTAATTTAAATATATGTAATGTAAATATATTTTATTAAAAATTTTAAAAATATGTCATACATATGAAAATATATATAATTAAAAAAACCCAATAAACTTAAATTAGTACATCAAAATACACTAACACCAATACATATCAGTATTAGAACAAAAAGATATGCTTCCTTTGACTAAAATTCATCCATCACGAAAATACACCAGTATATCCTAAAATCAACACCCCTTCCATAGTTGCTATACAAAAGCATTAAATAAAAAGAGAAAAGAATAGCGAATCAATATAATTGTTTCCAAACAATCAATCAATTTTTTTTAATTGAATTATGACGGGCAGCAGCAGCATTTTGTTTTTTAATTTTAATAACATATACCTCTAACTGACGCAAGATGTCGATGAGAAGCCATTGTTTCTGTTTAAGCAACACCAGCTGGTTCTGCAACGCCGCGAATTCGGTCCTAATAATCTGCTCGCTATCTTGGATTGCCGATAACTTTACCCCTTCCTGCATCAGCCTTTGCCTCAACTTTTTGGTTGAAACCGCCACATTGTCCATTGGAGCCATTAGCTCACGACGATTGGACATCCTAGGGAACATATCCTTAACCGCCTGAAGCGCCTCCATCCACGCAGCCCGATCGTCCCGCGTTTCTGCTCGTAAATGGAGCCTCTTCGTTCCGGTGAAGATCGAGAACCTCTTATCATCTGATCTGCTTTCCCTGATCGAGGAAACCTGAGAAAAATTCAAGAATTCAAAAATCAAATCAAAATTGTTTTTTCTTTTTTCCTTTATTTATTTTTTCTTTAAACTTTTTTTTTTTTACCTTTAGGTGGACTTCACCGAACGGTTTGGGAAGGGTTAGGGAATGATGAGAAGCGGAACTGCGATGGCGGGAGATAATACGGAGAGACTTTTCGCCGATAATTTTGGATCCTTTTTCTGTTTCTTGGCTAACAACGATCTTATCATGTCCGTGGATTTTATAATATGATAAAACTCCGTCTTGCAAAACGAACCATCTCGATTTCCAACCTTTCCCGTAATTCACCCATTTGTAAAGCACTCCTGATATCCCGTTCCCTACGATGTCGTTTATCTTCACGTCCACTAGCGGCGGCGGAGGAACCGGAGCCGCCGTAGCCTTTCTTCCCAACGATATTCCGTTTCTCTGCCTCATCCGATTCAAATCCACGCTATTACTACGATGATGTTGATGGTGATGGTTTTGATTGGACTGGCACTAGATTTGAGCCGTGGATCGCGCGGAGTTGGAGCTGGTGGTGGGAGTGGAAGAGGAAGTTGTTGTTACAGGAGGAGGAGGAGGCGTGTTGATAACGTGGTCGGTCAACGGTTTGACCGGGTGCATAGGGTTAACTGTGCTTTTTTTAATAAAATGAAAGAATTGGAAGATTCCGGTATTGAGAAAATCTGAAGTGGCGATGGAGCACGGTGGTTGCAGTTAAACTTTTCATGGTTCTTTCGTTTTCCTTTTTAAGTTCTTGGATTAGCGTTTTGAGAAAGAGAAAAAAAGAGAGCGAAGAGTTCATTTTTTTTTGGTGAGAACAATTTGCGGAGACGGTTACAAAATGATACTAAAAACAATAGAGTTTTGAGGAAAGGAATAGCCTCCGGCGAGAAGTTCGGCGGAGTAAGCCGAGAGAGGAAAGAGAATCCGGTGATCGTGGTTACTCGATAAAACATCTACATTGGATTGGATGCGAGACAAGGCGAGGATTAAGGAAAGGATTGCTGATGAATGATTACGCCGTGTCCTATTATATGCTGCTGCAAGACACGATTCTTTTCATCAAATTGAGAAAGGATCATAGACGGGAAGGCCACAAGTTTTATTTTATTTTAGAACTTAGGGTGTTAATGATAAAGTATTGAAAAATTTAAATGCATTGAAAAAAAAATCAATATTTAATTTTGTTTGATAATTCATATTAAATTTTACCTAATATAAAACCCATATTAAATTTTATCTAATATAAATTTTTTTACAAAAAAAATATTGAATAAGATAAGTAGATAAATAACTACTTATTACTTAATTCAGAAAATGTTAAATCAATTTTTTTTTTTTAAAGATTTTACATTTAAACTAAATTATCTTTTTTTTTTTGTTATAAAAGATGAGATATTTAAATTACTCATTTTAATTTTTATCCATAACTATTCAAAATGATACAAAATATTATGTTAATAAAATTAAAATTGTGAAATGAATAATTTTCAAAATTCAAGATTTATAATTATCAAACAATATAATTATATTCAACAATTAATTTTCAATAATATGTCAAACAGTTCTTATAATACAAATTCAATGTTTATAAATTCAATACTAAAAATTCAGTACTTAATTTTTCAGTTTATCAAACAACAACTTATATCGAAAATTTAAAGACCTTACATAAAATAAAAAAATAAAAAATTAAAGCTTTTAATCCCGCTAGAAAGAGTTTAACTTTTACTATTTCATTTCGAATCAATTACATTAGGTTTTTAAATTATAAAAAAAAAAAAAAAAAAAAAAACACCTCATCATTTATCTAGATTCAAGCATTCATGAATAGATTAATATTTCATGTTATCATACATATATTTAAAAAGATACAAATAAACTGATAATTTTAAATATTCTACCGATCATTTAATGATGCATTATGACTTAGCAACAAAAAAAAAAAATCATGCATTACAATGATTTAATGATACATTAATACTTTTATTTAGTAAACCTTAAAAAATATGTGTCAAGTTTTTAACTTTATTTGTAAAATCTAAAAATTTCACTGAAAATATATGAAAAATATCTCATATACTGTCAGTAAGAGAAATTATCTAATACACTATCAGTAGAACTTTTAAATTCCACGAGCAGAATTAAAAAGATGACACATACCTTTGAGGTATAGTAAGAAAATAAAAAAAAAATGAGCATGGTATAGTTTTTTAATCCTTGTGAAATTTACACTTTAAATGTGTCAAAGACGAACTTTATATTTATATATATATTAGTATAAAGTTTTCTTTTTATGTTATAAGTTGCGACCTTGGTATATTTTGGTTAATTTTGATAGATATATATATATATATATGATGATATAATCACATTGATTAAAGAATATTCAATTTAAAAGTTGAACTTTGGAATGAAATTGGAACATAAAAAAGGTCTCGTGAATGGCAATAGAACATATGACGCAAGCTCTTTTGCAGGTTTCTGAAGATACAATTTCTGCTGTATGGACCCCTTAAACTAAAGTGGCCTGCTGGTTGTAGCCTTATAGCTAAGACAGATCTGAGAAACCCTTGTCCAGGCTGGGCTTGGGGCGAGGGAAAAAAAGCGGGGGGACGGAGGGGCTGAGCAAACATGAGGCAAAGATGGAACAAGTAACCTACGACCATAGGACAGACATAAATCCACTTAAAATAATCATGTCTTCGAGTAGACCGATAATTTTAGACATGACATAAAATAAAAAAAAAAAAAAACACGATAAAAATACACGAGCATGTCAAAATATATATATAGCAATTATTAACGTGTCAAATTTATATATAATACCTAAAACACAATTATGATACGAATATGAACACAACAAAAATACACGAATTACCAGATCTATCTTCGAGTAATCCTAGATATAGAGCAAATAATAATAGAACTAATTATTCTCATCAACAAAGAGGCAGCAAAGAAGAGACCAAATTTCTAACAAATGATTGATTAATTGGGGTATTATTTGAATTCAATATTGCATGAGATTTGTACAATTGTCATTGTCCATTATTCAAATATAACCTAAATAATAAACGAAAGACTCGTGTAAGTTTGACCAAGATCTCATTCAATCAAAATTAAAAATAAAAAAATTGAGTTTTAGGACACATAAGTTATAAAGTACAAAATTTGAGAGAGTATCCTAAGTTGCGTACATGTTACAACCTGACAGTTTGTCTCCGGTCGAAGGTGCCATGGAATGTTCTTCATTCAAGTTTTCTTCTGACCAGTCCTTTGAAGAAGTCAAAACTGTGGCCACATGGAGGCAGTATTATGAAGCAAAACAAAGCATATTCTTTAACAACTTCTTAACTTGATAATCAAAAGAGTATTTAAAATGTGTAGTTAAAAGGTTATAATCCTCTGGACCTCAAGGAGAATGAAACTCCTCGTTCAGTAGATATATAGCTGTATACATGCATGCTCTCATACATTTGATATTTCAAAACTTTCTGATATATAATTTTGTATCTTTAAAATTTTACAAATCCATGAATCTTTGTTGTCAATATATTTGAGGTCATTTATAAGACCCAAATTATAGAAACATTTACGTCGATACACGAATCCTCCTCCTCCAATCATTCTTATCCACCATCATCCTCTCTTCAAATTATAATAGTTTCATATCATTATTTATCACCTCCAACCATGTCTTTTTTGGTCACCCCTTCAACCTTTTAACTTGTGCAACACCGATTTGCTCCATCCTTGTAACAGGTGCATCCCTTGATCTGCGTCCTATATAATCAAATTACCGTAAACGGTTCTCTCACCTTATCCTCTATAAGAACTATCCCAACTTGGAAAGGAATATCTTCATTACTTTCATTTCTAGCCTTATCATACATCCATCTTAACGTTCTACTACTTAATTTAGCATTAAAACCTAGAAGCTAAAATGTGTCAGATGGTGGAAAACCCAGAATTTGTCCTCTGCTTTTCCATCCACTATTGGGCCCATTTTGCAAGGCAGGGCCAGAATTTGAGGACCATATATTCACTTTTGGGCCATACATATGATGTTGGATTGTCAGAAATCTTGGCCAAGTGATTTATGTCAAATTTGCACCATCTAATAGCTTTTTTAGTTTCCGTACAAGCAAGGAGCAGAATAATTTTTCAGAAAGTGGACTTTGTTTTGATTAATGAGGATAGACTATACCAATAACTTGGGTGTACTGCGGTGTTCTCAACAATCCAATTTTAAAGGAATCCATTAAAGTTTCAAGGATCCATGTGTTGTGTTTATCACTTCTTTCCTTAAAAGAATCTTCTTCTTTTTTTGTGTGTTTGTGTGTGGACGTTCTTACAGGTGGCTAAATTAGACACTACCTATAAAAATAAAAGACCTGAATTCTGCACCATGTTAATGTTTTCTTTCTAGCTAATGGAAAATTTTCTAAAGCACCGGAAAGGAAGAGACGGGTGGAGGGATTTCACAACTTTAGCAAGAAAAGCAGTACAGTTAAGATCTATGTTATTCGGACTCGGGTGTGAGTGTCTGACACAGGTATGTGTCCGACACAGGTATGTTCAATTTTTCCAAGATTTCCATATATTTGGAGGGTCCTCGGAGGATCATATCCCCATACTCATATCTGGATATGCGTCAGACACGGTACTTCAAGAAAAAATGAAGAGTCGTAGTAACATAGGTTAAGATACCTGTTTCCATCAGGATGAAGCTCACACATTTGATTGTCGTCACCAATAGCTAACAAATATCCTGAGGATGTCAAACCCTGCCAAAAAGAAGTGAATAATACTTCTAAGACACTAAATTTCAGGTTACAGCATCAATGATATGAAATTATGTTCACTTCTTTAACATATTTATGGAACAGAAATTGGTACTGTACACTAATTGAGATTTACATAACAAGCTCTCTATGTTACCACAAGATCACTGATTATAACCTTTACACTAAGTTAATTTTCTTTAGCCACACATATACAGAGGCAAACCACTGAAAGCTCTAGAGAAACAAACTGTATATTCAAGTCTGACTCTAAAATGAAAATGCTTTTTCATGGCATTGTTTACTTTGACCAAAAAGACTTGTAAAAAAAATTTACTAAGTGACAAAGAAAAATGAAGTCTTGACCCACCATCACTAAAGAGATAAATTAAAAAGTGAAGAAAAGGAATAAAGATGCATAGTATGTTCATTCATGTAGCTAATTGACAATTATTTACTCCAAGCACACAACTACATATGCTACAACCAGTTACTTACGGAAACAGAAAATTTCCCGTCATACAAAAAGAGACAGAAATTTAAGTATGAACTTGGAAGATTTAATCATTTAGCAGGGTAGGTTTTTTTCTTTCATGTCTATACCCACAAGCAGACACCTGCACATGCAAGTGTCAGAAACGATAAGTTATGCAGTAACCTTTTGAGTCTACCATACCTGGATAGTGACCACATTCTCCACAACTCTGTCCTCATTTTTTTCCTGTACAATAACTCTCTGCCCACTGCAAGGCCAATTCAAAATAAAATCACATACATATAGTAACAGCTTTAGATATATATGCATGTCATAGATTATAGAAAAGTTTCATCATTATTCATTATGCTGAAAATACAAAGGAAAGGCATAAGCTTAGTTGGTTTGCATCAATTAAGAAGAGCAATGAAAAGCTGGCTGTACACACAGACACACAGACTTTTATGAACATAAAAGTTTATATAAAAAAGATCAATATAGAAATATACACACATAATTTAAAAGGCGGTTCAAGTTTAATTGAATTAGTGAGACAACTAAATGACATGAAGAAACTTCATGAGGCTTCTAATTATTTAATGACCCTGGAAGAATAAGCAGACCACAATTGTATTCTCCAGACATTATGGCCATCCACATGAAAACCACTTTCTAAAAGATTTCTACAGTTCACACATTTATAGACATGGGATTCAAATAAGAACACTAGAGAATTGCCATCCTTCCCTGGCTTTGATGACCATAAATGCAACCAAGGGCAATTGTTCAGTGCAATAATAAAAGACTAAGGTTGATAAGTGCAACAACACTGGTTAAATCCTTAAAAACAACAACTAGCTAAAGGTTTAAACTGCCAACAGCAGTGTCACAATCATCCCTGGACCGCACATCAATCGGACCACAATTAGCTAATAAATCCCTTCTCTTACACTATTAAAACCACAAAGTTTCATAACAGATAATGCACACATAATTGGAAGATGAAAATAATAAAAGAAAACTCACCTATGAAGCCATGTTCTATAGTATAGCTCCTCAAGAGTTTGAAATCCTGCATGTTAGGTGACCGCCAAAAGGAAAACTTGGAGTTATTATAGTATAAAAGCTGTGAAGTACAATTTAATACACATGCATATAGTTTGTCAAAAACAGACTCCCTAAAACAATTTGTTTCACAATTTAGATAATGAACGTTCGAATGCGTCTCCTTATATGTTTATTTGGATTTCCTTCAGGAAACAAAAGGGAGAAAAGAAAACAATAGACAGGCCATTGTAATTGTTGAGAGACAATGAAAACTTTTGAAGCCTACAGAAATTTCCTAAGATATAGGTTCTAAATGATGAGTTGTCAATGTAAGAGAGAGAGTGAGAGAGAGAGGAGGGGGTCAAGGGGAAGAAGAAAGAGAGGAATGTGTATGATACAGCTGCAGTCCCTTAAGCGAGAGAGTCAGGAAGATGCAACTGCTGTCTCTTATTCACCGAAGGAAACCCCCAAATTTCACACCTCTAATTAAGCAACAATTACCATTTTCCTGGTATTTCAGTTAATTGCTGTCTGTTGGAAAATTATAGAAATAGTTTTAGCATGGGCATTAAAATTGCACATTTATAAGAATGATCAATTCAACAGAGTAAATGGCATATTTACAGATATGACCCAGGAGACTATGGAGAGAACCAAAAGATTGACTCACCTTGATTTATGAAAATATCATATAACATCTCGAATTTATTAAAGAAGGCAGCCATAATATCTTCTCTTCTAAATTCGTTAGAAGTAGTAGACAGCTCTTTTAATACTGCATTCAGACATGTTGTTGGTTTCTCATTACCAACATTTAAACCTATACCTGCAACAACAGCCATTGATTTGCAACTTCATCATGCACATATACTATATAAGTAAAATAAGGCAAGCAAGATCCTATTTTTGATTGCAGAATGCACTTCAATAGATCAATAGTCTAGCTGGAGTGAAGCAAGAATTTTCCATGCTGGAGAAGTAAGGATGCTAATGGAAATGCCAGAAACAGTGCAAGGGCATAACAGAACTACTAGGGATGGAAGTCAATAAATTGAGATTAAGGGCATCTTCAAAGATAAAAAGTTAACTTTTAAGAATTTAGAGGGTCACATCCCTCAAACTTATAATATGTCAGTGGCTCTGCCACTGAATCTAGGGAATTCCACACACAGACAGAAGCATAGATTGTCAAACTGAATTCGCTTATAGTCACCCAAAGGAATGAGTCTTTTTACCAGAACTGACATTGAACTTCTTTGATTTATATGTTGATGTGCAGAGAATGCCTCCGACTTTAAGGCCATTTAAGTACAGATCATTTGGCCACTTGATCCTAACATCAAGACATGGGAAGCCCTGAAACCATTTTTTGGAAAACAAGTCTATCAAAATCTTAACTTCAGGGGCATACTGAAGAATAATTTGCAATATGGTAATGGTAAATGATCTGAATTGTCAAAGTAGCAGTAATGTAAACACAAGGAAATTGTGCTCCATAATTTGAATATTTGAAGTTGAAGTTGATGCATAGCAATTATGGACCAAACTTTAACTATTGTTTTCTACACCTTAAGAAGCTAATCTAATAATTTCTTTAGCCCCAAGCAATGGCCAAAAAGTCTGTGCCTCCTTCATAGCATCCTAAGGGAAAATATATCCATTTAGGCTGAAAAGGGAAACAAGAAAAGCTTACATTTCGATCACAAACATCCTTTATAGCCTCTGTCACAGCCAGACACACCACATATTGTACCAAAGGCACAATTTTTCCATCCTCCATTTGTAATGTAAACGAAAACATAAGGCATCCCCTAGGAGACTCCCACGCATTCTTGGACCGACCTGCAAAAATCTCGAAACATTTACAAAATCATATTAATTGAAAACGAACAAATAACTTATATGAAAGGTTCAATTTTTAATTATTCAAAATATTATTACGGCTGTTTTTTTAGCTTCTTTTAAGTAATAACCAAACGGAAGCTTACCTCGCCCTTTAAACTGAACATCAGCTACACAAACTGCACCAATTGGAAGCTCACAAAAATTACTGTTCAAAAGCTACAAATTAAACTTTAGCATTCCAAAAATAACAAAAAAATTTCAACTAAAATTTATTTTTTTGGGGCCGATTAATCGTTTGCTTACTGAGAAACTATGTCGTGCGTAGAAGGCAACCGCGGGGACCAAATAAGAAACCGACTGAATCGGTTAGTCGAGACTGAATTCATAAACAAATCGACATTAAAAGCCTCTTCACCAAATCGGAAATTATTAATCTCCGATTGTAAAAGAGTTGAAACTTGACCGCAGCCGTTTGGGAGCTTAAGAGCGTCGTTGATTTTCAATGATTTGGCAATTTCTGTTTCGGCAGATGATTTGCCGCATAAAAATAGCGTAGAATGCGAGCTCGTATCCATGGCTGAGAAGAAAAAAAAGGGAAAAAGGTGATTAATTAAAGATTAAAGGCAAGATTAAGGCTTTAATAGAGAAAGAAAATTACCTGAGGATGCGATGGAAAAAGAAAGGCTTGAGGGGATGCAATTTTGAAGGGAAAGGAAACGGAAGCGGCTGCTTATTAACATACAAATAAGCTATGGCGAAGCGAAGTGGGAGACTGGTAGTTCAACGAAGATTTGAGCGACGTTTAGACGGAGAAAATGATGTAGGAAAGTTATTCTTACGGGGATACTCGAGGAATTGGCATCACAGACGCCATTGACACCGTAGATTTTAGTCATGGATGGATGACTTGTGAAATCACTGTGACGCTAATTTTGAATCAGGGTCGTATATGTGTATTTTCATTTTAACTTTTGAACATGCTTTCGAAACTTATAGATCAAAACGATGCCGTATCGGATTATTTTCCACCTCGTTTAAATTTCCTCTTGTTTAGGAAAAACAATCGCAGAGGGAAGAAGCAGGATTAGTCATTCATTCGTCAAAAGCAAAACCTTCCAGAGCTTACTAGTTCTTGCTTTGCTTGTTCATGGAGGAATTACAGACTTCTCTTCAAGCTCGTGGCTTAACCGTTTCAAGCCTCTCCGATAAAGGCCGTTCCCTCGTCACCGCCAAGGATTTCTATCCAGGTTTTCTTTCCGCCAATTTTTTTTTTTTTAAAACAAAAAACTCTGCTAAATTTGATCAATTAATCTATCTGCGAAATGTGATAATTTTTTTTTTTTAATTATTCCTTTCTATTTTTCATTAAAAATGCACCGTGACCCAAAAAAATAGAAAGAAAAACATTTCTAAACGCAGCTTTAATTTGCAGGAGAAGTAATTATAAGCCAAGAGCCATACGTATGCGTGCCAAACAACTCCTTAACCGAATCAAGGTGCGATGGATGTTTCAGCAAAAGCAATCTTAAGAAATGCTCAGCTTGTCAGGTTGTTTGGTATTGTGGGAGCACATGTCAGGTTTGTCATGTTTCAACTCAATTAGTTGAATTTTCTTATAAAAATCAATTGAAAATTTATTGATTGGTTAATGGCTTATTCACAGAAGCTTGAATGGAAGTTGCATCGACTAGAGTGCCTGGCACTCGCTAAGCTTGACAAGGAAAGGAGAAAAGCTGTTACCCCTTCCATTCGAATGATGGTGAAACTTTACGTTAGGAGAAAATTGCAAAATGAGAATGTAATGGGGCTGGTTGTTATTGTTTCATATGTGAGAATTTTGTGCCTTGTTTTATGGAATTATTAATGTTTGCTTACGAATTTCCAGGTCATCCCTGTTACTGCTATGGACAATTACAATTTGGTGGAGGCTTTGGTTTCGCGTATCCTTTCTTTTTTTCATTGGATTCAATCCCTTTTGCTATATTACCTTTTATGATGTTATAATCCTGTTCAACTATTTTGTTTAGCCTTAAATTGGAGAAAGACATGTCGGATATCGATGAGAAGCAGCTAGTGTTATATGCACAGATGGCTAACCTTGTTAACTTGATTCTTCAATGCCCTGACATTGACATAAAAGAGATTGCTGAAAACTTTTCCAAGGTCCATTTTTGATCCATTTTAAGCTACTAATTCCTTAGTTTATTATTTGAAGCATAATTACTTGAATGACTTTAAATTTGGTATAGTTTCCCTTCCTCCCTCCCTCCCTCCAGGACAGAAATTAATGAAGGTTATATCTAAGTACTATGGGAGCAGTCTTATATTTCTTCCATGTGATTTTTTGCTATTTTATCATTAAAATATCTTCTCTTAAATTTCAAAACAACAGGAAGACTGCAAGCTTCTGTTAGAAACCTGAGGGTTACTTAAAACATTTCGCAGAAAGCATCAAGGATGTCTAAGTTATGTTTTAATAAGATGGATGTTCAATCCTAAAGTTCATGCAAAAGTACAAATGGCCTAAATAAGCAGTCCAGGAATTTATTACAGTGTAATTTCCCGTTTCTTTTGAATTATTCTTTGTTATGTAAATAGTCTCTATTTATTGTACCAAAGTGAGGAATCTTAACAAGCTCTGTCTAAACTGGATAAACGTATGTTCTGATCTACTGATTCTGAAAATGGCAGTTTGCATGTAATGCACATACCATTTGTGATAGTGAATTGAGACCCCTGGGGACAGGACTGTATCCCGTTGTTTCCATTGTCAACCACAGGTAATAATGCTTACAGATTCATGCAGTATGGTATCCATCGTTGTGATCTTGTTTTACTAAACAATTATCGTGCTGTAGCTGCTTGCCAAATGCTGTCTTGGTATTTGAGGGAAGGTTGGCTGTGGTACGTGCTGTACAACATATACCCAAAGATTCTGAGGTGAGAAGTTTTTATTTTTAGTTTTTGCTTTTACTTTTCATGCTAGGACCTCATGTATTAGGACATCTTCATCCGATTTAGTGTTAGGAAATTGTCAGTTCGTTTGACAAATATATAGAAGAAAACCCTCTAGAAAGGTTCATTTTCTCATGGAAGCCAAGTTTGGTCAAGGCCAATCTAGAGCTTAGAATTATTTTTGTTATTTAGTTGTCATCCTAAACATACCTGTCAGCTTTGCTTCTTATTGAGAGGCGGAACTTGCACCATCATGATTTGCCCTTGACATAGATCCACCATTATGATTAATGATTTGGTTTTTCTTTTTTTAAATCGTGGCCTGAGTATTTTTCTTCCATATTTCTTTTTATCCAATCATATGCTTAAATGGTGATCCCAGAGCTTGTAGCTCATTCAGTAATTATTTCAGATTTGTTCTTTCCAGTTATGTGAAGTGATGGTAGGCTTAGTTTTGCTCTGTGTTTTTTACTGGATCATATAAGGTAAACCATCAACAAAAGTTTCTGGCTGTTATCATTATGCATAGGGCTAGAATACTTGCTCGAGAAGGAAAAAGGTTTCTAGATGTTCAATGGCAAGTTTTTTCGCTTTTAATCTTGTAATATGTTTGTGGGACAATGTAGCCTTTGCTCTATTGAATTTCTTATGACATCTAATTTACACTCTCTCTAGGTATCCCATTGTTCTTTGTGTTGCAAACTGCATCTGAGGCTTGAACCAACTTCAAGCTAAATACCAGTCTCATGACACACACACACAAAAAAAAAAAAACACAGAGGAACTACGAGAGATTGTTCAAGTTTCAATTAACCAGTCATATTCCTGAAGATATTATTAGAATAATTCTTTAATATTTATGTGTTTGCAACTGAATGTGCTATTCATTTTCTTATATTTCCTAAGGTATCGATCAGTTATGTAGAGACTGCTGCAAGTACCATTACTCGGCAAAAGACTCTCAAAGAACAATACCTTTTCACTTGTACATGTGCCCGCTGTATCAAAGTGGTACTTGCTCTGTCGAATTTTATATTCTTTCAGTATGTAACCTTGTTACTTTTAGGAATGGCCATTTGTCATCCACTGACTAACCAGTGCTTGTTTTCTGTTAAAGGGTCAATATGATGATATCCAAGAAAGTGCAATTCTGGAAGGTTATCGGTGCAGGGACAATGGATGCACTGGTTTCTTGCTTAGAGAATCTGGTATGTGATTATATGTAATTGAAGTCTGTCAAATGACCTAAACAAAATTTTTACACATTTTGAAATTTGGATATGCAGATGAAAAAGGATTTGTTTGCCAACAATGTGGTCTCATTAGAAACAAGGAAGAGATAAGAAAGATAGCAAGTGATATCAAAGCATTGTCGGACAAGGCTCTTAAATCGACTTCTTCTGGCAGTATCCTTCTCTACTTTTCTTTATCAAGGAACTAATCATCTTTGGTGGTAATTCAATTAAATATAGTTGAATATAATTTTGCAGTTGGTTGCTTGTTATGATATTTTAATTTTTAATATTATTTCTATTGCCACGGTTTTGAGAAAATAATTTTCTCTTTGGTGAATTAATGTCATCTGGGAACAATATTAATTTGCATTCATAGAAAGAAATGAATGAAAGTTGATTCTTAACCTAAAGTTCAGATCTTCAGGAAGCCATTATTTTGTATAAAAATATTGAAAAACTCCAGAAGGAAGTGTGCCATCCTTTTTCAATCAGTTTGATGCGAACTCGGGAAAAACTTCTTGAGGTACTTCCTTGAGTCATGTTCACATTTCTGAGCAGAATGTAGCTTGAAGAAACTTAATTTGAAGATGATTCAATTTCGCATGATGTAGCAGCAGGATTCTTACTGCTAATTTATATTTCATCAGCTTTTCCAATGGCTTCATTTTCATATCAATATATATTCTTTTCTTATTACTTCCTATCTGATGAATCGCTAAATTAAGTATGAAGGTAAACTGAATGCAAACACTTCCCGTTTCCTCTTCTATCAAACATCCTTTGGTAAAATAACATTGGTTTTTTGGCAATAGCAATTGAGTTAACTTGTGATTCTGATAAAATTGGATCAATTAATCCTGCAGATATTAATGCAGCTGGAACAATGGAAAGAAGCTTTGGCAGTTTGCAGACTGACGATTCCGGTGTATGAAAGTACGTCGTCTTTCACCTTGAATCTTTGACAAGAAACAAATTAAAGATCTACATAGTTGTCAACTTTTTCACTTGTCATTCTCATGGTAGTAGGAGTGGGAAGAGACAAGAAACTTTAGTTTCTTTTCCTCTTAACTTACAACATAAGCCAGATGCATCGAGTTTCCTTTTCTGTTCTTTTTTTAAATATTTTTTTAATATTCCATGAGTTTAGCAACCCAATCTAGTGCTTTTAATCCCAAGGAATATGACATTTTCAATTTGGCCTGAAAACTTAAGGAGTTTTGATAAAATTTGCTGTCTTAGATTACTGTACCCTTAAATATATACAGTATAATGGTCCTGAGTTGAGAAATTATTGGCATCCTGAATTTACCTTTCTGTTTCATTGCAGGGGTCTATCCAGGATTTCATCCTTTGCTTGGGTTACAATACTACAGCTGTGGAAAGCTTGAGTGGTTAGAAAATATCTTGCCCTTGTTGTTTACTTCATTCTCTGCACTTCTTTCTTCCACTTGTTCTTTTTCAAAAACTTTAGTTAATTCCTTAAAGTACCTATCAGTTTTATAAAACGGACAGAGGCTATGTTACTCGGACTTGAGTATGATTGTCGGACACGGGTATGTTCAAATTTTTTCAAGATTTTCATATATTTGGAGGATCATATCCCCATACCCATATCTGGATATGCGTCGGATACAAGTATTGGATACGGGTACTTTAAGAAAAATGAAGAGTCGGAGCAACATAGGACAGAGGCCATGACTTGCTCTACAAAGTTGCCTCTTGGGACCTTATAACGGCTAAAGTACTTTTGTCTGCCTAACATGAATGTGAAATCCACCTCATTTTATCATCTTTTCCATAGCTGTGCTCTTCCAGGAATATAACCAAAAATCAGGAATTGCATCACTCTGATTTATTGGATTATTATTTATAGAATTCTGTTAAAAGCCTTAGTGAAACTATCTTTTAGCAACTTTTCTTGAACCTGGCAAACTTTAATTAGAGGTGGTTTAGAGGAAAATATCCATTGTTTTAGTTGTAACTTGTAGGTTGAGGCTACCTTGTGAAACAGCTTAGTTCAAACTGTACTGAACAGTGGTTTTGAGATCTTTAATGGGTCAATTAGTGGGCATTGATCTTCACATAACCTCAACACCCCTTTCATATGATTTGATAGTTTTACTCTATATTGCTCGGACTCTTCGTTTTTTTTTTTTGAAGTATCAGTATCCGACACCCGTGTCCGACGCATATCCGGACATGGGTTTGGAGATATGATCCTCTAAGGACCTTCCAAATACATGGAAAAACTTATAAAAAAATTGAACATACCCGTACCGGAGACATACTTGTATCCAACACTCACACCCGAATCCGAGTAACATAAGTTTTACTCCGTTTCGAATCATAAAAAGACTTTGATATAATCCATGACAGGTTGCTTGGGGAGACAGATGATGCTATCAAATCATTCACCAAGGCGGTTGACGTTCTGCGAATCACACATGGGACAAATACTCCATTTATGAAAGAACTCTTGATGAAGTTGGAGGAAGCTCGTGCCGAAGCTTCTTTCAAGCTTTCATCTAGAGAGGACTAGCAAATTACCTCGAAAATTTTATCGGCATTGTCTTCTATGTGAAGCATACAAGCTGCATCTAAGAATAACTCAGTTTTCCCCTTTAATAGTCAGAAGGTATGAGTTTGGTTTCTCTTAAGCTCATTGGAGACTTTTTTCAGCTTAAATGAGAAACGATTAAGCATTCACTGTAAAATCTGTTTCTTATCATTAGTATCAGTAAGTACTAGCTCCAAAAACTTAGTGAAATGTTTTTTTGTATATTTAAAAAAATAATATAATGGTATTTGACATTTGACATTTCTTTTATAGAAATAAATTTATGACTTTTAATTTTAAAGCATAAATTTGAAATTTTGAGAAAATTGAGAAAAGAGAGGATTAAGTTTATAGGATGAAGGAAAATTAACTTCAAATATGTTGATTCGAACTTCAAATATACTGAATGATAGATATTGAGATTCGAACTTTATATATATTGATTCGAACTTTGAATATGCTGTATGTATCTCATAAGGATAGTTACATAAACCAATTAGATTAAGCCTGAGTTCTCTTATGACCATCGGTTATGATTTTGTCACACGATCAAATGATTCTTGCCAATTTTAACAACTGCACAATACCTCTCATTTTTCGATTTAAGGCCAAGGTATGCCAAAGTTTTGAGCCTATCTTCTCCAAATATCTACTACAAGCCAAGCAGCTAAGAAGAAACGTAAAGAACGAGAATTGTTGAAACTAGCATATTGAAAGATCAATCGACCAAAATAACCATGAGCAGCTATGATATTATAAGTTTTTCCCTCTTGACCGAATCTGTAACTTGCATTAGCAAATTCGTTTTCTATGATTTCCCTTATCAAACTAAAAGTTATCAAGAAACCATGCATAGTATTGAATAGAGAGCCGCCGAATACACTAGCTACGCCTAACATGTAAAATGGGTGTATCGAATAGGTGAATTTCAATTTTCAACTTGAAGTTAAATGACCTTAATCCGAAGTTGACTTCTTAAAGATTTTTTTTGGCTTCCTGCATTTTCTTTGAGTTGTTCCTCACTTGCCCCAACACCCTAAGCCTAGAAATCTTTAGACTTGGTTTCTTCTGATAAAGCATCATGGACACAATTTTTCTCGACTTCTTCCAACATTTCATCCTCTTAGTCTAATGGAATAAACAGTATTATATCATATTGTTAAGAATCTGTATTATCAATTATGGCAATTGTTTCTTTCTCCTTTAAATCTACGTATAAGACAGGGCAGTTCAAGCCTTCAAGGCATCTCAAAAAAAAAAAAAATTGGTCGAAATGGCATGTCAAAGATGATCTTTGATGTATAGGCGATAATCTCTGAAGCTGATAAGTTTTCAAGTCTCTAATAATCCTAAAACGAACATTAGACTTGATAGTTTTAGACACAATACGAACATGACACGTTTAACAAATACAAAAACAGTATAATAAACATGACACAGCGTCTCCAGCCAAAAAAAAAAAAAACATGACACAGCATACTTAAACATGATTAACACAACATGTTTAATACATGTATCATATTCGTGTTTAAAATTTTGACATATTTAATGATTTTTGTTATGTTTATATTTAGGATTGAATTTTACATAATTAAACTGAAAATGCTATCATAGAGAATATGTTCTGAACCCCAGCGAACAGTTGAATTGAGACAAATTGGAATGCCAAATCAAGAAAAAGGAAGATTGATGGGCAGATACATTCATGAACTCACTTTAGGATAATGTTTCATCTATTCAAGAATAAAATACCATAATGTTAATTTTTACATATTATTAAAAAAAAGGAACGAAAATGAGCTCGATTTGGCATGAATCATTGTAGGTCAAAGGAAACTAACCTCCCACAGTTGCAAAACTTGAAAAATGCTGTGGCAAGCATACTCCCCCTCCATCTTTACCAACTCTCAGCCTGACTTGCTTAGATGTTCCTGGAGTTGACAGCAAAGCTTAGACATTTGACAGAGCAACTTACATTGTTCTTGCGATGTTAGTGACTGAGATGTTATCTGTGACATTGGGTCTCTAAGTAGCTGAGTGAGCTGAGAGCATAGCATCAAAGTGTCTTGATTGTCAGAGCATGTTCTAGCTATAAGTTGAAGTAGTTGACAGCTTTGGTCTTGGGACAAAGATGGTTGGGGAGGGGCCGGGGGAACAAGAAAAGGGTGTTTAAGTAGCTGAGGAATCCTCCACCTCTCATTTCGGTCCCATGCAAGACATTTCTTCATGAGATCAAGAAGCCACGGGTTAGAAACTGGTGCATACGTTATCTCATGGTTCGGATCTGTTATAACTTTGAACTTGGACCAGAATGTCTTGTACTCAGCAAAAGGGGTCCTCCCATAAACCATTTGGTAAAGTATGCACCCAAGGGACCAAATATCTGAAGGTCGGCCGCATTTTATAGTATTTCCGTTTGCATCACTCTCATTGCACATGAATGCCTCAGGAGACATGTAACTCAGAGTACCCACCTGCAGTGGTAGGATACAAAAGCTTTTAGGAGTTCTCTGATTGATCAGCTGATTAATTGCTATAAACCATGTTAGGTACAAGGGATGTTGCTATAAAGCACAAAAATGACAGACCAAAAACATCAAGCACTTTTGTTTACCTAGTGATCAACCACTTCAGATAAATGAAGATATGATACATGTGACAATACATGTAAATAAAAGTGCATTCACCATCATTATCTTGCATAAAACAATCAAAGTTCTAACTGATAATAATAATAAACTTGAATAACAAACATAAAATTTTAATTGATCAAAAGGGAATAGTACCTTGAATAAAAAGTTGGAAGAGAAGAATGAGTAATGAGTACCTGTGCATCCCTTTGGATGTTGGTTGTATCACTCATTATGGCTTTGGCAATACCAAAATCAATAAGTTTTAGAAAACCTTTTACAAGAAGGAAATTAGCTGGCTTCAAGTCGGAATGTACGATACGATCCTCATGTATAGTGTTGACAGCTTGAAGAATTTGCTGCAAATTACTTCATCAAACTAATGAATATTCTGCCTTTTTGCATAATATTAATAAATAAGATGACCCTAAGACAGCATGAACTTCACACCATTCTAAACAAGGAAACATTAACTATCCCTTCTTTCTGATAAAAAAAAGAGTCAAAATCAACTCATTAAAGAAGATCATTGAAAGCATGCAACTTCCCTAGTAGCAGAAACGGAAGTCGCAAAAGAATCTTGAGGAACATGCTGATAATAACTTAAATACATAACGTACAAGACTGGTTTTATGCTTCTGAATCTAGTGAAATAGTAATCACCCTTGGTGCAAAGGTAGGTTTGCTCCATTGTGTGACCTGCAGGTCACTGGTTCAAGTTGCCAAACAGCCACAACTAAAAGCAAGGGTAAGGGGCATAGATCTGCATAGGGGCGTCATGCACTCTCCTTAGCCCTGCTTTTTTTTTGTACAAAGTAGATCACAGCTTGGGGATAGCGAAAGGGGTTGCATATGCTGGGATACGAAACTCAGACCTGCTGGATGTCACCTTTTATAGATAGCTACATAAAACAACTAGGCTAAGCCTCGGGTTCCTCCCCAGACCCTGCTATGCAGTGGCCTCATGCACTATGTCGCCCTACATGTAATTTGTTTTCCTCTTCATTTCTTTCTTTACAGCATTTTATAGCTTTTCTCATGATGAACTGGGTTATTAATAATAAGTAGCATGATTCCGAATACTCATGAATGCAAGAAAACATCATCATTGTTAGCATTAAAACCTGTTTGGGCCGACTAGAGCTGTTGAAGTAGAGCTTTATGACATGTGCTATCATGCTGAAATTACTTGAAACAATTAGATCTTTGCATGTTTAAAGACTATTGATTTTGTCTATCAACTTCTCATTGCAACTCTTTTTAGAAATTTCAATTTAGAGCTTCTATACATTAGCCTTCAAAAGTGCATTTTGTAGTTTTTACAAAAGCTAAAAGTTGTTTTTCAAAATCCTCATTTGATCCAAAACTTCTGCTTTCTGGAGTATTAGCTACTCCAAAAGCTGGAAACAAACATCACCTTATGGCATGTGTCTCTTTGTGTATATGTTCGTAGAAAAAAAATCAAAGATAAGAGGAGAGAATAAAAACAGAGAGAATGCTTTATGCCCAAAATATGAGAAGCTGAAGAAAATGGCTAGACAGATTGAAGGGAAAGCTAAATACAAATAAGTAAAACACAAAGTAAAGGAGACAACCAGAGTTTCCTCCAGAAATATAAAATTGTTAGCCTCAACAAAGGAATGTTTATTTAGGTGGACTGTCACTAGAGAATCCCAGCATGAACAAGTAGAACTATCAAGTTTCAAATTAATTAAAAATGTTAATAAATGCTTTCCGAAGAGTAAAGCATATAGTGTGAAAAAGTTCAATATCTTTAGCAACAGAGATTCAAGGTAAGAGATAGCTTTAGAACCTGCCAGTAAAATCGAAGCCAGTTCTCATCTATAGTCTGATTGGAGCTATCCATTTCCTTCCATTTCTGGGATAGCATGTGAGCCAAATCAATTTCTCCATATTCAAGTACCATGTATAGATAGCCATCATCCTTGACTCTGCTATCTTTATTTGACATGCAGCCATTCATGACTTCTCGGAGCAGATTCTTATCTGTCACCTAATATCAAGAAAGATTACTAAATATTGCCCACAAATTGCTTCAGGCTAAATTCTGTCAACAAGAAAGCTGATAAGATATAACATCAAAGTTCAAGTCATCATAATAAAACGATAACAGATCTTGCCAAATAAGATCTACTTTGACATGCATGGTGCTATGAGGAATTTTTTTATGTTCACTATGGAGCACTTGACAATGACATTGTATGTGCATATCTTTGCATCATCATGAACTTTGAGCAATTGAGATGAGCTATAAATTATCTCAGTGTAACTGACCCCCTCCCAGGCCCCCACATTGGTGGGACCATTAAAATTTTCCAAATAGTCATAACCGTGGAAAATAATACATAGTTGAGTAGCATATCAACCACTCACTTAGTCCAACAATATCACTACACCTTCGACATGTACAAAGTTAAAGGCCCTAATAAAAGCATTTTAGTTTAGCATGAAAAATTGAGTTATATGAGTGTCTATATAATAGCAAATCCATTAAATGTTGCTTGTGGACTTGTGTTGTTGGTGAACAACCTGGAACAATGAAAAAGGGTGCACTTTTTAGTATATCGGAAGTTAACAAGTGACTACGGGTGGAAGGAGGTACCTCATAGTCTATTAACTGGATAATGTTATTCTTTCCCTTCAACCTGTTTAAATATTCAATTTCCTGGCAAAACCCATATGCAGTAGCATAATCACGACCTTTGAGCTTGATTTTCTTAAGTGCATATATTGTACAATCTGATGCAATGACTTTGTGGACCTCACTGCTTCCTCCACTGCCTATCTTTCCAAGCCTTTGATACAGCTTTCCATTCACTTTGAAGAACAAGTCAGGATCGTAATTCCTTTTACGAGGTGCCGATGCTCCTTTACTACTTGTAACCTTCCCCTGCTTCTCTGCTTTAGAAGACTCTAACTTTACATCTGAAGTTAAGTCTGTAGACAGTGGAGCCTGAGATTGTATATTAGTTACATCACCTGCAAAATCTTGCCCTTTGATTGACTTAGCATACTGAGGACAAGGATCCTTTAAAAGTTCATTTTCGCTTGCCAAGCTTCCTTCTTGCTTTCTTGACAAGTCAAATTCCTTAACCTCCACTTGGGCAACATTGCCAGAGGTAGAAGCCTGTGCTGCAAGAGCTGTCTGATCGACTAGTATTCTGCTCATTTCCTTAGTTGAAGGAAATGGTTTCTGCAACATATCTCCTTGATTTCCAAGTTGTCTATTCGCATCAAAATCTCCTAGGGATTCTTTTGCCACAAGAGAACCTCCTTGATGAGAACGAGAACAATAAGTTGTCAGGTTAAGCATAGGAGCTGAACTTGAATGGATAGATGTTGTGGTAGCACATGAGGACCCCAGAACTGAAGATTGAGTGAGGGGTTGCCCTAAAAAGTTTCTTAACTGGTATATCTGATCTTCAATAACTGTAGTTCTTTTTGCCAAAGAAGAGATCCTACCATCAGATTTCAAACTGATGTCAGATTCTGTGTTCTGCAAATGCCGGTGCTTTGACTCATTATTGACAACAGTTGATGCCACTACTTGATTGACTGCATCGCACTCCATTTCTGTCAAGGCAAGTGAACCGATATGAGACGATAAGTTCTCCAATCCAGTGGCCATTTCATCATCGGCCCCTGCAGATTAAAAGGGAAGAGGAAATACATCGCGGAGAATAGTGACAAATTCAAGAACTACACATAATGAGCAATATTTCACTTTTTTTTTGTCACAATGTCGCAAAGTATGGTGGCAAAGGAAAGCCCAGAAAAACATAAACTAGCAATTTAAAGAGCATTGCAGAACACTATGTTACTCGGACTCGGGTGTGAGTGTCAGATATGGGTATGTGTCCGACACGGGTATGTTCATTTTTTTCTAAGATTTCCATGTATTTGGAGCGTATCCCCATAGCGATGTCCGAATATGCTTCGGACACGGTGTCGGACACGGATATTTCAAGAAAAATGAAGAGTCGGAGCAATAGAACAAACATATTACCCTGGGAAGTGACATTGTTTCCAGTTAAAAACTGAACCTTTCTCTGACCATCAACATGTTGAGCTTCTAAATCCTGCACAGGGATTGGATTGTTCTCTTTTTGATCAACAACCACCTTGGGTTGATGTCGATCCACATCAAATGGGTTGAAATTTTCACCAAACGTTTTGGTGATAGTTCCCGTGATGGGAGGTGGAGTAATAGATGCATCTTCGTGAGACTCCCCAGCAATAATTTTGTCCTTGAATAACTCAGGATGACTCAACGAAACAGAATCCTGAGACTTGTTAGTATCAACATTGGCGCCCACATTTCTAGAAGCTGCACGCTGGGGAACCACCATTCTTCTAGGCATTATACCATTCGTCTGCATTGTACCTGGAAGCCCCCTCAAAAATCCTGACTTTAAATTTACGTTTGAATTACTCACATCATCTTATTAGCTAACAATAGCTAACAAAATTCATCCAATACTTCATGATTTTATTAATTGACGTCAACCATAGAATCAATATAAGCAAAATTAAGAAGACACTAAAGCCGAATAAGCACCCTAAATTTCTAGTTCCTTGAACTGAACTAAAATAGCTAAATTGAGAATAAAAATATAAAACCCTAAATAAGTAAAAAGAAATAATCCAAAAAAAATCCCAACTGAAACTAAAATTAAACAGTAACCAAGTAAAATTTTGGGTTTTTGCATAACACTAAATTTGAAGAGAGAGTACCGAGAGAGCGGTGGCGCTTGAAGGCGGCTTGGACATCACGGATGAAGCCGGGAGGGGAGGAAGATGATGACGTGGAGGATGAGGTGTCCTGATTGGGGATCGGACGGATCAGATTGGCGGGTGGTGGGACCGGAAGGTTAGCCTCCCTGTCCATGGCCGGATCTCAACGGCATTTCGAGTCTAAGGAAAATAAAATTTGTAGGCAAGAAATGGCGGGAACGGAGATTCAATCGGGTGAGGTTAGGTCCACGAGAAATAGAAAAGAATTTGAGAGGAGGGAGAAGAGAAAGAGGAAGAGAAGTGAAAGAAAGAAAGAAAGTTTCGGTTTTCAAGTTTGAATGGCTTATTATTGGCGCTCTCATTTTTATTTTTTTCCCTAAAAAATAAATAAAAATAAAATCATTGGATGTGGGCATTGGGCCTTTTTTAAGTTAGAAGGTTATAAATAATTTCAATTGGGCTTCTTTCTAAAAACTTTTGTCCTCAGAAAATACCCTTTTGAACATACTTGATTATCATTAGAGTATTTATTTAGTCTATTCGGTTAAAATCATAACTAAATAATTATTAATTGAATTGTTATTTTTTTTATTGTTAATCTAATTGAATATGCAAAATTTATTATTAATCGATTAAAATATTTTAGTTAATTTGGTCGGTTAATCGAATTTACCATTAATGAGTTAAAAATACATTTTAAAATTTTAAATTCCTAAGTTTTCATAATTTTTATAAATATAATCATTCAATAAACATTCAAATGTCAAACGTAAGTAAAAGGTACATCCATAATAAATCAAAAAGTTTATTACTTAGTTGGAGATCAAATTTTATAAAATAAAAACTCATACAAAAAATGTCAGATTAAATAAGGTTTCCTATTTTTTTTCCCTAAAAGAGAGCCACCATAGAGGTGATCAATCTTTACAAAAAAGTATTTAAATTTTTATCCTAAGAAGATCCAATCAAAAAAATTATTTAATACATCATTCAATGGGAGCATCACACATTATGAAATCGAAGTATATATATATATATATATATATATATATATATATATATATATATATATATACGAATCAACAATGAAACTCGTGAGATTATTATTTTGATTAATATCCTATTGTTAATTACATGCTCCTACTATTATTTCTAAGTGAATTCTAATATTATGTATAACGATGTAATTTCTAAACTATGGATATCAATTAAAAATGTTAAACATGTATTATCATGCATAGACCGATATTTTTAGTCTATATAACATGTTATAACTCACATATGATAATATAATTAAATGTATAAAATTACTTGTATCAAAATAACCCATCCAATCGCCAACTATTTACTGTAAGCTACTGTAAATTGGAATGCAACATTTTTTTATTTATTCTTTTTGCAAATGCATGCAGCATGCTGTGTACAGTAGTACTTAACACAATTTTCTTTTTCCTGATAATTACGTATTTGACATTGTCCTGGCAATTGCCTTCCTGTTATTGGGGATTTAAACAAAGGCAGTCCCATTTAGGGCTGAGCAAAAAAATTGAGGACTAACCGTAATGTTTGGTTTGATTTTATTGAATTCGATTCAATTTCGGTTTGGATATTAATTAGGTTTATTTGGTTCAATTCGATTTTCGGTTTATAAATTAAAAAACCGTTATTATTTGAACGGATTTTTATTTTTTAATTGATTTTTTAATTATTTTTATAATATAAAAATAAATATTTTATTTTTAAATTAGTGAAAAAAACTATAAAATAAAGATAATTTTTTTTAAAAAATTAAAAACCGATAAAATTCGGTTCGGATCAGTTCGATTATTGATTCTATTCGATTCAATTTTGGTTCGATTTTTAAAAAATCAAAATTCGTAAATTTTATCCAAAATCGAACCGTTATCACCCCTAATCCCATTTGGGTAATTTAAAGTTGGGACCCATTTTTGGTTTCTTGTTTAGATGACCCAAGTATCTACAATGGCAATCAAACGGCCTATAGTTGCCATGAACAATCTATAATGCTATATAGGGTTTTTTTATCACAAGATAGCTAAAAAAAATAAAAAATTATTTACCGAAATATCGTTATTTTCGAATTAATTTTCAAAATCCACTTATTTTTAACAAGTTGAAAAATCGCCATGGCGATTTCCCAACTATATTTTTCAAAAAAATGAAAAAATCAGTTGGGAAATCACCATCTCCTATGGTGATTTCTCAACTTATTTTTTTATTTTTTTGTATTTTAATATTAAAAATTACACGGGTATAAAAAAATTTTAAAAAAAAATCCCTTGGTTTGTTTTTTATTTTTTTACATTATATAAACTAAAATTTTATAATTTATTTAATTTTATAAAAAATAAAAAATAAATTTTAATTTCTTATTGAAATTTTAAAAAAAAATCTTATTGAAATTTTATAAATAAAAAAATTAAATTTTTTATTGAAATTTTATAAAAAATTTAATTTAATTTATTATTGAAATTTAAAAAAAATTAATTTCTTATTGAAATTTTATAAAAAATAAAATTTAATTTCTTATTGAAATTTTATAAAAAATAAAATTTAATTATTATTGAAATTTTAGGAAAAATAAATTTTAATTTGTTATTTTAATTTTATAAAAAATAAAATTTTTGATACAGAAAAAATTGAGTTTCTTTGTCTCTAAATTTAAGTATTAATTAAAGTTGAATAAATAATTACATGTTTATGCTCATTTACATTAATATTAAGCTTATAAAGTATCAATAATCCAATCAACAAATAAACCCTTTGACAACAAAATATAGTATTGATGTACAATATTTATTAATGAATCTAGACTGTTTCATATTTTTTTTTAAATTTCTAATCTACTTAAAATTACTTGAGAAAAATATTATAAATTTAAGGTTTTTTTTTTAATTTGCAATATCTAAAAGTCAGATCAATATGCATATCATTTGAAGTAATACTCAATTAGTCCCTTATTTCATTATTGAACAGTAATACAAATGGAGAAGTTATAAACATTAAATTTTAAATTCATGTCTTTATTTTTCATTTTCAGCAACCAAATTATTGCAAAATTCAACACAAATCAAAGGTTAGAAGCTTAGATCTAAAATAATCCAAAATAAAAGGATGGGCCTAACAAATGAAATTCTCTCCTATCGTCAGAAACAAAAAACAACATATTCAATAACTATTATGTAAATTGAAGAACTTACCTTGTCATTAGAGAGTTTTCTTAGGACATCAATAAATGCACCATATTCATCAAGCATGTTGAAGTTCAAGGTTTATGAGAAAAGCAAATATCATCAAACATGTTGAACTTACCTTGTCATTAGAAAGTTTTCTTATTTTTTATAAAATTTTAATAAGAAATTAAATTTTTTTTATATAAAATTTCAATAAGAAATTTAATTTTTTTATAAAAAATTTCAATAAGAATTTTTTTTTTAAATTTCTATAAGAAATTAAATTTAATTTTTTATAAAATTAAAAAAAATATAAAATTTTAGTATATATATTTTTAAAAAATAAAAAAACAAACCAAGATTTTTTTTTATACCCGTTTGTAATTTTTAAAATTAAAATACAAAAAATGAAAAAATCAGTTGGAAAATCGCTATGGGCCATGACGATTTTCCAACTGATTTTTTGATTTTTTGTGAAAAATACAGTTGGAAAATCACCATGGATTATGACGATTTTCCAACTGTATTTTTAATTTTTTTAAAAATAAAGTTAAAACATCACCATAATCCATAACGATTTTTCAACAGTATTTTTCAATTTTCTTAAAAAATTTAATTGAAAAATCGCCATAACCCATAATGATTTTCAACTGGTTAAAAAATAAATGAATTTTGAAAATTAATTTGAAAACAACGATATTTTAATAAATAATTTTTTTTTTACTATATTGTGATAAAAAAACCGCTATTTAAAGAGAGCAATAATTTATGAATGTTGCTGACAGTACCTTAAAGGATTACTAATATTTTTCACCCAATACATTGAAATATGACAAGTAACATTATCAACCACTGTAATTAATTACATACGTTTGCAGAACAATCTTTCATTACATACGTTTAAGACAATGCCGGCCAGTCTTGTTACTAAATCAAAAAAATTCAAGAGATACAGTATTGGTAATTTGCAGAACTTTATCCTAAAAGAACAAGCATGAAAGCTGTCCTGCTCCTGCTATAAGGGTGCAATGAACCTACGTTGCTCCGTCTGAAGCATATTCGGACATGAATATAGGATATGATCCCCCAAATACCTTCCAAATACATGAAAAAACTTAAAATAAATCAAACACATTCGTGTCGTACACGTACTCGTATCCGACACTCGCAACCGAATCCGAATAACACAGCAACTAACTATGAAAAAACAAAAGAATCGTGTCAATCCGTGGCTCAATTTGATCAGGGTTTGCAAATCAACCTCCATCTTATTTACTTATATCCGCACTGCAAGCAAAACAAAATTTGCATCTTTAGGTAAAAAACCAAAGCACCATTGCTGGACTAGGAATTTAAAATGATCAAAGTTGGAGAACCTGCATGTTGCCCGCCGCCTACACTGCAATTCCTACCCGCCTTTTCAGATCAGATACCGTAACAATGGTGTGTAGAACGACCACAGACAGATGTTAAATGCAGCAACAGAACACTTGGATGTATATGATTGATGATTGCACTGTAATGGAAGCCATTGTAAGTATGAACTTTGCTTATTATCTTGTAGGCTCATGGTAGGAATCGAGAACATTAGCACTATCAGTTAATCTGAGTGTTGAATTATTTGAATGCTGGAGACATGCACATTCTGGCAAAGGATATGTGTATAATGAAGTTTTTCTGTTGAATTTTTTAACTCGGGGCACCATCATCCCCTTTCGATCACTTTCTGCGAGCATTACTTCCATCTCATCCTTAAAAGCTTTCCAACTGCAAAGTGAGAACATAGATGCTCAGTGACAGAAGAACATACATGTTGGGCTCGACAGATCCTAAGAAATAACTATAGAAACCTAAAACCTATGTTACTCGGACTCGGAGGTGAGTGTCGGATATGGGTATGTGTCTGACACGGGTATGCTCAATTTTTTCTAAATTTTTCCATATATTTGGAGGATCGTACCCTCATACCCATGTCCGAATATGTGTCGGACATAGGTGTCGGGCACCAATACTTAAGGGAAAATGAAAAGTCGGAGTAACATAGCCTAAAACTACTCCATACTCCTAGGATATATTCAACCTACTGCTATTTATACAAACTCAAAGCTCAAGTCTCAAGTCCAATATCCTTGAACTTTATCATTCTTGCCCATAATCCAACATGGTTTCAGTAACAAGGTGTTGTTACCTATGTTACTCGGACTCTGGTGTAAGTGTTGGACACGGGCATGTGTCCGACAAGGATATGTTCAATTTTTTCTAAGATTTCCATGTATTTGAAGGATCGTTGGAAGATCATATCCTCATACCCATGTCCAGATATGCGTCGGACATGAATGTCGGACACAAGTATTTCAAGAAAAAATGAAGAGTCGGAGCAACATAGGTTGTTACTCCAGAAGTTGAGAGGATAATACCTGATACCCATGTCCTGAAGCAGAACCACAAGCTTGCGTTTATCGGGCTTAATAGTCTTTGCATGTCCACCAAATAGGAACCTTCGGTGGCCCATCAAAAAATGTGGAAAGTTTCCACCCTGGGTTGTCACAAACACCTCACTAAACAAGCTTACTGTGTAGTCTAAAGCTGCCAGCCTTGAAGAATATCCCTATCAAAGAGAAATAGAGGATGTTAAACAGATGTTGTAAGGGTTTGCTTCTTTAAAGGATAAAGTAATTTATCAATATAAGTCAAACTTGTTCTAACATCAGTCATTTTGGAGGTCATTCAGTTGACTTGTCTGCACCGTCAACTAGCCAGGGTGCAAACGCAAAAGCTAAATAGATTCAACGAAGTAGGCAACCAAAAAGGAAAAAACACTTTGTTTAATTCTGTTAAATGACAAGTGGACAAACCCAAATGAACCTTCAAGATGCAGCTGGATATTCCATTTTCATAAAGAAAATCTGAAATATAGAGAAAGATTAACATTGTTGCCTAAGTTCTCCATATAATTACTGTTGCTAAAGGAGTAGTCCACTGCTTCGTTTAGTTAGAGACAGAGTAAAGAGAAAATAAGCAGAAATTTTCCCTTTTTTAAGTCCCCATCTATTATTAAGCAGCCATTCCTATGTCTCTAAGCTAGAAGTATATCAAAAATTTCATTGAAGGAAAAACTTTTATATACTATGTTACTCAGACTCGGGTGTGAGTGTCGGACACGGGTCTGTTCAAATTTTTCCTAAATTTTCATGTATTTGGAGGGTCCTTGGAGGATCATATCCCCATACCCATGTCTGGATATGCGTCGGACACAGGTACTTCAAGAAAAATGAAGAGTCGGAGCAATATAGTTATATTATAACGGCTTAATGCAGGTCATATAAATAATGATGTGATGCTAAGTGCAGTTATTATAGCAATTAAAAAAAGCTTGAACAACTTGGTCAATATATCCAACTACTACTCTATAAATGCTGTTAATAAGAGCAAATACATGCTAAGGATTTAATCAAGGGAGAGATCAGGCTAAGACATGTAGAACTGGAACTAGTAATTAAAGGTTCAAAATTTACTGTTTCAGTTGAACATTAGCTCTTCGTAAAAAAGAAAATCTGCTGCTCGTGTTCATCCGAGTAGTCGGAATATAGAATGACAGAACTGTTAATTAACTTTTTGGCAAACTAACTAAATTACAGGAGAAAAATCCACACTATGCCTCTTTCAAACAACTTTAAACCTGAAATACTGCAAGAATGTAGCACAGCATTTACCTCAAAAGGAGCAAGCTCATCAGGTGTAGCAAGAGACTCCTTTGTGTAAAGAAGGGGAAACATCTTTAGGAAAGGAGCAAGATGTTTTTCAGCCTGGTAAATTTTCCCTGAGGCTAAGTAAATTGAAGTGTTGTTGTCAAATCCTGTACCACGTAGCATCAGTCCAACCTATGCTGACAAGAAAAACATTGTGCAGAAAGAGTTATTATTTGCCAAAAATGGAAGCACATTCTCACTTTCAGCTTTCATTTCACGAAGATAATGGTAAAGGAAGAAAGATCTGGTCTAATGCTGCTTGGTGCTGAAGTCAGCTAGTCAATTTAGGAAAGAGATTCAAGTACCAAAAAACATAAGCTATACCAAGAAATGTAGGAAGAATATATGACATAGCGAAGCCTAAGCCTAGTCCATGGTTCTTTATTCTGGATTAGGCTTAGGAAGAATATAACAAGAATTGGTATGTATGACTTTATTCTGCCTTTCCGTACTATTTAGGGTTATTTTACTTCCATGGATCATTTGGTTTTCCAAACAGCTTCAAAGTTCAAACCAGGACTGGCTTCCTTACACCCTTGTAGCACGTCGAACTAAAAAAATAGATAAAAACACTAATAGAATAAGGTGAAGAGATCATAAAATTGTATTGCGAATGTAAGTATAACACTATAGCCTTTACTTTAAATAGTATCGTTCCAAAGCCCCAAAAAGTATTGAATGAAATATTTAATAGATTACAATAGGAGAAAGCAACAAAAAGATTCAAGTTTTATTAGGTACCTCCACAGGGGTTAGAGGACATTTTCCTTCAACTCGATTGAGAGCAGGTTCAATGATACGATCTTTTCGTTTAAACTTCCCCTTCCACCCTTTTTCTCTAAATGAATCCATTTCAAGTTTTTCGGTCTCTCCTCCATCATACACACAGTACGAGAAGGCCACCATATCCTAAAAATTGAAGAGGGACAATTAATCATCACGTAAGGTTTCTTTGGGAATGAATAGCTTGCTTTAGGAAAGGTAAAAAAGGATTAGCACCATACCTGCTCAAACCTGAGGTGGACAGAAACATATTTTCCCCCAGTCCTTGAGCTCCTCTCAATCATCCTATTGACTAGTTTCTCAGCAAGTGTTGATATTGGTAGAGAGAACTTCAACGCTTTATAATTGGCTATGCATCTTAGCAACTGAATATGAGGTGGGACATTCATTGACAATCTATTAGCAAAGGGTGCAATGCGGATAACCCTGCATCAAACATATAACCATCACAACAAATCAGAAGTATGCTTCAACAGAGTTTATATTATATATAAAGTACTAAAGGTGTTAAAATACACGGAATAAATGTCGTTTTTTTTTTATTCAAAAATCTGCTCACTTCAATTCACAGCTTGCTAATACAGTTAACATTTCATTGTAATAAGAGAAAAAGAAAAATCCATTTTATTAATGACAAAATTAGATGTAGAAGATATGGTATGGCACATACCGTTGATCCCTCAAAATGGGTTGAACAACTCCCAAGTAATAATTTACAGGAGCCCAAGCTTGGACACGGAGATTAGGAATATTGGAAATGTTGTGATCATATCTTTCCATCAATGCTTCGGGTAACTCCCTAACCACGTCTACATATCCTTTAAGGTTATCTATGAAGCGATCCTCATCATATACATCCCCAAACAGACTGGAAAACAGTTAAGTTTTTAAGAATCAGGTTCTCAATATCTTTCAGTTAAATTTGGAGAGAATGAGTCAATGACAGTATACCTGGGATCTCTCCAGACACTGTTGAGTTCAAACTGAGGAATAACTAGTATTGCATTTAGGAGTCCAGCTACAGCCACTGCATTGCATATCTAAAGAAAAAAAATGTAATAATGTTTACATCAGAAGATGGAACAAATATTTTTGACCTATCAGATAAGCAATAGGAAACCATAAGCTTTATGTGACATAGCAGAACCATATGTGGTACTCAGCTTTCAAATAGGGAAGCATCAAGCACATCTGTTAAGTTTAAAAAATAAGTAAAAGGACAGCTGAGAACCAAAATGTATGAATCTAGTAAAATAAAATAATAGCATACCGCAGAGCGTTGTTGATTAAGACCACCATTAGCATCAACGATCAAGTAACTGCTAGAACCAGGGGACTCTGAAATTCAGAAGAAATATTAAGTTATCATACAAAACCGAGCCCATTTTATCTCCTTTCAAGCATTAGCACGTCCAACAACCTAGACCTCGACAAAGACTATAAAGTATCCGCTAGGGTGGGGTTAAATGAAGTCTAATGACTGATTTTCTCAATGACCAGAAAACATAAAACTTATATAAACACAGTGATAATAAATTTTAAGCTCCTACCCCACCCTTCACTTGTTATCCCTAACATGTAGGAATAATCATGCAACAGCTGCTCCAATATAAACAATTCTTTGAAGAAACTGAAGTATCATAGAACTCTAAGAGAAAAGCCATCTCAGTATGAAATTACCCATTATGCTACTTCTGTACATGGAGAAATGATTTCTAGCCGTTGAATTTGGACAAGGTTTTTGTACTTTCAGCCTTCTTTTGTATTTCCACACAGAGGACAACTGCAGCAAGAAGAAGCATATTATCTCAGCTTATTGCAGAAATATCTCATGTTCGGATCCTATTAAAGGGACTGAAACCTTAAGTAGAAACGCCAAGACAGCATGATACATTTCTTTTCAAATTCAATGTCTCTTTTGTAGCAGGGCCAGGGTTTTAAAAAGCGGTGGCGTCGCGGTGTCGCGGCCGCTATTTCGCGGTAGCGGCACCATCCGCCACCGCTAAAGGCTTAAATAACGGTGTGAAAAAATTTCACACCAATAGCGGCCGATCGCGGCCGCGAATATCGGGTTAACGGAAAATAGCGGCCGTAACGGCACGTTATTTCCGCTACACCGTTACACATTCAAAAAAAATCTTGCTCTAAAATCTAAATTTCAAACACAGTAACCGACATTTGAGACTTGAGAGAAGAACAAAAGCATTTTTTAGCAGAACAAAAGAACTCAGCAGCACTACAAGACAACTGACAGAATTTTTTTTTTTTTTTAATCAAATTCAAAATCACACACACTTCACAAAAACTTTTTTATTTACGGAGAAAAAAAACTGAAAAAGTAAAAAAATAAGCCAAACTTAAATATTGTGTGTACCTTTTTTATTTTCTTATTTCTACATTTGTATGAACCATTGTGTTTTTGAGGTTCGTGTGACTCGATTGTGGGAGTGAACCCATGGGCCATGGCAGCAGGTTGAACTTGAAGGTAGGAGGGAAGAGGCTGAGAGCCAAAACAGGGCTGACTGGCGGCAGGCGCATTATAGGAGGGCGACGACGCGTGGGTGGGTTGAAGCTTGAAGGCTGAGGGGAGGGAGGCTACTGGCTGGGTTGGGGCAGGTTGCTTGTGTCTGTGAGAGAGGCATAGAGCAAAGAGGAAGAGCTTGAGCTTGTGTGAGTTGTGAGTTGTGAGCCAAAATTAGTCACTGTGAGTGAGATAGTGATGAGATGAGATGACAATAGGTAGAGAATGGAAGCAAAGAACTGAAGAAGACATGAGAAGGAAAAGCTTGGAGAGAATGAAAAATTAGGATTTGGGCATTGAGGAATTTTGGGGAAGGAAATCTCGGGTGGGGCTACTGGTTAATGGTAGTGACTGGTTGGGTCTATTTGAGTGACCCAACCCGATTGCATTTTATTATTAATTTTTATTTAGGGAGAAATATTTTAGGAAAGAATTAAAAAAAAAAAATTAGGGAAAATTTTTAGAAAACTTTCGTAGAAGTGGATTTATTAAGAAAAAAAATTAAGAATTTTAATAAGGGTAAGTTTTGTATAATTTGGATAAAATAATTAAAGTTAAATAATTATATATTGATTTATTACTTATTAATTTATAATTTTATATTTGAATTTGAGTAATAGCTTTTTCGTTTTGACATTTGTATTGTTGTTAATTTTTTTTATTAGATTAGTTCTTATTTTTTTTTGTGTAATTATATAACAGTTGAAAATGTCATTCATTATATAGTAAATTGAAAGTAATTGTGATAAAAATATTGAATCAATTAATGTGTCAAAAAATTAAATTACTTAATAAATCGAACATTTGTGATGGATGCAATTTTAAATCATTATATTTTTAAGTTTGTAATATTATTAAATATGAATGCTTGACTTAACAAAAGATCATAAACTGTTATAAATTATTTTAAAAATCATTAAACAAGAGATTTTATAATTATAACTATAATTATTATATTTTATAATAAATTGTGCAAAATTTAAAAAAATTCACGACCGCGACGACCGCAATGACCTCGATAACATCCGTTAGATCCGCAACCGCGATAAACGCGACGCGACCGAAAAAACGACCGCGACCGCAATTTAAATCCCTGAGCAGGGCTTTCTATATGGAGTTAAAACAACAAATAAAGAATGTCAAATTAGCTCCATCTAGGTCACTATCTTGTTATGATGAAAACCTAGAGTGATCCTTTTCAAAAAGTTGAGTTTGATATCTCTGTTGTAACCAACACTAGCCAAGTATAATAAAGTATAAATGGAGAAAAAATAAAAAGAAGGTTTTGATTTTAGGCATAAGTTGAAAAAATGCAAAATTTCTTATCAACACAGAGTTCAAAACTCCATTAATCAACTTATCTTAAAGTCCTTTCTTTTTCCCATCAAGCTTCTTTGCTTTCTCATTTCATGATCAATTTCCATTCACTGCCAATTTCTGCTTTGTCCAAGAAACCCAATTATTTTATGATAAACTTTGTCTTATATCTAATCAGCAACCAATTAGAAAGGAACACTCAAATAAGGACTTGCTAAACAACTGATCATACAACTCAAATCTGAACCTTTAAATGAAAAGAATTATGATTAAAAAACACCATTTAAACTTAAAGCCAAAATTTTCAAAAAGTAATTTACTAAAAAAAAAAACCCTCCATTCACATAAAAATTAAGATCCTTTCAAAAATATAACCTTTATAGTCTAAAATCTAGCAATCAGCTTCATCATCATCATAAACAACAAATGCAGCAATCACTAGCAAGGAAAAAATTAAAAGAGAGTAAAAAATAAGAGAGAAGTTGAAGAAGAAGAAGAAGAAGAAGAAGAAGAAGAAGAAGAAGAAGAAGAAGAAGAAGAAGAAGACCTGAAGAGCAGAAGCATTATCAAAGCGAATATCATCCCAAAGCCTTTGAAAATTGTCATGGCTACGATACAGTGATCCAGGAATAGGAGCGTAGCCTAAAAGCCCAGAAAAAGGACCGACACACATGAGCAAGCCGGAAACGTACAAAAGTGGCAGCAGCAACAAGTACCGGAGCTTCCGCCGGAAGTTCAGGCCAGAACCAAGGTTTTCACGGCGGACTAAGGAATGGGTCTTGGAACGCAGTCGGCGGCGGCACTGAGACAAAGACGGAGCAAGACGCGGCTGCTGCGGCGGCGGCGAAGGAGGAGGGCTTGGAGAGTTGCTGTTGGTTCCGCTACTGCTCTCGCTGCTGTAGCCATTGCTACCACTGTTGTTGTTGTTGTTGTTGTTGTTGCTATTGCTCTTGGGATTCATGGCAGTGGCAATGTGAGCTGCCATGCAAAGAGAAACTCAGAGAAAAGAAACAAAGATGATTTCTTTTTCTTTTTTCTGTTTGGTTTTTTTGTAAAAGTTCTGTCGGCGTCTGAAACTGGAAAGAGTGTGGACTGATTTGAACATTTTTTTTTTTTTTGTTTTCCATTTCCACTGAGATAACAGAGAGAGAAGCTTGGCTTTTAGTTGGCGTGGCTTCAACCGAGCTGATTTGATGCTAATAATAGTTTCTTTACAACTTTTTAAGATATTAAAATTTACTAAGCATGAATAGTAACTCTCTAAAAGTTTAGTGACTTAATAAAATTTCCGATTTTTTTTTTAATAAAATGGATTTATCCAAAAATAAATAAATTTGAAATTTTTACAAAATATCAAAATTATTCATAAGAATTTAACATTAACTCAGCTTTTTTTTTACAAGAGATCAAGATATCTTATTAACTAATTAATTATACATCAATAATATCATTAAAGAGTAATTGTATGTAGAAATTAACTTCCTGATAAATTTGACAAAACTTGTTTTTTATTAAGAGAAGTTATCTCATTTTCGTCAATAAAATTTTTATATTTCGGATTATGATACATACTTTTTATAATATATTTAAAAATTTTAAAAAATAAAATATGAGATAATCTTTTAATCATATTTATAAAATTAAAAAATTTTACTTTCAATATATAAAAAACAAACTTTTTTTAATCAATTAATTAATAATTGAACTCATATAAAATTAATCAACTTAAATGTCTTATACTAAAAGAAATGTAGTGTAGTAGCTATAAATTATAATCATAGCTTGAGACTTTTTAATTCAAAGCCAATCACAAACAATGATTAATTAACGTATTAATGTAATATTATTAATTAACGTCTTAATGTGATATTAAGTGGTTAGATATGTGTTTTTTTTTTATATGTAAAGTTTGTAAATTAAACTATTAAAAGGATTTGGTTAATGAATATTTATAAGTAAAAAAAATAATTAAATTATTATTATTTTTTAAAAAAATTACCTTTACTGTATTATTTTCATTAAATTTTAAAAAATAATATATTAATTTTATTTTTTAATATTACGTTAGTAATATTAGACTGATTTATATTTATATTTATATTTACCTATTAAAGAAATAGAACCTGTTAAAATAAGAGAGAGGGTGAGGCCGTGAGGGTGTTAATCAGGGTGGGCAAAACGGCTACAGCCGTCAGCATCCGTAATTGTGTGTTCCGATAAGTATCTATTTTAAGTAAAACGAAATGGTATCATTAATGTACTGTTTTAATTTTTATATTAATTTGTATCAATCGTATTGATTTATATCGGTTAATATCAGTATATATCAGTTTGTATATTATATTATATTATTTTTTATTTATTTGATTGTCTTAAATTAATTTTTAGTTTTTTTATTATAATTATTTTTATTTTTTTATAATTATATTTAAAAATAAATATTAAATTAATCTTTTAAACTTAATTAATAATAACTTTTTTTTATATTTTTTATATTATTCTATGTTTACTAATTTTGGATATTAAATATTTATAATTTTATATTTACATATAAATATATATTTTATGTAAGTAATTGATGTATATTTGCATGTGTATATGATATATATTTTATTATGAAACTTGAAAATATGTTTTATATATGGATTACACCGTCAGTGGACTTTTTTAACTTCACAAGCGATGTTCACACGCTTTCGTAACTTTTCATACGATTTTTCCTTTTACAAACCGACCGTCGGATTTAATAATATAATCGTACTCGTCGTGCATGTAAATTTTCGAATCGATTCGATATTCTTATCATATCGATCGAAAAAACTATATTTTTCAACATATATTTAACGATTGAAAGCTTTTTACGTCAGAACGAATAGTTAAACATTTTTAATTTTCTCGAAACTCGACATGCATGATCTACGTTAATAGAATACGAAATACGACGGTCAGATTAAAAAAATATAAATTGAATGAAAAGTTATGAAAGCATGTGAACACCGCTTTTAGTGTTAAAAAAATCTACTGACGATGTATCAAATAATATATAAAAAAATATCAATAAACTCGAAACAGTATTTCAAAATACATCAATATCAACACGTATTAATGTCAGAATTAAGAACAAAATTCGATTCGTCCACTGGGTATTGATTTCCTTTGTTTGGACGGTTGTACCCTCTCACTCATTAGGGATTGACCATAATTAACCTCCTTTTTACAGTACTGTCCCTTTAGGCACTTTTTAGGGACCAGACCAGACCTTTAATGGCTCCACCGTCCACTGACTTCACACTTCAAATTCAAATGGAACTTTCTCCTCCATTCGTAGTGGGATCCTCATTCCTCACCCTACTAGATCCTTCTATACTATACTGGGATTTTATCTTGTGATTCTATTTTTATTTTAAAAATTAAAAGTTCATTTAGATGGACAGTTAGATTAATTTTGATAAGATTGAAAATAACAGTGACAGTAAATTTAGTTACGGTAGATATAATTAAAATCAATGATGTGATATGTATAAAAACAAAGATAACGATGAGATGAAAATAAAAAAAATTACCATTAAAGACATCAATATAAAAATGTAATGATAAATTATTTTTATGTATATTTTAATAATATTTAAAATTTTAACATATATTATTTTATATACTTATTTATACAAGTATTATTAATTAATTATTATACAAGTATATAATTTTTTAAATAAATAATTTGAAAGTTTTTTATTATATTAAATAAATAAATAATTTAAAATTTTTAAAAAATTAACAAAAAAAAATAATTAAAAAAAAAAAGGAGTAAAGTGAGAATTTCACTTTCACCAAAGCGTCCAATAAACTCATTAGACTCTTTTTCCTCCGGTCTCCAACTAGAGGGGCAATGAAATTGAACACCAATTGAATTCCACCGCACATCCACCAATTGGATTTCACCGCACTGGACGTGCGGAGGAATCCATATGAGACCTGACAAAAAAAAGAAATTTAAAGTTGGGCTACCCTTCTTAAGAACTACTCTTCTTAGGATCAAAATTTAAGTATATTAATTTGATTTTGACCAAACTCATAAGAATATCAAGACAAAATCTAGTGTTTGTTGGGTGAGAAACCCATCTTTTAAGATTAAACCCTTCATTTTTTTCAAATCCACAGATACTGATTGAAAAATGCTTTTGTCCAATTATAAAAGAGAAATTAATTCAAATTTTTTTGAACCGAATTCAAATAATTTACAAACACAAATGTGTTGTTTACATCTTCTATTCTCTTTTTATTTCTTTTAAATCCTTTATTTAATTATTTATTGACTTGATTATTTCACTAATAATTTTTCATCGTATTTAATGTGGACAAAGGCAAATGTTGGTAATGAAAAAGGGCAAAATGGTCAAATAAAAAGAGCAAAAGATGTGCCACGTGGAACAATCATATGGAGTAATCTGTAACAATCTATAAAATAAAAAGACATTGAAAAGGAGGAGCCGAAAACTCTCCTTGACATCCGCTCTATCCAATTTATTGGGATCGCACGATCAGTGGCTGTATTTTTTATATTTACTGATTTACCCTGCTGTTTGAGAATGTTTTTTTTTTTTTAACTCTGTGAGGTCATTTCCGTAAATTTAAAGAAATGATATTTGTTTAAAATATCTATTTTAGATTCCGTAAGCAAAGGGTAAGCTTATCATCATATTATTATTCTTATTTTTTCTTTATAGTATGAAAAGATGCGAACTTTATCTTATATAAAAAATTAAAAAAACTAAAATTTCACACTCACAATGCAAGTGGCAATATATTTTTTTAAAAAAATAATAAATTATGTTTAAAAAAAAAATTGTAAGTGGATAATTTTTGTGAGTAGTTTTTAAAAAAAAGGATATTTTTTTAAAAATAAATATGTAATTTTTTATACAAAATTATTATATAAATATTAAAGTACATAATTATTTTTTATTTTTTAATATTTAATAATTTTTAAAATATTTTTATCAATTAAATTGATTTCATTTGATTTAGTAACATCAACATAATTATTTTTTTTTAATAATATATATAGATGAGTTGTAAAATCGTGTAGCCTACTCAATTTAAAATTTTAAATGCTCATAACTTATATAAAAACAAAAGAAATAAAAAATGGGTTTTGACTACTAATCTATTGTCAACCAAAATCTTTATTAATTATTCACATATTGGCTTAAAATAATTATATATTTTTTTATCCTACATCACTATGACGACCAGAAACAACAAATATAGATGCACGAAGCGACCTCTATTACAACATTAGCTGCACATCAGTCATATTATAACTACGTCTCGTCTGGGGCAATTGTTGGGCTCAAATTAGCCAAAGCCCACCGAAGCAACCCACAACCAGACCTGATCCTCTAACAGACCCAACAAACTCCAGTAATAAAATAAAATACACCTGTCGAAATTATAAACACTCTAATCACTGGATATAAATAGATGAGTGAAAACTAGAGATGATAAAATCCGATCCAACCGAATCCGTTCCGAATAGAGAGATTTTTTTTTTTTTTTGAAGAGCGGGGGAAAGTGGAGCAGGACGATTTTAGTAAATGCTTGCTCCACTCCGTCTCGACTTTTGAAGTTACTATCTTACCCCTTAAAATATTTTATATTTTTTCTTATATTTTTAGATATATACTAAAATCATATATTTATATATTAATATTTTATATTTATATTTATATTTATATATACTTTTAGTATATATATGTATATTATATATATTAAATAATTTTATATACTAAAATTATGTTTATGAATAAATTATAATATAAAATTTTAAAATATTAAGTTAAAAATAATTAATAAAAATTAGGGTGTTACGGAATGTAACACCGTAGAACAGTTATGGGGTTTATCAAAATCCAAGCACCAGCTCCAGCCCCCTCATTGTCTTTTCCAATTATAAAGCAAGAATGAATGAAGAATTACACACATGAATTTCACTTTTATAGCTGGGCAAAAGCATTTTCCAACCAGCCCTATGAAATGGCTCAAGAGCATATAAGACACCCAGCACCATCAACAACTTTTCTTTGGGTTCATTTCGTACATAAGCTCAGTAACTATGCTGTTTCCAGATATGGGGTTTGAGTTTGACTGACCATTCGGTAAGGATTCAGATTGAAAAGGCAAAAAATGGTCCATTGGCATTCAATTCTAGAGTTTTATGGGCAAGTCTGGGGTTAAAGCCAATATTTGAAGTGGACAAAGTCGCCCTTTGGCAGATGAAACCGGCGGACCATTGGTGGCGATACACCCTAACATTTGACTCGATGATCAACATGTTAGATTTGAATCCACTTTCCCCCAAATAAAAAAGAAATCGTAACGAATGGAAAAAACAGAAGAGGATGAAATACTGCAGCATCCGACAGGATACTAGCAGTACAAGCAAGAGCTATGGATGGTTATGGGCAATACGAATAACTCTAACCAATATTACTCATACTCGGGTGCGAGTGTCGGAAACGGATATGTCGAAATGCATCAGATACATGTGTCGGACATGGATACTTCAAGAAAAATGAAGAGTCGGAACAAACTCTAACTTCTAATTCTTCCTATTTATTTGCTATAGTAACTAGTTGGTGGCAAAAAAAAAAAAGCAGCAGCACTACAAAAAGACACACTAACTAGTCCATCCATAACATTAATGGTCTATAAATTATATAGCTCTTATATCATTTTCTTTTGAAAAACAAAAACGTTATCAGCTATGGTCTACACTTAAGAGTAAAAGCACAATCATACTAAGAAAATGGATCGATAATTAAAGGAGGTGATAACGAGTTTTCTCACTCCGATAACAATGAAGTTTTCAGCATTCAAAAGGCTCCCACCCTGTCACGGGGAATCAGGCGAAGTTCAGAACCATGTTTGAGGAAGACATTTCCTGCCAAAGCCAATCAAGTTTATGTAAACATAAATAGTAAACAACATTGTGCAAAATGTTTTCATAGTTGTAACTGCATAATTCAACATAAAGTACCACAAAGGTACGATTACCATTCCTTTCCTTTTTCCAACAAATTTACTGGCTTAACTACAAACTGACTAGCTATTGCTATGAATGCAGCCTTCATGCGAGAAGATTGGACTCGCTAAAATAACAGAGGATGGACAGCAGACATAGTATACCGAGCTAAATGGTAATAATGGTAAAATAAAGTACATTTTAGGTTTTGGTATTAATGAGAAAGTGAGGTACTTACTATTCTTAGGCTATTCATCCACCATAAATGTAAGACATTGTAAAGACAAATTAGAAAAGCAAGGACATGACTGAAATTCACATAATGAAGCTTTTGTGAAAGTCCGGAATAACAGAAAATAACTTACAGTCTTGCAGAGGAATGCCAGTCTGCCTAAATGATATGTAAATATATTCATAATTCTCTTCGGCATATCCTAAACTACTATTATACACTGGATTCTCCAAAAATAAAAATGCAGATACTTAGTTAAAAGCCAGCTTGGATCTAATTTGAAGTGCAAAATTTAAAGAAAAAGGTAAAATACAATGAGACTCGATAAACAAGAGCAAATAAAGTGAAGCTATAAAACAATAAAACTAGTTAACAAAGAGTAAGTGTCAGCACACCTGCACTTTGCTGAGGATTGATTCCCACACCATCTGCATTCAGAAAGAACATATAATTCAATAAATAGTATATAATTTAGGATGTAGATATTTAGATATCAAACATCATAGATTTGACATGTCTGTCTCATTATAATTATATATAAAATTCATATTTGTCAATGTAGATTGAACTAGGCTTATTAAGAAAAAAGATGATAGAAATGAGGGAGTCAAAGCTGCTTATAAAGGTCTAACCATGGCATAGTTTAGATTTCACAACAATTTAATTCATTTTTTATGTTATTTTCATTATTATCAACTAGCGTCTTGCACACTCAGGTAACATACATAGTTTATGAAAATAATAGTTAAAAAGTAAACATAAAAAGAGAAGAAAAAAAAGTTATTTAGAGCTGCACAATTTATTTTTAGGTTGTTTAAAAAGGCAAAAAAAAAGAAGATCTGAGAGTTGATTATATAAACAACATTCAAATATGAACTAAATAACTAACGCCCAAACATTATGTAATTTTTCATTGTTTTGTTTAGGTTTCTTGTAAATTTGAAACTGAGTTGGTCTCTACCAACTCGGGTTCTCTCTTTATATATTACTTAGGATATCTAATTGATTCCAGATCCATTTTGATGAGCTCCAAAAGTCAATAGATCCTTATCGAAACCAGGTCTCATAAACTATCATGAATACTAACAGATCCAAAGTTCAACCAAAAGAGAAGGCTCCATTTCAAACATGGAGAACTTTATTCAGAAGTTTTTAATGGATTTCTCCAGACAATACGGTATATTTTCATTATCTTCACCAGCAGGATATTTTTACTGATCTAAAAGAACAACGATATGTAAACAGTCTAAAAGTAAGTCTCAAGGATGGAAAGGTGCCCGTCTATACGACTCCCTCACGTCATTACAAGTCAATAAGACCTTTGCCCTGTAAATTGACTATCTAGGTTCACCTAGGAAGAAAAATGACTGCATATTGAAAAACAATGCATAGCCTTTAACCATAGACCATGAATTTCTCATGCAATTAACACAATGTTTCCAACCACTAATAAGCATATACTAACAAATGCCGAGTTGGGAAACAAGGACATACAGCAAAGAACAAAAAAAAATAGCCCAACTTCATAGAAAATTTATAAACAAATTACACCAGACAAAAATTTGAAGACAAATGAGATTTTTTATTTTTTTTATATATATATATATAAAAAGCATACTCTATCTGTCCAATTCTATCAAATTATAAAACCTAATCAACTATTTTGATCACGTAATTTTCATCATATGATGACCTTAAAATAGTTTTTACTAAAATGAATTCATCCTAATTCACCTCATTTATTTTGAAATTCTTTTTCTTTTCTTTACAAAAATAGGCAAATTCGCTAATCTAAGACAGTTTCCACCTCTAAACTCTCGAATTCTTATTTAACAAATACCGTTTATAATTAATTAACTAACTGAAAATCACACGAAAAAGAAAAGGAAAAAAATAAATTAAATTAATACTTAAATAGAAACAACAACAAAACAAAAAAAAAAAGTAGGAGGAAAGAATTAATTTACCGTTGGTGATGATAGCGCTAGTTTGTGGAGGGACTTTAAATTCCTCGGCTGCGAATTTCAAGACAGCTGTAAACGGGGCTGCTTCAGGAACGCTAAACCTGAAATTTCGAAAATTATATAAAAATAAATCGAGATTAATAACCAAAATTTGAAAGAACAAAAATATAAATCAAGCGCTCGAACAAAAAAGAAAAATATATATTTTTTTTGGAAAAAGAAAACTCACACTTTGAAAGGGAGCTTTGGATCGGAGGTAAGAGTGACTTTGAAAGACACTTTTCCACCACTCGCCATTTCTCCCTCTTTTTCTTTTCTCAGATTTCTGAAATTGTTTCGAATATAGAGAGAGATCCGATTATATATATTTTGTCAGATAGAATATATATATATATATATATATATATATATATTTTTTTTTTTTTAAATCTCGCGTGTTTATAAGGCAAATTGTTGTATAATAAAATATGAAATATCATTACTAAAAAAAGAAAAAGAAAAATGGACTTGAAATGGGCTTGGGCCCTTCAATAGATGGTCCAATATTTATCAAATTAGCAAGGTCTTCTTGAGTCTTGACCATGACTGATGCCTGTCACTGGCCTTAACGAATTACATATTTTGAGCAATAAATTAGAAGTTAGTTTTTTAAACACCCATAATCAAATTTTTTAATTTCATAAATAAATTTTAAAAAATGTCATATATCTTAATTCTTTTTTAATTCTTTTTTTATATAATAAATTATTCTATTCACCGTTAGTAAAGTTTTTTTATATTTTACAAGCAGAATTAACAGTACCACACATATTTCTTAGAGTATATTTATAAAATAAAATAAAAAATAAAACATATGACAGTTTTTTAATCCTGTTTATGAAGTTAAAAATTTCATTGTCAATATCTCAAAGACGAATCTTTTTAATATATCCTAAAAGAATGTGTTACATAATTAACTCGCTTGTGAAATTTAAAAACTGAGATAATTTCTCATAAATTAGTAATGTAAGATAATTTTATTTAACAATTAACAAAGCTTTACTATCTTTGCAAGTTGCAACTCAATTTTCACATTTTTGGATCAATTTTTAAAATGGAAAAGAACTGTGTATCTCAAAATAAAAAATCAATGCATAAATTTTATGACTATCATAGAAACATTAAAGCCCAAAACAAATTTGTTATTTGGTCAAGATCACCAAAGCCCATAAATTTCAATCTTCACTTCAAATCTTCAATCAATAATGTTCACAAGAAAGTAGGGAAGAACAGTCGATCGGTTTGGTCTAAAAAAATCGAAAATCGATTTAATCGATATTTTTAAAAAAGTAACCGAAAATCGACTTAATTGCACAGTAAAACCGACCTAACCGAATTGATTTAATTCGGTCGATTTTGTCGGTTATTTCGATTAATGACTAATGGGTTTAATTAATAGGTTGGATTTGGTATTATTTGGTTGGGTTTGGATAATTAATGGGTTTATTAAATTTATTGGGTTTGGATATTTGGGTTGGGTTTGGTCCATTTGGATAAATTTATATATATATATATAAAATTATATATTATAAATATATTTAAAAATATATAAATATAATATTAAAGATCGGTTAATTCGGTTGGTTCGGTTACTCATAACATTAACCGAAGACAGACCGATTTAACCTAAAAAACCGACTAAAATAATCGAAACCGACCTAACCGACCCGTTTTAACCGAATTGGATTCGGTCGGTCGATTATCTCGGTTATAACCGAGATATGCTCTGCCCTACAAGAGAGTGGACGAGGAAAAGGAAAAGGAAAAGGAAAAGAATTTAATTTAATTATGCTAGAATTAACCATTGCAGTTATTTCATTTTTGTTTTCTCAAGTAGAAGAAAATTAAAAAAATGACTCATATTTACAAATTACAACCAATTTTAAACATTTAAGTACCAAAAGATAATTAACAGTCATGCATCCTTTGCCATGTTAGAGAAAAAAAAAAAATCATTGTACTATTTCCCGAAACAAAGATGGTTTTTCTTAGAAAATGATCCACAGGTTAGCAGTTAATAGCAGTGCAAGCATAGCAGACCACCACCTTCCTATCAATGGGTTTAAGCCATTTGCTTTGTTGTTGCAGACAAGCTTGCGATCATGGTAAGAGCATACTGTTTGATTCCTGAAATGAACAATAAACTTTTAATTCATAATTATGGTTATTTAAAAGGAGATTAGCTACTAATATTCCACTCCAAGTATGTAAAAAGAACATGTAAAAATGAGAACTTAAAATACTCATGAAAATAGCTTTGAAAAGGGTTATTGATCAATAGGATCTATATTACCCGTATTCTTTATTTTTTTTAAAGTATTCGTATTAACATTTAATGTTCGACTCATATTCGGATATAGATATAAAGTATGATCCTTCAAATATATTAAAATTTTTTTTAAAAAATGAATATACCCGTACCTGACATAAATTCGTATCGAACACTCATGCAAAAGACTTCTTTTGATATGCTAGTTGAAATGAACAAAACTGAATTTAATCTAGAATCAAACTGAATAGAAATCCTTTGCCCCTACCCGTGCCCCCATTCTAGTAACGCGTCACGGGCTTTTTTTTGGTGTTGCTTTATTTCTCGTTTGTTTTCAACTTTTTAACGAAGGCTAATAAATACAAATACGACCGATCGGTATTTTACCGATGATCGAATATGTGAATTTCACGACACCATCTCTTTTATTTGCACCGTCTTTGTATCCCTTTTGTGTGTGTGTGTGTGTGTTTTCAAGTAAAATTAGTTTTTTTATTAGATAAAAAATCGGGTCAAACATTAAGAATGAACAGGTACGAGTACGAAGAGAACACTAAAAAAAAACGATCCGCGACTCGTTACGAGAGTGGGAACACGGATAAGGGCAAGGGCAGAGAAATAGGACCAAAGGATTTGGATTCAAACAAACTGGTTAAGATCACTACTTGTTAATGCTATATACTATCCAAGTCCTAAAACCTGAAAGATAGGAAAAAAAAAAAAAAAAAAAAAGACCAACCTGGCCGAGCAGAAGCTGATAACATAATCTGTTCCTGAACAAGTGAAAATACTGGTAGGATCATCATACGCATAACTATATGCAGTAGGACATGCAGATTTGAACGTCTTTGAATAATACGTAGGTTGACAAACCACAGGGTTCCCAAATGTCCCTCTGCAGCAATATTCATCGGTGTTGAACACATCGCAGGCGCTTCGGCAAGCTATAACTTTCCCATTGGCGCCGCCGGATTTGACAGCCAGCTCGGAAGGGCAAGTTTCCCTCAAGTCTGAATCACATCCAGCAATGCTGCAGTTTCCTTTACCATTGATTGGTGTAACAGATATTGGCAAATTAAATCCATCAACAAGGCTAACATCGTAGTAATCAATACTAGAAAGTGTAAATTCAGCAAGTGATGCTGGGGTTTTGCCCGAGGCTTTACACTTAAGGGTGTTGCCACAGTCGGCTGTTTGGCAATGACCATTTCCATTTTTGTCGAATTTGCAACCGGTTCGACCCCATATACGACCACTCCAGCCTACTGGGGCTTGAAAGACAATAGATTGGCCTGGGTTTAGTTCTAAACCTCCACCGTTAAAGTTGTCACCAGGGGTAATTGCAGGCCAGATAGTTTCTTTGCAATAGTTTATTATGGTGAAGACTCTTGCACATTCATACATTTTTGGCCCTGCCAAGTCCAAGAAAAAAAAAAAGTCTAATTTTTTTTTACGTCTCCTTTGAATGAAAGCATGACTTTCACAATTTATAAGTGAATCCGTACATATGAATGTTGTTGATAAATGTGTTGAAAAATAATAGAGGGAAGTCAATCCCGAATTTTAACATCTCAATGCAGTCTTAGAAGAAAGGGAAATGAAGTAAATTAGGTAAATGGTTTCCATATATATATCAACATGTCAAATGTTACTGCCACAATATTTTCATTTTTGTGCAATGAAAAAAAAAAAAAATCTATAATCTTTTATCTAAATTTCATATCCTCTCTTCTATTTACAAATATCAACTAAACTAAAAGTCTAAAACTATGTAACTATACTTTGTAGAAGAAAGATCATAAATGTTGGGATTCGAATTGTATGAACCAATTGAGTTAAGTTTCGGACTATAATATTATTATATATAGCAAGCGAGTAAGCGACTGAGCTGACACAAAGGTTAATGGAAGAGAAATTTTTATTACCTGATGAAAGCATTAGCAGTATCAATAGAAGAGGTGAAAGCAAATCCATCTGATAGTGTCTCTCCTCCCTTTCTCTCTCAGTTTTTTTTTTTTTTTCTTTCTGCGGAACTGGAATTGAGTTATTTGAAAAATTTGCAGCAGACATTTAAAACAACTAGGGGGTGAAGAATACGTGCAGAGGGAGGGTAAGGGGAGTTAAAATTCAAAGGCATTAACCATTCTAGAAAAGGCTTTTCCCCAGAGGCTAGCTACATGATTCTTTTCCTAATCCTTTCATGCAAGTTTATTCAGGTTCCATTTCTCTTTTAATATTTTTTTCACGTTCTATGCCACCATGGACCGACAAAACCTGCCACCTACTGATGCCTTATTGGTTATAGCCTTCCTCTACATCAAAATTTTGACAATCTTTTCTTTTTTTTTTTTTTTTTTCTTTTCTGGATAAAATTTTCTGACAAATTGGGTAAATACCCGAATGATCCTAAACTTTGAGCTTAATATCGTTTTGATCCTAACCTTCAAATTCCCCAATTATGATCCTTCCATAATCATCTATTTTTTTTTTTAATTTTTTTCCTCTCAAACCGCATCTATTGGTACATTATTAAAGCAAATATCTTTTTCTCCAGTTTTTCTATCCTCTTTACTCTCTCTAGTTATTCTCCGTTTTGACGAAATTCATATATTTGTAGTTCTTTAATTATAATCTTTTAATTATTGGGAAAAATAAAACCTGGTTACCCAAAAGCAAGCATTCACCCCCAACAAGCATTCGAATAAGAAAAGAAAAAGACACAATATTTTTTACGTGGTTCGACCCTTCTTGGCCTACATCCACGATCCCATAAGGATAACATCACTACAACAAGTAGAACCCTCATACAAGTAGCTTTTGCACGGATAAAACTACAAACCCTCATACAAGTAGCTTTTGCACGGATAAAACTACAAACCCTCTTACAAGTAGCTTTTGAATGGATTAAGCTACAAACCCTCTTACAAGTAGCTTTTGAATGGATTAAGCTACAAACCCTCTTACAAGTAGCTTTTGAATGGATTAAGCTACAAACCCTCTTACAAGTAGCTTTTGAACGGATTAAGCTACAAACCCTCAAAACAAAACACTATGACTCACCACCGGATAATCCTAATACAAGAGTATAGACTATCTCTCACAAGGGTGGTGGGTGAGTTCAACCAAAGCCTAAGCTCTCTACTTATAAGGTGAAAGCCTCATTGGCTTGACATAAGCAAACTATGTGGGATTGGGACTTGACTCAAAAATACTCAACATATCCTCCCTTGAGTCAAAGTCCCAATAACCACTTGGCAGGAACTCGACAACTCTTCTTACTCGAACCAAAAGACTCTTGGCAGCTGGCAGCATCTCTCTTTGCTCGAACCAAAAGCTTTTAGGCAACTCCTCCCTCGAACCATAAGCTCTGATACCAGTTGTTGGGAAAAATAAAACCTGGTTACCCAAAAGCAAGCATTCACCCACAACAAGCATTCGAATAAGAAAAGAAAAAGACACAATATTTTTTACGTGGTTCGACCCTTCTTGGCCTACATCCACGATCCCATAAGGATAACATCACTACAACAAGTAGAACCCTCATACAAGTAGCTTTTGCACGGATAAAACTACAAACCCTCATACAAGTAGCTTTTGCACGGATAAAACTATAAACCCTCTTACAAGTACCTTTTGAATGGATTAAGCTACAAACCCTCTTACAAGTAGCTTTTGAATGGATTAAGCTACAAACCCTCTTACAAGTAGCTTTTGAACGGATTAAGCTACAAACCCTCAAAACAAAACACTATGACTCACCACCGGATAATCCTAATACAAGAGTATAGACTATCTCTCACAAGGGTGGTGGGTGAGTTCAACCAAAGCCTAAACTCTCTACTTATAAGGTGAAAGCCCCCTTGGCTTGACATAAGCAAACTATGTGGGATTGAGACTTGACTAAAAAATACTCAACATTAATATGTTCAGATGTATCTTTAATTTTTTTTTTTTTTTTAAATCTTCTACTCGTATCGGTATGAAACACAATACGTTTCCTCAATAATGGAGCCATGCCTGTTTCAAGGAAATCTTCTAGTCAGGGAGGCAAAGCTAACTGATTAAAAGCAAAAAAAAACAAAGAAAAAGAAAGCTTCTTATATGGTATGAAATTCCTCTCAAACCGCACCGTATTGGTACATTATTAAAGCAAATATCAATTAATTTGTTATAAAAATATTCATGAATTGATTTGGATCGGCCTCAAAATAAAAATAAAAAAGTATTTTTTTACACTTAATTTGATTTAAAATTCGTTTTATTATTTAAAATATATATCTTCCCATAAATTAATTTTAGATCGGATATCTGTCCTTAAATTTAATAAAAATTTTATCCTCTAGTGACATTTAAAAAAAGAAAATTGAAATAGTTAAAAGGGCGAAACTTAAAAGTTAAGACCATTGGATCACCAATGGGTAATGGCCTATGAGCCTGCTATTTTCTTTTTTTCTTTTTAATTTCTTTTTTCTTATCCCTTCCGTCGAAGTAAGGTTTTGGATCATCATAGGCGGTGGAGGCATGTAAATGAAAACTTATTCAGAAATTTAGCAGAAATAAGATAAATGGAAAAATTCAATTTTAAAAGACAAAAAAAAAAAAAAAAGTTTTTAGAAAGTTATATACTAGCCATTGACATTCTAAACATTTATTTTTTCTTTCTTAGAATAAACATTTTCTTTTATTTATTGTGAAACACTTCAGCTGGAGTGTTGGTTCTTCTGGGCCCATTAATCACTAGCTTTAGTACTTTGAGGACCAAATGAAAATGATCTCAATCTGCTTTGAAGTTTGGAAATAGAATCCGTTTTTATTATATTAATAGTGAAAATTTTTAATTTCATAATTAAAATTAAAAAATTGTTATATGTTTTATTTTTTTTAATTATTTTTTTTATTTATTTTTTACTGAATATGTGTTATTTTAATAATTTATTTGTAAAATCTAAAAAATCCGCTAATGGATGAAATAGTTTCTTTTAAAGGTATCACTATCATCATCAAACTATGAAACTCAGTGTAGTGTGCTTGAACTTTTTGTAGAAAAGAAATTAAAAGAGGGAAGCAGAGAACATGGAGCCAATGACTGTTATCCCAATCCTTGGCTGGGCCAAGTTAGATTCTGGTCAGAGCCCATCCATGTTAGATGGGCCATAATTGATGATAAACCAGTTACCCTACGATTGATCCTAGTTCCTATTTTTCTAAGGCAAAAAGAAAAAATTTGGTTATTGGGGTTTCAATTCAAGTATCTAGTTTCATGCACTTAGCATCATAATTCCATATAGAGTAGGGTTGTGTTTCACAGTAGATGTAACATGGTTTTGGTTGGACAAGGATCATCTTCACACCATAATTCAAGGTAAAATAATTGAAATATGATAGAGAATTCATATGGATTGTTGAAATTATTTCGATTTTTAGCTTATTATTTTTTTATCAATATCAAAGAAGAAAAAGAGGGGGAAAAAAGCATATGTGAGTGATGCATCTTTTAAGTTTGTGGGACAATGTCACCATTGAAAAGATATAGAAGCTTTTTCTACCCAAAGGTATTCTTTTCCAAAGCATGGAAAAGTTGGTATACAATTGCCATTTATGAGCTTGGCATGACTTCATTGAAACATGAACACTGTAATTTTCTTTTCTTTTTGTTTTTGTATTTATCCCCAATTATGGTACTTTTTTATTATCATTCACCACTCTAATTGATTTTTTTTGGGTTTTTTTTTTCTTTTAATTTTATTATATTATCAAATGATATGATAATTTCCTTAACTGGATATATACTTTATGAAAGATTACAACTTTTTTTGAAACCGAGATTTATCTCAATTGATTCATGTAAACACCCTTAAAAGATGGCATGCATCCAACATGTTTGAAGTTCAAACCCTAACATTTGCAATTTTTTCCTTTATCCTTATGCTACGATATTTTTATGTTAAAAAAAGATTACAATTGCAATTTGATGGAGTGCTCATTCTCTCCTACTAACGAAAAAAGAGATCCAGTAAGAAATGTAATTTCAATTAATTAATTTCTAAGGTATTTTCATTATTCAAGTCTAGTTAAAACAACATATTTCTTATATAAAAGATTATAATTTGTGAATTGTTTGCCGACGAGAGATATATAGGGTTTAGTTGTTCACATCCCATCTAATTTAAGGTCTTGTATCTTTTTCATTCACATTCATTTTCTCCCATCCAAACGAAGCCAAAATCATCAAATTATATGATCATATTGGAAACTTTAAAAAAGTAAAAAACTAAAAATTGATGTATCATTAATCCAGTACTACTCCCTAAGTCAAAGTGGGGTATTTCAAAATAAGCTTTTGAGCTTTAGGCAGCTGTTTGTCCTTATTTTTTTCGTGATTTTTTTTGCGATATCATGAGATTACCATATGTCTCATTTCTTTATATTTTTATTTTTTTAATATATCCTAAAAGATATATGTAACATCCTATTTATATAGCTTATAAAATCTAAAAAGTTTACTGACGATAAATAAGATAATTTTTCAATATATATATTTATATACTTTCACATGTGAATTGGGTCAATATCTATATATGCACTTGGTAAGCATATAAGAAATTAGGGTTTTCAATTCTCATTTCCGCTTTTAAGTTGATGTGTAAATATATTGATTTGAAAGCATTACTATTAAATCGACCTGTTATTTATGTTTTTGTTATATCATTTGAAAACTTAGAATCGCACTTGAACATTAAAGTTTAAGATATTAGGTCATGAATCTATCACCATAACGATTTTTTTCAACATGTGAAATTTAATAAAATAACAGTTATACATAGATCCGTTCATAGATCGGATCGACCCGAGTTTTGATCGAGTCTAGATTTTATATTAACAAATGTTGTCTGCCTAGGTCCGATCTGGCTCGAAATATGGGCTCGGTTTAATATGTAAAAATACTATCCAAATTCTTACAGACCCGTTCAAATTTATACATACAGGGATCGAGCTCTCTTAAGAAAAGATCATTCCTTCTTAAAAGAGGATCGATCCCTCTTAAAAATCTATATTAGTAATAGCAATATAGGTTAGACCATACCGTGCCTAGGCAAAAGAATACTATGTTCAAAGCCTGACCTATTTTTTAAATGGGTTTCATTTTTTGTCTAAACCCTTTTTTCAAATCTAATATTTCTATTTAAACCCTCTCAATAATTGAACGGACCTTCGGATTTTGGCCAAAAACTCGATCATTGGATAAGTCTAGTTACACAAAGTAATATTATTGTAGATATTTAGAATTTGCAAGCAAAAGGGTACAAGAAAAATAATTAACAAATTAAGTATAAGAAAAATTATCTCATTCGCCGTTAGTGAAATTTTTAGATTCTACCTGCAAGGTTAGCAGAGTGATACATATAGCTCTTAGGGTATAGTGTAAAAAGAAAAAGTAAAACATGTGACAATTTCTTAATTCATTTGTAAAGTTAAAAAATTATTCTATTAATGTATCAAAAACGAACCTTATTTAAAATCCTGAAAAAAGCTACGGGTGGTTTTGAAAAGAAGAGAAAAGCTTGGAGATGATTATGATGGAAACAATATAAAGCTCAAATGTATTGTTAGTTATGTAAATAGATAAAAGATGAAGAGAAAAGGATAAAAGGTAAAAATAAAAGAAGCATATTGTTGCTTGTGTTTTAAATGTGAAATTAAAGGCTTTCGAGCTGTCTAATTACCTTTTGCCTAACTTGTTTACAATGTGAAAAAAAAAAAAAAAATGACCTAACAGCCTAAGAAGACAATGCTTTGCCAAGAAATAGTGCATTAAAGTTTTTTTTTTTTTTTGGTCGAAATAGTGCATTAAAGTTGGGAGACAAACAAGTGAATTGAAAGATTAATTTTTGGAATAAATTGGGTGAAAATTCCTTCAGTTTTACTTCATTACTACAAAATGGAATGTTGCAATTAAAACACTTTATCGTCATTGCGCGCTTGATAAATAGTCTGATACACAACTTTGATGGGTCCAAAATCTGAGGCTTAAAAGGCTCTCAGTTATCTTTCTCATGTTTGCCAATTGCCACAAAGCTAAGCAAAATGACTTTTTTGTTGTTGTTGCTATTTTGTCCCAATTTAATGGTCCAATAGATCTAAACATGTTCACGGATTAGATTATCCGTCTGGTTTGTCAGGCACAAATTAAATTGAGTCGAATCTGAAATAAGTTTTTGATAATTCAAATCGGTTTGACTCGGATATTTTTTAAATAATAAAAATAATTTTATTTAAATTTAATTATAAAAATATAAAAATATTATATAAAATAATTTTTTAATATTTTAAACAATAAAATAGGTTTTCGGGTCGGGCCGGGCCTAGACAAGCAAAATTTTTTCTATTATGGACACCTCTAATCTGAGTTCAATATTAAGATACAAAATATAAAGAATTTGTTTTCTGTTAATAGAGTTTTTAAACTTCACAAGCCCAATTAAAAAAATTTGAGTGTGCTTTTTTATTATATTAATTTTTATTTTTAAAAAAATATTCTACTGGTATATATGTGGCAATTGGCAACCGTCTAATATTTTAATAAAATTTAAAAATTCTGTTGACAATGTATGAAATAGTTTTCAAATATAAATACCTTTGAAATTTGAAATAATTACCACATAAGCTTTCATTGTGTTGTTTGATAATGTGTAAGAAATATATCAAAGAGTATAGCATAAACCAATCCAAGGGCCGGGCAGGACAGGCCCGGCCCAAATTGGATCTAGTTTGGATAAGAATTTTTATAATTCGGGTGAGCGCAATCCAACTTGAATAACTGTTCATTCAATAAAAATTTATTTTTTATTATAATTTAATTATAAAATATATAAATCTTAATATAATTTTTTTAATATTTTAATATTTTTTAACAATCAAACGGGCTTATGAGCCGAGTCAAGTTTGGGTAAGAGAAAGAAAAGAATTTTGGGCCACAACTTGACCCGATCCGACCCATGAACAAATCTAATATAACATTTCACCAGCAAAATTTTGAGACTCTTAAACATATGTATGGAGGATGATGTATGTATGTACTAAGTATTTAAACAAACTGAATACTCGAAATGTAATTACTTTGATTTCTCCTAACTTTAAGACCTTGAAGAGATTAGTATTCAGAAGGGACAAAAAAGAAAAAAAAAGAAAAAAAGAAAAGCAAACTTAAGGCATGTTGTATTATAGGCTAAGCCCTCTTTTTATTCATCTTTTTCCAATAGCAAAAACTATAGAATTTCCTTAATTTGAACATGTCGCCCATAAGGCCATCTAGCAATGCATTTCAAGATCATGGTTGGGATGCCTCATCAAATGGGCCAAAGAGAAAAATGACACTAAACTAAAGTTAAGAAGAAATTAAGAAAAACCTATGCTTCATTTGAGTGTGTGGTAAGAGACATCCACTGTATTATAGTGTCGTTTTATAACTAAACACTAATCAACCCCTAATTCCATCACACTCTCAAGTAGACCTATTTATTTATCAAATTATTCGTCTGACTTTTCAGGTTCGATTCGAATTGTATCGGGTCTGAACAAGATTTTAGTAATCTAGATTGATAATAAAATATTTTTATTTAAATTTAATTAAAAATATATAAATATTAATATAAAAATATATTTTTTAATATTTTTAAAATAATAAAATGATCTTTCAACTTGATCTAACTCAATCCAAATTGGATTTAAACAAACAAAATAAAAATTATTCGAACTTGAACTCAACCCGATCCATAAACACTTATACTCCCAAGTGCAGCCTAATCAATATTCTCATCTAATCAACCCTTCAATCTTGGTTTAGACCACAAAAAACCAACTACCATACAAATGAAAAAGAGAAAAAAAAAATGATGAAAATCTATTTTATAAAGCCAGTTGGCACTCGTATGGGACTAATCATGTTTAGCACCAAAGCTCACCTCAAAGTAATCATTCACTCCATCTTTAGCCAACCCCCACACATCTCCTCTACACAAAAAATAATGGACTAAATAAAATTTCTCTTTTTTTTTTTTTTCCTTTATATATTTCAAATACAATCAATATTCTTTTGTAATGAAAATGGGCCCCATAATGGGCCAGCCCGCTCGTGCAATGCATGAGAGCCTGGACCCATCACCTTCCTGTCAGGACCAAAAGAACAAAGAAACAGTGACATGAGCTTGTCACCTGTGGGTGACATAGATACATCACCCACCAATGAAAGCTACAGCCTAGAAACCAACATATGAAAGAGCATGTTATCTTGAGATCTGTGTTTACATGTACCAGTATTCAGTCACATTTTTAAGGCTGACCTAGCTAGTCTTCGTTCAGATCGAATCGGTTAAATTTTTAATTTTTTATTTAATTGTTTAAATCGATTGATTTGATAATTTTTTAAAATATTTAAATATTAAATTATATTAAGTAAATATTAAATATAGTTAATAATTAATAAAAATATAAATTTGATTTAATGGTATAATTTATAATATAATATTAAAAAATTAAAATTTCAAATCTTATTAATTATAAATAAATTTTTAAGAAAAAAATACATATAAAATTGATTTTTATCAATTCTTTTTTTTTTTTTATCGATTTTTAACTGGTTGAACCGGTTTGGTAAATGACCGATTCTAATATACTCGTTGGACTGATTAGTCACTGATTCTCGATTTAACGGTCCGACCGTCCGATTCAGTTTTTTAATCAATGATTGCTCAAGAAATTCTCAAAAAGATCGCTGTCTGGTATTAAATTTTTTTTATAAAATTTGAGATTCAAATTTTAAATCTACTAAATGTTATTTTTTAAAATAATAAAAAAAAAAAATTTAATTACATGACCTCAAGAATTCTTTACTATATAAATTTTTAAAGATGAAAGAAAAGAGCATATCAGTGACTTAACAAGTATATAGGAGAAAAGCAGCACTTTGTTTATCTATAAAACTGCACCAACATTGCTACTTGAGGCTTACAGTCACTGAAGAACATGGCTTCTGAGAAAGTGGAAACTGTTGTAGCTGGAAACTATCTCGAAATGGAAAGAGAAGAAGGGGATTCCAGGTTTGCAAAGAGCAAATTATCAACGTTTTTTTGGCATGGTGGCTCAGTCTATGATGCATGGTTCAGCTGTGCTTCTAACCAGGCACTTTTCTCTTGTCAAAAACCTTTTTTCTTTTACATTTTGGCATGGAAAAAACAAATACTAGTTCATTATTAAGAGCTAAATTTGTTCTGCTGCTTACTTGCTTTTTGTTTATGAAAATTGTAGGTTGCTCAAGTGCTACTTACACTGCCATATTCATTCTCACAACTGGGAATATTATCTGGGATTTTATTTCAACTATTCTATGGCTTGATGGGAAGCTGGACAGCATACCTTATAAGTGTTCTTTATGTTGAGTATAGAACAAGGAAGGAAAGAGAAAAGGTTGATTTCAGGAATCATGTAATTCAGGTAAAGTTGTAAAGAGACTCTAAAAACCTACCAAGTTTTTACATTTTTTACTCAATGAAAGTGTTTTCAAAAAGAAAAAGTTGCATATTTTTTTTTGGGTTCTTTTTCTTTTTTGCAGTGGTTTGAAGTTCTTGATGGGCTGTTGGGGAAACATTGGAGAAACATAGGGCTTTTTTTCAACTGCACTTTTCTTCTATTTGGATCAGTGATTCAGTTAATTGCCTGTGCAAGGTAAAATGTGTTATGACAAACTAAGAATCATAATATTGATTTATATCCATTTTTTGTTCTAATTTCCATTAATGTTACTTACAGCAACATCTACTATATAAATGACAACCTTGACAAGAGAACTTGGACCTACATTTTTGGTGCTTGCTGTGCAACGACTGTGTTTATTCCTTCATTCCATAACTACAGAATTTGGTCATTTCTAGGCCTCATGATGACTTCTTACACTGCATGGTACATGACAATTGCTTCCCTTATCCATGGACAGGTACATGACATAAACAGCTTTTCAATTTTTTTTTTTTTTTAAAAACATTTTTATCTGTCATGTTTTTCTTCTCTCTTCAAAAACTTCTCTTTGTTTTACATGGGATTGGGAAGATTGAGGGAGTGAAGCACTCAGGGCCAACCAAGATGGTTCTCTACTTCACTGGTGCCACCAACATTCTTTACACCTTTGGTGGACATGCTGTCACAGTGTGAGGATTCAATACTTTAATCTATAGTTTTTGTGCATAGAATTTTTGGATGTCCAAATTCATATATAAAAGAATTCATGAACATATTGAGCACACAATTTATTGCTTCCTAGACAAGGGAACATGTTCAGATCAGTAGCCTGTATATATGAAAGTTCATGGAAACTTTTATACTGACAAATTGATTGCAGTAAAGAAACTAGACAAAACTAAACTATATTAAACTCTATGTTAACCGGATTCGGGATAAGCGCTCGGATAGCATATGTGTCCGACACGGGTAAGTTCAGTTTTTTCTAAATTTTTATACTCATGTCGGATACAGATATTTTTAAAAAAATGAGGAGTTTGGTGACATAGATTAAACTTGAATTTTAATCATTGTTAAATATTTTTAATTGTAGGGAGATTATGCATGCGATGTGGAAGCCACAAAAGTTCAAGATGATATACTTGATAGCAACACTTTATGTGTTAACTCTAACTTTACCATCAGCTTCTGCTGTTTACTGGGCTTTTGGAGATTTGCTTCTTACCCATTCCAATGCTTTATCATTGCTTCCAAGAACTGGATTCCGAGATACTGCCGTTGTTCTCATGCTCATTCATCAGGTCACTATTTCAATTCTGAATTATAATTAACTTCCAATTTGATTCATATAATCTCGAAGAAAGCTCATGGAAACTTGCACTACTAATTTTGAATGAATAAAGGTGGGGTTTGGACTAAAATCTTTTGCATAAATTGTTTTCAGTTTATTACATTTGGATTTGCCTGCACTCCTTTGTACTTTGTGTGGGAGAAATTCATTGGGGTGCATGAAACAAAGAGTGTTTTAAAGAGGGCACTGGTTAGACTCCCGGTGGTGATCCCAATCTGGTTCCTGGCAATTATCTTCCCTTTCTTTGGCCCTATCAATTCCACTGTTGGATCTCTTCTTGTCAGCTTCACTGTTTACATAATTCCTTCATTAGCACACATGATAACTTTTGCACCTGCAGCCGCCCGAGAGGTTAGCCATCTTTATTCTTTTAAAAATTCTCATCATCATTACCCTCAAAGCTGCCTTTATTTGAGATCTTTTAATCTATGTTACTCGAACTCGGGTGTATCGGACACGGATATTCATGTACGGATATGGGTCGAAGACGGGTGTCGGACACGGATACTTAAAGAACAATGAAGAGTAGGAGCAATATAGCTTTTAACAACTAATGTTTTTTTTTTTGGCAGAATGCAGTGGAGAGACCACCATCATTCCTAGGAGGCTGGGCTGGCATGTACTCCATGAACATCTTTGTAGTGGTATGGGTTTTGATTGTGGGATTTGGGTTTGGAGGATGGGCAAGCATGCTTAATTTCATACAACAGATTGCTACATTTGGTTTGTTCACTAAGTGCTATCAATGCCCTCATAAGGCTTGAATATTAGGCATTATTTCTCCTTCCAAAATGATTAACAAAATTAAGATACTTTTATAAGTGTGTAAAGAGATTGGAATTTGTAAGCTGTATCTCCCTTTTTTTCCTTTCCTTTTTGTTCTTGTAAGAGCTATTATTAATTAATGGTTTTCATATGAGGTGTGATGGCAATGATGGCCACCCCTTATACGGATCTACAGTTGTAACTTGTGTGTAGATTAATCCCTCTTTAAGAGATGGAAATTCCCTTTGTTTTTCTGGGATTAAACCCCTCCATATATGTCATCCCTGTCAAGTAAAACATCATTAAATGGCAAATATACTGGCTTGGTCTTGCTAGTTTCCATTGATCTTTGATTCATAATTATATATATCAAAGCTGTTCATATCTTGAGTCTGTTTCTTTTCTATATTCATGTCAGAAAGTTTTCTAGGATATTGCTTTTCATTGCCTTCCAATGAGAAATAAACAACTACAGCTCTCTCAAATCATTTTCCCACAATCTGAAAGTCTGACTTTGTTGAATCTAGAATTTGAAATTAATGGAACCCAGGGTTAGTCTAGTTGATTCATGCAATCCTTATAGATTCGAATCCCAATATTTATAATCTTTCGTACCAATTTTTTTTGAAGTTAATGGTCCATTGGGGCCAAATTAAAAGTCCTAAAAGTCCTAAAAGGGTCAGAAACTTATCTGATGCGATCATATTTCTCAGGCTGGTAGGTTTATATCAATTTTGCAGCAAATCATTTCACAGTTCACATCCCATGTGAGAAAAAAGAAAAGAGATTATATTTATATGATCTTAGATAGATTGTGGAAATGTGCTTACTATTACAAACACCTCCTCTCCCCCCCAATGGGCAGCTTTAACTATTGGGAGCAAAGCTTGATGGGATGTTAGAACTTCAATGATAGAAGACCTAATTTGACACAACTTGATTTGTCGTTTAGGCATTTTGAAAGCTTTTTTGCAGGGTCTTGTCTTCATAACTCAAATGGATGTTTGCCTAATTTGATTTGTTCCCTTTGTACATTGCGTTTGACGACAAATGAAATGAGCAAACCAGTTCTAAGAATTCAACCATTTGGTGATTGGAAGCAGCTGATTGGAACATATATAATTATTGGTGTCACCCACGTGAGGGAGTTGGGGTTTAAGAGTTTTTTTTTTTGTTGTAATTTGTAGGACCATGCTCTCATAATTATTACATGCAACTAATGTTGATGGTCGAAATGATTTCTATTTTTTTTTTATACAAAAAAGGCAGCAATTTTGGAATAATAAAAAAAATTACAAATGTTAAATTTCGAATTTTAAATCTATTAAATATTACATTTTAAAAATAATTACATAAATTAACTGAATTAAACCTTAAGTTAAAACGCTTTTTATCACTGAATTTTCTAATCAGGGAGCACAAATGGTACATGTTCCACTTAACCAAGTAAGCCACAGTTTGATTGATGGCAAAATATCATCAAGTGATGAATTGAGAGACACCACCATTGGAAATATAGATCTGGCAATATTGGACATGATATAATTACACGATACGTATATAACACGGAAAAAAAAATTGACATGACACGAATACACAAACATGTCAAAATCTATATATCACAAATTATTAATACGTAAAAATCTATACAAATATAAAATACCTTAAATATGATTATGACATGAAAAAAAATATAAACGCGATAAGAATACACGAATTATCAAATCTAGAATTATCTTAATTGTAAACTTTGGTTTGGTAAAACAACGTCTTGGCTTTTTGGGCTGTGAGATCAAGGAGTTAAGGGTTGATGGTCCTACGGGCCCATGTAGTTGAAGAAAATATATGGATCTATGGGCTTGTAGGGCTTTTATAACTTCCCATCTTCATTGCTAAAGTGACTTTCACTCTGAAAAGGAAAAAGTAAAAAAAAAAAAAAAAAAAAATAAGGGAGTGATGCCCGCTAGACCTGTTCATGGGCGGGCCGGGCTGCGGCCCAATTTTATTTCAAAATCTTTACTCATGCCCGGTCTAGAGTCGGGCCGAGCCGACAGGTCCGAATTTACTGTTTATAATATTAAAAAAATATTTTTTTATTTATTTTTTTTATATATTTTTATAATTAAAATTAAATATTATTATTATAATTAAAAAATATTGTTCCGGGCCGAGTTGGACTGGATCGACCCGAATTAAAAATATCCTACTCAGGCACGACCCAATACGTCTAATGCTACTACTCATCTCTTAAAGCTTATGCTACTCAAAAGCAATACTCCCTTTTCTAAGACCTAATCTCAAAGCAAACTCCATAGAAAAATAAACAACCTTTAAGCTTTAAATCCAACAATCATATGTGATAATTAGAAAACCATAGTCATACAAATATTGACATATTTAGTTGGAAAGATATCGATAAAAGCGAAAGCAAGTTATCGAATTTGGACAGACTAATCTTCTTCTTCGTTCTTTTTTTACCGACGGCTCTCAATAGATAGATATCGTGCATTAAAAATAAAGAGAAGATTTAATCATATATTTATAATAAAATCCTATCCATAAAAGATTAATTAAGGCATACAAAACCATCGTATCAAACAAACTTTAAATCTGGCCCGATCCAATTTGTTAGCAGACCATAAAAAAGAAATAAAATTAAACATAAAAGCAGAACCTTGAGATTAAGACCATATATTGAATCTTACCAATAAGTGACTGTATATGTAATCTTAGCCAATCCAACATCAACCTCTCAAATTTAATAAAGCAGGATAAGGATTATAAGGCCCACCAGATATAGATGATTTGGTCCTCATACTCTCCAAAAGGAAACAGATAAGTTGAGCTTTCATGTATATCTGTCCGGATTGCTTCATCAAGGCCCCTTTAAGATACTCATAAAGTCATAACATAATGCAGCTATCGAGCAAGTCGAGACCCGCGAATCTCTAGAAAGTCTTCAACTTCAATGTACCTTTCAATGATATTATTTTCCAAAAACAATGTCCACATACTCCAAAATCGTTCATCATCTCTTTCAAAAGACAGAACCCTCATATTAATACCTGCTGATATCCCAAAGACATGTTCATATATGTTTTTTCAAGCATCAAACTAAAATGGGTTGTAAAAAAAAGTAAAAACAATAGAGTAATCAACAGTTCAACATAACCAGATCCTACATTGAAAAATAAATGACTTTCATAAGAGATTTATATGAACTTAGATTCTCTCAATTCCACACAGTCATTTATTTTTCAACCTTCATAAGGGGTTTATATAGACTTAGATTCTCTCAATTCCACACAATCATTTATTTTATAATGTGAGATCGTAACATCAAACATACAACAAACATAACAAACAAAAGAAAGAAAGATGCTTCAAGGAAGACACATAAATTTCCCATTCATACAACAAATGTAAAGACTATGAATTAATGATTAAGAAACAAGAATTGATAAGAATAAGAGAATAACAATAATAAGAACACATCATATAAAATAATGAGTTTTTGTTTTTACCGACGTTAGCAAATCACTCAGAAACAAGTGGGAACAGAAAAATCTAATCGGAAAAATAAAGAACTTTCCGATTTCTTCTTCTTTTGCTGATAAATCCTTTGCAAAAACACCATAAAAGAAATACCAATACTCCCAAAATAATGTAGAGATAGAAACCTTCGATTTTTGTTTTCTGAATCATTTATTAGGGCAATCCCTTGCAAAATGACCTTCTTCTCCACAATTAAAACATTGTCCCCCTGCTCCTCCTCCTCCTCCTCGGCCACCGCCGCCGTATCTTCTACTTCCACCATCATCCCCACGGCCACCTCCGCCGTATCTTCTACTTCCACCATCATTTCCACGACCACCACTGTATCTCATACTCCCACCACCTTGATAACAATCCCTCGCCAAATGCCCCATTCTCCCACAATTATAACACTCGCCGCCACCTCCACCTCCACCTCCGCCTCCGACACCCCCACCATAAACCCCTCTCCTGTAACCACCAGCAGCACCAGGAGGACCACCACCTCTACCTCTTCCACCAAAATATCCTCCTCTTCCACCACCATGACCACCAAGGGAAGGGCGGTGAGATCGGACGACAGGAGTTACATCAACGGCCTTAGCGCGGCCGTCTTCGCCTAAATCGACGGAGAATTCGACGGGTTGGTTATTGGAGAGGGTGCGAAAGCCTTGGGAAAGAATCGATGTTTGGTGGACGAAAAGATCGTCGCTGTCGTCGTCGGGAGCTATGAAACCGAAACCCTTTTGGGCACTGAACCATTTGATTGTGCCAGTGAATCTCTCCGTGCTGGTGGTCTCAGCCATTGCCTTCGAGTAGATTCTAGAAAAAGGCCCAAAAGAAAGAACGAAAGAAGTTTACTCCGGGGCTTTTTTTTTTTCCTCTTATTTTTGTCTGTTGTTTTTGGGTGCGCCATAAATATTGGGGGCGGGTTTTTCTTGTTTAACGTGGGACCCGATTGGTGGAGATCGGAGGGTAGAGATGTGGGGTTGGATTGGATCTGACGGTTTGAAAATTTTGGTGGTTTATCCGTTTGGGGTGTTTGACTGACTTCGCTTAAATATGAATGGATTAGCTTTGCGTTTGTTTCTTTTGTGTGTCTGTTTGGGGTTGCTGTGGGCTTTGGGTGACGTGTGTTGTGGATAGATCTTATAATTTATGTATTTATAGTATATCTTCGTATTGTGTTATTTTTCGTATCATACATATTTGCTTAGTTCAATGCAATGAGAGAAAGTAAACACCCTAGGAGAACTTAGAGATAGTAATGGAGAGTAAAAATTAAATATTCGACATTATTCGATTGGTTTGTTGCGGATTCAAATATTGTGTTTTCGAAACGAATTCAGGTATGAATTTTTTAATATCCGTTATCCAAATATGTTTTAATTTTGCTTCAGATAGTGAAAGATATTCGAATCCGTTATTCAAATCAGTTTTATTTATGCTGATAACGGATTGGATATCTAAATCCAATATCTATTTATATATTTAGTTTTTGTTAAATTTTTATTTTTATTTAAAAATGATTTAATAAATTTAGATATTTAACGAATTTGAATATCTGACGAATATTGTTCTTTGAATCGAATACAAATTCAGATAATAAACGAGTTCAAATTTTGAATAAATTAAATGAATTCAAATATTTTAAAAATTAAAGATATCCTGCCAAGCTTATGTTTATGCAATGGAACATAATTATAAGCATTTTGTTCATTGATTTTGTTTCTTTTTCAGTCTAGCATAAAGGGGGGTGGACTCTTTACTTTTTGGTATCACTGTTTCTTCTTTTTATGTTCAAAGTATCTCTTGATAAATTTGATAATTTTGAGATAAATAATTAAAATACAACACATAAAAAATAATACGAATATAATATGAATATGTCAAAATTTGTATAAGATAAATTATTAACGTGTTAAAATATATATAAATATATAATATTTTAAACACGATTATAACATAAAAAAATAATAAAAAAACGATATAAATATAAGAATAGTCAAATCTAGTCTAGGTTTGATTTCTGCTTTCTTCGATACTTTTGCGGTTTGTTCCTCATGTACTTTCTTAATAAAATCAGCTCTTATATATATTTTTTAATAGTTAAAGGGTTTAAAACACCTAAAATACATTCTTGACATCCAAATGAATGGGTCTTTTCAAAACAGAGTTTACTCACAGAGAAACTGATGATTGAGAGAATCTAATCGGCCACTTGTAGAAAGACGGCTATCAGCCCACCATTTAGCAACATATATTGCTGAAAGATCATTAAGGAAAAAAGTTTAAGAGCACACAAAAACATCGTTGGTTCAATAGAGGTTTAAAGTTCTCTGTTTCACTAACAACTTAGAAAATTCTTACTCAGAATAAAAGGACTTTAGATGCAACAGTGTTTGCACAGCAAATTTGCCACAATTAGCCACCACAGCAAGAGCCGCAGGCAGGAAGGGAACCTGAAATATAGCAGCAGCAAATAAAAATTTATTTTAGCGGGCAAATTGACAGGGAAAAAGAGAAAGAAAGAGGAACATGACCTGGTGACAAACAGATAATTGGAAGTTTCCTAGCATCTATGTTGCTCCGGTTCTTCATTTTTCTTGAAGTACCCGTGTCCGACATATATTCGGACATGGGTATGGGGATATGAATCTCGAAGGACACTCCAAATACATGGAAAAACTTAGAAAAAATTGAACATACTCGTGTCAGAAACATACCCGTATCTGACACTCACACCCGAGTCCGAGTAAAATAGCCTAGCATAATAATAAGGCAAAGCACGTACTATGATCAATTCCTCGAACATTGTCTAGTCCACGTGGTGGTCGGCGCGGGCCGCCACCACCACCATATGGTCCACTTCCAGGTCCTCCTGGACCACCATCCGATTTCTTGCTTGAACCAGAGCCTTTTCTATAGGCATCCGACTTTTCCATCTGATGCACATCCAACATTCAAGTTTCCAATTGATTGATGCAGATTAACCAAAAGAAAAAAAGGAATCCAAGCATTGACCACTGATAAAGGCAAATGAAAATCTTACTGAGAACATGGTTGAAAAAAACACTCCTATGAAATTGATAATTGCCCAGAAGAAATCAGTGATGGTTCTCAGTCGCCATATTGACCGCTTTGATTTCACAACACCTGAACAATCATACATGAACAAATGTTTTAAACAAGATGAAGAGAGGGGAAGTCTCCATGGTATTTGCAATATGCTAAAGTGATGAAACAGGCCAATTTTGTCAGAACAAAGGCAATATGTCGTAGCTTATCTTCAAATAACTATTACAGCTGAGAATGCTAAGCCATAAACTCTATGAAATAGTTTAAGAATATTACCAACAGTGTTCACAATCAATCAAGTTAGGACAGATAAGCAATACAACTACATACATCCTCTATTGAATTTACAATACAGACACACGCACTCATAAATACTACATGTGGAAGAAAATAAAGAACCTTTTTTGAAATCATAATAGCATTAGGAATTAGGAAACAACTGTCTTCAAAATAACACAAGCTTTAGCTGGTACCACCCACTAGAGCCAATAAATCGCACAAACTGTGGAGAGGTTAGTGAAATGGGCTCTACAAGATAAAAGTTGAATCTTTAAAAGAAAAAAAAATGGTAGAAATTTCAAAGAGAGGAATTTAGCAAAACCATAGAAATCTTTTGGGAACGACCTGTGCTAATTCCGATGAAAAGCACCAATGAACACTTTCTTGAGTGCATTGTGGTTTGGTTAATCTGTGGTTTGGAACTCGACTGGACTGCAACCACAATGTCAAATGGATTCTAAATTACTAATTGAAACTGGTTTTAAATGTTACCAAAAAGGGGGGCTTTTTCACCAGAGTTTCTCAAACCACAATTCTAGAAACCTACGGCAAGGCCAAACTAGGCCCAAGACCAGCTGAAAACTCCATTTCAGCTCTTTAATAGCCGCATAACGAGAATAACTCAGTCAAACTCATATGTCAAAATTGCAAAAATTGAAGATTGTTCCAAAGTTGAACAATTCTCATCAAAATTCATCGAATCCCAGTAAAACCTCAATTTGCATCATCTCACAAGATACTACGATCCACAATCACCTGATTGATTACATAAATATGAAAAATTCGTTCCTTTTCTTTTCCCAAAACTAATTAGGGTTCCCACAATATTAAATTTCAATACCTCAAACAAAAAAAAAAAAAACCCTTATAAATCATAACAAAAAGAGGTAAAAATTGGCAATAGATCTCGAATGAAATTAAAAGATCTCATAACGTAAATCATAAATTAAAAGATTATTAAAAGAAGGAAAATTGAGAACAAGAGAGAAAGAATCCAGACCTCGCTCGACGTAAGCCATGAGAAGAATTCCAGGGTTTCCAAAAAGAGGGAAAATTATAGGGACAACTGCGGTGTTTTAATCGGCGTTTTTTAAACATTTCGCTGACTTTTGACGTCCGGTTGGAGGACTTAATTTTGATTGGCTCGTGGACATTTTTCTGTATACGTGTCTTGTTGTGACTCGATATGCTTATGAAAAGACTGTCCGTCCCTGCCAAGTGCCAGAAATGTTTTTTATTTACACAAACATGTATTTTTTAAAAGATTTTACTAATCAGTGTTTTAAAATATATAATAACCCATCTCATACATTAAAAATGATTAATAAATTTTTTAATTATTATATTTAATATAATATTATTAATAAATAATATATTAATTAATTTTAAAATGTATCTAAAAACACTTATTAACAAAATTAAATTTTCATCAAAATTAATGGGTTTCACACCAAAATTATAATTACACAAATAATTGTATTATATATATAATTTAGGATGGTAAATTTTGGACATTATAATTTAAATGTTATATCTATCTATCTATATAATCTATATCTATATATCTATATTTATCTATATCTATATACTTATATATTTTCCACTCCTAATGGAGTAAATAGGGACAATTTGGGGTTTTTCAAGATATATTTTTTATATTGTTATTAAGATATATTTAATTTAATTAATTTTTCCAATTTTTTTTATCTCTTTACCTTTATTTTCTTAATCAATTTTAACTTATATATTTTCCACTCCTAATGGAGTAAATAAGGACAATTTGGAGTTTTTCAAGATATATTTTTTATATTGTTATTAAGACATATTTAATTTAATTAATTTAATTAATTTTTCTAATTTTTTTTTATCTCTTTACCTATATTTGCTTAATCAAGTTTTTCTCTTCTTCCGTAACTATTTTCGTATTTGAATTGCTTTTATTTGTAATAATATTAATTTTCTTGATTTTTTCAATTACATTTTGTCCGTTATATTTTTATGAAATCATTATGTCTTTTAAATATACAACATTAACTTTTGAGTTTCGGTCACACTTGAGAGTTATAAACAATAATACAAATTGATATTTTCTATTAAAAGCTTTTAAACATGATTTTAAATATATTTTTTATATTGTTATTATGACATATTTAATTTAATTAATTTTTCCAAGTTTTTTTTTTATCTCTTTACCTGTATTTGCTTAATCAAGTTTCTCTCTTCCTCTTCGGTAACTATTTTCGTATTTGAATTGCTTTTAATGTGATGATATTAATTGTCTTGATTTTTTCAATTACATTTTGTCCATTATGTTATATTTGTATGAAATCATTATGTCTTTTTATACAACATTAACTTTTCAGTTTCGGTCACACTTGAGAGTTATATACAATAATACAAATTGATATTTTCTATTAAAAGCTTTTAAACATGAAATGAATTAAATATTATTGGTTTAATTATTTTTAAAGTTACAAATTTGTATTTTGTATAAATAACTCTATTTATTTGTAATTGTAGTAAGTTTATAAAAATCCATTTACATTTTTTAGGATTTAGCCAATTACTTATTATCTCTTCCTTTTGATTTTCTAAATTTTCAAAAGTGATTCTCTTCCTACTATATATTTTTTTTGTCATCATTTCTCTTCACAATTGAGTAAATAGTCATTTTTGTAGTTTCAATAAGAGTTTTTTCTTATATATAAATATTTTGCCAGTTTTTTTTTTTTCTTTGGTCTCTAGCAAAGGGTTTTAGGGATTGCATGTGAAGCCTAATGAGATCGGATAAAAAATAGAGTTGATTTTTGTTTGGCTTTTTAGGATTCTTAGCTATACTGCATGGAAAGATTCGTTTGTCTAATTTTTTTTTTTTATAAAAAAAAGAGCTGATTTTTATGGATGTTGCTTCATTCCTTATTGCCCATGTGATCTGCCTTTGTTTTCTACCAGTCATAAATAATAATAATAATAAAAGTGAAACAGGACAAAGCTTATCATTTAGGGTTTGCTCGGTAAGGTGAAAAAAAATGAAAAGAGAAAAAATGAAAAGAGAAAAGAGAAAAAAATAGAAAAAATATATATATATTTTTTTTATTGGTGTATTTGATAGGAAAAGATGAAAAAGTGAAAAAAAAATGTAATTTTTTTTTCAGTCATTGTTTGGTAGAGTTGAAAAATAAAAAATAAAAAAATAAAAAGTATATTGTTTTAGCATTATACTCATTGTAAGTTAAGATGAGTCACACCACTTTCATTTTCTTTCTTTTTTTCTTTTCAATTTAGAATGATTTGTTTTTGTTAATAGTGTAAAAAATTATAATCTTTTCTACTTTATTTTCTCTTACTTTTTTTTTTCTTTCTATCAAGCACATTTAATTTTTTTTTTTTTTCACTTTTCAAAACTTTTTTTTTCATCATTTCATCTTTTCACTCTACCAAACACAACTTAAAGGTGACCAATGATGGAAAAATGGTAGAGATTGATAACGTGGCGCGGATTGATTGTCAGTTTAATCAAAAATTTTCTTTTCCATTCTACCCTTTGAATATGCATGTTTCTAATGCAAATTTGGTCTGATTAGGCTGTGTTTGGTGTTCCCTTTGTGGAACCAAAATAACCATTAGCAAAATTTCTCAATAAAAGTCCCTTTTTTTATTATTATTATTTTCGGGCTTTGATTATGTTGCAAATGGTTTTTTTTTTTTTATTTGTTTTTTTTTCTCTTTTAACATGTGATTATCACAAAATATGCTTTAGAAGAAGAAGAAAAAAGGCTATATTGTCAGCTTCTTCATGAAGTAGCATCTGAAATACGAAAGAATTCCTTGATCATCCAAGGAAAAAAAGGTTTTAAGGATTTGTAGTTATATGGCAAACTGTGTTATGTTTTGGGATTTGAACAGGGTTTATGATGGGTGAGATTTGATTGAGAAAAGTGACAACTTTTTAGGTAAAAGCTGGAGTTCGGATAATGGCAATTAAGTTAGTTATAGCTTTGGTTAGATGCTAGAAATGGATAAGGTTCCATGTAAGTAGTAAATGGTAAAAATTTGGTACTTTAGGTGTTTTATTATTGGGCTAGGAATCTATTCGGCTGCTAAAGCAAAGGGTCATCTAACATTAAAAAGGAATAAGAAGGTCGGGTACTACGGCTAATTAGGAATATATATATATATATATATATATATATATATATATATCGGAGTGATCATTTAAATTAGTGTAAAATTAAATTAGTTTTACACACTTTTGTAATTTTTTATACGATTTATATTTTAACAAACTGACCGTTGGATTTAACAATATAGTTGTACTCGTCGTGCACGTAAAGTTTCAAATCGATCCGATATCCCTATCATATCGATCGAGAATACTGTCTTTTTAAATATATATTTAACAATTGAATTTTTTTTTACATTGAACAAATAGTTAGACATTTTTAATTTACTTGAAACTCGACGTGCATGATCTACGTGAATAAAACATGAAATACGACGGTCGGATTAAACAAATATAAATCGTATAAAAGTTACAAAAGTGTGCAAAACTAATTTAGTTTTACACTAATGTAAGTGGATCCCTCTTCATATATATATATATATATATATGCAAGTAGTCAAGCTCTCTTTGATGATTTTACTGCATTTTTATCTTTTCAAAAGAGTTGTATAGAGAATTGATTTTCATTTATTGAAATGTGACTCCTTGACAAAATATGTACATTTGTGAAGAAAAGTAACGTGCAAATTAATATGCTTAATTGTATAATAGTAATTGTAAAAAATACCTTAAATGAGAGATAAGAATAATTAATAGTAGTAAATAGCATTAGCTAAACAAAAATCAAACAATATAATGATTTTACAGTTACCTCCAAAATGATGGTAAATAATTATATTTAGATATAGAATGAAAGAATTCGTATATTATAATATTTAGATAGTAATCAATTCTAAATAACAAAGTTAATTAGTAATTCCAAGTCAACTAAAAAATAAAATATATTATTATGGTTTGTTATAGAAATGATATAAACAAGAAAATAATAAAATTAAGGATCTGTTAAAGTGGAGAAATTTATGAAGAATAAGATAAAGACATTTATCCTCGCTTAAAATGGAGGAATTTTTTTTTTATATATAAAACTTAAAAAGAAAGTTTTATAAAATTACTAATCTATATAATATATTGGCAATATCATTATTATGAGTGACCCTTTATCAATTTTAGTGAAATATTTTGCTCATGAATAATAATAATAATAAATGAATATGATGAGAATTGCATCTATTCAAAAAAATTTGTTATATTGAAATGCTTTTTAATATGTTTAAAATATATTATTATAAGTTTTGCTGTGTTAACAGTTATTATAATTGATTTACGAATATATATATATATATATATATATATGGTCACTATTCCGGATCATGAATATAGTTATTTAAAAAAAAAATTATTACAATTTTATTAGGTTTGCATTATTTATTTTATTTTCTAAAATGAATGAATCATAATTTAGATAATTAAAGTAATTTTTATTGATTTATTGGGCTTTCAATAATGATAAAATGCACACTATTAAATAGTTTAATTAAGTTGTTTGTGAATTTAGAAATCAAATTTAGGAATATTTCTCTATTTATATTCTTCTCTATTTATTGGTTATGAGTTTTTTTTTAACCTTTTCATTATTGTTTTAGAAAATTGATTTTCTTACATTCTGATTATATTTTCATATAAAATATTCAAGGTAAAGCATGTTGTCTCTCAATTATCAATTATCCATGTTCCATTTAAGAAACAAACATGTGTTGTTTTATGAATCATGGATTGACATTTTTTACAACTCCAAAAAATTGATGATTATTGGGTTTTTAATCAATTCATTCACCCAAAAAAAAAAAAAAAAGAGAATAACTTTTTTTAAAACAATTAATCACATGTTGTAAGATATTCTAGTCAAAAGTTTAAACTTGCATTTGCATTGACTTTTGTGTTTACAATGGAGCTTTATTAATGATGGACTTTGGGTTAGACTTTTGGAGTAATTCTATAAATTTGAGCAGTGATCAAAAAAATTTATTATATATAAAAATGATCTTTAATATTTAATAATGTGTTTTGTTTAAAAGTATGTAATAATTGCTATAAACAATATTGTGCTTGAAGGAAAAAAAAAAAAAAAACTTTTGGTATATTTACATCTTTATTTTTTATGATGTATAAAACATAATGCATTATAATATGGTGATTATTTTAAATTTTTAATACGACATTTTTTTAGAAGGTTATAGATTTTAATTTGTAATTTGATTATTAATTTTTTATAACTATTATTATTAATTTTAATCCATTTTATTAAATATTTTTAAAAATTAAAATAAATATTATATTAAAAAATTAAATTAAATATTTTTATTTAAAAATATAATAAAATTTAACCACGGCATTTACTTTATAGTATTTATATAATATAATATTATTTATTTTATAGTAATGTTATAAAACTATTTGTTAAATATTTATTAAAAATAAATTAATTTAAAATGATCAATTGTGGGTTTTTTTTATCAAAATATAGCTAAAAAAATTTATTTACCAAAATACCGTTCTTTTCAGATTAATTTTCAAAATTCGCTTTTTTTAAACCAGTTGGGAAATCGCCATGGCCCATGGCGATTTCCCAACTGAAAATTTTAATTTTTTTTAAAATACCAGTTGGAAAATCGCCATGTGATGCACCCAAAAGAGTGTATCTTATTTAACCTTGCACTAAAAAGATCAATTGTAAGTATAGTAGTTAGCAAGGGTCGAGTCCTCAGGGATTGGGTTTTAGTTTATAAGTTGATAGTTTAAAACTTAAATTCAAGAACAATAAAAGAAAAGGGGTTTTTGAAGCCAGATTTAAACTAAAGTAAATAATAAGAATAAGATGCAAGGCGGTATAACCAGCCAATAAAAATATATATACTAAATTAGGCGGTATAACCAGCCAATAAAAATAAATATACTTTTAAAAATAAGCAAACTAGAAAAATAAGAAAACAAGTAAGTAAGAAGAATCAAATATGAAAAATATGGTTAAGGTTTCATTCTCCACCACTAGACATCATTAAGAATCAATTTCAGATCTATCAATATCAACCAACTATCAAAGTTAACAACCGTAGATAACAACAAGCTCTGTTATCCCAATCTTTCCTTAGTTTGTCGTTAAATAGAACAAGCTCTCTATTTAATCTCTAACCATTAAACAACCTAGAATAAGCTCTCTAAATTCAATTTAATGGCAGCTTTATGATGAGAAAGATAGGTTGATCTAAGCAACAAACACATAAGCTCGGATTGTTCAACTTAGGTTATGTTCCACTTTGCAATTATTGAAAACTTGACCATAATCATTAATCACAAATTGCCACTTATGAATAGGAAATCAAGACAATTACACGGATCAAGACTCCTAAACTAGCAATAGATAATTATCAAGATCTATCTAGTTGTACACCTAAATAAATCAAGACAACATCATGAACAATTCTTGTAGAAGAACATAAGCAACTTTGATAGAAAATTAATGATAGATAGAATCTGAAAATCAATCACAAAACATGTCTAGGGCTTTGAAATCACCCTTAACCAAATAGAAGTTTAGCCTAGCATAGGCATTATAAACATAAAATTAAATAGAATCTAAGAAGAAAATAAAAGAAAGAAAGAAGAAGAAGAAGAATATTAATTATCCAACCTCTTGCTCTTTCTAAAGAAAAAGAAAACTAGAGAAAAGAAAGAAGAAGAAAACTTAGAGAATTTTATTACAATGGCTAATATCCTACCTATCTACAATATCTCTTACAATCATCCAAGGCCCTCTATTTATACACATTTTGGAGAGCTAAATGACAAGAGACAAGCTTTATAAATTTCAAAGGTAGGTATAATAGGTGGGTGCATTTTTCTAACAATTTTCGTCATATTGTATGACAATTTTGATCAGCCAGCTTGATGATCGATTTTGTCAATCTTGGAGGCTTTATCTGATCACATGGTCTTTTAGAAAAATGTTCCCCTATCAGTTGGTGATCCATAGCCGTTGGAATCAGCTCATTTGCTGATGTGGATCAGAAGATATGGTCAAAATACCAAAACTGGTTAGCACAGACGTCATTGCACATCAGCCAACTTGATGGTCGATTTCGCTAGGGAAAACGACTCCGTTTCAAGAAGTGTAAAACATGAAAAAGATATATATGCCTCTTAACTTTTCACGGTTAAAATTTCAGCCTTATTGCTTCAGTGAAACTCCAGATATAGCTGATATGGAAAAAGGTGTCGGAACTGGAACTGAACTGGATTTGCCCTTAATTGTTGATTTAACCTAGTAATCTGAAATCACTCAAAGAAACTCGTGAAAAAACACCAAATTACATAAAAATATAAAAGATCATAAACACAATTAGACTAAGCAATAATAACTCGTATTTGACGCAAACCAATAATAAAACATAACTAAAAACTATATAATTATACGAGTTATCACACCCCCACACTTAGATTATTGCTAGTCCCTAGCAACGACTCAATAAAAATAAAATAAGAAAATCTAATCTAATCTAATCCATTTTCGTAGGAAATCACGGTGGCACTTAGCATGTGACACAAGCCTTTAAACCCCTAGGTGTCCCTAGTGGACGAGTTTAGTCTCGTGAGGGTTTACTAGGACGATACCCACAAACATTGAAGACATAAGAAAAACTAAAAATAATAATTATAACTAATCCTTCCAATATAAATTAGAGATAATCATTGGACAAGTCTTAAAAACTAATCAATAGCTTAAAGAAATTCACAAAAAAATCTTGCTTGAATGTAAATAGTTTGAGTTAAGCCAATATTAACATAACATATTTCAATCAAAATAGTGCATATTCAAACTTAATCTCAACTTCTCACATGGGATACTCTCTTGATTTTCACTCTTTAAAGTAGTGGTAAAGTGTTTACACTCAATCAATCTCATGAAAACACTTCTACCATATGCTTGCTTGTCCACCTATTCTCCACTATTTAGATCATACAACTTCATAAATCAAGAGGTCTTTATTCAAGGTTGTAATGGGGCCAAAGGGTTATAATGTGGTTAAAGAACAAAAGGATAAAGATATCACAGAGGTTCCAAAGAGTTCATAGAGTTTATAGACATAATAAGATCATACAAAGAAACTTCTCAAAACTCTTTACAAGTACATAGTCACATAGGCTAAATATTCATGTTGAGCCTTTGCTTATTTCTAACCAACTTTGTAACATCTTTTTCTTTACTTTAACTAGAAGTTCAAGAGAAGATATATATTTTTTTTTAATATGGGAATGTATTTGACAATGATCCCTTTCTTTTTCTCTTGACTTTTTTTTTTCTTTTCTTCCCCCACACTTATCTTTTGTTTCTAACCCAAATTTTTAACTAAAAATATCCCTTGTTTTTTTGCAATATGTCTCAAAATATATAATCCATCTTTAGAACAAGGGTAAGGATATAAGTATATTTAGGCTAGGTGTAAGTTGTGGTTACCAATAAAACATCATATTTAATGTAGGCTCAAATTGGCTCACTAGTGGGGATGTTCTCTTAGAACATTAATAATGGATGGCTGTTTGGCTCTGGTTATAATCCTAATGCATCTATCATATTCATGTTGTCACATGTATCAATATAGTCTCAAACGGTTTAAAGCAAGTTCTAGAGAATCATGTAATCATAAGAGCACTCAAGAAAGAAATTAGATTGATTTGTATAATGCATCAATCATTATAGGCTCAAAAACTCACAAGGATGATTATACAAGTCAGATTAAGTCTAAACATGCTTCTTTCTCAATCAACATATCATATTAACATTGGGTCATAAAAAGATTGATATCAAGTTCAATTCTCATGAAAATCTTCTCACTAATAAATCTGTTTTAGACTTATGCAATTCATATCTCATCATAGTATTGAAAAGGAACTAAAACACACTAAAAATAATAATAAAGACTCATAAAAAAAATAGTAGACAAAAATAAAAGAAATCCTAAATCATTCCCCCCACACTTAATTCTTACATTGTCCTCAATGTAAGTCTATTAACCCAAATGAAAGAATCATGTGTAAGAGAAAAGAACTAATAACATAAGAATAGGAACAATTAAGACTCAAAACAAAACAAACTCATGCAACCTAAATAATCCTAAAATACTAAACAAAAATTAACAAGTAAACATAAAAAGATTAAAATCAAACTGACAAGGTATGTCTCAAGTCTCCCTTACTCAGACCTTGTTCAGAATGAATACTTTTAAATGGCTTAAAACACAATTTTTTTTTTTTTGAAAAGAAGAAATCAAACTGACAAGGTATGTCTCAAGTCTCCCTTACTCAGACCTTGTTCAAAATGAATACTTCTAAATGTCTTAAAACACAACAAATTTTTTTTTTTTTTAGTAGGGGGTAAGGGACATATTACCTGCAGAGGTTGCTAACCACTTATTATAACTGAGACACAACAAACAAAATGTTAGATAATGTCACAAAGACAAAGTGCAATCCACTCCTTGCTCGTCCATATCTCTTTTTCTTTTTCCGAGCGTTTGCGAAACAACCGTAGCAGATAAATACTCATAAGCTTGGAGCTTTTTGAGTAAATCTTCAATGGTTGTAGCAGAAATTATGGTTCTCCTTGCCTCTGAAAACATGAATCCATTTTCCACAGCATTATCTAAATATGAAAGCAAATTACTAAAATAACCATTAATATTAAGCAAACCAATGGGTTTCTTATTTGTGACCAAAGATGACCAAGAAGCCACGCAAGCTATTTCTTCCAATGTACCTAGGCCTCCTGGTAAAGCAATGAATGCATCGGCAGAATGGTACATGATTGTCATCCGTTCAGGGATACTCCAGTTTTGTATTTCCTTACCCAAGGTAGGTCCACAAAACTCTGTGAATAGTTTTGGCACGATTCCTAGAACTGGACTTCCTCCAGCGTGTGCTGCTGTAGCGACTGCTCCCATTAAACCCGTACTACCGCCTCCATAAATCAACTGGATCTTTTGTTGGGCAAGTATTACTCCAACTCTTATGGCTTCATCAGCGAATATGTTATTTTTCCCTGGATAAGCACCTCCAAAGACACAATTTTTTTTAATGCGCTGGGACGAAGTACTTTCCATTTTTTTTTCTTTTTCGAGTGCCTGAAAGAGAATGAGTACATGGTGTAATATATAGAGGACTGAGTAGTGAATCAGACAAGAGTAATAATGTCGCCGAAAGTGTATCTGACATGTCAGAAGAAAATGTTAACCTAACAAAAGATTTTTGCGTGATTTCAGGAAGAAAATCAAAAAGAGAAGAAAAAATCAACAGTAAAAGACAAAAAAAAAAAAAAAAACGAGAATAATTACACAAATCGAACAACACGTAAATTAAACCAAAATAAAGTTATTGCAAATCAAACCAAAAGCTGAGAAGTCATTTATTGTAGTTGTGATTGTGGCTCACATCTTCCTCTGGTTTTACGTCCAGAAACGGCTTAAACGCCTTCTATGAGTCGAGGATATGCTTCCCATCCAGTTTTCTTACAAGCTGGCAAACAGGGTCTTTTAACATCAGATTCCCAAGATGTTGCCATTCCCTTTGGAATTGCGGCCATAAATCAAGAATTTCTCTTTGTACGTCTCCACAAGGATGCGTCTCAAGAGAAAGTTGGATATTACCCAAATTCTCTTTACTCAGTCCATCCTTAATGAATTCAATTTTATCATCTCGATTAGAGGACAGAATCCCAATAGAACGACATTTACCGTTACACGTCCATCGTGCACATTTGTGGCAATTTGAACTCATGCGCTTTGCTCGTCGCTTCTTTGCAAAAGTGCTTCTACCTGTACCTGGTAAATGTAAAACATGAAGATATTCATCTTCACGTACCTTGGCTTCAATTATCCAACGTATGTCTCCAGGAATCCCTTTGTGCATAAGCATTCTTAATCTTTCAAATCGAACTTGGTAAAGCTTCAGTAAAATATTTCGAGGAAAAGGAGGAAATCGTTTCTACAATCTTGTGAGAATATCATCCATCCTGAAAAAAGAAAAAAAATGAAAGAGAAATTGAAAGAGAAATTTATATACAATATCAGTTTTGTGGGTAGCTGTTGGAACCGACTTAAATAATCATGGAGTACCGTTATCCGCCATTTAACCGGTGTTAAAAAAAAATAAAAATTATATTTACATCTAGTTATTTTCAAAACAAGGATCAGGAAGAAAAACAACATAAAAAGACTAAAAAACAAAACACTCTAAATAAAATCCTAAATTCTTCCCCCTACACATAATTTTTACATTGTCCTTAATGTAATGCTATTATCCCCCAATGCAAGAATTATATGTAAGAGAAAAGAACTATTAAACAAAAGAAAAGAAAAACAATAAAAGATAGATTGATGGAGAGTAAGGAATATGCAAATCTGATATAATAGATGCTCTCCATCCTTTTGGGTTGCCTCCCAAGAAGCGCTTGAGTTAGTGTTTTGAATCTAACCAACACCCTTTCTTGGCATTTTAGGCTTGTGAGGCTCATACATGAAATTTCCCAAATTTATGCGTTTGAGAGGAAGCTTTCTTTGCACAACAGTGGATGCATTCTCCATTACAAGTATTATTCCATCATCCTTGGTGGTGCATTGCTCATCGAGGAATGGTGCATCTTTTGGTACTTGTTGAATGGCATCCAAAAATAAACTGTTTAAGGTTTCCAGGATGTCTTGTTCATGTTCCTCCTCCTTGAACTTTGCGAATCTACTAGGAAAAGGTGGAGAAGAAACATTAGCAAAAATTGGAATCTTAAACGTTACCTCAGGTGTCGAAATACTCTTATTTGGATCTGTGGCTTTATTATCCTCAAGAATAGAATCCATCTCTAATTTTGTCTCATCCTCATCTTGTTCCTCATTCCTGAAGGTCACAATAGTAGCATTCTCCTTTGGGTTAATCATCGTTTGGGCAGGGAGTTCTTCAGATCTTTGTGCTACCCATCCCACCATACTACTAGCCAATTGGCTCATTTGCTTTTCCAAACTCTGGATGCTTGCCCTTGTTTCCTGTTGAAATTGCAAAGTATTAGTAACAAGAGAATAGACAAGATCTTCTAAAGAAGTACCTGAGTTTTGAGTCATATGTGGTGGCTGAAAAAGATCTGGTTCTTGAGACCATGATTGATTAAATCTAGATGGATGAGTGTAATTGGCATAAGGATCTACTTCTTGGTAATTTTTCGAGTAGCCATAATTAGTATGATCCCACCATCCCTCATGGTAAGTGTTTGAGTAATGATCATACTGTTGGTCTTGGAACACTTGATGGCCTTGACATCCTCCCATGGCAAATTGTTGAACTGGGAAGGTGAGATTGGCTTGTTGATTCTCCATGTTCATGTATGCCACCAACTCTTCAAGTGTTCGATCCCCGGCAACGGCGCCAAAAATTTGATGCACACAAAAGAGTGTATCTTATTTAACCTTGCACTAAAAAGATCAATTGTAAGTATAGTAGTTAGCAAGGATCGAGTCCTCAGGGATTGGGTTTTAGTTTATAAGTTGATAGTTTAAAACTTAAATTCAAGAACAATAAAAGAAAAGGGGTTTTTGAAGCCAGATTTAAACTAAAGTAAATAATAAGAATAAGATGCAAGACGGTATAACCAGCCAATAAAAATATATATACTAAATTAGGCGGTATAACCAGCCAATAAAAATATATATACTAAATTAGGCGGTATAACCAGCCAATAAAAATAAATATACTTTTAAAAATAAGCAAACTAGAAAAATAAGAAAACAAGTAAGTAAGAAGAATCAAATATGAAAAATATGTGTAATAACCAATTTTCGTCCGGGTCAGATTCGAATCCGACCCGGACCATTTGCGAACAGGGCCTGCTAAATGCAGGCCCAACCTGCAAACCCGGGCCACCAGTGGGCCCAAACCCATCAACCAACCTAAACCCTAATCAAAACCCTAATTTTAACTGACTCCCCTATTCTCTGCCCTGTTTTCTTTAAAAGCCGCCGCTCCACTCCAGAAGAAGGAAAGAAAGAGAAAGAGAATTATAGCTGAAATCTCTTGACAAAAGAACCTTGAAAAGAGAAAAAGAAAATGAGTTTAATATCTCAAAACCCAGTGTCTAGAAACAAAGGGAGGAAGGCTAAAAGGGATGATGATAATGATAATGATGAGCCTTTAACTCATGAATTTAGAGGAGAAGGATCAGTGATTTTGTAGGGGTTCTAAGCAGTTTTTCATCGCCTTTTTCGACTTTTTGTAATGGGTACAACGATGATGCAGTGATGATGCTGCTGTCAGTGATGCAATTTGGGAGAACCGAACAGCTTGCGGTAGAAAATACGAACTTAGATGCTTAGGCGCAACCAACCAATGTATGGTGATTTGAGATGGGCTCTTCTCTTCTCTGCTTTGGTATTGTTTTGTTCCCTTTTATTGGTTTTTTTTTTCTATACTTTGAAGAAAATCGTAATTTTAGAATTCTGGGATGCTTTATTTGTTGTACGATGGTTGTGGAGTGTGCAGGAAGTTCTTGTTTTGGTATGGAATTTTAGTATGTAAACTTTGGCTTCTGAGGTGCTGGATTATGGGTGTTATTATTATGGTTTGAAGGATGTGATTTTGTATTTTGGGTTTTCGGAGGATATGAGTAGTCTAAAAAAACTTGAATCTTTGGTAAGCTGGAATTTGCTTTACATGAAAATATCATTTGGAATTTCAATAACTCCTGGCTGTTTGCATTATGTTTAGTTATGCTATTCTCGTTTGTTTTGGGGTTGGTATTTTTTTTGGAATGAAGCTGTGGAGTTAATGACTTGGGGCTTGGCTTCTCAATTCCTACCCGAAGATTGCACTTTTATTGGCTGAAGTGGTGAAATTCATTTCTCATGGAAGTTTCAGATTTCTGGTTGATATCCTGAAGGTGATTTTACGAAGATCAAGTTCGGCCTTCTAATTTTTGGATTGTCGACATTTTTCAGGTATGATTTTCATCACTATTTTTGTTTATTTATTCTTGTTCGGTATTCGACGTATTTTTATTGTTTTGCTTCGGTTTTTTAAATTATGAAAATAATTTTTCTAATTAATACATGTTTTTTTTTAAAAAAAAAAAATTATTTTCGATAAATAAAAATTCTCTGAAAACGGATCTCTTTCTCGGATGGTCAGAGTATTGATCGTTCTCCGAAATGGTCCGAGTAAGAATAATAATCGAAACACTATCGAAAATATCGGAGTGATTCGAGAATTATTCTTACATAGATAATTTCTTTTATTTCGGAAATAATTATTAAAAGCATTTTAATTTAACTTTAAAAAAAAGGACTTTTAATAAATGCGAATAACCGACGACGGAATTCGAAGGACGTCACGGTAGTGATTCCTAAGATATCTTGAGGTGAGAGAGTTTCGTTAAATATCACCACGAGTGGTGGGAATATTTGGCGACATGCTCGATACAAAAATTCGTTTTCGTTTAAAAAAAATGGAAATAATCAAAATAAAAAAATGAATAAAGAGCGAATGTTTATTGCGCTCGATATTTTGCCATGCTCGTGTTTTTAATATTAAGATTCGCATGTTTAATTTTATAGTTATATGTTAAGCCGTATGTATCCGATATTTAAATATTCGCATCATACGCATTTGAATAAAAAAAATGGATGTAAATTGCCGACGACGGAATTCGAAGGATATCACGGTTGTGATTCCTAAGATGTCTTGAGGTGAGAAGATCCCGTTAAATACCACCGAGAGTGTCGGGAATATTTAATGAGTATTTTCGATAATAAATTTATGTTCACTTTCGATTTTTTTTAAAAAATAAAAAACAGTTCAAGAAAATCCAAAAAATAATAAACATGTTTTTTTTATAAAATAAAAGGAAAAGAGAATTAGTTTTAAATACCGATGTTAAATCCATTAAACCGAGATTTAAGATAACACGTGATCAAGTGGTACCGTTTTCTAAACGGGCGTTGCGGGGGTGCTAATCCTTCCCCGTACGTAACCGACTCCCGAACCCATTTTTGTTTTTACTCTGGTTCAAAGCGCGGACTTCGAAATTGGTTTTAAAAATGTTTTAATTAATTTTAAAATATTTTGCTAAAATCGGTTTTAATAGGTGGCCAATCACACCTAGCAAAAAAGATTGGTGGCGACTCCATTTTTTGTGTTTTCATCAAATTCGTCGTAGCGGTCCGAAAAAATCGTTATGACAGCTTGGCGACTCCACTGGGGACCCTTTTGAGAGTCGAGCCACAAATTGATCATGTGTTGTTTTAAAATCTCGAATTAATGGATTTAATCGGTATTTAATTTTAATTCTCTTTACTTTCTTTCTTTCTTTATTTTTATTTTGCTTGCAATTACACTTTGATATTCGTTAATTCTTGATTCATATTTTTTTTTATGTCGTTTATTTTTTTTTTAAATCGTGGAATGTTTGGAATAAAGAGTCGTAGACAAATAGTCGAAGGTTTGTTTGTTCTTTCTCACACACGAGCACGTACATTTCATACATAAGCTCTGTACCCGAGCTTTATCCCTTTAGGTGGAAGTAAAGTACCTACGCTCTCGTGAGGCAATAACCTCCGCATGGGCTAGCGAAACACTTTCGGAGTAATAAAGTACCTACGCTTTCGTGAGGCAATAACCTCCGCATAAGCCTGGAAAATATACTCCAACAAATTGAACCCGTTTTAAATCGGGATGCCTTACTAGCCTTCACGGGCGACAGTAAGGAGCAATTTGGAGCCTTTTTAGAACCTAACTCAACCTCATGTAGTGAACTTGAGTATAACCATATCGAATTTCCGATCGGATATCCTCGAAATTTGGAAGGAACATGGTGATCTTTCGCTATTTGTTTACATTCCGAACAAGAACTGTAAATCGGGTAATGATGAACGCACATCGTGCTACCCGCAATTCAGTTTCATTTTTCGCTCCGAAGGCATCGTGATGCTTAAATAAGTCGACACTGTCGGAGCAAATGTTTGTTAACTTTTTGAATTTGTAAATACGAAAATTTTTTCGTACATCTCGTACATTTCATGCATTGATGCACTTGTAAATAAAGCATTTACATTTATAATTGTATTTTTGATTTCACGGTGATAATAATCTCATTTGATAAACCGCATAGACACTTGTTGTTGATTAAATGAGGATTGCAAACCGGTAGTGTTGAATAAATACTAGGACATTTGTGCCATAATAAGACCCACTACCACAAAAGTTTTCGATAGAAATTGATTGTGAAAATAATATTTTGATTTTTTTTTTCTTTTACGAAAAAAAAAGAAAACATTTTTCAAAAATAAAAAATTTGGCGGATTGAATTTGGAGATCAAAGTTTGTGCAATAAAATTGTTGAAATGATCAAGTTCAGTCCAAATCATGAATAGTTTTCTGTATATATTCGTGCGTTAATTTGTTTACTCTTTAGACAAATCAAAATTAGCATCATTTTGCACTCATGACATACATGGTCATTCATTGTAGAATACATTAGTGACATCCATGATCGTTCTCTGTATATACCAGTACATCATTTTATTTATTCTGCACATGCATCATATCGACATCGTGATTGCATTCATTACAATAAGGTCTTGCATTCGTGACATACATGGTCACTCATTGTACATACTCATGCATTAATTTGTTTATTTCTTTACATGCATCATATGGGCATCGTGTTACATTCACGGCATTCATAGCTCATGCATCATGAAACACACTTGGAGAATAAAAAAGAAGTCGGTTTAGCTTTGCAAGGATTTCTCTTCAAAATCAGAGGTATAAGAATCACTGCATACCTCTATGACACAGGCCGGAACCATGGAGGATGAACAAAATAGACTGGATAGAGTGGAAAGAGAACAGAGAGAATTACAAGAACAGTTAGCCAGATCTCAGCAAGAAATACGAGAACAGATAGCAAAATCTCGAGAGGAGTCACGCGAGCAAATAGACAAGATGATTGAAATGATGACTAGACTGACCCGAGAAAAATGGGTTGCTGAAGAATCGATCATAAGGGGAGAACCTCGACCTCGAGCAAATGACAACGAAGATCCGATTTACCTAGCGAGTCAACAAGGCCAAGGACAATTTCAAGTGAACTCGGAATTTCACCACTCAGACTCAGTTGTCATTCCAAACCAAGATGGTTCACCAGGACAAGAAAAGCTGAAAAAACGTGTGGCAAAGCAAGTGGAAGACACAGAGGTGCAACAGAAGTATGATCTGTTTGAAAGGAGACTCAAAGCCATAGAAGGAATAGACGTTTTCGGGAATACGGATCCAAATGAGCTCAGCTTGGTCCCGGATTTGTTGATTCCGCCAAAATTCAAGGTCCCTCAATTTGAAAAGTATGACGGATCGAAATGTCCATCAATCCACATCATGATGTTTTGTCGGAGAATGGCTGGCTACACCAACAATGACAAGCTGTTAATCCACTGCTTCCAAGACAGTCTAACAGGGCCAGCTGCAAGATGGTATAATCAGTTAGATCGGGACCATATCCGTTCTTGGAAAGATTTGGCAAAAGCTTTCAAGACTCAGTATAAGCACATGATCGACATGGCACCGGAAAGGTTGACCGTGCAAAATATGGGGAAAAAGGCCACTGAGAGCTTCAAAGAATATGCTCAGAGGTGGATGAACATGGCCACCCAAGTACGACCGGCTCTGACTCAAAAGGAAATTACTGTCCTTTTTGTGAATACATTGCACGCTCCGTACTATGATAGACTCGTTGGCAATGCCACAAATAATTTTGCAGATATGGTAACCTCAGGAGAGATGATTGAAAATGCTGTCAAGAACGGAAAACTCGAAAGAGATGAGACATCCAAGGCCGAGGGAAACGAGACACCTGAAAGGAAGGAGGAGCATGTCCAGGCTATGGGAGAATTCACTCCGTATCCCCGGGTCTCTCCATATCAATCGTGTTACTCTACCAATGTCCTTGCAACTATGCCAGCCCTTGCAACTAGGCATGCTTCCCAGAAATGACCGAGGGGCAACCAAGAGAAATTTTCAGTCCCAATCTCTGACCTATTGCAATTACTAATAAGGAACCGATACCTCACCCCTATGCTTTTGAAAACAGCTCCAAACCCATCAGCAAGGAGTTATGACCCGAACAGCAAGTGTGAGTATCACATGGGGGCAATTGAACATTCAACTGAAAAATCCAGACAACTGAAGGAAAAGATTGAAGGTCTTGTCCACGATGGCATTTTGACTCCAGAGCTAGTCGAACAGTGGAAATCCGCATTGCCATAAATCGGTTTCTTCGCCACGGGTTTTGAGGATGAGAGTGATTACCTCTAAAAGCATGTCAACAAGCATTGAGGAATATGCATGTAGTTCTATGCCTCATCATGAAAGCACTTGTCTTATGTTGGCATCCACATGAAATAAACAAATTTTGAATTTCAAAAGCTTTGTGTTTATTGTGCTTTAATTTGAATTTGCAAAAATAAACATTAAGGAAATTCTTGATTTTGAAGAGCGCATTCTTAAAAGAAAAAAAAATCTTTCTTCACGTTAAGAAATGATGAGGAGTCTCGAGATTATTGATGATTAATGTTAGAAATGACCCAACATCCTTCCATCTCTCTTTCGGACTTGCCCATGCTTGAATCTTTTGAGATTGGAAAAACCAATGCTTCCAGGAACATATTGTTGAATTTCAGAAACCATAGTCAGTGCAATAAGAAAAATGCAGATTCTAATTTAAATTATGAGCAATGGAACAAACTTTTTGAAAAAAAAAAATCCGAGCTTTTTGGTGTCTCAAACAAGTGAAACCTCTTTCAAGAATCTAGATCATGGTAAATTGATGTGTGTCAAGGTTATGCCAAAACCATTCACATCCCTTTCCGTAACCACAAAACAAGAGTTGCCCAGACGTCACTTCATGATTAACGTCTCGGGTAACAATGATTAAACCTGATTTTCTCGTGTTCTTAGAAAAAAGCTATTTTCGAGCCATATTCTTTCTTATCCCTTCGGAGAGCAAAAAGACTCGAGGTATTCCTCGTTATGATACGAAGTCTCATTTGTATGACCAATCAAATGGTGCATCATTTGTAGATACGAAAGACGCGTGGTGGATAAAGATGGAGTAATTTTCGGAGCATGCATAAAAAAAAAATGAAAAAATGAAAAAAAAAGAAAAGAAAAAATGAAAAAAGAAAAAAGAAAAATGAGTGTGACATCATGCATTTATGAAATTCAAGACGGTTTCAAGAAAGAAAAAAAAAACTTTTCATTATTTTCCTCTAAGGAATGACTCTTCGATTTACGTGCTTGTGTTCGAGATGAAAAATGGCCATCTTTCATCATCCTTTCACAAAATAGAAAATATCCTTTTGCTACCCCTTTTGAGCCTAATGAATACTTTCGTTCTTTCAACCCCGATCAAGGATCACCCTCCACGCTAGGAGGCAAATTCGAGGAAGGATCTTTTCAAAGGTCACGGATAGTGAAGTCTTGGTTCAAAAACGAAAAAGAATGTCGTGAATCAAAGAGAAATCTGAGCTTCCAAATGACTACGGGCTCACCTTGTCAAAATAGAGATGCAAAAAAAAAAAAGGAGATAAAAAGAAAGATGAAAGCAAAAACAGAAAAGGAAGAAAAGAACGGATGAAAATCATCGAATAAAGAGAAAAGCTCAGAAAAGACAAGTGTTTCAAAGAGAATCCTCCTCATGAAATGATCCTTGATTTGATCACCTTAAACACATGTTTGGGCCTATCTATCTTTCTTTCAGTACCTCGAACCTCGGCCTACATTACGTACCTGGAAAAGACCATTTCGATCGAGCATGGTCATTTAAATTGATGAGTCTATTCTTAGAGAAATGCATGAGACTTCGGTCTCCTTTCTGGTTAAAAATCTTTTTTGGATAAGTCTTGATTTCTTGAATGCATGGTGAAACATTTAATGAAAAAAAAATGAAAAAAATGGAAAGAAGGAGACTCTAGGGTGAAAACCCGACATGGGCAGTCTAGAGTAAAATGGGAGAATTTCGGTGCTGCTTATGGTATTGTCGAGGCCATAACAAAAGAAGAAGTCATTTTCAAGAAGTTAAGAAACATCTGGGAATTCCAAAATATCCCAAAACTGTCAACTATCGTTCGGAGGGTTGACTTTAAAAACTGAGACCGTTTTCCTTTCCAGAATTAATTTTCCAGTTTGAACATCCCAGCTGATCTTGACGTTTGTCAAAACGCCATAATTTGGAAACTAAAAGAAGGTTGAATTTGTTTGAGTCCAAAAAATCATGTTCTATAAAATCTGTTCCATTTGTGAGTCTAGAAAGGATATGCATTTTTTCTGTTGCGAAGTCTCCTTGGATTAACCAAAGTCTTGTGGTACCAAGCCTTCCGACTCAATTTGAAAAAAATCCGAATTGACACTCAGAAAAACTTCTAACAGTGATCATCAATCTTCAAGAGATCTGGATATCAGACGATGACATTTTCAGCTCAAGAGTTTTCAGTAAATAAGCAAACATTTTTCAAAAAAGAAAAAGCAAGCAAAAGCAGATAAATGAAAATAGTTTTGGAAGAAACCATTTCCGATATTGGCATAAGACGAAGGTTCTTCTGGCACAGAGGTACAGAACTATTGAGGTAGAAGAAATGAACACTCGGATTCCAGTTGATCTTGAAAAACTATCGGGGCAAAGGGATAGTTCCAAAGTGAAGAAAAGGGTTGATCTCTTACGAGGCACGAGCGTTTCAGGATACACTCTGTCTCGAAGAGGAAAAACGATTTGGAAAAGCTAAACCAAGATCAGGAAAAACAATTGGGGGCATTCGCATCATTCATGAACATTCGCATATTTATTAAGTTTTGTATCTACATCGTGTCGTAAAATGTGTACAGTATCCGAAGGTACTTGCACATGCATCATCAGGGGCATACGCATTGACATCGCATGACATTCACATTTCATGCATGGCATTGATTATTTGAAATTTTGACATTTGAATTCGAACATTCAGTGAGATTTTCTTCCAAGATATGATCTTCAGGTATGATCACCAAGACCTCCGGGCACCTCTTTTAAAACCTCCGGGTTTCCTCTTTTAAGTCCTCCGGGCACAGGAAAAGCAATTTATTTTCAAAGTTGTGGAGCCTCTGATGAGAGGAGCAATTTATTTTCAAAGTTGTGGAGCCTCTGATTAGAGGAGCAATTTATTTTTCAAAGTGATAGAAAATTAAAAAAAAAAGACCTCCGGGCATCTGTTTTAAAACCTCCGAGTTACATTTTCAAGACCTCCGGGCACACCAAAAGAGAAGGAAAGTTAGGAAGAAAGAAGACCTCCGGGCACCTATTCTAAGACCTCCGGGCACCTCTTTTAAGACCTCAGGGCACCTTTTTTTCAAAGACCTCCGGGCATCGTTTTTAAAACCTCCGGGTTACGATCTTCAAGACCTCCGGGCACTATTCTAAAAAATCCATGGATAAGACCTTCGGGCGCCATTTTCAATGAAAAGACATTTTTAAAGACCTCCGGGCACCTGTTTCAAGATCTCCGAGCATTATTCCCAAGAGTTATGTTTTCAAGACCTCCGGGCACCTATTCTCGAAAATCATTGATAAAGACCTCTGGGCATCATTCTCAAAGTCAAGAATAAGACCTCCGGGCACCACTTTCAAAGAAGTAACATTTTTAGGCCTCCAAGTATCTGCTTTCAAAAACCTCCGGGTAACATCTTTCAAAATGACATTTTTCAAAACCCCCGGGTACCATTTTTAATTCTTGCGAAGTCAAACTCGTTACTTTAAGAAAGGTCGAGCCTCGGTATGATTAGTCAAGTGGCGATATATGAAGAATCTGACAAGGAATTTCAAGACTAAATGAGAAAGAGATGGGGATATCCAGAATGAGTCTTCACTTTCGTAAGACTAAGGTAGTAAGTGAGGTGATGATCTAAGTTGTGTTCAAACTCATTGTCAAAAATTCGAAGTTCGTTTTTAAATTTCAAAGTCGTGGAGCCTCTGATGAGAGGAGCAATTTAAATTTCAAAGTCGTGGAGCCTCTGATGAGAGGAGCAATTTATTTTCAAAGTCGTGGAGCCTCTGATTAGAGGAGCAATTTATTTTCAAAGTTGTGGAGCCTCTGATGAGAGGAGCAATTTATTTTCAAAGTGGTGGAGCCTCTGATGAGAGGAGCAATTTATTTTTTCAAAGTCGTGGAGCCTCTGATGAGAGGAGCAATTTATTTTTAAAGTGACGGAGCCTCTGATGAGAGGAGCAATTTAAATTTCAAAGTCGTAGAGCCTCTGATTAGAGGAGCAATTTATTTTCCAAGTGATGGAGCCTCTGATTAGAGGAGCAATTTATTTTCAAAGTCGTGGAGCCTCTTATGAGAGGAGCAATTTATCTTTCAAAGTGGTGGAGCCTCTGATGAGAGGAGCAATTTATTTTTCAAGTGATAGAGCCTCTGATGAGAGGAGCAATTTATCTTTCAAAGTGGTGGAGCCTCTGATTAGAGGAGCAATTTATTTTTCCAAGTGATAGAGCCTCTGATGAGAGGAGCAATTTATCTTTCAAAGTGGTGGAGCCTCTGATTAGAGGAGCAATTTATTTTTCCAAGTGATAGAGCCTCTGATGAGAGGAGCAATTTAATTTCAAAGTTGTGGAGCCTCTGATTAGAGGAGCAATTTATTTTTCAAAGTGATAGAGCCTCTGATTAGAGGAGCAATTTATTTTTCAAAGTGGTGGAGCCTCTGATGAGAGGAGCAATTTATTTTTTCAAAGTTGTGGAGCCTCTGATGAGAGGAGCAATTTATTTTCAAAGTTGTGGAGCCTCTGATGAGAGGAGCAATTTATTTTCAAAGTTGTGGAGCCTCTAATTAGAGGAGCAATTTATTTTCCAAATGATAGAGCCTCGCTAAAAATAGATCTCAATAACCGGACAAAATTGGTTTTACTGTCTTTGCCCTATTCCTGATTCTCAGCAACGTGCAAAGAGGGGCAGCTGTAATAACTAATTTTCGTCCGGGTCAGATTCGAATCCGACCCGGACCATTTGCGAACAGGGCCTGCTAAATGCAGGCCCAACCTGCAAACCCGGGCCACCAGTGGGCCCAAACCCATCAACCAACCTAAACCCTAATCAAAACCCTAATTTTAACTGACTCCCCTCTTCTCTGCCCTGTTTTCTTTAAAAGCCGCCGCTCCACTCCAGAAGAAGGAAAGAAAAGAAAGAGAATTATAGCTGAAATCTCTTGACAAAAGAACCTTGAAAAGAGAAAAAGAAAATGAGTTTAATATCTCAAAACCCAGTGTCTAGAAACAAAGGGAGGAAGGCTAAAAGGGATGATGATAATGATAATGATGAGCCTTTAACTCATGAATTTAGAGGAGAAGGATCAGTGATTTTGTAGGGGTTCTAAGCAGTTTTTCATCGCCTTTTTCGACTTTTTGTAATAGGTACAACGATGATGCAGTGATGATGCTGCTGTCAGTGATGCAATTTGGGAGAACCGAACAGCTTGCGGTAGAAAATACGAACTTAGATGCTTAGGCACAACCAACCAATGTATGGTGATTTGAGATGGGCTCTTCTCTTCTCTGCTTTGGTATTGTTTTGTTCCCTTTTATTGGTTTTTTTTTTTCTATACTTTGAAGAAAATCGTAATTTTAGAATTCTGGGATGCTTTATTTGTTGTACGATGGTTGTGGAGTGTGCAGGAAGTTCTTGTTTTGGTATGGAATTTTAGTATGTAAACTTTGGCTTCTGAGGTGCTGGATTATGGGTGTTATTATTATGGTTTGAAGGATGTGATTTTGTATTTTGGGTTTTCGGAGGATATGAGTAATCTAAAAAAACTTGAATCTTTGGTAAGCTGGAATTTGCTTTACATGAAAATATCATTTGGAATTTCAATAACTCCTGGCTGTTTGCATTATGTTTAGTTATGCTATTCTCGTTTGTTTTGGGGTTGGTATTTTTTTTGGAATGAAGCTGTGGAGTTAATGACTTGGGGCTTGGCTTCTCAATTCCTACCCGAAGATTGCACTTTTATTGGCTGAAGTGGTGAAATTCATTTCTCATGGAAGTTTCAGATTTCTGGTTGATATCCTGAAGGTGATTTTACGAAGATCAAGTTCGGCCTTCTAATTTTTGGATTGTCGACATTTTTCAGGTATGATTTTCATCACTATTTTTGTTTATTTATTCTTGTTCGGTATTCGACGTATTTTTATTGTTTTGCTTCGGTTTTTTAAATTATGAAAATAATTTTTCTAATTAATACATGTTTTTTTTTTTAAAAAAAAAATTATTTTCGATAAATAAAAATTCTCTGAAAACGGATCTCTTTCTCGGATGGTCAGAGTATTGATCGTTCTCCGAAATGGTCCGAGTAAGAATAATAATCGAAACACTATCGAAAATATCGGAGTGATTCGAGAATTATTCTTACATAGATAATTTCTTTTATTTCGGAAATAATTATTAAAAGCATTTTAATTTAACTTTAAAAAAAAGGACTTTTAATAAATGCGAATAACCGACGACGGAATTCGAAGGACGTCACGGTAGTGATTCCTAAGATATCTTGAGGTGAGAGAGTTTCGTTAAATATCACCACGAGTGGTGGGAATATTTGGCGACATGCTCGATACAAAAATTCGTTTTCGTTTAAAAAAAATGGAAATAATCAAAATAAAAAATGAATAAAGAGCGAATGTTTATTGCGCTCGATATTTTGCCATGCTCGTGTTTTTAATATTACGATTCGCATGTTTAATTTTATAGTTATATGTTAAGCCGTATGTATCCGATATTTAAATATTCGCATCATACGCATTTGAATAAAAAAAATGGATGTAAATTGCCGACGACGGAATTCGAAGGATATCACGGTTGTGATTCCTAAGATGTCTTGAGGTGAGAAGATCCCGTTAAATACCACCGAGAGTGTCGGGAATATTTAATGAGTATTTTCGATAATAAATTTATGTTCACTTTCGATTTTTTTAAAAAAAATAAAAAACAGTTCAAGAAAATCCAAAAAATAATAAACATGTTTTTTTTATAAAATAAAAGGAAAAGAGAATTAGTTTTAAATACCGATGTTAAATCTATTAAACCGAGATTTAAGATAACACGTGATCAAGTGGTACCGTTTTCTAAACGGGCGTTGCGGGGGTGCTAATCCTTCCCCGTACGTAACCGACTCCCGAACCCAATTTTGTTTTTACTCTGGTTCAAAGCGCGGACTTCGAAATTGGTTTTAAAAATGTTTTAATTAATTTTAAAATATTTTGCTAAAATCGGTTTTAATAGGTGGCCAATCACACCTAGCAAAAAAGATTGGTGGCGACTCCATTTTTTGTGTTTTCATCAAATTCGTCGTAGCGGTCCGAAAAAATCGTTATGACAATATGGTTAAGGTTTCATTCTCCACCACTAGACATCATTAAAATCAATTTCAGATCTATCAATATCAACCAACTATCAAAGTTAACAACCGTAGATAACAACAAGCTCTGTTATCCCAATCTTTCCTTAGTTTGTCGTTAAATAGAACAAGCTCTCTATTTAATCTCTAACCATTAAACAACCTAGAATAAGCTCTCTAAATTCAATTTAATGGCAGCTTTATGATGAGAAAGATAGGTTGATCTAAGCAACAAACACATAAGCTCGGATTGTTCAACTTAGGTTATGTTCCACTTTGCAATTATTGAAAACTTGACCATAATCATTAATCACAAATTGCCACTTATGAATAGGAAATCAAGACAATTACACGGATCAAGACTCCTAAACTAGCAATAGATAATTATCAAGATCTATCTAGTTGTACACCTAAATAAATCAAGACAACATCATGAACAATTCTTGTAGAAGAACATAAGCAACTTTGATAGAAAATTAATGATAGATAGAATCTGAAAATCAATCACAAAACATGTCTAGGGCTTTGAAATCACCCTTAACCAAATAGAAGTTTAGCCTAGCATAGGCATTATAAACATAAAATTAAATAGAATCTAAGAAGAAAATAAAAGAAAGAAAGAAGAAGAAGAAGAATATTAATTATCCAACCTCTTGCTCTTTCTAAAGAAAAAGAAAACTAGAGAAAAGAAAGAAGAAGAAAACTTAGAGAATTTTATTACAATGGCTAATATCCTACCTATCTACAATATCTCTTACAATCATCCAAGGCCCTCTATTTATACACATTTTGGAGAGCTAAATGACAAGAGACAAGCTTTATAAATTTCAAAGGTAGGTATAATAGGTGGGTGCATTTTTCTAACAATTTTCGTCATATTGTATGACAATTTTGATCAGCCAGCTTGATGGTCGATTTTGTCAATCTTGGAGGCTTTATCCGATCACATGGTCTTTTAGAAAAATGTTTCCCTATCAGTTGGTGATCCATAGCCGTTGGAATCAGCTCATTTTCTGATGTGGATCAGAAGATATGGTCAAAATACCAAAACTGGTCAGCACAGACGTCATTGCACATCAGCCAACTTGATGGTCGATTTTGCTAGGGAAAACGACTCCGTTTCAAGAAGTGTAAAACATGAAAAAGATAGATATGCCTCTTAACTTTGCACGGTTAAAATTTCAGCCTTATTGCTTCAGTGAAACTCCAGATATAGCTGATATGGAAAAAGGTGTCGGAACTGGAACTGAACTGGATTTGCCCTTAATTGTTGATTTAACCTAGTAATCTGAAATCACTCAAAGAAACTCGTGAAAAAACACCAAATTATATAAAAATATAAAAGATCATAAACACAATTAGACTAAGCAATAATAACTCGTATTTGACGCAAACCAATAATAAAACATAACTAAAAACTATATAATTATACGAGTTATCACCATGGGCCATGGCGATTTTCCAACTACAATTTTAAAATTTTACAATTTTTTACGAAAATCACCACCCACGGTGGCGATTTCTTAAGGTAAATTTCACTTTTTTTTATTCTTTTAATTTTAATAAGTAATAAAATTTAAATAAAATTATATAATTTATAAATTTTAAAAATAAAAATAAAAATTTAATAATTTTAATATATAATTTTTATCCCATGGTGGTAGAAGTGTCCATGGGTCGGGCCGGGCCCATGTGTGGTATCAACACCACATTTGCTTCCCCAAGCCACGGTGGCAATTTTTCAACCTTTATTTTTTTTTTAATTTTATAAAATAATAAAATTATATAATTTTTAATTTAAAAAAAATAAAAAAAATAATAATTTACCAAAAATTAAAAAATTATATTCGTAATTAGGCCTTCTCATGGGCCGGGCCGCCACCAGGAATTTTTCAACTTCTTGCCAAGGCCCGGCTCGCAGGCCTAAATTTAATTATTTTAATATATAAATAGTGATCCGGGCCTGGCCGGACTGGCTGCCCGGCCCATGAGCAGGTCTATCCGTAATGTCAATCGAATTCTTTCAACTTGTATTCGTAATAAATGGACCTCTGGGAGGAAGGCCAACCAAAGTATCGTATTAGTCCAGGCTTGGACAAGTGTTTTTTTAATTTTATTAAATAATAAATTTTAAATAAAAATTATATTATTTTTAATTTAAAAAAATTAAATAACAAAATTCAAAAAGTTATAAAATATATAAAAATATTTTTTTAATAGTGAAATGGGCTTTCGGGTCGGCACGATTAGAAATGGGCTTGGGCAAAGGAAAAAATTTCGGGTCGCGGTCCGGCCCATGAACAGGTCTAATTACAAATATAATTTTTAAATTTTTGGTAAATTGTTATATTTATATTTTTAGTTTTAGTTTTATTTTTATTTTTATTTTTATTTTTTAAAATTAAAAATTATATAATTTTATTATTTTATAAAATAAAAAAATTAAATAAAGGTTGAAAAATTTCCACCATGGCTTTGGCAAGCAAATGTAGTGTTGATACCATACATGGGCCCGGCCCGGCTCATGGACACTTCTACCACCATGGGATAAAAATTATATATTAAAATTATTAAATCTTTATTTTTTAAATTTATAAATTATATAATTTTTATTTAAATTTTATTATTTATTAAAATTAAAAGAATAAAAAAAAGTGAAATTTACCTTGGGAAATCGCCATCCTGGTTGGCGATTTCCCAATATAAAAAATTAAAAAAAATTTAAATTGTAATTGGGAAATCGCCATGGCGCATGGCGATTTTTTAACTGGTATTTTAAGAAAATTAAAATTTTCAGTTGGAAAATCGTCATGGGCCATGACGATTTCCCAACTAGTTTAAAAAAAGCGAATTTTGAGAATTAATTTGAAAAAAATGGTATTTTGATAAATAATTTTTTTTTGCTATATTAAGATAAAAAGACCTCAATTACGAATGAAGTATATATCTCATAAAATATGTACAATATCTATTATTTGACACATATAATAAATTAAAATTATTAAAAATAAATAAATAAAAAGTACATTTATATCAAAATATTAAGAAGTTAATCCCGCAACGCGGGGACATATTTCTAGTTATATATATAATAAAAGGTTATATGTTTATGTTAAAATTATTTATGTTTAATCTAATATGGTAATTTATACTATTATAATGAAAGCGACTGAGTTGGTGTCACTTAAAAATATCAAAAAATCATTAAATGTTAAAAAATAATAAATTAAATAAGGATATATATGTCTATAAATATTTTATATAATAATCTTCTACAAAAAAAATTACCTATTTATTTTAAAAAATTACCCATTTTCTAAAAAACTACCCACTTACAAAAATGATCCACTAACAAAAACTACCTATTTTTTTTTTTAAAACATAATTTATTATATTTTAAAAATATATTTTCACTCACATTGTGAGTGTGTGAAATTTTAGTATATATTATTGTAATTTAATATAATCTTATGATACCAGTATCCTACCATACTAATCTTAATTGTCATCTTTGGTTATTTCCTTACGTTTCGATTTTTGTCAATTAAATAGTGTTTTAAGATTTTTCATAACCAAATAGCTAGATAATTAAAAATTTGATTCTTAACTAATAAATATTTTTTTAATATGCTTTCAAAATCTTATTGTTATTGTTTTAACAATATATTTGGAAGTGATGTTCTCATAGAATTTTTTTAATAAAAAATAAGAAAAAAATTTATTTAATTTAACTTAAATAAGAAAATTATCAATTCATAAAAGTTTACTTTAAAAAGGATTTTAATATTTAAAAGAAAAAAAAATGAAAAATAGTGAATATTTTAATAATTTAATAAGAAAATCAATAATTAAGGATAAAAATAATTAATTTAATAAATTATCAAAGGCATATGTCGTTCACTATTTATACTTTCGGAGTTACTACTTTTATATATAGTATTGATATATAAAAATATATACTCACTCATGTTAGTTTATTCCAATTTGCATTTATTTTATATGATATAATGGCTGGCTAGATGAACATGGATTTTATTTTATTTTTATATTATATTTCACCAAGATTGAAAATGATTTGGGAACTAATTTGAATGTTGGTTTTTATATGTAGTAGGCTGTTCATAAAACTGAACTTCCTACCTAACACTCCCTCCCAACTCAAAGTCTCTTTTTTGTTAGGGCAACATTTATAGTTTTCTCTGTCTGACTTCTAGAAGCAAATTTCCTACCCCTTTGCCCTTTGGAAGGAAATAGTATGACTGATTGGTAGGTAGGGAAGACTGAGGGAAGTCCCCAAGTGATATATATGTCAGTAATCTCTAAAGTACAATAATCTTCTCTTTCTTGAAAATATTTGCTAATTTTTCTTTTAGGCATTAAATTTGTCATTTTCCATGAGAAAATTATGATTTATGAGCTTTATGGAGCCTCACCAAACTTAGCAAAATCCTTTGTTATCCAGCGATGATTTGGTTATAGTTTTGGAAAGCCTTTCACTTTTCCTAAAGTATGCTGAGAGTCTTGAGACAAAAGCTGAAGGTCATGCAAGGCTAAGAGCTATCTCTGCTGTCTGGGTATCCAATCCTGGGTCCAATTTTCCATTAGTTTGGCGATCATCAAGCCTAGGAGTGTAATCGAGCCAAGTTGAGCTTAAATCGTGAGAAGTTTAAATTCGAATCGAAATTCGAGATTCAAAATTCGATTCGAGCTCGATCGGGTTTTATTTTTAAGGTTCGAATTCGATTTGAGATAAAAATCGAACTACTCGAACTCCTTCGATTAAACTCGCTTACCTAATAAGAAATGAGCTCAATTCCCATACTCGACTTCAAACTCGATTATTTGTGTTCAAGTTCGAGTTCAAATTGAGATTTTTGAATAATAATTAAAAATAAAAATATATATATATTAAAAATAAAAAGCTCGATTAACCTCACGAGTTACTCGAATCAAACATTAGGATATTCGAATTCGGCTCACTCGACAGCTCAAACTACTCAAGCTCGAGCTTAACTCTACAATGATCAAACCGAAATAAAATTTTTTTCAAACCAAACTCGAATATCTTATAAACACAAATATTTTATTTACATCCCTATCCAAACCAAATACAAGATCATGCTTCCCCATATGTAGAAACTCATATGACTGATAGATACACCTAGACTACAGCATGTTCAGCATATTGGCACGTGGTTTGCTGGTAAGCCAACTACTTTTTTTCGGCAGTGAAGTATTCATGATTAGTCTTGTCCGTGAGTCTGGTTGGTTGAATCATTTCTTTTATTTCTTCTTCATCGGGTTGGTTGAATTGCAATTCAAATTTTTTTTATTTTTTCTTCATTCAAGCTTGGATTTGATGGGGTTTGTTAGAAAATTTATTTATTATTTATAAAATATTAATTTTTTTTATATTATATAATATAATATTTATTATTTAATAAATAATTATTGGAGCGAAATTTATTTGATTTAAATTATTAAAATTTTTACTCAAATTCGATTTAGTTCGGATCAAGTTTATCAAACCAAGCGGGTAATTCAATCTTTGGACAAATATGTTTATGACTAGACCTGTTCAATAATAAAAAAATTCATCCGATCAGACTCGTATTTGATCAAATTTGGACAAACATTTTCGTGATTCGAGTCGGTCTGACTCAAATCATTGTTTATATATTAAAATAATATTATTTTATTTAAATTTAATTATAAAAATATAAAAAAATATTTTTGTATATATAAGATAAACAGTATATTTTAACCCACGGGTCGACCTGAATCCTTCTAAGACCGAGTCTGGATAAAAGAGTTAAAAAATTCCGGACCGTCCCGGCCCAGGTCTGACTTCATGAACTCAACTATATAAATAACCAGAATTCATCACATTTTTCCATGTCATAAACCCCAAAATCATTTAAACCTCTGATAGCATTTCAAAAAAAAAGGGAATCAATAAGCAATGGAGGTTGAGAGAGTGCAAGCTCTAGCCATTGATGGCCTCAATGAACTTCCTGCTCAGTTCATCCGCCCAGCCCACGAGCGACCGGAGAACAGCAAGCCCCTTGAAGGGATTACTGTGCCTGTCATCTCCCTATCACAGCCGCAAGATGTCCTTGTGAAAGAAGTCTCCGAGGCATGTAGTCAGTGGGGTTTTTTCTTGCTAACTGACCATGGGTTGTCTCCAGAATTGATCAAACGGCTGCAAGAAGTGGGCCAGGAGTTCTTTACTTTACCACAGAAGGAAAAAGAGGCTTATGCAAATGATCCATCAACAGGCAAGTTTGAAGGCTATGGCACAAAAATGACTAAGAACCTTGAAGAGAAGGTTGAGTGGGTTGACTACTTTTTTCATCTCACTTCACCTCTTTCTAAGGTTAATCATGATGTATGGCCCAAGCACCCTCCTTCATACAGGTATAGAACATCTTTTATACTATCCTTTGATTAATTTTGGTGGCTCGCCAGGGTCTAAAGGAATCATGTTTGGCAGGTTTCTTACTCTTTTTTGTTATTCTAGCACAGTGGTTCTAGGTCAATGAAACTTTCTTTTGTCTATATTAGTACTTAATTTGAAGTGATTTACCAAGTTGATTGGGCGAGAATTATTATCTTTGGGTTATTAAGGTCCATTTGTGTTCAATAAAAGCCAACCAGAGCCGACCAACAGGCAAGGGGGGCTGGGGGTGTTTTTCTTTGTAGTTCAATTTTTATTTTTTTTTAGAAAAGAAACAGTAATTTAGGGATAGAGCTAGAGATTGTAGATGTTGAGATTCGAATTTCAATCTGTTGAATGTCACCTCGGGCAACTGTATGAATCTAACTTAGCTAAGTTTCTGAGTTTTTTTATAATTCATTTTTTAACAATGGCTAAAGACGATCTGTGTAACACAGGGAAGTCAACGAAGAATACAGCAAAGAAATTCTAAGGATAACAGGTGAGCTGCTGGAGCTGCTCTCTGAAGGGCTAGGCCTGGACAAAAAGGCTCTGGCGAACCCTTTGGGAGGTGAAGAAATAGAACTGGAAATGAAAATAAACTTTTACCCACCATGCCCACAACCTCATCTTGCCCTAGGAGTTGAACCCCACACAGACATGTCTGCACTCACATTGCTTGTCCCTAATGATGTTCCAGGCCTTCAAGTTTGGAAAGATGGTAATTGGGTTGCCGTTGATTACTTGCCTAATGCTCTTTTTGTCCATGTCGGCGACCAGGCTGAGGTAAAACCAAAATAATGCAAAAGTTAAATTACATATTTTTGTATTGATCAGCTCACTGCATGCCTTTCTTTCCAGGTTCTGAGCAATGGGAAATACAAGAGTGTTCTTCACAGGAGCGTTGTGAACAAAGACCGCACTCGGATGTCATGGGCAGTGTTTTGCGCACCTCCACATGAGGCAATGATTGGGCCAATTCCTGAGCTTGTGAACGAGCAGAACCCAGCTAAATATTCAACCAAAACTTACGCCGAGTACCGATACAGGAAATTCAACAAGCTCCCTCAGTGATGACAGTCGTTTCAATGAAGTTTAAGATTGGCCTTTAAGGGAAGGTCTTTGAATTTGCTTTGTAATAAGAAAAGAATTGTTCTAGGACTTGGCTTGGTGCTAAATGAATTCTTGATGTCTCGTTGTCATTATCATTCTACAATAATATCGTTCGCCCGATGTTTCACAACAAGTTCCATCTTTATTGTCTTCTTTTACCTGAATGAAAACTCATTTTTATCCAAGAAATATATATGTTGTCTAAAAGTCTCAGCTCATCTGAATTAGCACCATCAAAGGTAAAAGAATTAGGGATTCTTTAAATTAAAAATTATCACAACAAATATATATATATATATTTTTAATATTAGTAATGTGCATTTAGAATTTTATTCTTGAAATGCTTTTGCATAAAGATATAATCTATTTAGGTTTGACAACAAAAAGAGTTTATTTATAAGAGTTTATATTTGATGCATTGATATATTATAGTAAACCTAATGATTTCATTTCATTAAATTTTTTAAAAATAAACATAAATAATTTTATTTTTAATAAGATATCATGTGATTCACTCATATTATATATCAAATATAAATTCTATTTATAATCTTATTCTTGAAATACTTCTCTATCTAGATTTGACAAGGAAATGACTTTCTGTTGTTGACAAAATAAAAAAAGAAAATTTAGTTACATAGAAATAGAATAGAAAGCTATTATAGAAAGGAAAATCTTTACTATTTTAATATTTTAAATTAATAACGAAAATAATAGTATTTGTATTTCGTAGTACTAGAGAAATGTAAGTGCCCAATATTTTTTTTGAGTGTTTGATTATTCATAAAAAAAATAAAAGGGTCTATGGGATTATAATTTACATCTAAATTAAATACAAACCCTTTCACCTTTTTAATGTGAAAAGGTTTAGTTTGGTTGACAAAGGGAGGATATTTTTTTTGTTAATCCATATTTAATATTTGAGGAAGTATTTTAAGAGTAAAATTTTGAATTAACATATGGACATGGAGAGTGTTGTCTCTAAAATTATTTGGGGATAATTAGGATGCTTGGATAGCCTAATTGCGATAATTTTTTTTTTTACATCAACAGTTCACGATGTCAAAAAAAGTCTACATCAACAATTTAACAAAATAATGTTAATTCTGTTAAAATTTGAATTGAAATTTCAAATATAAAAAAATAGATAACTTGATTTATTCAAATTATTGTATAAAAACTAAATTTTAATTCTGATCAGAGTATAGAAACTAATTGCATATTTTAACCAATTAATATTCATCTTACTTTGAATTTTACCTTAAACTTGTTAGAGTTAAGTCGATTAATGCTTAATTAATGATGTGCCAAGATTACTTGTTGGCTTAATTTGTAGGCCTTGGCCACTCCTTGCGCCAAAAAAGGAAATAAAAGGAATTACTTTAACATGATTATATAATTTTTTTTGGGTTTCTCAACCTTTTAATATATATATATATATATGGATTTAATCTAATTTTACGTTAATTTGTTTTTTTTTTCTTTTCTTACTACACCAAAATCATTGAAATCTCTACCACTAAACATTAATGGAGGTAATCAATAATCATAATGTAATATTTTTGTTTCTTTCTATTTTTATATATATGGCAATTTATTAGGTAAAAAAAAAAAGACAAATACCAAAAAAAATAAAACATGTATCAAATGAAACTTAAAGGTTAAATTACACAAATTAGAGATAAATAACTCTTCCTATTTTTATAAAATTAACTTTCATCATCAAGATTAATCGAATTTTAAAAGAGATAAGGTGTAAATTTAACACTATAGTTATGTCATGTGAGTGTTCAAGATTATCATTAATCTTTCAACTTGTTTAATTTTATAATTATAGTTTTAATTTTGTAGCACATTTGATCAAGATGTAAGAGTTGGAAAATATTCATAAAATATTTTGATAGAAGCTATTTTATAATTAAGAAAAATATTTTGAAAATGACATGAAATAGAAAAAATAGCCATGCTAAAATTCAAACTTTTCTTTTCTTTTTCTTATTTTATCATGATATTTTTTGCTAAATATTAATACCAAATCATAAAATTTTTATAAAAAAATTATAAGTATGATGGTCAATTTGCTTCAAAATTAAAAGTATAGTAAAATTATATTTTAAATTTTCAAACAACTTGTAATGAAATATTCTTTATCTATTATAACTTGACCAAACTTATTCCAAAATTAAAAGTATAATAATAAATTTATTAGAAAATTAAAAGTATGATAATAAAATTGCATCAACTATAAGATTAGTGATAAATTTGAATCTCACATAAATAGAATGATAATTTTGCATCTTATTCTATTCTAAAAATATTCAAATTAATTTCATAAAAAATTCAAATTAAAACCCTTAAAATTTAACCACTGATATTTCTTAGTTAAGACGTATTCGTGAAATGTTTAGCATATACATTTTACACTCATAATTTCACATAATCAAGATTTATTCAATAACGTTGTGAGCGGAAGAAAAAATGTTTTGAAAGATTAAAAAAAAAAAAATTATTTACAAGGATTTTTTTTAAAACTCGCTAGTTATTTATAAAAATAAATAATTTTAAAAAATATATATATATAAAATTTAAAAAATATAATATATAAATATTCTTATTATATAGTTTGATATTATAATTTATTTATATTTTTTTTAACTAAATTAATATCACTTAATCGTAATATTAAATAAACTCAATAAATCCTTTGATATTCATTATCTATGTCACCAATTCAGTTGGTGAAAAAATAAAAAATTTATTATATAAAAAAAACCAAATTATTGATGACTTTTCAATTTTTATATGATTTATATTTAAAAAAAATTTATCAACTTTTTTTTCTACAAATACCTACTTCTTTAAAAAAAACTATCCGTACTTATAAGTTACAAATTACACACTAATATATATTTTTTAAATATAAATTTTTACTCATTTTTTTATTCACCCACATAATGGGTGTGCCATAATCTAGTACTATTATAAAAAGAATGACTAAATTGATGTCACGAGTCAAGTGACACTAATTCAATTAAAAAAAATACTAAAAAACTAAATTAAATATATGATATAAAACAAATAATTTTTTATTTAAAAAATTCAAATGACATCATTAAATATTTTTTTTGGTTTAAAAAATACAACTACATCTTATATTATTAAATTATTTATTTTAAAATATATATTTTTAATTTACTATTTTTTTTTAAATTTTCACTCTCTTGCAATATCTAGTAGGGAATAAAGCCACGAGAAACACGCAGCTTTGGAATTCCTAGGGATGGCAATGGAGCGGGGCGGGGGCGGATTTTACAGTATCCGCCCCCGCCCCGCCATAGCACTGCTTTGCCTCGCCCCCGCCCCGCTCCGCCGTGGATGTTGAAATTTCAATACCACTACCGCCTCCATGGATGTCGGTTACATCCATAACTGCCCCGCCCCGCTCCGTCCCATTTGATATTTATTAATTATTTTTATTTTTTTTCAAATAATAAAGCATTATAAAAAAAATTTAATATAAATTCAATATAAACATGTTTCTAAACTAGGAAGAAAAAAAAATAAAGTATTAGGTTTAAGTTTTTAAAACGAAAAATAAAAATAATAAGTTTAATTATATTATTTTATTATTCTTTTAAAAGCTAAATATTTAAGGGTAAAATTGTAATTTCAATATTCGGGGCGGGACGGTGCGGAGCAGGCAATTACCACAACTGCTCCATCCCCGCCTTTCAAACAAAAAAAACCGCAACGCCCCGCTCCGCCTCCATTGTTCAAAAAAAAAAAAACCTCTCCATTCGGATCGGATCGATTCGAAATCTATCGGTCGGATCGGGTTTTGCCATCCCTAGGAGTTCCAATATCAAACGCAAACCAAATTTGATCTTGATCCGACGGTCAACACTGATTCAAACTTCAAAGTAGCACGAACCACACAAAAGAAAAACGAGGTCGACGCTAGATTTTCTCATTTTTCTCGTTTCGCATTCAATCCTTGAGCAAAATTCAATCAAGCTTAACAAAAAAAAAAAAAAGGGGTCAAAATAGTACATAAAACCTCGTATTCCTGATGCAGGGTCAATGTACCTGGACACAGTTCGAAATGCTTAGACCACTTTGCTTTAAATCCTCAAGAACAAAATTCTTTACTTTCTCAAAGCATTTTCAAAAGGGTTCTGATTCTTCTTTCTTTAGGACTAATAGGAGAATCAACAAATACCCATCTTTCATGGCCACCATTTCCACCGTTTCCGCCCAGAAAGACCCTGTTTCTACTCAGGATGGGACTCCCCAAATCACGCAGCAGCCCGTACAGGTAAGCACTAGAGACCATTTTTTTTTCTTGATTTGATTTTGCTGATTTGAGTTTTTGTTTTTGTTTTGTGATTTGGTTATTTGGATAATGCCCTTTTATCATAAGGTTGCATTTATTGGGAATGTTTTCTGATGGGTTTGATTTGGCTTTGTAAAGGGGTCAACTTTTTTCAGTTATTGTATGATTCGTTTCAGTCTGATCTTAATTTGGACCCAAGTTTGTTTCTTTATGAGATTTTTCTATTGGTTGGGCATTTTCTTTGTTGAATTTTTATATTGAGGTGCATGTAGAGAATATCGAAATTTCTTGCTTTTAGCCTTCTATTTTTTGCGAGTTGAGTAGATTATGGGATTTTTCCAGGAAATAATTAGTACTGTAACAAATTGAAGCACTATCGTGTTGTTCTTCCGATCTCACATGGAAATGCTAGTCAAAAACCAATGTCAGGATTAATTTCTGAAATTAATAGAATTTGTTACGATCCCACATTGGAAGAATAAGATTTCCTTGTGAGGTTTATATAGACCTAAACTCTCCCACAACTAGCTTTTGGGGTGTGGTTCTCCAAAAGTTCATATCAATTGATATCAGAGCCAGCCCCACCTTGGTGGGACCAACACTCGGAGTGGTGACTCACGAAGTGGTGGCCTGGACCTAAAAACAAAAAGAAAAACGGGTGCCAGCTGTGACTAACGTGACCGTGACCAATAAGGACGTTGGTCCTTCAAGCATGGTGGTTTGTTACGATCGCACATTGGATGAATAAGACTTCCTTGTGAGGTTTATATGGACCTAGACTCTCCCATCTCAATAGCTAGCTTTTGGGGTGTGGTTCTCTTAAAATCCATATCAAAAATAAGATTCTTGTTGCCATGCCTTTTTAATATCAGCTTCCAAACAATCTTAAGGAGAGCAGGAAGCTTCCTTATCTTTCTCACATCAGGAATCTGTGGAAGTATTAGTTTGATTCAGACACCTCTTAATATAGTAAAACATAGGGACTACAGTTGTCTTATCCTGGCTTGAATCTATCATCATTTTGATTTAGAGACTCAAGAATTTATTGAGTGTGAGTGTGGTTTTATGCATATGGTTCCTTATGTTTCTCCACATATTGATCTGCTCAAGCTTATGTTACTCGGACTTGGGTGTGAGTGTTGGGCACGGGTAAGTTTGATTTATTTTAAGTTTTTCCATGCATTTGGAGGGTCCTTGGGAGATCATATCTCTATACCCATGTCCGAATATGAGTCGGACCCGGGTATTTCACCCATGATCTCTCAAAGATTTTATAAAATGGACTTTTTAGAGACCCCCAATGACCAATCCTGGCATGAATTGCTAAGGATCCAATAAGTCCAACATTGATCCCTTCAGACGTGTCAATTGGGCAAATGCGTCCATAGTGACTAGGATGGATATCTCGTATCCGAAAATTAACAGTTCGCCTGGTCAATCCTCCGGGGCCCAAATAACTCAATTTTCTCCCATGAACTATGTTAAAAGATCAAGTCATATGTGGCTGTTTATATATTTTCTTCTGTCTAGTAACCTAGTACATTTTCTCAGGTTGCAAAGCGATTGGAGAAGTTCAAAACTACAATTTTTACTCAGATGAGTATGCTTGCTATCAAGCATGGAGCAATAAACCTCGGCCAAGGCTTCCCCAACTTTGATGGTCCAGATTTTGTGAAAGAAGCGGCAATTGAAGCCATTAAAGACGGGAAAAACCAATATGCTCGAGGATATGGAGTTCCAGACTTTAACAACGCCATAGCTGCTCGCTTCAAGAAGGATACTGGGCTTGTGGTTGACCCTGAGAAGGAAATTACAGTTACCTCTGGGTGCACAGAAGCTATTGCTGCAACCATGTTAGGCTTAATTAATCCAGGTGATGAGGTGATCCTCTTTGCTCCATTTTATGATTCTTATGAAGCTACACTATCTATGGCTGGTGCCAAAATAAAAGGCATCACGTTGTGCCCTCCTGATTTTGCTGTTCCCATTGATGAGCTTAAGTCCACTATCTCAAAGAATACCCGTGCCATTCTTATAAACACTCCACATAATCCCACTGGGAAGATGTTTACTCGTGAGGAACTTAATACCATTGCATCACTGTGCATTGAGAATGATGTATTGGTTTTTAGTGATGAAGTTTATGATAAATTGGCTTTTGAAATGGATCACATTTCTATAGCATCCCTTCCTGGAATGTACGAGCGAACAGTAACTATGAATTCCTTGGGGAAGACATTCTCACTAACAGGGTGGAAAATCGGGTGGGCAATAGCTCCACCACACTTGACTTGGGGAGTGCGGCAAGCGCACTCATTCCTTACTTTTGCTACTTCGACTCCAATGCAGTGGGCGGCTACAGTCGCTCTCAGAGCCCCGGATTCCTACTATGTTGAGCTAAAGAGAGATTATATGGCAAAGAAGGCAATTTTGGTACAGGGGTTGAAGGATGTTGGTTTTAAGGTATTCCCATCAAGTGGAACATACTTTGTTGTGGTAGATCACACCCCTTTTGGTCTGGAGAATGATATTGCGTTTTGTGAGTATCTGATCAAGGAAGTCGGAGTCGTGGCGATTCCTACTAGTGTATTTTACTTGAACCCAGAAGATGGAAAGAATTTGGTGAGATTTACCTTCTGCAAGGATGAACAAACTTTGAGGTCTGCAGTTGAGAGGATGAAGGAGAAGCTGAAGAAAAAGTGATTAAAAGGTATGGAACTAGGTTTTATTGGCTAAGTTATGTTACTAGATTTGGGTTTGTTACACTGAGGGAAATTGTTATCCTTCAAAGCAATCTGGATTTAGGTTGAGTAATGATTCAAAACAAACCTATAACTTTTATTTGAATAATAGAATTCAACCTAGGTATTAACTGAATGAACTTTGAGCAATGCATGATTGATGAATGGGTATGATCTTTCAAATATTTGAATTTTTTTTACGAGATTGAGTATACTCGTGTCGGACATATATTAATATCCAACACTCATTCAAATTCTTATAACATAGATTGGGTACCATATGCCTCAAGCCAAACCGGATTCTGTTTCATATAATACGAGGAAACTTATTGCTAGCATAATTTGGTGTCACAGAATTCCAAATGGCATTTTTATAGTCTGAAAAGCCTTGATACGAACGTCTCTTCCAGGAAAGTTAACCGTTAAATTGCCTGGCAATTCAAAATTTCCGTAAGACAAAGGCCTGAAAAACCTTCCGAAAACAAAATCCCTTTGCACAAAACCCTTCTCATCCTTTACTTTGCATGGACGATAACAGTGTGAAGAGAGCCTGGAAAGCCAAACCAGCATCTTTACAGATAAAACATTAGGAGTATAAAAGAAAGCGAAACCCGGAGAGAATTGCTTTATGCAACCCGAGAAAGCCATACTTTTCTGCTAATCTTGGTATCTTAACCAAATTCAAGACCAAAAAAAAAAAATCTAAAAACCAGATTGAGATTATGTCTCAAAGCTCACCTAGAGCAAGGGTCAATGGCACCAATGGTACCAATGGTGCAGCTCCAGGGAGGAACTACCAGCTTTACTGGTGCTACCAATGCCATCAATCTGTCCGGATTGCCTCTACAAATTCTTCAGAGATGATCTGCCCTCGATGTTTTGGGCAGTTCGTTTGTGAGATGGAAATCAGCAGGCCAAGGATGGTCGTTGATTTCACAGCTTTTGATCCCTCCCCTGAAGCTCGTCTGTTTGAAGCACTCTCTCTTATCATGGATCCTCCAATCAGGATGTTCAATCGTGATAATTCTGATAATCAAGAACCTCGAGGCTGGCCTTTTCTTAGGCGTCGGAACAATTTACTATACTCTGAATCTGAAAATAACCCCCGCCCTGACCGTCTTCATAGGCGTAGAAGCCGTAGTTCTGATGGAAGTGAAAATAGAGACCAAGAACAAGAAGAACCTGAATCTCTACGTCGTCCTAGGACTTGGCTTATTGTTAGACCTGTGGGGCGTTTTGGTCCAGGCACAGCTGATCCAACTTTGCCACAAGAAAACCATGCAGCACGGTCTGGGCTTGATCCAAGAAACTTCTTTTTCGGACCAGGACTAGATGAGTTGATTGAGCAAATAACACAAAATGACCGTCCAGGAATACCCCCAGCTCCAGAGTCAACAATCGATGCAATTCCAGCTGTGAAGATTAGGGAAACTCATTTGAGGAGCAACGATTCGGAATGTCCAGTTTGTAAGGAGGAATTCAAGGTTGGTGGAGAGGCAAAGGAGCTGCCTTGTAACCATATATACCACAGTGATTGCATTGTCCGTTGGTTAAGGCTTCACAATTCTTGCCCTGTTTGCCGCCAAGAGTTGCCCGTTAGCAGCAGCAGTGATGAACAATCTAGTAATGACTATTTCTCTGAACCCGAGCTTTCTTCCAGAGATGGAAGAAGATGTTGGAGGCTTAGGCAGCTGGCTAGTAATTTGAGGCCTTTCCATCGAAGTGACAGAATTGGTTCTACTCCTGGTAATGAAAATTGATTTTCAGTGATTTCATTTTATGCATTCAATATGATTACGGGTAAGCAGTTTGAATCGATTTAATCGATCGAATCGATCAAATTTGATTAATTCGGTTCGGTTTATTCAATTTTGAAATTAATCGATTTTAAAAATCTGTTTATTCAGTTAGTTTGATCGGTTATCGGTTTTTAAAATTGATAACCTAATAAATCGAACTAACCTATCCTTTTAATTTTAATTGTATTATATTTAATATAAATACAATATATTTATATAATAATTTTAAATTATATATAATTTATTATTTATATTATATGTAATATACAATAAATAATTTATTTGTTAAATAGTTAAAACCGATTAAACTGATCAACTTAAGTAGGTTTCGATTTTTTTAATTTTAAAATTCTTTGTTGATCGATTCGGTCTGTTTTATAAATTTAATCGATTTAATCAATTTTCACCCCTAATAAAATATATATCATGTTAATCTGTCAAATAAGATTGCCATCTATTGGCTAGTTCATCACTACAATTGCTACAGCTTCCCTTCCTTTTGCCTAAAAACGCCTGGATTTGATTTAATTTTGAGAAAGAATTCACTTTCTGCAAAGATGAAACAGATTTTATGCTCAGCAAACATTAGAGAATCTTAAACGCTGAGAAACATTTGATTTTATCATGCAACCATTTTTGTAAATCAAAAATTTATTTACTTGATCTAAATAAATAACATCGGCTTGGTTTATAATCTTGCTCTTCATAGACACTTCATTTGCTACACTGAAATCCTCTTTAATTTTTTTTTCCAGCAGTTGAATCAAGGTCTCATCGTTGCAGTATTCTTTAGCCTTTACATGCAGCTGTTCTTACTAGTCGCAATTCATGCAAAACTTTGTTCTAAAATATGTTTGCTAGGGATGTAAAGTGTGTGAACAGTGAACTACTTAAAGAAGGGCAGTGCTGGGGAATAAGGAAAGCTATGGAGCTTGCATCATGGTGTATGTCTCGTTTCTCTGAGGCCGGCAACTGCCTATGTTATCGAAATTCTTTATTTTTCTTAAAATACCTATGTCTAACAGCTATATCTGACACATATTCGGACATAAATATAAAATATGATTCTTCAAATATATGAAATTTTTTTAAAAAAATTTAAATATACCTGTGTCGGATACAATGTATCCGAGTCTAAATAAAATAGGCAGCTGCTACCCATGGCTTTTCAATCTCTAATCCTATTCTAATGTAAACTGAAGGATCTCTAAAATCTCGAAATACCGCAGAAACAGCTTAGTTATCTATCTTAAAAACATGTGTGTATGAATGCACCTTCACACAATCATTTGCCAGGAAAATAGTACTACAATTATCAAAATCAAGTAAATGCCGGTTAAATAGACATCCCAAAACTATGCCTGTTAATAATGTACTCAATTGACATGAACAATACAAGCAATTTTATCTGATTCTAAAAATAGGGTATAACATAGTTTCTATTAACTGTCTTGATGAAGATAAAAATATAAAAAAAATGAAAGTCGCGAGGAAAATTGATAACTGGATTTCTCCGTTTGATTTTTGTTTTTGGCTTGGAAATTAAAAATGGTCCAAGGGAGATAAGCAATCACAATCAAGTTCAAATACGCTTGGGTTGATAGCGAGTACCAGCATAAAACCCTTCTGTATATGCTGTGTTCTTGAATATTGTCTGCAATGGAAAGCCACCATTTTTCATTAGAAAAAACTTAAAATACACGACACTTGTGGATCGTAGGCATACAAAAACTTTTGAACACCCTAATTGTTTCTTTAGGTTTATTCTATTTGCTCTAACTCTTCATTTTTTTTGAAGTATCCATGTCCGACACCCGTGTCCGATGCATATTTGGACATGGGTATGGGAATATGACTCTCCAAAGACCTTCCAAATACATAAAAAAACTTTTTAAAAAATTAAATATACCCATGTCGGTCACATACCCGTATCCGACACCTCACATCCGAATCCGAGTAACATAGGGTTTATTCTAAAAGGAATGGGAAAAAGATGAGAAAATTGTTTTGGCATGGGGATTGTAAATACTAAATAATGAAGGAAATATTTAACTTTTACCACATGATACTTACAGCAAGGTTCTTTAGATCTTCTCCAAGACAATTTTTAATATTGTTTGCTACTTCAGCTCCTAGCTGTCCACCATGTTGCTTGATGGAATCCTCTGAAATCTGTATTCGTTTCATAAGTCTGAGGTGAAAAGAAAAAAAAAAATCAAGGTTGATATTGACAAAAAGTACTACATTTAGCTTACTTCTGAAAGCAGTAAGGCAGATGATCTATCCAGAAGCTCTTCCACAAATTTCCCAGTATCTGCAGAAGGAATTAATGGCCGCACACCGTTGACTGATTTCTCCTTAACATTTTGCACATTACCAGATGGCTTAACAGCTTTTGCTACATCAAAAGAGTAGAGAAAGGGTTATATTATTTAGACCAAATTGATTCCTACATCACTCAGTAATCAACTGCAGAGCTAGAAACTCAACTGTCATGCAAACAACACTATAGTTCTTCTCAAATTTACAAGACCAATAATAATTTTTTTTTTCATTTCCTAGATGAAGATGACAACCAGTTTTACTCCCGACAAGAAACAGATTCCTAATGGGAGATTGGCACCATTACTTTTCTACCACTGACAGTAAATCACCACCCTGATCAAAAGAAAATAATTTTTTTTTTCTTAAACCTTAACGAATTTTCAACAAATACCATTACCGTTTGCTTGATGCAGAATTTTGTCATATTTATCATAATCTTAAGTTTATGAAAGCAGGTCCTATATCTTCCCTACTAGGTTTCAGGGCATCGTAAGTTGACAACGATTAAATTCAGCATCTTTGGGCCCAAGTTTCCCTATGGATTCCAACACATTCCAGTGATTAGTATAGCAGCTATTGCTATTATTCTTTTAGCCTACCAAACTGCTAGTCTATAAGAACAAAAGGTAGGCTAATCCTTAGAACCCAAAACAAGTATCAGTCTTGGGATCAAATAGAAATAGGGGAACAGTGACCTAGACTTCAAGCATGTCAAATTCTGAACACAATAGTCACTAATTCAATAAAATGAAGCAACAGATAAACTTAGTTTTACTTTTCCCAGAACGTTACAATAGGAACAAAATTCAGGAATTTGTAACTTGGGCAAGAAAGTGAGAATCTTACAGTAGAGAACCGAGTGGTAAATGACAATTCTTTTAGATAAATTACCTGCAACTGCTGCAGAATTATTACCCAGACTAAGATGATTTCCAGTAGAATCTTGTGAAGAAGGTGCTTTTTCACTTTCAGGAAGATCTGGCAGAACTGTGGAACCCGATGGAACAAAAGCAGCTAGATCAGGAGGTTGATCTTTCCCTACAGTAGGGTTAGCCTATCAATAATAAACTGCTATTAGATTAGCTAAATTGATAAATCATTACTGGTGAAATGAGACACATTAAGAAAAATTAAAATCACCTCCAGATCGATGTAAGATGGGTCTCTCCCAATTGATTTAAGAAACTTGTCAAGACCTAGGGCATTAACAGCTGGGAATAAATAAATTAGGAGTTAGTCCAAACAGGCACCAAAAAGATATAAGTTCAGAAACCAAGGTATATAGAGTGATATTGACTAAGTTTCCTCATTGATTTCCAGTTAAATAAAGCCGCAGCCTAGTAAATCAGTCCCCCTTTTTTCTATCACAGGATTTCTAGGCCTCAATAACCTAAATTGCATACACCATGACACTTATAGCCTTCATACTCGTAATAATTGACAGGAAGGACAGAAAAGGAAGCACCAAGAATCGAATTGATGATTCAGCTTAATTTGCATTACCATAACCCAATAACGGAGAACAATGCCATGCACGCTTATGTTGTCCATATAGAAAGCCAATTAGGTTAAAACAATTCTAAAACATAAGATATTTACTTTTCAACTGGCAGTTCTTTGCAAAAATATTCCATCTTGAAATAATCTCCTACAACCACTTGATTTGTTGTAGGTAGCAAAATAAAGCATGGGAGTGAATTCAAAAGAGGAGGATGTGAACATATCTTGTTGCAGTAAGGTGACAAAAAGTTGTATATTCTTTTTTTCTGACTTACAGATTGACATGTCATTGGAGAGTGGGTGAAAGAAGCAACGCTCTTGAGTTTTGAATCCTTTATCCAACAATAGCGAGACATGACTTCAAAAAATGACAAAACAGAAAATTAATGCTAGAAATACAATACAATGAAGAAAACTGCCAAAAAAAGCAAATCTTTACAAATAACCTATTAAGCATAGACTCCAGTGTTGTCAAGGGCGCAAGGCACACTCTAGGCGCTAGAACCCTTATATTGCCTTAGGTGCAAGGCGCAAAAAAAGCGCTCGCCTGAGTGAAGGCGCAATATGTAAATGTGTGTGTATATATATGTATATATATAATAAGCTTAAGATATATAATTATGATAATAAACTCTAAAGAGTGATCCAGTTTATTTACAAAACATGAAGAAAAAAAAAAATTGCCCAATATGCATGCTTTCCTTACGGTCCCATATCTGTTGTTGAATTCTCAAATATTGAGAAGTGGAGAGTTTAATACTATCACCTTTCTTACTATAAAAGGTACATCTAATGAAAAAAGTTAAAATTAAAGAGAACTTCAATCAGGCGAGCTTTTTTTACGCCTATCGCCTTACAAAAAAGCGCGCCTAGGCGCACCAGGCGTGCGCCTGATCAAATGAGCCTCGCCCGAAAGGGTCTGAGGCGCTTTTGTTATCTGACGCTAAGGCGCAAGGCGTAGGCGCGCCTAGGCGCACGCCTTGACAACACTGATAGACTCTATAACAGAGATAAGAGAAAGGAGAAGGGGGAGGGGGAGGGGTGGCACTTTCATGCAAGATGTAAAGCAACCATACTAGAATTTAGGCCTAATGATCATTAGCACTAGAGACATCACTCTCATTGCAGAAGTTTTTGCAGGGCTTGTTACATTATTTATCATTTTTTCACATTGGAACAGCCTCTTTCGTGCACACATGAATTCAAAAAGGAAAAAGTTAGCAACAACAGTTTTTCACTTTACTGAAAGATACTAAGACATCAATAAGAAAGAAAAAAAACTAATCCAATCATCTCATTCCAAAGCTACCTTGACATTTCCAAAGGCAAAGGTAGCATCAAGAGGCACACGTGAGAAAAACAGGAAAAACAAGACAAAATTTCTTAAAATTTCAAAGATCTAATAATGTGTATCCATGACTTAGGTCGTTTTGAGGATGAAATCAAACAACACATTATATCACATGAGCATTAATGCATTATGCATAATTAGGGACTCTATAAATCGAACACCATGTTGCCCTAATTACAGGCAAAGACAAACACAAGAACTAAAAGCTTCAAGGACTTCCCTTCTAATGTAAGCAGCCAACTGAATTGCCGGATCCTAAAAAAATAATGCTCAATGTACTATTCAGCACTAAAATGAAAGTAAATTCAAAGCCTGAAGGAAATCAAACTTAAATGGATACCTTGCAGATTCATTTACTACAGCAAATGGAGTAACACAGCCAAGTGGCACCTTAAAAAGTAGAAAACAGAAGCAGTGAATTACAATTTTGCTATCTTATATAACGATCATTAGTGAAAAAAAAAAAAAAAAAACAGAAGAAACAACATAAAATAGTGAACTACAATCTTGCTATCATATATTTGGCAATCATTAGTGAAAACATACTTAAACACTGATTACCTAATTTATTTTTTTTAAGAAAAAAAAAGTTTAATATCATTTAATAAGTAGCTTGTCATTTTTCTTTATATCCTTTTAAATTGGATGAAGGCTTAATTTTTAAACATTACAATAGGTTTTACAAAGGAAATAGGCTATTAGAAGCAATCTGCTCAAATAACTAGAGTAGATTCAGTAGAACAATAAACAAGCAGGCAAAGATTTTCTACACTAAATCCATATACTTACACATATACGGTCTCTGAAAATTTGGTAACAAACAAGTTTGCAATAATATATACGCACACCTAAAGTATCTCACCCAATGCCTCTTCTGGAGCCATTCTTAGACCACCTTTTCCTAAACCAAGCCTCTGAGATAAAACTGCACAGCTTTGAAGCCACACAAAACTCTCATTAACATCTCAAAATTACTTCAAATTTTCCATATTAAGACTAACATGTGGGACTAATAAACTATTTCCATGCATTATACAAAAAGATTACGAAAAATCAAGCGAGGAACAAAGTATGTACCTTTCAAATCTACTTTGGTATCTGCAAGGGCTGAGATAATATAGTACCTATGTTTTTTGTCCTGCATGGATAACCGTTTGCAATCACTCAAAAAATTATAAATAATTGATCGGAAACATTGCCAAGATTCATTCAGTGTAGACATTCAAGTAACAATATGGAATCTCATATTATACCTTCAAGAACAGATTTTTGCTCAGTGCACCTCCCATATTCCCAACATATTTTGCCTGATGAGAAGAAAAATTCTAGTTTTAGAATCCGTGAATTGCATGAGTGTGTCTGTTCAAAAGGGATTCATGAGCCAAGTTTAGACTCTTCTTTTACCTGAGCTTCAACGGTCAAAACAACGGGATGTTCATACTGGGAAAAATCTATTTGAAGCTCCTGAAATATCCCAATGTACATATCAGTCACTAAAGAAAAGGGTACAAAAGAAGTATAGCTACAATAAAGTAAAGCAAGGCTATGTCTGTGATTATGTACTCCATTGATGCTATCAGAGTCTCACTTTCTCTCATTAGGTTGTAGAATTGATCTAAACTCATTAAATTCAACCATAATCAGATACAAACAGAGAAATAGTGCTGAACCAAAACCATATAACTAGAAGGGTTACAAATTAACAATATTTCCATCTATTCATAGTGCAAATATCTATAAAAGTCCATAACTTTAGCACATAAAAAACCATATTTTAACAACCTAAATTGGGTTTCAAGTTTCAACCTTGCTCTATTCTTACCATGAAAAAAAAAAGAATTCAAAGAAAAATAAAGAAAACCCAAATCAAAATCGAAGTGTAAATAATGAATCATTTCCTAAAAACTGAATGGGTATTGAAAAGTAGATAATAGAATAGATAAATATCAAAACTAAAAACATTCCAGTAAATTAAAAAAGAAAACCTTTAAACGAGCAAGCAGCTGGTCCTTGGAATAACCCATTGTCAGTTTCTGAGTCGAAGCTGAAGCGAAGGAGAAAAAGCAAACAAACTACAAATCAGCGATGGGTTTGGAATAGGTTTATTTGTTACTAAAGTACTGAGTTGGATTGGGCTTAAACTAGTTGGATCATGAACCGAAACTCAGGTGATTAAATTGGGTTCATGAAAACTAAAAAATATTGAGTTGGACCTAAAGGTGTCTATGATTCAGGCCGGGACCGAAACTTTTTGGTTTTGCTTGCTCAAATTTGGATCGGATAAGATTCGAAAATTTATTTTATTATTTAAAAAATATTATTTTTTATATTAATATTTATATTTTATAATTAAATTTAAATAAAAAAAATTTTTTAATTAAATGAATAATAGTCTAAACCGGTTCGATTTGAATTTTAAAAAATTCTTACTCGACCCAATTAGGATCAAATCCTACCCAACCTGAGAATTGATCTAAGGACCCAAAGAACAAAGAAAATGAAAAAAAAAAAAAAAAAAACTCCTAATAATAATAATGTTAGTAATTTCTAATTAGTTTCTTTAACAAAGTTGGATAAGAACTCCAAAGTTTATTATTAATGAATAATAAAAAAATCTTAATTATAACGTTTTATTAAATAAAGTATTATATTTTTATGTGAAAGTGTTCAAAAACTAATAATTCTCTACTTTAATTTGCCTAACTAATTTTTATAATTTTATTTACTTTTCTTATATTACATGTATATTGCTTATTAATGTTTATTTATGAGAGTTTTGACTAATAAAAATGTACTTGAAATATCTTTTATTAAGATATTAAGACGTCACTGATGTAAAAATAATTGTTGGCCAAAAAAATGTCAAAATAATTATAATTAAATATATATTTTTTGGGGGTGAAATTTGATATGAGCCTTGTTGAAAAATTCTCTCTTCCCTTTGAACAAAAATGGATGGTCCGATCAATGTAAAAATTTTGAGAGAAAAAAAAATCGAATTAACTTTTTAATATGGAGATATTATATGAACTTTAAACCAAATTTTTTTTTTTGCTATCTTAATTTCCAATGTTTATGTAATGTTAATGTAACATTATTTGAAGGATACCCACACTATAAATGTCAAATATATGATTGATTTTATAGGAATTTATTTGCGTTTGAACTTTGATTAAGTTAATAAAAAATATCATCCAAACATTTGATTTAATGATAAATCTGTGTATCTCAAATTTAAAAAACAATATTCAAATTTTCCTTTTTTATGGTATAATCAAATTTCCCTTCCCTAATTATACTTTTTTATTACTTGATTCTTACCCAAAAAAAATTATAATAAGAAAAAGGTTAATAAAAGAGATTATATAACAACCTATCTATGGAAGAAAAATTACTCTTTTCTTGTTTATCAGAATTTCGTTTGTTATTAAGAACATTTCAGGAATCAGGAATAAAATCTTGAAAATATAAAGTTACTTGACGTGAGTGAATGTTCTTAAAATTGTCTTGTGGAAAATTAAACTCGGATTAGAGATATCTCTAATCGCATTATTCAAAAATAAAAAATAAAAAATTAAAGTAATAGAGGGCCACTTGAGAAATTTGAACAAATTCCTATATTGAAAATTGAATTGCTGCCAAATAAAATAAAAAAAAGGAACAAAGTTCAAACCAAAAAAAAAAAAAAAAGAAAAAAAAAAGAAAACAAGAAATCATCAGTGTAAATCACATGATATGTTGTTTAAATAATAAAGATTTCCATTATTACTTAAAAAAAAAGTTTCCCTTATATTATAATAAATTAACTTAATTTCGTTAATTTGTCTTAATGAGTCCAAACCCATATCATTGCCTGTCACGACCAATGTTGGATCTAAGTTCTGGAATGAGGAGCAAAGATTCCTTAAAAAAATGGAAAAGGAAAGGAATAAAAAAAAAAAAAAAAAGCAAAGTAGACTCCAATTAAGTAAAAAACTAATCATGCATAATTTCCTATTTTAAGGTTAATTAATTACTTAATTTGGCATCGGCATATTTCAAAGAAAATAAGAAAAAAATAACTTTTTTTATGTTCATTAGATGTGTCCAAAGGTCAGGTTTAAAATAGAATATTTTAAATTTTGATCGATTCAATTCGAATTGGATTACTATTTAATGAATAAAAAAATTATTTTATTTAAATTTAATTCTAAAATATATAAATTTAATATTAATATAAAAATAAAAATTTTAAATATTATAATATATTTGAAATAGTAAAACGGGTTTTTAGAGCTCGTCAAGTCAGACCGGATCTTGAACAAGTAACTTTTTACTATCCGAACTAATTCGGCCCATGAACAACTCTACTGATCACATTAACTCATCCCTTTTAAGTATTTGCTTGAGCTATTCTGTCAAACATTAGGAAAAAAAAAAAAACTCAAAATTTGATCTGTAATTTGAAGAGATTATTGAAAAATAAAAAGGACCCATTTTGTAAGTTCATCAGTTAAATCAACAGAAATAATGATGATGACCTATTATATATTATCATAAAATATTCGAAATACATTAAAAAAAAAAAATACATACACTTCAGAAAAGAACAATAAATTATTGTTTTTGGACAATTTGCAGTACTCTACATGACAATCATATATACTTTGATGAACAAGATTAAATTAGGAATAGAGAAATCTCAGATTGATTGATGTTCTGAATCACATTTTCCTTCCTAGTCGGGGGTGCTTCTAAAATCACATGATGTGTTGCGAATTTCTAACACTGAAAATTGTCCTGTCGGAATTTTCATGTGCTTAACTTCAACAACAACTTCATCACCTCTTTGGGACCCCAATTTGACAATATCCCATATTCAATATAGAAGAGATGGGTTCCTTCTCAACAAACAAAACCGTAATCATGTTTAAAGTTTTATATTTATATAAATTTTAACATATTAATAATTCGTTTTATATAAATTTTGATACATTCGTATATTTATGTCATGTTTATATTATTTTTTTATATCATATCGTGCTTTAATTATTTTTCTCGTGTTATGTTCATATCATATAATTTCGTATTCAAAATTATGAAAGATGAAAGGAGCAGCATAGCCCATAGAGAGAATTAGAGATGAAAGCTATGAACCTGAAGCGGGGGCCAGATACAATGTAGAAGAAATGATTGAGGATGGGACCTCATGCCTTTCATTTGGACCATTTCACAAGAGGACGGGACATGTGCAAATCTTGGCTTCAGCCTAATGGTTCAGATACTGGATCAGGTTCAAAATATTTGCCCAAAAGTAATAATTCCATCTTTTTTGTTTAAGAACTCGATTTGGCATATCATTTGTTGGTTGCATCTTATGCTATTCGAATTTGAGTGATTGTTGGATATAAGTATGTGTTTGACATGAATATGTATAATTTTTTTTTTTTAAATTTGTTCATATATTTGAAAGATCATATCTTCGTACACATATCCGAATATATATATCAGACACAGATATCGAACACTAATACTTTAGAAAAAATAAAGAGTCAAGTAATATAAGTAGGTAGCATCTTATCATAAATTAAGACCCAAGAAAAGAAAGTAGTTTTCTATTAAAATTTTAATTACCAATAAGTTTTTGAGACAAACGAAATTTGGGAGGATATTACAGTACACTGTTTTATAATTACTATTATTTTTTCTATTTTGTTGTATAGGAAAATCCTGACCTACAGTTCTTCAGCTTCTAGCATCTGCTCATTTAGGCAATGGCTGGTAGCCAAAAAGGCCATCATCATGCTTGAAACTTGTCAATTGCTGATTCCTGTCTGCTTAGTGATGAAGGATTGTTAGTTTTTGTCAAGCAAAACCTAGATACTTGAAAAAGCTGCATGTCATATACCAACATCTAAATCTAATGTAGATTTAGATGTTGTGGTCCATTAATGGAAATTACTATGGTTCTTCATGGCAAATACTGTAAACTGTCGAATTTTTTAATAAGAACAGCAACTACATATGGTTTCAAGTTTCAACAATCTCTACAGTTTGTTCCCACTGACAGAGACATTTTTTATAATAAACAAATTATACTTGGGGCTCCCACACATTTTTCAAAGGCCTGTGAAAATAAATGGAAAATTTAACAATAAACATATAAAAAAGATGAATTTTTTTTTCTTCCACTTATTAATTTGTTCCATTACAAAGGTAAGATGATAATTGATAATATTGAATATGACACACTCAATTTTTGCATAATTGATGCATAATATAAATTGAATATGTAGAAACCCCACTTGAGATGCCAAAAAAAACATTGTTTTCATCTCCATGTGGATTTCTTCTCTTAACTCCAAATACAATAAAATATATATGAATTTTGGTCATTGTCAGTAACATCTTCAAGCAAAACCTGAAGATCATCAATGAATAGGAATGGACAAAAAGAATGGTGTAATGCCTTGATTATTTTTGCCTTAGCAAAAACTCCATAGACGAATATCGTCTTCCTCATAAAAATCATCGATCATTATCGGTGGATCAAATGGGGCTACATTGAACAACATCTGATCAATATACTTGGGAGACTGCAGGCTGTCAAAGGAGCCCCATGGTTCCATCATAGAAATAGGCTTGTCGTTATTAGCCACAAGTGAGTGTATTAGTGACACATGATCATCATCAACAACTTGATCAGACGGTGAGGAGGACATTGATGGGGAAGAGACTGATGATGATGATGATGGGGTGGTGGCGCCGCCATTGTCAACAAAACTATTTGCAGCTGCTGCAGCCACTCTTTGTATTGACTTAGGTGACATAGTTGTATCAGGAATGTAATGAGAGGAAGTAATTGGGAAGTTAAGATTTGCTGAGGAACCTTTGAGGCATAAAAGTGCAGCATCATAGGCTCTAGCAGCTGCTTCTGGTGTTGAATAAGACCCTAACCATATTCTTGTTTTCTGATTTGGAGCCCTAATTTCTGACACCCAAGAGCCCCAGCTCCTCATTCTTACACCCTTGTACTTCTTTTTGAAGGATGTTGATGATATCATTTGCTTTGATGGCTCTGGTTGGATCTTGTGCTCAGTCTTCACCATTGGCAATGGAGCTATCAGGAAAGATCAAACAGTACAATGAACAGCAGTCTTCAGTTATATCAATCAATACTTGGATGAACAAATCATATGCAGAGGACTCGATCAAATGCTTTAGTAGCTTTTGCTTTTGGTTTCTTCTTCTCAAAGTGATGAAAGGAAATGAGATAAAGAGCTGAATGTGAGAAAGAATTGGGTGTTGCTATTTATAGATGGGGGACTTGATGAGTTTTTAAAGTTGGAAGATCCCTTGGTCAATCAGTATGGTTTCCACATATGAATATGAAAATGGCTGACAGATATTTCAGCTTTATATAAATGGAAAATAGATATTACTTTCCTGTTCCATGGTAAAACCCTAGTCCCCTATGGCTGGCTAGCAATTCATGTATCCGTATCGTGTTCGTATATTTTTTCATGTCATAATCGTGTTTAAAGTATTTTATATTTTGTATAAATTAGATTTTGATATATTTATATATTCGTGTCTTATCCATGTTTCTTTTTTTTTGTCGTGTTTTAGTTATTCTTTCCGTTTTGTGTTCGTGTTTAATATTATCAGATCTAGCTAATATTATAAATATATTCTACGAAACATGTAGAAAAAAATATTGTGATTAATAACAGAGAAGAAATGTCAATTTGCAAACCTTAGTACTCAACCTACTTGTTGATTAGAGGAGGGAAGATCAAGGAAGCACAAATAGTTTATATATTAACAAATTACAGCTAGAAAGCGTCTTTGAATAATTCAATATCAGATAATTAATGTAGACAAGTTATTTCTTAGACTTTTTGTAGAAAAGATTTAACAGCCAGGAGATCAACAAAGACAATCTAACATGCTATGATTTGAAAGTTGTTAGACGTGAATGATTCAAATTACTATTGATCTGACTATTTTAGAAGCTTGAATTCAAATTTATTTAAGTTAATTCATACAATTACTTTAAAAAAGTATCATTTAACAAATTTAGTATCGAATTTCAATATTTACAATTTATTTTTTTTTTATCTCGAACTATAAAAAAAATTCAACTTAAAAGTCAACAATTAATTTCCAAATCCCTGGCTAGCTGCTGTATACTTCTATAATGGAAATGAAAGTTGAGTTGAATTGGATCTTATTGCACTCATGAAACCCATATGTTTAGGGATGGCAATGGAGCGGGGCAGGGCGGATATTGCCTTATCCACCTCCACCCCACTCTTGCATGGATGTTGGAAACATCCACATCCATGGATGTCGGTTACATCCATAACCGCTCCACGGTGCTCCACTCCGCTACACCCCAATTTATATTAATTATTTTTAACTTAATATTGTAAAAAATTATATTATAATTTATTCATAAATATAATTTTAGTATATAAAAATCTTTAATATAATATATATAATACATATATACTAAAAGTATAGATATAAAATATTAGTATATATATGATTTTAGTATATATATCTAATATATATTAAAAATATAAGGAAAAATATAAAATATTTTAAAGGATAAAATAGTAATTTCAAAAGTTGGGCGGGGCGGAGTGGAGCAAGCATTTACCAAAACCGCTCTGCTCCACCCCGCTCCATAAAAAAAAACCTCTCCATTCGGAGCGGATCGATGCGAAATCCATCGGTCGGATCGGGTTTTGTCATCCCTATATATGCTATAGATGCACCAATCAAAGACTAGCAAAGAAAATCTTAATAAAAGTTTAAAGTTAAATGGCTATTTCTAGAGTTCGTTGACTTACGTAGCAAGTCCCCCAGCAAATACACAATAAACGAAAACTAGATCAAGGGCAAACCAAAAAACTTTTCTACCAGGGTGTTTATATATATATATATATATATATATATATATATATATATATATATATATATATATATATATTTGGAAGGCATGGGGTGTTTATATATTATGTTTTACTCTTCATTCATAGCTATTTATGGCTAATAAAATTTTGTAAAAATAGATTGTTTACTTTAAGGCAAAAGCCCTTTTGTTTATTTGATGTAGTAGAAAGGAAGGAAGAAAGAAAGAGAGAGAGAGAAACATAGGATTCTTCAGAGGCAACTAATTCCAGGATCGGCAGGCTTATTTTAATGAGCTTTTTGGGTGGGATGCATAAAATTGAAAGAAGAAAAAAAAAGATTAAAATAACAAAATAATAATAATTTTATACTTGTATTTAAATAAATCATTAATTTTTAATTTATATTTAAATAAATTTTTAATTTTTAATTTATGCCTAAATAAACTCTATACATAAATCAATATTTCACTTAAAATAAAAATTTATTTGAATACAAATAAATGATAATGATTTATTTAAATATAAAAAAAAATTTACTAAAAAAATGAAATAGATCAAGATTTTTTTATTTTATTTAATATTTTAGCAAAAAAAAGAAACAACTTATAAAGTATTAACACAACCCTCAAGAGACGCGCAGTCTAAATAGTAATACTAAGGCTAAGCCATTGCCAATATAGAAAAAGAAAACAAAAGAAAAAAAAAAAAAAAAGGAAAAAAGAACCAGCTGTTGCTGCTCTGTCTTGCAGCTCTAAAACCGCGTCTCTTGGCCCTCATTCAAACTGAAAAACTCTTTCTCCCTCTCTCTCTTTAAAGTATATTCACAGGTTATTATTTAATAAATTAAAAGCCTTAAAGACACATAGATCTCTCAATCGTTTCATGGGTATTTTCATTGCTTAGCTTCTTACGCCTGCATGACTTGGCTTTCTTCCCAAGTTTCTCACTCCTGCTACTCTTTGAACTCTGTTCTTTTTTTTTTTTTTTTGAGAAATTCGAAGGGATTCTCTTATGGTACGGAAAAATAAATATCAAAATGCCTGCCATGGGGCACATGCGTTAAAGTTTGAAACAAACCCTTTTTGGGGACAAATTATACCCTTTCTAAAGTTGTGGCTTTTGGACCATAATAATACGTATATAGTTGATTAGTTTCACACTTGGGAATGGATGGGATAAGCCAAATTTTGTGTAGTATCCATTGCTTTGCTGCAGAGCGTGTTTTGTCTACTTTCCAGCACACAGTTGTTGCCATTGTCAGGCAAATGGGCAATGATATGCCTGGCAACATGCAAAGATTTGTAAGAGAGTATAGATTACAGAAGATAAGGAAACTGTTTGTAATAGTAATAATATGGAAATGAAATATCACATTCTATTGAATCGTGAGAGTGCTCCATTTTGGTCATGACTTTTCTAGTTTCTTCTGTTATTATATGCTAATCAGCATATGCATTAAATTTCATAAAAGAAAAGGGCCAGCCATGATAGAGAGAGATTAGTAATATTTTGTGGACCGGTAATTTTGAACACACATGAAAAAATAATATAAACACTGTCAAAATTTATATAACACGAATTATTGTATAAATATATAATATTTTAAATACAATGTTTCATACGATTTTATTCTAACAGTTTCTTCTGGTATTATTTGCTAATCTGCATATGCATTAAATTTCATAAAGAAAAGGGTCATTATGGATCGGTAATTTTGGACATGACATGGAAAAATAATACGAAAAATAACATGAATACTGTCAAAATTTATATAACACGAATTATTAATGTGTTAAAATTTATATAATTATATAATATTTTAAACACAATTATAACACATAAAAATAACATCAAATATAACAAAAATACACGAATTGACATGAATGCTCTTTCCAACGATACAATTCATGTGTGAAAAAGAATGGTGTCGTCAATCCGTACAAATCCTGCTTCTGCTTACCTTCCTTCCTTCCTTCCTTCCCATTGCCACACTTGGGAAAACACAATAATAAAATCACGAATTAATCAATTAAGAAGGCATCTTTTTCTTAATATTAGAGAGTGTTGTCCTAAATTAATTGCGAATTATTATGCTATATATTCAACCAGATACAGCTGCTGGCACTCTGATTCACGATAAGTAACATGCAATATAAAATAATTAATTTCCCTTCACATGCATGTTCAGGCCATCCTTTGCTCATTTCTTTATCTTAATTAAATTTGTCAGAAATTTAGGAATGAAACAAGGGCTTAGTTTCTTGGAAATGAGAAGGAAATTTCATTTTCTTCATTCATCAACTTTTGGATACGCGGTCTTTACTCTTCGATATTATTTATTTACCCTTTACGAATGCTACTTTAATTTTAAAATTTTTTTTATAAGAGAGGTCGAAACTTAAGTAATTGAAAAACAAAATTACAAGTGCCATCGAACCTCAACTTTGCAAGAATTCATTTAAAAAAAATAAATAAATATACCATTTGGGTTAAGCTCTAAATTCACTTTAATTCAAATGTTTGCATGTGTTTTTCATTACTCTTAAGTTAGATTTAGATTAAAAGGATAGCTTGTAAAAAGGAAGAAAATCACAACATACCATTCATATACAATTTTAGAACAGCTAAATTCCATCCATGATTCTTAATTTTTTATTTTAATTGGAGTACAATGATTAAATTAAACATTGGGTTTGAGTTTAGTGGTAAAATTAGAAGTTATTGACACTATGATTGAATCATAATATTGCTTCTTTGGGCCAAACCCAGGAAACCTTTGTATATTGAAAAATGGATCTTGTTCTATCATTGGTAATTAAGGAATTTCTCTATAATATATATGAATTGAAGTTTAAGGAAGGGGGACATTTAATTGACCTGGAAGAAATGGAGGATTTCATCACATAGTTTAAGATCCTATAATATTGGGCTTTTCTGTTTGATTTTAGTAAAAGGCCCACAGAATTTGGAATTTTCTGTTGGGCCAGATCATTTCAAAGTAAGCAGATCATTTATGAATAAAGTATGAGCATGAATTGGGTTTTGTTCAGTAAGTGGAATGCATTAGTTGTGCATTCTCAGATTGAAATGACCAATCACTTGTTCACTTACAATGGTTCATCTTAGGTAGAGGGTAATCTCTATCATTACTACAAAGAATTTACATGAAACATACTATTATTACTTGAGTATTTTCCTAAAAATCTATTTTAGTTTGAAAACTTGCAAAGAAAATTTATATTGTTTACCATTATTTAGGGTCTTTGCCTCTATGTAACTCGGCCTTGAGTGTGTGTCGGATATAGGTATGTATTCGATACAGGTATGTTTAATTTCTTCATATATTTGGAGGGTTCTTGAAAGGTCATATTCTCATATCCATGTACGAATATGTGTCGGAAATGAGTGTCAAATACAGATACTTCAAAAAGAATGAAGAGTCAAAACAACATAGCTTTGCCTTATATATATCTCGAATTTTTTTTATTTGTTGCATGCTTGAATGAATAAGCTTCTATAATGGCTCACTCCTCAGTGAAAACTTGTTGGTAATCCCAAGTACTGTTCTTGGAAGTTTAACGTGGATTTCTACATTTTTTGCAGATTCCCTTTTGCATCACAACTTTTTAGTACTTAATTATCATCTTTTTCATCAGATATCCAACCCTTTTTCATGGCTATAGTTCAGTCAAAAGTTTCTGATTTTGTTGTTTCCTTTGATTAGCTGGTGGAACATCTTGTTGACCATCCAATCATAATGCTACTTTATCCTAAATTAATTAGGATACAAATGTAGTGGCTGGTAATGCCAGAAATATGTTGAGGCTCTCAAAACCAAGGTTTTAAATATCAGTATAACATATTTAGATTCCCAAAATATTTGTTAAAGACAGATACATTGAGATATATCAACAATATTTGAAGATACCTTGATTAATATAATGTAAAATATTACTACAGACATATAGATTTTTTTGAAAAAATACAGGTATAATAAGAATATCTAAACTTGATCATCCTTCTCTAGCTACCCTTGCACTAGTCTTTCCAAATTTGGGATTAAAATGTGCAATTGTATGGATCAACACCCATATTCATGGATCTAAATAGCGGCTGGAATGTAATATTACGATGCTATTTTGCGGTTTTAGTTCTTTCAGTTGTTGATATTAATCGCAATTAATTACGATAACATATGTTACCTTTACAATCAAAATAAACACGATACAATCGGAAATACTTTTACGATCACAATTTAAATTCATGCCAACATTAACCTTTCTTTCAAGAAATACTGCCCAGATTATCTCCTCAGACTTGGGGTGGAGCTTGTCCAAAAGAAGATAGCAGCTGCTTTTAGACAGTAAGTTTGACTAGGTCTAGCAAAAATCTAGTCTGGCATCACTGACACTGTGATTTGCTCTGATAAACAATTAATATTATTTTTTTCTTTTCATTTCTTTTATATTATTAATTCATTCCATGCAAACAAAAGCAGGCCACTTTAAGGTCTGGGAAATGATAAAAAAACATTGCATCAATCGTGGTTCTTTAATGTCTTATTCATTCCATTTTTTACGACTTTTGACTAACCCATTGTTTCAAAGCAGTCCGTGCACTTGGATTGTTTTGATTGCCATTTGCTATTATTAAACTCCTGCCTTTCTATGGTGCACGATTGAGTTTTGTCCTCATTTCATCTTTTTCTAGTGGGCACCAAAGGGAAAAAAGAAAATGAAAAAGATTGTACAATAGATGAAGATTTCAAGCCACCTGCAGCTGTCGCGGTCGCAACGTAATGTTATTTTACGGTTTCGACTCTCTCTTACATCCGTAACTATAATTTAAATCTTTGGTCGCTGGTGTAGTGTCATTATATACAACTTTAATGTAAAATGATAGAAAGTTATTGCACCAGTTGGTTGATTTGTCTTTCTTTTCCTTTTCTTATGTCTTTATTTCTTTTTATTAATATGGCTAAAAGAACGTTGATTAATAAAATGAATTGAATATTAGTTCAAAGTAGGTTACCATTCTTGCATTGAGAACCAACTTGACTGATTCCAATGCCCCCACTACGCATCCTTTGCATCAATAGGTCCTTCAGCTTCCAAGTAGTTGAAAGGTTCTATTATTATACCAATGCCTTGTCCTGTTAAAAGACTATGAAAGTCGACCATATATTGATTGGGGCTCAAAGCTTTCTTTCACAGGTGGAATAACGTTCGTTGATCATCACCATTTTATAACTTATGAATGTTTAAGTAAACTCCTAATTGAGAGCTGATCATCTTTGCAAAGTTGAATGATCTTCATCTTCATATTCTCGTATTGGGGTGTGCAAATTTTCTGTTAATTGATAAAACCGATCGAATTCGATTTGGTTTGTTCGGTTTTCGGTTTATTCAATTATTTAATTCGGTTTAATCTATTTATTCGATCGGTTTGTGATATTTTATTTTCAAATTGAACCGACCAAACAAATCGATAATTAATTAAAAAATAATTAATATTATATTTATTTAAATATACTCAAACCAAATTAACAATTTAACATTATCCAACTCAACCCAATCCAAAATAAATTAACCCAACCCAACAATCCAAAATCCAAACAACTAAATCGAAAAAATCGATCGAACCGAACCGAATCGATTAAGTTCAGTTCAATTAATTCGATTTTAAGATATATTTTGATTCGATTCGATCTATTTTAATGATTAATTCAATTTAAACGAACCGAACTAATTTTGCAAATAAATTCTGATCGACTGCCTACCAAGTTTGAGTAACTTATCGTGTACGTGACGTGTCTTCTTGATATCTTCTTCTCTCCCATTGCAAAGGGAAAGCAGCTCTTTCTTGGACACCCATCCACGATCTCTCACTTTTTTCATTCTAAAGAAACCAATATGAGATCATACTTCACAAATAAAAGTTTTTTCGCACTTTTGATTGCCTTGTGCTTTCTACTAACAGGACATAACTCTTTCTCTGCTTTATATTATTTTCTATATTCTATAAGCAATTCTACAAGTCCATGGGCCATCCCATTCCCCACATTATATTTTATGAACTACTAAATTCTGGGTGGATTTCAATTTTGGATCTAATTATTAGTACACATTTTAAGTAGAAAAATTGTAAATATAATTAATATCATACCTTTTGCACTATGCTTTATGATGATTAGTATATCATCAAGGTCATTCATAGGCCCCATTTGTTTAAGATTTTTTTTTGATTTTTTAAATGATTCATTTGATTTAATTATAAGATATCATATAAGGATTTAAAACTTGAATTCGAGATTTAATCCAATTGATTCATACAGTTACTTTTAAGAAATGATATCTAGGCATTGATGAAAAAAACGAACCGGACGGCTTGTTCGGTCCGGTGCATGTAAAAAACCGGACATATAGTGAACGGGTATAAAATCGGTTCAATCAGTAAAAAACTGAATTAAATCGGTAAAAAATCAGTTTTCTGTTAATTTTATTATTTTTTTATTAAAAAAATTATTTGTAAATGATGAAATATGAACCTTTAATCTCTTAAATAATATATAGTAAAGACTATAAGTCAAACACATTTTTTTATATTAACTAATGACTATTTAATATTTATTTAATATTATATTCATATATTTAATATTTAATTTACTTTTAAATTGAACAATTCAGTTCAACCAATTGAACCGGTGATCCGGAGATCATATCGGTTTGACCTCCGGTCCCCTTTTTTCAACATTGTATCTAAGAGGTTTGAGGTTCAAATCTCAGTATCTGCAACCCCTTCCCTTATCCCCAGTTACGACCTTTTTTGTACCCAAAAAAAAATTAACTTACATGGAAACAATTATTTAGCTATAATATCTCCATACCATATAGAACTAATCTAAGCAAACAAGACCAATCATTTTCCAAGGTGTTTAATTTGTTCATCCCCTTTAATCATGCACTCCAAACTTTGTAGTCCATGCAACTTTTTCATCTACTTTTTTCCTTTTGGTATGCAAACGTAAGTCTCATTAATTTTGTGATTCAATATCTGGCCTTATCTGATTCTAATAGTTTTGTATATCCGATTTGCCATCTTTTTCATGCCAATATTCAGGAATAAGCAATTTGTCATCTTTTTGGAACTGAGGAATATTTTCATTTTGTTATATCTTACTGCAATTGTAAAGGAATCGATTATTTGCAATTTGCTGGTATAGTGTTCCACTAAGAATGTCTAGGTTTACCAATTGATTTTGCAATTGTACTCTGATGGATGAGAGCCTGGAAAGTTGATAGAATTGCTATTGGCTTGTTCAACCATTACTCCACAAGCTTGAAATGACATTTTTGCAACCCTTTTTAGAGTTCTTTTCTTATGAATGATCTATATTGCCAAACTTATCATATTGGGTGTGAATATGCATGTTTATCTGTTGTTTCTTGCCAATAAGAAGTTGCAGGAACAATTACAGGATTGCTGAAATATTGGATTCCATTGGTTTATGAGGAGAATTCCCACTAATTATCTCAAAAAATCCTTCAGGATCCTGGAAGCTGAAAGCTACCAAAATGATTCATAGGGTTTCTCAACTTTTACGTTGTCCGTAGACTCTCTACCCTAGATTACAGGTTTTGAGCAAGGGAAAATGTACTGGTATCTATGTTACTCGGACTCTGGTTTGAGTGTCGGATACAGATATGTTTGATTTATTCTAAGTTTTTTGAAAGTCTTTTGGGGATCATATCCCCATACCCATATCCGAATATGCGTAAAACAAATATCTATATCTATACTGTATATAAAAGCACCAACTCCAAAAACATAATTAGTGAATGACCTATATACCCTTGATAGTTTTTTAAATTAACTATTTAATCCTTAATTAATGATTTTTAATTAAATTTAAAATATTAACTAATTTTATTTATTTTCTTATTTCATTGGAGTTCTTTTTAAAGTAAACTTTTCTTAATTAATATTTTTTTTATTAAATTAAATATTAATTACTTTTTATTTATTTATTTCCTTATTAAACTTAAACTATTTATTCAAATACTTTTTAATCCTTAATTAATGATTTTTAATTAAATTAAAATATTAACTAATTTTATTTCTTTCCTTATTTCATTGAACTTCTTTTTAAAGTAAACTTTTCTTAACTAACATTTTTTATTAAATTAATTATTGATTACTTTTTATTTATTTATTTCCTTATTAAACTTAAACTCTTTATTCAAATATTTTTTTCATAATAATTAAATTAAAATTAGTTATACAGTTTGTTTTGTGAAAAATCTATTAAATGATCTAATTTCGTTGATTAAGTTCTTTTTGGATATTGAATTCTCATTAATACATACGTTTCTCTTTACCAAAAAAAAAAAAAAAAAAGAAGGATTAACTCAATTTATAACTATTAATTTTTTCCAATAATAAAGCAAGAAGCCAAACATAATAACAAAGAGAATGTCAGGCCGTAAAATGTTTGTTGATCGGGAAGTAGCAATAGCTTCACAAATTTAACCTTTGATTTTTTTTTTTTTTTTAAACATTAGAGCGAGCATTAATTTTTTTTTCCAATTATGTATACAATTTATAAATACAACATGAATTATAACAATTGCACTTAAAAAAGTTTTCACATATAAAAATTGATACTTTATTTTTAATAAAAACTATGACCTATAATTAAATTTATAACTAAAGGAATAGTTTTGATATGAAAAACTGTGACTCAATTTTTTTTGAGATTTTTATTGATTACGAAATTAAATACATCTTTTTATAATTAATTAATATTATCATATCATTATTATTCTATAGCAAATTAGTTAAAATTGGTTAAAAGCTAATAAATTTATTATATTTATATGTATTGTTATTTTAAAAAAAATTATATTATTATCTATTATATAAATCAATGTACATCGTGTTTTTTTCTTAAGAGGCTCACAAATTAAGAAAATTATAACAAAAACATATTAATACAATTTTGAACAAATGAATTAGAATTTTAAAAATTAATAATATAAATTACTTTGAAACAAATTGTATCAATCCATCCATTCTGACAATGATCATTAAGATAACAGCAAAATATATGATTTATCATTCGAGTACTTTAATTATTTGTGTTTGTTAAATAAAATATTATTTTATTTTGATATACAAGACATTTTTTTTTCATTTAATGAAATAGTAATAAATTTTATTAATTTGTCTACAAACAATAAGTAGAAAAAATATACATGAATAACAATTTAAGCATATTGCTTATAAATGCAAAATTAATTGTATATGATAATATAATAGTAAATTATGTATAAAATAATAGTAAATGATTAATAATATAGCAATAAATCATGATACCATAGTAATAATTGATTAAAACATTGTAGTAAATAATTGATCACATAGACATTGTAGTAAATTTCATAATTATTATTGTAAAGATTTACATAAGATATTAATAAAGGGTAAAAAAAAATTATACTTTTAAAAATCTCATCATCTTTATAACACTTTATTGTAATTATATAATTAAAAAATAATGAAACTTTAGCAAGTTAACTCACCATTAAATCATCAAGTTGCATGTTTCTAAATTGAAAATCTTATTAACATAAGTAAAAAGTTTTGGAAAGTTAGTAATTGATGAATAAGATAATAGTAAATGATTAATAACATATTATTAAATTTCATAATTATAATTGTAAAAATTTTAGATAAGCTGTTAATATAATAATAAAAAAACATTTTATACTTTTACAAATATAACCATCTTTATGATACATAATTGTAATTATATTTTTAGGTTTTAAAATTATGTCAACTTAGTAGTCTAACTCACAATTTAATCATCAAGTTGAATGCTTTTAAATTGAAAATCTCATTAAAATAAAATTGTTAATAAAAAAAATTTCAATTTGTTAGTAAAGAATGAATATATAGTAGTAAATAATATATAACCTTCATAAATGGTTGAAAATATAATAGTTATTGATTAGTACTAAATGATAAATAGTATAATAGTAAATTATCAATAACATATTAATAAATGATGAATAATATAGTAGTAAATAATTAATAACAAAATAGTAAATTCTATAATTAAAAATTCTTTATCCTTTATCAATAACTTGTGTTATATATCCATCAATTACTAATTATATGAAATTTTTTACTAATAATTTTATTTTAATAGATTTTCAATGAAGAAGCATACAAATTGGTGATTTAATTATGACTTAATTTGCTAAGTTGATATAATTGTTAAACTTAAAATTATAATTAAGTCCGATGATATAAAGATTATGATATTTGCAAATATATATATAAAAAATCCTTAGTTAATAGTTAAAGTAAACATTTACTATTATGTTATTTGTTATTTACTATTTTGTTTTTCATAATTTACTACCGTATTATCAATAATTTATTACTATATTATTCATTATTTATTACGATATAATTAATTGGTAATTGATCACATAGAAGTAAATAATGGATAATATTGTAGTAAATTTCGCAATTATTATTGTAAAATATTAATAAAGAATAAAGAATTTTTATACTTTTAAAAATCCCATCATCTTTATAACACCTTATTGTAATTATATACTTAAGCAATTATGAAAATTTAACAAGTTAACTCACGATTAAGTCATCAAGTTGCATACGTCTAAATTAAAAATATTATTAACATAAGTACAAAAATTTGGAAAGTTAGTAATTGATGAATAAGATAATAGTAAATATTAATAACATATTAGCAAATTTTATAATTATAATTATAAAAATTTACTTAAGCAATTAATAAATGATGAAAGAAATTTCATACTTTTACAAACGTCATCAATTTCATAACACCAAACTATAATTATTTTACTTTAAAGTTTTGAATTATGTCAACTTAATATGTTAACTCATAATTCACTCATCATGTTCCATAGTTATAGATTGAAAACCTTATTAAATAAAATTGTTAGCAATTTTTTTTGAATAATTAGTAAATATTGAATAAGATAGTAATATATCATCATATTTTTACCATCAAATAGTAAATATAATTTTAAGTTTTGAAATTATGTCAAGTTAGTAGATTGATTGACATTTAAGTTTATAAGTTGCATGCTTCTAGATTGAAAACTTTATTAAAATAAAATTTCAAGTAAAAATTTCAAGTAATTAGTAATTGATGGATAACATAGCAAGAAACAATGGGTAACATAATAGTATTGTTCTTAATAATAGTTGTTAAAATTTACATAAGTTATTAATAAAAGATAAAATATTTTTTTATATTTTTACAAATACCATCATCATTATAACATTTTATTGTAATTATACAATTAAGTTTTTAAATTATGTTAACTTAACATGTTAACTCATAATTGAACCATCATACTTCTAAATTAAACACCAATATATGATGAATTAATATAGTAATTTTTTTTTTAAGTTATGAGCTTTAATTAATAAATTAGATTAAGCAAAAAGAAACAAATGATCTAATAGTGAATTGCGTACATTAAAAAAAAAAAAAACTAATAGATTTATGAAACTCCATTAAATTTTTGTTTACTGGTTTAACATATAGCTACGTATGAACCATTTATTAAAATTAAATAAATTAAATTAGTTTAATTATTTGATATAATAATTCAATCTATACTACGATTTATCTTAAGAATTATTTATTTTTATTTTATAAAAAAATTATATATAATATCATTTAGGTGCAACGCACGTGTAGCATAAACTAGTACTTCAAAGAAAAAGAAGAGACGGAGCAACATAGGGTATTATCATAATGTGATGTCAATTACTGAAAGGAGACAATGTTTCAAGAAATGATGAGATAAAACGTTAGTGAAAGGAAGCAAGAAAACAAGAAAATCTCATGTAAAAACAGATTGTCTCTTATACAATGCGTTGGAAAGACTGATGATAGAGCATTAAAGCAAAAGGAAAGTAGTCTTGCTGTCTTTTTGACCGTTTTTCCTGAATAACATGTTACTTTTTTCATGTTTGCAATTGTAAAGGAATTGATTGATTTGCAATTTGCAGGTGTAGTGTTCCACTAAGAAAGTCTAGGCTCACCAATTAATTTTGCAATTGTATTTCTGATTGATAAAGTTGATAGAATGTATGTTGCTCTTACTTTTTATTTTTTTTTTAAAGTATGTGTGTCCGACACATATTCGGACATGGGTATGGGGATATGATTCTTCAAAGACCCTTCGAATACATAAAAATCTTAAAAAAAATTAAATATACTCGTATCCGACACTCACATCCGAATCCAAGTATCATAGGATAGAATTGCTTTTGGCTTGTTCAGTCATTAATCCTTTTTGGCTTTTCCTGAATAACATGTTACTTTTTCATGTTTGCAAATTTGATCTCCAAAACTCAATTAGTTAGTTCATCATGGACTTGAGCTGATTTTTCCTTAAGTTCCTTGCTGCCTTGGCATCTTAAAGCAGATCAACTGAGCTTTTTTGGACAATGATTGGCTACCCTATTTTGAACCAGATTGCTTAAATTGCAGTATGTTTTTACCATGACTACACGAAATTGTCATCACTGAGTTGTTCTTAACAAAAGTGAACTTATACAAATAGAACACGGCTTGCTTTTTTCGGTATCTCTAGAAAATGAAATTGCTAGTTTGAGATTGATATGAACCTTGGAAAAACATTCTCATTCTACCATTTTTATCTTATCAAACGATCTGCAAAATGAACACAAGATTGGTTAATACTTTTTAAACTTAAGACCAGCCTAGACATGACAGAGAGCTCCACCAAGACAAGCTTTGTACTTAGGATAAGTTTATAGGGCAAAAGCCACAAAGGGTTGTCATAAATCTTACATCTAAATCTTCTTTTCTTTTCTTTTCATTCTCCTTTCTTTTACGACTCTTTTAGTCTTTGCTCAAAATGGTGGAACAAAATTCCTACAACTAAGATGAAACTTTGTACAACCATTTGATTGGTTGCCTCTGCCATCTTATTTGTAATTACAAAATCCTGTCCATTGGTTTTGTTTCAATCCTGACTGAATATATGATCCAGTAACAAATTGATCAAAAGCATTTAACAAAGTTGATGGCTTAACATACAAGTCTTAATCATTTTTCTTGTAGAAGCAATTTTTTTCTTCCTGATCAGGTCAATTAAGTCTCAGTTTATTATTGAGATATTTATGTGATTCAGTGGTTGAAAGCAAAGGATTTGCTTTCATGTTCACATCATGCATTCAATCCTCTTTGCACGATAATCGTTGCTGCTCTTGGTTCTGCCAGCAAATTAATTCACCTTGGAAGTATTTATTGATCCATCTTTTTAGCATCATATAAAATCATTTCATTTTTATGTATCCATAGAGGAAACTAAAAAAAATCAAAGTTTAAAAAATAATGGAATCATTAGTTCCCATTCCTTGTGAATTGTGATCAACTTTGACTCAAATATATTGGACTTAAAAAGAAATAAAATGAAGTATATAATGAGGCAAGCCTGGTCCATTACAATACCTAATTCCCAATTACTAAAGCTACTTTAAATAATCATCCATTATTTAAAGAAGAAAATTTTGTGATTGATAATTCATCAAGTAGACTTTGAGCTTTCTTCTTGTCCTATAGACGAAGAATAGAGCCTAAGAAAAACAAACATTTGTACGAGTTTTCATCGTATACACCTTGCTTTGGGTTTTTTTTTTTCCTTTTATATGAATAAAATTTTATAAAGGCAGCCATGGCAAAGCCATCAATTAAGCACTGTGAATAAAACTTTAAGCAAGTACCATAACAAAGAAAGAAAAGGAAAAAGGGTAAAACTTTAAGTATTCATTCTTTTGAATTTTCGATACTTAAATCAGTGAGAATTCAGAAAATTGATCCGAGCACACAATGTGAATAAACAAATGGAGGGAATGTTCTTAACAATCCCAATGTTTGAAATTGTACTTTACTTACCTTTTTATATCTAAATTTTATGTAACTGACTGCTCGACAGGCGTAAGATAAGTGTCGTGAAAGCATGACCTTAAAAAATAGCAGGAAAACTTGCCTCACCTGTTTCAAGAGTAATAAATCTATGTTAAAGCCTTTCCATTAGGCTCTTCTCTGCAACTTGTTAGTGAAAAACCTTAGTGGAAACATCAAGACATGGATCATGTGAGCACAAAATATATTGGCTTGATTAATGTCATTATTAATAGACTAATTAACAAAGTGCTGTTATCATAAAAAAAAAAAAAAAATAAGGTGCTGTTATATAGAGAGAAAGATAGAAATGCAGACGATTAACTTTTACCCAACACTTAATTATCTGAAAAAAAGAAAGAAAAAAACCATTTTTACCGCGACACTTACAGCTATAAAATAATTGAGGATATGGATTTTTTAGTAGACTTGTCCAAAGATCGGATTATTCATCTGGTTCGAATTAGATCGGATTTAAATAAAGATTTTCTTAATTCAGACTCATCCGGTTTAGCTCAAATTACTATATATTAAATAAAAATTAATTTTATTTTTATTTAAATTTAATTATAATATATATATATTAATATAAATATAAAAATAATATTTTAATAATTTATGAAGAATAAACTAGTTTTCGAATTGACTTGGACTCAGCCTGAAACGGGATTAAGTAAGAAAAATAAAATTTCGAATCGTAACTCGACTCGATCCAGTTTATGAACAGATCTACTTTCTAATTATAATATATAAATATTCCTATTAGTTAAGAAGTAGTTTTATTATGTTTGTAAGGACGGATTCAAGGACGAAGTCAGAAACATCACGAAGGGATGGAACTAATAAACCATAGTAATAGAGTGGTCGAGTTTTAAATCAATAAGTCAAAGTAAAACTTATATATAATAAAATTATATTATTAAAATTTTTGGGAGGCTATGACCGTTGCCCACCCCTTAGATTTGCTTTTGGGTGGATTATTAGCTTCAATTTTTTTTCTTCAAAATTCTGATGCATGCATTGCCTCTGAATTTCACATGACTTATAATAAAATTGGAATTTCCTTTCAAATTTTTAACATATTTTTCTTTGTCATGTCAATCTCTTGAGAAATACTCATGGTTGGTATATGTCAAAACTTTTGTATGTGGAATTAAGTTCAATTTTATATATTCTTTTATGAACCCTATTCCTAACAAGAGAGATTATTCTATTGATGAGCCAGACACCTGCTGATGCATTGGCATTGACTTAAACTTCATTTAGCTTAAATGTAAATGGAACAATTTTATCTCATTAGCTACCTACTATATGAATATAAACGTCGACTTACATTTGAATCTCATGATAGACTCAAAGAAATTGCTTTCATAGTTATTAGGGTTTTTTTGGTATAAAGAAGATCGCAGTCTGGGAATAATTAGGAAAGGAGTTACAGATACTAGGTCAAATCCCCGACCTACTGAATGCTACCTTTTAAAGGTGCCTGCATGAATCAACTGGATTAAACTTCGAGTTTCACTAGACCCCGTTTTCATCATGAATTGCACTTGTTAAAGTGGTATTATCCCATATCGGCTAAATCATGAATTACCTGTAATCTTATATTTAAGTTGTGGCTCTCCACTTATCGTCAATTGATTTTAGGTTGGATGCTTAATATGGTATCAGAACCCAAATTTTGTTTTGTTGTTCCTGTCTGTTACCCTTTCTGAGTTTGTCACATGGTAAGCTCTTGTTTTCATCTACAAATGATGAGACTTGTTAAAATGGTGTTATCCCATATCGGTTAAATCTGTAATTGTCTGTAGTTGTAATCGTCTGTTGATAATTGATTCTAAATTGGATGCTTAACAGTACCTAACGGACAAAGTTTAGCTGTACAGTATATTTCGAAAAGAAAATCGAAATCACTGTCTAAATACATATCTAAGAGCACCTATGATGAAAGCTCGAATAAATCTACACTTTTCAATCTTCTGATTGAGTAGCACTAACTTCTACTTGAACTAAAGGGTATAGGAAGGGGCGAAAATTCGATTCTGCTATTAATTCTGGTTCAGCTAAGGGCCGGGGGGAATAATCTTTTGGAACAAATTTTGACATGGTGATAAGTTGTGCCAACCCTGACGATTTGATGTAGCTAGCTGCCGATGTCAATGCGCTGACATTGACACAGACATATGCTATCGCATTTCAGACCGTTTTGTGTTCTTGATTGGGGATATGGGTTGGATGAATACGAATATAATTAAAGCCTTTGAAGAGAAAACCAAACAAATCCTTTACAATTTTTGATGCATGAGAGAATATTAACTAGCAATGTGCGCATGACAATGACAGTAAACTTCTGCCCTGCAAAATAACAAGGCAAAAGTCCTCACTATATGGTCTTGTGGCCCCTGATTAGAACAGAACCCAACTAGAATATTAGCTACCTTGTATTTCAGGATTAATTATGATATATCCACTTGGACCTTTACATACAAAGCACATGACGGACTCACAGTTGCTCAACAGCTCGAGACAGAATAAATACTTGGCTTACACATATCAAATTTACATACATCAAAGTATAAAAAAAATAAGTAAACCTTGATCCAAAATAAAAGAAAGACAAACACTAGAATCTCTAATTATTCCTTGCTCATTCTTTTTATTCACCCTGAAAATTCTTTAAACTCATATTAGTTTAGACATCGAAGCACGGTTCGAAAATCAAATTCCGATGGGTGTCCCTCTGACCTCTTTTGTATTTGCAGGTCAACTTCAACGTTTGCCTGACAATTTTCAAAATCTCATCAGCTCCACCGTTCACCGTTCAGAAGACATCAATAAATTAACCTAAAAGTTTAGTGACAAACCAAGAATAACATATCTCTCTTAACAATTAAATGGAAATAGAGCTTGGAAAAAAAAAACTGGAAAGGAGCCAATTGCATGGCTAGTCATTTTCTGTGAATTGATCATGATCATCCAGGATAAGCAAAGGGAACTCCATTGCTTTTCTTATTTATTTATTTTATTTTTTTTACAAAAATTGATACAGATTGGTGAAAAGATTTAATGTTGAAAGGCTGTCTTTTCCATTTTTTCCCATGATTATTAACCACAACTCTCCATGAAATACAGTATACAATAACCAATATTCTCTAGCCAACCCTTCTAGACCGCCCTGTTTGGCATATCTTTCGAATGTTTCCCATTGGTCATGTGGAATTCCACCAACCAACCTGATTCTCAGGTTGGAATCCAAAAACGAAAGCACCAACTTTGCATTTGTCTCCCCCATGTGTTTTTATACTCATCATTAAAGATTATTATTATGTTAATATTGTATGTATGATCATATATCTTTAACTTTTTTCTCTGGGAATTTTATACTACCCTTAATAATACAATAAATTTTATCAATTTTAATATGTAACTTTATTATTGCAGTTATTTATTTGTAACAATTGATATTTTTAGTAGGTGATGAAAAACCGGACAGATCGGTTGAATCGAAAATTGAAGGTTTGTCCGGTCCGGTGCTATACATAAAACCGGGTGTTACTTGAACCGGCCTAAAATTCGGTTCAACCGAGGAAAAAACCGGTTTTTAAATTTTGTTAATGTTATTTTCAAAAATATTTTTGAAAGTGATGAGATTTGAACTTATAACCTCTTAGATTTATATTAAAAACCATACCACTAAGTCAAAATGCATATTCTTATCAATTATTTACTATATTTATTACTTATTTAATATTAAATTTTTTTTTTAATATTTAAAATTAATTTAATTCAAACCGACCGGTTCAACCGATTCAACCGGTCTAACCAGTCGAACCGGTTGAACCAATAACCAGAGGCCACACCGATTTGACCTCCGATCCTATTTTTTTAACATTGTTTCTAGTTGAGTTCCTTTTTTATATACCCGTAATGAAATTTTTTAACTCCACAATCGAGTTAAGAGATCGCCACATGTTTTATTTTATTTTTTTAATATATCCTTAAACAGTATAATTTTTATCGCTAATTTCACTCCCACTCATATTTTAACAATATTTGTGTCCATAAGATAGATAGTTACATGAGGATTAGATTTCACATGGATTCAAAATATCTATGCACTTTGACTTTATTGTAAATCAACCATTGAACTAATTATTATTGGTTAATTATCATGATCTAGTTAGTATCCAATTCGCTTGGTTTTCCCATTTGGTTGAAAAAACCAGAAGGAACATTGAGTAAAGGAGAATTTCCTTCTTTTTTATCATTGGAATTGACAGATAAGACATAACAAAATTTTGGGCAATTTGTGAAAGATGCAACAAAGGGTTTGCTCCAAATTTCTAGCTACATAAAAAGCAATGAATTTATTGACAGTGAAATGAAGAGGGCAGGCTTGGCCAAAAAATAAAATGAAGAGGCAAGCAGCAGCAGCAGGGCCAGGGGAATAAGAATAAATGTTTTTCAATGCAAACATTCGAAAATTATCATTGAGAAGATAAAGAAGCAGAGTGGTTTTTCTGGTTTCACACATATAAATTAAAGTCAGAGATGCCTAATCTTAAGTGATTAATAAGTAGCCAATCAATTAAACCCAAATTACCATCTTAAACTCTATTATTCTAATGTTAAAAACCAGCTTCAAATTTCAACATGCAGTTTCAAAAAAGTTAATCTTTTTGTCAGCCTCATTTGCATTAGTTAGATTGCTTTTACTTTGGGTTGTGGGTGAAGGTCAAAGAAAATTTATCTCATACATAGTCGGTAGAATTTTTAGACTTCACTAACGGGTTAAAAAAGTTGTCACATATTCTTTTACGAGACGGTGTATAAAAAACGAACTTAGGAGATGAACATATGAAGAGTAAATCACAGTGAATTCCATGACTAAATTATCAGAAAGAGTTTTTAAGCAACAATGATTTTAGAAATGGTGGCCACATTTCATATATAGCACCCAACACTCTAACACAAAAGCCAAATAACTTTTGCATGCATCATCCGCACTTAACCTAAACATTATTTGGTGGTCAATGAATCAAATCCCCACTTCCCACAAAAAACAATCAAAAGAAATAGAAAGAAAAAAAACATGAAGGCAAAGCATCATATTCACAGAGATCCACAGAAACACACTTCTTTCTTTTTTTCTTTTTTTTTTTCTTTCTTTTTTTTTTCCCCTCTGATTCTATCATCAAAGTGAGAGGATTCTAGTTGCTTTGGAATAGGGGGGATTTTTTTTTTTTTTTTGTGCTTAATATGGATAAGGGAATCTAAATTAGAGTGAGAGTTAGTGCCTTGGACAATTATACAGCTCTTATATTATATTGGAAAAAAAAAATAATGCACTTGCTTTATTTCTTTTGTCTTATCAATTTTCTTGCCCTATAAGAAGGCCATTTCTGATTTGCAAAGTTGGCAGCTAAGAGCAAGTACTCGAGAGAAAAGAGAGAGTGAGAGATAGAGATAGAGAGAAACAATGGGAGACCAAACGCCATTTGCAGCTTTGTCTAATATGTTGACCAAAGTGAAACCATACCTGGCAATGGTCTCCTTGCAGTTTGGATATGCAGGGATGTACATAATCTCCATGGTTTGTTTGAAGCATGGCATGAGTAATTTCATCCTTGCTACGTACCGTCATGTTGTTGCTACCATTGTCATTGCACCCTTTGCCTTTTTTCTTGAAAGGTTTTCTCGTTTTCTCCTCCTTTTCCCTCTTAAATTACGGTCGCAAAACGTGTTTTCGATCATGTCACGTTTATTGCGGTTGCGAAGATATCAATTACCTAAACTTATTGCTGCTTTTCCATTCTTTTATGCAGGAAAACAAGGCCAAAGATGACCCTCCCTATCTTCCTCAGGATTGTAGCTCTTGGTTTCCTGGAGTAATGCTCTAAACTCCCTTCCTTTTACATCTTTATGCAAATAAATGCATCTCCATATTGTATCCACTGTGATTCTACATATGTAAATACTTGCATCTATAATATAAGTGCACTGTTTTCTTGATATGGAAACAACTGCAGCCCTCTAGGAGATTCGATTCGGAAGAGTTTGCATTGCTTCTTCTAACATGATCTTCAATTTGTGGCTGCAACAATTGGATTCTCTGTTTCTTTTTTTCACATTAACCAATCAATTCTCTTCCTGTCTTGCACAAGAATCTACTGATTCTTCCTTAAAAATAATTTAAATGACAGAAACAAGTGTTCATCTTTTAGCATATATCCCCGAGTCCATGCATACATGTTTCTTGTTCTTTATATATTTATAAATACAATGAAGAAATTAGAATGTCAAATGCTAACCAGGAATGTAAAAGGGTCTAATTAACGTTGTTGATTCGATATTGTACAGGCCAGTGCTTGACCAAAACTTATACTATCTGGGAATGAAGTACACAACAGCAACATATTCATCAGCTTTTGTCAACATGCTTCCTGCTGTTACCTTCATACTGGCAATGATTTTCAGGTATAAAAGATTCAAAATAATTCATCATTTATTAATATTGTCGTGCAAAATCACACTACCGAAAAAGATGTGTCAATAAGATCCTATTCCTACACCCTGTGGAAGGCTCAAGCCTCTGGGACCCCTGATTGAAAATATGCCAGTGCCCACCACATCAAATGGCTTAAAAAGTTCCATCTTCTTTATTCTTTTTTAATTTAATCTTTTAATGACTAAAAAATGACTTGCTTCAAAAAAATATGTATATCCACAAGATCTTGGGATTTTTTTTCCAAATTTTTTAATATCATCAATGAGATTAAAAGGATTTATCATTGTTTAATATAAGATAATTATGTCGATCAGGTTAGAGAAGGTCAATGTGAAGAAGATACGAAGTCTAGCAAAGATCATTGGAACAGCAATCACAGTCATAGGAGCAATGGTCATGACTTTGTACAAAGGTCCCATTATTGACTTCATCAAGTCAGGAGGAGCTACACACCATGGAAGTACCAGTGAATCTGCAGATAAACACTGGGTTACTGGCACAATAATGCTTCTTGGAAGTATCTGTAGTTGGTCAAGTTTCTTTATTTTGCAAGTGAGTCCAAATCTAGTCTGTTTTTGAATGAAAAAAAAAGTTGATTAAATTACCTTTTTTTTTTATTATCTAATATTGGTTATGGTTTCTGGTTCAGTCTTTCACATTGAAGAAGTACCCAGCAGAGCTCTCTCTTACAGCTTGGATATGTTTCATGGGAATGGTGGAAGGTGCTGGAGTGTCGCTTATCATGGTTCGTGACCTAAGTGCCTGGAAAGTTGGCTGGGATTCAAGGCTTCTTGCTGCAACTTACTCTGTAAGTGCCCCAATAATACCAAATATCTATATTGCTCCGACTATTTATTTTTCTTGAAATAACCGTGTCCGATATCAGTGTCGGACTCCTATCCGGACATGGGTATGTAGATATAACCCTCCAAAGATCCTCCAAATACATAAAAAACTTAGAAAAAATTGAACATACCCATGTTGGACACATACCCGTATCTGATATTCACACCCGAATCCGAGTAACATAGCCAACTACAATGAATACAGAAACAAAAAAGAGATACCAACTTTTCATTTATTGCTTTACAAGCCTTTTTTTTTTTTCTTTTGACAGCCATGAATGCACTTGAAAAGTCTTAGTAAAACAAAATAAGCAGACACATGAAACACAAGTGCTTAACACTTTATTATAATTTGTGCTTTGATTAGGGAATAGTGTGCTCCGGAATTGCATATTATGTGCAAGGAGTCGTGATCAGGACACGAGGGCCAGTATTTGTAACATCTTTCAGCCCTCTATGTATGATCATCACTGCTATACTAGGGGCCATTGTTTTAGCAGAAAAAATCCACCTTGGAAGGTATGAAGCAGCATCTCAAATTTCCATGCAACAACTTGCTCTTTCATCTTTGATAAATATTGACACCAAAAAGCATATTCTATTAATCCTGGGATGATAACAAAGTTTACTTAAGACATAATCATTTTTGCAGATAGTGACTGAATGCACTTTCAAGTAGTTTTCTTTGCTTTATTAACCATTAGACAATTTAGAAATCTTATTCATTAGTGGATTCTGTATTGGTTTTCCTTGTTCTGATTATTGCTCATTTGCTTCTTTTTCTTTGGTTGGTTTCAGCATACTTGGAGCCATTATCATAGTCTCAGGCCTTTACACTGTGGTGTGGGGTAAAAGCAAAGATGGGAAAAACTCAGAAACTGTTGAGAAAAGCAATGCCCTGAAGGAATTGCCAATCACAGACAATGCTAGATCAATCATTGTTGATGATGGCATTAATGGACCTGCCAAAATTGTTAATATTCCAGCTTCCAGGAGCCCCTTCAGCACTCAAGGAACATAAAATATTTCCTCTCAAGTGTTTGATTAAATTCCTAGCAGAGTTGTTCTTTCCCAACTGATAAAAATCACTATGTACCCCCCCCCCCCCCTCTCTCTCTCTCTCTCTCAGCTGCTCTGCATCTAAAGTAATTTGTAGCTTATCATCTATTGGTTGTACTCTGAGGCTTTAAATTTGGTGAAGTAAAAACCATTAGTGGTTTGCTGCCTATGTTCTTGTCCAAATATTTCATTTCCATACTTTTTCTTTGGCTTAAACTCGTCATCAGATGCTATAAAAAAAGATCTACTGCAAATACCAAAATAGGAATCAAACAGCTAACATTGTTCCAGAAATTGTACTGGTATCTCAATTCTCAAATATTCCAGGTTCATCATTTGTTTAAGTTCATTGGAATATTTTTATTTCACATCCTGATAGCTACATATCTATAGCTTGATTGAACTGGCTTAGGGAAGAACCAAATTCTTCTTGTAACTTGGCCATGTGAAGAATATAAAAGGCTAATTTTTTTTTTATTACTCAAACCACATTCTTGGTTTTTATTTGTTTAAACATGGAACATTCCACTTCTTGATAATTAACCTATTTCTAGTATCAACTACTTTTTTTGGTTTATATTATCCATACTTCTCCTATTGTGCTAGGTTGATTTCATATATATGTACACATTTTTTTGCATATATATATATATATATATATATATATATATATATACACTTGCAAAGAATCTCCTATAACATTTTTTTTTTGGAACTCATTCCTTTGACATTTTTTATTTGATTTTATATTATAGATTCTGTATTCTCCAATCTCCAGTCCTAACCTAAATTGCTTAAAGAAAAGTTGTAATTAATTAAACTAGAAGTTTTAGTCCCAAGAATCTTGCATGGCATATTTTATTATTGCAATGGAAATGTAAAGAAAAGGCCGGTTATAAGAATGATGTTATGGATTCGGATGATTATGAGATATGGGTATATTTAGTTTTTTTTTTTAATTATTTTTTGTTTTTATTTTTTTTAAACGAAATTGTTTTTTTATTAGATAAAGAATCGGATCAAACATTAAAAACGAATAGGTACGAAGAGCCCAAATCCTCTGCCCCCATTTCTTTGCCTCCACTCTCATAACGAGCCGCATGTCTGTTTTTTCGGTGTCGATCGAACAAGTGAATTCCACGACACCATCACCTTTAAAGGATCATATTTTTATATATTTTTTTTTTTTTTGATAATTTGAAAGAAGGAAATTCGAACTATGATTTTGAACAAGAAAAAACATGCACCAATCAATTGAGATAAAAGCTCGAGTGCTTTATATTCATATTCAAATATGTATTTGACACAAATATTTAGATAAAAAAAATCGAATAACATAGATTAACAACACTTCGACAAAAGGAACAAATTAAAGATCAAACAAGAGTGAGAAAGAAGAAAGAATTGTTATGGGCCAAAATTGGCCATCCTGCGTAGATTGTGTGACGTATTTTCATACTTGATCTTGACACATGATTCATCATGATAGGTAATGCGAGATTTTCTATTCGATATCTGATATTGACAGATGATTCATTATAGATATAGGTAGGAATCCAAAATTAATTTTTTTTTTTTTCAGAACCCACCTTAAGATCTCATTGCTCTTTTTCTGCCGATTAGAAATCGTGGCAAGAACTAGAACCTCAAAGGGGTGGTGGCTGACGTTAGCTGTTCAATTTAGCTTGTCTAGGAAACAACTATGAATTAGATTTAGATTGCTACATGTCTGTCATGTATAAGATATGCTTCTAAATCAATTTTCAACATCAAGAATAGAATCTTGGTAACCTATGTTATTAGACATGTTTTCGATACATATTCGAATATGAATATAAAAATATAATACTTCAAATATGTCGAAATTTTTTTAAAAAATTAAATATACCATATCGAATATATATCTATATCCGACAGACTGACACTTATTCATAATCCGAGGAACATGGTTAGAAACAAAAGAATATACTTATCACTGACATGTTTGTTTACTCTTCACCGTTCATAGTCATAAGATGCTCTATTAATACTTTTCATTGCAGAATGTCAAAATGAAAATGGAACCCAAAGACAAACGTTGAGTTTTCAACTATATTAGATTTACTTTTACTTTAAAAAAAGAAGTGTGGGTTAATAACTTTATCATTGTGTCGGCATGTCGGAGTGGTTATCGGGCATGACTAAAATCATGTGGGCTCAGCCCGCGCAGGTTGGAATCCTGCTTCTCACGGCCCTTAGTTTTTTTTTTTCCAAGTTTTTTTTTATACTGATCACGAGAAAGCAGCCCAACTCCTTGCAAGGAATGGACCAAAGAGATTCGATGGTAAATTTGTTGTGACCCAATTTCTAATGAAATTTGTTTCAATATCCCATAGCTACAACTCCAGCCATTTCCGGAGTAATGGTGTATAGGGATGGCAATTTAAGATGAGAATTTGGATATTCGTAGATATTCGATTTGTTTTTTGTTGATTCGAATTTGCGGATTCGGATAAAAGTTGAATTCGGATATTATAATCACTATCCGCAGCGGATTCAGAGCGTATGCTGATATGAAACTTCAGATATTTATTATCCGAATCCGCATTACTTCTACAGATTCGGATATCCGAATTCGATTATTTGTAAAACACATAAATTTTGTTTGATTTTATATTTTTATTTTTAAAAAAATTTTGATTTATTGAATTCGGATTTTTAGCGGATTCGAATATCCTGCGGATAATGTTATTTAATTCGGATTCGGATAGTAATATGCGGATTAAATGCATATTCGGATTTTAAAACAGTTTTGCGGATTTGGATTCGTATAGTACAAAAAATACAGATATCTAACCCACTGCCAACCCTGTAAGTGTTGTTTTCTCAATGATATTTTTGTAACATCTCAAAACTTTGAGTATCCGTTATGATATATATGTAGTGATTTTGTGAGGTGCCTTTTGTGGGATAAAACCATGAGACTTTCGGGTCAAAGCGAATAATGTCTCGCAGGTTGGGTACGAGTCTTCACAAATAGTATCAGAGCAATCACTAGTCGGAATATGAGAGCTAAGTGCTACACCGTGAGAGTCACCTTTAGAATCTTAAGGAAGCTAAATGCTACACGGTGAGAACTAGCTCTAGAATTCCAACGCCTGGTGTGATCTTGGTTCTGTCTGTTTTGTGTTAGGTTTGTAACACCTCAATCCCATATTAGGAAATTCTGAGGATCCGTTATGATATATATATAGAGACTTAAACTCATATGGGATAAATTGACATCAAAATTTTCAGGTACATAGGATTTCCATATAGGAAGCTTAATAAGAACTATTTGGGGCCTGCTCCTGTTGAAGAGATTGCCAAGTATGTTACTTCTATCTATGCATTTTAGTTTGAGTGTGTTTCTTCTATTTCTGTTATGGCTTCTGTTTTTTTTTTTTGGATAACTGAATGAGATTTTATTCATCCAAAAAGAGCCAATTTTCCCTTCATTTGCAGACAAATTGTTCATGCTGAAGGCCCTTCAGGACCAAACAGAGAACACCTTTTCCAACTAGAAAAGGCTCTTCTTCAAATTGGTGAGGTTCTTTTCAAATAGCCCCTAAATTTGTTCTGTACCAGTTACTCCAATTATTTTTTTTCACTACTTTGCCTAAAAGGATTTCCAATCAATATTACCATTGTTTTCCTAGGTTTTAAAAGAAAATGAAGAGTATGGGTAACATAGACAATTGCTAATCATAGCTTCCAAGTTTGTTCCATAAATCAATAATTGCTTTGTCACCAAATCAAACAATTAATCAAGTTATCATCTTAACATAGATGTTATTATAAATTATAGTAATTAACAAAACAAAACATGGATGATGTATTATTTCAAAGCTCTTGGCCCGAGTCTTTATCCTCAAAAATAAGTAGTAATTGGCTGTTCAGGTGGCAGACCGCAGCCCATATATCATTGGAGCCATGTTCTTATGATTTAATGCTTTCATCTTTGTTTGATAGGTCTAAGAGAACCAATAATTAAGCAGACGAGGAGGCTGTCTAATCAGCTTCTCAGTGAACTTGAAAGTTCTTTGAACTTGTTCCTTTTTCTTTCCTGCCTTCCATGGACTAACTAACTTTAGTTCTACAAGTTAAAATTTTTATTAGGATATTCAATGAATAAACAAAAAAAATTGCCTGTAAATTGAAACTTTTGTTAGTGTGCCTTGACACATATATACGTGTGCGCAATTCTGTGCATGCAGTGGTGTAAATATATTAAAATCACTTACCAACTTTGCCTACTTAAGCACCAATATCAGATCCCAAAGGTGAATGTGGAACCAACTTACAGATTACAAAAGAATCAAAACTTATATTGTCCACCCATTTTGTTAAAATTAATGGCAGCTAACATCTATGTTATTCAGATTTGAGCGTGAATGTCGGATGCGAATATGTGTGCAACACTAGTATATTTGATTTATTCTAAGTTTATTCATATATTTGGAGTATACTTGAAGTATCATATCTCCATACTATATCCGGATATGCGTCGAATACGGGTGTCGGATACGAATATTTCAAAAAAAAAAATGAAAAAACCAAAACAACATAAGCTGACATAATGATCTAGAGCCTGTATTATTCACAATTACTTGTCGTCTAAAAATTACTTACCAGTCCTAACAAAAAAAAAAATTCTGAGATCACCCATGTAAACTTTCCAGGAAAAGATATACTGTTTAAATGGGAAAACAGGCACATAGATTTCTTGCTAGACATATTTGGTTTTCTTGCAAGGGGACAGGTTTTTGTGGCCTGTCATGACCCTGTTTGCTCAAGGAAACTTCATGGATGATCATGATGTCATAGCTTCCTGGAAGACATTGATAACAATAAGGTTCCATTCAATTAATCCCCATTTCATTAATCGAAATTTCAAGGTGAAAATCAAATGATTCCACTTTCCAAGGCATCATTCAACCATGGACCTTGATAATATATATTGGGTTGCAGACTTGCAGTTTCACAATTTTTTTTGTTTTAACCAAGATAGAACATACCACCTATTAAAACAATAACTAGTTTCACAATGTTTTGAGTTGTCTATATATAAAAGAGAAAAAAAGATGATTGGTCATTTTCCATAAATTGTTTGACTTGGGAGATGGGACTAAGGAAAATGACCGAGTAAATAAGACTCTGTTGGCAACATTAACAAAGTTAAAATCAACTTAAATATTGCCTAATGCTAGAACCCTAAAAAACCCCTTTTTTAGCTAGGATTTAGAGGGGCAATCATATTCTTTATAAAGTATATAACCTATGCTTGCAGTTTCATTATTAGCCAGCTGCTTAACAATGCTTGGCTGATCACTGAATAGTTCGTGTTGGACTAAACTTTCCCCCTATAGGGAGAGTTAGAACTTGCACTACTTCTCCTCCTATGAAAAGAATCCCTCAGGAGTTTTTGTCGTCAATTGCATTACTTCAATTATTTAGTTAACATAGCAATGCCAAAACTACAAAACTGCAGGATAAGGAAAAGGAAAAGGCCAGTATATCATAAAAGAAACTAACATCAATGTCACATGCAAAATTAGCATCCTGCATTATTATTATTATTAAAACTAGCATGAATCTTGAACAATTAATATTAAGAGCTTAAAATGTTAATTAAGATCATCTAGAGAACCAAGTCACTTATATATCCAACTGATCAAGTAACAAACACGATCTTTAAATTAAATTTATAAACATTTTTTTATCATGATTTTAATAAGTGGTGTGTTTATTTTCGATAAAATTAAAAAAACACTTGCTTCACAAGGGTTCCATGGTGTAATGTTTGAGCACTTGGAACTTTGAATCCAATGACTTGGGTTCGACCTAAGCTTAGTATTTTTAAGGGCATTTGTCGTTTTATTAATCTCGTTTTTGAAATTTAAAAACTTCAATGATGATAGATGATATAATTTTCATCATCATATATTAATAAACAAAATTATCTATATTTATTAATGAGATGACATTAATGATTCATTAATAATATATGAATTTATATACCGATAATATATCAAATATAAATCTTTTTAAAAGACTGTATCGTAAGATTTCAGTTGATTAGGTTAAGGTTTCTATCATTGGGTTAAAAAGAAGAAGGAGAAGGGTAAACACGAAAGCAAAGAAAATTATAATTCTTGCAGAAGGTTCCATCAACGACATGGATAATTGCGCACTGGGGGTGTCATTTTCTATGATATGTTGATAAATGCTTAAATTCATATATTTTCATATATCAATTCTTTAAATTTTATGTTTAGTTCCTTGAAATCTTTGATAGTTTACTATGGTTTTGTGTTTTGTAGGTGTTATCTTGCATTAATTGCAAAAATCAATTTAATTTTCCATGTGAAGAAATCCTAGTCAAAGTAGGATTAGTGGCTGTCAACTTTTCAACTTTGCATTAATTGCAAGAATCTTTCCTCAAAGTTAATCCTTGTCAAAGTAGGAGATTTAAATCAGCTATGATTTTTCTTATTTTTACATGCTTTGGCTGCAAGTAAAGCATCTTTCATTGTTTAAATATCCTTTGGCTGCAAGTCACCAACCTTTCCTTATTTTGAAGAAACCTTGGTTGCCACTCAACATTAAATGCTCATTAAATGCTCAAGACCTAGAGGCTGCCTATAAATAGAGACACAAGGGGGGCTGATCTCTACACTTCTTCTACTCTTGTATTATGATTTTCTTGTTCTTTCTTTTAGTTTTCTTTTTAATTTCTTTTATGTCTATGTTAACTATGCCTATGCTAGGCTAAACTTTTCTTTGGTTAAGGGTGATTTCAAAGCCCTAGACATATTTTGTAATTGATTTTTTAGATTCTATCTATCATTAATTTTTTATCAAATTTGCTTATGTTTTTTCATAAGAATTATTTATGATCTTTGTCTTGATTTGTTTAGGTGTACAACTAGATAGATCTTGATAATTATCTAATGGTAGTTTAGGAGTCTTGATCCGTGTAATTGTCTTGATTTCCTATTCATAAGTGGCAATTTGTGATTATTGATCATGTTAGAGTTTTCGCTAATTGCATAGTGGAACATAACATAGGTTAACAATCCGAGTTTATGTGTTTGTTGCCTAGATCAACCTATCTTTCTCATCATAAAGCTGTCATTACATTAAATCTAGAGAGTTTATTCTAAGTTGTCTAGTGGTTAGAGATTAAATAGAGAGCTTGTTCTATTTAACAATGAGCCAAGGAAAGATTAGGATAATAGAGCTTGTTGTTATCTACGGTTGATAATTTTGATAGTTAATTGATGTTGATAGATCTGATTATTGATTCTTAATGATGTCTAGTGGTGGAGAATGAACCTTTAGCCATATTTCTCACATCTGATTACTTCTTGTTTACTTGCTTTCTTATTGTTATTTGTTTTCTTTATTTTAAGACTCTTTAAAAAAACCTTTTTCTTTTCTTGCCTTTGAACTTAAGTAATAAACTAATAATTTATAAATTGAAACCTAATCCCTGAGGACTCAGCCCTTGCTAACTACTATACTTTACAACTGATCTTTTTAGTGCAAGGTTAAATAAGATATACTATTTTTAGTGCATCAAATTTTTTAGCGCCGTTGTCGAGGATTGTTTTCTTTAGTTTATTCGTTACTTGGTTTATTCTTATTTTTAGTTGTAATTAATTTTATTTTTCTTGTACATACAGGTCTTTGTTTTCAAATTTCAAGCAAGAATAGATGGCAGATGCTACATCAAAACTTCAGAACCAACTAGACAATCTCATCTCCATAGTTCAACAAGTGGCCATAAGTAAGATTCAGCAATCAAGGCAGTGTGGAGTGTGCTTCATGATGGATCATCCAACCAATTGGTGCCCATACTACCAAAAAGATAATTTTGAACCTGCCTATGATGTGGGAGGATACCAAAGCCATCAAGGGTTCCAAGGACAACAATATGATGCTTTCCCAAACACTTACAATGAGGGATGATGTAATCATACTAATTATGACTACTCGGGGAATTATCAAGAAATAGATTTTTATGCCAACTACAACCATCCATCGAGTTTCAATCAACCATGGACACAACAACAAGATCTTTTTGAGCCACCACATATGACTCAAGACTCAAGTACTTATTTTGAAGACCTTGTTAGTACCTATACTACTAATCAATTGCAAATTCAACAGGAAACAAGGGCAAGTCTTCAGGACTTAGAAACGCAAATGACTCAATTGGCTAGTACAGTGGACAGATGGGTAGCACAAAGATCTGAAGAACTACATGAACCATTCCCCTCCCAAACTATGATTGATCAAGAGGAGAATGCTAGTCCTAAACAACTTGAGGATGAATCAGAAAGTCCAAGAGAACCCGAGGATGAGAAAGAACTTGAGATGGATTTACTTTTGGAAGATAATGAAGCTTCAATTCCAAAAGAGAGTACTTCGGCACCTGAGGTAACGTTTAAGGTTTCACTTTTTACTAATGTTTCTTCTCCATCTTTTCCTAGTAGATTCGCAAAGTTCAAGAAGGAGGAATATGAACAACATATGCGGGAAACCTTAAACAGCTTGTTTATGGATGCCATTAAACAAGTGCCAAAATATACTTCATTCTTCGATGAGATATGCACCACAAATGATGATGGAATAATACTTGTAATGGAGAATGCATCCACTGTTGTGCAAAAAAAGCTTCCTATCAAATGAACAAATTTGGGAAGTTTATGAGCCTGACAAGCCTAAAAAGCCAAGAAGGGGTGTTGGTTAGGTTGGACACATTAAGTCAAGTGCTAATTGGGAGGCAGCCCAATTAATGAAGAAATTGTCAACCAGCCATAATAGATTTGTTTCTTTTTCTTTCTTGCTTCGTTTTAATTTTTTAGGTTTATTTAAGTTTCATTAGTTTGCTTTGTTTTGAGTTTTTAATAATTTTGTTTGTCTTTGTGTTTTAATAAGTCAGGCTAAGGACAATAAACCAAGCGCTTATTAGGAGGCAGCCCAATTGGATGGAGAGCACACATTATAATCAGATTTGCTATTTCTTACTCTCTATCCCACTATCTTTTATATTTTTTTAGTTATTTTTCTTATTTTATTTAGTAGTTCTTTTCTCTTACATATAATTCTTGCATATGGGGTAATAGAATTACATTGAGGACAATGTAAGAATTAAGTGTGGGGGGAAGAATTTACGATTTTCTTTAGTTTAGTTTTGTTTTTTGTGTTTTAGTTACTTTCAATACTATGATGAGATATGAATTGCATTGGGTATAAAACTGATCATTAGTGATAAGATTTTCATGAGAATTAAGCTTGATACTATATTTTCTTTATAAGCCAATGTTAATATGATATGTTGATTGAGAAAGAAGCATATTTAGACTTGATATTGACTTGTATAATCATCCTTGTGAGTTTTGAGCCTATATGATTGATGCATTATGCATATCAATCTAATTTCTTTCTTGAGTGCTCTTATGATAACATGTTTCTCTAGAACTTGCTTTAAACCTTTTTGAGACTATATTGATGTATGTGACAACATGAATATGATAGAGGCATAAGGATTATAACTAGGGCCAAACAACCACTCCTTATTGATGTTCCAAGAGAACATCCCCCTAGCAAGCCAATTTGAGCCTACACTAAATAAGCTGTTTCTTTGGTAACTATATCTTGTCCCTAAACCAAATATACTTATTTATACCCTTACCCTTGTTCTAAAGATGAATTAGTATGTTTTGAGACATTTTGCAAAGACAAGGAAGATTTATTGATAATTTGGGTTAGAAACAAGAAATAAGTGTGGGGGAGGAGAAAGGCAAAAGTCAAGAGAAAAAGAGAGGGAATATTGCCAAATACATTCCCATATGTAAAAAAAATAAAAATCTTCTCTTGAACTTGTGGAAAAAGAAAAAGATGTTACAAAGTTGTTTAGAATGAAGAAAGGCTCAACATGAATATTTGGCCTATGTATTATATGCATTGTAAAGAGTTTTGAGAAGTTTTCTTTGTATGAATCTTATTATGTCTCTAAACTCTATGAAATCTTTGGAACCTTTGTAATATCCTTTTCCTTTTATTCTTTAACCACATTACAACCCCTTGGCCCCATTACAACCTTGAATAAAGACCTCTTGATTCATGAAGTTGCATGATCTAAGTAGTGGAGAATAGATGGACAAGCAAGCATATGGTAGAATTGTTTTCATGAGATTGATTGAGTATAAACACTTTACCACTACTTTAAAGAGTGAAAATCATGAGAGTATCCCATGTGAGAAGTTGAGCTTAAGTTTGAACATGCACTATTTTGATTGAGATATGTTATGTTAATTTTAGCTTAACTCAAACCCTTTACTATCAAGCATGATTTTTTGTGAAACTCTTTAAGCTATTTATTAGCTTATAAGACTTGTTTGTCTATAAGTTGTATTGAAAGTGAACTAGATTCGGTTTTCTTACTTTGTCTCTATTTGATTTTGCTCGAGGACTAGCAAAAGACTAAGTGTGGGGGAGTTTGATAAGTGCTTAAATTCATATATTTTCATATATCAATTTCTTATATTTTATGCTTAGTTCCTTGAAATCCTTGATAGTTTACTATGGTTTTGTGTTT